>OY292442.1:5893750-7355000 GCA_958496245.1 Perizoma flavofasciatum
TTCAATATGTTCTTCGAAAGAAAGAAGTTGAGGTGTCTAGTGGACGATGGTGGGAGGATTTAGGCCACCTCACAGAGGCTCTTTCGTGCACGTTTCATGTGGTTTTTACTGATTGGACCGGCCATTGGGTACGAAAACACAATCATTTCGTCCGACTGAGGGGACTAGATCACGTTACAGTGCTCGTAGTCCGCTTACCTTATTCGACCAATAGGAAAAAAGGGTTCACGTCGTCCGATATAGGGGGCCATGTTGTCCGATCTTGCATCCACAGAGATAATTCCTGCGTTTTTGTAAAAAAAAAACTGTGTTCTATAAAAGTTTATTCATCTCTCTATTTGAATTTGGTTTTTAGACACGCCAGTTTCCTCACTATATTTTCCTTAACCATTTTTCACATACATTTTGGCACAGATTTAACTCATGACCGAAAGTTGGGGACCCTAGCCACTGCACCACTATTGCTCTAGTTGGATTATCACTAAATCAAACTGACCTAACGTCTAATTAAAAGAATCTCAACATTTCAATTCCCTTTTTACCTTTCAGATAAAAGTCTATACATTTCAGAGAGCTTTCGTATACGTTGAAAAGCGTCCAAATCCTACCTTCATGATAACATGCAGTAAGGGGCTGTCTGACGCAGATACTTTAGGCACAGCTCAGGCAAGACAGTTATGTCTTTAATCACCTCAATCAAAACAAACATCTAAATACTAAAATTTTACTCAAGATTGAAGTACAGTTCAAAAACACCGACAATGTTCCATAAGCTATTTTATAATGCGAAATGATAAATTGTGTGATGGGCTATATAATAATATTATCAGTTGGAGCCTGTAAATATCCCATGTCTCACCCAGGTAGAAAATCTAGGTGGAAAATCCGGGCTCAGTTTGAAACAGACGGTGCTTCATGTAATGTATAATAATTAGCCAGTAAAAGCCCACTGCTTGATATAGGCCTCCCCCAAAGAGTCCCATGACGAATCTTGAAATTAACCTCCTTCCTGAAACCTTCAAAATGGCATGGGCTCATCAGCCTTCTTACACTGCGTCGCTCGATTAGTGGTCGCCATTCTAGAGCAATGTAAAAAACCTGTCATTATCTAATCGGTCGTGATCAATTGATAATTAGCGTTTTACTATTCGGTAACGAGCTTTTTAAAGTTGTTGTTTTTGTAAAAAACTATTAGAAAACCATTTTGAACCACATCCTCATGTCCGACTGAGTTAAATGATGCCTGTCTATGTAAATGAAGGGTAGTGATTGAAACTACTGGATTGACACATTTCAAACATTTTGAAGTGCTTGTTAAAAATTTATTGTGCAATATTTTCAACATCACAGAAATCACAAAATTTTATATTTTTTTTAAACTTAACCTCGGTGGGATTTGAACACGCGACTTTTCACTTGGTTCGCGATAGCTTTACCAACTAAGCCACGAGATCGTTACCAGTAATACGTTATCGATCGCGTCGTCACTATAAAACTCTTGAACACTTTTATGAAGTGTGACGATACGTATTTTTTCAAAAGTGGTCCTGCTCTCTGTGATAGACTGTGATTCAATAACGTGATCTCTTTGTTTCTCTGCGGATACTATTCACACGTCCATCAGCTCAATATTCTGAGGAATCTTATCAGTGTGGCCTAGTGGTTATTTTTCAATTATGTTCTATGACATTACCTGATATGAATAAGCTGTGTATGCTGTTTAGTAGGGCTGTTGATAGTAATGTGAAGTGTATAAATACAACGATAGCTTGTGCATTCTACATAATATCTATATGTACCTTTGTACCTACCTAAACCTCTGTCATCTGTTAGTAACAAACAGAGCTTGAACTCGAAGGTCATTTCACTAGTGAGCCTATTTACCTACTTACACACACAACCCATAATGTCAGAGTTTTGTGTTACCATCAGGTTTAACATACACTTGACAAAATTGAACTAATGGACCTTTTATTTTCCTAGACATAGCGGTGGGTTGCATAATATATTTGGACTAGCATTCAAATTACAAGACATATTATTTGCACATAGCCGATGCTTTCATTTCTTTTTGATTTATTGTAATACAGACGAATATAATTACCCATATTAGGACTTTACCGAAAGGTTTTCTTTCAGCAAATTTTGAAGATACGGTTATCTGATAAATAGCGATGGGAACGCAAGTTCTCGACACTATTTGCATACTGTATAGAAGTAAAAAATACTCCAACAGCTTTATCAAAATTTTAAGGATTTTTTTCTTATTTATATTGATTTATCTTGTGTGGTTGGTTTGTGCAATAAGGCTTAATAGTTGGGGCGTGTAGAATTAGACATATGCCTGCCCCATTGAATACCAAGAGAAATGGCCGTAGTTTGTCTCCATCAACCAGCAATATTATTATTATTATAACTAGGCTTGACGGTTGTCAAGGAAGTTGGTTATCATTCTCTCATTGTAAGCATAATAGTGTGAGATTAATTAATAATAATATTGCTGGAAATATTCACACAGCATCATTAAGCCTCAAAGTAAGCAGAGCTTAGGTTATGGGAACTACATGACTGATATACTACTTATATACATACATTTTATAAATACATACATACATAGAAAACAACTAACCTCGAGACAAATATCTGCAGATCATACAAACATTTGTCTTGCACAGAGTGAATCGAACCCGTAACCTGCTGCGTCTTAGGCGGACCTTCACTCACTGCGTCTCAGAAGTAGTCAAACAGAGAGACTACAGTTGGTAGTGAGGGCGGAAACTACTGAATCAAAGCCACCTTTTAACCGCTAATAAAAACTCCCAATGATTTTGTCAGAGATTATTTAAAGCACTGCACGAATGATGATCGGCGATAGTACATTGTTTGTGATTATACCCTTGCGTGCCCTTGCTAACCTGTGTAGATGCTATATAGTTACGTGCCAATAATAATTTATTGGTTGTTGTTATTGAGTTTGTACATGTCCACTTATGGAAAAGGCCTCCCCCAAAATGTGCCACGACTCACAATCTTAAGCCACCTCCAAACTCGGACACCCCGCACCTTTAAGATATCATCGGTCCATCGGGTGCAAGGCCTTCCACAAATGCGCCATTCTAGAACCTGTATTTCTCTTTCTTTTGGTTTTTTAAACATTTAAAACTTAGGATATACTAGCTACTGCACACGGCTTCGCCCGCGTGGTAACCGGATAAAAATTAGCCGATGAAAAGTAGCGTTCCTATGAAACGCATTCGCTCGACCGTTTTTGATCGACTTACGTTGGAAAATTGGTCTCTATTAAAAACCCTTTTATTTAAATGGAATAATATAGCCTATGTCTACTCTGAAAGTCCATTCCAAATATTGGTGAAAGAATTTTAGAAATCGCATACTAATCCGATTTCAAAAACTCACGAACTACTGAATTTCGTGAATTACCCCGTATATACAAACTTATAAACTTAACCTCTTGATAATAATAGTAGAAAAGGTATAAAGTATGGGTTACTACCACTGATACATGGAAGTTATCCTTTAATTAGTCTTTATCTAACCAGTTATCTATTTCTCCGTGTCCCTAATTTATAAGGGACACGGAGAAATAGTGATGTGCTACACATCACTAGCAACCCACCGAAACAATCAGATTGTGGTAAGCCGACGCTGGCAATAATCCCCTATAATGCCCATACTGTACTACAACACTAAACCAGGCATGTACCACTACATTGTGAAATGAGGTAATATTTCTTTATTGAAATCAATAGAATCGACCTCGATGATGCCGCGAGGGAGTAGCCGGCTGGGACGAGAGAGGTGCGAGCTCGATTCTCGCTGCGAGACAAATGTTGGCATGTTCTGCAAATATTCCTGTAGACCTTCATGAAGGAAGATATGTGGCCTAAAAGAATCGTCTATCGACGTTTACCGCCCACGTCGCAGTCAATACGTGCTAGATAAATAGGTTTACTATATAATTAAAAATACTATATAATTATAATTAAAGAACCTATTGTTTTGTAAAAGGATCATTAAAAAGAATAACCAGCCTTGTTTTCTTGCCTTTCTTTCCTGGCTTGGTCGCGGAGGAACAGGCACCTAGATAAAAACCGACGTTTCAAAGTGGTCCTTGTGATTTTATTGAATAAATGAATTTTGACTTTGACTTTGACTTTAATTCTAATTTTATTTATTTTAGTTTTAAGGTATCTATCATATGGGCCCTGTATTTGTACGTGTTCTTTACTATGTTGCCTGAAATAAATGTATTATTATTATTATTAAATATTTGATCTGGGTCTGGGAGTTGTGGTACCACGGTACTCATAGTTTTTAATATCTACGTAACATGGAATCTTAGTATGGGGTCAGGACCCCTTCGGCTGCGGACGAAACCGGAGGTTCGTATCGTAATTAGTTACGGTAGAAGCAAGTAATATGTATGTCGGTTGAATGTTTTTTTTCTTTATAATATTGACAATTCAGTGACAAAATTGATATATCATTTCAACTGTATGTGATTTCAACTTTACAAAAGGCTTCTTCAAAAAAGGAAAAGGCTCTCAATTCGTCTGTATGTTTTTTTGTGTGTATGTTGTGTATGATATCTTCGCCAATAGTGTAATGATTTTAATGTTTATTTTTAATAGGTAGGGTATACTTCGATGGCGGTCTCATTTTTATGAAAAAAATCTCAAGCCTAAGGGCGGAAAAATGGGGGACAAAAATTAAGACACATTTAATCAACTTCCCGTTATTTAAAGTGGTTTTTATTTTCTATGATCCAAAATTCAGTTCCGAGGTCGTGCCAATCGAACCAGACGATTTCGTTTACATAATTAAATTGAATGCGCTCAGGTAAGATGTTAATATACCGCTAGGCTGTGAACATTTCAAATCGTGGAGAATATTCCACTGGGGAGCTGTCATGTGCAGCTTAGTTGTGCTTTAAATTTTTGTGTTAGATTCAAAGCCACGCAGAATCTAACACTTACTACGAGTATTCATTTATAAGCTAATCATTAATTGAAAGGCGATGTCTATGAGATTCAATAAGGCATAGGATTCGAAAGGCTTGCTGGATTAAGTTCGCTAATGTACACTAGCTGCGCCCCGTGGTTTCATCCGCGTGAAAAATAATGAATTACAAAAGTATTCGGTACAAAAAATCTTTCCTCTTTATAATATTAGTATAGATATTATCATATGTATGAAACTATCATAGTGATGAACGTAATTTTTGGTAAAAACGGGATATTTACAATGATTTGTAAAATTGAATGTTTCCCGATAGTACGGCACAGTTGAATGTAGGTACCATGAATATGGGAGGAACTAAAATTTTGGATGCAGGTGGATATTAGTGACTGACTGACCCTCTTCTAAATCTTTTACTGCGAACGATAGCACAAACCTCTGTGCAAAGGTTTGCATCTGCAAATATTTGTCTCAATACCTGGATGTTTTCTATAAATAATATTTCAGCATTGCTTAAGTACCTAGTATATCAGTCATGTAGTTCCCATAACACAAGCTCTGCTTACTTAGGGGCTAGATTATGAATTGTGAAAATGTCCAGCGGTATTTATTTATTTAAATACTTTTACGCACGATACTCACAAATCATTGTAAATTTCCCGTTTTAAGTAAAAAATATGTTAATTTTTATATGAATTCTCTGCGTAGAATAAATATAATTTCTTGTACACAGTTGTAAATAAGTTTACATGAGTAGGTATATAATTTCTGCCTTTATGACCGAACCAGGTTTTGTATCGATACTTACACTTATCAAATACAGGTTTGTATTAAAGTATATAACTAGAGATACCTACTATTAATCATGTGATTATGGAAGGAGGTCACCTATTAACTAAGCAATTACATATTACATCAATCAAATTAAATTACTAGTAATTGAACTGAACTTACTGACATCGGCCATCGCTAGAGATCTGTAGGAGCTTTTATTCGTATCAAAACTTCAAAATAACCTGCCATTTTGGTAGACCATGTATGAAGTGCTTAGCGCAGCTTACAAGAGTAAATTTCTATTTAACAAAACAAACACACCCACAGCTGTTATTCCCGTGATAGAGCTCCTTAAATATATACTCTGTGAGGAAATCAAGAACATATCCGCGTTTTGTTTAGTAGTTTGCATTCAACGTGACAGGTTGCAAGCCCATCTCCGCTCATTGGGGTATTCACTAATCTATGATGCATGCCTCAAAAATTGTGGGCATGCCAGTTTCCTCGCGATGTTTTTCCTCGCCGTTTTGAGCGCATGATAAGCGCAAATAAATTTAAAAATGTGCACGACCGAGTTCGCACCCAAGACCTTTGGATCGGAAGTCAAGTTACAGCCCACTACGCCAGCACGGCTATCTATAAGGCACCTTGAAATTCGACGCTTATAGAAGTACTGCAAAGGCGAGACTGTGAGCGCAGTAGAAGCGCGTCTGTAGTGCTTTGGTATTTTTCGTAGTAATTTAGCCTAAGTAATTTAGCTGTAAAAGTGGCGTGCGCGTTTCGCTTCACTGCAGCGCTTCTATAAGCGCCTTATTTAAAGGCGACCTTAATTTCTTTCGTAAGTGAGATTTTCGCACATTGTGACTACCATTTATTCCGTACCGTTACGTAATAGCAAGAGCCTGGATGAACGCGGTCGGCTGAATGGTCTTGAAACGTCTGTGACGCCCGTAATTGCTATGTTCCCTGCTAACGCTGTGACCAAGGGTACCATTGTGCTATTATAATGATTGTGGTTGACACTGTACATACCTTGTACATTGTTATGCTAACTCGGCTTTACAGATCATTGAGACATTCAAAGTAGTAGTAACGATATGAGCGAGGGTTAGAGACGACAAAATTGAGATGTAGGATTTTTGAAATGAACCTTGCACTTTAAAATACAAAACAGGTTTACATTAGCACTATATAATAAATTCTGTGAAGAGCGGTTGACAATAAATAATTCTCTACATAATCCCTTTAAATTGTGATCGGCCATTCAATTAAGAGGGGTTTTCCTACAAAATTAAATTATGCAGAGAAAAATACGTTTATTATACGAAAAAGTAGTCAACAATACCGTAGTTCTACGACGTGCTACAATATTGTAGCGGTATCTACGATATTACGTAGCCACTGTTACGAAACCGAGAGATTTATATAATCAATAAGAAATTGATAGATGAGAAGAGGCTTTAGTTTGTAACTGATCTAGTAGGAGTCTGAATATTTATGTCTGCAACTTATAATTACTAAAACAACGAATAAATAAATAAATAATGCTGGACAGATCTGTGTACCTACTGAGTATTGATCTGAGAATGTCTATCATGGAGTATACAGTCGTGCGTATTTTTTTTTAACAAGTAGGTTAATTTTGGAAAAAATCCTATCCAATCTTAGCCTTTTTTATCAATTTGTCGAAAAGTTTATAACAAAAATGTTTCCCAATAAAACATCCATCTTCCACAATAGAGCAATTCCCTTTATCTGCGAACCCTCAAATTAAATCGGCCGAATCGGCCAACTTCTTGTCTTTTACGGTTTTGCAATAAAAATCTACCCTCCGACGATTAAGTAGTAAAAAAGTTTGAGGATTGCACTCAAAAGGCCGTAATGGAGCATCGCTGGCTAGCTACTGGATAAGTAAATTGGAGTGTCGGTCTGAAAGTTTCGTGGATCTCATTAAGGAAACTTTTTCGTATCATGATAATCTAATTTTTTTTAGCTACAAGCTGGTATATGCTTTTGCTGTAAGAGGTTCGTTTGAGTGTGTTTGTTTGTTACCTTCACTATTCAAAGGGGGTAACATAATAAAATATGTAGTTTAAAAAAAAAACTCGTATTATCGCACTAAAAGTTATAAAAAATAATTCCAATACCCACCTCCTATCTCCATGCTACATATACTCCAAGAGCTCCTTAATATACCTCATTATAGTATTGTCATCCGAGCTTCATATACAAACAAAGTTACATTTTGATACGATAATAAGAAGTAGGTTAAAATTGACTTCCAAGATTTGATTACATTTTATGTCAGTCATTTGACATGTGAAGCTAATAATAAACATGTTAATAATAAAATTAAGTTTCAAAAATTTTGATTACATCGTTTGTCAGTTAGTTACAAGTGAAGCTTATTAAAGCGAGTTAAAATCAGAATTGCGTTTTTTTAATTTGTTTTGTATTATTTCAAGAAAGAGGTACGGCAATACGGATGATAAAAAAAAAACCAATCCATACATTTATTATTTCTCTTTATAAATATTTTATATTTGAGAAAGACTATGCCACTTCAAGAACATACATATTTTTCAACTTTCTAAAAGTAAGCAACTATTTAAAATATGTAACTCGTGCATAAATGCAGCCTCCACGAGACACTGAATTATTCCACCATGTTGTTTATTTTACCATTGATCAGCTGATTGATATGTAGAGCCCTTTTCAGGGTCTCTACATATCAATTAGCTCAAAAACTTAGGACAGGGTCCTAAGTTTTTAACCACAATCAAAAATATGTAATATATTTTGAACACATTCACGTACAACCAAAACCTTCCTTTAACGAGAAAAAGCTGATATATTTTTACTGCTCTTAAGCTTTACAAAAAGGTTTAACCGAACCCCACTTTATTTATGATTATCGATTCCTATCCTCGAATATATTGTAAGGTAAATATTGTACCAATCGTCCCACTTTGCTTGCCACTAAATCACACTATAAGCACTACATTTGCTGTTTCCTCGCAGACTTAGTTTGAATCACAAATCTGTTTATTAGACCGGTAGCCATAGTTACTAAATTATATTACAAAACGAAGATGGGTCATATTAAATGGTTACGTTAGATACATTAAATAAACACGCTCACGACTGTAGTCCCATGATTGATAGACTCAGATACATACTGCCTAGATCTTTATGGATACAAAATAGGCGTAGTCAAAGGCACGTCTAAACATTAGGTACATTTGGCGAAGGCCCGCGTTTTACAAATACCTTTAAGATTCATGCACTCAGGATGTCCATCATGAAACCAAACACGCTTCCCGTCTTTGTTTTTTTTTGTTGGACTCAAAGAAACAAAGAAATTAAATAGTTAGTTATGCAATAGGGTAAGTATACGGTGACGACCAAAGAGAAATTGTTGTCTAGTGGTTGCCAAAGTTCACGTGAGCTTATTAATCGCCACCTCCATTGCCACCGCCACCACCACCACTGCCACCGCTACCACCAAGACCACCACCACTGCCACCGCTACCACCAAGACCACCACCACTGCCACCGCTTCCACCAAGACCACCACCACTGCAACCACCACCACCGCCGCCACTACCGACACCAACGTCTAACTAATACTAAAAACTAACTGCTACCATTTTAATTCTATATTCAGAATTTCATATTTGATTACCCTTCTAAGACAATTATCCATTTAAAGTATCAAACCCCGTCAGTATATGGGTTCACCCGGCCGAACAATAATTAGGTAGGAATAAATTTACATGTTAGTTATTTCCTTTGAAAGTTTAGGCTTAGCCACAGCTAAGAAAAAGCCTACTGGTTGAATGCAGTATTAATTTTGTGCACACATTTACAGCGCATTTCAACCTCTAATAGCCTACTTCATATACCTCAGATCATTCATCCGAGACACAGTAACAAACATCCATCCTCAGCATTAATAATATTACTTTAGCATTTATAATATTACTAACTTCTACCCACGGCTTCGTTCGCGTGGTACTCGGATAAAAAGTAGCCTATGTGTTATTCTGATATATAAACTATATTAATGTAAAGTTTTATCAAAATCCGATTAGTAGTTTTTGCGTAAAAGAGTGACAAACATCCATCCTCACAAACTTTCACGTTTATAATATTAGTAGGATTAATAAAATTCGTACCGAGTTTGACTGGCAGAGAACAAAAGTCATCGACATAGCTCAGAGCATTACCAAAGTGAAGTGGCAATGGGGTGGTCATATATGCCGAAGAACCGTCAACGTTGGGATATACGAGTTCTTGAGTGGAGACCGCGTCTTGGCCAACGTAGTGTCTGCCGCATCCTGGCTAGGCGGAGCGATGACTTAAGAAAGGAAAGGTAAGCAGAAAGTGGATGAGAAGAGCCGAATACCGGGCTCAGTGGCGCGAAGAATATATCCAGCAGTGGACTGATGTAGTCTGATGATGATGAAGGGAAATCAACAAAACGAGTTTACTAAATTCTGGTCTCAACTAGTCTAATCAAGCTTTACAATAATATATCAATCAGTCAGTTCTTCAAAACTGGCGTCTGCATGCCCAAAAAATCTGTTAGTGTTCCAATATGGAAAATGAAAAATAATGGAAAACGGTCTCCGGGGTCTCTGGTTACTATCGGTGTACCGCAGGGATCAATTCTTGGTCCATTTTTGTTCTTAGTATACATTAATGATCTACCCCACCTTGTAAGGGACGATCATGAGGTTGTATTGTTTGCAGATGACACGTCACTTTTATTTAAATTAAAGCGACGACAAACCAATTTTGACAATGTAAACAATGCAATCTCTAATGTTGTAAAATGGTTCAACGTTAACAATCTCCTACTTAATGAAAATAAAACAAAGTGTATTAGATTTATACTACCCAATGTTACACAAGTTAAAGCAAATATCAAAATCAAAGATGAACAGTTGGCTCTTGTGGACACCACCGTATTCTTAGGTATCACCCTAGATAATAAGCTTCAATGGGGTCCTCATATTGATGGGTTATCGAAGAGACTTAGTTCTGCGGCATATGCAGTCAAAAAGATCCGTCTTTATACAGACGTTGACACAGCTAGACTAGTTTACTTCAGCTACTTCCACAGCATTATGTCGTACGGTATACTGCTGTGGGGGAGTGCTGCTGATATCAATACCATTTTTGTGCTGCAGAAGAGGGCTATTCGAGCAATTTATAATATGGGCCCCAGAGAATCACTTCGCGAAAAGTTTAAAGAAATAAATATAATGACATTCCATTGTCAATACATTTATGAAAATCTGATGTATGTTCACAAAAATATTAATTTGTTTAAGAAAAAAAGCGATAATCACAATGTTAATACTAGAAATAAAGATAAACTCGCTGTTGCCACTTGTAGACTCCATAAAGTTGGTAAATCGTTTAAAGGGCACGGTGTACGCTTTTATAACAAACTCCCAAGAGATATACAAAAATTATCAATTAACAAATTTAAAAACGTAATTAAACAAAAGCTTTATAAAAAGGCATACTATAAAATATCTGATTATTTAGATGACAAAAACTCTTGGGATTGAAAATGCTCCAACTCGAACCTATTGTTTTGTAAAAGGATCATTAAAAAGAATAACCAGCCTTGTTTTCTTGCCTTTCTTTCCTGGCTTGGTCGCGGAGGAACAGGCACCTAGATAAAAACCGACGTTTCAAAGTGGTCCTTGTGATTTTATTGAATAAATGAATTTTGACTTTGACTTTGACTTTGAATAACACACCACCTCTATGGTACAGCGGGTGCAGGCTCACCTGAGATGCAGCAGGTTGCGGGTTCAATTCCCGCTGCGAGACAAATGTTTGTATGATGCAAATATTTGCCTCGAATCTGGGTATTTTCTATGTATAATATGTATGTATTTAAAAAAAAAGCATATAAGTTGTTTATCAGTCATGTAGTTCCCATAGTAAATATAAATTTTAATTTTAATATAAATTTTAATATTAATGGTGAAAGATTACTCGAGAGCAGTTTTAGACATTGAATGGTATTATAAAAGTCACCTGTGGTTCTAGGGTCATAACAAAATACTTATCTATAAACTATGTATTTATTTATTGATTTAACATATTTTTATAGTGTTCGTTCTACTGTTGTCTGTCTGACCTACTGATGTACGTTCTATAGAAAAAATATTAATTATTTCATAGTTAGCTAGATTGTGATTAAATTTGATAGATAACCTCATTATTGCACACCAAAGCAAAATATAAAATACAGGAATTAGATTATATATATTTATAGCACTGGCATTAGTGACTTTTTTGTAATTTCTTCAACGTATTGACAATGTTTTTATATCTCGAGTTTATTTCAAGTCTAACCACAACATAGAAAATGATTACCCAGCAATTTACATGCACTCAAAGTTGCAGCGCCCCGTTCAGTCCATCTATGTACCGTAACAGGTAGATAGGTACATGAACACCTATAAACCTACCTATGTAAGGTTTATGGTTTTCAGGTACCTATCAAACGATCATCTACCTATAATTATGCAAATTCACTAACTGAAGTGATTACTGGTGTTTGGTCACAATTGTTACTTATTTCTCAGGAAGCCTAAATACATATGTATGTCTAGGTTTCAAATCCCTTTGGGTTTTGGATGAAATAAATTGGATTATTCACTCGTAGTTTGAATAGATTATGTGATTTATAAAAGTTTACAAAAAATCAATTGAATACAGATCCAGAAACTCCAATAATTTATGAAACTACACCATAAGCGAATTACCTTATTTATAAATTCGTAATATATAAATAAGGTTGGTTGGAGTATGTCAAGTTTTGCTTTATGTTGTCTTTATATAAATTCTAACTAAGTATACACAATATAAAAATAACACTTCTGAATAAATTAATTATACATACACTTTCATATTAAATAATAATTATTATTGAAATAGTAAAAAATAAATTAATAATTAACTAACGAACAAATTGGTGGTCCTACGTACAGTCTCATTTTGATTACTTAATGTATTCAATAAAATGAATTATAGGATTTATTAAATTATCAGACAATGCACACAATATTATTTGTATAATTCTATTTGGATGTTTAACCTATTGGTACATATCACATGATACGTGAATAATTGAATTCAAAGACCGAGAGGATCCAGCCCCGTTCGCTGGACTGACCAAATCGACACCACCCTTGATACCCAATACCCAATTACAACATGCCTTTCGTGTCGCCGGAGATCGCTCTAAATGGAAAAAAAACCTCAAAGAAAAGATCACGCAAAGAGGTCACGACCCTCTGCCGTAAAGAAACGATGAGAGAGAAAGATTGATCCATAATAAAGTATATTCTATTTACTATAACAGGACAATGACGTTATTTTTTTTATAACTAAAGTGGCAAAGCATGCGGCCCACCTGTTGGTAACCGGTTACAGTAACGCTTGCAAAACCAAATATTTCACTCGCGCGTTGCCGACCCTGAGACAACAGGGGAGAAGTCTCATGTGCCTGTAATTTCACCGGAACCCACACCCTTTAAACAGGAACACAGCAATGCAAGCATTAGTTCTTGGAAGCAGAATAGGTATGGTGGTAACACTCCACCGGACGAGTTCTACTACTTCTAAAAGGATTATGTTTCCGTGAAAAAATGCGCAGAGAGAGAGAGAGAGAGAGAGAGGGGGGGAGGAATTATGGTAATACTCCCCGGACGAGCTCTACTACTTCTAAAAGGATTATGTTTCCGTGAAAAAATGCGCAGAGAGAGAGAGAGAGAGAGAGAGAGAGAGGCAGAAAGATATATTGGTCCACAATAAAGATAAATTCGATCTACTGAAGTTATTTCCGTTAAAAGTGACCTAAAAAATATAAAACATTCCTCAAAAAATGATAGCTCAAGGGTCAAGCTCATAAGTACTCCTTAGAATTCTGTCCGTGACCCATTCACGATATAACGCGAACATAAGCCGTGAATATTCTGAAACAGTTACCTATATTATAAGTTTATCGTTCGTTCTTGGACATAAGCTTTCTGTAATCCCTTAAACCTTTCCGCTCTTTGCATTTAAACGCGCCTTTGGGGCAAAGAATAAATTACATTACAAACGTTCAGAAGTTCCACTCATTATCAATAGTCATAAGAAGTCCACCGCTAGATTTCTTGCATCATCCGGTTCACAAGTTTCACTGAAACACAAAAATACACTGTCTTTTTCCCAACTCACTATCTTTGAAGCTTAAGCTTTGAAACTTTAAATATAGATTATCTAGTTAATTGTTAAAGTTCCGGATAGTTCGGATATACTTTTCATTTCAAAATGTTTTCTATACTGGGCTAGTTAGGGGAAATTGACATAAGGCTCATATGAATCTTTACATCAGTGTCAGAGAGAATTCTTGCGCTTACGGAGGAAAGTTATTCCCAGCGATGGATTGACCCCACATATACACAGAGGGTGTTAATCAAGACTATGTTTGCGTTTGAAGGGTGTAAAACAAAGTGTTGTGTAATATTGCAACCAAATTTGTAAAACAAACTGCCTTGCCAAATTGCCATGTATAACTATAATGTTATTATAACATACGGTCTGGGTGTGTTTCCTATGTACAACATTATGTATGTTAAAACTTTTGAAACTATCATGGTTTTTACCATATTTTTTACTAAAAAACGGGATATTTACCATGATTTGTGAGTTTGAATATTTCCCGATATTTCGGCACAGTTGCATGTACCATGATCACGGGAGGAACTGAAGTCTTTGCGGGTTATGAATGTTAGTGGCAAACTCACAAATCATGGTAAATATCCTGTTTTTTAGTAAAAATTATTGTGTATGTTATAATTATGTATTTACAAAAAAGTATATAAGTAGCATAGCAATCATGTAGTTTTTTTTTCTGGAATCTGGTCTCAGGCCGGCCTTCGCCCACTGCGCCACAGAGGTCGCTATAGTAACTTATCGCCACCGCCATTGCTACCACAATAGCGTGCACCTTTTTAAGACCTTTTAAGTGTCTTCCACAATCTCAGATAATGCTACATGACAAGTAAAAAACGTAACCATCTTTCTTTTTGACAAGTAAAGGTAAAATGAGAGATAGAGGTGATTTTTATTTATCAAGTTAAATTAAGAGATGATGGAAGAAACGCTTTTAGCGAGAAACACCTCTGTGATTAATTTCAGGATAGTTTCAATGGAGTTTATTCCGAACCATTATATCAAATCCTACCTAGGTAAATACCTATTTGAATACAAGTTTGAGGTCACGACTGCACGGAGTCCGATAATAAATCATGTATTGTTGTGGGCGACAAAAGAAGTCATTTTTGGCGGAAAATGCGGCATTCAGGTAGCCGGCCTATAATATTTGTAAAAGAATACCTACAAAGCGGCATTTTTAGCAAGGACGGATTTTCAAGTATAATAGCAGTATTACATTGATAGATTTTATTGAAAGCACTTGGCCTACATTTCATAATGATGAGGCATAATGGTGCATATTGAACTATGCTGATATTGTCTAAAAGAAAAAGATAACTATTATTTGTATCCATTTATTTTTTTAAAAGGACCACTACTTTATGTTAATGTTTTGAAAATGTGAAAACCCCTGACGCGTATGTTATCACGAAGGTATCTTCTGCGATAGCTCATTTGTAATATATGTTTAATAATTATTAACAATTAATTACTATTATGATGAATTTGAGTTTTTTTTTGTATGTCCGTTTGTTTCAACAGACAAACGGAAATACAAAAAAACAACCTCTTATCCCAAACACATGTACATTTTTATCTGATTTTCAAGAGATAGTTATACCTACATTGATAGATTTTATAGAAAGCACTTGGCCTACATTTCATAATAATGATGAGGCATAATGGTGCATATTGAACTATGCTGATATTGTCTAAAAGAAAAAGATAACTATATTATTTGTATCCATTTATTTTTTTAAAGGACCACTACTTTATGTAAATGTTTTGAAAATGTGAAAACCCCTGACGCGTATTTTATCACGAAGGTATCTTCTGCGATAGCTCATTTGTAATATATGTTTAATAATTATTAACAATTAATTACTATTTTGACGAATTTGAGTTTTTTTTTTGTATGTCCGTTTGTTTCAACAGACAAACGGACATATAAAAAAACAACCTCTTATCCCAAACACATGTACATTTTTATCTGATTTTCAAGAGATAGTTATATTACCTACATTGATAGATTTTATAGAAAGCTCTTGGCCTAGATTGGATAATGATAAGGTCTAATACTAGTTCCAGGAATATTTTAGGTACAAGTAGTGAGAAAGAGTAAAAAGTATTACTGTTTTTAATTAGTTTCCACTAAAATATGTTTTTCTACTACGGTAGCACAAACCACTTCGACAGAATGTTGTACTTAAGTAAGGAATATATACTAGGATCGTAAAGCCAGCTTTATTGTCAATTCGTTCTCACTGATACGGAAAGGGCTACGTTTTTTAAGGCTTACCTATGGGCACAGAATAGATAGCTTTGCGAGCAGTAGATTAATTAGAAAAATACCCTGAGCTGGATAAAAAAGTTTCTATTCCACCGAGTCATAAAAAGACATTATTTTTTTTCCTAGTTCTCCACACGTCTCACCATTCTCTAAAACAATAGATAGATAGATAGAAAATGCTTTATTGCACTAGATAAAACAAGTACATAGGCGAACTTAATGCTAATTAGCATTTTCTTCCAGCTAACCTTTGTGTAATGAAGAGTGGAGCGGTAGTGCGTTTGACTAATTGCCAAAATATGAGAAAAATGTATTAAATAAAATAATTAGCTACTTAAAAAAGAAGTAAACTACATACTCGTACATAAAACGAAAAATAATTCATTCATAAATACATACATATACATATAATTTATAACAGTTTTGTTGACTATTTTGTAAAGAGATGAAATGTTTGTAAAGTTTGGATTTGAAGATTCCAATGGATACAGCAGTGCGGATTTCTACTGGGATAGAGTTCCACAAGCGGATTGCAGTGACTGTAAAAGAGTCCGTATAAAAAGAGGTAGAATGCTCAGGGGTCAGAAGTCGAAGATGTTCTTTCTATCGTTCAGTTATTGAAAAACCCGTGTTGACCTAGTTTTCTGCACCCTGATGTCCGATCTGAAGGTCATGGTTCAAACCATGACTATGAACCAGTGGATTTTTCTATTCGAAAAATTTAGGTGCTCAATACGGTGAAGGAAATTATCGTAAGGCCCAAGAACCCAACAGCGAAGGCATGCGCCATCGGTTTGGAAATAATAGGAATAATAAAATGATGGTATTTTTAATACAGCATCATATTCTAGCCCCAAACTAAACAGATCTTGTAGGAACCCTAATCTTCTGTAGTTCTATTAAATTGACGATATGCTTGCAATCTGTCACGTAAAATGGTACTTACAAAACGTTGGATGCACCTCTGATTAACTCTTGTGTACTGAATAAAGATCAGAAGATGTAGGAAGAGCCTCGTATTGACGTGTTTTCTTTTTGATCTGCGTTAGCCCAGTTTGAAAGTCTAGAAAGCCAACATTTTAAAGGAAAATATTTCTAAAACAGTCAAACTAGATTGCCACAGATCCAAATAAAAACCCGTCTTTGCTAACTTACGCAAAAAAAATAAGTTAATAACTTAACTACTTAGGAACAGGTTAAGTGCTGTACTAGTAACTTTACTGTCTATCAATATATTTTTCTCGTAGTGCCGAGATTTTTTTACGATACAGATACACTGTGTTCAAATAACTTTACCCTGGTTTAAGGTCTAACCGAGCGATGTGTACGTTGTAAAAGGCAATTTGTGGAGATCTTTTATCTAGAAAACAAAATGTAAAATCGGAATTGAGATAGCAGAAAATTGTTAATCTAGATCATGAACCGTACCGCATATAGATATGAATAATCTAGTACGATCACGAACTATAGAAAATATACTACTTTACTAAGCTATGATTATATGAAGCAAGCTAGAGAGATAGTATTCTTTTAATAATTTTTATAGGTGTGATTTTTGCAAATGCTTTTAGACACACTTGATGTGTAATAAGCTTTCAAATGCTTATTAAACATCAAGTGTGTCTGAAAGCACTTGAATGAATTGTAGCAACATATGTAGGATTTTTTTTTGCAAAAAAAAATCCAAAGATTTAGAAAAAAAAACCTATCAAGCAGAAACAAGTAAGTACAAGCTTTATTCGTCTACATACTACCACTTACGGATTTTGATGAAACCTTACAGTAATATAGCTTATACATCAGAATAACACATAGGCTACTTTTAATCCGGATACCACGCGGGCGAAGCCGTGGGCAGAAGCAGAAGTTGCAAATATATTTATGGTCTCACTAGTTGTTGCCTGCGGCTTCGCCCGCATGGTATGTTAATAAAAGAAGCATATGACCGTCTCCAGGCTTCAAACTACGAGTATGTCCACCAACTTTTGAATGAATCGAACCAAGGATTACAATTTATACAAAGTGTAGAACTCAATTGCACACCCCCAAAGGGTAATTTTGAAAAAATAAAAATAAATAAATAAATAATAAATAATGCTGGACATTTTTTCACACAGCATCATCTAGCCCCAAACTAAGCAGAGCTTGTATTATGGGAGCTACATGACTGATATACTACTTATATATATATTTTTTTGTAAATACATACATATTATACATAGAAAACACCCAGACCCGAGACAAATATTTGCAGATACAAACATTTGTCCCGTGGCAGGAATTGAACCCGCAACCTTCTGCGTCTCAGGCGGGCCTTCGCCCACTGCGCCACAGAGGTCGTCAATACGTGTTTCATTATTTATTTTTATGTGTACCGAGTTTTGAGTGAATAAAACCAAGGAATATTTTTTTCCATAGAAACTTTACCACCCTGTTTAATCCTCTTAGAGATTGATTTTCGAAAATAATATTAGCATATGTGTTATTCCAGAACCTACACTATCTACATTCCAAATTTCATCAAAACCGGTTAAGTAGTTATGGAGATACGTCCTAACAAACATTCACACACACACACAGACTTTCGCATTTATTATATTAGTAGGATTGTAGGATCCGTCTGAAAACACCACGGAATGGAAGCAAAATGACAAAATTACGTAAAAAATATACCTATCAAACAAATAAACGGATATCAGCTAACCGCTTTATCATCAATATCATGTGATTATGACAAAAAACAATAAAAACACCCTGAATTCATACTTTACCCATTATTACATCGTAAATTTTAACAGTCTCCCAGCTTGTGTCCATCATTTATGAAAATTGTGATAAATCACAAACGTTCGTTGAATTTTGTTAACGGGAAAAGATTCTTTGTACATTTTATGACTAATATAATAATGGAGAGTCGTGTTGACCTAGTGAGCGGTACCTTGACTTCAGATCTGGAAGGATCATGGGTTCGAGACCGGTCGTGTACCAATGTGTTTATCCATTCAAAATTCTATACGCATTTTACACATGCGTAAAGCGGTAAAAGAAAACCCGTTGAAGGCAAGTGCTATAGGTTAGTGTTCCAATAAGCGGGGATGGTTTTGCCACCTGCCAACCACTAACTACTTGCAAAACGCGGGCATTTACCTAATGTAATATCTAGACGTGATTCTGACTATCCCATACTTAGTATCCTCAGTATTTGTAAGAAACTAAATGATTTGCTGTAAATCTGTAAGGTGGAATGCTTATTAATTGCGAAACGCGCGCATGTACCAAACATAATGTTAAGATGTGTCTTTAACTACCCCCTACGTAGTACCCCAACGATCTACTCACTGAGTATGTATCTGAGGATGTTTATCATGGGAATTACAACGTATTTATTTGTTTTTTTTTTTATAATTAGATACCATTTTTTCAACCTTGCTACACTCTTGTTTCCTATCTCTTTCAAATTAATGACACACTCTTAATTAAAAGAATGTATCAACCCACAAACGCTCTTGACTTAATTACAAAGAAGACTTCACTTCCTACAAATTCGACCACTTAAACTAGCAAACTCAATTTTAGTAACCACACCCATTAGAGCTACGAAATGAAAAGTAGGAGGATTATGGGTACTTTTTTCATAGCCTGTTAAATACCTTCAGACAGTGTGTGGATTTTGTGTTATATTGGTGATACTTGTTTAAAATATATGACATAGTCCTTAAAAGAGGTTTTAACATTACATTATACATTTTAACAAAAACTCATGGCTGTCAATCCCTTAACGGACACCCCTAGAGCCATAAGATCAATAGTAGTTTAAACTTTGGATTTCGTAAATCTAAGATAAAAGTTAATCGATGGTTTCATCTACTTTCATATAAGAACAAATTTGGGGATCAACTGCCATTGAACTTATGAAATAATCGAAGATAGAAGATAGATTATCTAGCTCTTGTGGTTTAAACTACTATTGATATTACGCACCTAAAAATACTCAATCTAGATCCGTGATAATACTAAACTTACCAATTATGTATTTTAATGATTAATTTGTATACAGGATGTCCCGGAATGTGTATATAATGCCGGAAGGAGGTCATTGACACCGTGGTGGGGAATGACCTCTTGTGACGTCACACTCAAAAGTCAACTAAACAGCTGTTTAGTTGATTTTAGGGATGTGTTAAGAGCAGGTTGTATGCAAACTTTGATGGTCATTTCATGAATGAAAAACATGGAAATATAAAAAGTCGTTGAACAAACAATATTCCCCACCACGGTGTCAATAACCTCCTTCCGGTATTATATACACATTCCAGGATGTATTATGTTCAATCCATACGTCTTTATACATATCGTAAGGCCATAACATCGTCCCATTCTTTAACATAGTTATCGCCATTCTAATTTTGACTGGAAGAAAGCGATTAATCTTTTGATCTATGTTATTTTAAGTATGTTTTTATATGTTGTACTGCATAACTCAAATTCTTTGAGTTGAGAAAAAGTCCAATATGAAATTTCGTCCCCATTTTTTCACCATAAGGGGTGAGATTTTTCAATAAAATTTGAATGGGACCACTTTTGATGTATAACCCACTAAAACATGAATTATGAAAATCGATTATTTTATTGTAGAACACAATAAAATAATCGAAGATATTGTATAACATATATACAAAAAAAATATATACAGTGGTGGTCATATAATTAGAAACACTTAGTCACTTGGTAGTCTTTTAATGTAACCAACATTATTAATTCAATTAATTGGAGGTAATAGTTTAATTTATGAAATCACAATGTACATTTATATCTCTGGGATAATAATAAGCAATAACATTCAGACAACCAATACAATAATTATAAAAAAGAAATTAAAACAAAAGTATCAATCAATATTCTAAGTACTGGCAGTCGGACAACTAATTAGAAACAAAGTATGACTAGGTTCTAAAATTGAATTTTAAAACTAAAATTCACCTTTCGGAATGTCACCGCATTATGCATTTTGCCGCCTTTTCTTACTCATTCGGATTTGTTACCTTCTGTCAGATTTAATTATTAAAAATGGGTAAAAACAAGAGCTGTGATGCAGCAACAAGAAAAAATATACTAAACTTTCATTTTAAACGAAAATGGTCTTACAGAAAGATCGCCGATCATTTAGAGTGTTCCGTAAAGATGGTATTTAACGCCATTGCACATCACAAAAAACATGGAACATCCGATAAGGTGCCTAGAAAAGTTCGGCCAAGGAAGACCACCGTTCAAGAAGACAGGCTTATGATTCGTTTGGCTAAGACAGATCCCTTTAAAGGTTCTAATGTTATACGAAAAGAAGTATTTTCACAAGACGACCCTCGAAACGTGTCCGCAAGACTAGTCCGTAGGCGGTTGGTTGAAGGAAATTTGTATGGAATACTTGCTAGGAAAGTGCCACTTCTCACCAGGCGACACAGAGAAAATCGTCTAGCCTTCGCTAGAAAATATGCCAGTTGGACCGTTCATCAATGGAGAAAAGTTTTGTTTTCAGATGAAACTAAAGTAAATTTGGTAAATTCCGACGGAAAACGATACGTACGGCAACCAATCAACGAGGCTTTGAATAACAAGTACACTATAAAACAGTTAAGCACGGCGGTGGAAATGTTAAAGTATGGGGATGCTTTTCCGGATACGGAGTTGGTCCCGTGGGAAAGATTGAAGGGCTGATGGATCAGTTTCAATACAAAAAAATCTTGGAGGAGACAATGATCCCATATTCAGATGATTTGCCAGTGAATTGGATTTTTCAGCACGATAATGATCCAAAGCATACAGCAAACAGCGTTAAAGCGTTTCTCAGACAACAATTAGTGACAGTGTTAGAGTGGCCTGCTAATAGTCCGGATTTAAATCCGATAGAGAATTTGTGGCACACTGTGAAGAAAACATTGTCGGATGAGCATATCACCAATATCAACCAACTTTACGACGCATTTGTAGAAGCTTGGAGATGTATTCCTTTGGAAACGTGTGAAAAACTGATAGAATCAATGCCACGTCGTTGTAAAGCTGTAATCGACAACAGAGGGTACCCTACCAAGTACTAACAGTACTAATCGGTTTTGGATGTAGTATTCATAGTATTATTCAAATTAAATGTGGTTTTGTTCACTTAGTTAATGTTTATATTGTTGGGTTTTTTTTTGTTTCTAATTAGTTGTCCACTTTAGTCCATGTATTTTAATAGACTTTTTATTAAAATGTTATATTTTTATATCAAAATATTATTGTTTGTTATTACTAAACTCGTATAGTAATACTTTAAAAGAACCGATACATCCATATAAATACGTAGGAGCCCTCTATGGCACGTTAAAAATTAGTTATGATGTTAATTTGTAATGAAAATAGAAGACAGGGTTGGTGTTTCTAATTATATGACCACCACTGTATATATACAGACGAATTGAGAACCTCCTCCTTTTTTGAAGCTGGTTGATGTGCACAAAAAAACGTTTATCTATCTAACTACTCGTATCTAGCCGAACAGGAGCTTCTAGTCAGAAGCATGTTCAAATATCCACTTTTTCTATAGTAGTGAGCAGTTCGTTCCACGTGACGGGTTGCGAGCCTGTCGCCACTAACCGCAATATTAACTATAGCAATGGCAAGTCTTTGAATTTTAGGCTCTTAGGGCACCATTATCTAGGTCTTATTTACACTGACCCTGTACTTTAAAACGAATTCTTATCTTTCAATTAAAATTTCTATGGCATAATATTATACCCTACGTATCTATTTTATTTCTGCACAGACTTTTACAACGTATTTGAAACAAACAGACTAATAAATGTAAACTAAAAAAATAGAAAGTTCTTAGTTAAATAAATAAATATATAATAAGAGAATAGTAATAAGAGATCTTCCTTTGATGCCTATATATTGTAGGGCTGTCAATAATTCAGTAATGTGTAATCCTATTCGAATTTGTTGTGATCATGTGAAAATCTTACGTACTTATTATCACGACTGAGAATGGTATTCTCATGCTGGCGTTTCCTTTACTGTATAGAGGTTCTTCCGCATGAGCTGGACCGTTACCGTCCTTGTTCACGCTCAGCAGTCGTGAGACGGGAACTGACGTGGTTTCACCACTCTGCCCTTTGACTGGATAGTGACACCGGCGCGGGCGATGATAGGGTAGCAGCTACGCACTCTTTGTCGCTAGCATTGCTTAGTTTTCTTTTCACGTTATCACTAATTTGTTAAGGAAAAAGTTGATTGATGTCAAGTGACAGTTTCGCAGCTAATGTCATTTCCATACAATTTAATATTTCTGCAGGCGTTAACGTCAACAGAAATTTGTATAGACCCCCTGAGGCGGCGTGTACCTAATTCTATCGCCAAGCAGATGCTCGCATTACTGTGTTCCGAGTTGAATGATATGAATGAGTGTCTGTAAAGCCTTTTTAACACGCATACTGGTTGGTCGCATACATTAAGCAAAGAAGGTGGATGGTAGATGTGAATCTCTTTACACATCCTTGTCTTAAAGTGTTATCTTTCATTGTCTCACGTGATATAACAAATCAATATTAAACGATCGAAATTAAAGTTTGGATACAGCAAAATATGAATTGAATAGAAGTTGTAATATTAGTTTATACCCCTAGCTAAATATTTTGACTTTTCTAAATATTTTCTATATCACAAAAGACATTTCAAAACCGAGTTCCACCCCTTCTTAAACGTCAATTGTATTGTATTCCGTTTATAAAACTAAATGGTAATCAATACTGACTATTACCTACAATCAACTAACGCTCTAATGAATGGATGACCGCGTCATCAAAATAACGATGAAAACCTAATGATGAATCGTTTTATTGAACGAATACTAAGTAATGACCATGTTGCGTGCCGGTGTTACGTCATTATTTCTGCTAGAGCATTTTGCTTGACAGTGCAGAATCGAATAGTACAATCACTTTTTATTTTAGGACCGAATGGTATACTACGAACATAGGTAACATATTTATAACGCAAACATGTGGTAAGAAAGGATTTTTGGAAATGTTCACTTTAAGGGGGGGAATTGAGGGAGGAACATTGTATGAAAGTCTTTGTTCTTTAAATAGTTAGAAACTTGGAATTTTGAATACAGCTACTAAGCATAAATAAATAATGACGTGCTATAAGAAGTCGCAATACCACTTAATTAAATACCTCATGCAATGCTAACATCATCCAGGGCTTCTTGTAATGTATAATAAACTTTTCCTTGTCATGAATTAATTTTATTTATTTATTTAGGAAAACCATCGGCACTTAAAACCAAAATTAATGACTAAACTAGCAGCTTTGAGGCCATTTAAAGGTCTCCATTGATAAAAACATATTAAGTTACAACATTTCTTACTTACTTACACAACTTAAATGTAATCATAACTCCCTTGCAGTTAGGTAAGAAATTATTATTAATTTACACCTGTGAGTGAAGTGAGTGAGGGAATGTGAGTGATAAACTCACATTCACGATATACAAGGTGCTTGCATTCATGTAAGTAGGTACTATTCAGTAAAGATAATTAGCTCAATTTTGCAAAAAAAAAATCAAGGAAATTGTTAAGATTATTTCTAAAAGTAGAAACACTACAGCTGAAACGATCAAGTTCATGCTCTGTACTCAATATATTGAACAGCAGTAGGTAATTCTTCATCTTTTTCATTAGTATTCATACATGAATTTTAAAATCTTTTATAGTTTGAGGAAAGATGTAAAGTATTACAGAGGTAACTTTTTCATACTTTAGCTAACCTACGCTCTGAGTGCTGAATATTGCCGTGCTATTTCTCATACTCCTAGTATTCTATAGGTAGGTTTGAAGACTAGTTACGTGAATGTTGGTTTTCTGCTGATATTCCTTCTCCATTCCCAGTGAATTTAAATAACAGTCAGGTACTAAAATAGAATGGAGCCAAATATAGGCGGAACTCACAAAATACTTCTATGCAAATCCCACGACGGGAGCCATTCGAGTGAAGTCGTCCCGAATCGTTTCCCCTAATCATTGCCGTACCATTACGGTAATCGCGTTTGGGGGATGGTAGAGATTATCATCTTACGGGCCGTTGGCTTCATTTCAGCTTAAATAAGCAGAGTTATGCCTCTCGTTTTAATGTTTTCGGATCAGAAGTTTTTACAGAGTCGTGTGATGATTAAGTCGTGTGTGTCGTGTGGTCGTGTAAACATTTGCTTTTTCTCCCGTTCACTGAGTTTTTCTGCTCATCGTCATAACCAATTATAAGTATCGTATTATTACATATACGAAAATATCAAGCCATATGTAATGTCTTAGAAAGATCTTTGGAAGATTTTTGAAAGTCTCTTTGGAAAAAAATATTTTTTACCTTTTAAAAAATAGTTATTTTGCTCTATAATACATATTTGAAAACTAGTTCTTTTTGCTTTAAGAAAATAGTTGTATTATTTTTTTCTAAATGAATAAAAAATATGTTTTTCATTGAAAGACCCTGAAATCTTTACACGTCTTAAGGTCACTTACCACTTCCAACCAGTCTTTATGGAAAGCATCTAGGTCATCCCGTCAAAGTTTCCCAGGCCTGCCCTAGCGTAATGAATGAACTAGGCCATTCTAAATACCATAACCCAAACCTCAGTAAAAGTGAAAACGAGAGGCAAAAACTCTGTGCATTAATCTCTGTTCAGTTCAGATTTCAAAGTTCAGGCAAATTTTCCACGCAAAATCGGAAACAATTTGCAAATAACAACTTACCTCATAATTTAGCTCCTACCTCACCTTTAGCTTCATTGTTTTAACTTTGCGGGTGTTTTGTTTAGAATTCTAATAAATTATTGAATGGGTGTTTTGTTTTGTAGTACACAAAATATGAAAATTATAAAATTTTATCTTATTACATTAAAAAACCCTTCATCTATAGATGATGATTGTGTAACATCAACACATGCTAAAGTATATATACTACCTACTAAAGCGGTAAACAATCATACGGCTTACCGTAAAGACTTGTAACACCAGAGGTATATGTTGCGAGTTGCCAACTTTACGACATAACTGGTGTAAAGTCTCATATGCTTGTAATTTCACCGGCACCCACACCCTTCAGTCCAGAATACAGCAATGTCAGCATACCTGCTTGGTCGCAGTAATAGGTATATGATTACGTCATTATTTTTATATCTTTATGTGGTACTTTGTACACTTTCCACAACCAACACTGTTTGTTTATCAGTTGGTACTTGATTATGTAGCTATCCATGTAATTAAGCAGACCGCGTAGGATGAGTGACGTCATAACTCATTAAACTTCT
This sequence comes from Perizoma flavofasciatum, assembly GCA_958496245.1. Lineage (NCBI taxonomy): Eukaryota > Metazoa > Arthropoda > Insecta > Lepidoptera > Geometridae > Perizoma > Perizoma flavofasciatum. Next base: position 5,920,366 of record OY292442.1, read on the forward strand.
GACAGTGCGAGTAGAGTTAAATACGGAACGGTTCGTGTTAACAAGTTTTGATTATGCTTTTAATTGCTTGTGACATTGTTGTTTGTGTTGGATGACGTCTGTGTTTGTTTTGAAGGCAAGGATAAATTGTTATTGTCTGAGCTAATAATAATGATATGTTCTGTAGAGCATGATGTCTCGTAATTATTTAGTACGTGTCTAAAGTTCAGAATGGAATAGAATATATTTGACACCCAAAAATGCACAGACCAGGAGACAAAAACTACTTTCTGTTGGCGCTAACGCCTGCGGAAAGATTGAATAGTTATAAATGAAATTAGTTGCAGATATGTCACGTGACTTCTGTTTTACCTTGACAAATTTGCGTTAGCGTGAAAGGAAAACTAAGCGTGAGGTACGAATATTAGTCTAGATCCCAAGGTCTGCGGCGCTTTATGCTTAGTCCCATCCCTATTTGTGGGTATCTCATCAGCAGTCTAACCATATTAGTTACATACTTAATTTAAAGTAAATCTATTTATTTGATCTACAAGACCAAGGATAGAGCAAAATAAAATAAAAATACTTTGATTTTTCTTCTAAAAAGTTGATATGCCATGGTATTTTTTTTCGCTTTTTTAACGCTAGCTTAGCTCGGCTGTTTAAATTCATGTTGTATTTTGGTTAACCCTGTCTTGGTCATATTATTTCTTAACTGCTAGTTTAAGTAAAATTTTACGCGGTTGAATTACCATTATGAAGTTAAATAATAAAAAAATAGACAGTTAAAATACAGTAAATACATAACTTAACCTTTGGACTAATAAACCTAATTTATTATTAGATAATTCGCCATAAAAGCGTCACCGCTTTTTCTTGATCATTGATTCAGTCAGGTCATTGACCAGATGTACCATTACATCAAAAACAATGAAAATGTATTTACCAATGAGTTTTTATTTGTCAGACAATAGAATGATTCAACTAAACGATTCCAGTTGAATCTTAAATTGCATCAAGCAACCTTAAGAAGAGAAAAAGTGGTCGTAACTAAGAGTAGAGAAAGTTTTGGCAAAATGAAGGTGTATACCCTTTTGCCCTAATAATGTCAATATGGGCCGAAAGTACGACATATTTGACCGGTCTCTTGTGAATTTACAAGAAAGCTATGGGTGAAGGTAGAAACATTCTTTTAAAAAGTTGTGTTCGAAAAAAACTCCGCCAAAAGTACGATATTCTGAAAATCAGCGTTGCTGAGGCCAATTAGACGAGTTTTAATCTTAAAAAACTCTTTTTAGTATTAAAACTCGTCTTGTGAAAGTGTTAATTTGTGTTTATAATAACGAGTATCGATTATGAAATTTTCTTCGTCTGCGTATTTTTGTAAAAATCATTTTGTTATAAAGAATCTATTTTATTAATCTTGTACCTGGTTTAGTGTGCCTTGTGTACGTGCCTAATGAACTACATTCCATTTCATTTTATTCTTATTGTAAAAAATAGAAGGTACGTATTTTCATGTGGAATGCAGCGATAATGAAAAAGTTAATGTTTGGAATTAGCTCCAAACCTCTGACTACTTAATTTTTGGTATACTCTTGGATAATATTACTATTTCTTTGTCATTTCACTGCTGGACAAAAGCCTCCCTATCACCTTTTCCAACCTTCTCAGTACTAAGCTACTCGGACTAAATGCCAATCCTTCTTAAAGGAGTCACGATCTTACCGCCACCCGCGCCGCCATCTCAGTCTCCAGGGCGGTTGCCAACTATGGACATTAAAGTTCTGAGCGTGTTTTTTCCCGTGAGCTACGAAATAGTAGAAAAATATTTTATTGATATTTTTGTTCAGAACTTGATATTTATTTTAGGAGAAAAAAAATAATGCATTGAACTATTCTTAAAGTAGCTACCAAGAACTCACACTTCTATTAAGAAATAACCTTAGGTTTATTCCACGAACCGTACCTATGTTCTAAACCGATTTAATTTATTTACGAAAATGACCAATTTTCCGAACTAAGAACTTACATAAAGCGAATTAATGACCTATGAAATTAATCATAGATTTAAGAAACAAATAATTGGTAAGTTCTGTATCTCTGTAGGTAATTCTTATTTATCTTGATTATGATTTCATGCAATCTCATTGGTTCCATTTACACAAAAACATGATTTTGCGGTAACTTATTAACGTTAATTGATACTTAGATAAAATAAAATAAAAAAAATTACATTCGTGAAAAAAATACAAGAGTCAATAAAAAACTACATGGAGAGCCTGGATAGAGGGGTAAGCAATCTTACTCATTGGTACCTATTGTATTTCATGTGATAACGTTAATATACCTAGTTAAAGGAGATATGATACAAATTCGAGACTCTAACATAGCGTGACTTGACACGTCTTGGGCAGTTTATTTTGTGTCTGATGGAAATTTTCATAGATCGACGCGGCAGACCAAAACGGAGAGGGTAGGATGAACTGGAGCAATTCTTCATAGACTTCGAGGTAGCCAAAGACCGTCGAAGTTTGGAAAGAATGGGGCCAAGCCTTTGCCTAATAGTGGAACACGAGTGGCTGATATGATAATGATAATAACGATGATATAATAATTACGATCACAGGCTCTGCAATGTAATAGGTGTGGATTCTATTACCGCTGCGAGATAAATGTTTGCATAGTAAGCAGATATTTGTCCCTAATACCCACGACATAGGGAACCCTAGTGTGAGGACAGGACTATGTATGTTTCTGTTGGGAGTTTATTTGATCGTAAAAATAAGAATGATTCACGGACTACGTAGATCCTATAGCCAGTAACCGGATTCCATTGTGAATGTAATCATATCGCTCTGAGACTAAACTTTTTTCATTAGTTACTTATTCTGAGTTCAGAAAGTCCGAATGTATTATGATTGGCTGGTAATCTGTAGGGTGAAATAAAGAGATTTTGTATCAGCTATCAACATCATCACCAGACAGTAGATGTATACATTTATGTACAGATCTTAATCGCGTTTATCTTTTGATATTATTATTTTTTTATTGTTACAATCCTAAGTTGTCAGTTAGTGGATTGAAGGTTCGCAAGGATTGAAGGTTCTAGCAAGATGCTTTTAAAGAGAAACACGTTGGTTGATTGATTGTCTGTAGACGGTAGACAATTTAACTAGTTATCAAGATTTACAATATGCATTATTAGCGTAGTCTTGCATTTGTACAGGTTTATTAACGCCATCTAGTATGGTTATCTAAACTAAAACTCCCAAAATTAACGGAAAGAGGTCGTTAGCGATAAGACTGCCCATTGAACTAAAACTGCGACACAGGAGGTTGCGGGTTCGATTCCCGCCCTGGGACAAATATTTGTACGATCTGCAAATATTTGTTCCGGGTGTTCTGGTTATTTTCTATGTATGATAAAAAAATATCTATCTATGTAATGTATTGTATTAAGTATATCAGTCATCTAGTACCCATAACACAAGCTCTGCTTAGCTTGGGGCTACATGATGCTGTGTGGATTGTCCAGCATTATTTATTTATTTATTTATTTTATTTATTTATGTATTTTTCTGTGTTCTATATAATACTACTTTCCTACTTATACTATTAATACAAAAGTTTGGATGTTCAGAAAAATGACTGTTTTTATAACACCTGAACCGATTTAGATAAGTTAGAATAGGCTATTTCAATGGACGTTTTATTTTAACGCGTTCACTGCGGATCACACAAAATCGGCCCGATACGATGCTTAGCGCTCTGTTGCGCACGGTGAAAACCATATATTTATCGCTGGTGCGGAACGATTGATTATCTTCGGTATTTGTAGGAGTTCGACAAAGACAAATATAGATTTCGGCTCGTGGTTACAAATGTAGCTATTTAGCTTTAAAACATCGCGGCGGGCCCTTTTTGACCACCATCGCACTGACGGTGTTAAATCCCCGCTCCCTGCGGCGGCGAGCCTATATTGTGGTATATGACCAATGCCGAACTGTTGCCGCACGAAGCGCGCGCGCAAGGGAACTGCAAGACAGTGATTTGCGTGTCGTTATTTTATCGATAGTCACAACGTAAATTTAAAAGGAAAATAAAGCTAAAGAGTGATAGTGAAGATGGTTTGGATAAAAATGCACAATCATTTTCACCTGTAAAAAAATAAATACCGTCGAGCATAATTTCTATTTTTGAAAATAAGTTGGTTTACCCAGCAAATAATGTTGAAAATACAACATACAGTGAAAATACAGTGACCGTGAAGATTTTTTTCAAGGATGAATATACACTTTTTTTTATTTCTTTTTAAAATAATTCTGCTTTATTTTCGACATCCCTTTTTTTGTCTGTCCCATCACTATAAACAAGTACTTTCTAGTGCGGTATCGGTCGTTATCGGCCTGACACTTTCCTTGGTTGATTTCTTATTTCCTGTTTGGTAGACCCAGGAGCAAAACGAACTGAAAGAAATTGGGTTTAGGATCGTTTCAACAGTATAAAAAAAACAGTATACACCATGTATTTGCAAAATTATAGCGCTTTAATTTATTCTAATGGTGTCAGGTCAAAAAGGACTGATACGCACTGTCGAAAAGGTTGATGGATGCTGATTTCGACCGCCACCGCACCAGATAAAAGTTTATGATTTTCATGCCGCAGTTAACGTGTTAATTTTATTTGTTTTTATTTATGATGACTGTCTTTTATATGAGCTCTATAGCTTGAATAAAAAAATAATAATTTTATTTATTATTGATCTAGAATATCACACAGATTACTTTTTTAAAGTATAGTCACTAATATATATATGGGCTGTAGTTACTAGTTTAGTAGTATAATAAAACATAACCTGTCTCTTTTTTCAATAAAATATGCTCCAAAACTCACACCTAAGATAAAATATTCCTTTCTATTATTTACAACGTCAATAAAATGATTCTGGCCCCAATTGGTGACTGCATTGATATGTTAGTTTCGGCAAAAGTAAGATAATCTCCAATAAGATCATTTTAGATTATTTTTGAACCAATGGCTCACAACACCTGAGTGAGCAGATATGTCGTAGTAACGTGACCGTATATTTTAGTCTAGTGATTTTGTCCTTGTTCCAATCCCGTATTTTAAGAAGCTATCGTCCCGCGTCAGTCCCACCCTTCGCTCTGCCTGGCAAAGGATTTAGCTCCACTGACACATTGACAAAAACTAACTTTTCCTAACAATCGGGCCGTGAAACCTGCTGTTTGTTTTATGTGCGAATCTTTTTTACTTCCATTTATTATTTAGGGATGAAGACTGGTATTTATTCTGTCTATCTGACTTTATTTATTTATTGAATACTTCCGTACAAAACAATGCTAAAGCATTCTCTACCAGTCATCCAGGGCGTGCAAAAGATGTGGTATGGCGTGTCTGGTAAAAATAATTAATAATGACATACGTTAATTAGGTAAATATATATAAATGGATATAATAATAATATAAATAATATTTAAATATGCTTGCATATTTTAGATAAATAATATTTGGTTAAGGCATCAGAGGGGGGATGACTTTATATCTGTCTGGCTATCAATCGGAGTCGGTCTGCCTATCTGCCAGTCAGTCTGTCCATTTTTTTGTTATATTTTTAACGGCAGTCAGTTTTTTACCACGGGACCATAATGATTCAGTTTTATTTTTTGTGCCTTGTGTGTTTTGTTTTTTGTGTTCTAACAATAATCTATTGTGCACAATAGGGCACTATAGATTGTCTCTAATCTTATCTATTCTAAGAGTATGTTGCAGTGGACAAAACTGACCATTTTTGAAAGTCAACTAAAGTGTAAAACCAGTTATTTCGGCACAATCATGAGCAGCCTCAAACGGGTTTTTTCTGGACATAGCTCTCCTCCAAAAAGTATCATGATTAACGAACTTAGGCCTTTATACAGATCCTCCCCCAACTCTCTACCTTTTAAACCTTGTCTTAAAGGTAATTATAGAACAAATCAATCATTCTTTTAAATATTTCTCTTGACCCTAAGGTTGTGTGGAAGAAATCGATTTCAGCGATAAGACAGACCATTGTGCATTTCTTTTGCTTTTTAGTTCTTTTAACATGTTTCTGTGTTTTGTACTGTAAAATGGTGTTATGCACGATATTAAAGAGTTTATCTATCTATCTATCAGTCAAGTATCATTCGGTAGGAACTGCCAAAGAAAATTTGTTTGACAGATTTCCAATGATAATTTTAGGAGATAAGAGGCAACGTTGGAACCCTGACTTAGCGTTTAAGGTTGGTGACCTTGACATTGAAAATATATTAATGGTGAGATAGACCGTGTGAAAAATTCGTTCTACTATTACTTAGTTGTACCATATTGGGTCAAACTAAATATTACGACGGGTAATGGCTCGTAAAGGGCGCAATAATAAAAGGAATTAGAATCTCGACCCGATAACTATAAAACACACAGAATTGTGTCATCAGATATTGATGGTTCAACTTAAACCAACTTCTCCCATTATACGCAGACCGTCAGTCTTGCGGTCGTTAATAACCATTACCAATATAAAATGAGATTCCTCTCCCCCTTCGGTGTTACTGATTTATGATTAGAAAGAGGAAGAGACGAAGTTTGACGGGGTTCTTCTGAAATTGGTACTGGGGTGCCGTCAAGTGTTAAGGCAGTAGAGTAAAAAATGCAAGCTATGGCAAGGAAACAGGATACGAGATTTATATACCTAATAGCAGCCTTCCTGCACAGAGCACTAAATCCTTTCATAATCCCTGGTTTTCCCAGCCTTTTTTAGGGTAATTAATAATAAAAAATACATAGTTATTGATCTAAAAGTCAATATTTAATATATTAATTAAAATCACTAAATTTATCAGTATAAGATCCTCACTTTAATTTAAAATTATACTATGTTACTAAATTCGTAGTCATCAGCAGCGATCACCCGCAAAATCTATGAATTCAGTGATCATACCCATCCATGCTTATGAGTCACGCCTTGGAAAGGTGCATTCTAAGCCCTGGTAGTAGCACTCAGAGGCAAAATCTATTAAACTAGGTGAACGTTTGGTCTGAATGGCTTATTTTTCTTCGAAGTTGTCATTGTCAGATGATCTTTGAGGAAATTGATGTGATTCATAATTTTCTATAGTTTGGAAACTTTTCTCCTTTAAATTATTTATTTTCATGGAGCTCTTTAACAGAAGAGTCATAAAAAGACCTTGGTGCCAATTTTATTACAAAAACTTTTAAGTAGACTTTAACTTTGTTAGTCTACTTAGAATAGTTGAATGCCTTTCAACCATTAAACCATTAACTGCAATGATGCCTCTGGTGTTTCAACAGCAAAGCGATATATCAACAAGCTATTGCCTGCAGCTATGCACACGTGTTGAAAAAAACGATACCCCATACAAATTTTATCCCCTGTTAAAATCTGAAAAACCAAAAACCCTGAAACACGTCACTATATATTTATGCGTAGTAGATGTAATTCAAATTTTCATGTTTTTAACTTAAAGGATTAAGACTTTCAAACAAAGTTCCCCCCATAACCCCTCTTGAAATTTCCAAAAATAATTTCTATGCTACGTTATAAAATAAAACTATGTTCCAAATTTCAGCTTTCTTCACTTAGTAGTTCTGGCTGTGCGTTGATAGATCAGTCAGTCAGTCAGGACAAAACGATTTTATAAGTTGAAATAAGATAAACAACGGTAACTCACTATACAGTGGCCCATATGCCCATTTGTCACGAGTAAATTCAGCTTTCCCGTTTGTTTAGCATAGTATTGTTTGTGAATACAAAGAATTTCCAGTAACAACACAAAACTGATGAATTTGCGCAAAGTTGGTCAACTACAGCAATTTCAACTTTAAATTTCTTACCAAATAATAATATTTTCAACTGCATACATCCAATTAGAGTTGAATAATGTCTTGGAAGTCACAGTAATAGCTGTTACGGGTTTCATTCCTTCGTTAGGAATGAAACCCGTAATATTATTATAGACTAGTATGACATCTCAGTCGAACGCCTCTGACCACGTCTTTCGACCACGTAATTCGGTCTATCATACATTTGTTTTTTTTTTCAGTTAGTTTGATAAATCGAACCATGCAAGTCTCAATAACATGTGGTTCGATCAATCAATCTTTGATTGTCTGTTTAGTCGCAGTCGTCAAATTATTTCTCAACTCGTAGCCACTCGTAGACATTCGTAGGCATTTCGTAGCATGCTACGAAGTTGATGGTGTTGTTAAGGAAAAAAAACCTTACATACCTTCTTATTCAAAGTTTATATTTATAACCTCTTCGAATCTGAAATTTCCTATCGGTACTTAAGCTGTTACCAGGTATTCATATAATTTAGGAACTTTTCGAAGGGAAATAAGATTTCAGAAGTCCCTACAAATTGGATAGCGAAGGAACACTCTTCTGCAGGGTCAGCGGTTAATTCTACCCTAAAGGAAGGGTAGACTGATTAATTCAGGTATTTCCATTGGTACAGTCGAATTGAATAAACCCTATCATATTTACCTACAGATATTTTCTCATAGATTTTATAAACATCTTAAAAAAATACTGCTCTTTGCCCGTGATGTAAAGAACCTATGCGTTTGCTATTTATTTATTTTTCATTAATTTATTTAATAAGAATGCTATAATCCAATTACACCAAATAAATATGAACGTATCCACACGAATACTATTAAGTAGGTCATAATTATTATAAAGTTGTTTGTTTTATTGTGAGTTTGTTTGATTGTGTGTTACCATTTATCTCAGGAGCGGCTTATCGGTTTAGAATGTAGTTTTTTTGCAATCGATATTAAAATAAATAATGCTGAACATATTTCACACAGCATTTTACCCCAAAATAAACAGAGCTTGTATTATAGGAACTACATGACTGATACTTTATATACTTTTTGGTAAAACAATATTTTATGGAAAACGGTTACCATCGCCTGTTGGCATCTGCTACACCATTGCTTTATTTTTATACTTATGTCGTAATTGCCATGTAATTTAATCTGTGATACAAATTTATAATATCGACTAATACCTGCATATTAATATTTAAATTTTATTAGTACCTGTTTGTAGCTAATAAAAATAGAATAAATAAATATACTCGAAAAAAAATCAGCTGTTCCATATATTTCAGCCAATTAGGTATTGAACTTTAGTATGGAAAAGCTGATTTTTTTTTCTTGATCACAATGTTGGTTCCATAGTAAAAGTTGTTCATATTGATGGGTACTTTCACACCCCGAAGTTTTCGGAAGTAGTCTTATTACACCCCTGCATACACACATACAGTCAAACTTATTTCCTGAAGGGGTAGGCATCGGATTCAACGGATTACTACTTGCTACAATCCTGACATAAAACTTTTGTTTCATTCACTCTGATCATATTCTTCATGCTCGCCTGTTTAGGGTACCTACTCTTGACTTGACCTTTCACCAGAAAGTCTGTATTTAAATAAATAAATAGTAATAAATACCTAACAGACACATCTTACCACTATTATAAACGCGAAAGTTTGTGAGGTTACTCTTTCACGCAAAAACTACTGAACGGATTTTGATGAAACTTTACAGTTATATAGCTTATACATCAGAATAACACATGGGCTACTTTATACCCGGGTAGCACGCGGGCGAAACCGTGGGCATAGGCTAGTAATATAAAGTTCTGACTCAACACAGGATTGCCTGTCTCATGTATATCAGGAACTATGAGTATCGATAATCTTCAGAGGATTTTTGCATAAATTGACACAGTCAAACAGATATCAAAAACTCGTACACGATTACGTATCTCGAATATGATTCTTGCCTTCCAATTTTACATATACAGTATCGTACGTTAAATCTATAAGAGGCATTTTTTGTATTCTTTCGATGATCAACTCTTTGTGACAAAAATCTCTTCCATACAAATGGGCCTTAAATTTTAAAAATAACAATCTATTTCTAACTAAATTCTCAACTTTTTATTTAAAATATTCAAAGACTTATCGAATTCATGTTGTAAACAAATAAAAAAACCTTTGTTCAAGAATATTTAAAAACTCTTCAGGACTGAAACTCGAAAAACATAAGCCGCTCAGAGAAATTATGTATTTTATTGTGACAGCGTCGTAAAAGTTTTAGCGAAGTTTTCGAGCGGTTTTTCCAAATTTTTTGGGCTTGTTTACGAGTAAATAGATATTTATGTTGCTAAACTTTCTAGCAAGATTTTATGTGTTCTTTTCGTATATCTTGAACTTATTTTTTTCGTTATCTAGCGAGTAACCGACAATTGGACAGGTGGTCTGCCTCTTGGCCAAGTTTCCGTTATGAATTTTATTAATTATAACTAGATAAAATGCCACTGAAAACACCGTGGGTAAGCGTTGAAAAGAGAAAAAAAAAACATTTAGTAAGTTTTTGTTGAATAATAAAAACAAATAAAAAGCCCACGACTGTATTCCCCATGATGGACATACTCAGATATATACTCTGCGCATCCAAAAAATATACTTGGCACATGCCTGCGCTTTACAAGGAATTAACATTCCATGTGACAGATTGCAATAAAAAAACCTTGAGTAAAACCAGTAGGTAACCGGAAACGGAAGCTGATGAAAATGAGCCTGAACACAACTTGTCTATTATTATTGATTGAAGATCATATTGTCCACCTTCCATCTTTATTATCAGAGTACCGGTAGTAGCATGCGTACCCAGTAAAGCAATTTCGTCTTTGAAAGAGACAAAAAATATAACTAACTCCCTCTTTTGTTCCAAACAAAATTTTAATGCAAAAGAGAGATAAAAGCAAATTATCTTCTCTTCAGTAGATAAAGATGAAGAAGAGTTGAAAATAAAGGCCGACCACTAATATATTACTCTTAAGCTGTCACTAAGACTTGCCTAAGAATCAAAAACGCTTAAGCAATCACGCTTATTTGACTTTAATGCAGACAGGAATTAGTTTCGTATCTATTCAATATTACAACTTATTCGGTGCATTAGTAGGTACTTAATTAAAGTTTTAACAAAATCCTTACCTCGAGACCACTTACAGTCAATTCAATTGCAAGCAAAGCTGCGGTTTCCCACTTAGTAAGCCGGTCACGAACATTTATTGGTGTATCGTGACCAGGTGCTAGGGATGATGTGCTGAAATGTGCTATGTCTTTTGCTGAACGTGCTTTCTATGTAGTTACTGGAGAGTACTGTTTAGTGAGGGTACACTTTGTCACCTTATCGTAGATAGATAACACTATTCCACATTTTGTACCATGGTATTCTTAGTTTTTGATGCCATTTATACAAGAAATCCTAAGGTGGGAAAAGAGTTAGAACTATAATTATTTATTTAAAAAAATGAAATTAAAACTTAACTTTATAATCTGATGCAATTTAATGACAGGCTGTCATTAAAAATGTCGACATGCTGGAACTCGTGTGATGCAGGACAATGAATGAATGAAAATACTTTATTGTACATCATAAACCAAAAGCATAATAAAAAAATCTTATTATAAATAAAGTACAATGGGCGTTCTTATCGCTTAGAAGCAAGCTCTTCCAGACAACCTACACGTTGTGAGAGTGGCGGGGGGGGGGGGGGGGACAATGTATGTGACTATGACCAGTAGACCAAGAAAAAGCTTTATAAGAAACCTTCGGTTCGGCCTTTATCCAATACGAGTCTAAGGCCCGAATTCATAGTCAAATAGGGGCTCCCCTAGGGGACTGTTCAGACGCTAAGTAAAAAATATAGTGCAAATTTAATTTTTATGCACCCAGCCATTAGGCAAATGCTGAATGATGGATTTTGGAGGACTGTTCAACCCCCGACTATGAATTTAGGCTTTAGAGTCTAATAGTCGATGTGAACTAAATTAACATTGTAAAATTAAGTACCGACTTAAAAACCGACGTTTCAAAGTGTTCCTCGTGATTTGAATGAATACCTAAATGAATTTTGACTTTGACTTTAGCTCATAAAAATTTTAAAAGCATTGTTTGTCAGCATGACTCTATTTGTTGTTCCTCGTTGAATGATGTGAGTAAACAGTATATTTTATACTTAAGAAAAAGGTACACGTTTTTATCGTAGTTTTTAAAATTATCTTTTAATATACTTATATATCTTTATTCATTTCTCAACGTTCAAATGCAAAATCTAGTGAGCCTTGCGCCTATAACCAATGTCGGGCCACTTAAGACAAATGAATATGGGACGAAATTCAATTGATTCTGCGGCACGTTCACTCTACTTTGATGAGCTAAATGCTTAGATGGATTGCTTTTAGTTCGTGTAATTGATATTCTCAAAAAATTGAAATTAAAACTAAAAAAGTGGTTTTAAATATTCTCACATACATAGTCCCCACTAGAATTCCCTGTGTCATAAAAGAAAGAAAGAAAGAAAGAAAGAAAAAAAGAAATAATATTTTTATTTGAACCCAAAAACACAAACACGGTAAAATAATAGTAAAGACAGCCTATATAAAAAATGTGTTGCTTGTGGTCAAAATAGGTCCCTATCTAAGCTTGATGCTGAGGTACTCAAAGGTATCAGGGACTCCGAGTAGCATGATATCACAACACCCAGATCCAGAACAAATATCTGCAGAACCAACAAATGAAAATCGAACCCGCACACGCACCTCTTGCGGGCTAGCTACTCACCGCGCCACTGACGTTAAAAACTAAAATCACGCTACGAGTTATTCACTGCTCTGGAATACCTTCTCCTTATATTTATTCCTTTACTTCGAACATTATACGTGACTAGCTTCTGCCCACTGCTTCGCCCGCGTGATACCCGGATAAAAAGTAGCCTATGTGTTATTTTGATGTATAAGCTATATAACTGTAAAGATTCATCAAAATCCGTTCAGAAGTTTTTGCGTGAAAGAGTAACAAACATCCATCCTCACAAACTTTTGCGTTTATAATATTAGTAGGATATGATGTACAGAGTTTTATTCATTCATTGCGCTTTAGAAATAACTTAGCCATACTAGATATAAGGCAAACCAAGATACGAGAATAATTGTGAATGTAATTGCCAATACATTTCAACATTTCCAACATAAAACTATTTTTTTACGGTAAATGACATACTCGTATAATGCCTTCGGTGCCTGGCGCTACTTTACTAACTCTATTAAACGCCCTTATTTCGATCGAAATACTAAACAGTCAAATTCTAGAAAGGTTAATGATGCAAGGAACTTTAAAAAACCCACAGTTGCTATGTTGCACAACCGATAATCGCTGTTGAGTAAAGGTTCTTAAGTGGCATCCATAAACATTGAAAGAGGACCCACTATTGACGGTCAACTATATTTGTCGTAGGATTCCTTGGAAGACCTATTTAGGTCTGGACATTTTTCCAGCATGAAATGCGACTGGTGATATTGATACTTACTTCCTTCTTCATCGACGACCTGTATAGAAGTCCATTGCTGGACATAGGGTTCACAAAAAGAGTGCCTGACGAACGATCATTGGCTACTTCCATCTACCGACATTTCGTAATCTTCGGTCGTCTTCGGTCTATCAGGTGAGGGCCCTTACTACGCTACATCGTCCGGTTCTTTTTTCGGTAAGTTTTACTCCGGCCCAATGTTCTCAAAATAAAAACGCTATAGAGACTATTCCATTCGCCGTACCTCCTTGACCTACCTTCTAACTCATGAAAAATATATAACAATGGGTCCCAGTACTACAATTTGATTTATGTGCATAATACGGACTCCATCCATTTTCAACATAACACTTGCTTGAATAATGAGTGGTTCTCAGAGTATTGTGTAGATATAGAGAAAGAAGAGAAAAAATCTTATTACATTTTTTCAGTTTGACCAGAGTCAAAGTAAATAGGTTTTTATTCATTAAAATCACAAGGATCATATAGAGAATTTACTACTCCCAAATGCATAATTACGATATCAATTTTATAGTTTAAGTTTCAAAGGAAAAAAATAAATATTCCTAATTGATAATTTATAATATCGATTTTACGACATTTTAAAATTGAACGTTCTGTTATGGCAACATTTAAAACTGGTATCTTTGCCATTGTCACTTCACTTCACTTCTTGACTAGGGCTTTCTCCTCATAATTCCTCATAATGACATTTTTCGTGTCTCTCTTGCCTCTCTTGTCTCTCTATTCAAGAAGTAAAGTGAGAAAGCAGTGTATGTATTATACACCTACAACAGGCGTGTTCATACATAAGTCATTTCATCTTTTACTTGTTTCTTTCAACATTTAACACATCTTGCATCCAGGACATGTATTCCTGAATGCCTTACCTTAACCCCTTCGCTGCGACGAGTTGCAGATGAGTGAGACGTCCAGCTGTTTTCCAGCCATGTTTTGAGGCATGCATTACAAAAAGTGGCACAGGAGAAAACACTCATATGGGGCTATACCGCACAAATATTTATTACCACTACGGCAGTATTTATGCCCTCCTAATTTCATAACATCTTGTTTATAACCTAAATTATTTTACAATAACTTTATTGTTTCCCAGTCAGCTTGGTTCTAAGAAATTCTTGGTAATTTTTCCGAAGTGTGAATATAATTTATGAGCTCAACTCGACTTACTATGAATCTGATAGTGTATCTTTATAAAATCCCTGCGATATTTTATCGAAACATTAAATTTGCAACGAACAAGATGTTGAACTTTGAACAGATTTTATTTAATTGAGTTATTTTAAAAAAAACATTCACGTACTCTTATAGTCCCTACTTCATCAAGTAGGTATCCTGTCAAATTATTAGTGACTTATGTCCGCTATTTGTATTGCCGATTACATAGACCTTCGATTTTTTTTCACTTACCGCACTATCGGTGAAGGCATCGACTAAGTTTCGACTCATTCCGAGAGTCTTCATCAGGGTGAGTGATCGCGACGTTCTCCCTCCGCGTCGCGTCGTGCATTGATTCTTTGCCTCTATTATTTATACCTCCAATGCTGGTATAAATAGTCAAATGCTGGGTTAAATTGGCGTTATCAGCCAATTTAACCCAATTTTTAATGTAATAAACAAGAAAAGTAAAGAAAATAGACAAAGCTACAACGTCGGTATTAATAAAAAGAATAAATCTAATTTTATAAACCGGATATAGATGTTCACTCACCTATAATTTTCTTTGATGTATATTAGAAGCTCATAATCCATCAGAAGCTCGTAATCAATTAGCTACCAACGGGACGGTATAACAACATCAAACAATTCCCAGACTCATCGTCGTGTGAATTTAAATCGTATCTGAATATCAAAGGATGCGAGAACATGCGGGAAATCCACGTCTTCGATGCACACGCGCTGTTCACTGGAGTGTTAAGGAGTAAACCAGTATCACCATTAATATTAGCCGTATAATTATACAACCGGCTAAAATTTTTGAGGCCATTGATCAAGCTATTGGTGCTTGGAGTCTAGAGTCAACCAATTTAAAAACAAACAAATAAAAAACAAATTAAAAAAAACTTCATTGGAATAAAGTTTAGAACAGCATGCGCTTACAACAACCGCGCACAAAAGAGTAAAAAAACGCATATTTTTTTGCATTTACCCTCTCACAATAGCTCACTAAAAACCTATAAACTATTTAACTATGTAACGTATTTCTAAAAAAATTGGTGGCATAAAGATTAAGATACCGTTATCGTTTGGGAGTTGAGCCCAATTGTTTGTCAAAAGTTAACGTTATATTTTTTTTAAGGGTACATATTTGTTCTTTTTTTACTTTTATTTTTGCTACCTTTCTCCACAATGCGCTTTCAGAATCCAAATGGAAATTCACACCCCGAATGAAAATAGAATTCTCTGTTAAATTCTACATTATATTTATTCATAATTATTTATTCTATTTACCCTCTATTTCATAATCATTCGTTAGCTCAGCAAGCCGCTAAATCTAGCCCTGTCCTTTTCTTAAGTGTTTAACAAAAGATAGAGGCTGACAACTTTTAGCACGCTGCTAAAGTTAGCATGTGATTATAAAACAGAGGATATATGATTAATTTAATGAGAGTGATCTGATTCTCTCTGCCTTAAACGTGTTGAGATAAAATTTAATGTTCCAAACATCTGCGTATTGAGATAAAAATCGTGATTTTACACAAATAAAAACGAGAAAGTAATACAATTTTGAACATCATGTTCCTTCCTAAAGTATAAGTGAAGTCGTCTTGGTCCTTCGTCGTTCGAAAAACCTTAATATTTATTTTATTTCAGTTAAGTTTCGGCTACCGGTAACCAGCCTCGGACAAGTTTAAGTTCCTTCCTCTTTTTAACCTTGAGGGCAGATAATATTTGGACTCTCTTATTATTATATTACTCTTATTAGTCATATTAAAACCTATAGTAAGGAAGAATTGAGTAGTAGATACGTATAATACAAAGTTTAACTAGTAGCATTCAGTAGGGGCTGCCAACGCCAAATCCATCGATTTTTTGTGTATATAACTTCCTTTGGTTGCGCTATGTTGGTGCAGAAAAGGCCTTATGACACTTATCAAATGATACGTCGCATTTTATTATTTTCTTGTGGAAACCGAAAAAGACGGTATCTGAAATAAATTTTATTGCCAATAGTCGGCTCGGAACACTCTAGAGAATACCAGAGAAGATATTGTCGAGTTACTTCCTCTCTTTAACCAATACCGGATATCGAATGTAATAGACATGAAAACACTAAATATTAAATACAAATGGAGAATATAAAATACTAGCTACTACTCCCCCAGCTTCTGCCCACGGCTTCGCCCGCGTGGTACCCGGATAAAAATAAACCTCTCTGTTATTCTGATGTATAAGCTATGTTACTGTAAAGTTAAATTAAAATCCGTTCAGTATTTTTTGCGTGAAATAGTAACAAACATCCATTCTCACAAATTTTCGCGGTTATAATATTAGTAGGATTAGTAGGAAGGTTTAGTAGGATGAAACTTGAACCGCTTTCACCATCAGTAAAGAAAAGTATCAAACTTGACTGACAAATAAATTTAATAGTATTATCATACAGTGGTTGAAAATTTTTGTTTCGCAGTAAAACAAATGACCAACCTATATGCAGAGAAACATTGTTGTCGTGACCCAAATGAGTCCACTAGCAAAACCTGACAAAAGCAAGCCAATTAGTGATCGGCCGCAGATTGGGATCTAGCAATTGTGTGGCGACTGACAAGCATAGTGCAACCAACAAAGAGAATAATTCCACAGACAATGTACAGTCTACACGCTGAACTCGTTATTTATTAGCAGTTAATCTGAGGCTAAGTCATACTTCGGATAACTATAAGAATAATTACCTTCTGCCGGCGGCTTCACCCACGTGGTACCCGGATAAAAAGTACCCTATGTGTTATTCTGATGTATAAGCTATATAACCGTAAAGTTTTATAAAAATACGCTCAGTAGTTTTTGCGTGAAAGAGTAACAAACATCCATCTTCACAAACTTTTGCGTTTATAATAGTAGTAGGACTAGCTTCTGCCCACGGCTTCGCCCGCATGGTACCCGGATAAAAAAGTACCCTGTGTTATTCTGATGAATAAGCTATATTACCGTAAAGTTTTATAAAAATACGTTCAGTAGTTTTTGCGTGAAAGAGTAACAAACATCCATCCTCACAAACTTTTGCGTTTATAATAGTAGGTAGGACTAGCTTCTAACCACGGCTTCGCCCGCATGGTACCCGGATAAAAAAGTACCCTGTGTTATTCTGATGAATAAGCTATATTACCGTAAAGTTTTATAAAAATCCGTTTAGTAGTTTTTGCGTGAAAGAGTAACAAACATCCATCCTCAAACTTCCGCGTGTATAACAGTCGTAGGGATAAGTTACACTTATTTATAATAAGCTTTACAAGCTAATTTAGGTATACGCGCTGAGAATTCGTTCACAGTACATGCTGAGCTCAGGACTTTTCATAGGAACCTGTACATAGCAGCGTTCTGCGCACACTTACAGTACCGTCCTAGAATGTCGTCCCATCCTGCTATACCTATCTGTATAAGTGTTTTTATATATGTTATTTGTTGTTATTATGTACTGTTCAGACGAATAATTGTTTTTTCTTTCTTTCTAGTATATATATATACATACATACATACAGCCACGTCTATTTCTCGGAGGTATAAGGCAAAAACCACGATATCCACGGATTTCCACTTGCTACGATCCTGGCATACCTCTTTCGCTTCACTCATCCTCATCACAATTTTAAGTTTAGTTTACTCTAGACTTGGCCTTTATCTAAGTTAACTAGTAAACCAGTGGTTCTAACTACTAACTAATAGTTCTCAGTAAACTGAGATTTCACGAAGTACAGTTTACACCCAATTATTGAAACCTTCTTTCTACCCCATAGTTAAAAAAACCCCTTGCGATTAAGCTTATCGCCAAACTCCATAATTCTATAAGTATAATCTTCCTACCTACCAAGTTTCATCAAGCTTGAATAAACCGAAAACCGTGTGTTAATATAAAGCCTGCAGAATATAACTTGAAAGTTATATAGGGCAGGTGAGACAGGTCGAAATTTTCGAGTGGACAAATATATTTTTTTTAAATGCCCGATTATCGTACAATCAAGCAAACATAGAGACGCCAGATTTTCCAAGTAGACTTAAATATATTAGATAGCTTCGCTCGCTCGATCAACAAAACCAATACGAAATGTTTTTGATAATTGATATATAAAGTGGGTAAACAATCATTTTATACAAAATTTGCGGACAATAGAGATAAATTATTTGGAGTAAAATAATATACATTTATTCATACAACTATGTACAAATATGTTTATACAAAAAATACAGATGAAACCGCTAGCTCGATCTATAGATAGCTCAACAGATCCAGATCAATACCAGACGAAAGTGTTCCCAAAATGCTGGCCGCATTGCCATGCTGAATGGCAATGCTAATGAGCAAGCTCTCTGGTCATGAATCGCTTCGACCAATCGCCTTAAAATAATTTTAAAAACGCGAATGGCTCTGTTTCCCCTCGGACCCAGAATCTCAACCCCAAAAGACTGATAAAAGTAAGCTCTGTCGAAACTTAAAATAATATTTATTTTGGGGTGATTTTGTATTCACCATACAAAAGCTCACTTGAAAAGGCCTCCCATAATTTGATGCCACGATATTGAGGTATCATTATGGACATTCTAGGATTTGTACCTGCGCAATACCTAGATCCGTAAGGTAAACATGTATGGGTAGGCAGAATCACGTCTAGGTAATATTTGGCAATGCCCACGTTTGCATAATATTTAACATTCCGTGCAATCATTTGCTTAATACTAGTATAGTGTCTGTTAAAAAAACGCAACCATACCATTATCAAATACTCCCTCTCTCTACTGCGTATTAAAAATGCATGCTGAAATAAACGTAGAAAAATGTTACATTTTCAGCAACCATACTTTTCATTCACTTTGCTAGCTAATTAGGATGTTACATAAAATAATCAGTGAGAGAGCAAATAGACAAAAATAATTAGGTACCATTTTGTATGCTAATTAATTCTTAAGACTAGCTACGCCCCGCGGTTTCACCAGCATAAGTTTCGATTTTATACTCGTGATAACTTCGAAATTAAATGTCCGATTTAAATAAATTAAAAAGTATTTTACTGCTACACAAATAACATTGATAATATAAATATTTATTTTAGAACACAAAAGCTGCTATTGTGACTTAACTATGATAGTTAGATATATTCCCTCGAAGACTTTTTATAGGTAATAATGAGTACCTTAATCATGTAGTACATAATTTTTATGTATCATCAATAGTTTTCGCAGCGCACGCCAAATAATGAATTTTATAGCAAAATTTTGCTACTTTGGGTTACATTATTGCAATTTTTTTAAAGATCCCTATTTTTTTTTATAAATTATAGACTATGCTACGTCCTGATAATTGAACTTTCTATTAGTAAAAAAACGATTAAAAGCGGTCCAGTAGTTTCGGAGCCTATTCGGTACAAACAAACAAACAAACAAAAAAATCTTTCCTCTTTATAATATTAGTTAAATTAAATTATGGCCGAGTAAATAAATGAATTTTCTCCTTCTTTTATAATATAATGTTTTTTTCCACTAGTTTTTCGGTTGAAATGGCTAAGGGCGTTTGTACATGACCATCTCATGACCATCGTCACCGTAAACGAGATTATTTCGGACCGAGTTCGGACGCACGTGACGGGGATTGTGTGTCCACAATCTTGGAAGTCATGCTGTCACATTCGTGTGCGGGAACCGGAAATATCGGATGTAGTGCACAAGTTTAGACGTGTCAAGTATTCCATCCCTAAGCCGACTCAAATATAGTATTTTCGAGGAAAAAATAAAGCATAAATCATTAAAAAATTTAGGTGCTTTGTAAAAGGATCATTAAATAGAATAACCAGCTTTGTTTTCTTGCCTATCTTTCCTGGCTTGGTAGCGGAGGAACAGGCAGTAGATAAAATCGACGTTTCAAAGTGATCCTTGTGATTTGAATGAATAAATGAATGTTGACTTTTACTTTAGTGGATTACGCAAATTTGTACTAGACCTATTCGCCAAGGGATAAAGAATGCCTTCCGTTTTGAAGCGAAGAGAAGGTTGACCCATGAACTTTTCCACCAGAACATTACATAAACTATTTTATAATAAACAAATAAAGATAAATAGTATAGAAAATTATCTGAAAATTTTCACAAAAAAACATTTCTGTACGAAATAGAAATATGGCATCTAATTTCTAAAACCTGGGTATAAATCACATCCTACTTATCCTACTTATAATATTATAAACGCGAAATTTTGTGAGGATGGATGTTTGTTACTCTTTCACACAAAAACTACTGAACGGATTTTGATGAAACTTTACAGTAATATAGCTTAAACATCAGAATAACACATAGGCTACTTTTTATCCGGTTACCACGCGGGCGAAGCCGTAGGCAGAAGCTAGTACTTACATAAATGCTTGTTATACCCATAATAAGAAGTCTGGTTGTCTGAAAGAGATCGCTTTTAGCGATAAGACCTGAACCGATTTGGACGATCATAACTGGTAAACTTAGTTCGTAATTTAATCATTCATCAGCTATTTTTTGTACTGATACAATGTGCGTGAATCCGCGGGTAGATGCTGGTTTGTTATAACTAGTTACTTGGACCACTGCAATTTGTGGTAAATGGTTGTGACCAATAGAGCTCGAACAGAACAAAATAAGTACTTATTTTACCATTTATGCACTCCATTAGGACATCCATGTGAGGTTTTTGTGGTGATCTCTGGTATCATTATTATCATAAGCTGGTAGAAGTCTACTGCTAGACATAAGGTAGGTACCACAACTTAGCCAGTCAGCCAATAAGAAAAACAAAACCATTTCTGTTTGAATAAATAAAATTATGAAGTATGGTTTTATTGTCAAATAGGCAAGAACATACTTCTTTATATATATATTTATAAAGAGTCTACATTTGTGATGTTTAATGTACATTACTCCGTGAAGATACATGTGACAAACTCACAAGTGTGGACGGTATTTTTTACGCGAACAGTAGACCAATGCTGTAATAACCGTGACATGGCCCTATCCGGAAATCAGCGCTACCTTTTTCCCCCTAAAGTGGATTTTTAAGGTGGAAAAGTGGAATGAGCATTTTTTCGATTCCTGTTTTCCCCTTAAGGGAGATTTTAGGGAGAATTCTAGGCTATTTTTTTTAAGATTCCAGTTTTCCCCCCTAAGGGGGATTTTCCTAGATTTGGTACAGTATATGTTGAGATCCTTTTTGACCCCCAACCTTATCTATTTATTTTTGTTATGTTTAATGTAAACTTTCTGAGTTTCTGTTTATTTGTTCTGTATTTTGTCACCTGTTGTGTTGTTCTGAGACCAATGAATGTATTTTCTTTCTTTCTTTCTTCTGACATACCTACCTCTTTAAATGTCACGAAGTATATTGCAATGTCACAAATAAGGATCATTCCTTAAATTGGCTGGTCTTAAGTGCATATGCGGGTATGCAAGTAATGTAACGCACACAGCACAATACAAAACAAAATGCAGAACATGCAGTCAAATTATAGCTTTACAATAGTGGGATGGAAATACTGCTACCAAGCATCTGACACACGGGCTAAAAGTAATATTATTACAAAATTAAAAAATCTTTTTTTTTTGTAGTTTTACATGTGTGTGACTTATAAGCACCATCTATAATGTACAAATCGATTGAAATGTAAATCTGAAATCTAATTTAAAAATAAATGATGACAATTTGCGAACCAATCAGATCTGTCAACCAATCATAGCGAAGCCCGTTTTAATTGTGTACTGTACTAGGCGACTGCTTTTACATATCCGTGATAGTTTTGTTTACGGCGAGTTGAATTAAGTACAAATGTGAAGCAAAAAAAAATTACGCCTTGATTCTTGGTTTGTGCCATAGAAAACAATTAAAGCCTAGTTTTTGGAGGTTATATCTATGATAAGTTGAGTTTTAACGTTGTGATTAAAACTCGCCCTGCAAGACTTGCAGTACTTTGAATAAAAACATAGTCAATACTACTGCAGTTTATCAAACATAAACAAAATATATACAAAAAAAAAACAAACGATCATGACTGTATTTCCCTTAATAAACATCCTAAGAGTGCGCAAATCTTTGAGAATACAGAGTAGGGGTAGTCAGAGGCACGTCCACATAACATTTGGCTCTTGCCCGCTATTTAAGTGTTATAATTTCATGCGACAGGTTGCAAAGCCATCGCTGCTTATAATAACAGTAGCTGATGGTACATAAATAAACACATACATATTCCTGACCCTATACTTGAATTCCCTGTGTCGTATGTATCAGGAACTAAGAGTACCGTGGTATCACAACACCCGGACTCTGAACAAATATCTGCAGAACATGCAAACATTTGTCACAGAGAGGAAATCGAATTCACACCTCTTGCGTCGCAGCCGGCTACTCGCCCGCCGCGCCATCGATGACATGCCTCCATATTTTTGTTTCGTGGGCATGCCGGTTTCGTCACGATGTTTTTCTTCACTGTTTTCAGTAAACATATTTTTTTTGAGTGGAAAAATCTATTGGAGCACATCCGGGTTTGAACCCATGACCTCCGGATCGGAAGTCGAGTTCCCGCTCGCGAAGCCAACACGGCTACACGGTTGTACAACAAGCTTGCTATATTTTCTGTCTGTGTGTCTCCCACGTAATATCACTGCGGTGGTAACAGCTGTACTGTTTTGATCGTTCCGTGACTTTTTGCTATTAAACCTAAAGTTCTCATATTGCTGTAGGTTTTAAACAGGGGTTTCAGAAGCGGCGTCCGTCAGATAACGGGCTTACAAATCGAATATTTGTTTTGGTTAATATCATGCCCGTTATATCCACGCTGCTTCTTAGAAAACAAGGGCTTTACAGAACTCTGCATATTTGATTGTTTTTCGAATAGGCAATAAGCTATAATGGCGAAATTGACTTGATGATAAAAGTTCCGCCGCACTTTAAGATACCACACTAAACCGTGCACTAGATCCTTATACGTGCTTAATGACTGTGAACACGATATCAAATCGTGTCCGGAGTCATTAAGCACGTATTGGGCTCAAATACCTGTACGCAATGCTTTGTGCTGTGCATTGAAAAGCTTATTAAGAAAACGGGTATGAAATTTCAAAGAACTACTTAGTGCTTTAACTCAACACGGTCCAAGTATTTTAAAATGTTGACGAGCTCTGTAACGCAGTGTGCGAAGACGCTTGAGACGCTAAAAGTTGCGGGTTCGATTCCCGCCGCGGGACATAAATATATAATATGTATGTATTTACAAAATATATATATATAGTATATCAGTCATGTAAATAGATAGATAGATAAAGATAGATAAACTATTGTGCATATCTCCAATTTACAGTACAAACACAGAACCATAGTAAAAATAAAAGCAAAAAAAGAACAATGGGTGGTCTCATCGCTGAAAGCGATTTCTTCCACACAACCTTAGGATGGAGAGAACTTTTTAAAAGGGTGACATGTAGTTTCCCATAACACAAGCTCTGCTTACTTTCCAAGATGAAGCTTAAAATGCCCTGCATTATTATTTTCAAATATACTACTCCATCCCAAAATTGCTGTAAAGAGATAAATTTTAGCGATAAAGCCGCTGATTCTTCATTTTTTTTTTAAGCCAGTTGTAAAGCTAATCCATCTAGCAGCCTATTTATCAAGAATTTATTTGTGACAAGTACATGAAAAAAGTATCTGCAAAGCGCATTGTATTCTTTTATTACACTTTCAATATCACCACTTTCACTAGGATGCAGGATGACCAAGAAAAACCTAATGGCACGACGAACGAATTAATTTGGTACCGCCACAGATACGTACTTCGTAGCTGCTTGGTTTGACGTATCTAGTTCATTTCCATGTACATTGCGTAGTCCATTAATATTGTAAAAACGGGAATTTTCACGTACCGTACTATCGGTGAAGGCACCGACTCAGTTTCGACGTGAAGATTCCCGTTTTTGCAATATGAAAACATTGCGTAGCTTCTTCCCTGTTGTAGCTTGAACGTAACTAGCCCATGGAATATGAAGACAAAAGGCCATGCGGCCTATCAGATGGTTAGCGATTACCGTCGCCTTTTGATATTTTCACTGGGGCATTGCTGAAGTCAAAGTTAAGAAGGCTCATGTGCCTGATATCACCAGCACCCATACCCTTCAAACAGGAACACAACAATGCAAGTATTACTGCATGTTCAGGAATAGGTACGGTCGTAGTACTATAAACTATGCACTTCTATGTGGCAGAGCCTTAAATGATATCTCATTCTGAGAAATCGCTAGTAATTTCTTGAAATGCCGTGTAGTGTAAATCGCAGTTGGTTTGTTAATCGTTTCGAAGGCTTCGTCGAATTTCGGACTCTGAAATCTAATTTAGAATAGGTTTTAACTCGGTTACCAAAAAAAGGTATCTCAAAATGGATCAGTGAAAAAACTACGATCAGCTCGATGTCTTTAACTCATTACGTAAGTGGTTTAAATCGTCAGTTTATCTCTTGGAGATAGACCAGAATTTTGAATCCTGATTTTCAAAACAAATTGATGTTACAACAAATTTAATTAATTTTAAAATTAAATTAAAAAGCCGACTTATAATAGCCGAATAAATGTCGTAAAGAGGTTTGTTAATAAATGACTACATTTTTTTTTTTTATTTTACCCTTCTAGGGTAGGTAAATGACTACAAAAACAGTTAATTTCATAGATATAAATAAACCTTTTTTTCAGAACCTTTGGTTGCAAGAAGAAAGTTACGTGTTATTTTTTAATATTTACGTGACGTTGGTATGGTTATGGGCTTTTATCACAATAATTCATATTTCAAGTCCTTTGTTGCTTTGCAAAAACATTGTTTTTCGGTGTGTACTGAAACCTTGGTTTAGTGATTAGACATAGAAATATCATTTATTTGCCACAACAATACACAATATATATTAACAATTTTTGAAATGAAAATTAAATAAGTACATAATTATCAGTTACACAATAAAAGCATAGGAACTTTACGTTGAAAAAAAGAATTTACATTAGATTAGATTAGATTTATTTATTTAACAAACTGCAACTCTAAAAGCAAGTAAGTCCTATCTTGAAACCTATGATAGGTTTGTATAGCTAGACACTAGGTTCTCGAAGTGTTATTGTATCCTAGACAAAAGTGACAACATAACAAAAGCATGAGTAATAAGTAGGTAGGCATCGCGATAAACATTCTTGTTAGTGTAAGTACTTTATTATGAAGAGCGACCGCACATAAAATTAATTATACTCAACTAATTAAACTCTAGTATAGACCACCTTTCGTAATAAGAGCGGTGACATTAATAATTATTAACAGCAATTGTCATTTTAGAATATTATTACTATTAAACAACGTATTTTACTATTCTCCTGCTGACTTTTTGTTGACCCTTAACCTCTAAGGTAAAGAGATGAGAAACGTTAGCAAGAGAATAATAAAGTACGTGGTCGTAATAATATTCTAAAATAATACGAGACCACGATATAATTTCGGAACTTGTCATGTGTGCAAAGTTTTAAATGCCCGGTCAAACTGACGCGGGGGCAGTGGTTTTTTTTTTTTCCAACTCTTGGCGTTGCCACTTTCGACATTTGCCATTTTCTAGCGGTGGTGCGGCTTAGGTACAACTTAATTAAAACTTAACATTTTTTTTTTAATAAAAAATTAGGGAAACATTACAAATATTTATAAATTTAAACGATACGAATATCAAAAGGATTAGGATAAGGATCAGCGGAGTTTATGAATATAATGGGCGGTGGTTATCAAGTGGAAGATGTGTCAGTTCGACAGTGTCTTAACTGAATCATGTAGCATTTTTTTTATCTGTGCTGAATCAGCAGCGAGGAATAAATAATTACGATTTAAATATAGCTTAAATACTTTTTTATCCAGCGGTTTAAGCTAAAAATATTGCGATGCATTTATAAATTCATCGTAAAACTGTTTGCAATCGAAAAATGAAAAATAAATTCTGTATTTTGCGGATGTTGAAGTAAGCATTCCACGTGACAGGTTGCAACCCTATCGTCGATAATTGGACTAACCGATGGCAAATGCCTTTGATTTTTGGTTCTAGGGCATGCCGGTTTCCTAAAAAGAGCGGATAAAAACGCAAATCATTTGCCACTCACTGTATCAATAACCTACTTGTGTCGATGCTACCCACAAACTTATGAGCTTAAAAACTAAATACGTACCAGCTGTTCCCACTTATGATATTATATCTTTAACGTTTTATCTATTTTTTTGTTTCTTTTCAAGTAAATAATGTGGTATGGTAACCGTTTTTATGTTTGTTACTTTTAATGTAGCACGCCAACCTTCTTTGTATGCCTTAGAGATTGGCAGGTAAAAAATGATTTTAGCACTAAGCCCACCTTTTGTACACTTTTATTTCTTGTGCAATAAATAATTAAAAAAATAAATAAATCAACTGATGCTCTTGGTTATTCAATTTTATTTAAACTGTGTCCTTCAATGTTTGTGCTGCCGTTGAGGTTATTGACAGTCTACTTGACTTTGTAAACAAAAGTGTAATTATCAAGAATACAAGAGAAGAGACAACTTTCTTAAGTATTTTCTTGTGAAAAGATGGATTGGTGATAATTTAAAAGCTCGACTGGAGTTTCATCGGTTAAGTTTTAATTATGATACTAAACATTATTTATTTGAGTGTATTTGTAAGACAACATTTTTACATGGCCAGCGGGCAAACTACGCTTTCATAAAAATAAAAACTATGTATCT
Source organism: Perizoma flavofasciatum (assembly GCA_958496245.1). Lineage (NCBI taxonomy): Eukaryota > Metazoa > Arthropoda > Insecta > Lepidoptera > Geometridae > Perizoma > Perizoma flavofasciatum. The sequence goes on from OY292442.1 coordinate 5,947,757, forward strand.
TCCGAACATTAATGAGCAGGCGTGAGCGTTATACCCGACAGCAAAAAAATGTATTCAACAAGAGACTAAAAATACTTATTTCATATGCGATGTTTTAGCGGAGGCTATAGAATCGAGTATGAAATATAGTTTTAGTCCCGAGTTAAATACTTTACTTTTCACTTCGATTGCAAGAAAATTAAAAAAAAACATTATTACAGTAAAATTTCAAGATATTTAACACAATAAAAACAGCCAACGATCGCCCATAAATGCTAGTACAGAAGTGAAGATCGCCTACAGTTCCATTTTCAAAATAAAAAAAAGATATAATATTTTTCTAAGATTTTTTTTCAAAAATGGATCATCGAAAAGTCGTATCTTTAAGGATCACATTACTTTTGTAGTCGGTTGATAAAAACTACAAAATGTTTTAAAAAAACTTTTGGTTTTATGATACACCTTTAGTCCACTTACGCTAAGCTAAAATTACATATTTTTAGAGCATGAGAAGTGAAAGCAATATTTCAGGTAATCAAGCTCATTTACTTGATAAAGCAATTTAGAGTTACGTCAAAAGTAATAAAAGAGCAAAAACTAATGCCGTTAGCCATTAAGCTCACATCAAACAATCTTATCATGGAACGGATCAAACTCCATGCATAAAGTACAGTCAAGCTCACTGCAAAAAGGTGTGAAAAACAGCTAGGTCACTCGCCATGGGCACAGATTTTATAATACCCATGGATAACTCAGTCTAAACACCCGCAACTCAAGCCCTTGAGTTAGTCCAGAGAATCAATTCTTGAATATCACCGCTGGTCTTAAATCATCATCAGTATCTACAATATATAGAAGCCCACTGCTGACACTCTGAGGCCTACGTGGCCTCTCCCAAAGAGGCCATCCACGTATATACCAATTAGAAGAAAGAACAGTCAGAGGCACGTCCAACACCTGCCCATTTTTTGCATATTAATTAGCATTACAGATAGAATAACTCAAAAGCGAAAAAGTCAAAAAGCTCGGAACTCCAACCTGACTTGTAGCCAAGTACTATACAACTGTACTAGTACTTTTACGACTACTGACGCAAATAGAAAATTAGTAAAAAAAGTAAAAGATTAACATAATTTATTGAAATATGGTCACATGAGATTCCGATAGCTAAGTCAATCCTATTTTTTTTCTACTAGGAACATTGTTAATCGCTCATTAGAATGCCACTTTGGATCACCGCTCGAACCGCAGCTCAACAGCTCAAGCTTTTCTTACAACTCAAACGAGTCAAACTGGTGACCTGCGCGAAAACCCGAGCCAAATAAGACCATAAATATTGTCTCAGAAAATTGATAAGGCAAAAAACGTCTGCGTAAAGTACTACATTCAATGTAAGTACCTGATGTACTTATTAGTAAGGCAATAACACCGTCCCATTCTTTAACACAGTTCTCTCCTACCTAAAGTTGTCTGGGAGAAAGCAGACTGTTTTTTTTTTATTAGATATGCTCTTTTTTATACTACTAAAGAGGTGCACAAACCGTTACCTTAGCCTATAGACGCTTACAGTACCAAAGGTATCACTCACGCGTTGCCTCCCAGAGATATCAAGATGAAAGATCTCTTGTGCATAAATTTCACGGGCAACTATATTTATTGATTGGCGGAAGAAATAGGCATGGTGGTAGCACATCCCCGGACGAGCCCTTTCACAGAAGCTCTACTAATCTTAAAACTGTACTGTTGTTGTACTGTAAAATGGTGTTTAACAGTAAAGAGTTTATCTAACAATCAACCTCTAACCGAAACGGATATACGGGTTCTTGATATCGCGGGTAAAAAGGAAGCATCGCGCAGCTGTGAAACCTCATTTACCTCATCGGATTATCTAGCTAGATGATAAAAACTCTTGGGATTAAAGTTGCTCCAACTCGATAAAAATTTAGTTACCTATTGTTTTGAAAAAGGATAATTAAAAAGAATAACCTTGTTTCTTGCCTTTCTGTCCTGGCTTGGTAGCGAAAGAACGAAAAGAACAAAGTGATCCTTGAATAAATGAATTTTTACTTTTACTTTGATTTTGGTGTATATTTCTATCTACTTCACACAAACACATATTTGAAAGCTAGATATTATTTATATTAGTGACGTTAAATTCAACCCATGGACCCTGGGTGTCTAGACAAATATCTCACGCTTAGTTTCCTTTTACGCTAACGATAACGTGTCAAGGAAACTTCGCAGCTGTCACGTGATGTCTTAGTGGCTAATATTAAGCTAATAGCTTGGAAGCTTGAAAGCTGATATAATTTCCATACAATTCAATATTTCCGCAGACGTTAACGCCAACAGAAAGTTGTTGTTATCTAAGGGGCCAGGGGTCTAGACAAATACCTCATGCTTACTTCACGCTTACTTTCCTTTTACGCTAATGCAAATTTGTCAAGGTAAAACTTGGCAGCTGTTACGTGACATTTCCACAGCTAATGTCATTTCCATACAATTCGATCTTTCCACGAGCGTTACCCCCAACAGATGTGTTTAAAAATAAACTTTTTAAAATACCACTATGGGTATTACCACGTCTAGACAAATTTTTCCTTTGTAAATTTGCGTTAACGTGAAAGGAAAACTAGGCGTGAGGTATTTGTCTATACCCTTGTGACCTTACATGTTTTCTGTATAGCTGAGGCACCAATCTCCCATAAACTGAGCATCGACATTTTATAAATAAATTATGTACCTTTAATTTTTTTTATCTTCAAAGATAAAAATTAGTAGCAAATAATACCGTAAACAAATTTAATAGACATGATTAATCACGCAATAGGGTCAAATATACTAATATAAATATATATACTATATTTACCACTAAGTATATTACAATTTTATTATTCTGGTGGTCCTCACACGAGGGCTAGCCTGTATCGAGGGAGACCGGTTACATAAGATACCATTACCAATTAACAAAGTTAATATTGTATGATAGTGAGCTAACTTACTCCTCGATGAGCTTCGTCTGCAGCTTACTGCCTTGGGTTTATTACAGGCAGTCACGTACATAAGATACGTGAACTGAAATAATCGTAGTTTCACAGATAGAACCTAAGTGAGGTGTTTTATTTCTATTCGAATCTATTTATCTTGACACATAGACTAGCCTCACCCGCGTGGTACCCGGATAAAAAGTAGCCTATGTGTTATTCGAACGTATAAGTTATATTAGTGTAAAGTTTCATCAAAATCCGTTCAGTAGTTTTGCGTGAAAGAGTAACAAACATCCAACCTCACAAACTTTCGCGTTTATAATAGTAGAAGGATTATTAGATTTTTTTGCCTTAGATTTTTTTGGTTATATTTCATGCCGTTTCCCTTACGATGTTTTCCTTTACCGTTGTCTACGTCAACTCATTCTGAACAACGTTGCACAACATAAAACAGACATACCATACACACACGGGATTTACATAAAAAAATCTAAATACTTACAATATAACTATGTGCTTCCCGATACCTACCAATATGTAACGACGCAAAATGGCGTCCAACTCAGAATTTGTTGTGTTAACTGGCAACACAACGCTGATCTTCCGTTGGAACCAAACACTTAGTGAAATCACAGATATCTGCTTACATTACGATTAGTAAATGAATATAATATAACATAATATACCTAACTATAAATATAACGGTGTACAAACTTGTTAAACGAAGAAATCTCAACAAACTGGCAGTTCATGAGTTTACATGAAATAATGAACATTGTAGAACAAAATGTACAGAGTGTGATAAGGAAGATTATTTATTTAAGAGAAATATAAGATAAAAAGGAATAAAAAAGCAACGACAACGGTAAGCATCCAACTTTGTGGGAGTGTGTTTTTAATATAACATATTTACTAATAAATTGAGGGGTAGGTAGACTCGTTATAAAATCCATTTTTTCTTCGTTTCTCAACATTTGACATTTTCGCTTCTACGTACTCGTACAATCATAAGGAATATCTTGGTACATTATGAACCAGTAAACGGCGAATAATATTAACGTGTAAAATTATACCCCGATTATAGATTAAAGGGACACTTTTCGCTTAAATCATAGAAGAAGAATATTTTGGATGTGTTACATTAGTTTTAATAACTCTAGGATTATTAATAAGTCTCGTTTTCGTACAAGATTTCTCAAAATTATTGATCGTAGCCTAAGTTTGTACGAGCTATAGTTACAGTAATTACTTATTTGAGTCTTTTGGGGTTGAGAACCTGAGTTTGTGGAGAAACGGGGCCCTATTGTGTTCAAAATTTACTCCACCACGGCTTCGCCCGCTTAGTACCCGGATAAAAAGTAGCCTATGTATTATTCTGATGTATGTAATATTCGAGGATTGTCAAGAAAACACACGTTACAAATGAGAGCTGTATTCCGACTGACATACAAAGTTTTTACTACTACCCACACCATACCCTACACTCCTCCACACTAAATTTACTCCAAATTACTTAGCTTATCTGTGTACATTATTTAATAGGTAGTTACTTAAACTAAACGAATCTACTCTTTAACTAAACTACAAAACAAAATAATACAGGGTCCGACTTAATTGAAATAACACTAATACCTACTTACTTACAAGTAAAAAAAAAATTATAAAGAGAGTAGGTACGTTACATAGTAGTTACAGTTTATAGTTGGGTTTATTCACTTTACATTGTCTAAAAGGCCGAGGTGGCTTTGATGCACTGTGTACATTTTTCGGTGCATCTAGGATAGGTTCAGAGGGTTCAGGAACGCGCGCTGGTGAGCTCGGCAGGGAACCGCCCTGCTGCCCGCCGGTCTGCTCCAACTGGGTGTTATTCCGCCCATCAAGAACCATGGGAACTGGAACTAGATTGGTTTCAACCTCTCTTTCTTCCGCGTCAAGAAAAATATCATTTTCGGTCCGTATCTCAGGTGAACTAACTGTGGCACATTCAGGATTCGGGATGATCAAGGAACTCCTCGATCTAGGTTTTAATTGATCGATATGACGGTGTACTCTGTTGCCTTCCTCCCCTATTACTTTAAAATTAGATGGACCCATACAAGATTCTACTTTCCCAGGTAACCATTTCTCGCTCTTTAGATACTGACGATACCAGACGCTATCACCGGAATCAATGGTTCTACTTCCCCCGCTCGCGTTATCCAGTTGGCGTTGCTGTGACTGAATAACTTTTAACTCTCGATTCGGTTTTAATGCATCTAATCTCGTTCTGAGCCGCCTACCCTGCAGTAGCATTGCTGGACTTTCCCCAGTGGATGCGTGTTCCGTATTCCTTTAATACAACAAGAATGTATTTAAAGCCCGCATTACATTTTTCTTTTCAAATACCGCTTTTTTAATGACCCTCTTCAACGTTTTCACCGCGTTTTCCGCAGCTCCATTCGAAGTTGGGTGATAAGGTGCTGTTAATATGTCGTCAATTGCCCGCGTTTGAACAAAAACTTCAAACTCCTTGCTTGTGAAAGGTGGCCCGTTATCTGTCACGATTTGCTTCGGTAAACCCCACCGACTCCATAGTTCATTTAACTTATCAATAGTAGACGTTGCCGCAGTACTGGGAACTACAAATACTTCCAGCAACTTAGACATAGCATCCACTGCCACGAGATACATTTTTCCATAAATAGGCCCCATAAAATCTAGAGGTAGTCTCGACCACGGCCTACTGGGACAGGGCCAAGGACGCGGCGCCTGTCGAGGTGCACTGTGCTGGCCATCCGTCCCTGATGAATGCCACTAACCTACTTAAATGTTCTGATTCCGTTTTCCCCCCTATAATAATATCATCAATAAAAACTGCCACATTTGGTATTCCTGTCAGTAAGTTAGTCATGATATATTGGAAAATACCCGGACTAGAAGAAAGGCCAAAAACGCGGAGTAAGCCCCGATGAGTATTTATAATTGTATAATTCTTTGACTCGTCTAATTCTATCTGGTTGTACAATTGCGACAGATCAATTTTACTAAAGTATTGAGCCCCATTCAAAGCAACGAGTACATCGTCTATTCTAGGTAACGGATATCGATCGATCAAAAGAACCGGGTACAGAGTCGCAAAAAGCCGTTGCCGGATGACGTCACCTTTTAACCCGCAAACGAATTGATCTCGTAAATTTTCTGTTAGGTTATCTTTAAATTTGCAGTATCTCGCAAGTTTTTTTAACTCCGCGACATAATCGCTGTTTAGGCTACATGTTTTCCTCGGCTCGCTGTCGCTGCTGCCGGAATCGGTACCTTTCCGCGAGCACCGATGGAGTTGGTTGTAAATGACGACTCATCAGCTCCCTTGTAACTGCATACGTCAACTCCGCCGGTTTCTTGGGACTCGTTAAGTTAACAAGAAGCTCATAAGCTTCATCCCCCATAACCCAAATCAACGTAGCTAACTTTAAATCCTCCTCGATTTTATTCACTTTGAAGTACATTTCTAATCGATCCGCGTATGACGACCACAATCCGGTTTTCACATCAAACGCGCTTATTTTTCCGATTGCCATAGTTTGTTAGTTTGATTTTATGCACGCAGTCTTATCTATATTTGTTTTCTCGTTCGCCACTGTAATATTCGAGGATTGTCAAGAAAACACACGTTACAAATAAGAGCTGTATTCCGACTGACAAACAAAGTTTTTACTACTACCCACACCATACCCTACAATGTATAAGCTATATTACGGTAAAGTTTCATCAAAATTCGTTCAGTAGTTTTTGCGTGAATGAGTAACAAACATCCATCCTCGAAAACTTTCGCGTTTATAATATTAGTAGGATGTTCGGTTTTATGGCATGCTAGCTCACGATGTTTTCTTTATGCGCTTACTTTTTTATTGAAGTGACATTAAAAAAAAACATACGTTAAACACCAAGTCACCATATCAAACCATTCCTGGTTCTACTAAGTTCATTAACGAAGGTTCTTATCATCACGGGTGCGTAATTTATGTTATTTATCGCGTCCTAGCCAGCAATTTTACCGATACCATCACTTCGCTTATTTAGCTGAGGGGTATAAAGATGATGATCGTTACATGCTGATTTCAGGTACGGTGACGTTTTTTCTTTCGAACCGACAACCGCTCGTCAGGAAAGGTTCTCGAATGCCATTCCCATGAATGAATGAATTTATTAATAGTGCTTACCTAACAATCTAATTTGAAAATTTTCATAATAGTACCCTATAGATTAAATTGATCAATGTAGTTTAAAATAATTATTTTTAAACTATCTACTGCTCACGGCTTTGCCCGCGTGGTACCCCGATAAGGAGTAGCCGATAAGTATCGTTCGTTAGTCGAGCTCGACCGATTATTCGTCGTTACGTTAGTTAGGTTGCAAATTAATATATATAAAAATCCCTTTTTAACCGACTTCAAACAAAGGAGGAATACTCAATTCGTTTTTTATATTTTTGTTATTTGATAACTCCGCCAATTGCTAACCGATTTTGATGATTATTTTATTGTTGTCTAAATAATGATTCCGAAGTGGTCCCATAAATTTCTATTCCTAAGGGATTGCTACTTTTCCCGTAAAACTCAAAGAACATCATCATCTTATGTAATCACGAAAACATTATGTATGCTATGTAAGCTGAAACATTTTTTGTGGGCTATTTTACTTTTGTTTTTTATCCGAAAAAAAATCATCCCGAGTCAGTAAAAATAACGTAAGCACAAGAGGAAGTCTGTTTTTATCTTTTTAGTTTAACAGTAAAATATATATCCCTGAAAGCTTATAATTTCAGAAATATTTTTTTAAATCTCGGAAGATAGGTACATACGTCTTTTATCTCTTTATAATATTATTATAAAAACTTTAACTACTTGCTATGTAATCTTTGTAACTATATTTCTCGCAAATAAACCATTTCATTTTATTAATTCGTGAGATTGATTCAAATCAGCTATAGGGTCTTTTATGCTACTAATAGCTAAAATTTCGAAATGTTAACCATACTAAACAATGATAAATTTAAAATCTATATTGTTAATAATTAGGGTACATACCCCTGCTTACGATTCATACTCGCTCATCGTCCGATTCGGTAGGATCTATAGCTTGGTAACTTACTCTGATTTCCGCAGACTCGGTAATATAACGGTAACCTACATATTAATTTTATGACTAATACCTTGTTTTAGTACGTTTACGATCGTTATTCATGATTTTTATATCATTTTTAGTATAGCATAATAAACATTACCACATAATTTCAATAAATATCTAAAGTTATTGCGTGATTGACTCATATCTAAGTGTTGTGATGAACAGACAATGGATTTTTGGAAAATAAATATAGAGGGTGCAACGGAAATCAATGAAGTAAATGTGCCGAAACAATCAAAATTAAATTGTCATACCACTATTTGAGTGCCTATGCTTTGCAGGATAGATTATACAACTTTTTAAGATGATTTTGAGTTTTTATAGTAATAAAGAGATTCTATTATCAAATTCTATTCTTTTATTATTATTTTTTATTTTATGTTGTCACTTATTTTCTTAAAGAACTTGATTTACGACTGTACTGAATATAGTTATGTAAAAAAACAAGAAGTGGGCATGGACGGGCCCATCTAGGAATGAAAATAATATTAATTTTGAATGTGTCTCTAGGGACACGCAGTCCATTTCATGCGCAGTCCCTAACGGTAATGACCCATTAATGTTTTTAAAAGGTTCATTGCTTATTTGCACTGAATATTTTAAACCAACTGAATCTTTTGACGGGTGGACAATGCAATGGTGGACAGTGCCTAGGGATGGTCGAGGTGGCACAGTAATTAGGTACACTACAAAATTAGAATTCACGTAGTTTTTAAGTTGACATTTCTATAGTGTGATTTCCTGTGATTTCAACGAATAAAACCTATTAATTTTGACTTACTTTTACCATTGATAAGACCGCTTTGAATCCAACGTACCCTTATTACAAACACAAAAAACAAACACGCTCACAACCGTATTTCCCATGATGGACGTCCTGAGGAATACTACTGACTATAATATATACTGAGTACGTCAGTATGTAGATCTTTGAGGATACAAAATAGGGGGTAGTTAGAGGCATCCCCAGACAAAATATTTGACAAATGCCCGCATTTTCCACCTAAGTAAAAAACTACGAACAAGCTTTCCTTCAAATTCCGTTTAATCAATTTACCGTCTACCCCTAAACATGATACGTGGTCCACCTGTTGCCGAAATGCAGGTCCTTTTATGACAGAAGTGATGGATGATGTGGACATGACTGGACGCGGGATTGCAGTTTGTTTCGTTGACAAATAACTAGTTACATACACACTCAGGAAATCCAAGGGTAATCATAAAAAAGATATATCTTGCATAATAAACTATATTCTATTATCTTAGGCTAATATTGTACCTCAACTTCACTAACGTAACTCAGGGTGACAATAAAAGAGCCAGGGACATGACAAAAAAGCAAATAAAGTTAAGATTTTTCAATTTTGCCTTCAGGGCCGGCAAGTTACAGTGTTACAGCTTACCAACACGTAACCGATATGCCTGTTTACCTTCAAATAATACGAACTAAAATCTTTGACTTGATCTGAAAGATACGGCACCTACAGTTTCTAACACAAGCGTACCAGGAAGATAAACTCACAAAATCTAGGCTTTCAGCTTTTTCAAGCATTTTTAGGGTTCCGTACCTTACTTCATTTTTTGTTTGTCTGTCAGTCTTTCAAGACCGTTTTTCTCAGGAACGCGTGGAGGTGTTAAGTTGAAATTAATATCAAATATGTAGGTTTACGGTTGGAATAGAGTTCTAAAAAATCAACTGAACGCAATAAAAAAACGGCCACTTATTTGACAAGGCGACATATTTTGATAAAATCATGATCTTGGGTAATAAATAAAAACCTAGAGTACTTCCCGTTGACTTAGAATCATGAAATTTGCCAAGAAGCAAGGTTTCACAGTACAAGTAAAGGAAAAAGTCCCAAAATTGTAAATTTGTTGTTTTTAATATGGAAAAATATGTTTTTGATTACAAACTTATATGTTGCATAATTGATTGTGACGTATATCGAATTCTAGGCGAACAATTTTTCAATTACAAAGTTAAGTTTGTCTTTCAAGCCGACTTATATTTTCGTTAGAACAATGTTTGGTTCTTTACAAGCTTATACGGAAGCCTCGGCGCGCAAGTTAGACTCACACTTGTCCGGTTTTTTTAGAATTCAAATTGCAACCTGTAACTAGAGGAAATGTATAGAAACGCACCACAATCAGGCCTATGTGTTTTTACTTTTTGCGTTCGAAGCGCAACACAAGCGAAGCCATGTAAAATTTTTGTAACAGTGTTGGTCTAAATAAAGTCTGATTTTTTTTAAAAAAAGCCTTTGAAGGCATTTGGCTTATCTATATGCTGGCTCTTTTGTGTTGTAGCATACACTATTTTACTACCTTTTTCGAGTGCCGGCAGTATGGCCTGCAGCGTTAGCAATTAGTTGAGTAAACACGCTGTCTGCCCCGTATATAGCATTCGTTAGGCTATGCTAGATATCTTTCGGTGGTTTGTGAACTCTGAACCTAGGGATGGTCACTAGCTCATGACCATCATATATCAAAAGGTTTCGTGTTAAAAAAACTGTTAAAAAAACAGTTCTAACAGAAGACCAGCGCTGGTTGTTGCAACCAGTATTATGCTGAGGTATAGGACCTTTTTTGCACCTTTCATTGCCTATTTATTGTAACTATTTGTGATGTGTTTTTTTTTGTTGTTGCAAAATAAACTAATTTCTATTCTATTCTAAAAGAGCTTAATGGAAGGATGGATACTAAATGTATTTCCCGATAGCTTCATAATTCTGCTTATCTTTCTGGAACCACGTCCGATAGGTAATCAGCGATAAAATCTGCAAAATCAACTTCCTGTAATTACGGAAATTTTCACGTCGGCGAAGACTGACTGACTAGTTTCGACGCATTCTGAGATTCATCATCATCATCCACAACCACAGCGCGAGAACGATATGTGGAAATTCCCGTTTTGTTCTGTGAGAACCGTGTCGGTTTAGTGGGTATACCGACTTCTAATCCGGACGTAGTGGGTTTGAACCTAACCGTGCAACAACTGAATTTTCCACTCAAAACATAATGTTCGTATTAACACGTACCCAAAACGGTGAAGGAAAACATCGTAGAAAACCAGTATACCCTAGACCCAAAACTTCGAAGTTATGTGCCATCAGTTCGGTGTGTTCTAATATGCAGCGATGGGCTTGCAACCTGTTACGTGGAATATTAACTACTTGTAAATCACGGGCTTGTGCCAAATGTGATATTTGGACGTGTCTCTGACTACCCCCTACTTAATATCCAGGTCTATGCCCTGAGTATGTATCTATCTACGGATGTCAATCATGGGGAATACACAGTGGTTTATTTTTAATATTTCGTTGTGTATTTCTCTTTACAATAATCTAAGACATGCCTAAGTCTTTGCTTTAGCTTTAGGAATCTGGTGCGGGCGAGCTTAAGTCCGAGGGAGGGCGCTGGGAGTCGGGATGCAGCTATTCTCATCTGACCCTTAACGCACCATCTCATAAAATATGTACCCCAATGCCCCAATAATAAATCCATAATTATTATTTAATCATAAGATCTATTGTTTAATACTAGACATTTGTATTAGTACCTACAGTTTAAATAATATTTTATTATCGGGCATCTTTAATAAAACAATTTTTTTAATTAATTATTTATAAATCCCCTAGGCGATTTATTATTAGAATTTACAGAGAAAACAACTAAATCAATAATTGAGCGGTAAAACAACATGAACTCAATAAAATACGTCCGTACAGCGCAAAGTCTCAAAAAGAAGAGGGCTTGCGTCACTCGTGCTGCTTTTTATATAGCCGGCCGGTCGTTCTCGTTGCTGGCATTGCTGGAGTTGACTAACATTATTTTATTTTTTATATTCGAACAATAAACTATTATATTCTAAGTTAAAATAAATTATCTTAATAATTTACGACAGTTTTTGGAATAAACTTTGTAATGAAATTTTGCTCACAACCTACTGTTCAACTCCAAACTATGCACACACGACAAAGTTTCGTGCAAAATAGCCACTGTTAGCGCAACTCACGAGATTGGCAAACTTGTCAAATGGTCTCATCCCCAGAGTATATAATATTATTCCTATTCGTTTCTACTGTTTGCACTAGTTTAAAATAGACGTGTTCATAGGAAATATAAAATCCTTTATTGCTCACTTAATTTGGTGGCCGTGTGGTGCCGGCTTAGAATTTGCACCAACCCAACTCTTCCCGTGGGTGTCGTAAGAGGCGACTAAGGGACATACACCGGGGGGTAGGCAGCAGCGCCCCCTGCAGAACAATCCTTCATCTAACTGCGATCCCCAACCTGCATGCCCAGCGTGGGGATTATGGGCATTACCCCCCCCAATGATGTCTGAAGCCGAAAAAAAATGGCCCCCAGTTCCCGGCCGCCTCGCTATTCCTGGTCATGGTAGCGGCCATGGTAACGGCGGGGCAGGGGGTGCTAAGAATCACCGGGCTACCCCAGGCTACCATTCACCACTTAAACTGACCCTGGCTACGTTTAACGGACGCACACTGAGGCTTGACCATCATTTAGCGCAGTTGGAAGTGGAGTTAGAGAATATTAAATGGCATGTTCTGGGGTTATGTGAAGTCCGTAGAGAGGCAGAGGACACCGTAACCTTAGACTCGGGCCATCTTCTCTACTTTCGCGAAGGTGATAAAACATCCCAGGGTGGTGTAGGTTTCCTCGTCAATAAGGCCCTCTCTAACAAAGTTGAAGAAATCTCCAGTGTGTCGACCAGGGTAGCGTACCTGATCCTTCGGCTGTCCAAGCGTTACAGCATGAAGGTCATTTAGGTTTACGCACCGACCTCGGCACACTCGGATGATGAAGTGGAGAATATGTACGAGGACATATCCAGAGCCTTGCACAACACCACTAAGGCTTACTTCAATGTTGTTATGGGGGACTTTAACGGCAAGGTGGGAACGCAGACTGGCAATGAATCCCGAATGGTTATGGAGTTAAGAATCTCAGGGGGCAAATGCTTGTCAACTTCCTTGAGAAAGAGGGGCTGTTCTTAATGAACTCCTTCTTTAAGAAACGGCCCCAAAGGAAGTGGACATGGCAAAGCCCCGATACTGTGACTAAAAATGAGATCGACTTCATCATGACGGATAGCAAGCATATATTCAGAGATGTCTCAGTGATCAACAGGTTCAATACCGGATCTGATCACCGACTGCTCCGAGGCTCTCTGAATATCAACTTGAAGCTTGAAAGAAACCGTCTGATGAAGTCCACGCTCGGAACTAATCCAACCCAAATCATGGCGGGTACTGAGAAGTTCCAGCAGCTTCTCGGTGATAGATTTGTTGCCTTGGAACCCACTGATGACACTGACGAGACCCTACACAATCTGGTCGAAACGATCGGGCATCAAGTTCTGCCAAAAGCAGCGTACTGGCAAGAAGTCCAAACTCTCGGATGGGACTCTCGGGCTGATGACAAAAAGACGGGAAACCACCCAAGCGACTTCGTCAGAGAGGTCAGACCTGAACAAGCAAATTGCGAAGATGGTACGGCGCGACCTTCGGAGCTCCAACACACGCCTCATTGAAGAGGCGATAGAGCGAAACCGAGGGTCCAAAGTATTCACTCAGCAGCTTGGCAGGAGCCACCTGACGAAGCTTAAAACGCAAGACGGAAGGACCGTATTGTCGAAGCCGGAGATATCCGCTGAGATAGAGGATTTTTATGGCCGTTTATACTCTGCACATGCCCCTCGTTCCCAACGAGACGACCACGATTCCAGAGTCACCCTGACGCGCCACTATACCGACGAACTGCCAGACATCAGTCAAGATAAGATTGTGTTAGCTCTGAGGCAGCTTAAAAATGGAAAAGCCCCCGGTGAGGACGGAATTACATCAGAGCTTTTGAAAGCAGGAGGAGCCCCTGTTATACAGGAGCTACAAAACCTTTTTAACGCCGTCCTTCACAGTGGGAGAACTCCAAAGGCGTCGAGCGGGAGTTTGGTGGTGCTCTTTTTTAAGAAGGGAGATAAAACCCTCCTTAAAAACTATAGACCCATCTCACTCCTGAGCGACGCCTATAAGCTGTTCTCACGAGTGGTCACAAATCGTCTCGCCAGAAGACCCGACGAGTTCCAGCCACCGGAACAGGCTGGGTTCCGCGGAGGATATGGCACCATAGACCACATTTACACAGTGAGGCAGATTATACAGAAGTCCGAAGGGTATAATCAGCCCCTGTGTCTGGCCTTTGTGGACTATGAGAAGGTCTTTGACTCCGTTGAAACCTGGGCTGTTCTGGAATCCTTACAGCGATGCCAAGTAGACTATCGTTATATCGAGGTGCTGAGATGTCTCTACGAGGCCGCCACTATGAGTGTCCAGGTACAGGGCCAGCAGTCTAAACCCATTCAATTGCGCAGAGGAGTGAGGCAGGGGGATGTCATATCCCCGAAACTATTCACGAGCGCGTTGGAAGATATGTTTAAGATGCTGGACTGGAAAGGCATTAACATAAACGGCGATTCCATCTTTCATCTTATTCCATCTTTGTACACACAGTAAGACAATAAACGATTATTCTATTCTATTGATTAGATCTCACACCTGCGATTCGCTGATGACATAGTCTTGATGGCGGAGTCGCTAGAGGAGCTGAACCGGATGGTGAACGGCCTAGCTTCAGCCTCCCGATGTATCGGTCTTGGCATAAATTTGGATAAAACCAAATTCATGATCAATGGCCACATTGTTCCAAGACCGGTGGTTGTACATGGCCACCTTATCGAAATTGGAATTGGTAAAAATAATTTCGAGAAGGAGGCCAAGAGGAGGATCCAGCTAGGCTGGGCAGCGTTTGGAAAACTACGTGGAGTCCTGAGACTGCAGGCAGGTGCTTGATGCGGCAAGCTCAAGACAGGGCGCTATGGCGCTCATTAGGGGAAGCCTATGTCCAGCAGTGGACTAACATAGCTGATGATTATGATGATGATGATGCTCACTTAATACATATTTATGTTCTTTGATTTTATTATGTTTTTTTTCTTCTATATCCGGACAATGTGATTAAAATATTGAAAAGGAAAGATAGAAATAAGCAGGTAGATAAGTTAAGATATAAATGTACATGTTATTTTATCAATGACATTTTAAATCATGAATCTGACATAATTTTTAAAGTAGTAGAGCTCCATATCTACTGTATTGTTTTCTTCAAAATGTGTGGTGCTGGTTCGATTTCCGCTGCGAGAAATGTTTGAATGTTCTGCAGATATTTGTTCCGGCCCACGACACATCCTAGTGTGGGGTCAAAACTATGTATATGCCTGTTGACTGTAAATAAAGCCGAAAATAAATTATTTATCTGCAAGAATAATACAAATTTGGTCTGCAACAATAATACAACTTTGGTTTGCAAGAATAATACAACTTTGATGTGGGGGAGAAATAGGGGCTGGTAAAGAATTCAAAGTATTTTTCGTAGGAATTTTATAAAAATACCACAGCGGATTTGCACACGTGGTGTAGTGTTTACAAACATATACTCATATACAAACTTTCACCCTCTACATTTAAAGGGGGAAATGGGGGGGCATTTCCCTCTTTAAATTTGAAAGTCCTAAAATCCTGAAACACATCGGTATTTATTTATGAAGAGGCTATAATTCCAATTTTCAAGTTCCTGCCTTTAAAACAGTCGATAATCCCATACAAACTTCACAATTTAAGGGGGGAATTGAGAGTTGAAAGTTGTTATGGGAGTATTGGTTTTTTTAACATGACTACGCGTGCAAAGCCTATGGAAATAGTACAAAATATACGGGTTTAGTCCTCTAAAGAAGGTTGCAAACAATCTATTGATCCAGATATCTACGTACCAGACGGAATTGTATAAACTGGAACTAAAGATTTTTGAAAGAAATTACACTCTTATTAAATCTGCCCATTATCTTCAAATCCATTCACCGTACATAAGAAATATAAATTTGAGTTTGTGTCAGCTGATAAATTAAAATTAGATTTGAAGTTATTATTATTTTCACTACTGAGAAATACACAAAAAAATCTGGTTAGAAATATGGATCGATCTCAAAGAATAGTCATTTGTAGAGGTATAATAATAAATAAATAAATAATGCCGGACATTTTCACACAGCATCATATAGGTAGCCCTAAAGTAAGCAGAGCTTGTGATATGGGAACTATGCATTACTGATATACTACTTATATACATTTTTTTGTAAATACATACATATTATACATAGAAAACACCCAGACCCGAGACAAATGAATGGAGATCATACAAACATTTGTCTCGTAGTGGGAATCGAACCCGCAACCTTCTGCGTCTCAGGCGGACCTTCGTCCACTGCGCCACAGAGGTTGTCAAAGAAGCATAATGTTCTGACAGAACAATCATATTGTTGTGAATATACAAATAAAATAAAATTTGCTATGGTTGGAGCATTGCGATCACGCACCCTGATGAAGACTCTCGGAATCAGTCGAAACTTAGTCGGCGCCTTCAACGATAGTACGGTACGTGAAAATTCTCGTTTTACAATACTAATACACAAGCAACACTAAAGGCGCTTAAGATAAGATATTAAATTTTCCATACCCCACCATCTCACATTGCTTATTGTTTTATAAGCAGTAAAAATGTCACACAAATAATGTAAAGCATTTTCAAATCCAAGGCATATTGGAATACTCTTGCAGTTTTTGCGATTTATTTTATCGTTGCGAAAATAACGAAGGCGCAAATACTGTAAAGTTTTCTGAACAGTACAATAAATAAAACTGCATACTCACTAGGCTACCAATAACTGTTTGGAAAATAAGTTGGATAAAAACAAATCGGGTTCTGACGTTACCAGCAAAAGTTTCTTTTAAATAAACTCCAGTCTCTTACATAGTCCTGATCCCACACTAAGATTCCCTGTATCGTGGGTGTTAGTACCACAACATCCAGACGCGAAACAAATATCTGAAAGACATGCAAACAGTTGTTCAGCAAAGGGAATCGAGCCCACACCTCTTGCATCTTAGCCATCTAATCACTCGCTGCGCAACCGAAGTCGATTAAAATTTAAATGATTCACTAAAATTACGATTAAGAAGGATTATTTAACACTAGCTTCTGCCCACGGCTTCGCACGAGTAGTACCCGGATAAAAAGTAGGCTATGTGTTAATCTGATATATAAGCTATATTACAGTTTCATCAAAATCCGTTTAGTAGTTTTTGCGTGAAAGAGTAACAAACGTCCATACTCACAAACTTTCTCGCTTATATTATTAGTAGGATTCCCCATTTGCAATCTGGGGCAAGCATTGTTGAATGCCTTAACCCATTCAATGCAGCTTGGCATGTTTTATTTCTTATCAAGATGGACCTTTAACTTTGTCCAATCGATGATGCCGTGTCGGCATGTGCCGTCTTTGAGGCATGTTTCAAAAGGAAAAGGCGATTTGAAAGAAGTGAAAGCGAGTATATGTGGACAAAGCAAAATATATAACGGTTAATTCTATTAGCTTCACATGAGTGTGATAAAAGTAGACATTTTAGACCACAAAGTAATTTTTAAGGTGGTGTAGATCGGATCGATATAATCGGAAATTAGTACTGGCGCAATTTAAGCGGGTAGTTTAATGTGGTTTCTTTAAGCAATAAAGGAAAAAAAACGACCGATTATAAGTAATTGAAGCATGCCTTATTGCATGCATTAAAAGGAAGAGGTGACAAAAGGCAATATTATTAACTGTCAATTCTTCTTGCTTCACTTGTTTGTGGGACTACTGATACAGGATTAAAGTAACTTGCGGTGTAGAACGGCTTTTTACTAGGAAATAAGTGAATGCGCAAATACTTGAAAGTTTCTGTGAAAGAAAATGTCAGAAATGGTTTCTCTGAAATTTTTCAGTTGTCTGTTTTCCGTTGTTGCTGTCTTGTGGAAAACAACATTAATGCATAGATTTATGTTCCTCTGTATTTGTATTTTTGTCTGTGTATTTTTGTGTTTGTGTACCACAACACATAAAAAAATCCACTTTTTTATTATTCCAAGACACAGTCAGAAGTACAGACGCTATTTGATACGCTGATCAAAAACCGACGTGGCGAGTCTCATGGAACAATGTCACAAATGTGGACCCGTTTTTACCCGCGACGCCAGGAACCCGCATATGTGTTTTATGTTAGAGGTTTGCTTGTTTGTTTCTTAGTAATTTTCTCCGAAACGGCTTAATATGTATTTGGATGGTTTAAGAACCGGTTTCATTTCCTAAAATCACTAGAGGGCGCTAAGCATATGTTTTGAGTACATTATTTATTTCTGGAGTTCTGTTTATCATTAAAAAGAACCAAATAAATGTTTTTCCATTAATTATGACCTTAGAATAAAACGTTGCAAGATGATTTATAACGAGCTCCAGAAATCCTACCGCGACTTGTCCGTCAAAATACCGCATAATTATCGTCAAATAGCCACAATACCGAAAGCTGCCTTTGAAACCCCCAACGAGCCATTAAAGCCTTCAATCAAAAGGCATCCGGCAGAAACCAGGCCATACTTATCGATTAAAAGTTAGCTTTTAATATCAGTAGATGTGCTTAATATCTCTGCGAGGAATCTGCACAAACTGTGTCCACAACTGCCCCTGCAAACGAGATGGTATCACGCTGAAATTCATTAGACAACTTGAACTGACACTGTGACATTTTAATTTCAAATCAGCGCAATTCTGCTATGATATAAATTATGTGAGATACTAGCGTGGATTCACAAATACTTGAGCGCAATATTAACTGTTCCTGCAACTTTAACAGTTAGTTTCCAACAAGCATCAAGTCCATTCAAAGGTTGCCTGGAAAATATCACTCTTAGCGATAAAGCCGCCGATTGTATCACCACAAACTATGTAAATTGTGTTTTTTTTATTCTGGTGTATGCAATAAAGAGTTATCTATCTATCTAAAACATCAACTCGTATCTAAGTGGATTCGATTCTCACCAGTGTCAATATTTGTAGGATGACATAAAAATCATGAGATTTTCATAACAAAATGTAATAATGATTTTGGTGCTATAACTGCTTGCAAAGTTATCTTTGCTGTGACCGTAGTTTCCGATAGATTGTGGGCATAATTCCGAATCAATGGAATTAATAGGCTGGAACTGGTCGGAACCGGAAACGCGATTCCAGACTGTCAAGTACTTGCCGATAGTTATGGACTGATTGAGACGATGACTGATTTTGATACTTGAGATTTTATAATTATAGAAAGATTCAAAAGGTTTTCCCCTAATTTTCTACCACTATTATAAACGCGAAAGTTTGTGAGGATGGATGTTTGTTACTCTTTCACGCAAAAACTACTGAACGGATTTTGATGAAACTTAACAGTAATATAGCTTAGGTATATATCAGAATAGCACATAGGTAACTTTTTATCATGGTACCATGCGGGAAATAGTTATATAGATAGGACTATGCAAAATATAGAGATTTTGCCGATATTAAAGTTTTTAAATTGAATAATACAACTAGTGACAAATCTAGATATGTTTGTCATTTTTTAAAAGCCTACTTACAATAGTCTAACCTACATCCAGAGGTGATAGGGAAGTTTCTATGTAAAATATTGTAGCCAGCCAATTTAAGTAAACAACAGTAATTTTATTCATGGTGTATTCCAAAGTCAACAACTACTTCATCTTATAGAATAGTTATATTAATACATGGCAATAAGAACAACAATTTAAGATATTTAGTTTTAAAATTATAATAATTGGTCAGTAAGTTAAGTAGGTATTGGTATCAAGAAAATATTAAACATAATCACAGACAATAATTAAAGTAGGTACTTAGCTTTTAACAATTTGCAAAGGGAGAGCTCCGCTCTGTCCGACGGCTGCTCAAGAAGTGAGTCTGCCGGCCGTGCGACGGCCTTTTTATAACAGCGAGTAAACAACTACCAGTTTGCAGGTTATTTGACAAAAAATATGTTTTCTGCTGACAATTTCACTTAAAATTGTATATATAAAATTAACTTCAAATTAATACATTATTTTGCAGACAAAACAGTGTATAAAATACTGTTTTATCTGCAAAACAAGACTAAATTATAAAACTAAACAATACAATCAAAGTAGGTTATTGTTTTACAGTATTATTTCTTTATTTTATTCAGGAGCATATACATTATGTTTATATCATGTTTTAATATCTATCTATCACGGGCGAAACCGTGGGCAGAATCTAGTATTTCATGAAACTTAGCTAAGCACCATTGTAGATACGATATAATTATTTGCGTTTGCAATACGCAAGTTTAAAGCGTCAAAAGCCAAACGAATGAAGCGAACTGCGCCCTGAAAGAGCTAGAAACGACCTGAACTTTTTTTTTATAATATGGCTTATCATCATCGTTATCATCATCATATACAGCCCGTTTCACCCCACTGCTGGGCAAGGCCTCTCTTCGTTTGTGCCATCCACCTAGTATATTAGCCAATCCGATCCATGTATGACGTGCGATGTTTATGTCCTCGACCCATCTTGCCGGCAGTGGATAATTTGGCTAAATATTATTAAAAATACTTAATAGTATGCTTAATCCTATAGCAAATGATTGTTATATCAAATAGCTTTATGTATTTTAGCTATAGCAGGTTAACATACATATTGTATCAATCAAACCTATTATATATACTATTAACATAGTATTGTATTATAATGTTTCAGTTATACTTATAAGTAGACTATTCTAACTTATATATTTTTTTTTCATAACTTAACCCACCATCCTAACTTTGTTGCATGATGTTTTTTTATGTCGTGCTAAATAAAGGTTTTTCTTTCTTTCATTCGAAAATTGATATAATACGTAAGTACCTATAGATATAAAAGGTATTAATAGAAACACCTAAATTTGTAAGTGACTAATATATGTATTATTATTATTTATATAACAAAATAACTGTTACGTCTGTTAAAGTTAAATAAATAATGCTGGATATTTTCCACAGAGCATCATCTAGCCCCAAACTAAGCAGAGCTTGTATTATTGGAACTACATGACTAATATATTAATTATATACTTTTTTTGTAAATACATACATAATATACACAGGAAACACCCAGACCCGAGACAAATATTTGTGGATAATACAAACATTTGTCCCGTGGTGGGAATCTAACCCGCAACTTTCTGCGTCTCAGGCGGGCTTTCGTCCGCTACGCCACAGAGTTATACAAAAAGCAAATAGTTAATATTTTATGTTTATGGAATTCGTGATCCGTGGGTAACAAGAACGTACCTAACCATTTTGGAACGAATGTAGATTTGTACCCGTGATCTTTAGATACACCTAAAACACACACGATATCTTTAGATACACCTAGAATATACACGATATTATATCGAAAAACATAAAATGTTAAAAATATTCACTACATTCGCTTCGCTGACCTTTCAGTTTGTACATGTATATCGACAAAACATAAAATAAATACAAACTTTTGGTCGTAAACTCTGGCACATAAATACCTACACTATAACTTTAGATATCTTATAACGATAACTATAGTATATATAGCGTATAGAAACAAAACTCCCTCAGTTGAATTATTTACTTTTGATATAGTATATCCAGTATTTAAAACCAACTTGTATTCACATTTGTTTGTTGGTTTATGTTGATTGTGATACACTGCTTTTGAAACACTATTTTAGTGACCATATATTTGGGGTTTTATGACCAAAATCAGGACCATTCGTTTATCTGTAGAATTTTTTTACTTTTAAAAATCCCCAGTATCATACAACGTATACGTAAATTCAAAAGTTTCATCCAGCAGAGTTTCGCTTCTAAGCACAGGCAATTTATTTTTATAAAAATATGTATTGCCATCGTTGTGTCTGGGTATAAAACGATCATGTGATGTATTGAATGGACACTTGTACTGAGATAAGGACCTATTGTGGATAGAGACGAGAAAAACAAATTGCTAGAGAACTGTCTAACTTATAGACCTCGTGATAATTTGACGACCTCGTTAGCGCAGCGCTCACCCGCTGCGCTAACGAGGTCGTCAAATTATACGGAACCTACGGAAGAGGTTCGGGTTCGATTCCCGCTGCGGAACAGAACAAACAGCTTAAGACAGCATGAAAGACACTAACAGAAAACGTTTTTTATATATACTGTAGTTTTAAAAAATCTATAAATCTGTTATATTCTGAACAAAGATATAATCAAAATCACCCCAAATTCTGCCAGTTAATGAGGTTTTAACGTGAAGTATCCTTAGTTTTTCATCTTCAGAACAAGCTGGCTGCTGATTGTACCTATTATCGTTATCGTAATGCAAAAAAGATAATAATCTATCGGATGACTGACGTACCGAGTTCTGTAAAGTGTAATGTAGATACCTAAGTAAAAAAAAAACAAATAAAAATAAGTGAAAAATATTAACTGAAATACGTGAATTATGTCGAAAAGCGACATATTCCTACATATTCAATCAGTTTGGTATGGTATGTTCGAAGTACATTTAGAGGGGCTCAAAAAAGAATGAACTTTTACATTCCGTATCCCACAAGATGGAAAATTCCATTCTTTGCCCTCAGATGTAAAAAACTAAATTGTAAAAATTGTCTAACCCACGACTAAACCATAAAAAAAGCATTCAAAAGTTATCTAGTTTCTAAACAACGCGCCAACAAAACCTTCTAACCTGGCAATTTCTCTACAACCTTAAACATCTGAACCCGTTGACCCTAGCTCATGATAAAAACACTAGCTTCTCTTCAAATAGCTGGGATTTTGTATAAAACAGAACAAATAAGACAAGTACCTACCCAAACAAATGGACTTGAGGGCAAAGAAATAAGGGCGAACTGGGCAAAGTTATACTGAAGATATTGGTGGTGTGACGATTGAGTAGCCACCTGAGACACAAGAGGTGTGGGTGCGATTCCCATGGGATAAATGTTTGCGTGTCTGTAAATTTAATATCTTCCGAGTCTACCGTCCCGAAACAGTATCTTCATACTTCCATGACACAGGGAATTCATTGAAGAAGGACTACTTAATAAAATAAAAAACCTTTATTGTTCCTTAATGTCCTATCTTAAGATATAAATATAATTTTTTAAATAAGTTCAGTTTACTAAGGACCCCTTGGCGGGTATAGGCCTCCTCCGAAAGTCTCCAATCTTCTCCATCCTTCGGCTTTCATTATCCAAGACTTGCCTGCTATCCTTAGTTCCTTATCTTCCTCTCTCCCCTGGACATATATATATATATATATATATATATATATATATATATATATATATATATATATATATATATATATATATATATATATATATATATATATGTCCGACAGGGGAGAGAGGAAGAGTGAGACCACAAGAACGATGGCAGGACGAAATATATATATATACCTCGTGTGTTCATAAGTCTTGAGACACAGTAAAACTAAAATATTTTTGGAGCTAAGTTGAGTATTCATTTATTGGATATTAAAATTAAAACTACTGACATCTAGATCTGTATGTAAAAATAAATCATTCAAAATGGCCGCCTTTGCATTCAATGCAGGCCTTCAAACGCGTGCGCCATTCATCTATGGCGGCACGAATCTTTTCAATGGGAATCCGTTTCGATTCTTTAATAAGGGCTCGCTTGAGAGAATCCAGGTTTGGGTGAGACTTTCTGCATGCCCTCAGCTCCAATTCCGTCCATAAAGAATAATCCAAAGGATTCAAGTCAGGGCTTGACGAGGGCCAATCTTCGCTCCGAATGAAGCCTGGCAAATTGGCCTCCAGCCAACGTTGGGTAGTCTTAGCTTTATGGGAGGGAGCAGAGTCCTGTTGGAAAACCCAGTATTTTCCAGCGAATAGCGTATCATTTAATGGTTTAACCACCGCTTCCAATATGTCGGTTTGGTAATTTTGTGCCTTCACCTTGACGCCTTGCTGGCAAAAATGAAGCGAAATAACCCCCTCGTAGGAAACACCCCACCAAACCATCACACTTGCTGGATGATGAGTGCGCTGGACATTGCGTACAGATGGCTGGACGTCCTTTGAACTTCTGGCGTAAACCTTATTGTTCTGCCGGTTAAACTTTTCTTCCACCGTGAAGATCTTTTCATCGGTAAACAGGATATTTTTTGGATCGTGTCTCTTCAATAGGTTCCGACATCGTTCCAGTCGCAATTTACGAAGACGCTCGTTTAAATAATGCACTTTCCTTCGACTGTAGGCCTTTAGTTTAAGATCATATTTAAGTATCCTGTTCACCGATATTCGCGAAATGTTGGTCTGCAGAGCTAATTTCTTTTGAGTCCGGCAAGGGTTGCGACGAATTCGCTCTCTGATTACTTTGATGTTGGCGGGCGTCCTTACAGACCGCGGGCGGCCACATCTTCCACGGTCTTCTAAAGAGCCGGTCTCCTTGTACCTCTTTATGGTATAATACACAAAGTTCCGACTACATCCCAAACTTTGGATTTCACTAAAAACTTGCATTGGTTTTTTTCCTGCTTGAAACAGTGAAATTACAGTCGCACGCAAATCTTTTGTTGGCGCCATTTTACGGAGAATGAAACAAATATTTAAATGTATATTTTTTCTGATTCAAAACATTCGAAATTTAAAATTTTAAAAGTTTAAAAAAGGTTGCATGAATTACTTTCTTTTTAAATTAATTAAATAAGTTCGTCTCAAAACTTATGAACACACGAGGTATATATGTTATATTTTTTCAACAAAAGCTATGAGTTTTCTTATATGCCTATGTTTTACTAATAGCAAACTTATAAATTAACATGTAAATAAATAGATCGTTGTCTTCCTGTTATGAACTGCGGATATGCACTGAGAAAACGAATTTAGAAAATAATGTAGTAAAACATATTTTTTATCGTGTATTTTTAGCCTCATAATTTAAGTATCATGGTTTGAATGCAGAAATCTAATTCAGAAAAAACAGATGCAATGTTAATGACTACATGGTGCGCTGTTATATTTAAATTTCGAGCACCGCAATAAAAAGTTTTTACTCTTAAAAGATGGTTAGTGAAATAGAGAGAAACGTCAAGAACACAACTGTCCTTAGCTTAGTTGATGCGATACACGATACTCAGGCGAGTGTCTAGTACTAGCACTTGTGTGCTTTGATATTATTCGTGTGAGCAAAACAGAGTGAGTACTAAATATGAGTAAGGGCTTAGTTACGTTTAATCTTGGTCTCAGCATATCCTAAGCCGTCTGTAACAAAATCAAAATACTTAGGCAAAGATATTACTAGACGTGCCTAAATTCACTTGAATTTAATATTGACAACAGGCGTGCAAAGAAAAAAAAAGAGAAAAACCAACGAATTCAACTGAAGATACAGCAATCGGGCTTAAAAAAATGTACATCAATTTTAATTTGAGTTGATCGAGGGTCATAACGAAAATTAATTGACATGATCTGCACTATTGTACGTACAAGCATATCCGTTTTGTTGAGATTAATTGTTAGAACAGTCTTGGCGTTTATAAGTTCATGCTGAACACCAAGTGAAGTAATTATATTTCTTATGTATATTGCTATATTAAGACGGTGAATGACCTTCCTTTGGAACTCTACACAAAGGGTAAAATATTTTGATGTGCCCCACATTTTCTGTTCGAGCTATATAGTGCGACGCTAAAGTGTTATATATTTTAAGTGCTATATTTCCATATAGTGGGTCTTACACCAGTGAGGTTTTTTACTCGAAAAACATAATAAGTGAGCATTTTCTTATGAAGTAGAAAATGCTATGAAATAGAAATATAGTTCGTTCATATAAAAATTCCGAGGGAAGCCAGCATTCCTTAGAACTAAAACTTCAAAGGCGGTTCGTTTCGCATAAGGGGCGGTGGCGGTTCGTTTACAACCTTGCATTGCTAAGTACGAACATTATGAAAAACGTGATCAAATTACACTAAATATAATGTTTGGATTGAGCTATGACTTTACTTGGTAAACGGATATTATTGTCAGAATATAGATTTGGGTTTTTGACCTAGAGCGCAAATTAATGAACATGAAGTCATATAACTTTGGTCGAAGGTTTACTGTTAAAATTCTTTGCGATTATAAAAATATCTAAACATAGCCAACAAAGTATGACTAAATGCTTCTTCTCAGTCTCTTGTCTAGTAAATTAATTGCAAAGCCCACTCTTAGGTAGTGGCTACAGTACTAGCATCTAGTGTTGTGTGTGCCTTCTCCACTCGGCCGCTCAGCAGGCGCTTAGCTTCATATTTAGAGTCTAGTGCCTTCTTCATTCGGCCGCTCAGCTTCATATTTGGAGTCTTGTGCCTTCTCCACTCGGTCGCTCAGCAGGCGCTTAGCTTCACATTTAGCGTCTTGTGCCTTCTCGACTCGGCCGTTCAGCAGGCGCTTAGCTTCATATTTAGTGTCTTGTCCCTTCTCGACTCGGCTGCTCAGCAGGTGCCTAGCTTCATATTTAGCGTCGTGTGCCTTCTCCATTCGGCCGCTCAGCAGGCGCCTAGCTTCACATTTAGCATTTTATATCTTCTCCACTCGGCCGCTCAGCAGGCGTCTAGCTTCACATTTAGCATTTTATATCTTCTTCGCTCGGCTGCTCAGCAGGCGTCTAGCTTCACATTTAGCGACGTGTGCCTTCTCCATTCGGCCACTCAGCGGGCGCCTAGCTTCAGGGTACCTAGCAAGTCTAGTGTGTATGTAGAAAAAAGATAAAACAGACAGCACATTCGCTCGCTCTGTAAAAAGTCTAATTAAAAGGCTACTTATTGCACAAACGCAAGCTAAGCTATTATTACGTCTATACCACGTACTTTATTATTCTCCTGCTGGCGTCAATTTCAATGCAAGCAAGGATATTTGCGAGAGCACAGTGCAGTGCCGCAGGCTCTATTTATTTTTAGAATCAAGTCCGAATCAAGTTGGAAAATGTTGGCACTGTGTACGAGTATTTGACCATAACTTAACTTTAAATACTTAATTCTTTAAATACTACCATAAAAAAATAAAAGTGTAGAGATAACAAAAATAACTATCTTGCACCAGGCTTTTATAGAATAAGAGCGGTATCTTAGATAAGATAATAATTTATTTCAGATAACTTGACTTATATGTGTTAATAAGAATCAAAAAAATCATTATATTCATCAAAAAATATAAATCACACAGAACATTATATCTACTATAAGAGGCCTCTCTACTAAAAGGGATAAAGAAGCGAAACTACATGAACTACGGCTCTGACATTATTAATGTAAGTTGATATATCCAAGCTTGAAACTTTATTCAGTTCAGTTTGGGTGTGTTTTAGTTACTATTCAATTTATTCAGTAACTTTTTGAATTTTGAATAAGTTATTTAAACAAGCACTCAATCTACAAGCTATTCTTGCTCTTAAAACTTTATTTAAACACTATTTATTTTACAACGCTAAACGTTGCCAAATAATTAGAGCCAAATAACAATAGAAATACCGATTTCATGCCATATTAATAAAAACCTTACAATGAACCTACGAAACTAAGTCCTACTTGCTTTTGTATCAAAAGAATTCAAAATGGTATGTTACGTTTTTTTTCTCGTATGGTTTGGCCAATGTTTTGAAATGTTTTAAAAAATTCATAAATGCCGCCTGAATAAATGAAAAGCTGAGTATGCGAATTGAATGAATGTGTTACCCACACTTTGCCAGGAGCGTATTAAGGGAAAAGGGTTTGAAAAAGGAATAATTTTGCATACTTTTTTATCTACTTTTGCCTACCTTCTGCAAAAAGCAATAATAGCAACATTTTGGGAATGCTTCCGTTTGGTAATGATCTGGATCAGTTGAGCCATTTAAAGATTGTTTGCAACGGTCTTGCCGTTTGATCATTTACAATAGTTAGCTGTTTCATCTGTATTTTTGTATACACCTACTTGTACATAGTTGAAAGAATAAATGTATTGTTTAACGTTACAATACTATTGACAGTTACAGCTACCAGTCTGTACTCTGACGACGATTACTTAATTAAGTCACCCTTCTTAGAAATACAACAAAAAAATATTTAATAAACAAGTATTGTGTTTTTATTTTTAATTTTGATCTGATCTCATAAACATTAAACTGCTTAAAATATTTGACAATCTTCGAAGATAAAAACTTCAAAATTTATACTAGAATTGATAGTGAAAGCTGACTTAAAAGCAGATTATAAGTATATCTTAGTAAGAAAGAAACTTAGGTATATACCCATTGATTCATCTCGAGAAAAACTACACAAAGTTAATGAATACAAAGCGAAATATGTTTTGTGCAGTGTGAGATCAAAGATAAACTTAAAAGACCACTCCGTTTCAACACAAGTTGCACCAAACCCAAATAGGGGGGTTTAAAAATAAAAGAGTATCATTGTAGATATTTTGACTCAAAAAAATCATCATTATTCTGAGTACCACCCTGTGCTACGTTCCGTTATCCGCTTGGATTAGGAACCCTTTTGTGGATCAGCATTCAATCTGGTTTGAACACATATGAATTTTCTAAATATGGCCCTATTTTTATGTAACATTTACCTTAGGTGAAATAATTATTCTACCCTGCCAAGTATTGAACCTACCACTTTCCCTTTCTACCTTCAGATCAGAAGGATTAATGAGAGGTTAATTTATTATCCATGGAGGTATAGCTAGTTCTCTGACGCTTTATAGATGGCACTGTTTGTCAGGAAAACTGATTAAATCACATTGTCACATTATGAGCTCATGAGAGCTTGGGTATTGCACAATAGGTGAAGCCTTGATTGCCACTTTAGTTGAATTAAATATGTAGTAGGTATATAAAAAATATTTTGCCATAAACCTACCTACAGTATGTGACTTTGAATAATTACGAAACACTATCCACAGATAAGAAAACGTCTACTTCACGTGGCAGTCTAAGCTCTTCGCTTGCCAAAGCTCAGAAACAAAACTATGAAAAGCTAATTAACCCTCTTTTTTGGAAATAGGCTAATTTTTTTTCAAATTAGGCACGCAACTATGCGGTGCAAATTAAACGAACATTATACGTATAACATTCGTTAATACGTATCCCTATAAATAGTCTGTGATAAAACCACTCATAACTTTGCAAGATTTGAATCCCATGAAATATAACGAACAAAAAAACAGAGTACACTGAAAGGCACGTTAAAATAACACGATTCAATGTTTCCAATTACTTACTCGTATAGGATTCTATTTATTTATGCGTTTCGATTTAAAGCCACAGGATATTAGGTTTCAGCGTGACGGATGCAGCGCCTATATCGTGTTATTAACATCGTAGGGATGTTGCTCTTGTGGGATCCCATAGTTGTTAGTTTACAAAAATAACTTAGTATAGTTTTTAAGTTGACGTTTCTATATGATCCTTGTGATTTCAATGAATAAAAACCTATTGACTTTGACTTTGACTTATAAACCTGTTGACATAACAATTTTAGACAGTTATCATACATTTATTTATTTATTATCAAACAAAGAACCGAAAAAAAAAATTGTTTCTGAAAAACTAAAAATCAATTTCATTTATTCCAGAACTTATTTTTTTTTATCTTGCCCGTAACTCCTAACATCACTTTCAATAAATCTCATGATTGAAAGCATGAGTTATCGCCTAAGATATCCTGAAAAAAAATCAACTGTACCTATATGCCGCCAAAATGCAACCCGTTCTTTCTCTACTCTAAGCAAGTCGTTTTCCACACGCTCGCTCTGTCTGAGACAGCGTGCTATCTCTTTCCACACATAACTGTCTATACTATCATGGTCACATACTATCATGGTTAGTGTTTCTATTCGGTACTAGAAGCGGGTAGAACATGTAATGCGTCTATTCGCTAAGAGATGGCGCTAGCGTACCGTAATCAGCTAGCCGCGCACGTCACACTTTGTTAGTACTTTTTACGGGCAAATAAAAATATTATAAAAAAAAATACTTTGACACTAGGTAGCACCCTACTTTGAAAGATCGAGCTGAGCACTACTAGCCAGTGTCTGATACCTACCTGAAGTATCATCCTCTGCAATAACGGTCCGTAGGCTGTTAGTCCCCTGGCGCATGTCTTATCAGGGATACGGTTATTGGTCGCAGGATTGCAATGCGCCACTATAGACCACGATCTGAAGGTTGTGGGTTCGAATCCACAATTCATAATAAAAAAATTCATAGATTTTTCAATTAAATATTTTTTTTCGCATTTGAATAAATAACTAATTCTTATTTGTGTTTGATGGCTCTACATTTTAGGAACCAAAAAATTAAAAATAAGAGTATAGTTCCAACTTGGATTCCATATTGGCGGTGTTTTCGGTAAAAAAATCAATATAACTGCTGTAGATAGATATCTAATCTAGTTCGTTTAAATCAAACTTGCGGCAGACTCAACGTCCAATATGCTTAGTCAGCTTGTGTAACATGTAACATGCATTTTAAATAAGTATTTTGTCTGACATAATTTCTACTTGAATTTTGTTTTTTTTTAGGCAAACTTGTTAACTTTTATATAGGTACTTCCTTTTTTCGTGACATTGACGGGGTCTAGACGTCAAGTAGGCACCGGATGATAATGTTGATAATACTTTCACCAGAAGCAACCCGTAATAAAATTACGTAACACAACCGTCATTTTTGAGAGATCTCTTAGTGGATGGTACTTGTACCCGAAAAACCGAAAATGACTGAAAAACCAGTAGGTACCCTCAACCTCTGTCATAAATGTCCCGCTCAAATACGGCGTAATGTATTCCTGGACATGTGCCGGCGTGATGTCTCATTAAAATACGACATTACGGCCTGTTGGGCCTAACTTTACTTTAATGTGCCGGGCAATCATGAAAATAATGAGCTGTTTACTGACGAAGTGTATCTATGGCTTTGTGGTTTTTAACTGACTTCAAAAATAATATTTTCGTAGAAATATTTTTTATGTATAGTTGCAAGCGGTAATTCCACCGATTGTGGCGTGGTACCGCGACACATACATTAATCCTTAATAGAATCCTAGTAAGGACTAATGTATGTGTCTGTTTTAAATGATGTAACAGTATTGAATATCATATTATATATACCAAAATCACTTCATTTATAAAATGAAGTGATTTTGGTACAATTTATAAAAAAATTCATTGTCCTATCTATAAGTTTAAAAAACATACAAGAAGAATGGATTTGGGGCATGAGAAAACAAACCAAATAAAAAAGTATGAAATACATTAAATTATTACTTTGACCCGCTCGTATATGCATTTGCCGTAAGAAGTTGAAGCCTGTATGTTTGTCTGATATCTTTGTAGCGACGTATCCGATTGAAATGCAGTTTTTTGCTTTGAACAAGTCAATATGGGGCGCTGTAATAGACTATTAAAAATGTCGGGAGTTTCAAATTATGCAGAAAATACTTGTTCAAATGTACACCTGTACGTAATACCTTAATTTCACAACAAATTCTATCTGATTTGATTTGAAAAGTACTGAATTTCGTTTCGTTTAAATCCTACTATATATGTATATGCGAAAGTGTTAATGTTTAGATGTTGGTTGCTAAATATCTTAGTAACGGTAAGGCGATTTGTATTAAATTTGGAACAGTTTGTAACTTAGAGTAACACATGGAATCCTTTTTTACATGGCGTGGACGAAGCCGTGGGCAGAGACTAGCTAAAAATATTTTGTCGGAAGTTTAAGTTTTTATTATCACCTACATATAACATTAACAATATCAGCTTGTAATAGAATAACCTATGTAAAAGGTGATTTTGGAACCTACCAAAAGTTGTTGTGAGTACTACAACTTTCAACATGTTTTGATATCTCTTACCGTTTAGGATTTCACCATACCGACACAGATGCTCGGTATTAGATCGAAGATATACCTTATAAATAATAACATAAATGTTGTTGACGCTGACTGACTGACAACATAGCATTTTTTTGCATATACTCCGAGGGCTATACTACGAGTATATCACCATATCAGTCTACTGTTGGAAACTGTAAATTTATTTGAGGGTGTTGTGCCAGGCTATCTTCATTTTATTGATAACTAGCTGCGCCCCGCGGTTTCACCCGCGTAAGTTTCGATTCCGTGGGAATAAAAAGTAACAGCTATGTACCTATCAAGTTTCATCGCAATCGGGTCATTAGTTTTTGCGTAAAGAAGTAACAAACATATTATGTACATACTAACTGATGCGTCTGAGCCGCGCGGGTACCTTACTCATAGAAGTAACCCCTCCCGCTCCTCGGCAACGCCCGCTCATAGAGCAGGGAACGTCGCGGCGGCGGTTCTCGTGTTGCATTTTTATACTCGTAATAACTTTGAAATTAAATGTCCGATTCGAATGAATTAAAAAGTATTTTACTGCTACATAAATACCCTTACTGATAAAATAATTATTTGAATAAGAATTAATACTACGATAATTAATACTATGAATGTAACCAACTTTTGTTTCTACCGGCGATCTATTTAAATTTTAGAACACAATAGCTGCTATTGTGACTTAACTATTATAATTAGATATATTTCCTCGTGGACTTTTTTGTAGGTAATAATGAGTACTTTAATCATGTAGTACATCATTTTTATGTATTACCAATAGTTTTCTCAGCGCACGCCAAATAATGAATTTTATAGGCAAAATTTTGCTACTTTGGCTTACATTATTGCAATTTTCTTAAGGATCTATTTTTTTTAAATAAATTGTAGTCTATGTTACTACCTGATAATTTTTTAGTTTTCATTTGGTGAAAAATTGGTTGAAATCGGTCCAGTAGTTTCGGAGCCTATTCGGTACAAACGAACAAACAAAAAAATATTTCCTCTTTATAATATTAAGTATAGATGGTATTCGTAAAAGTAAATTAAATAGGCAGAAATACACAAATGATTTGAGCGATTTATTTCTGGCTCGATTTGAAAAACTATAAAGTTTGAAACTTTTCAACAATGATAGTAATGAATGGTTAATGATATAACGAGGGTCTATAGCAGTTCATAAAATATTTAATAGGATGGCAAACTAAATAAAGTTAACTTTAATATACAAATTTTAAAGAAGGTCAAAGTTTCTCAGAAAATCCTACTAATATTATAAACGCGAAAGTTTGTGAGGATGGATGTTTGTTACTCTTTCACGCAAAAACTACTGAACGGATTTTGATGAAACTTTACAGTAATATCGCTTATACATCAGAATAACACAAACGCTACTTTGTATCCGGTTAATACGCGGGCGAAGCCGTGGGCAGCACTCAATAAGTTACTTGTCAAATTGAATATATTTAGTAACATATTTTTAGCAATAAGTTATTATTATAAAGCGTATCGTATGTTGCCTGAAGAGCTTTGGTTGATACCTACTCTTTAAACTTTATTTAAAAGTAACATTAATTATCTCGCGAAGAACCGATAACCGCTGGGGTAAACGTGTTCTTGAGTGGAGACCGCGACTCGGCACACGTAGTGTAGGACGCCCTCCGGCCAGGTGGAATGACGATCTGCGAAAGACTGTAAACAGATACTGGATGCGGCAAGCTGAAGACAGGGAGCTATGGCGCTCATTAGGGGAGGCCTATGTCCAGCAGTGGACTAATATAGGCTGATGATGATAATGATGATGTATATAATATACTTACATAGAAAAGACCCAGTTAATTCTTTGACTAATGTTCTTTCTCAATGAATAATTTCATCTTGTTTGATTGGCACCATAATAAAGCTGAATGATTCATAAAAAAAAACAAGTTGAGTTTGCTGGCTGATTATTATAGGCTTGCTAACGCGCGAGGAAACGGCGTAACTTCACTTGAAATTTGTGTTGACGTTTCTATATAATTTTAGTGATTTCAATGACAAAAGATCTATTTATTAACTTTCACTATGGATAAAGTGGAACCTTTGATCGCCTTGTATTAAGTAACAAAATAATACAAAAATTATAGTATGTATAGAGTTGATTTGAAGAATTTATTATTCTGAATCAAACAACAGTATCAGTATTGGCATAAAACACAACAAAATACTCTTTCAAAAAGTTTACGTTTCGCGGTTCTCAACTATATTTTCTCGATTATTTAGCTATACTCTGAGGCAAAAGTTTAACGTTTAATTTTCAAAATTGTGTTATGTATTTAAGGAAAATGAAAGAAACCCCTCAAATATACGAGATTTTTACGCACAGCCATAACGTTCCTGGATTTTTTATGAACAAGCTGATTTAAGTCTTATTTTATGTAATACAGGTATTATAACTGTCTGCGTCCAAAAAGCTTCCAATCCGGGTTCCACACCGTTCCTAATAATATTGCCAGTAAATAATAGCTAATGCCTATATTATTATTTTATTCAAGAATATACCTTCATTTGGCTTCATGTAAGCTATGGCCGATGATGCTATGGTCGACGATGGAGCTTAAAGTTCTAGAAGACACCTATTCACTCTTACCTTGAAGAGACCCAGATTGCAGTTTTCAGGAAATATACCTCTAGATGATGGGAGACTGCTTCATTGCTTCGCCATTCTCATTATAAAGGTAGAACTGAAACATTTAGTACGAATGGGTGGGTATACTGACAAGATACGGCCTGTCCTTAGATGAAAAGGAGATGGTGAGATCAGATCATGTAGCTCCTGGGCGCATTTCTATTAAACATTAAAATAAATATTACCTAGTGCTCTTACTTCTGTCAAAGTGGTTTTTTTCAGCCTCTTTATTATATAACTAGCTACTGCCCACGGCTTCGTCCACGTGGTACCTTTGGTAAAAGTAGCAATCGTAGGAAACGCAATCGCTCGATACACTTGTTGCAAAATTGGTCTCTGCGAATAGCCCTTTCATTTTAACGGAATAACATATAGCCTATGTCCACCCTGGAAGTCCATGCTTAATATAGGTGAAAGATTTTCTGAAATCGGATTTGTAATTTTAAGAATACCCCCTTCGTAAAAACTTTAAAAAATCTAATTATAATATTAGTATAGTATGGATTGAAAATTAATACAAAAATAAATAGAGAACTAGGAAATCCGTAGAATCACAGTTCCCGAGCTCTTAGAATTAGTTTCCCTAGCAGCGGACTTCTACAGTCTATTGATGATGATGACGAAATTATGGACGAACATGGTTTTTACAAAAACACAGAAAATACACAAAAATCAACTTTATCACTTCTCTATCTCTCCTCAAAGGTTTTCTGGAAGAAAACTCATTTTGGGGTTAAGCTCGCCTTTTTACATGCCTCACCTAATATCTTGTTTAATATTTCTGTTTTATTTCTGTGTACAATAAAGAATTATAAGAAAAATATTACATCGTAAATAAGCCATAGAAAATGTAGAAGATAAAGTTGCCTCAAAAACAAAATCTCCACCATCCCAGACAAAAGAGGAAAAACAATTAACTTAAAGTACTTTAAAATAAAATTTTCCACTGTGTTATGCTTTGTTATTTCTTTTTGAACTTACATTTTAAGATAAATTCCTTAAAATAATGCTAAAAGTTGAACATCTTTTTATTTTCTTGTTATTAAGGCGCTGAAGCGCAAAATACGCTTTACTGAAAAGTTTTTCTTAGCAAATTCAGTTAATTTGTGATAATACCATAACATCATTATTTTAAGAATTTTACTGCTTCCATAAGACCCGATCTAACTAGATAAAAAAAATGGTAAGTTACCTCTCAAATAACACTTGCGAATAAAAATTACTTTTAAGTCATAATTTGGTGAAACTTATGAAAAAACGAATTTTGTTGATTTATGTTTTGGAAAAGTAGCCGTTAGAGAGAAAATGCCAAAAACGTGTGATTTTCACTCAGTTTTTTTCAGTGCAGTGCACTTTTTATGTGCTAATTCGGCAAGCTGTCTGCCTCTTAAGAACTATTTAATTTCTCTAGGTTCTCGAGTAGGAACCACAAACCGAGTGACGTGTCTAGAATTCAATACCCACAAAGTTTAACTTTTAATGAAGATATATATATAACTAGCATCTTTCCACGGCTTTTCCAGCGTGATACTTACGACCACTATGGCGCAGTGGTCCGCCTGAGACGCAGAAGGATGCGGGTTTGTGGTCCGGGGATAAATGTTTGTAAGATTTGCAAATATTTGTGACGGGTCTGGGTGTTTTCTATGTATAATATGTATGTATTTACAAAAAAAAAGTATATTTAGTAGTACCTATATCAATCATGTAGTTCCCATATCCTTTGGGGCTGGAAGATACTGTGTGAAAAATGTCCAGCATTATTATTATACTTGAATAAAAAGCTTTTGTATTATTTAAGATCATGAAATAAAACCAGTTCAACCGTTACGAAATTTATTAGTAAAATACGTTTAACCTTTGCATCTTTAATATGAGTGGGACCTATCTGATTTGGCCGGTCTTTGGTGACTGTGAGAGATATACTAAGATAAATAGATAACACATTATTGTACACCACATTATGTTGATTACAAATTCAAATTCAAACAGAGCAAATTACAAACTAATCACGGGAGTACAATGGGCAATCTTATCGTGATCTCTTCCAGACAACCTTTGTATGGACAGGAATTGACGTGAACGATAAAGGCGGTGGTATATAAACAATAAAAATATTCATAGTGAAGATTTATTAGATAAGACAAATTTACATACAGACCTACCTTTCTTATTGATTGTTTCTTACACGAATTGAGGTTTCATCATCTATACCTTAATTCGGTGTTTTCATTGGCGCGTAAGCGGTCGTCCATCTTTCCACGACGCAGACAAATCGCAGGGTAGTCGCAGATTAATGCGAGGAGACGCACTCCTTGACGTCTCTAGAAATATTGTCTTTGTAATGATAATCGGACCTCTATTGTTGAAGAGAACGATCGTTGTTATTTGAAAATGTTTGTAATTAAAGGATTGATTAAGTTGCCCGACAGCTGAAAAATAATTATGTTTTTCACGCGTATTTATGTGACTTATTAGCCAAAGATAGAGCTATAAAAATAAGTATCTAATCGTATCAGATTAATTTTATCAGATACTCCTAAAAACCATGAAGAAAAGTGCAAATCTTTAAAAATAGCACACTTTATTGACAAGTGTAAAACAAACAATTTTTGCAAAATGTTAAATCCATTTCGATGATGATGGAAAATGCATCGAATGCTTTAACATTTTATTTTAGGTTTTTACATTTTTTGCGACTGCGATGAGTCGCAGCGCCCCCTAGTGACTTCCAAACACATTTTTTAAAACAAAAACATTACAATTGTATTTGCTTAACCAAGTAAACGTGAAACAGTGACCAAAATAGACTGTAGGTAATATTGTTATATTTTTTAGCACCTATTACACAGCAATTTAAAGAAAAATACCTTAATTTGTTCTTTGTATGACCTAAGTCAGTAGCCTAGTACTTCTTGTACTTTCGTTCACATTCGTCTATACTCTCCAATTCTCGCGTCTGCTAATAACTTATCCATAGGGGCACTCCCTCATTTAACCTTTGCCCTAACCTCATGAAAACTTTTATAGTCTGACCTACTAAAGACCTGACCTGACCTTGTATTTATGTTGGTTTTGACCTTAGGTCACTACCTCACTAGGTAGTGCGTACTACGCTATGAAAAATATCGTGCTCCATAAAACCATTTCTAATTCAGTCAGAAATTCGATGTTCCAGAACAAATTTGACATATCACCATAGGCCTTAAATAGCTTTTGACTGATCGTAAAAATACCAGTGTGGTAAATAGACTTAATGCGCTTTGTAAGCTCATACTTTTTGACTCAGTTCAAATAGAGGCATCGAGAGTTGTTAAGAATTCCAAGCTCATGAGCAGTATGAATCCTATAAGTCTGCGAAGAGACTTAGCCTCTCTATACGTGTTCTACCGCATGTATAATGGTCATTGAGAATTGTTAAGAATGCCAAGCTTATGAGCAATATGAATCCTATAAGTCTGCGGAGAGACTTAACCTCTCTATGCGTGTTCTACCGCATGTACAACGGGCATTGAGAATTATAGCTCATGAGCAGTATGAATCCCATAAGTCTGCGGAGAGACTTAACCTCTCTATGCGTGTTCTACCGCATATATAACGGGCATTGAGAATTCGCTCATGAGCAGTATGAATCCCATAAGTCTGCGGAGAGACTTTACCTCTATATGCGTGTTCTACCTGATGTATAATGGGTTTTGTTCTGAGAAATTATTTGGTGTGATGCATAGAGCCTGGTTGGTTACTTGTACGGTTTCAGAGGAACTTCCTTCTACGAACACTCAGGTTATTTTGAATGATCTCTATGCTGAGGATTTCCTTAGATAGGTTCTTCAAAAAGTGCGTTTAGAAATTTGTACATGTAAGCTTAGGAAACTAATGTTTTCAGAATTACTATAGATAGACAGAAAATGGTTTAGTGCACAAGATAAAACAAGTGCATAGGCGATTTTAATTCTAATCTGCATTTTCTTCCAGCTACCTTTGTGTGATGAAGAGTGGGGCGGTAGTTAGATTTAAAATAACGATCATCATAATTCAGTCATTTTAGTAATTTCTTATACAGCGTTGTCCACCCGTTTAGTAAGTAATCCTTATTGGAACGTCATAGAGTTCTTATAAAAAATCTGAGTTCGTGACGTCATCCATCAATAACATTTGCGGTCATCTAAACTTGGTACATTAATCTTGGAATTCGATTTGAATTCATCTTTGTTTTAGCGAGTTTCTTAAATAAGTTCTGGTTTCTTTGATGAGGGCGAGAGTTCTGAGCATTCGTGAACAAGCGTTTTTTTATGTCTCAAATGTTATTAAAACTGACAATAATAAAAATAATGCTAGACATTTTCACACAGCATCTAGCCCCAAAGAAAGAAAAACTTGTGTTATGGGAACTACGTGACAAATATACTACTTGAATTCATTTTGTAAATACATACTACGTAATATGCATAGCAAACACCCAGACCCGAGACAAATATTTGTCATGCAAAAATATGTCCCGCGGCTGGAATCGAACCCGCCATCTTCTGTGTCTCAGGCGTCTAAGTGCGTCTTCGCCCACTGGGCCACAGAGATTGTCAATCAATACAAAACAAACAAACACGCTCACGACAGTATGATGGGGATCCTCAAGTACAAACACAGATTATGCGTAGATTTTTGAGGATACAATGTAGAGGGTAGACAGAGACACGTCCAAATATTATGCTTAGCCAAGCTATCGTTAAAAAATAAAGGCAGTAGCCGCAACTACACTCATTTTATCTTCAGATTCGGTCAGTACGCATCAAGAAAAGAAGCCCTCACAGGAACCACATAAATCGCTCGTCTACCCCACACTCGTACACAGCCAAATTAACAAGTTTGTAAAACATTATATCCAAAATGTCGCCAATTGAAGGCTCGCTTTAATGTCTTCGCAAAGTTTAATACGATTAATTTGTTCGATTCCTTTGAAAAAGTTAACTGCTATTTCAGAATAGAAAGTTCGTAATAAATTGTAATCGATTTTTTGTTTTTTTTTCAGTGAATTGGCGTCAGCAAACACGAGGTGGTATGGTAGACTTTGTGAGAGACTTTTTATGGGAAAGTATTCTTTTAGACTACTAATTATACAGATCAAGTTTAAAGGGTGAGAGTGAGTAGTAGCGAATACAAGAGACTCTCAATCCAAGTATTAGTGCTATGGAAGCTTGCATAGGGTATTTTAAGGACCACATGTTGTGCTCGTTACCATGTGCCAAAATAGGACTAGCGTGGCTTGAAGTGAGCCAAGGTGAAGGTCCTTTTGACACGTTGAGTAACTAAGGGTGTCTTTAAACGAACGACACAGCCACACGTTAGCAACAAAAAGTGGGCCGACTTTTTTATACTATTAGTTTCCAAAAAACTGAGATCTGGCGAGATATGACGACCTCTGTGGCGCAGTAGGTGAAGGCCCGCCTGAAACGCAAAAGGTTGCGGGTTTGATTCCCGCCGCGCGACAGATGTTTGTATGATCTGCAAATATTTGTCTCGGGTCTGGGTATTTTCTATGTATAATATGTATGTATTTACAAAAAAATTATATAAGTAGTACATAAGTCATGTAGTTCCCATAATACAAGCTCTTCTTAGTTTGAGGCTAGATGATGCTGTGTGAAAATGACCAGCATTATTTCTTTATTTTATTTATATCATTTTTACCTGACTATCAAAAGGAGGGTTATAAGTGTAGGCTGATATTCGAACTTTCTTACCTACAAAGTTTCATCAAGATTAAACAAAGGATTCGGCAGTTATCGTCGTTCATACAAACATACATACACACATACATAATACAAACGCTAGATCGTCCAAGTAAACTCAGAGGTTTTTGTTCACTTCACTCTCTCGATCAAAAAACGCATACCACTCAAACGAACGATAACTGCAAATGCACATGTGAACGAAATCGACTACAACACAGCCACGTTGCAAACCAGTCGGTTCAGCTGTCTTTCGCGGAAAAAACGTATCCACATCCTAATTGGTAGTCGTGACAATGAGCTAGACCATTGAAAAACAACTACTTCCCTGCATAATGTTTGCTTATGTGTCGTCTAAAGCCACTCTAAGGCTTGCGCGACCACTGTGGCGGGTCAGTCTGACTGTGGTTTTGGCCTGACAAATGAGTTTAAATGGGAGCAATATGTATTCCAACACTGAATTCTGCTGTGCCATGAATAATTACTTGACGACGCTGTGAAAAGGTTTCACCCGATGGACAGATGAGATTGTAATAATAATAATAATATTATAGTAATTCTGGATAATTTCACACAGCATCATCTAGCCCCAAACTAACGGGAGTTCAATGAGTAGTGGTCGACCAAATCCTTTCGTCCTTGCACTTTTTATGTCTAGCAGTAAAGGTAAGTTACAGAAGCTCAAAGTCATACTTAGTGCTATAGATAGATAGATAGAAAATGCTTTATTTTACAAGTTAAAAAAGTACATAGGCGAACTTAATGCTAATTATAATTTTATTCCAGCTAACCTTTGTGTAATGAAGATTGGGGCGGTAGTGCGTTTGAAGGATTACCAAAAATAAGAGAAAATTTTATTAAAATAAATAACTAGTTACTTAAAATAGAAGTTAAGTTCATACATAAATGAAAATAATTCATATTTAAATACATACAACCAAAAATATACTTAGATACATACATATATTATAAATGCTCAATTTCGTTGACTATTTTGTAGAGTGATGAAATATTTAAATGGCTATATAGAAATCTTTCGTCTGAGTTTCGAGTGATAAATTTAATAAGAATAACTCTCACTCACAAACCTCAGATTACCTACAAGGCTATAGAAGGCAGATGATATAGCTTACGAAACCGATATCTAATCTATACCTACAGAAATAATAAAGCCGAAGAGACTATCGTGAACTAGACTATTCATATTGTAGAAACGGGAATTTTTACATACTGCACTATCGGTGAACGCACCGACTAAGTTTCGACTCATTCCGAGAGTCTTCGTCAGGGTGAGTGAACGCGACTTGCTCCCTCCGCGTGAGTGCACGGCGTGACGCGATGAGTCGAAACTTAGTCGGTGCCTTCACCGATAGTGCAGTACGTGAATATTCCCGTTTTTTTACAATATGAACAGCTGAAAAGTTTGTTTTATGGTTTCTTTTTCTTTTTTTGTTTGAACGCGCTAACCTCTGGAACTACCAGTCGGATTGGAAAAAATACTTGTATTTGATAGCCCAATTCATCAGAAAGGTTATAAGCTAACTTTGACATCATTCTACGACCCTTAGTAGCCGAGCAAAAGAAGTAATAGCTCGGACGGGCAATGCGACGCGGTGTGTCGGTCGGGGTCCGAGAGCGGACTTGGCACTGCTATGTGGTAATAAATGTTATCGAATGATCACACACCGGCCTCTGTCAGTGTAGGAAGGCCCTTAACCTGAAGAACCGATGACAAAGTTTTGGTTGGAATCACAAGCAGTAGCATTATTCAAACAAGATCCTTCGTCTTGACACTCTTTGGATGAAACCTATGTCCAGCAGTGGACTTCTACAAGAATATAATGATGAAGAAGATGATTACATTATTGGCTTTATAATCAAAATTGTAACTAGTGTAAATAATCTAAAATAAAAATGCATAATAGTTTGTTGAATACTACGAATGATTGCACTGGTTTTGATAAGTCGGTGAATAAAGACCGTTCGCCCTGGCACTCTTTCAGCCTATCTGTAAATAAGGTTAACTAAATTTAATAACTAAATTTTATAAGCTGAAGTGGCAGTGGGCCGGTCATATCTCGCGAAGAACCGGTAACCGCTGGGGTAAACGTGTTCTTGAGTGGAGACTGCGACTCGGCAAACGTAGTGTAGGACGCCCTCCTGCCAGGTGGGATGACGATCTGCGAAAGACTAGGCAGATGCTGCATGCGGCAAGCTGAAAACAGGGCGCTATGGCGCTCATTAGGGGAGGCCTATGTTCAGCAGTGGACTAATATAAGCTGATGATGATGACGATGATGAAATTTAATAATAATGTAAGTAAACAGTTTCTAAAGATTATTATTATGAATGTTGACAGTGCCGTTTCACTAGTTTCAAACATGGCATAGGTGACCTAAATGCGATATATCTTGTATGACTAGCCGAGGTTGGACGCCAAGTAACGAGCGAGAGAAGTTCCATATCTGGATGTTCCACGGTACTCGTAGTTTCTGATACCCACGGCACAGGGAATCCTAATGTGGGGTCAGGATAATGTACTATGTGTCTATTGGGCGAAAAAAATACATTGGGATGTAAAGAATAATAATTAATCCTAGAATTTATATAACTTGCGTTATACATGCTTTCCATCACTCCTAGAGAACATATCAGGCTCATACATTGAGAAAAAATATTATTATTGTTACAACATAATTTAAACACTGTATATGTGAATAGTCTCTGCCACGTGAGGAAAGCCGTACTTTTTAAAGTAGCCTTATTTTTTATTCTGAGTCTCGAGTTATACTTGTTCTATATTTCATGATAGCAGCTAGGGAGATTATTAGTAATAAAAATCCAAATATCCAAACTATAGTATTTATTAAGTAGGATAACCTTTATCTCCTTTTTAGCCCCGGAGCCCGTGGCATACACGGGTTCCTGGGCCGACGGTTAGTCTTAAGATATAGTTCGTTATAATGTTACCATTTATCGGATTTCAAATCGTTTTTTATGATCGACTTGTATGATTTCAAAAACTGTTCTTAGATAGATTACCGCCACAAGTTACTAGAGGGCGCTGCAAAATAGACAATGAAAATTATATATTTAAATTAACTTGTTCGAATCGTTATAAGCTTGTAACCTAGACCATACT
The DNA here is from genome assembly GCA_958496245.1 of Perizoma flavofasciatum. Lineage (NCBI taxonomy): Eukaryota > Metazoa > Arthropoda > Insecta > Lepidoptera > Geometridae > Perizoma > Perizoma flavofasciatum. The sequence goes on from OY292442.1 coordinate 5,991,297, forward strand.
ACGGAGGTCTGCCTAGTTCCGTGAAGAGTGCTACCGCCCCGGCTTAGAATGAGTTATGAACAGTGAGTGAGAAAACTTTTTTATAGCACTCTGACGCTGTGTAGAGGCCATTTTCAAAATGCGCTCTCATTTAATTAATTATACTGAAATGAGCTTCTGAAAGGCTTGTAAGTTTGTGGTTGACGACCTCTGTGGCGTGAGTGGCGAGTGGTTGTAACGCAAAAAATGCCCACTGCGAGGCATATGTTTGCATAATCTACAGATTCCAAATCTGGGTATTGAGGTACCGCTGTACTCGCAGTTCCTAATATCAATGACACAGGAAATCCTAGTGTAGGGCGAGAACAATGTAGGTCTTTTGGGCGTTTATATCTCTGTAAGTATGACCAATGAGTTCAGGTGGACTTATACCGACCGACTTGCAAATAAATTAAAAAAATATGGAATTAAAATTATTTATTTTCTAGTTATGCGCTATAAATTGGTCACACTCGCTCATAGATGTTTAAAAAGCCGTATATTCGCCCGGTGTACCGTTTTGTACACCACTCAGATTTGTCTATGGACCAGATGTCAACCCAAAGTAGATTAATACCAGGGGCCTAACCATGAAGTCTTATAGCGATTCAATTCAGGCAAAGATGTCAAATCCCGCTTTGCGAATGACAAAGCTTTAGCTACGCCATAGCGTCCTGAATCGCAAAGCCGAAAGTGACATCTTTGCCTGAACTGAATTGCTATAAGATTTCATGGTTAGGCCCCTGGTCCGGAGTAAAAAGTGAGTCAAAGGCAGTAGTATTGATATAATTTTATTGATGAAAACCTCCTAAAATAAAGTTTAATTGTGTGTCTCGTATGGAAAAAACGTTGTTTTAAAGAGCTTTTCATTATGTCTTAACTTTTGGTGTCTCACAAAAACCTGACGAAGACTCGCTGTTGTTGTGCAATGCGTGGTTTGTGTGAAAAGCTCTTCTTGAATCTATTCCGAAGTGGTATTCTCCTCGCGCCATTTTTTAGGTATCGTTAGATCCATCACGTTGTCACTGCTTCGTCTATAAACGATGCAGGGTCCTAATCTCCTCAGAGTTTCGTTCAAGCAGTTTAGTAAACACGCATTTACGTAAGTGATATTGTTCTCAGCGCATGCGGGGTAATACACACGAGGGCAGTTGTTGCAGTTGGTTATCTTATCCAAGTCTTCATATTTAGCAAAGCTGGGTAGTCGGTACGGATCGAAGAGGCCATACCTAGCCTTCAATTCATTGTAAGTTTCACGTGTACGCTGAATGTATATATAGTCGGATCCGTAGATTTGATGTGCTGTGGTTTTTTTTTTTAAATAGATTAAATCAATATTATACTAGCCTCTACCTACGGCTTCGCCCGCGTGGTATCCGGATAAAAAGTAGCCTATGTGTTACTCTGATGTATACGCTATATTACTGTAAAGTTTCATAAAAATCCGTTCAGTAGTTTTTGCGTGAAAGAGTACCAAACATCCATCCTCATAAACTTTCACGTTTATAATAGTAGTAGGATGAGTCTTTCCAAGGATTTATACTTACATATAAAAAGCAGCATGAAAATAAGAAAAAAACGTCGACGATGTAGAAGTCCATTTGATATTTCGATCACCAATTTCCACGTCATGGTTCCCGATAAGCTGAAACTGTGATAATTAATTGACTGAAACTATAGATTATGCAATTAGCTTGGAATAAGTAGAAAAGATAGAAAAATTGTACTAGAACCAAATACCAACTTTCTGCCAGATAAGCTATCAGTAAGTAGGCATACTAACAAAGTTATTGAATCAAAATTTAGATAGGTACCAAAGCATACCTACATACAAGACGCGGTTAGGATATTCATGCTGTCAAAAGTGAGACAAAAGTGTCAAACGCGTATAAAAAAATGTGTAACTTTCAAACGTCAACATCAGACGACCTCTGTGGCGTAGTGGGTGAAGGCCTGCGGCGGGAATCAAACACAGAAGGTTGTGGTTGTGTTTTCTATGTATACTAAGTATTTATTTACAAAAAAAAATAAGTTGTATATCAGTCATGTAGTTCCCATATTACAAGCTCTGCTTAGTTTGGGGCTAGATGATGGTGTGTTAAAAACGTTCAGCATTATTTATTGACTGGTTTCTGCCCACGGCTTCGCCTGCATGGTACCCGGATAAAAAGTAGCCTATGTATTTTTCTAAATATATGCTATATTACTGTAAAGTTTCATTAAAATCCGTTCAATAGTTTTTGCGTGAAAGAGTAAAGAACATCCATCCTCACAAACTTTCGCGATTATAATAGTAGTAGGATAACTTAAGGGCTACGGGAATCGATCCCGCATCTCTTGCGTTGCAGCCTGCTTCTCATCCGCCACACTAAAGGTCGTCACAATTGTACAAAATATTCTATGACAACATTAAATTAAGTAGTGAAATTACTCTTAAAATTGAAAAAAATATTCCTATATAAACGCGAGTAACATTCCAGTCTGAAAGAAAAGTGCCGGAAAATCCGTTTTTACAACCAGTGCGTCCTTCCAACTATGACGTTCGGTGCCAAGATATGGACGCTTGAGACTGTGCACCGAATAAGAGTAACGGGTAATGGAACGAGCCATGCTCGGCATCACACATTTAAACCAAGTTCGCAATACTGAGATCCGTGGTCGGATGAAGGTATACGACGGTGACAGAGCAATAAATCTCAAGGGCAAGACACTTGGTGAGTGGTCAATGGAGCAGCCTTGGTTGTCCTGGTTGTCGAAAGCAAGATGTGTTGATGACATCTTAACAGTAGCAGAAAACATTTGGATGAGATACGCACAGGGTTTCTAGATAAATACCACTTTCTGCTAGCATTAACGCGGAAATATTGAATAGTAAGGAAATAACATTAGCTGTGGAAATGTCACGTGACTGCTGCCAAGATTTACCTTGTCAAGTTTGCGTTAACGTGAAAGTAAAACTAAGCGTGAGTTATTTGTCTAGACACTCTGGATAGAGGAGGCTGGCAAAAGAGAAAGGAGGCCTATTCCCAGCAGCAACATTATCATTATCGATGATTCATTACAATATTGATTAATTCATACAACCTTATAGATTCCTCTCCAAGTTGTCTGGAAGATATCGCTTGATTTATATAGATAGCGATATGACCGCCAAGTGTACTTTTAGTTTCGTAAAGTTATTTTTTTATCAGTTTCTTGTGGTGTAAAAGTATTGTCATTCATTGATTGAATACTTCAGAAACGATCAAACAACTAAGTACCAATCGTTTTCATTTTTTACCATAATAGGGACAACGATAAAAAAAATCGCAGTTTGAAAGTAGTATTTTGTGTTTGAAAATGGTTAAATTATTTATCGAAATTAACCTTAAATTGACCTTTCTCGTTTTGGAAACCTTTATTGGTTATGAAAAGAAAAATACTAATTCGGCAGTAAAAGTCATGTTAAACCATTAATTCTAATTTTATGATTGGGCTAGTAACCTAGGTACCTATTAAGTAAGGTTTTATTACCATAATCTAACGATGATGATGAAAAGCTAATACCTACTTTTAAAGACATAACTACTGTGCACTTGATTATGACGTTTAAGCTGTTTAAGGTTGTGTCAAAAACAATGAGATTAAAAAAGGGTTTATGTAAAAGCCGTTCAAACAAGCTAAATTCAGATATATTATAAACTAGCTTCCTTCTATAACTTTGCTCATGTAATATCCAGATAAAATTAAGCCTATATGTACCTTACGTATGACAAAACCTATCGAGGTACCTTCCTTGAAGTATTACAAAACAAATGCAATAAATTACGCTGAAATCGGCTAAGCTGATTTAGAGTAAATATTAACTGACAAAACAACCTCTTATCATAAACAAATAGTATACTTACTGGTAATTTTCTTCGTCTTTATTTGTGTGTAAATAGTTAGTTTGTTTGTTGTTTTACAATTTTATCTCGCTTATCGTGTCAATGCTAATTTTAAACAATTTAAACGTTGCATGTTTTAACATTTTGAAAAAGTCACCAACCCGTTTTCTTGTATTACCAAAAAATATCATGTAAGAGTTAAAATAAAAGATCTTGCAATGACATTCTTAAACCTTTTACTGATAAAACACAATCAGCAAACAGTGTCGTTTTTATTGCTCTGTAAAATTTTGTCATCTAGATAAAATCCCATCTCGAATGACACCAATAGAAAAGTGTTTTTATCGAAATTTTCAATTCCGTCTCAGCAACATAATCAGGGGAGTGATTATGAATAGCTAACGAGTATATCTAATTTTATCTTCAACTCACGTCTTCAACTTTTAAATTAAAACGTCGAGTTTAGAACCTCCCTCCACCAGTTTCTGAAAATGGTTGAAAAATAACCAAGTTCCTTTAAGTATCAGCCATTCGAAATGTGACGTTTTCTCGAAGACAGCATTTTACAGCAAAAAAGAAGGACAAAGACGGTTGGTCATCTTAAGGATCGGTCTAACTGACGCGGTGGCATTGGTACATTCACGCAACCTTTTAAAACCACTTGACAATCATTTTCCTTTGATCAACACAGCCACACCACCCACCATACGATAAGACAGCTTCATAAAAACGTCTTCGAAGAAAAACGAGGAAGGAAAAGGCGGCTAATAAACTACATGTGTCACATAAAGAAGAAAGTCACTGTCAAGTCGTATAATGAGGTTAAAGAAACCGCCTCGGTCACACTGCTGTCTCCGCTGTTATAGTATGTCTGTCATAGTCTCCGCTATTTCAAAGAGTTGGTCTGGTTGGGTCCGGTTAAAAGTAGAATATTGCACAATACACTAGAAGTAGCTCCTTGTAAAGTTCATCCGAGAAAGAACTTACACCATACCTATTTATACCACCTTAAAACAACAAACACATGAGACTTTCATTCGTCTCGGTCGGCAACGTGCGAGTTATACCTCTTTTGTAGCAAGCGTCCTTAGCTTACGAAAACCGCTTGCCAACAGGCGGGCGATATGTTTGTATGCTACATTTAATGTATTAAAAAAAACACACCCCAATACGAGACATCAGATCTTAGTTCCCCCACTTATAGTTAGAATCAGACCGTGTTGGAAAGAGATAAATAAAGTAGCATAGACAAGAGCATGAATGACATTTATTATTCAGGAAGCACCTTGCAAGGCCCAGTTCTTAGCATTATGACTTTAGGATCTCTATGACGTAGCTCATTGTAACATGCCAGCTTGCACTCATTTGTATAGGTCTTATTATCGTCGCCGCAAACCGGTATGTATATCCTGCAAAGGATAGAAAAGTATAACTTCATCTATTTGTATACAACGTCTCAATGAATAACGTAAACCCTGAAAATAGATTGATTAGAATCAAGAGTAGAATCATTGCATCTACTTCATCTACTTTTTTGGGTAGTAGATACATAATAATATATTTTTCATACTACAAAATTTTTATAACGCAGTGTCAATTATTTTTATTTTTTGACAGTTTCGTGTGGCGCGTGATGATAAGATTCAGAGGCTTATAAAGCGATTAGAACTTTTCACTACAACATAAATACGAATATCTTCTACAATAGTTAACCAAGACAAATAATTTTCAGTAAGTTATTTGTTTTAGGTATTATAGATCGATATCAATTTATTATAACAAAAATCATTTGGAATGTCTGAGGTTGCCCCTGTATATTTCCTGTTAAGCCTTCAGCGGTGGCAATCCGCAAATTCAACAACAATCTTATGTACATTCCACATGTAAAGTGGGGTGTTTTTTTTCTCATTCGTATCGTTGGAATAAAACATCATCAGTTCTGAATTTTCATGCAACTAGAAAATTATATCCAGATTATGAAAACGATTAATCTTACTTTTTTTATTATCTCCCAGCACTTTCTTTTTTGGCTAAATAAATTATTGCAATATAAAACAGCAAAATCAATCAATTGCAATGTAAAACAGTATGTTTATATGTCTGAAGTTTTTTTTGTTTAAAAAATACGTTGATCACATTTTTCTAACAAAGAGGCTATAAAACCCGTTACAGAGATTGTAAAATAAAATACCTGGGGCATTTACGGCAGCTGTTGGTAGATTTATAGTTGTACTGATCGAGTGGTAAGACATCGACGGACCACAAATTGAAAAACTTAAGGAAGTGTTCTGTTGTCTGGCCATGAATGCATATAGCTATACCTAAAACTGGAACAATAAAAAGTAGGTACCTCCTGCTTGGTATGTGGGCGCAAAAGCGCCGTAATAATACAGGAAAATCTTTCCAGTTATCCAACCCTATTTAAAGACTAAAGTAATTTTATTAATTTTTCCAACTAAGTCACGCGTTCGATCCCCGCCGAGGTTCATATTTTAAGGATATTTTAAAATTTTATTTCCATAAGTTTGGGTGGGTACTTTGTAGGTATGTCTCTAACTGCAGTTTTTAAACTGCATTTCTAAAACCCTCATTTAAGCATCGTTTACAGACTTTTTTTTGAAAAATAAAACTTGACATGGAAATTTCTAGCTTATTATTAGGTTCAATTACAGGGATTAGTGATATATTTGTAGTGAAGTTCCTCTGTTTCTACTAAATTACAAGAAAACTTCAAGATTTTTCTTCATTATCAAAGCTTTGATCTCAATTTAAGATTAGTTTATCCTTCAAATTGGGATTGGCTGGTAATATACAAGCTGACAACGATAATGGTATTGGTATTTTTATTACAAAACCACCTACCAGCTAAAGCAAAATAATTAAAATTCAAAACACTCATATCTCAGAACCACTCGGAGACGTCTGTTACTTCAATTCCTTTAATAATAACTTAAGTAGGTACCTGTTTTATGTCAAAACGTCTTAATGACACCATGTATAATTTTATGGCCGTCTTGAAAATTTTGGCCATTAACTTTTATGCGATCTCAAAGTTTTCGCGATACTATAATTTGACGGAAATTTCAGCCTTTTTTTTAATTCAGAGACAAATAGCTTACGGCCTTCGGTGTTTAAAATATTTCCATCGCCCATTGACATTAATGTGTTACTCGCTTTATAAACAATAATAAATAGTACCAACAACTTGAACGGCATCCTTTCAAATCGGAACACAGTAAAACGAGTACAACTAGCTGCTTAACTAAATAAAATAAACTTCGCCGTTAAACGGTTGGGATTATAACTTAAAAAAAAAACTAAATGTATGATGAAATAATACTCATATTCTTTCTGCAATTTTTAACTGAGTAAAAAAATACTTATAAATGCAAAACACTTCTTTCACTAATTACACTTGTAAGTTGTGGAGACATTTAATAAAATTAGCATAGCAAAAAGTATATGAGACCGGAATAATAGAAATAAAGAATAAGTGAGCACTGAGTTGAGGGCTGACAGATGGGAATAGGAAAAAGAAAATCCGTGGTGCCGACTCAACCTCATATCAAGTTATGTCAAGGAGTTGATAATTATTGATTATGAGAGTATAGGGATTCTAGGCATCGACATTTATAGCGACGTTCAGTTCTATAGTCACTCACACAGAAGGTCAAACTGGCTTTCAATAAGCTCGGTGTGCTTCATAGAGCAAAGCAGTACGTCCTTGAGGTGCAAAGACTGCTTCTCAACAAGTAGCAAGTCCGGTCCCACATGGGGTTCAAAGATGTGCAATAAGAATTGTTCCAAGTCCCAAGTGACTAAAGTAAGAGATTCCTCAAAAAGGGTGTTTTAAAATTTTCAGAGTCGTATGATGCCTCTGGTGTTGTAAACAGGTGGGCCGTATGCTTTGTACCTATGTTGTTTTTTTTTCTTTGGTATCCACGAAAGATATCTCGCCATCTTCCGCAAAAAGCCGTTGCCGGGTGACGTCACCTCTTAACCCGCAAACGAATTGATCTCCTAAATTTTCTGTTAGGTTAACTTTGAATTTGCAGTATCTCGCAAGTTTTTTCAACTCCGCGACATAATCACTGATATTTTCCTCGGCTCGCTGTCGTCGCTGCCGGAATCAGTACTTTTCCGCGAGCACCGATGGAGTCGGTTGTAAATGACGACTCATCAGCTCCCTTGTAACCGCATACGTCAACTCCGTCGGTTTCTTGGGTTTCGCCAAATAAACAAGAAGCTCATAAGCTTCATCCCCCATAACCGAAATCAATGCAGCTAACTTTAAATCCTCCTCGATTTTATTCACTTTGAAGTACATTTCTAATCGATCCGCGTATGACGACCACAAACCGGTTTCACATCAAACGCACTTATTTTTCCGATGGCCATTGTTTGTTCGTTTTATTTTATGCACGCACAGTCTAATATTTAATTGTATTCTCGTTTGCCACTGTAATATCCGAGGATTGACAAGAAAACACCAGCTACAAACAAGAGCTGTATTCCGACTGCCATACAAAGTTTTTACTTCTACCCACATCATACCCTACATGTAATAGAGAGCTTATCTATTTATTTTTCAATATTAAAATCAGCTATCATAATAAAATGCGTTCACAACATTTCGTATCTATGCTTTTGACCGTTGAAGAGTTCCTTTATCTGGAGCTGATGTCGATTCAGGTCATACCATAAAATGCATTGTCATTGTCACCAACATGTAAAAAAATTACCACGGAGTTTATTTAAATATAAATATACGAGAAAGTGCTTCTAATTTAGCTTGCAGAATTTGATCTAAACAAACAACCTAACATTTAAACATTACAAGTTAAATAGTTGACGACCTCTGTGGCGCGGTGGGCGAAGTCCCGCCTGAGACGCAGATGGTTGCGGGTTCGATTCCCGCCGCGGGAGAAATGTTTGTAAGATCTACAAATATTTGTCTCGGGTCTGGGTGTTTTCTATGTATAATATGTATGTATTTACAAAAAAAAATGTATATAAGTAGTATATCAGTCATGTAGTTCCCCTAATACAAGCTCTGCTTACTTTGGGGCTAGATGATGCTGTGTGATAAATGTCCAGCAATATTTTTTTTAATTGATTCAATTAAAGAAAAATCCAGATTCCTTAATCTTTATTCAATACTCAAAAGGATCAATAAACTGTAAGCAAAGCCCTACGTAGGACAATACTGGCTTGTGTTTGCGGCCTGCATGGTAGCAGTTTAGCTTACACACATTCGTATACGTTCTGTTGTCAGTCCCACACACGGGTGCGTAAATCCTGGGGCATCGGCGACATGTTCTGATCCTCTCTATATGAGGCAGGATATCAAGTACACGGGACATGTAGAAATCTTGGAATTCGAGTAGCTTTTTCTGCTCGGGGGTCTGTTTTCGCAAGATATCGACTGGCGTCACAAAAAGAACGCAATCTGTTAATGAAAAGGAAATACATCTATCAATAATAGCTATGTTGACGATCTCTGTGGTGAGGTGGGCTGGTTGTCGGCTGAGAGAGGAGTGCGGATTCGAAGGCCAACTGCGGAACATGTTTTCATGTTCTGCAGATAAACAACCTCTTATGGCAAACGCATATACAAGCTGTTGTCATTGTTTAGGTCAGGTCTGTGATTAAAAATATATCCTACTAATATTATAAACGCGAAAGTTTGTGAGGATGGATGTTTGTTACTCTTTTACGCAAAAACTACTGAACAGATTTTGATGAAACTTTACAGTAATATAGCTTATACATCAGAATTACACATAGGCTACTTTTATTTGGTTATCATGCGGGCAAAGCCGTAGGCAGGCGTGGCTAGTCAACTATAAGTTTGCCCTCAGCTGTAAAAATACGCAACCAAAACAAAAGTTTGACGAAGAACATAATGAAACTTACAGTAAAAAATATTGAAATAAGAAACGAGTCTCATCTTAGAACGTTCAAGTTGCAGAAGTTAATGTTCCAGAGTAGGTACACTCGAGTCGTAAATAAGGTTTTATTACTTGCAGTTGAGTATTAGTAAATTCTAATGAGTTGCGCACTAAATTAAGTGGACAAACTTGATCCCCGCAACTGCGTCTGCATAAGGCGAAGCGTTACGTAAAAAAAACTAATATTCTATCACTCTATAACCAAATATTACTGATTCCCAAACATTCTTATTAGGTATATTATGTTACTTAAACCTATTTACCTTAGTAATAAATAGCCTCAATACAACTCTAGTTATAAACACCCTACAGAAATACACAGGGCCTGACCTACACTAGGATTCCCTGTATCGTGGGCTTCAGGAACTACGAGTAACTTAATACCACAACACCTAGAATTTTTCAAACTTTCGCGATTAGATAACATAATTATTATAAGTTTAACGGGTCTTTATCGCGTTTACCGTTTTTATTATTTTACGTATTATACGTTTCAACTGTATCGAGATCGGATCGAGCTTCATGACCCCTAAGGTGCTATCCAGTGAACGCCAATATTGTAAGAGAGTGGTTCGTGAAGCGACTGAAATAAAGAAGTACCCAAATTTTAATCGTGAAGACGGCTATAGACTCTCTGCGTCCTGGAATCCCGTGATAAACAGGTGTTTGCGTCGCGATCCAATTGTGCAGTGCGGTGATACGGTTAGTGTAGTGTGCCGTAATGTGAACATGGACTTTTCTGATTCCAAAGATGAAATGAGGGTAGTTGCGGCTACTGCCTTTATTTCTCGACGGTAGCTCCGTATACTCCAGTCATCCCGTGACCACGGCTGTTGCAATACAGTTGAAACGTCGGGAAAATAATAAAAAAGGTAAACGCGATAAAGACCCGTTAAACTTATAATAACAACACCTAGACCCGGAAACCAATATCTGCGAACATACAAATATACAATAAACCCGGAACCAATATCTGCGAACATACAAATATACAATAAACCCGGAACCAATATCTGCAGAACATGCAAATATACAATAAACCCGGAACCAATATCTGCAGAACATACAAATATACAATAAACCCGGAACAAATATTTGCAGAAAAGCCGGCTACTCGCCCACTGCGCCATGAGATCGTCAATTAACAATCAATTATTATCATCAAATTGGTAATCAAAGTTGAATGAGTAGTTTACCTCTACTTGCATAATTATGTACGTTTATGTACTCCTCGTGAATACAAACAAAAACTAATAACTTTACTAATGAATCGCTCACTAAACATTTTGTTTTGTAAGTTACTGATAATTGTAAGCAAATACTTTCGCATAAAAGAAAAGACAGGTGATGGTTACTGATTAAGATATCCTGTTTTCAGATCAAACACTCCTGATCACAACAATATTGATTTTTAATTATGAATCTGTTAAGTTGTATGATAAAGAAAGGCATGTATACAGTCATTTACATCAAATAGTTCCGGTTCTGGTTCCGCTTGATTCACCCCGCAAAAGGTTTGGTTGTAGATTTTGGAACATATGCCCAAAGGTTTATTTTCCCGTATGCGCTTCAAATAACGTGACTTACATGAATCATTGCTATTTCATCTGCCGGGCCAAGCCAGGAAATGAAACAGTTATTAGGCGAGGTGTGTGTATTTTCTTTTAAACAGATAAATAAAGTGCTAGTGAGATACCTATTATCGTTGTTTTACCTTAAGAGGCCTGCGTTAGATGAATCGCCCATACAAACATCATAGTCATTTGCATTCGAATAGTATTTATCTACGTACCTTGCTATATTTTTTATTTCAAAATACTTATCTAAAATGAAATGTAAACGAATCGTATTTTGCATATTTTTACGTCATACATGACATGTTTTCTTCATATTTGTTTCGTATTAAAAACAACAATCCCTTACGTATCGTTTGGTTAGGTACATAGATTATATTGTTAAGTTACAGAATAACAACACAATGTGAAAAATAAAACAAGTTTTCATTCATCTTTTTTGGTATTACACCACCAAATTTATATCAAATTCTGAACGGCTAATATTGCTATCGCGCAAGCACGGGCGGGCCAGCATCAGTCAAAAAGAGATAGCTATATTTCTGGACGCGCTTCGAATTATTAAAGTTATGAGCGCTGTTCGCCTTGAGACTGACTTTAGGTAAACATGTTGGGGATTGCTTGCTGGCTAGGACTACAAAAGAAAGTGGATAGAAGATCCGAATGCCGGACTCAGTTGTGTTCATTGGGATATGCCTGTTAGTAAACGATGTCCCAATATTGGCCTCATTTAGGGTAACTGTTGACCCAATGCTGGATCAACTTGTGCTTGGACAGTTTAAACAATGTAACTGATTCTAAAAACAATCAAAGAAATAGTAAAACGCCGCCATAATCTCGATTGCATTATAATCAATTTCCACACCATCTGTTTTAATTCAATTTGCATGATCTTTTGATATTCTTGTCATTTTTAATACGGTTTTCTGCAAAATGACACGGATTTTATCAATTTTCTGTGAGTATTGCGATAATTATATACTTAAGTATCTAGTGCGTTATATACAATTATGACCTCAAAATAATTAAGGGCTAATCTCTATTGTGTAAACGAAATTGATTTATTGAAATAAAACTGATTTTGGTTCTTTTTGTAAAAAAAAGATATTAAAACATTATTATATTACATAGTTCACCAGCTTGGTAAAAGTAGCATATAGGCTACTTTTGTATAATGCTATTTTAGGTTAAGAACTGCACTGTTCCAAATTGTATCCAAATTGGTTCAGCCACTACAAAGATTAGTAGTAACAAACATCCATGCTATTGCATTTATAATATTTCTAAGACACTATTGGCCCTTGACCTTTTCCGGATATCATTATAAAGATATTCTCTATATTTTTTTCAGGTTATATGTTAATTTTGCTGTCCACACTTGGACACGGGGACCCCCTTTCGAAGAAACTTGGTACTGGATACAATGCGCTTAGAAAAGAGTAAGAAAACATAAAATCTGTGTTCAGAGACTGTGAGAAAACGTCCTAGAGCTTAGGTATTTATTTTCTAGGGTTCCTATATTTTCACAAGGTAGGTATTTAGTCCTATGTACGATGCATGAAGGTTTCAAAAATATAAAACATAATTTTGATGTTTTTATAATTATGCCTCCAAAGTAGCTAAGATCGTATCTAACATACCTAGAGGAATGCAACTCAGGCATTAATAACATCACGGTTTTATTTCAGTTTTAAAAAGTGACACTTATAATAGTGACAGTAAATAATGTATATTCTAAAATTTGCCTTTAAAAAAATGTGCATCTTTCTCGGCATGTGTGTTCAATGGTATTCGTCCGCGTGACAATACTTTAACATTGCTGACAAATTTCATCGAATCAATCCATCCAAAGCCTCATTGAGACGCAAACGAAGGACAACTAGTAATTTGAAAACTCAGAGTTAATGTAATGTAAAAAAAAGTACTTCAAAAACTGATAAAAAACTATCTTCATAATATTATTAAACTAGGAAAAGAATACTGTTTTCTAGTACAGGGACCTAACCATCAAGTCTTATTATGATGCAATTCAGACAAAGGTGTCAAATCTCGCTTTGCGATTGACGATTATATGACAATGCCATAGCGTCCTCAACTGCAAAGCAGGATTTGGTAAGTTTGCCTAAATTAAATTTGTAATACGACTTGATGGTTAGGCCTCAGGTTGTAAACAATCCTATTGAATTATAAGTAGAAAATAGGAATTTAAGTCACTGACCACAGACAGGGTATCTAAAAGGCTGGCGACTTTACCCCGTTTAATAGCAATGCAAATTTTCTGACAGAGGAAAGCGCCAGCCCTTTGGTCATTGGTTTCGTCCATCAACCGCTTTGAGAATTCACTGAAAAGTAGCCACACGTCAGTACCTCACGAAACTAGGGTTTCCAAACGTTCTGAAAGTTCATGTTATAATATGTCATTTTCAGTGAGATGGACATTACTACAGTGAATGGAGCTGGCGAAGCAGAGAGCACCACAGTCCAGCCTGTGGTCCATCCAAACAGCTGCGTTTGCTCTAAGATCTACGATCCCGTGTGTGGGACTGATGAAAAATCTTACTACAATCTATGCCAGATGCAGTGTGAGGCGGCCTCTAACGTGACCGTCGTGCACCAGGGGAACTGTATTCTATTTTAATTGTTAAACGAACAGGCCAGGCACGCACTAGTGTGACCACTACTATACCCAAAACTACGTTATTATACTAAATTAATGTGTTTACGGGCCTGACTTCATTTTGACCGTGGTCACAGTGCGTGCCTAGCGTAAGGAATACGATCAGGTGCTTTCACATTCAATTTGCTTCCTTTGAATTTGAATTTTATATTTATCTTTCATCTAGGGCATGCATTCATGAATGCCTTAAGCCATTGGCTGTGGAGCACGCCTATCAGCATTTTATATTTAATGTCAACATGCGGACCTTTTAGTGATAGACGTTAAGCGCTGACGCTTGGTTTTTTCGCGTGTGTTTTTCCTTGAAATAATGTCAAAGCATTATTTCAAGGAAAAACACAGTTTTTCACAGAGATGAGACTTGATATCATGCATATAAGGCTGTAATTGGAATGCACCCTGCCCGTATAATTACTGGCAGTATGCTACAGCTTTGTTATCAAAGTTACTATTAGAAAGCATGTGTATAAAGAAAATAGAACCCCGAAATTCGTCATAACAACCCGTTCAAAATGTATTCAAATGAAACTTGACCTCGTGATTAAAATGAGAGCGGGCAGGTGCGTAGCAAGGGACTTGCGCGATTTTATCGGAGTTCGGGGCATGTTGATTTCAATGCATAAATGGGCTGAAAGTTAAAAAGTGTATCTCGATTAACGGATGACGTTATCACAGTAGACCAAGAAAGAGATGGCGTGACGACCTGGATGTATTTGAATCCTACTGTCTGAGAAACAGGAAAAGAAAACAGAAAACCTTTGCCCGGCAGTCACAAAAACAGACTGAAAAGTGAGTATCGTAAGTAGGTGGGTATCGTTGGATTCAACTTGAAATTATCTACCTTAGATATAAATAATAATAATAACCAAAAAATAATAGAAGTTAATAACCTTTTTTCACTTACCTGTAAGCAACTTTCAAAAGCCCCTGTTTGTTTATTACTTACTACAACTCTGCAAGCAAATATTTGAGTTCATAGCATTTACTCATAGAAGGATCATTATAAACCGTGGAATATTAATAGCCCAAAT
Source organism: Perizoma flavofasciatum (assembly GCA_958496245.1). Taxonomy (NCBI): domain Eukaryota; kingdom Metazoa; phylum Arthropoda; class Insecta; order Lepidoptera; family Geometridae; genus Perizoma; species Perizoma flavofasciatum. Next base: position 6,006,414 of record OY292442.1, read on the forward strand.
GGAAGCTGTAGGCAACTCTACCTCAATAAGAAGCTGCATGAGAGAAAGGAGCGAATGAGGACACAAAATTACGTAAAACTACCAGCCCTCTAATTACTCTAGCCAAATGGCAATGAGACCGAGGCAATGGCACTTATTTCGCTAAGCTTAGCAAATTATTTAATTAAAATTATAGTGACTGGATATCACAAATATAGAGATAAACTCTATAATGACATTTTTATAGTGTACTAGGTTCTGCCCACGGCTTCGTCCGAGGGGTACCCGAATAAAAAGTAGCCTATGTGTTATTCTGATGTATAAGCTAAAGTTTCATTATAATCAGTTCAGTAGTTTTTGCGTGAAAGAGGAACAAACATCCTCACAAACTTTCACGTTTATAATATTAGTAGGATTTAGAGTCAGTTCTCGGCTTAACCTTTATCTAGCTATAAGATCAAAGAAAGCAGGATATACTCGAACGACTGATCGACCATTGCTATCACAAAGTTTACGTGAAGTCAGTGGATGGATTTAGGTGGATCGTTCACCGTTGCTTACCTTATGAAAGGAACAGCGGCGGTGATGGGGGCGGCGATCAAAACGGAAACGGTTTTCAAGTAGTTGTCAAAGTTCGCGTGAATGTACTGATTTTTGGTCTGTGAGGATACTAATGAGAGGTAGACGTGTTTCTGACACGTCCAAACATTTTATTTGACACATGCAAGTATTATTCCATGTGACAAGTTGCAAGGTCATCGCCAATGGTGCATGCATTTTTTGCATAATGGTTTCCTCAAAATGTTTTCTTACGCCGTTTTGAGCACAAGATACACAATAGTGCTATTTCAATTCTATCACAATATTGTGTAATGTAGGTTTCATAATCTGATTAAAAACGTTGCCGCAAGACAGCCGTTTCGTGTCTTCGGGACTCACTGCTCTTTTTAGATAAAGAATATTCTGGAATATCGCCAAGCAAGGGTTCTATTCTCAATATTGAGCGAGGTAAATTTCAAATAACATAAATGAATTCCAAAAATTATAAGCATGGACGAATGACGACGAAAAGTTTTATCGAATTTCTATAGACTTTTAGTTTTTATACGATTAATGTACTCTGCGTCATTTTTTGTGACTCAAGAAACTTGTAAAAATGTATGTAATATTATTCATATTATAAAAACGGGATTTTTCACATACTGCACTATCGGTGAAGGCACCGACTAAGTTTCGACTCATTACGAGAGTCTTCATGAGAGTGAGTGGTCGCGACTTTCTCCTTCCGCGTCGCGACGTGCACTACGAACGTGCGACCCTACGCCGTGCGACGCGGAAGGAGAAAGTCGCGACCACTCACCCTGATTAAGACTCTCGGAATGAGTCGAAACTTAGTCGGTGCCTTCACCGATAATGCAGTACGTGAAAATTCCCGTTTTTACAATATGAATAGTCAAGTTCACGATAGTTTTTGTATGCAATATTGTTCTTTTTCTGTATTATTGTGTGTTACGAATTCTTTCCAAAACGGCATTCGTTGAGTATTGATTTCATGGATTATTTTCTGATAATTTGAACGTTATGCGTCACGGATATCGCTGTGATACGTGCTGAAATACACATTAGTTTTTTTTTTTGTCTCAACAGTATTCAGTATTCATTTACATTAACATAAAATATAACATGTTACACACACACAAATCACTTAAAATCATACAACTACTCAATAAGATAAACACACGAAATAAACAATAATAATTAATTATAGTCAAATTATCGTTAACACAAAATCAATCAACCATAGGCTTTTATCGACGCAAATGTCTCGTTCGAAAAGTTCTCGAATGCACAAGAATAGAGTCCTTCTCTTAGATGGTTTGCCAACTTTACGGGTGGTTACTGATAGTTTATCAGAAAGATGTTTGTATTCTGGCGGGAATATTGAAGACTTGAAAATGTTTTTTTTTATTAACATGCGACAGCTACACTGGATCTAAAGCTGTGTCCACACATGTCACATTTCAACGCACGACCTCGCCATAAGTATGGGCGGTGTACGTTATGCGGACAAATGTGACTAACTAGCCTAAATACTGAAGCAGCTTTCAGTAGTTAGGCTATCGCTTATTACAATAAAAACAGAACTTTACGTGCATACGATTAAAGTTTATAATTAACCTACTCTGAAATGCCGATCACGGTCAAAGGTAATCAATAAGTCGCATCGTTTGACGACGCATCATCATAGTACCTATGTTTCGCTCTTTCTAGCACGCTATAATAAGCACTAAGCGTATCTCGCTCGTGACATGGCGACGGTTTAGTTTTACCGACCAATGTCTCACAATAAAATCCGGACGATCTACGATTTAATTTTTAGCAGCTATGGAACTGCTAAAAAGCAGTATGTTTAAAGGAAAGTAGTAAGTAAAACGAGTAGTGCACGGCGCGACGCGGAAGGAGAAAGTCGCAACCACTCACCCTGATGAATACTCTCGGAATGAGTCGAAACTTAGTCGGTGCCTTCACCGATAGTGCAGTACGTGAAAATCCCCGTTTTTATAATATGAATAAGTGTAACGTATGAAAACTTATTTCATAAGATTTTTTTACATGCTTCTCATGAAATGATAATTGCCTAGTCCACACTCGTGATATTTCTCATGCGTGACAGACTCGCAGCAGGAGTGGTTTTACTAAGAAGTTACTATGATTTCTTCTGTAGTCTATTGACCCGGAAATATTACAGCAGGGTCAGTAGCGACCCCTGGAGTAAAAAGTTTAGGAATGGTAATCTCCTGAGTTATTGGGGTGATAAATGGACATTTGCATTTTACGGTGCTGATCTTACGATTCTTGGATAATGAGGCGGTAGATTTGGGGAATATAATTTGATAGCTCATTTGGCTCAGGGTATGAATTTTCAAGGTTCGTTTGTGTCAATAGATTTTTCTTCTTTATTCTATATTAGGGCTGTTTATTAGGTTAGAGTTACTGACATTTTATAGTTAATATTGTATTTAAATTAATATTCATTCTACATATTGAAATTTGCATGCCATTTAAATATTAGAATATATAAGAGCCTATAAAAAAAATTACGTCATGTATTGTCTGACCTGTATTTAGACATAGACATAGACATATCATTTATTTGCCACCACAATAAACACAAAATAATATTAAATAAGTACATAATCATCAGTTACACAATAAAAACATAGGAGGAATATGTTGAAAAAAGGAATTTATATTATATCAAAAATAAGTACATGACCAATGTGTGCTGCAGTAGTAAATTGGCCTAGGTTCAGCATAATACCGATAACTACGGTACTACGGTACTCGTTGTTCCTGATATCAACGACACAGGGAGTCCTAATATGGGATCAGGACTATTTATGTGTCTGTGTTCGATCTTTATTTATTATTTAATAATAGGTTAAAAAATAAATGCCCTACAAATTAATAATTATTTATAAATTTGAATGCTGAGTAGCTTTTATTAAATTGAATTTTAGTTCAGATTATTAAGGACCTCTTAAAATAACAAACAATCCATCCCAAGTAAATACCAAAACAATTAAGTAAATGATTATACCCGAGCAAAATCCCGATTCGTAAAATATTTTTATGCGAAACTTAGGCGTTCCTCGTAGATAAATTTCTTTGAGAAAAGCTTTTTAAAGCTTCAGCAAAATGTTTTCCCGTCATTTGATCCTTTATATAAATTGTTGTATGAATATATACCAAGTATTCGAAAAAATTCGGTAATCTTGTGAGTAAGAAAACAAATTGTGGGTTTTTGAGCAATATGATGGAACTTTTGAAACTACCTATTATTCGATCTGCCACCTATAAAATCCTCCTACTATTATAAATGCGCAAGTTTGTGAGGATGGATGTTTGTTACTCTTTCACGCAAAAACTACTAAACGGATTTTGTTGAAACTTTACAGTAATATAGCTTATACATAATAACACATAGGATACTTTTTATCCAGGTACCACGCGAGTGAAGCCGTGGGCAGAAACTAGTGACACTATAATATAACACACGACAGTCATGTTAAATATTCAGTTTTATTAAAATAGAAATACATTGTGCATTATTTAGCCAAATTAATGGCTTTAATTTGTCGATAAAAGTAAATTTGTTGTAGTTACATTGGTAGAGGTCAAAGGTGTGTTTTATAAAAACCCAACAAGAAATGGGCATGGACGGTCCCTTCTAGAAACGAAATTGATATTAAATTTGAAAGTGTCTCTAGGGCAGGCATTCTATTTTCTTCGCAGTCCCTTACGGTAATGAGCCCCCTTTTTATCGTTTTAAGTGATATTTTCCAAAATACGTGCAATAACTTATTACAATTTTCGAGCAATGAATAGCATTAAGGTACAAAATAGAAATTTAAAATATCCGTAAAACACAAAAAATGTGTTTTACGGATTTATGATATTTTATCGTGTAACGCTTAGAAGTTTTCCTTTTACTACTATTATTACAATTTATTTTCCAGAATTTAAGGAGTTAAAAATTAAAAAAAAATTGTCCTGCAGACCATTCAATCATTTGTCCCGCAGCGGGAATCGAACCCACTCCAACCTACGTGCTACCAAAGTCGTAGTAAGCATATAAAGTACCTTTAAAGTATGACAAAAATAAAGAACCTAGTTATTGTACATGCAGCTATATAGTATAAGCTGGTATAAGAAAGTCCCCCCTTTTTCACCGTGTCGGTTAACTGGTGTTCTTACCAGTCGTGCTCGAAAATACAAGTATTATACTTATAGTGGCAGGAACAGATGTCACTGCAGTCTGTAAGCGCGGCCAACGAATTTATACGGCGTTGTTACGGTCTATAAAACTCTGTGTACTACTTTATGGAACACTAGCATACTCTACGACTTCCACTGCTGTTTCAGGGGAGTAAATAGGCTATGATGAGAACATTAAGTTTATGTTAATTTCGTTTTGCCCCGTTGCATGAGACAACCTTTTTGTCTACATAAGAGAATAAAATAAAATATTTCGGTTTCTCCGTAAAAGTAGTCTTCATATTGTAAAAACGGGAATTTTTTACGTACTGCACTATCGGTGAAGGCACCGACTAAGTTTCGACTCATTCCGAGAGTCTTCATCAGGGTGAGTGATCGTGACTTGCTCCCTCCGCGTCACGCCGTGCACTACCAATATGAATAGTCAAGATCACGATAGTCTTTGGAATAAAAGTAGTCTTCACTTTCTTCGATAAAACTTTTATCACATCGCGGCTTCTCTCGATAGAATGTATGAAACAATCGCTCCGTAATCAACACAGGCCAGGTTTGCGTATGTAAACGGTGCGGTTGTGTACATGTAGGTTAGTGAATTATAAATGATTAGCTTCTGCCCACGGCATCGCCCGCATGGTACCCGGATAAATAGTAGCCTATGTGTTATTCTGATGTACAAGCTATATTACTGTTTATTTTCACTTTTTCATTTTATCATAGAACGAAGAAATTAGACTATTATATTGGTTTTAATATATTATTCGCAGTTGCAGTCAATTAAACTTAACTCCACTGAACATGATTTAAGTTATTATCGCCGTATTTTATAGTAGTTGCGAGATAGTTTTGGGGTTCTTTACCGTAAAAGAATAAAATAAAATATGGGAAAAATGTATCGCATTTATATCCAAATAAGCAAACACACCAAAACTGAGGAAATTTAGAAAAACATTGAAAAAAATCTGCTGTTTTCGGTTCGACAAATTAGACGTCTTAGCTATTTCAAGGGTACACCAAAAATCTAAGAACAAGTTGATATTAGAGATTCATTAAGACGACCGATGTGGCGCGGTGGGCGAAGGTCCGCCTGCGACACAGGAGGTTGCGGGTTCGATTCCCGCCCTGGGACAAATATTTGTACGATCTGCAAATATTTGTTCCGGGTGTTCTGGGTATTTTCTATGTATAATAAAAAAATATCTATCTATGTAATGTATTGTATTAAGTATATCAGTCATCTAGTACCCATAACACAAGCTCTGCTTAGCTTGGGGCTAGATGATGCTGTGTGGATTGTCCAGCATTATTTATTTATTTATTATTAACATTTTTTTTTAATAACATATTATTTATTTTTGTTGCCGCATGCCGCTAGGAGCAACATTTCTTTTCTACGACTCCATGCAATCTCCGATTAATATAAACTGTTTCTGCCAAAGGAAGGAAAAAATATAATAAAACGCTTAGCAAACCTCTCTGTGTTATGAAAATAAATTAATAAACCTAAAGACTTGGCTAAACCGTGTCTCCTACACGGTCATCCTTATTTCCTCGGGTCTTCACTCTGTGTCAGGTCATTTCACTCCGAATCTCTGAAACGAAACAACCAAAAGCGGTTCAGTTAAAGTTTATGAAACGTCAAAAACTATACCAATTCAGGTCGAATTCGTGAAATAATCGTATCTTTAATCTGAACGTAGTTAACGATTAATTTTTGCAAAATTTTAAACTTGCAAATTGATTACCATCACCAGACATACAAATCGATTGCAAACGTTGCATTTCAATAAGCCATTAAGCCATAAAAAGCTATTTCGAAAATAAATGCTAACAAACAAAAATCTCTTACATCATCCTTACGTCACGGGTATAAAAAACACCGGGAAAAGGTATGACTTGTAGTGTAGTTGTAGTGTGGTCTTTCTTAAACTCTTAAGGCCAAACTGTTGCGGTAGCGAGGCCCAGTCAAACTATCGCGGTAGCGAGGCCCAGTCAAACTGTTGCGGTAGCGAGGCCCAGTCAAACTATCGCGGTAGCGAGGCCCAGTCAAACTGTCGCGGTAGCGAGGCCCAGTCAAACTGTCGCGGTAGCGAGGCCCAGTCAAACTGTCGCGGTAGCGAGGCCCAGTCAAACTGTCGCGGTAGCGAGGCCCAGTCAAACTGTCGCAGTAGCGGTTGTGGGGACGGTAGTGGCTCCGGTGGCGGTGGTGGTAGTAATGGCGATGGCGGTGGCGAACAAAGGAGAAATGGTTGTCAAAGTTTGCGGAAGTATAATGATCGCCATGGCCACCGCCACCGCGTCAGTTTGGCCCTAAGAGTGTAACGTGGACGACACTACAATTACACTATTTAATTATTTGCTGCACTTATCTCGTGTTCTGTGTAGCGAATGCCTTATTTAAGAATATTTTGTCGAAATATTTATTATTCCTCAGATATATTTTGGGGTCATTGACTTTATTATTAGTATGAACCACTCTATTTTTTTAATTTAGGGAAAGATTTTGAGGAAATATGTCCAATAAAAAAAAATATGTTACGAAGGCACAACCGGGTTTTTTTTGAATTTATCCTGTTGGGTCGATTAGCCAGCTGACTGATTCCATCGGGAAGTAAGGCACCTTTAATAAAAGCATTCTGTATGTAACAAAAACCCCGACCAATCTGAAAAGTTATTATTGGGTATTATATGTGATAGCGTAGGTGCTGTCCTAGTTATATTTTGAATGAATTTAAATTTACCTTTCGGATTATCATAATATCTGTGCTTTCGGTAAAACGACGTATACAAGTGTTGTAAAAATGGTTTAACCATTATTTATCCTCAACAGTGATTATCTTATAGTATTATTTAACCATTATTTATGAGGATAAATAATGGTCTGTGTGGAGGCACAGTGATTATCTTATAGTATTATTTAACCATTATTTATCCTCCACAGTGATATCATATCTTATAATTTTGGCAGTGTTTGGCAAATAAAAAAAAATCTCACCTTCTCTTAAATATTTCAGGATTTTGCAGATTGTTATGTACATGGGGTTTTTTTACAAACATACTGATAAAATAGATTACCTACCTATTTTACTTTTTTTTATCTTTAACTCACGAGTACCAAGTATGCGTTTTAAACGCCACTTAACGTAATAAAGTGTTTGGTTTTACCAACATAGAAACCTTCGTAGGTGTGTGCACAGTAACTATAAAGCTGCAACTTTCTAACTATCTTTGTAACTTTATAATTTTTCATTGTTTATACTTTTTAAATTGACATGATTAAGGTTCCAAAGTACCTATGAAAATACTAGTTGTTGCCCGCGGCTTCGCCCGCGTGGTATGTTAATAAAAGTAGCATATGGCCGTCTCTAGACTTCAAACTATGTCCACCAACTTTTGAAGGAATCGAACCAAGGATTACAATTTATACAAAGTTTAGAACTCAATTGCACATCCCCAAAGGGTAGTTTTGAAAAAATAAAAAATAAGTGTTTCATTATTTACTTTAAAGTTTATAATAACAGAGTTTTGAGCGAATTAAACTTTACCATCCTATTTAACCACCTTAAGGGTCGATTTTCGAAAATTAGATTAGCCTATGTGTTATTCCAGATCCTAGATTCCAGAGATACGTGGTAACAAACATCCACACACACACAGACTTTCGCATTTATTATATTAGTAGGATATGAATTTGAATAAACTCAAAAACAATTATCAAAGTTTCATCACAATCGGATGAATGGTAAAGAAAACTCAAACGGGACGAACACAGAAACATTTTTATTCATATAAATAGATGGTTGAATTATTAAGGAAGAACTTACCTAGTTTTATTATATTACACACTGTATATTTTCAATCTAAAATCACAATACCATGCCAACCAAGTAAGGTCTCCATACAAAGATCATAAACTTCTTAGATTTTTTGAACTGACATGTTTAAGTATTCCCTGTGATCCCAAAGTATGAATTTAGATTAATATGAATAAACTCAAAAACGATTATCAAAGTTTCATCATAATCGGATGAATAGTATAGAGAACTCGACGGGGAATAGTATAGAGAACGGGACGACCAGAAAAACATTAATTTTTATTCATATAGATATAAGGTTGGATTATTAAGGTACAAGGAAGTGCCTGGTTTTATTATATTACACACTTTATATTTTCAATCTAAAATCACAATACCATGCCAACCAAGTAAGGTTTCCATCCGAAGATTATAATAAACTTCTTAAAAAGACTCGGGACCAGACTCGTGGACATCAATCGTAAGGGAAGGTAGATACATTAAAGGGCAGATTTCATTCTCCCTGGAAGGTTTAATTCGGAGGTTGTGAGTAAAAGCCACCACAAGGGTCACATGACTTGCTATATTGCGATATGGGGTTGTACAAGGCAAGAGCTTTATTTCATGTGTTATTGGTATCACTTTTGGGAGGCAAGTCTTTCGAGTTCAAAATTGGGACCAGTAAAGTTATATTTAGTGAATAGTGATGCCGCTAATAGCAAAAGTATAAAATTGACATAGAATTACATTAAGATTGCTTATGTCAACTAAAAATTCGGAGGCATATGCTATCGGTTAGTGTTCCAGTGAGCGGCATTGGGTTTGCAACCCAATCTTGAATCATGGAATCCCCATAGAACATGGGAATTACAGACGTGATCATGTTTGTTTTTTTCTATCTTATACATTTTTAGCATTTAAAGAGTCATCTTGGGTTCACGGAAATTCCACTTATCAAAATCAGCTCTGATCAATCCTAAAAATAATCAATCCTAAAAATAAAACAATTAAATCCTGCTGAAATTTGGTGCACGAATGTGGCTCAAGATAATTTCGTTATGGCATTCTTATTTATTTTTTATTTTAAATTATAATCACATTGTCGTAACAGTAGAGACACCAAAACGACAATGAAATCCCAAAGTACATATATGCTGTGTAGCAGCATCTGTGAATTTCACCAAACTAGTGTGAAATATATCTATATCATCGGATTCACATAGGCTGTTGATGATAGGAAAGGCTCGCATGAATAGTACTTCACTCAGGAGGTTAGTCCTCGTCTTCGGAATAACCAGCAGCCTAGATCGACGCCACGCACCCACATAGTTGTCCGGCACGTACAAACCGACAGACATCAGGATCTGCGGATTGTGCACCATACCTCTTAGTAAACATAATTTTCCGTCTTACTTCTAATTTAATGTAACCTACCATGCCTAAAACAAATAACGAAGGGTACATTAATTGCACTTCAATGTTCAACAATGACATTCTACAGGCGAATAATGATGATGATACTAATAATAATGGTGCCTGATTAAGCACATAACCTAAATGAACAAGTTATGGATGAGGACTGCAAGAGACAGAAAAATGGAAGGAGTTGGAGGAGGCCTATGCTGAAGAGCATACAAACCACAATCTACATCAAAATCAAATTAAATTATTACAATAAAGTGTGGGTCGATAATTGTTAATATAATAAAATATTTATAATAAATTTAATTTAAGTCAATGTTCCTTGAAAAATTGTAAATAATTATTTTAGTGTCTGAAACTAAATGGTTTATTTATTATATATTTATTATAAGTGAACAAGACAACCAGATGAGTGACTAAATTGAGCAAGGAATATTCCTTCATAATTTATACAGAAGATACTACGGTCAAACAAAGATCCATTCAGGAAAAGAAAATATTTCTGAATGCTCATCACTTGTACAGTTCCATAAAGGTTGGACATTACGGAGTCACTCGGTAGGCCTCGGGGTCACGAATGTTATTTAGCAATTTATCTAAGGGATGATTGTCGATTTCGCTTGATATAAGTACCTGCAGAACCTTCTGGTTTTACAAAGGAAAGGTCAAGAAACTACGCACTGAGACGGTAACTACCTATCTTTTTATGCTTTTGAAATACGGAAACTTATTTAGGTTTATTTGCCTGTATGCAGCCAGAGAGAGTCAAAAAGTTGATTAAAAGTGGTTTCATTTTCAAGTTCAGTCGTAAAATTATAATGCCTTGTTTCCCCTCGAAATAATTATCTAACTAAAGTCATTGGTTTTTTAACCATATAATGTTTCTACGTTAAATAAATGAATAGTTTTATGAACATTTTTAAAAACAAGCTTTTAATCCTGAGTGCAGCAACCATGTCATGGTAAAACTTAAATCCAGCTTTCATAATAAGATGCGTATACATAATTTCATGTATGTGCTGTTGACCGTTGAAGAGTTCCTTTATCTGGAGCTAATCCTAGATGTAAATTTAGGTCATGCCTATTATACAAATATATAGTCATCGGAACTGAAAGAACATGTCAAAATTCAACTCCGTAGGAAGTGGATTCAGCTTGCAATAGTTGACCTAAACAAACAAACTGACATACAAACATTTCAAGTTAAATAAAAGCTTTAAAAATATTATATATCATCCAACAGTCGTGCATTGATTTAAAGAAGAAGAAGACGAAGAAGAAGAACCTCGTCAATATTTCTTCGTATACCACAGTACCTTAAACACTTGCAGATATGAAATGTAGGTATACATTTTGTTCCGAAGCGAACCTAAGCCTGTCTCATTCGTCTCAATTGCCTCCTTGCTTGTCCACCGTGCTACTGAGGATATAATTTAAGAACATATAAATTTCCTTTTATATTCTATAAAATCTTTCATTCGTGTCCTGATTTAAAAGTCTCATAGAAAGCCTATTGACGATTCAATGGATATGAATGAATAATGATGACATTATTGAATTGAAATGAATGAATGTATTTTAAATGAGGAATTGTACTAACACCATGACATTATGTAACTTACTAACAAATTATGGTTCAAGTCATCTGAATAAATAAATAAATTATTATTATAAAATATTTTATGATAAAATTATTCAGTACGAGTGATACCCAATGTAAATCAAAATTCTTCACAATTTAATATTTTCATGAGTGTCAGAAACAACATTATTTTGTTACGGTTCGTAATAAAATAAAATTAAAGTCTATGTTAACAATAACTATGGTGCTTTGGTAACCAAGTTCATTTAGTATTAAATAAAAAACTATTAATGTGTATGCAAAAGCAATCGACTAGATGAAGCTTTTATGGACAAAAAGCTTTTCGTTAGCAAATAAAATATTTGATGTATATTTATAACATAATTAATAGGACTGATGTTTGACAATTTAATTTAACCTAGTTTATTATATACACTTAACAATGCTTTTGCAGATTTTCAATTTATTCTGATGATTCACTTTGTTGTTACAAATCATATTTTTTATAGTTGACTTTAGTTTTATTTAATTCTTTGACATTATGATTAATTATGTATTTTATAAATTGATTATTATCTAAGAACATGTAATTTGTTAAAAGATGAATAAATTGAATTGAATATTTATAGAATAATATACATTGTGTACTTTGCGTTAGGAATATCGTCGTTATCGTCAATTTGACGACCTCTGTGGTGGAGTGGGCGAATGTCCGCCTTATACGCAGAAAGTTACGGATTCGATTCCGGCCGCGGGACTAATGTTTGTATGATGCAAAGATTTGTCTCGGGTCTAGGTATTTTTCAATGTATAAAAAGTATGTATTTACAAAAAAAAGTAAATAAGAAAGTATATCAGACACATAGTTCCCACAATAGAAGCTCTGTTTAGTTTTGGGCTAAATGATGCTGTGTGAAATATGCCAGTATTTTTTTTTTAATTTATATCAGCTCTTTACCTATCTATTTTGCTTAGTGCGGATTCAATCAATCTAAAGTAATCATCATCGTCGTCGTGTTCATTACACATGTGGGAAATGGTAATTTTGAGAATTATCCATTGTGTGATAGAACACTAACATATTATGTGATGTTATCATACACCTATATTTTTCACTTTTCCAGCAGCATATTCTTAGAAATTCTTATTAAGCGCAATCTCGCCCCACCTCAACCAATTTGCACATTAATCATTTTCTATATTAAAATGCTGGAAACACTCCAATTCATTTCGAATCTTTAAAACGCATAAATTCCGTAGCTCATTATTTTTTCATTAGCTTTGTAGAAGAAATTTCATTTGAGTGTACTGAGTTAAGTACTAAAATAAATTAATCTATTATTTATTATAACGATACCTATTCTTATTCGTGGTGACACCGGGTCTTTCTTGGTCACCCTACGTTTGGTCAGTGCTCAGAAGTCACTGAATTGACTAAGTTTTATACTCTGCATATACCCTCTGACCAGGAATACTATAGATTTTTGTTTGTTTCGTTCGGAATAAAAATATGAAAAGATAGATCGATACGTTGCAGACGATCTACCCTCTTCTCATATATTTCTCATATTTTTAACAATCACTCGCAAAGATTTCAGATCCTCTCGTGATCATGGTACATGCAACTACGTCAAAATATCGGGAAAACGAGAACAAGGTTATTTGAACGAGATATTTATCGTTTCCCGATAAATATCTTGTTCAAAAATCATGGTAAATATCTCGTTTTTTTGCTAAAACTATATTCTTAACTTTAACGTTTTAAAAGTCATCATAATTATCATCATGCTTGTTCCATCCCACTGCTGGGTATATATATCTCTTCGTTTATGCCATCCGCCTCGATCTTGCGCCAACAGGATCCATTGTCGACCTGGATCCATTGTCGACCTGCGGTATTTACTATGTCGTCAACCCATCTTTTTAATTCTTCATTTAGCTCCTTTTACCATCTCCATAGCCACCACTCAGTAAGCCCTGTTCCACCTGTCATCACCGCGCCTGGCTACAAGTCCTACCCAACTCCATTTGAGCCCCAATATTCGTTTTCTAGCGTAAAGTTTTATTGCAATAATTATGTTTTATTTCAAAACTGTAAAAGTGGGCCCATTGTGTTTTCAAAACAAACATCTGTGAAAATTGTCTCGCAACCAACTTGAATAATATAGACTAGATGCAGGCAGGCGCTGTAGTGTATAAAGTTTGCATGAAACGTAAAGTTTTGTTCTGTTCTGTTGTTCTATGGATCCCTGTTTTATACGCCAGCTTTTGCATACATAGGTGATTCTATGACGCCATATTCAACCGATTTCAAAAAAGCAGGTGGTTCTCAATTCGTCTGTATGGTTCTTTTGTGTATGTTACGTGATATTTTGGCCAATTGTAAACCGTAACATTAACTTTAATGTTTTTTTTATGAGAAGTCCCAACACTAACGATGAAAAATGGGAATTTAAACGCGTGTAAGTATGCATACGCGCGCCGTAGACCTAGGCTGCTTGCGATTCCGAGGGCAAGAACTAACTTCCTGAGCAAGTCCCCGTTCACACGGGCCCTTCGCGCTATTCATAGTTTATGTGCAGATGAGGATGTTGATATATTTTATATGTCCTTGCCAAAATTCAGGGATGCGGTTTTAAATTTTTTGGATAGGACGCATAGGGATATGTAAAGTTGTTATTAAGTTATAGTTAGTAGCTTGCTGGTGTAATTATATTTTAGTGTTAATGTTTAGTAAGTAAGTGTATTTTGTATCTCTTTTTATATTTCTTTGTCGTTTTGTTTTATATGTTACTAAATAAATAAATAAATAAATAAAATAAATATTGGATTTTTTGCTATTAGTAATAGTGCACGCTAGAAAGAGATGACAAGAGTTTTACGCCTATTCAATTAGTTTACGTGTCGCTCTTCTTCGTGTTTATAGTTAGCATGTTTTGGAATCACGACTAAACTTGTAAACTTAAATCTGGCTAATTTGACAGTTAAATTGCTGCTACCTCTTTATTTTGTTGCTGTTAGTTTTTACTACCAGTAACAAAAGAAAGAGAGTGATAGATAAAATTTAATTTAATTGGTGTACAAGAGAATTGGCGCCTTGTCTAAATAGGATAACTTACTTACTAATTGTTACATACATTTATTTGATTTATTATAGGTATGGTGAAGTAAGTTTTTCTTATAATTCATTATTGTATAATTTTTTAATAAAAATATATTAGGTTGTACAATTTTACAAACCTAAAAATAACTATTTATTTTTAGATAAAATAACCATTTACCAAGAAGAATAAGGAGTTTTTCTTTTAAAAATTAAAGCTATTAAAATATACATTTCGTCACCATTGCAATTTACCACCATCATCACAGGATGACCAAGCAGTACTTGCACACAGATACATGACGAACGCACAATAAATAATATAATTAAGTAATCTGACGTAAGACCAGCTATCCTCACCGCTGTGATCAAATATTCATAGGCTGCAACACCCAGGGACCTGGAAATACATGTTACATTAATCCTATAAAGGTGTCCCAAAATATGTATCTATTTTATTCCGGAGAAGGGATCGTTTCCCGGGATCCACGCATAATATAAATTGCCTGTTTTTAAATCTTCTGTGTTTGGAGCATGACTCGAAATCAAAAACAACGGTTGCTCCGATTTCAAAGCTGGTTTTTTTTATATGAAAACTAGTATTTCGCACTTATTTTATATTTAAGCACTTATAATGTAATGTTATTAATAATCGGGGGTTATATTTTTTTTTTGTTAAATTGACATGTTTCCCGAAATCCGCATTAATACAAATATTTTACCGCAAATAATAACAATTTAAAGTCACTGCCTTTTTGGATAACGTATATGGGTTGGGATTTAGAAAGCCGTCGCACGAATTTAGGTAAAAAAAGGATAGGGGGTGGAAGGGATAGACTCCCCTATTCCTACAGTACTACTCCCAAAGTTAGGGATTGAATAGTTTCCGAGAACTGACTTTTTGAAATGTCGAATTTTGTAGGTTAAGTACTGAAAAAATCAAAAGCAATCAACTTTGAGTGAGCCCTATATCCCTAATTTACACAATTAGGTTATGTGACTCACACACTGATTGCCCCAATATTAATAACTTACAAAAGATAACATACCTGTAGGTTATCTTTCACATAGGATTTAAGATGTTACTAGCTTAATATTGTTCCTACTCAGATAGATGATAGATAGATTATACTTTATTGTAACCCAGGTTATTTACAAATTCAAACGAGCAAATTACAAACTAATAGTGGAAGAATAATACTTAGTTGGAGTTTGTTAAATAAATCTAAATCTAAAAAAGGTAAAAAGGTTTCATCCCTAACCATTCATATGTCCATTTACGGGCAGTGGACATGTAATGGTCGATCTATTTGCGTTATTGCGACCACCAATTAGGATGTAGTTGCGTTTTACCAGCGAACCGAGTGACAAAGATGCGGATTGGATGAAGGGTATGCGCGTACGCTGTGATGTGGCTACGATGTAGCTACGTTGACGTTGGCGACTGTTGCTTAACACTTTCCGATCGGACGCTTTGCATCTGCATCCTGACATTTTGTCGCCGGTATTATGGGCGCATGAGTATAGAGAACCATTCGGAAAGAAAAGGGTTAGATAATTTAGTTAGAACTTAAGCCACTGTGTGGTTTGTGTGATTGGAACAACACATTATCATACAAATTCGTGCCTGACCACTGTTTTGTCGCTCTCGTGTGGCTAAAGTACGTATGTGATGTCGTCCATCTAAAGACACTCAAGATAAATAAACCAATTTAACGCAAAACTGTGAAAGTAGGTCCCTACTCAAATTAAGGGGAAAAACTCATTCAAAACACTCTCTAGATAGCAATCGTATTTAGCCAAGAATCAAGTGTATTCTTATCAAATAGGAAATGTTGATAAGATAAATTAATTGTTGTTACCTTATCAATTTATTAAAATGTAGAATAGAGTCTATGACAGGTAACTGAGGGGAAATCCGAACTAAGGCTGTTCACACACAAGATATAGATATATTTCTTACAGGTCATATAAAAATTGGTAAATGGTCCACAATTAAGATCAATTTATTTTAGCATCAGAAGAGCATGAATACGCTGAAGTCACCAGCGTAGATTTATTTACAGTTTTCAGTAAAAATCTAATTCTGTCCCACTAATAAGTATTATAAATGCGAATGTATGTTTGTTGCATGAATACCTATTTATCACTTGCGAAATAAAAACTATCTCTGGTAATAAACAACAGATATTGATAATATTTAATAAACTTACTGAAATAATAAGGAACCTATTTGTTTAATATTTTTAAAAAGTAATTGAACAACTTGCATACTTCTACCGGATGCTACTTGCC
This sequence comes from Perizoma flavofasciatum, assembly GCA_958496245.1. Taxonomy (NCBI): domain Eukaryota; kingdom Metazoa; phylum Arthropoda; class Insecta; order Lepidoptera; family Geometridae; genus Perizoma; species Perizoma flavofasciatum. The sequence continues at coordinate 6,023,362 of OY292442.1, forward strand.
TACAATAAAGATACAAGCCAATTCGTATAAATTGGTATTCAGGTAGACGATAAAAAAGAATCAAAAGTTTACATAAAGCACTGACCAGCACGCAAATAAAACCTGTATTCACTATGATAGACATCCTAGATCTATTTTCAGTACGGAAATCCCTGAGAATCACTGGCAGCTTTTATTTATCTAGATTTGTGTGTAGCTAATGTTTTATAGTTTATTAAATCTCCATAGCACGTTCTAGCCTTTAGACAAATTTACTAACGCCATCTAGTTATAAAACCCCCAATATCGTTCTAAAAGAAATAGCTAGAGAGAGAAAGAAATGAAAACATGTGTTTCCCTCACATGTTTTGCCATTGCATTTTTGAAAACGCCACGATCCTCCATGTTCTGATATAGATTTTTTTTTTAGTTCAATTAGCATGCGTTCGAAAGTATTTTCTACTTTTTGATATTCACGTACTAATTTGGCGCCTGTCCGTACCTTTATTTATGACGCCAGGATTTTTTAGGAGGATTCGATACTATGTTATGTGACACATCACATAACATAGTATGTATAAGTTTTAAGTAATACATTGAATAGGCAGGTAAGTACATGTGCCCTGTAAGGGCGCTGCAACGTGAGTTCCATCACACAGATGCGTGTAACAAAATACTACTAAATAATACAATTTTAGGTGTCCTGCTTAACATAATCAAATTAAATAACATTTATCTAGATTATCTTCATAATAGTCGGTCAATTATATGTCGAATAAATTATAAATAATAACATAAAATACAGTTATACTTTTATTTAATTTGTTTTCAATAACTGTTAGTCATATAACAACAAATTATATCATGTCAAAATCAAACTCATTACGAAAGTACATAATCAAATGTAATAAAATTCGTCTAGTCAGATTTCTTTTGGTTTGTTAGATCAAAATTAACAGTCACAAATAAACATTTAGGTTTACGTGACCTAGGTTTGGAACTTCAGGGATAATTAAGTAGGTTAGATTGGTACGTATGCATTAGGTAAGTGTTATGCTACTTAAATAGGGGGTAAACGTAACAGCTTATCATTGAAGGTCCGACGCTTACGTGAACTACTTCTTCAGAAAAAAAAAAAAAATTTATTCCAGGGACTTGCCTAAAATCAAGTGAGTATATTTTTACTTTTCAATATCTGATACATCTCACATACAAGGTCTTTCAAGAAACTGCCTATAAACTCTTTTGCACAGTAATAATTAATAATCTCGTAATAAAATTAATTATACCCTATTTTGATAGTAAGATTAGGTTATTGTACCTACCTAACCGATTAGATATAAACAACTCCAATCATAATCTTACTCAATCACAAGTAGTGCAATAATAAAGGATTATATCGGATATAAGATAAAACTAATCAAACAAAAGAAACTTCCTAAGATATTACAACATTTTATTTCGTTCATTACATCCCTGTGGGGCTAGCATTAGAATCTGCGTTATCGACTAGCGAGTTAGTTGTATAAGTCGAAATATTTCTCAATGTCATCGACATGGTTTCATCATAATAATAATGATAAAATCATTATAGTTATTTTAATAATGGTTAGTTCCGACCCATCTGATAAGATGTCATTTTGAAATTGTCATTTTTAGTACACACTAAATTTGCTACCTCCACAGCCACCGCTACCGCGTAAAATTTGATCGGTCTTTCTAAACTTAAATTAAGTGTCCCTGAAGGTAGTCTTCAGTTCGTTAAAGGCTACGTTAAAGTCAACATTTTGAAATGTTATAATTCATAAATATTATACTCGTATCATAGTGTCTTCACAGCCCTAGATTCAATATAATACATCTCAAATGTAGTGCTATGGAGGCCCTTCATTGAAGTAATTGTTTTTGTATATCTTTGGATAAAAACAAAGACGTAAAGGATTGCAATAAGTCTCTATAAATAAGTTTAATAAGATAATCATGGTATATAATAAGGAACTTTTCCGATTGTAATTATTCACTGTGATTACTTTTGGTGTAAACTCAGCGCGCTCTAATTAAGATATTTTACTTTAACTAAGAAGTGTTTTGTGATCTCGGATTAGCAGAACTTTGCAGGCACTCTTTAAATAAGAGTCAATTCTTTTTCAAAAAGTAACGAATTTGATAAATCATAATTTTTCATAACCTCATTACTTGAATGATAGGTAAACGCGGGAGATGCAGTTATCAAAATTTCTGCTGCAAGTTTCATGATTGTTGATGAACTCGAAGTTTCTGGTAGTCTCGACACAGGGTATTCTATTGGAGAGGAATGTATAAGGGTCCAAGATAACTTGAGCTTAATAACAGCTTTTTCAGTAATAAATTATAAAAATCATTACCTACCTGAATAAAGTATGAGTATGTGAAAATCCACACGAAGGGATAACTTCATCACTCTAGGAGTAAATCATAACCAATAATATTTTTCATTTCATTTTCAGGAATTCTTATAAATTTACGGAATACTGTTTATAATACGTGGCAAAATGAATCCTATGGGTTTCACATTCTTCATAATTTCTCTATGTGAGTATTTTCTATGGATATTAACCGACTGACTGAAACTTATGACTGATCATAGACAATGGGCATTATGCGGTATCTTCGCAATTTAAGATGCGCTGAAATTGTTTAGAAAAGATTTGCTAATAAACCATATGTTGATTGTTACAACACATTGTATGTACATACCTAGGTATCTACAAAATAAATAAGGAGAAATTGTGAATGTGAGAATAAACAATGAAATAGGCCAAAAACGAACCTAAATTAACCGAAAAGTCATATTAATTTTCATAATAGTCTAAAAAATCTACTCCTATCTTAAAGTTATTACTCCGTTGACGAATTCTTAACCGACAAATCATGACACTATGATCAATTTAAAACGACATCCTAAGACACATATATGTTTTATTTAATTTTATGTGAATATTGACATCTGTTTTAATAAATTCGTAGTTCTTAGTGAGTTAATTTAATTTAATCTAATTGTACCCAATTTATTCTTTATATGTTTTTCTTGATTTTTTTTTGACCTAATTTAATGAACTTGACAAAGTTTTTCACTTTGTACCTACTAATTTAATATTGTTCATATTTTGCATGTTTCTTTTCAAATGTATTATTTTATTGATATTGCGAGTATATCGAACTCAAATTGCAGCGCGCTAACGGGGTTCATGTAGGTACATTTTTATATGTAATATGTACATGAAGACAATAAATGAATATGAATAGGAAAATGAGCATTTACTTTTCATGTTCAGTAATCTAAGCAATCCGAACATCTAATGTCACTAACTCCTTTATTCTCTTTCAGGTATTAATGGTTACGAGAACTACCTCATAGCTCCTACAGACGTCAAACATGACTTCCAAGACTCTTCTAATCACCTCCAAGAAGCATCAAATCCTTACTCCCAAATAGATTTACGACCTCCCACCAATTATCTCTATCAAGAGTTGAGTCCTATAAAAACCACGCAGCACAAATTCTTCAATCCATTCCTTGTAAAACCTATTGAAGATCCTGGTTTAGATAGCATAGGGATGCCGAAAGATGGAAGAAACCATCCGTGCTACCGAGAATGTAACCCTTGGGAGAAGAAGATTTGTTATTACAGATTCCACGTGGAGTGGTACCAATCCATGAGTAAAGCGTGTATGGACTGCCCACACAATGCGACGCAATGCGGGAATCCAGACTGTGTACCAGCTAACGGGATAGGACGAACTATTACTGTTGTTAACAGGAAGATGCCTGGGCCTGCGATCGAGGTACGACACTCTTGTTTGAAATTTGTCTTACTATATTTTCCCATTGTTCGGAGCGTATGAAGTGTATTAACCCATCATAGAAAATTACTCGGTCAAATAAGTAGCCAGTGAAAAAAGCAACCCAGTTTCTACTTATATATTTTAGCTGAAACAGGCTGCTTTATTATTTATTTGTAGAATTGAACGCAAAAAGCCACTGGGCTCGATTTTATTTTGAAACCTGATGCCAATCATTTGCATCTGTGAACTACAATACTCACTAAAATAAACGGCCTATTTCCCATTTTATTTATATGTTTTTTTTGCTAACTTAGTAACAAAAATTTCACATACCAAACAAAACACAAAACTGTTTCAGAAATAAAATAAAAGGTTTTCATTGACAGGTCTGCCAGGGTGACCAAATCGTCGTTGACGTGGAAAACAGCCTACAGGCTTCAGGAACCACCATTCATTGGCACGGTCTGCACCAGAAAGAGACTCCATATATGGACGGCACTCCATTCGTCACACAGTGCCCTATTCAGCCTGAATCAACGTTCAGGTAATGGCACTGACTTACAAGAGTGTTCATCTCATCACTTAAGCTCGTCTACTGCTAGATATTGGCCTGGCTATATTGTTCATCTAAGAGGCAAGACCGTCAAACGAGTCCTTGTCAGGTCTTAGTAAATATCCTGATGTCATTATGGTATTGTTGACAATTGGCACTGTCCAGCTGACAAACAAGCCACTCGTCCAGTTAGGGGTATTTGAAATAATGATAACATGAGAGATAAGTATTCTAGTAGTTATTTGTTTAGCAAACTTTTTGGCCTGCTCATTGCCACTCCAATTAGCTAATTCTGAGAACTATATAATTTTGTTCTTCCATCATATTTATAGTTTTTTATTTAAAAACGTATTTAAAATGTATTTTTTGTCATAGGTATGAATTCGGCACCCCTAAATCTGGCTCTTACTTCTGGCACTCACATATTGGCCTGCAGCGCGGCGATGGCACCACTGGGGTCCTCATTATCAGGGAATCAAAAATCAACAGTCTTCACAGAAACCTGTACGATGTTGACAAGTAAGTAAACTATATGGCTCACGCGGGAGACTCTCACCAGAATTCATCAGATCTATCTTTGTCATTAAACGATAACCGGAATGTGGTAGTGATTGAAGACCACTTGTCTCGAAATGGACGCCAAGTTGATGTCATCGATTGATCTAGTGCAAAACCGGCCTTCAACTTTGTTTTCCAGTTTGTGCTCGACACTTTAAGTGGTAAAGTTTAAACCAATATAAAATAATTGTTACTCCAAAATTAAAAACTCAATATCTTCCAGGTCCGAACACGTAATGATAGTAACTGATTGGATCAACAACCCTGCTATCAACTTGTTCACCAATCACTACCATTCTACTGACGCAAACATGCCAAACAGACCTGGATCCCTCCTTATCAACGGTCGCGGTAGATTCACAGTCACTGATAGGAACGGAACTGCTACGATGAAGGCACCTGTGTTTGAAGTTAAGAAGGTAAAGTTCCTTTCAAATTATCATCACCAGTATACTGCTGTATAAGCCTCTATAGAATGCCTTAAATGAGCCTCTTGCATTTATCAAGCTTTGCAACCTTTTCAATGTTATTAGTAAAAGGGATCTTCACTACAAAGTATACGATGAGAAAACTTTGGTACCTTCACTGTGCTCACAAATGTACTATTTTTAAGGGCCAAAGATACCGTTTCCGCCTGATCAATGGAGAGTTTTTAAACTGTCCAGTGGAATTGTCGGTGGATGGACATAATATCACAGTTATTGCCTCCGATGGGTTTGACATGGTTCCTATTACTGGTAAGTCCTATTACCTTCTAGTAAAAAAAAAATACTACTTCGTTATATTATGTTTCTTCTTTGTCATGCTGCATCGGGTCAGTGACCAGTTTTAGGTATTAAAAAAGAGAGTAAGTAGTGAATGGATTCAAATTGCTTCGTGTGGGTTCCTGTAAAAAGTTGCTATTACAAGTAGTAGAGCTCCTTGTGAAAGAGCTCGCCCGAGGAAGTACTACCACCTTACCTATTTCTTCCGCCTAACATTAATGATTGCATTGCTGTGTTCTGTCTCGAAGGATATGCGTACCGGTTAAATTACAGGCACATCATACTTTTCACCCGTTATGTCTCAGAGTCAGGGTAATACCTCTGATGTTGCAAGCGTCCATAAGTTACGGTAACCGCCTACCAACACGTACTTGTTTGTCAATTTAGTTGTTTATAAAAATTATTTACTGATTTTCCATTTTTTGTTGCAGCTTCAGTTCTGGTGAGCTACGCAGGAGAGAGATACGACTTCATTCTCAACGCTGTTGAAAATGTGAACAACTACTGGATCAAATTTCGTGCACTGGAGGGTTGCATTAAGTAATTATCATCCAGAAACATTGAATGCGCAAGTATGAATAGAAATAATATAGATGGCGAGTAGTCAGTTTTGATGCAAAAAGTGCATGTTTTACAGATACTTGTTCAGTGTCTGGATGCTGTGGTATCACTGTACTCGTAGTTTCTGATACCTATGATACAGTAAATCCTAGTGAGCGGTAGTGATAAATATCCAGCATTTTTTTTATATTTATCAGAAGAACTTCTTCGTTGTAATATAGGGAAAGTCTGTGTCCAATATTTGAGAAATTTTCTGTAATTATAAATCTAGTTTTAATGATAATAATTTTCTTACAGTGCAAACATAAGACAAGTTGCAGTACTGCGATACAAAGGCGCGACAGTTAATGAGCCAGCTATCCTGGATTGGAACATTACTCGTACTGGATTGGTAAGTTAGTTTCTAAACTTGAATCCTCAAAGACGAGAGAATATAGGCTATTCATATTGTAAAAACCGGAATTTTCACGTACCTACCGCACTATCGGTTAAGGCACCGACTAAGTTTCACGCAGTACAGGACGCGACGCGGAGGGAGAACGGCGCTATCACTCACCCTGATGAAGACTCTCGGAATGAGTCGAAACTTAGTCGGTGCCTTCACCGATAGTGCAGTACGTCCCGTTTCTACAATATGAATAGTCAAGTTCACAATAGTTTTTGGAATAGAATATAGGCCACTTATTCAAGGGGTATTTGACATAAAAAAAATGTAATATAACATAGTATTACGTTTTACGCCACGACCACTTAGTTTTTTGATAGGTTGGCATGGTTCCCTCCTTAAACAGTGTCCACTCAGTTTGATTTATCTAAAACTATATAGGTAGGTCTGTTGTGGTGACTGCAGACCGAAAGACACGGTGTAGTATCACTCAATGGACCTGGCCAGACCTGACAAGAATGGGTTGGGGCAAATAAAGAGCGTTGTTCAAAATATTTTATGTAATATTTATTATTTAATTCAAATAACAACTATTATTACAGAGTACCCCTAATGTGATAGTGTAGTCCACAATATATATTACTATAATTCTGCCCTCCGAGTTGAAAATGCTACAACTCGATATAAAATGTAGGTACCTATTGTTTTGTAAAAGGATCATTAAAAAGAATAACCAGCCTTGTTTTCTTACCTTTCTTTCCTGACTTGGTCGCGGAGGAACAAGCAATAGATAAAAATACTTGGTAATCTTTTATAAATTTACAGGTATTGAACGCAGTGCACCAAGGCGAGGAACAAAACGTGACATTGCCTGTTTCCAGGATGAGATCTTTGTCACCTGATGATGTCACCTTAAAAGCAGTTCCCGATCATAAGTTCTACGTATCTTACGACCTGCGCTTAAAAAACAACACACACTTCAACAGAGAGCCTTATTATTCAACCGATAAAGGTAATTTGATCTTTAGATATTTTCTAATTCTGAGAGAGTGTAAAGGCCTACTCGTAGTTGGTGCAGGTTATCGAGTGTTTCTGTGGCACATCTTGAGTATGAGAATAATGTTAAATCAATCAATATTGTTACAACATTGATGTAATCTCTAATTACTTCAGCGATATTTTTAGTGGGCACTTAAAGTGACTCTTATTGCCCGTCTGTCAAAAGATAATTCGCACATATCTTCGAATTTCTGGTACAACCAGTTTCCACATTTGTTTGATACTATCTAGTTGAAATATTATTAAATAAATCAATCCAAATATAGACATAAGACTTGTATTATAATATCTGTGAGATAAGATAAAAAAATCATATCTTGAATTGCAGTTCGGCCAGAATATTGGGCATTAATACCTCAACTGAACCACATTAGCATGAAACTTCCCAAGAGCCCCCTCCTAGTCTCACGCCCCTCCTCCGCTGGCTTCTGTAACGAGTTCACCGTCTCTTCCAACTGCCGAGAAGAATATTGTCAGTGCCCTCACGTACTACACGTCAACCTGAACTCCGAAGTCGAAGTCATCATCATCGACGAAGGGACTATGGACGTTAATCATCCTTTCCACTTACACGGACATAGTTTCCGAGTCATTGGCCAGAGAAAATTAGCTAACAGTACCACTGCTGAGGTAGTAAAACAATTTGATCAAGAAGGAAGGATTCAAAGGAACTTGAAGAACGCACCAGTGAAGGACACAGTCACTATCCCTGATGGAGGGTATACAGTTATAAGGTTCTTGGCTGACAACCCTGGGTACTGGCTGTTCCATTGCCATATTGAGTTCCACGCGGAGATAGGGATGGCTTTAGTCTTCAAAGTTGGGGAACATGAACAAATGAAGCCTGTACCTGAAGGCTTTCCTCAGTGCGGTGATTTTAAGTCAACTAAGTATGAGCTTGTGTAAGACTTTACATTTGTTGAAGATTAGATTAAAAAAAGAGATAAAACACTGATAAGAAATCGTTGTGGCGTGCAAGAGAAGTGTAGTGGTGAGAAATTAATAAAAATATTATGCGAATAGAATTGATCAAAGTGAAACGGTTTGGTCGAATAAACAGTGAAGGAAAACATCGTGTAGAAACCGGCATGTACTAGAAATAAAAATTAACAGACAAAAAATAACTACTAGGCACAGTGGATTCTTTCATCACACTGCTTTCACCATAGGTCACTAGACCCTTCTCAGGGCCAACATTCTTCAACTCTGGTCAGATAACTGATAGCGCAGGGTGACAAAGGAAGAACCAGTGACACAACGAAAAAGAAGATTATACTAGATTGTATAGAATAAGTGATGTGTTTTGAGACAGTATACATACATATTCAGAGACACCCATTTGTCAGTTTTGATAAATAAAGGGTGGTGTCAGATCTTATTTTTATGTTTAAATAGAGATTATTACTGTTAAACCTACTTTAATGTTTATAATAACGAAAACAAGTTTTTAATTAGTTTTAAGTTAATTCATAAGAAAAAAGTTTTTAGTTAATTGCTTATTTACTTTTACGTAACTTTGCAGGCCAAAGCAAATTATAGAAAGATAAATAAAATGTATACTAAAAGTAGTTTTCCAACTATTATTATATTTTATTTATTTATTGCCATTCAGTTTATCGTAAATGTTGTTTTATTAGGTAGTTGCGAATTTTATAACACTTAAATTCGCCACCATACACAATAGTTATAATTTTAGACCTAGTTATTATTTTAGAGACATGTTTTATTAGGCATGTATGTCAGTTTTTCCTTTTTTATTTCTTTGTTGCCTCTGACTATCCCCTACTTAATAACCTCAATAACCTGCGTACCTACTGAGTATGGATGTGACATTCGTCCTTCATGGTTATTATAGTCATGAACCTGTTTATTTTATTCGATTCCCCCTAAAGATTCCTTGAAATATTATTTGACAGAATTAGGTACGAGATAGAATTAGGATATGAATTATTTGACGCAATAACAAAGCACAGAAAGGACGGTTATAAAATACATAAAATATAAACTTTATAGATTTACACTTTTTAGTGAGATTGTTACAAAAAACACAGAAACAAAGAAGATTTTATGCTAATTGAGCGCTGTTAAGCAGAAAGCGACCAGCATACATTTTTGCGAAAATGAGTTATAATGCACGCAGTATAAAATCGAATGTTCTTCAAATTTTGCAGAGACACGCTATGAATTAGCACATTTAATATTCTTGATATCAAATTGTCAAATGATGAAATGATGAATGAACAACGTAATCACCAATTTATTGTGCTTAAGCCATTGATCATAGAAAAAACAGAGTTCGGAAAATTTTGTGAAAAGCAGAATCCGACTACTGAAGTTGGCTGCCTTTTGCATAATACATTTTGACGGTAAAGTTCACCATACAAATTTGCAGAAAACGACCATTGCGTAATACATTGTTAATACTAGTAATAAATATAAACTCGCTAAGATTCCATAAAGTTAATAAATCGTTTAAAGGGCAAGGTGTTGAACGCTTGGGATTGAAAATACTCAAATTCTAATTGTTATATCATCGTAGTTTTGACAGAATAAAACCGTCACATTGACTGTTTATGTTATAATGATTATAAGCAACGTTTAGTAAGCTGAAAGCAACCATACGGGCAGTCGCTTTCTGCTAAAATAGGATTTTATGAAAAAAAAGACGACTACAAATAAATGCCATATTTTAATATCAAGACAAAGTTTTTCGACAAATTAACTTTCAAAATTGAAAGTTAATTTGTTACATAATAACGTATACTTTTACGTTAACATCTCTTTTTAATATTATTTTGGTTAAACACGCGGTAGTAGAGAAAAAACATAAAACTAGCCATATCTCGAAACGGGTTTTTCGTCGATGGTCGCATTCTGTTTAACACCGCTCAATTAGTCCTGTGCCTGTGCCTTGTGGGCCAAACAGGTAATATCTCAGTATAGTGCTGCTTCACACAGTAGTGAGAATTAGCGCTGATTTTCAGACAGAGCCTAAGAAGAATGACCTCACAAACGCGAAAAGCTGCTGGGCTACTACTATAAACAATTAAGAAATGACAATGACATAGATTAAACAACAAGAAAAAAATTACTACCACAGTCTCTGGTCAAGTGAACAAAATCTATGGTCATACCATAGATTTTGTTCACTTGACCATAGTGAAATAGCTTGGGAGGGTGAATGGGTTCAAACACAGATTAACAAAACAATTGTGGGCAGAAATCTTTTCAAGATGGTGTTGAAATTATAAATTATTATATCTGACATATTATTGGCCAATCATCGCAGATCTCAGGGTGTCTCTACTAAGACGTGTAGTCTTGGGCAGTTTTTTTTTAAATAGGAATGAATTATTTTATATCACATTTAAAAGTAGATACCTACCTACCTGCTCACATCATTAAATTGCAAACCAGTCTGACATTACAAAAGAATCCCCTCCATTGTGCCATAAATAAATTTCTCGTCCTATTGTTGCATAAACGACCTTTCGGACAAAGGTAAAGATATTATATTATGTAGTTGCTTACAGTCCGTGATCTTATGTGTTTTTTTTCATACACTTAAGTATTAATAGGCTTGTAAAAATCTAGTTTAGTGATACCGTATTTTTATACAAAAGTGGCAACAAACATGCGGCCCACCTGTTGGTCAGCGGTTACCGTAACCTATGGACGCTTGCAACAGAGGTATACGCACGTGACCTGAGACATAATAGTAAAATGACATGTCAAAAATAAAACACGCTCACAACTGTATTGCTTACCCTATGATGGACATCCAAGATAGATAATCAGTGAGTAGATCTTTACGAGACAAAGTAGGAGTAGTCTGTGGCACGTTACATTATATTAGACACACGCCCGCGTATTTTTGGTTCCCCAGCATGGCAGTTTCCTTCAACGTTTTAAGCACGTGTAAGTGCACACATACACATAATTCGAGTGGAAAATCCATTAATGCTCGCCGACTTCGAGCCCTCGTCTTCCGGATCGGAGGTCGATGTAATGCTCACTAGGCCAACACTGCTTTCATTAAATACTGCAGTCTGTTATCGTCCCGTTTTACGTTACAAACATCCAATTTAATAAGATCTTTTAGTAAAAAGTACATTTATAAATCCTCTTTATAAGCTCCGCTCACAGCTTCAAGCGATAAATAACTAGCGAATTAATTATCCTCGTTACAGCGAGATAATATTGAAAATAGAAAATGTGCAGACATTTAAAATGGCGGAGACTGATTTACTTTACGCGCCACTTTTTAGAGTTTCCAAGATAAATGAGAAAAAAGAACCCTTATAGTTTCGTTACGTCATGTTTCGTGGTTCTTCGTGTGTTGACTCTGATTTCTCTTTTATAGTGCAGCAAAATAAAATTATTAATTATTCTAAACTAGTAATTACCATAGTAATAAAAATTATTATTTTACTTACCAGGGTAATCAAACGTGTTTACATTACTAAAAAGTTTATAAAGTAACTTTGTCTTCACCTCCTATCGTTGAAAAGGTTTCAATAATTACTTTGAAGTCTCTTAAACCATTTTCCCCACAGTCTCCTCCAAGAGAGTATAAAACAAAGCTTAACGAGTAACGTTTAACCACCAACTACCAACGAAGGATTACCAATAACTATATTATGAGTTATAAGTGAGGCAACCTCAGAACCCTAACAAAGCGTGCTTAGACACATCTTGGGCACTTTATTTATTTTTGCAAAAAGCCACTGGAAACTGCTTTAAATCGCTCCTGTTTGTGGTGGTTTGGTTTTGTTAGGGCACTTAGGGCGGGTCAAAATGACGCGGCGGTGGCGGTGGCGTACAAGGAGGTTGGTTGTTAATTGAAATGGTTGGAGAAATGGTTGTTAAGTGGTAGTTAAAGTTAGTGTCTTTTTGACCGGGCCATAAGTGCGCGTTTATAATCTGGATCCGTATCCAGGTTTTAGCTTTCAGAACGGTTTCGAAAAAGGGAGAGATATTATTTCATTTTATTAATTGCTCTCATGCACATACATAGTTTGTATAGGTCTTAGTTATATATTAAATAGGTAGGTAGGTTCATGAGCCTTGTAAGGAATAGCGCCCTATAGACATTTGTGACGGGTTTCGGAAATAGATGTGGTAGGAGGGGTTGGGGGAGGAGGAAAACGTTCCCACCAAACAATCGCCCGTCCTACGACTGCAAGTGGGAGATCAACTATGTCAATGAGTGAGTAAGTGAGTGGTAGTTTAGCTTTATATAGTATAATAAATAATAATATGATTGATGTATAAAAGAATAATAAACACATTTGAAGACCTCTGTGGCGCAGTGGGCGAAGGCCCGCCTGCGACAGAGAAGGTTGCTGGTTCCATTCCCGCCGCGGGACAAATGTTTGTATGATCTTCAAATATTTGTCTTAGGTCTGGGTGTTTTCTATGTACATATATTATGAATTTCTTTTTACAAAACGCATATAAAGACTGACATGACTATATGACTGATATAAAAGCTGTATATCAGTCATGTAGTTTCCATAATACAAGTTCTCATAATACTAATTTGGGGCTAGATGATGCTGTGTGGAAAATGTCCAGGATTATTTATTTATTTATCTTTACTGGAATATATTTATATATTTATATTTTTATTATATTTATTTATATTTTCTATATATTATATATAGAAAACACCCAGACCCGAGACAAATGTTTGTAGGTCATACCTACACAACTTGTCCCGCGGCGGGAATCGAACCCGCAACCTTCTGCCATCGCCTACTGCGCCACAGAAGTCGTCGTTCTGACTACTTCCGTTTTGGTGTCCTTAACGATATATGCCCTGAGTATGTATCTGAGGGCAGACCCTACAGAATAGCGGCGACAAACCAGACGATATCACCTATTACCCTCAACCAACCAACCCCGCATACCAAGTCGGAACACTGGTTCGAGTCCTATCGAGGTTGATAATTTTCAAATATTATCAAATTCATATAGTTACTTGGTTGCTGATGATGATGGTTAAATGAAGTATTCACATTTTTATGCGTTACTAACTTGTGTGGCACCAGCCTTATCTCGTAATATCGGTACGCAAAAGATCTTAGATAGGCAACGCAGCCTATTTTTTTCCCATTTACCCCAAAGCCCCACCGTTCCCTCAGAGTAATAAAGTGTAACTATATAAAGTAAAGTATGACTCTGGAATAAGTAAATCAAGCGGTTTTTAATGTCCGATATTTTTTTTTTATTTATTCTTGATCATACAGGATATTGGACACACACATGTCAAATCTATATTTAAAGATAATAATTATAAATATAATATCTCGTGATGTCAAAAACCCGGAATGATTGACGCACAGCCTAAACCGTTACTCCTAAACACCTGAAATTCGAAAGATGTCTTTCCTTTTGGTGTGAGTGCCCTGAAAAAAAGGGGGAATTAAGCAAAAATATCAAATTAGTATGGACTAAACTCAAGCATTCAACTATAGTATCATTCACTATCAGCCACAAAGCATTTGTTTTCACAATAGAACTGTAGGTAAGTATAAAGGTTTTCTTCAGAAATAAGCTAATTTCCAACGGCAACTGTGTGATCAGACGATGCAAATTCAACCACACATGAAACTCAATCCTACGGTTCATACTTCCGAACTCTATAGCTTATTATACCTACTCCGAGGTAACTGTGCCTATTTTTCTCCTTTCACCCGAAACCATCTCTCTATTTATCACTCCCTTTCTTTTGTGACTTGATTTAAGTCTCTGCTATCTTAATTGGCTAAGTTCCCTGGAGATGTTTTTGTTGTGATCTATTCTGTAATAAGATCTTTTTTTAGTGTTCCGTACTTCAGAAGGAAAATGCGAAATCCTAATAATAAGTCATCTCTAAACTTCCAAAACGTACCAATAAAAAGGGTATTTTTTTTTAAATGCATAAACTAGATTTCAATAACTCGTCCAAATGTATTTACATTGAAATAGTAGCTCATTGTGAAAAACTTCGTCCAGAGAAGGACTACTACAGACTACTCCCATACCAATTTCTGCCACCAAGTAGAAATGCTAGCATTGGTGTGTTCCGTTTTTAAAGGTATGGGTGCCGGTGAAATTACAATTAATAAGACTTTTCATCCGTTCATCTACTCACGTAGTACCTATGTATCTGAGGATGTGCATAGAGGAGAAATAAGCGTGTTTAATTTTGTTGTCTGTCCATCCTTCACCCCCATTTTTTTGAGACGAAATTTACGTCATTATAATGTTACAGTAGCCGCAGGGTGCGCGTTTTACTTGTGCCTGTCTTTCTTTATTACTAGCCTCTGCCCACGGCTTCGCCCGCGTGGTAGCCGGTTAAAAAGTAGCTTAAGTGTAATTCTGATGTATAAGCTATATTACTGTAAAGTTTCATAAAAATCCGTTTAGTAGTTTTTGCGTGGAAGAGTAACAAATATCCATCCAATAGTAGTAGGATGATACTGATCTGTTTTTTCATAGCAAGGTTAGCGGAAGTTGCTTTGGAGAGGTACCGCTCAATTTGAATTCTTTTCACTGGGGTATTTTGGTGTATTTGCATGTGTTCCAATTAGCGGCGATATGTTTGTAATCTGTCACGTGGATGGGTGACTACTATACAAAAACGCTGGCATATGTTTAATAGATAAAATAGTAAATTAAAAAAAAAAACAAATTTCTAGATATATTTTTTATTTCTAATTGTAACGTAAATAAATTTAATTAGATTATAACTTGGCCTGCAAGTATCAACTTATTACAACAACTTAACTAAGAAGGTATTTACATACTATTTGGAAAGAGACTACGTGATCGTTTATGACGGTCGTTAAATAGCGGAGATGTACCTTATTATAATAATAGGTTTCGTATAATGCTTACACGGATATAGATTAAACAAATCCTATCTATAAACTCGCACACAAGTTCAGACACTCATCAGTTATTTTTACTCATTTTTTTACATAACTTTCATTATTTATTTTTAAATTTAACTTACATAATGCATTCTCACTAAGCGATCAGTTCTTTACGGATACGATTCTTCGAAAGAAGCTAGCTGCCCGCAACACAGGTTATCCTAGGGTGCGGGAGCTAACGTGAGATGCCATGTTGGTCAACCTTCTCGAGTGACTATAGAATCTGAGGGCTTATGCTGAGCTACAATTACGTTCAAAACTTGTCGAAACGATAATCGTTTCGTTAATTTTTGTATGGAAATCTTGTCGATACGGTCAACGTTTTGACATGTTATAAACTCAGCATAGACCCTCAGGTCGCTTATAGATGAGACGGATCTGGGATGAACGGAAGCTATGGGATGGTGCGCCTCGTTTAAGCCCGACAATAACTTCTCCTACGTGGGATCTTATCGTCGAGCAACTAACTCACAGGGGGGACCCTCCGCGTGTCCCTATGACCAGCAAGGTTCACAGTGGATGGGGCGAGCAAGGTGGGCTCGAGAAGCACCATTTTTTTTTTACAAAAATAGGGTTGGGAGCTAGCGTACATACAAATTGATTTGTAATTTTTGTATATAAAACATTAACAATTTCTTATATAATTATAAATTAAGTTAAGACTAATTCAAAGACTAATAAACTTAAAAACTAAATAGGAATTAACATCATTTGGTTAACATTATCACACTGGTTTTTATAATGTTAACCAAATGGTTTTTAATAATAATCTCTTAGGTATCTTATCAAGGAATTCACTAAGCTTTTACGTCCGCGATCATATCGATGGAGATCGGTGTAACTCTTTCGCCGGGTTTTATCTCTTTCAATAGAGTTTGAAATTGGATATTAACGCAAAATACATAATACAAATAAAAAATTACTTCAAATAACGGGAAGTTGAGAAAAAGTCCAATATGAAATTTCATCCCTTATTGTTTCACCCACATGGGTAGTAATGTTTTTTTTCATAAATGCATAAAATACCCTTGAAATACCCCCTACCCATTAAAAAATAATCATTAAAATCGTTTCATAATTAGCGAAGATATCGCGTCACATACACAAAATAAAAAAACAGACGGATTGAGAACTTTCTCCTTTTTTGAAGTAGGTTGATAATACGGTATTCTAGGTTACGCTGAGTTTATTAAAAGGAAAGTTTAGTGCAGATCATAGTCTGGCTAAATAAACTTATAATCAGCCGGCATAAAATCACCACACTTAGGAAAGCCTTCAGGCACAGGCTTCATTTGTTCATGTTCCCCAACTTTAAAGACTAAAGCCATCCCTATCTCCGCGTGGAATTCAATATGGCAATGGAACAGCCAGTAACCAGGGTTGTCAGCCACAAACCTTATAACTGTATACCCTCCATCAGGGATAGTGACTGTATCCTTCACTGGAGCATTGACCAAGTTCCTTTGAATCCTACCAGCCTTGTCTAAAGCTTTTACTTCTTCAGCGGTGGTATTATCACCTACTTTTCTCTGGGCGACGACTCTGAAACTATGCCCGTGTAAGTGGAAAGGATGGTTGGTGTCTAAATTGCCTTCATCGATGATGACGACTTCGACTACGGAGTTCAGTTTGACGTTTAGTACGTGAGGGCACTGACAGTAGTCTCGTCGGCAGGTGGAGGAGATGGTGGACTCGTTGCAGAAGCCAGCGGAAGAAGGGCGAGAGACGAGGAGAGGGCTTTTGGGAAGTTTCATGCTGATGTGGTTTAGTTGAGGTGTGTACAGCCAGAAGACATCCGAGACTGCAAAAAAAAACTTTTTTTGTTACTTTTTTCTTGTTATTCTTTCACGCAAAAACTACTGAAAAAAAACTTTACAGTAATATAGCTTATATGTACATCAGAATGGCACAAATACTATTTTTTATCCTGGTACCACGTGGGCGAAGCTGAGGGCAGAAGCTAGTTAACTATAAAAATCTGATATAAGTGATACACGAGTTTTCTTGTATACAATAAAAGTTATTGATCTACATTAAACAAGGTTCTCTTGGTTCTCTTAGTGTTGCAAAAATATTCAGTAAGTTGCGCAAAATACTAGCTACTGACCACTGTTTCGCCCGCGTGGTACCTGGATTTTATCAACTTAAAAAAGTAAGTCTCGTTTGCACTTAACATTGACCGCTTCCAAGTCGATGTCTAAGACAAGTTTCTATTGAAAAACTGTCTCTAAGATATGCCTTCGGTTCGGTGGGTGTCGGTGAAATTACAGGCACATAAGACTTCTCAGCTGTTTTGTCTCAGGGTCGGCAGTAAGATATCTCCAGTGTTGCAAACGCCCAGTTTTCGGTAACCAGTATCAACAGATAGGATCTATACCTGTTTATAACATTACTTTAAAAAACTCAATGAGAGTACCTAGCTCAAAAGCATCTTGTTCAGCAAAAAGTTTACGTTTTCGAAGATCAAAGGCGTTATGATCTCAAACTTTTAAGATGATTACCTTAAAAATGAACCGCCTTCTAACATACACTACAATTTTGAAGATACATCATCAAAATCGGTTCAAAATTGACGAACACATAAAAAAACAAAGACACACGACAAAAAAAAATTAGAACCTCCTCCTTTTTTTTAAGTCAGTTAAAAAGATATGATGTTATCTATGTTCCAAAACATAAGAAGCCAGTATAAGAGTATACTCACGTTTATCGGTCCCATAATAAGGCAGCCTATGAAAGTGCGTGTTGTTTTTCAAATGCATGTCATAGGAGATGTAGAACTTGTGATCGGGAACTGGCTTCAAGCTGGCATCACCAGCGAGTAGAGATCTCATCCTGGAGGCAGGAATAGAGACTTTCTGCTCCTCGCCTTCTTGCACCGCATTCAGTACCTGTAAGGATATAAGAATAGTTAACTCCCATATATCGGAGATAGAGTTTTATGTCCAGAAAAATGTCGAGATAGACCGGGATGTGCGGAACAGAATAAATGCGAGATAGATGAAATGGCGACAGGTTACAGGAACTACATGTGATCCACGAATGCCCCTTAGGCTAAAATGAAAAATTTACAAAACGATCATAAAACCTGTCGTATTGTATGGATCGGAGTATTGGGCAACCAAAGGGATTGATGAAAGAAGAGTGCACGCAGCTGAAATCCGAATGTTGAGATGAATGTGTGGAGTTACTAGAATGGACAAAATAAGGAATGAGTAAATCAGAGGAAGTTTGAAAATAGCAACCGTGACAGAAAAGTTGAGGAGTAATAAGTTAGCATGGTATGGGCATGTCATGAGGAGGGAAGAATGAATGAGAAAGAACAAGATGAATGTTAAATATGAATGTGGATGGAAATAAAAGTAGACTGGCCAAAGAAAAGATGGATGGATTGTGTGAAGAATGACATGATTAAGAAAGAAGTGAGTACTGAGATGACGGCTGATAGAGAAGAGTGGAAGAAGAAAACATGTTGTGCCGACCCCACGTAATGTGGGATAAGAATAAGAAGATGATGAGAATTTTATAGCTCGCAGAGCCGACAACCGCTGGGGAAGAAAGGTTTTTAAATGGCGACTAAGAACCGGAAGATGCAGTATAGAAAGGTTATTCGCCCTATCGACCGATGATATCTTAAAGGTTGTAGAAAATCGGTGGATAAAGCTGACCCAAGCTCGATTGTCAGGCCACTCTTAAATAATAAATAATGCTGATCATTTTTCAGACAGCATCATCTAGCCCCAAACTAAGCAGAGCTTGTATTATGGGCACTAACGTATGGCACAGTGAGCGGAAGCCCGATTGAGACGCAGAAGGGTGCGGGTTTGATTCCCGCCAAGGGAAAAAGGTTTGTATGATCTACAAATATTTTTTGTTTTGAGAATTGACCAGTATTATTTATTTATTTACAGTTTGCAGGTGATCCAGATTTGTCTAGTACTCACCTAGGTACATTTAATAGCCTGTAATATTTTAGACCGGCCACTACATTATTCTAATCTTCCTATGCAAAGCCTTCCGATAGCAGCTGGCGTTAGGCCAGGGACCAATTCTACGGCCCAACGGATAATTCCGTTCGGAGGTGGTGGGTGAGGTAGAATGGACAACAAAAGTCAAAGTCGATTAAAATTACCTACAATAAAAAAAAAATAAAGCATTTATTTACTTTCACAAAGGTTTTTTCCTTGTTTTGAAATTATGTAACTATGTTTATAATAACCTGATTTGTGAGAGACTGGTGCCTGAAGTAAGTTTGAAAAACCTGTACAGGTCACCAGTGCTCTCACATCACGGATAAAACGTAAGGAGACGTAATATGAGGGAAAAAAATAAATAACGAATCGAGAAAGTACCTAACTGAAAATAAGATTAATTGATTCCTACAAGCAGTGTTGTGTGTGGGGAGAGGTGCTAGGAATTAGAGTGTTAATTAGATGTGTGAGTGAGTGGATTTGTTAAGAAAGCGTGTAAATGAAGTGTTTATGTTCGAGTGAGTGTGTTTCTTTTTGAATGTTGTTGTGTTTCACAATGATCACTGAATCCTCCACTTATGAACTAAGCGAAATTAAAATTCAATCAAATCAAATTAACGTTAACTTTCAAGGTAAGCTTTTAAGAATCGCACCCGCGAGGAATCGTTGTAAATTAACTTATAAAAAAATATAATTCGTGCATAAGTTGACGTGTCTATCATAATAATACTTTTAACTTCAATGAATAATCTAACTTTGAAATCAGAAAATTTTGTGTCATTGCTAATCGACAGACACAGAATATGTCTAATGATAGCATATAGGTAAATACCTATACTTAAAAACCTGTATATACATATATAATCTTAGCCATGCTTTTATATATGTTTGTGTGTATCCCGAGAATAATTTTTGTTTATTATTTTGAGAAAGTTTAAACATTTTTTTTAACCCTAAGACGATAGGGTTTATTATTTCACAACAACTGTGGACTTTATCCGGCTGGTGATGCTTTTACTGTTTCAAGGCCTTCGCAAAAGAGTTTGTCAGCAACGAATTGTCTTAACTTTTTTAACTTAAGTACGTTATCATTAGTGGACAATGGAAGTTCTATCTCAATCAATATCTCTGCCGGTACCGCATTGCCAGCTATTTGATTTTGCGACCTCCGTAATGCGCCCGTTATCCGATAAGAGGGTAGTTTTTGCCCCTTTCCTGTGCGGCAAGGAAGTGTTTTTTATTCATAAGTGGGTAATGGAATACTATTTGGGGTGCCACTCAGGCTTGACTGTCACATGTCAGTTATACATGTGTTTTTTTTTCAGGAATCTATTCTGGGAAATTCTTGTTTTAACGCATTGCTTCTTGTAAAAAAAATAACGGTACTTTCTTTCCTTTGGCATGTTACATGTCCATTATCATTACGTAACTCCGGTTTTGCGAGAAATTTAAAAAGAACGTACCTACCTATCTTAGATGCGTATTAAGAAAATTACTACTTGGATACTGCAAACCCATCATTTTCAAGTTATTTACTTAATGACGGTATCAAAAAACAGATAAGCGCCGAATCTTTAGATAATGAACGTGGATTTTCTTTGGAGGCTCATTGACTCATCAAATAAAAGAGGTTTTCACAAAAAGCTTTCATAAAATAAAAGTTCTACGTTTTTTATTTCGATTGGAAGCGCGAGAGAATTTAAAGTTTGGTGCAAATCGTAATGTTGTTACTTAATCCTACTACTATTATAAACGAAAAAGTTTGTAAGGATGGATGTTTGTTAACCTTTCACGCAAAAACTACTGAACGTATTTTGATAAAACTTTACAGTAATATAGCTTATACATCAGAATAACACATAGGCTACTTTTATCCGGGTACCACGGACAGAAGCTAGTATAATGATAAAAACATTAACTAAATAAATAAATAAATACTGCTAGACATTTTAGACATTTTTCACATAACATCATCTAGCCCTAATGTAAGCAGAGTTTGTGTTATGGGAACTACATGACTGATAAACTACTTATATACATAGAAAACACCCAGACCCGAGACAAATATTTGCAGATCATACAAACATTTGCCCCGCGGCGGGAATTGATCCCGCAACCTTCTGCGTCTGACATTGACGATTATTGCGACGACGAATATAAAAAGTAAAAAAGGCATTGGCTTATTCCAATCACCCCCATATTATAAAATAATGTTAATAATAATATAGTACAATATTCTGGGATTTTATTTAGTCTTGGATATATTTAATTTATAAGTTACTGTAAAGTTTCATTAAAATCCGTTCAGTAGTGTTTGCGTGAAAGAGTAACAAACATTCATCCTCACAAACTTTCGCGTTTATAATAGAAGTAGGATTTTACAATAAGAACAGTTAATATGCTAAGTACCTCAAAGAGCTCTTTGAAGAGGCCGTGTACGTTCACTTTCAAAGAGACTTTTTCTTTGATCTATATTGTTTAAATGTTTGGGTAGCGTTTTGGTATCTCATCTCCGCCCTAGAAGGACATCGCCACATATTTTCACGGTACCGCGAGCGTACTTTATTGGTACATACATCCCTCAATCCAAAACGATGTAAGAAACTGATACTCTTTTATGATGTTTGAATACGGCCTTGTGATAGTGCTTCTGAATAACGGATAAGACTGAAAATTCAGTACAGAGCAATAATTCAATTAAGAATACAAAAAAAACGAAGCTCCAGAACATAATGAAGGTTTTTTTTTGGTACGGACAACCTTCTTGCTTTGTATGAAGCTACTCATATGGTTTCAACTTTGAAACTGAACTACCACGATCAAAAATAAATGTCTTATTCGTGTATTTTTTTTTTATTTAGGGGCTCAATTTCACAAAACCAAATAGATAAATTTATAACAAGAGAAGAAGGTAACAGAATAAAATGTGCTGAGATGTTCGCTCTATTTGTTATCTCTACTCTATAACTACACTCGCATATTGAATTTCGAAGGGATTTGGCTAAGTGTTTTAAGATTGTAGGGTTCGATGTTTTGATAAAATTGCGGAGGAAATATCTTTTTTTCAGGGAAGTTCGCAAAAAAATTTCATTATTTGAAAGGGAAATAATTTTTGTAATTGGTCTTAGGTAATACAATGGGACTTCAAGACTGAATACTGTTTAAGGACGTTTAATAAGATAGTTTTTAGTATTTTATGGAGATGTATTAATGAGAGTTGTTAAACAAATTCTTTTAAATTGCCATTGTAAAAAACCGTCCAAAACGTCTTTTCGGCTTAGGCCATTTTCTAGCCGTGTTATTCTACCCACAAGCTAAAAGTAGTAATAATTATTTGGTTTTTGGTTGCCATAATATGTTTGGCTGTCATAATCAACAGTTGTTCACTGCTGGACATAGATCTCGCTAGAGGGAGCCAACGATCTGAGGCTACACCCAACTTCCTAAAACCGTTAAGACGTCATCCATCAATCGAGTGGGTCATTCCTACTCTGGATCATCTGGTCTGCCATTAGAGAACTTTACTCCCCAGCAACTATCAGGTTTTCTGGAAGAGATCTCTATTAGCGGTAAAACCGCCCGTTGTACTCTGCTTTGTTTGTAATTTGTTCTATCTGAATTTGTAAGCAAAATAATGATGTGGTTTACAATAAATTAAGTATAATCTATCTATTTTACCTATTTTCTGTGTTTTGTATTTTGCTTTGGTGTGCAATAAAGAGTTTATCTATCTATCTATCTATCTATATTTAACTAACAATTATCTGTTTTCGATCCTAATGCCACTTCAACTTGCTAATTTTATAAAGTTGATGGCTGTATACGGCTGATCACGTCGCGGTCACCAATATGGAGAACACGGTTGCTAGTGTGTCCTCCAATTGCTGTGGGAAGATCTTCCACCGAGCTGATCCATCTGATCCACTTGCTCGGGATCCTAGGACCGAGGACCTAGTTGTTAGTCGGAGGTATTATATGTTCAAGTAGCGTGAAAACTTCACTTGCGCGATCTAAACACTTCGATGCAACGCCATCTGTGTATTGACTATGGTAGCTCTTCGTTGATGTGATGTAACGTAGCTCAATCATGTGGCAAGAGATGTTGCTACATCTGTAATGGTGAAAAATATTGAAAAGGTCCAACTTACCCGTCCATTTTGAGTGATATTCCAATTGACGGCTGCTGGCTCATTAGCCGTTGCACCCTTGTACCGCAGTAATGCCGCTTGTCTTATGGTGTTATTTACTCTGTTGATCGAAGAAATAATATAATAATAAATCTATGCATGTACTTTCATTGGCTATCACGGTTCTTTATCGTTCACATCAATTTCTGTCCATCCAAAGGTTGTCTAGAAGATATGGCTATTAGCGATAAGGCAGCTCATGTACTTCCGCAATTAGCTTGTAATTTGCTCTGTTTGAATTTGTAAGCAATTTATTTGATGTAAAGTAAAGCGGTAAGTGGTTTCTATCTATCTAGCCAATGATCTATCACAATCATATAGAAATGGCCCAGTAAAAATTATATTACCAAGTGTTATTGGTCAAATATGCCACAAAAAAGTCTACTACTTATGAAATAAATGGTCGATGAAGTACTTTTGCAAACGAGGGTTTTTAAAAACAATCTGAATCAAACAATATCAAACCACTCGACGATACTTTTCCCGCGGGCTGCAGTCTAGCAAAACTTGCTCTCTTCAAGTTATTCCCGCAACTTAGCATTGTACATTTACATGTCATTTAATTCTGCCTTTTTGTAATTGTTTATTTGTGTGTACAATAAAGAATAAAGAATTGTTTTTTAAGCATAGTAATGAAGTAACTTAAAATATTTTGATTACACATCAATTAACATGATATAAATAATAGCCAAGTATAATTTTTGTGTTTATATGACATTAATCAAGCGTTCAATACAGCTCTCTAGCGCCAAACATCATTTCGAATTATGTTCGTGCATAATTCTTGTTTATTCGAGGAAATAAAGAAAGTCAGGAAGATTGCAGGAAATCATAGCATTTTATAGGGAGTTTTTGACAGGTAAATAATATTGGTGATGAGAATAAGTAACTTACGAAGCACATGCCAGGAGACCGCGTACCCTGATCCAGTAGTTGGCAACCGGTTTGTCGGCGTTGATAATAAAGTCGAATCGCTCACCCGAGTAACTCACAAGTGCTGATACTGGAACAAAGAACGAAAATCATTAGCAGAGCATTTTACAATCTTTAACGTGATATTAGGCCCGTGGGAGCGGTACGCTGACTTCCAATCCGGAGATGGTGGGTTCGAACCCGAATGGATTTTACCATTTGAAATATTTGTGTGCGCATCAACACGTGCTCAAAATCCTCATTGTGAGGTAACCGGCATGCAATAGAACCAAAAATTCAAAGGCATATGTGCCATCAGTTAGTGTTCAATTGGCAATTGGCTTGCAATCTGTCACGTGGAAAATTAACTTGTAAAACATGGGCATTAGCCAAATTCAATGTTTGAACGTGCTTCTAACTACCCCTTCTTGGTATCTTTAAATATTTATTCACTGAGTATGTATCTGAGGATCTGCATCATGGGGATTACATGATACAAAAAAACACGAAATACAAAATATTTATTTCTGTTACTTATAAATTAGCGCTTACAGGATTTGAAGTGTCCTTTTAAGCAATTATATGCTTGTATTAGGAAAAGCCGCTCTTCTATAACATTTTTATAAATTATCTTATAAGTTGTACCTAATAGGAACAATAAAAAGAAAAAAACAAACTAACTAAACAAAAACTTAAATGTGCATTTTGTGTGTGTGTTTGTGTGATGATGGATATCGTATTTAAGTAGTGATGTATTAACTAAAATCCCTGCCTCTCGAATGTCATAGGTTTAAAACGGTCTACGAAAACATTGTAACGAAACCAACATATCGTTTAACCAAACATTCAAAGAGCATCTGCGAAGCGCATTAAATCTTTTCACTACATTCTTTCACCAGGCCTCATCGAGCAGTTAACCCCGAGAGGTGTCATATTGAACTACACTGTTCTGTCAACACATCAGCCTTTTAGTACTGATGTTGGCAAACGGGGACATTGTCATTATTTGTCATTGTCATTGCGTCATGTTGCCTGCTGTGCTCTGATTGGTTGAAACCTTAGTTTCGACTAATCAGAGCATAGCAGGAGTGGCAGGACTCGCACAACAGTTGACAGAATTGTTTACTAGCAAATTATCAAACATTGCGTCTCTTGAGGCTGTCTACTCTATTCCACCATATCTCAGCGAAAACTGCCCCGTAAATGCAATTTACGGCCTTATGGTCCAAAGTAAATTTTATATAGAACGAGGCTTATTACATTTGTAATATACTACAATAAAATACAATACAATTTTAAATCCTACTAATACTATAAATGCGAAAGTTAATGAGGATGGATGTTTGTTACTCTTTCTCGCAAAAACTACTGAACGGATTATGATGAAACTTTACAGTAATATGGCTTATACATCAGAATAACACATAGGCTACTTTTTAATCGGGTACCACGCGGGCGAAGCCGTGGGCAGAAGCTAGTATAGTACATACGGATGGAGCTTAGCCGTACTTACGCACTAATGACTATCAAAAATGTGGCCCCAATTATTTCCTTGAGATTCAGTGCTATTACTCCAAGAAACTAGCTTTGCCTACGACAGATAAAAAAGATCACTGTCATTTCATTCGCCTTTTCCAGAAGTAAAGCTACCAACTACTATCAAATAACTAAACACTGCTACATAACCCATTCAAAAGCCCGTTAGGAGTCTAGAGCCACAATCACCTAACATCCAATTACAAATCTATTGGAGACAAAGCGGAACTACTGGCTAACGATTTGAATCGTTTCATTGTACCTTTGCAAATACCATTAGTACTTTTGTTAACCGTTATACCTTTGTCAGTAACAATTTGGTATGGGATTTGAATAAAGGGCATAAAATGAGGGTTTGAAACTAAAGTGAAATTATTGGTTTTACTTTTATGAAACTGACCGGTGTATTGAGATTGGAATTGATTTTTATCCATAAAAGGGAAAACCCTTTGTGCTCTTTGGTTTTTCACGTCGGTCACATACTTTTTTAAGCACATTCTCGAACTATTTTATTGGGTACAGTAAGTCTTATTGTACCCATATGCTGCACTATGTTTAATAACTTTTGTAACATACCGCACACTCTAAAACAGTTACAGTGTGCGTAGGTTTTGAGTGTGTGCGTAACACAGGTTGTGTTACGTGTCCTAAAAAAGTTAGTAAATCGTTTAAACGGCAAGGTGTACGCTTTTACAACAAACTCCCAAGAGATATACAAAAACGGACAATTAACAAATTTAAAAACGTAATTAAACAAAAACTTTATAAAAAAGGCATACCTACTATAAAATATATGATTATTTAGATGACAAAACTCTTGGGATTGAAAATAATCCAACTCGATAAAAAATGTAGGTACCTAGGCATCTATTGTTTTGTAAAAGAATCATTAAAAGAATAACAGCCTTGTTTTCTTGCCTTTCTTTCCTGGCTTGGTCGCGGAAGAACAGGCAGTAGATTAAATCGGCGTTTAAAAGTGATCCTTGTAATTTTAATGAATGAAATTAAATGATCTTTGACTTTATAAATAATTAATAAGGCACTCTTCAGTGTCATCATATCACTAACTATGCAGGGTTATCAGGAGAAAACCAGTGATACTAACAATTGCCGGAAATAACCGCCGTAGTTTTGTAATACCAATATTACAAAACTTTATAACCCTCGACGTGTGTTCTATCACGTACTGTGTACCCCTCCTAGTGATGTACAAAATGATACCAATAAAACAGCAAAAAAAATTGGTTTCGCCATTTCACATTATGCCTCCGGGGGGTATTAGTCCAAAGGTCTGACCATGTCCAAGGTATCAAAATGTCCATATGCTACAGAGACAACTAGTCAAACAACTTCTTATCCTAAACATATGAGTTTAGGATAAGAAGTTGTTTGACGATATCGTCACACATGGCGGGTAAAACTTTGCTCTAATGTATTTTGCGTTGAACAATATTTTGAAAGTAAGTACATAAATTTGTTTGCTTCTTGGAGAGTTTAAACCGAAACTCAACAGCAAAACGGCTTAATTCTCCTAGCACAATTACCAACCCTGAAATGAGCAAGAATAATTTTCACAAAATTTCGCAGGGATTTAAAGGAAGGTTGCCTGAACGTGACTAGTAATGGGGCATACCTTATCAGAAATAACTTTTTAAGACCTTTACATTTTATCAGTATGGTAAAAATTGTATAAGGGAGAGAAAAGATACGAGTCAAAAACTACCTTACGTTTAATAGTACTCATATAAGTTATGAATGCACTGCCACTCACTCGGTTATTAGTTTTATGATAATCCTCATATTAAGTAACATTTTAGGCTAAGGTTGGGTGTGTCTTAATATTTGTTAGAAAAATTGATTTTTTTTTGGAGCTTCAACCGTGCCGTTTCAGAGGGACTTCCTCCCTCGAACACTCAGATTATGGAATGATCTCCCTGCTGAGTTATTTCCAGTAGCTACAGTATGAGGTTCATCAAAAAGTGAAACTTTTAAAGGGTCAGCAAACCGCGTGGATACCTCTGGTGTAGCAAGCATCCATAATATATGGCAACCGCTTACCAACAGGTGGACCGTATGATTCTTTGCCAACTAGGTGGTATAAGAAAGCAGCATCAGCATGTTCATACCTTTTTCCAACGTTGATATTTGTTCGTGCTTATTATAATTATTAAATGAGGTTTGTTTACCGCATTTTAAACGTTACTTCACCCGAGGCTAAAATTTATCCAATAATTAATATTTGGTCTAGATTATTAGAGTTATCCTTTTGAATGAGATATGTTATATTTCTAACCGCACTATGACCGCGCTTACAATTTGCCCAGTCCTCCTTTATTCGCAATCATTACGACTAAAACAGTGGGATTCTCTGAATTTTAAGCACATTGTGTGCACGAGGCTGAAATATTATTATCAAGTTAGTGGGCCCTGCCTGACGTTGCAAAATGCTTGCGATTATTCTGATTAAACAAGGGAAGGTACTCGTGTCGTACTGAGAACTCATACATTAAAGTTCATCATCTGCCATTAAGTTTTTGAAGAGTTCCTGTCTGCATCTCAATCGAAAATATGGCAGTAAAGTTGTGTCTAAATATCTAAAGGATTTTCATTATATAATATCCCGTAAGGGGAAATTTCTGCCTAAAATACGAACTAGTTTACATGAAAATACCAAAAAAACTACAGGAAAAATATTTATTAAGTTTTTAAATATTGTTAAGTGTATTTGGTCTAATGCATAGAACAAGTTTGTAGTACTACTTTTGAAGCGACAAAATCTTAAAAACGAATGAACGAAAATTGCGGCGAAAAGTTAGCAAATTCTAAAAAATCCATTTCACAAGCCGAACCTACATGAGCGTATCCGTACGTTCGGATGTCAGTCTAGCATACGCCCGCTCTTTGATATCAACCGACAATTTGAATATGTAGATCACACAGAGACTCGCTGCCCAACTGTAAACTGCTTTCACGTACAAAGCAGGCTACGGCCGACTCTACGCTCACAAGTGCTTACCAGCTTACTGGTACAAAGTAACACATACTTTGAATAAATAATTGTTATAGTTAACTGCTACTGCTATCCGGATAGTTTGAAATTGTGCGCGTTACCGTACACCATCTACTGTTTGCCAGGTTGTACCACGAAAAAGCCTTTTAATTTTTGAAATAACGAATGGGAAACAGTGGAAGAAACAAAGATCAAGCTCTCTTAGTTATTTTTGAATCCTGGAGTATGGAATAATGAGTAATGTATCTATCATCTATCTATTATTATAAAAATAAAAATAATGTTGGTATTTTTTTCACACAGCATCATCTAGCCTCAACCCTCAACCTTATGCGTCTCAGGCGGGCCTTGGCCCACTACGCCACGGAGGTCGTAAAATAGCTACATGAAAATAGATAAATAACATGGTATGGACGTGAAAGCTTGATTTTTTTAATTTATTTTTATCAAATACGATGTAATAAATCAAGTTAATTTTCTTTCATCAGTTTTCGTTTTGAATGTAGTATGCTTTGTATGCAAATGCGGCATACACGTTACAAAATTTAATGTTGATTCAAATTCTAATATTAGTTTAGTACTGCTGGTTTGTTTTCGATCAAATTTTGAGATTTATGCATAGAATTTGGCAATTATGGCTCTCTAGTCAAACTTAAATTTTGGAAGTAGATGTCTAGGCACAGAATATTTTGTTAGTGCCAGAAAGGTGAACAAACAAAATTTGTGAAGATAAATATGGTGGCTAATGGCTGGCTTTTTTGCAAAAATAGGTTCGGCTTTTTTATTCAAAACCTTTAAAAATCTCCATAATTTAATTCAGTTTATCCTCCCACGTTTTTATTCCCAATATAAATAAACCAATATCCATGTATATTTCAGTTCAGCTATAAAAACTACGAATTAATTTGAAATTCAAAGCCAAAAACGGTTTGACCTCAGTTTACGAGTAACTAAAACCTCTCGGTCTGTTCGTCCGCAGTTCGAGAACTTTTCCAATTTCCTGGTGAAATTTTTTCATCGAAAAATATCTACTTAGATTGTGAGTAAGTAGACAAAGGCACCATGGCCTTCAGATTCATGATATAAAATCCAAAATTTACAATATCTTTGCTCGCTTTGTACGTGATGTCAGAATTTACGCGGTTCGCTCTGTTCGCCAAGGATATATTATCTTGACTTTTTATCTATGGTTCGCTTTGCTATACTTTAATTTGGCATAAATTGATCTAGTTTAGACGATGATTTTAAACGACCCTTGTGAAATCAATGCATAAGAAAGTATTGACGTTGGTTGGCTCAACAGCCAACACACAAGTCAACAACAAAGTCAACAAGTAAGTCAATACTTAGACCTAAAAATTTGTTTGTTGAGTTTTCTACCTATTTTTAACAGTTTGCAGTTACTAACCATAAATCAGTGATTTAAGAATACGATTACAATATGAGTGTACTAGATAAAAAAATGTTTTGAATAAAAGGTACCTACCTACTTTTGGTCTTTCCTGGCGTATTTCCTATGGATTTGTGAATACCAAGCCTGTATTGTATATTATTCTTTTAATAGATTTGTTACAATTATTTTAGATCTAAGTACCTGGCACAGTGATAGTTCCCATTGTTGCAGTATCTAGATCCTTTTTCTAGTTTAACAAAGGTTTTGAAACGAGTTTTCCGTAGAGTGCTTTTTATATGAAGGCTGTTTGAGCTATTGTTGAAAGCACACATTTTCTGCGAACCCATATCATTAACACTAACTCAATTAAAACTACCTACCTAAAACAGAAAATACCTACAGTTGATACTCATATAGATGAGTGCGCATTTATTTTCATCTTTACACAACTTTGCATTGACATAAGGGCATATAAAAAGTTGAAAATTGCACATTAATCAGTAATTATATCAAGTACGATTATTTTTCTACAAAATTTTTGCAACTCAAAAATAAAACAAAAAAGTCTAGCAGGCTGAGACACAATGCTCTATCTTATCTTATCTCAAAGGCATAAACTGCCCCCTTAGGACCACAAAGAGGTATTAGAATTAATTACTTTTGGCCTAGTAATAAACAGAGGGCTTCAAGATTGGGATATTTTCACACGAGATTTTTATCTTTACGAGCTTGCAATATGTCATGAGATTTTAAGAGGCTGGCTATCTTTTCATCATGGCATGAAGTTTATATTTGAACGATAAGTAAAATTAAATAAGGTTTTTGTAAAGTTTGATGAGCGGACACTGCAATCGATGACTCTGTCCGTAGCTTGCTGGCGTAGAAATGTGATAAATAAACATACTCACTCTGACTCTGACTATATCAGAGTCTGATATAGTCAGAGTCAGACTAATGCCGAGATTACAACGCCTCCTTAAAAAAGGTAATGAAACCTGTCAAAGAAAACAAAAATACTTATAATAATCTACTAACACATCTATCTATATAAAGGATGTAAATTTTGTAAGTTTGAGGGTAATCTCCAAAACTACTCATCCGATTTCAAAAATTGTTTCACCAATATTTAGTATTCTCGGTGTGAAACTAACCGACTGTATCCGTAACACCATATTGCACTCCAAAACTCAAATCGCCGACGTCACTCAAAAAGCTGCCAAACTGAAGTGGAATTGGGCTGGGCACGTCTGCCACATGCCCGATGAACTCTGGGCAAAAATTACAATCAAATGGGCCCCCACCATTTGAAGACATACCAGACCCAGGTTAAGATGGTGGCACGAGCTGGACTCGTTTGAGAAGGATTGGTCCTTATTAGCACTAGACCATGAAAAGTGGAAGGGGGATAGGGAGGCCTTTGCCTGCAGTGGGACGACGCAGGCTGATAATAATAATAATAATATTTAGTATAGACTTTTAGGATGCCCCTTTTAATAATTATCCGTTAAAATAAAAGGGCTTTTCGTGGAGACCAATTTTGCAACATCAATCGACGAAAAAACGGTTAAGCGAATGCATTTCTTACGAACGCTACTGTTTTTGGCTACTTTTTATGCAGATACCACGCGAGCGAAGCCGTGAGCTATTGTTCGGTACTCGATAAAAAACAGGTATTCATTCATACATAGTATTTCCTCCTAC
Source organism: Perizoma flavofasciatum (assembly GCA_958496245.1). Taxonomy (NCBI): domain Eukaryota; kingdom Metazoa; phylum Arthropoda; class Insecta; order Lepidoptera; family Geometridae; genus Perizoma; species Perizoma flavofasciatum. The sequence goes on from OY292442.1 coordinate 6,055,678, forward strand.
ATACCGTAGCATAGTTAAAAGTAGAGGAAATCTCTGATTCCTCTTATCCATTTCCGGTGGTGCGATAATTGAATTACTGAAACAAAGTTATCTAGAAAGCTTGAACAGAGGTAACGAGAGTTCCTGTTTTGGTACAATCGGATGAAAATGTGTCGTAGAGCAGAAAATGTTTTTGTTTACCAATAATATTAAAACCAAAACTTATGAAATTCGTTTTGTTTTAATCACGTTTTCACGGAAAGAAAGAAAACATTTATTTGCAAACGTTGCAATAGAAAACAAATAGACAATACTCACACGAGTTTCGATGCGACACGGAACAAAAAACCTACAACTTTTTATCTTCCTACTACTATTATAAACGCGAAAGTTTGTGAGGATGAATGTTTGTTACTCTTTCTCGCAAAAACTACTGAACAGATTTTCATGAAAATTTACAGTAATATAGCTTATACATTAGAATAACACATAGGGTACTTTTTATCCGGATACCATGCGGGCAAAGGCGTGAGCAGAGGCTAGTAATACATAAAGAAGTAGGTAGGTAGGTTTGTTTATTTGTTACCATTTTTTTACGAAACGGCTAAACCGATTGCGATGTTTTAGAATTATTTATCGATTCAGTGCGCCTCGTTGCTTTTTTCATATAAAAATAATAATAGCCAATTTCCTTGAATATTCGGTTCTAAGTTAAACCGTTTTACATTGTTTTATTAACCGTTTTAAGCACCGTGTATGTATAAATAAATGCTGGTCATTTTTTTCACACAGCATCATAGCCCCAAAGTAAGCGGAGCGGTAACGAGAACTACATGACTGATAAACCACTTATTATTATTTTTTTGTAAATACATACATATTATAGATAAAAAAACACCCAGACCCGAAACAAGTATTTGCAGATCATACAAACATTTGTCCCGCGATGGGAACTGAACCCGCAACCTTCTGCGTCGAAGGCGGTCCTTCGCCCACTGCGCGAAAGAGGTCGTCAAGGGAAAATTATATTAACATTCGTAAATACTTATATGAACTTACTTCGTATCAGAAGTTGGGATACAACACGGCACCATTTAATGAGTACCTAACATTGATTCCAACTGATCTATGACATCATATAGGTTGCGGAAAAAATGGAGGTGGCCCTAGGTCGTGATGATGATGATGATGATGATGATGATGATGATGATGGAGCAATTACTTGTTAAAGAGAGCTGTCAATGCCAAAACAGTCTTTTAGCCGTAATGGAAGCCTTTGTAGCCTATAAACTTCTACTAGGGCACTCATGGTAAGCCACTCGGTACTGACACGGACCTAACTTTCTTGTTAAATTCATGACAAAGTTTTAATTTTAAGCCGACAACCAAGTGCGGACATATCCAATTTTTTCCCCAAGTGTACATTCTAATCTTGACGACGTGAGCTTTTAGTTCATGTTTGTTCTCGGGACAATGGACAGTGTTGCCAGTTGAAACACCTCGGATAAATATAGCAGACACTTAATGTCTACGATTTCAGAACTTGAGGAAAAACTTAAGAATTTTGAATGAAAAAGGACGCGTGATTTTATATGCGAACAATGCGAAATATGTACTTTTATATGGTTTCCATACCTAATGAATTCAATTTCATTTTCAAAATCATTGACATAGGTTATGTAGGTTATTGTTTTGTTGTACGCTTCTATAATAAGCTTCCGGTACAAATAGACGAGCTTCCTATTCGTAGATTCAAATATAATATACAGAATAATAATAAAAAAGCGTACTTTAAATGCCTATAATGACGATAAAACTACATGGTCCGAATTCGTCGCTCCACTCCCTCGATAGCTTACTTGTCAAATTGCATATAACATATTTTTAGTAATAGGTTAAGCATCCTATCCTATCCTACTTATATTATAATAGGGTTAATTTGTGAGGATGTTTGTTACTTTTTCATTAAACTTTACAGTAATATTGCTTATACATCAGAATAACACATAGGCTATTTTTTATTCGGGTACCACGCGGGCGAAGCCGTAGGCAGAAGGTAGTTGTTATTATAAGCATGTGTTGTTTTAAAAAAAAAGTTTGATACTTATGAGACTTTATTTAATTGTTTGATTAATATGATCTTTCTCAATTCACCATGTTTGATTAGTACCAAAATCTAAGGAATGAAGGTTCATAATAATAAAATTTGTTGCCTGATTCTTCTAGGCTTGGCCGTGAGGTGCTGACGTAAATTCATTTTTTTTTTCACGTACTTTAGATGTTGACGTTTCTATATGATTTGTAATTCCAATGAATAAAACCTATTATAGTATATCGTCGCGTTCATTCTTCAGATACAGTTAACATAGTAGCGCCTTTATCCTACACGAGGTGCGAATGTACCTCATGTAGGCTTAAGGCACTAACATGTTAACTGTATCTTCAAATGAAGCGACTAATATAATAATGATCGAACTTCACTTCAAGAAGTTCGTTTAATCTTATATTGTCTTTGATTTTGACTTTCTAGCAAAGGGCTTCGCAGACTTTTCCAAAGTATGTGATCGTGTAGTTTTCCTCTTGCTTTTGTTCTTCCTCTAAGGTACCATTCAATCCCATTTTTGAAGCCAAAAACTACTCTACCACAAACCCACCCACCTACAAACTCAAGTCTTGAAGTGTAATCAAATACCAAACTAATTTCGCAGCTCAATATTATTTAATTATTCTGCCGTTAAAAAAAGCGTGGTTTGAAGCTAGATGGTTAAAATGTTAGCTACATTTTAGTTTTATTCCCTTTTCCCTAATAATTTTAATGAAAAAACTTTGTTTACTCCGAAAACTAGAGATTTGAGGATCAAAAGGGCTCTAAAAAGAAGCTGTTTTGGGTTTCCCTTTGACATGTGACCTCTGCCTTAACTATCTGTTCGGTTGTCATTGACATAAAGTGTTATTATCAGATATCAGGTGTTACAACATCAAAATGGATTTACGCATCTAAGTTACGAGGGGTTCCATACCGTCTGTCAATCTATTTGTCTATAGCTTTTTAACCATAGTACCTAAATGGTTGATTTTTACAGAATGCGTGTTACTAATATAATTTGTTATCTAGTTAGTTATAATTACTTTATACTTTTAGGGCGACTGGTCGAAGTGACTCGTTACCAGAGAGCTGGCTTGTATCTGGGTCAACGCATTAGCATTGCCATTCAACGTGGCAATACGGCGAGTATTTTGGGAACGCTTTCGTCTGGTAGTGATCTGGATCAGTTGAGCTATCTATAGATAGTTTGCAACGGTCTTTAGATAGCATGTTCATCTTTTTTTTTTGTATATACCTACTTGTACATCGTTGTATGAATAAATGGTTATTAAAGTTATCTAGGACAAAAAATAAGTTGAATACCATTGAAAAAATGCAACGATCTTGCTATTTACCAAAGAAATTATTAATTGTTTCAAAACCCTCATAGCGCCAGTCCGACTTGCACTTGACCGGTTTGTAACCAAAGCCAGCAAAAGTAAACCTATTTAACATTGACGACCTCGATGGTGGCCGGAAAGCCAGCTGTTTCGCTGAGGTGCGGGTTCGATTCCCGCGAGACAAATGTTTTCATCTTCTGCAGATATTTTTTAAGGGTCTGGGTGCTGTGATACTGTTACTCATATTTCTTGATAACCACGATACATACAGAGAACCAAAGTGTGGGGTCAAGGCTATATTATATCTATTGGATGACTATTTACTTATTTAATTGAAGTGATACCTGATTATAGGGATTGAAATAGAATACCTGTTTCCTTGCATAAGCCTCTATCAATCAAATCAGATTAGGTCTATACAATGGATATTCCCGCCCATGCGAGGAACAATACGAGCGGAATAGTGGAGCGCTTAGACTGATCGACAGGGTTGGTTCAATGTACCTATAGATTGCAACTACAATCCATGGAATAGACCCATCTTTGAAGGTAGTAAATCTGACTGTTTACAAATAGGAAAATGTAGATGGATGATTAGATGTTAGAATAGCGCTTTCTCACTATTTTGTGGGTAGTTTATGATTGTGGGTAATCAAAGCCTTTATTTATCCCACAGTAAAATCGGCGTTTGAAGTTACAAAAATGTCTCGTGTATTTGTAAACAATTTTCCCGGAATCCGAACTTTACCCTACAGTTTATTCAATTTTCATTCAGATTCAAGTCAACGCCTTCTGCGTTACGAAGTCATTTACAAAGTTCAACGAGAAAACAAAAGAGATTAAAATAAGTAAAAATTAAAAGAATTCTCAAAGTCACATCCACAAACTCCAAAGTCGAGGGGTACAAAGATATTGCATCATCAGTATAAAATTATCAGTGAGGCGCTGCTGGCTAGTTTAGCTTGATATACGGATACGGTTACGGAACATGGTTTTGAACAGAGTCAAAGTTTTTATTAATTGAATGAATCACCAAAAAATAAATGTGCTTACGGTTGTATATACACCCTCAGATACCTACTTAGTGTTTAGATCTTTGAGGATACCAAGTAGTCAGAGGCAAATCCAAACATCATATTTGGCATTTGCCCATGTGCAAGTTAGCATTCCGTGACAGATTGCAAGCTTAGAAAAATCAGTCAATACGGCTTAGTATCCCTAGGTATTTTATTTCATATTATTTTTGTTGAGTGCAAAACACAAACAAAACATAAGACCCGAATTGAGAACCTTCTCAATTTTTTTATTCAATATAAAATATATTTTGCCCTAAAATTATTTTAAAGTTTCGTGTGTGAACATCGTTCATCCGTAAACGTATTCCAGCACATCACTAACAGAGTAAGAAGATAATGAGGGGAAAAAAATACTTACGTTACGGGACAACGAACAAAAGGATCCAGGAGATTTGAATTTAAACACACAAAATGAAAATATCAAAAGGGAAATGTGTTTTCGCAACTTTCATGCCCAAAAAGGCTCCAAAAGTATTCTAATGAATTGAGATGTACGTATTAAAGACGATCGTTTGTTGGATATTTTTCTTCCTTTGTGGCAGGAAATGACATGTACGATACATGAAATGACGTGGGCGTCAACGTTTTGGAACGAATTGAAGAAAAAAGGGTAGAAATTATTCTCGGAATCGTGATTACAATTTGTTCTATGTAAAACTCATGTTTGGACGTGCCTCTACTTGGTATCCGAGTATGTTCATCATGGAGTTCACAGTTGTGACCATGTTTGTCATTGTTATGTTCTAAAATATTGTTTTTTTCTGATATTGTTGGGGTTTGTGACTTTTCATTTATTGATTTATTGCTTACATGCACATAACATAGTTTGTATAGGTCTAAGTAATACATTAAATAGGCAGGTAGGTATATGAGCCCTGTAAGGGCGCTGCAACGTGAGTTCGATACACAATCATAATTAAATTAAATAAATAAAAAGAGGTAAGTTTTAAATAGGTAAGCTCAGTTTAATTGAGAAAAGGCGCTATTTTAATAAGGATTAGGTTTGTGTAGGAAGAAAGAGGTGTGTAAACTATCCTTGGAGGAGGCTTATACCACCAAAGGCGAGGTCAATCCTACTACTATTATAAATGCGAAAGTTTGTGAGGATGGATGTTTGTTACTCTTTCACGCAAAAACTATTGAACGTATTTTGATAAAACTTTACAGTAATATAGCTTATACATCAGAATAACACATAGGCTAATTTTTATCCAGGTACCACGCGGGCGAAGCCATGGGTAGAAGCTAGTATTTTTATAAAATCAATTTAATTTTAAACATATTAAGTGTATTTTTAGTGTGGATTTTTTTATTATATTTTAAGAGGAATAAAAACTTTACCGTCTCTAATCAGGGTACATTTTAAAGTAATCTTCTTACCTTTACATGTAAACTGTGAAATGTGCGGCCTTTCGAGGTGTTTCAGCTGAACTATAACATGACCAGCTTCAAAATATGTAAAAGAGACCTTCAGAGTAGGCAAGGCAACAGCAATGCCACAAGTGTTACATAATGTCAACAGGCGACAGACCAGGTAACCAGAAAAAGTTATGAAATTTTAAAAAGTACCAAATCTTACCAACCCAGTTTTAAATGCAAACCGTAAGTTAAGAGTGCTATCAAATTATCACTTACCAGTAAGAGGGAGCAGGTCATTGCCATCAGAGGAAATTACTGTGATGTTATGTCCATCCACCGACAATTCCACTGGACAATTGAGGAACTCCCCATTGATCAAACGAAAACGGTATCTCTGACCCTGCAAATACAGTACACACTTGAGCGATGAGAATACGATGAAAATAATAAAAGTTTTCTCTTTATTCTCCTTTATGTAATGCTCAGAGCACCGCTAAAACATTTTACTTTGAACAAAAGAAAATTACGCTTTTGTCCTGCCGCTGTACCTAATGTGCCCTGAGTTTGAAAAATTACGTCACTTCGGTTTTGTCTGTTTGGTCTATTTTTTATCTTTATAGGCATTTCTTCGAGACTCAATGACGCCATGTCCCATATCAAAGTAATACATAAAACTGGGGCAATAGACGGAATTTTGGTTACACCTACGTTTTTTTACACCGTAGACCTCCTACGGACATTCATGTGTTTCAAATACAATGAAACAATTATAAAGTTCTATATGTAATAGTATCATCAGTCCGAAGAAAAAACTGTTGTCGCCCGATGGGGCTAAAGATCGGGGAACACCTGTAATACTCCACTTGTTTTTTTGTCTATTTTTTACTTGTTATTTTATTGCTTGACATTTGTATTGAACTATATTGGTTAAATAGTTCATTAGTTTGAAATGTTATGTGGATAAAGTGTAGTTATATTTTTAATATGGACATGTTTACCTTAAATTAGATTAGAAATAAAAGAAAAATTGCATCCCAGATATAGATGAATGTGAGCTCCATAAAATATAATAAATAACTTTGTAATCAGGCGATAATTAAATATAAATTTATTATTATTATTATTATTCCACCATCTGCTAACTTAGTGTTTCGCCGTTAACTACTGAAATCCGTTCAGTAGTTTTTGCGTGAACGAGTAACAAACACAAACCTTCGCGTTTTCAACTATAGTAACACTTCGAGCACCTAGTGTTTAAACCTAACATAGGTTTTAAAACTACTAATTAACAAAAGTTAATTAAACCTACTTGGTTTGTTAATAAATCCATAAATAAATATCTAACGCGAGCAAAATAAATAATCTACAAAAACAATGAGCGCATTTTTTGTTTCATCTCAAAAAACTTTCAAAATCAATCGTAGATTTCATAAACATTTTCTCAGAAAAACTAGGTACTATTTTTAATAAATGTTGTCTACAACTTTGTGATGAAAGGAGTTTATCACAAAATTGTCGTGTTATAGTGATCTTTACAGGACTATCTTATATCAACCTAGTCATCCATCTCAATACATACCCAGTGACACGACGAATGTTTACATATAAAGTTACAATATCCCAGAAAACGATAAATATAACATACCTTTTCCACTTCAAAATACGGTGCCTTCATCATAGTAGTTCCATTATTGTTAGTGACCATGAATCTACCGCGTCCGTTGATGAGGAGGGATTCCGGTCGGTTGTCGCCGGAGGAGTGGTGATGGTCGGTGAAGAGGTTGATGGCAGCATTGTTCACCCAGTCGGTAACTAGAATAACGTGCTCAGACCTGGAAGAATGATAGGTGTTTTAAATAATAAAACAAAATATATTGTACCAGCTTCTGCACACGGCTTCGCCCGCGTAGTACTCATATAAAAAGTAGCCTGTGTATTATTCTGATGTACAAGCTATATTGACTCTTGGAATGAGTCGAAAATTAGGCGGTGCCTTCACTGATAGTGCAGTACGTGAAAATTCCCGTTTTTACAATACGAAATAATTACGAACTGGACCACGTAGTAGAGACTATACCTGTCAATGTCATACAGGCGTCTGTATGGGCTGTTCTCCGTAGATTCTCTGACGATGAGCGCTCCGGTAGTTCCGTCACCACGCTGCAGACCGATATGCGAATGCCAGAAGTAGGTACCCGGTTGAGGGGTGCTGAACGTGTATCTGTGTGAAAGAGAACATTCCGTCACTTCTACGTAGAACCACCCGGCACAACACTACCGGTAGTAGCAAATTTACCTACGAGATATTGCTGTAAGTGGTTAAGTGGTTTTCAGTAATTCCTGCCTCTAGTATTAGTTTAATTACAGAACTTAGATTTTTATATGTTATATCGAGGAAAGAAGTTACCATCGTTTTTTTATTACACCGAGGAAAAGTGTTACCATCGCTATTTACATATTTATTATTATATTATATTATTATATTTTTGATTGTGTTGCCTACTCTAAAGCATTATTTTAATTATATTTTTAGAAACGGGTTGTTTCAGCGGAAACACTTCAGAAGGCTCATTCTACAGTTTACATTTGAGTTTTGCGAATTTACAAAAGCGAACTCTGCAAAGAAACCCAAACTAATTAATTGATAATTAGTCTGGTAGCGACATAGATCAGTTGGGCTATCTATAGATCGTTTGCAACGGTTTTTAGATAGCTAGCTGTTTCATCTGTATTTTTTGTATATAACTACTTGTACTTAGTTGTATGAAAAAATGTATTTTTCAATAAAAAAATACAAAAAGAAATATTCAATAAATAGTTTATTGTAAAGCTTAGATCAAGCTCATAGCATGAAAATTATCGCATTTTGTAACTATTATTCAAACCAGAAAGAAAACATCAAGAGAAGTCAAAGCCAAAGTTAATAGGTTTTCCTCAAAGACATTGAAATGACAAGGATCAATAAGAAAAGTGGCATGGCAACTCGGATCTGGGTTTTGACGTCGGGCAGAAGCTTTGACGTAGTAACATTTAGTTACTACTAGCTTCTGCCCACGGCTTCGCCAGCGTGGTACCCTGATAAAAAGTAGCCTATGTGTTATTCTAATGTATAAGCTTTATTACTGTAAAGTTTCATCAAAATCCGTTCAGTAGTTTTTGCATGAAAGAGTAACAAACATCCATCCTCACAAACTTTCGCATTTATAATACTCATAGTTAGTAGTAAGATTTATATCAATGGGTAACTATGCCTCAAGTTTAAGTAAAACTGTAAAATGTTTAGGCCTATTACAAGTTTTGTGAGCATCTGAATAAACATGTACATTGAAACTCCTGACTTTTACTTGCAGCACCCCCTTGTGACTAAAAGCGATAAAACTTATCTAATAACATCCTTCAAGTCAAACAAATCGATTGAAAAAAAACTGCATTTTAATCAGATAAGCCGTTTTAGGTATATATTTTAAACAACCCTTTTGCGGCAAACGCATATACGGTTTCCACAAGTCATTGGTAATGGTGGTAAAACTTTTGATGTTATCTTACCTGAAAGTAGACTCTGCCTGGATAGGGCACTGCGTGACGTAAGGAGTTCCATCCATGTAAGGAGTCTCCTTCTGGTGCAGCCCGTGCCAATGAATGGTAGTTCCTGAAGCCAGCAAGCTGTTCTCCACGTCCACAATTATATTGTCACCTTGGCAGACCTGCCACGGTAAATTATTTATCATAATGTATCCCGAAAATTCTAATCCAGTGGGACTTGAAGATTTGTCTATAATCGCTAATGCGTAGACCATTTCGCCATGAATGGAACTGACGCTAATTGGCACATTTTTATTTCAAATTCACGGACGCTTAAGCGATGCGCGATGACACTACGCTACGCTACCATAAAACCAAAGGAAACCAAAGATGACTTATTGATGAAAATAGTAAAGAAATCAGCTGTTACGATTATTCTAGCAAATTAAAAAAAACATGGTCATTATCCATTCGGGTTAGTACATGTGTTCTGGGACACCCTGTATTATGTTGTTTGTAATTTGTTCTATTGTCGGTAATATTTTAAAAGCTCTGAAAATGCGAAATATTTGATTGAATCAAATATTGCATTAACAAACTGTATATCTCCTACATGATTAAACCATGAAATTGAAAATTCCACTTCAATATAAAATGGAGCCAAGTTTAATCTCTCCCAATAAACATTAAAAATAAAATCCTCGACAAAGCGGACTTTTAAAGCTGAAAAATATAAACTACAAACACTTTTGGTGGTTTACAATTTAACAAAACGATTAAAATAACTGTAAAAAGTTGTGAAACTCTGGACGTTTTTTCAATGGCAGTTCGAAATTTTTACTTTGTCCGTAACATTGCGGTCACTGTTAAAACTAAATTGCACAGTGCTCGTTGTTTTAACTAGAAACAATGTTGTGGAAAATTTCGCAGTTTTCAATTGCATCGGGTTTTTGATCTAATTAAAATTCAAAATCGTTGTACAGTTGAAAAGCAAACATTTGATAAATTGAACTAACATAAACAGATTAGGATGCAATAAAAGTACATACTTTTCAACAAAAAAAACTTCAACAGCAATTGCCTTTAGAAGTCCACTTCTGGATAAGGCTTTAAAAAGCAATGTTTCGTCAAATATTTGCATGTTCTGCAGATATTTGTTTTGGGTTTGTGGTCTGGCTGGATTTTAGTACGCAGCATTAGATAGCAGCGCTGTTTTGTAAAGTGAATAGCGGAAATAGCGAATTCTACTGGCTACGAAATATATCTATTATCTGATTATCCAACGGGATTAGGCTCCTTTTACCCAGACGATAAAACAGATGAACCAAACATCAGTTTTGAGGGGCCTTTTAGATTTTACTGTCTAAAAGTCTGGGGTACTTCACTGTCATAATGCCTGCCAACGACATAACCGACTCTGAAGTTAGTTATTTGAGGTCATATCGAATAATGCGTTAAAGCTTCTATTGCTTCCCAAAACAATATAGCTACACCAAATAGCTTACTTCAGTGCGTTCAAAATACATTGGCAGTACTATTATAAGGCTTACCTCTATCGCAGGGCCGGGCATCTTCCTATTTACAACGGTTATAACTCTTCCAACCCCGTTAGCCGGTATACAATCCGGGTTTTCACAGTGCGTCGCATTTTGGGGGCAGTCCATACACGCTTTACTCATAGAGTGGTACAATTCAACATGAAACTTGTAGTAACAAGTCTTCTTCTCCCCAGTCTTACAGACTCGGTAGCACGGGTGGTTTTTTCCATCTTTCGGCATCCCAATGCTATCTAAACCGGGGTTTTGGACAGAGACTGAAGGGGGTTTGGATAGGGATAGAATTGGAAAAGGAAGTTTCTGTATAGTGTATGTAGAATTAAAGTTCAGATTGGAATTCAATGAATTTGGGCTGTAGTATGGATCTTTGAAGACATGTTGTTCATAGCCCGTGATACCTGGAAATCAAAATAAGATTAGCAAAAGAGTGCTTGACAAAAAAATGAAACGATACATTATAACACAATAAATGTCAAAAACCGACTTCAAATAACGGGAAATTGATAAAGAGTCCAATATGCAATTTTATCAACTACCGTTTTTCATCCTTAGGAGTGGGATTTTTTATAAAATTTATGTGGTGGTCCCATATAAATTTTATTCCATCCCATTAAAAAAATAATCATTAAAATCGGTTCATAATTGGCAAGGATATCGCGATATACGCGATATGCTTGCAGTCCCATGTTTACGGTTTCTACCCTGCAGGTACTCTAATAGCAGCAGATCCTCACGTGCCCACGTTATTTTGCTTACTCTTTCGAATAAAAAACAAAAGAAAAGAAACAGATTTGGCTTGTCGTGATACCATGTACCATGATGTATTTTTAAGTTTTACGTGCAAAATAGCAATCCCTTTTATGGAACCACCTCGGGATCATTCTCTATACAACAACAAAATAATTAAACAAAATACACAATAATTATCAAAATCCTTTAACAATTAGCGAATATACAGTTAATTAAAACGTACAGTTTAATTAACTGTATAACTGGCTTCAAAAAAAGAACCTCCTTCTTTTTTTGAAGCCAGTTAATAATTTGGAACATGCTCCTTTTATGCTCTAAATATTTATTATGAAGTTAGAAATTGAAACTGCTGATGAAAACGAGCCTACACACATTCTACTAAAATACGACTAACAAAGCCAGAGTACATACAAAGATACATACAAGGCCAGAGTGGTCAAAAACAATCTCTTGTTGTCAACAGACTCAAGGCCGGGAAAAAGAAAAGCCTGTCAAGTAATGACAAGAAAAGTCTTGATATACGTATAAATGTCAAAATCAGTATTCTACAAAAAAATACATGATTAAATTTAGTTTCAAAGTGGATCGATAGTTATAACGCAATATAATATAGAGACATGGTTATAAAAGATTTACGAGAATTGGGTCTCAGGTTTGAAATTCATTTGAGTCAGCGGTGTTTTAAGTTTGATGCCCGATTTTTTTACGGAATTTTATAAGCCTTTATTAACTGACTATAAATGTACTTTTTATCTGATTGTTTTTGATATCCAGCGCCTATATATATAAAGTTAAATGTTGATCGAAAGCAGTTATTCTGTGAAAAAATAAAAAATCCATGTAAAATAATATAACATTCTAAGTGAAAATTTAGAGAGTAGTTTGTCTGTACATATTAAAATGAACTACTGGTTGAGCGGGTCGATGAAATTAAATTTTGTAAGAAAGTGGACTGTATCTTTAGGGGTAGGCAGGCTGATACGTATACACTAATATTTCACCAATCGCAGTAGAAAGGGGTATTCAAGGATATGAAAGGAAACTGCACTCACCTTGCTGTCCTTTAACACTGCAATCCTTAGTAGTAGGTAGGTATCACACACGAATTGTTACAGCACACATTAAAACAGCTTATTAACGTGATTGTTCAGGTAAATTTGATATGATCAATTAGCGGAGAAAGTACAATACAGCTTGTGTCGTCGCGAGTCGCGGTAGCGGTAGCGGGTAGCGATAGCGGGGTAAGTCCCTCAAGTCGCGGTACGCGTCTCGCCATTCCCAGTGCAGTTAGGATTAGGGTGGGGGAAAGGTAGCTAGGTATATTATCTGCGATTGGCTACTAATATTGGTAGGTATGTAAATAGTGGCGTAACCATTCCCCCCAGCTTGAAGGGTTTCCTTCAAAGGGAGAGCAAACTAATAAAGTCTAACTCTTGCTTAGCGATTACAATTAAATTATATAGCGGAGTATGTTTATATGAGAATTAAATATGAGTGCTAATTACTTAACTTTAAACAACTTTAATAGATATAAGTATTTATATGTAACTAACGATAGAGAGTTGTAATTTGTTACTGGTTTGGAAGCCTAGCCAACCGAACAATTGGTCTGAGATAGGACTGTCCATTAGCGCAACGAACCTTCGCTATTCGAATCTTTCCATCTCCAGATGATGGGAAAGTCTCCTCTACAATAGCTAAAGGCCAGTGAAGGGTAGGAGCATTATCCGTTAAAATAACCACTACAGTGCCTACAGTAATAGGTTCCGACTCCGTATTCCACTTTTGTCGTGCCTGTAGAGTGTGCAGATATTCGGCTCTCCAACGATGCCAGAATGACTGCACAAGCTTATCTAAGAGCTCATGTCGCGCGAGAAGATGCATTTTATCCTCTGTTATATTATTTGCGGGTAAATATTTAAGCGGTGTAAGCGTAAGAAAATGCGAGGGAGTTAAAGCTAGCGCTTCTGAAGGATCAGAAGAAAGAGTCCTACATAAGGGACGTGAGTTCATGACTGCTTCTATTTGAGCGAGAACAGTCGACATTTCTTCAATTGATAATATTTGTTCACCAATAACCCGAAACAAATGTGTTTTCAGACTTTTAATATTGGATTCCCAATTTCCTCCATGGTGGCAAGCTGTTGGACAGTTCAAAGACCAGTTTACACGATTTTCAGACAAAAAATGCCCGAATTCTGTTTTGAAATTGGATGAAGATAGCAATTCGTATAATTCATTAAGTCTACGTTTGGCGCCTATGAAATTTGTTCCGTTATCGGAATATAAGTTGGATACTGGGCCACGTCTTGAAAGGAACCTTTTAAAGGCTGAAAGAAAACTGGGAGTGCTGAGATCACCTACCAGTTCTATATGTACCGCACGAGTAGTGAGACATACGAATAAACAAACATATGCCTTTATTGCTCGAACGCCACGTTTGCGTATTGGTGTCACATTTAAAGGGCCAGCATAGTCCATTCCAGTGTGAATAAACGGTTTTATAGTTTCTACGACGCGACATGGTCGATGATTAGCCATTTCAGGAAATACTGGTTTCGGCTTTAATTTAAAGCATGCTATGCATTTATGCACTCTATTTCTGATGATGTTTCTGGCGGAAAATATCCAATATCTCTGCCGAAGAATAGACATCAATAGAGCAGGACCAGCGTGGCAGTTTGTTCTGTGATGATAATCAATAAGAAGATCTAAGACGTGATCTTTTCGTGGCAAAAGTATGGGATGCTTATGATCATAGGCAAGATCTGAATTTTGCAAACGACCACCAACACGTAGTAGGCCGTCAGATATAAATGGTTTCAAAGTTTGAAAAGCTGGTTTATTTATTTTGCCAGATTTAACTATTCTAATTTCTTCGGCAAAATAAAGATTTTGTCCAGCTTGAAGAATGCGGGTTTCAGCACATTCCAAGTCTGTCGCTGTTATATAATTGTGATGAGGCAAGACCTTTATAAATCGTAAGACGAAAACTATGGACCGAAGCAATTTCGGCCAAGAAGAAAAGCGAGAAGCTAGCTCTAGCAGAATGGATGGATCGGGGGTTTTGGTGGAAATCAATACGTTATGTTTTTCTTCTGGCGGGTTAGATATATTTGATGAGTTGAAAGGTATCACAGGCCACTCTGAGATATCCTTTATTATCCACGTTGGACCGGTGAACCAAAGTGGATGATTATGAATTTGTGCTGGCGTGAGGCCGCGTGATAAACAATCGGCAGGATTGTTTACCCCTTCAATGTGGTAAAAATGTTGTGACGGAACTTCAGACTGTAATTTAGCCACTCTGTTTGCGACGAAAGTACCCCAGCGATGGGCAGAAGAGTGTATCCAACAGAGGGCCACTGTGGAATCAGAAAAGGCGTATATGTTACTGATTTCATGTCGCGGAGAACACGCATTTACTATGATTTTGATGAGCCTGGCAAGCAGCAGCGCTGCGCAAAGTTCTAAGCGGGCGAGAGATACAACTTTAACAGGAGAAACTTTGGACTTCGCGCTTACCAGGTGAACGAAATTAGAGCCATTGGTACATACGTGAAAGTATACAACCGCACCAAAAGCCTTTTCGCTAGCGTCAGCAAAGCCTACGACAGTGACAGTGCTGTTTGTATTTATGTTTACATAGCGGGGAATTCTTATTTTGTCAAGAGTTGGGAGTTCATTTCGAAACTGGTTCCAGGCACGAATGATATTTTCTGGAGGTGTGGCGTCCCAGTCGCATTTGCAAAGACAAAGTTCTTTAATCAGAAGCTTAGCGTACAATGTGACGGGTGCGAGGAAACCTAAAACGTCCCAAATCTTAGCGACGCATGATAATATGGAGCGTTTAGTGCAACTTTCTGAAGGGACAGAAATTTTAAAGCTGAAGTTGTCTGTTAAATGTGACCAGCAAAGTCCCAAAACTTTGTGAGAGTCAGAGTCGTCAAATTCCTTTATGGCGGATAAGCGGTGCGATTGCGGAATGGCATCAAGCACTTCTTTTGAGTTGCTTGTCCATTTGATTAAGTCAAATTGACCTTTCTTAAATAAGGCTATAGTTGTGGTAGCAGCCTCAACTGCACTGTCAGCAGGAAGGCTGTAGACTACGTCATCCATAAATAATCCAGTTTCAATAATTTTGCGGGCTATGGGGTACTCATCACCTTCATCCGAAGCCAGTTGTCGAACGGTGCGTAAAGCATGGAAGGGAGATGATTTAATTCCAAATGGTAGACGGGAATAATTATAGACTTGCAATTTTTCATCAGGGGAAAATCTGTACAGGATGCGGGTGAATCTCCAATCTGACTCTCTTAGTCCAATACAAAAAAACATTTGACGAACATCAGCGGAAATAGCGACTTCAAACAATCGGAAGTTAACCAAGATAGAGTATATATTACCCTGTAAATTTTCGCCTGCGTATAGAATATCATTCAATGATAAAGCAGAAGTTGTTTTGGCACTAGCATCAGTGACGATACGAACCTTGGTCGTTAAAGAATTTTCCCTGCAGACAGGATGATGCGGAATGTAATATGCTGGCAAGTCTTTAGTTAGCTCGGTCTCAGGGGGGGCAAGAGATAGATATCCCTTTTCTAAATGATCTCGAATATTTTCGTCATACGCTGTTTTCAAATTAGGCGAAAATGTAAGCTTCCGCTCTAAAGAAAGAAAGCGTTTGTAAGCGGATTGATATGAGTCACCTAAAGAAGTGGCGTCCTCTTTAAATGGCAGTGCTACGACGTACCTACCATCCGCTTCACGCGTGGTGGTGTGACAATATATATCTTCACATTCGCGGTCCTCTGGGCTTAAAATGGGGGGGACTTGAACCTCTTCCATCTCCCAGAATCTATTTAAAAGTGTATCCATGCTGTTCAAAGAAGTACAACAGCATAGAACAGAAGAGGTATGCTTTTCAATAGCGGGTGCTTCACCCATGATTATATAACCCAGGGTGAACTCGATTGCATAAGGTGAGCCAGCGAGAGCTTGCATTTTATGCGAACCTAACATTTGCGGGAAAAGGGAACCACCAATAAGAATGTCGATGTCCCCAGGAATGGCGTAAGTATCATCGGCCAAGGGTAGATGATTGAACTCAGATATGGCGGAGGTATCAATATTTGCGGTTGGAAGTTTATAAGTCACTCGGTCAGTGACCAAAGTTCTCATATCATAAAATATATTGCGGTCTAAACATGAGTAAAATCGTAGGTTAAGTGAGCCGTTAATGTTGGTAGGTAGGCCACCAAAACCAATAACTGTCTCTTGGTAAGAATCAGGTGATAACCCTAATTTATTTAAGCATTGTCGTGTTACAAAGTTACTGTGCGACGCACTATCAATAATGCATCTACATACTTGTTCATTTCCATGCGAGTCGTAAATTATAATTTTTGCGGTGCCCAATAAAACCGAAGTCCCGTTAGATGCACAGAGCGCAACGTCCCTATTGTTTTCGTTATCAGTAAATGCGAGCGGCTGTTCAGCTTTCAATGCGGAGCCAGACGCCGAGGCGGACGGTAACACGTTGCATCGCTCAGGAATAAATTCATTATAAGCGCGGTCTGACATATCGGTCTTATTAAAATGTAAATACGTATGATGATGTTTGCGGCAATTTCTACAAGTCGATGTAGATTTACAATTAAACGATTTATGCGAATCGCTCAAACAATTTACGCATAAATTGTTATCCTTTACAAACTTAAAGCGATCACTAACCGATAACTTTAAGAATTCAGAACATTTATATAGATGTCCAGAAGTAGCGGGAGTCTTACATAACTTGCAGTCATGACTATAGCGAGCTTGAGATACATTTACAGGGTTGTTTACTGTACTGACGTAGGTATGCGAAACCTTTGGACGAGAATCATTTTCTGTTTTTCGTTCAGTAGTCCTTTTTGCGGTGGTACTTGAAGTCCGATTTAATATTTTAGCTCGATCGCGTAAGTATTGGACCAAACTATCGAAAGTAGGTATATCGGAACTTCTTTGGTCGAGTTCAAAGGCACGTGCCGTTTCCGTGTCTAATTTTCTAAGCGCAATTTGCAAGAAAATGAAATCAGTTGTATCCTTAATTTTTAAGTTCTTGAGAGCGGAAACAGCTGACGCGTAGGTATCAACGAAGCGTTCTAGGCTATCAGATGTGGCGGAAGTAAATGATTTGTAATCGATTATTTGATCTAAATAAGATGTGGCCAGAACCCGTTTGTCTTCGTATCTATCAACTAGGGCCTTGAAAACTATCTGGTAATTTTCATCAGTTGGCTGAATGCCATTAGTAATGAATTTTGCCTTGCCAGTAAGTTTACCCACCAAATAATAAAGCCTTTCCGAATCGGTAAGCTTTTCGTTGCGGTGTACCGTATTTAAAAATGTGGAATAAAATAGAGTCCAGTTTTTGGCATCTCCGTTAAACTCGGGAATCGTAATCGGAGGTAATTTGGGCCTATCAGGTTTTATACCTAAAGAAGATTTCTCAGCTGCAGGCTTCATTAATTTATTATACTTCCGTTTTACGAAACAATAGATCTCTTCGAAGGCAGTCCAAGCTTGAAAGTTTGGAATGAAGTCAGGTTCTATATCTAACTTTATTGCATTTATTTCTTCCAGTGTTTCATGGAATTTTTGACGAATATCATCCATTGTTTCGGCGGTAGCTAAGAAAGATTCTTGCTCATCAAAACCCTTTAATGATAAATTATAAGCGGTTTGCAGGCGTTCAAAATAGGTTAATCTAAGGCCATCTAACACTGCGAGCCTTTTCTCGTTTTTATTAGGAGGCATATTTGAGACTAAAAGACAAGTAGAAAATAGATAAGCAGATACGAAAAGATAGGTACCTATTTAGATTAACCAAATAAAAGATACGGGTAACTATAAACCTACCTACCTATTCGCAAGTAGTAAGTGTTGATAATTAGCGGTTTGTATTGTATTGCAATTAAATGCTTAATATAAATAAATTGCGGGGGATACGGCCTACAATAGGTAGTATCTAGATATGTAATTATAACGAAGCAAAGACACAGCGTTAGCGTGCATAGATGCAATGTGAAGTAGGTATTCTCCGGACTATTCACACAACCTCTGACCAAAGGCGACAACTATAAGGCAAATTCCTAATCGTAACCAATTAAGTAGGTATGATTGATTGTTATTTACTCGTATGTAACTATTATAGTTGAAATTGCGGCGCGGTTTAATATTAATGTTGGTTAACGTTTGGTAAAAGCACTCATAGAAGTAAAGATGGCGAACGCCTGAAGGAAAAAGGTATGGTCTAGAAAATCAATCATATATTAGAAATCCTCTTCAAAAATAAAGATTTCTTTCCACAAATCAGTAGCTATGATAATTGTGCTGATTTTAAAGTAATAACTTTGTCGAAATATATGAACAATTTGGAGATGAATTCGGATTAGCCGAACAATATTCTATCCGGTTCGTTAGGACCAAATGGTTGAGCGGGTCGATGAAATTAAATTTTGTAAGAAAGTGGACTGTATCTTTAGGGGTAGGCAGGCTGATACGTATACACTAATATTTCACCAATCGCAGTAGAAAGGGGTATTCAAGGATATGAAAGGAAACTGCACTCACCTTGCTGTCCTTTAACACTGCAATCCTTAGTAGTAGGTAGGTATCACACACGAATTGTTACAGCACACATTAAAACAGCTTATTAACGTGATTGTTCAGGTAAATTTGATATGATCAATTAGCGGAGAAAGTACAATACAGCTTGTGTCGTCGCGAGTCGCGGTAGCGGTAGCGGGTAGCGATAGCGGGGTAAGTCCCTCAAGTCGCGGTACGCGTCTCGCCATTCCCAGTGCAGTTAGGATTAGGGTGGGGGAAAGGTAGCTAGGTATATTATCTGCGATTGGCTACTAATATTGGTAGGTATGTAAATAGTGGCGTAACCAACTACCCTTCTGCACTAAAACAGGAATTAAATGAACGGCGGGAAGATGAAATTTCATAATTGAATAATTTTTCATCAATATGATGAAGTTTGTTTGGAAAACTCTTCGCGGACGCAGACGAGAGGCGTAGTTTATTTATCCTACTAATATAGCTTATACATCAGAATAACACATAGTCAACTTTTTATGCGGGCGAAGCCGTGGGCTAGTGATATATAAAATCGTTGCGTGACACTTGACTTAAAACCAACGCACAGATTAAACCGTAAGTCAGATTAAAAAAGCGATAATATCAATTTTAATACTAGAAATAAAGATAAACTCGCTGTTGCCACTTATAGACTCCATAAAGTTAGTAAATCGTTTAAAGGGCATGGTGTACGCTTTTATAACAAACTCTCAAGAGATATACAAAAATTATCAATTAAAAAATTTAAAAACGTAATTAAACAAAAACTTTATAAAAAGGCATAGTATAAAATATCTGATTATTAGGTGACAAAAACTCTTGGGATTGAAAATGCTCCAACTCGAACCTATTGTTTTGTAAAAGGCTCATTAAAAAGAATAACCAGCCTTGTTTTCTTGCCTTTTTTTCCTGGCTTGGTCGCGGAGGAACAGTCAGTACATAAAAACCGATGTTTCAAAGTGGTCTTTGTGATTTTATTGAATAAATGAATTTTGACTTTGACTTTAGTCCTTGAGACCTAAAATTTGGAGGGTATGTTCCTTAGAGGTGTACCAAGAAAGGATTTCCCAAGCTTCCACCTCTAGAGGGTGCTCCGGAAAAAACTCAACGCAGTGCGTTCCACTAGTTCTATCTAGATGGTAAAGTAAATCATGAGTCTACAGATCCCCGTAACTCAATCGCCTACAATCGCGCACCACCAATCAAGGATGTACCGGCTTACTCGACTAATCGCACCATTCATCAGAGATCGTATACTAGATCAAAAAGTTTTGATGCTTGATTAGAATTAGAATTATTTATTTCAGAGAAATAATAAGCTTAAAGCTTATACCAAAAATGTTGTTAGCATCTTTAATTTAAACGGAAATATACTCGTATAGAATAAAATAAAAGAATTAGGGGAGACCTTTGCCGGCAAGAGGACGATACAAGTTAACTTTTCATTTAACTTTTAGTTAAGTTTTTAAGTTTTTTAGTTAATGATGGGCTATCATTAAATATGTCAACACGTTGTAACTCTACCTCTAAATGCATTAAGGTAAAGAGTTTCTTGAACTATCAAGTGGTATAGAAAGGCCTCCAACCCGATGGATCGATGACATCCTCCAAATAGCTCGTCATTGCACCAATTACGAGAAGTATTTCTAGCAGTAGATTCTATAATAAAATGATGTTGATTAAGAATCGTTATCAAATGAATTTCTTGGTACAAGAAGTGATAATATAAGTTTTATACGAGTCTTTATCACTTTACCTTATGTTGCAACAGCCGTGGTCACGGGTTGACTGTAGTATATGACGCTATTGTCTAGAAATAAAGACAGTAGTCGCAACTACCCTCAATTCATCTTCAGATTACACACAACACTAACCGTATAACCACAATAATAATAAAAAATGTAAAGGTAATACTTTTATACACATAACTTTATAATTATGTTTATTGACAACCTTTGTGGTGCAGTGGGTGAACGCCTGCTCGAGATGCAGAAGGTTGTGGGTTCGATTCCCGCTGCGGGACAAATGTTTGTATGATTAGCAAATGTTTGTCTCGGGTCTGGGTGTTTTCTATATATAATATGTATGTATTTACAAAAAAAATGTATATAAGTAGTAGTATATCAGTCATGTAGTTCCCATAATACAAGCTCTGCTTAGTTTGGGGCTAAATGATGCTGTGTGAAATATGTCTAGCATTATTTATTTATTTATTATTCATTGCGAAAGTTTGAAAAAATACGAATATTTTTTTAATTACTTTGCCGACGTAGTTCTTGTAATATTGTTTCCTTAATTGTTTTCCCTATTATTACGTTTAAGGAAATACAAATAATGTACTTTTTTAAAAGGTAGGTAATACTAAGTAGCTTGTGGTTAGCGTATAAAATTGTCTGGAAAAACATAACACTTTACCATTCGTAAGAATGACGTAGAAACAATCTCCCTACGTAACAAAACTTTGTTACGTACCTTTTGTAAGAAAATGTGACATTTTCGTAGGAAAACAGATCTTTGTATCTGGTCGAAATCGTCAAAGTCAAAGCTAAAAGTTTCGATCGATTTATCGAAACTTTTTTTGAATAATTTATTAGCGAAATTATTTAATAAAATAATTTTAAAATTCTTCGCAATCAAGCAGCAGGCTTCAAAATTTTTTTTATGATTCAGATTTAGTGTGGAGCTGCGGCATAATGACCTTCCAAAATAAAAACAAACAAAAACGCTTACGACTGTAATTTATTTTTCATTTAATTTATATATTCATTTTCTTATGTGGTTTAATAATCTAATTTTAAAAAGTATCAAGACACTGACATCCTAGTAACATGTATAGATTTGGTAGTTCATTTAACATTCACACAACACCGAGGCATCGACAATGCTAGTACCTGCTGAAGTACTCACTTAGTTCAAATGGTGATAATGATGTTCGGTGTAATAGTTTATTAGCATAGCCACCGTGTATAATGAATCGTGTATTTAATCATGTTTTATGAAAAAGTCCCGTGTAGCTGTCATCGTCATTAGCAAGAAGTCCACTGCTGGTCATAGGTCTCCTAGGGATAGTATAGTTACTGAATTAAAGGAAATTTGGTCTTTAATGTGGTCAACCCATACATAGGGAAAATCCTAAAATACTGTCTTCTTTTGAGTTTTGCCTTGACAAATTTGTGTTAACATAAAAGGAAAACTATGTATGAGTTATTTGTCCAAACCCCAAGATCTCATTCACGTTAATTAGGTAGATACGCATTTATAATAAAATTTGACTATTTTTCGACCGCTATCTCGTGTAACCACATTTTTAATGATTCACCATCCCATTAATTCAGAACAAAACAGACTTTTAATTATTAATTGTATGAAAGTTGAGCATAGGACACAAGATTTTCTGGTGCCTGATTTTCAGTTTCAATGCAAATACATACACGTCATGGCTTAATGCCATATTGATCTAAAGTTCTCTTTGCACGTAGGTTATCGAGTGCCTGGCATTGGTCTCCGCTGATCTTGTGGCGTGATCAGCGCAAAGTGTTAAAAAGTAACGGCTCTTTCACAAATCAACCGATCAGCCACTTCTGCAAGTCTACCACTTCGGAGAACGTCAGCTAATTTATCGATAAGCTGATACTTGAAACTCAACACAAGTGAGGTCGGCACTTAACCTGGGTAAAAAGCTTACTTCAGTTATTAGAGAGGTTAACAAGCTTTTCAGAACACCTTTTAGTATTTTTGTAGCAGTTATATTAAGATTTAAATGCAAAATATTCTTTAAATAATTACACCTTTTCAAATTAAAATAAGGCTAATCATCACTGCTTTGACTAATAATACTTTCAGGATACTGTTGAGGCTGCCGCGTTTTTGTAGTGCCTCAGAGAAGATCGCGCAGACTAAGACATTAGGGCGGATGGTTTTCATGTCATCATCCGTAAAAAGACGGCATCTCTGATGAGTAGAGTTCGTAGCAGTCACAAAAGTATCCTCAAAACAGTTTAGGAGAGGTGTACCTCTCCGATTTGGAGATATTTTGTACGGAGGGTGGTCAATCAGTGAAATCAATATGATTTAATTGTTTGATCATCTCCCGTCACAGAATGTGTCTATGTACATATCATCATTTACTATAGCAGAATTTACTAACAAATAGTCTTAAGTATCTACTAACAAAATGGATTGTGTTGTCTGAAAAATAAACTTCTGATTTGATTTGACGCATTTGCTAAGGTTCCGCTGCAGATTCATTAGCACCGCCTACGACCGCGTACGACGGTGCCTAGCCTGATGTGTTTTTATCCTTTTTTTGTTTTCGATTGACAAAGATTATTTTTTTGAGACGCTTGTTTTTTTTAAAAACATAAACTACCAAAAACTCAACATAAACATACATAGTCCTACACTAGGATTCCCTGTGTCGTGGGTATCAGGAACTACGAGTACCGTGGCATCACAACACCCAGACCCGAAACAAATATCTGCAGAACATTCAACCATTTCATCCGTATCGAACCCGCACCTCTTGCGTCACAGCCGGCTACTCACCCGCCAGGCAACCGAGGTCGACAATACCATTTCGGCGTTGTTTGTAATTTTGTTGACATATAACTTGTTTGAATCAACTCAAGTGCAATAGAGTATATACATACATACATACTTATAATCACGCCTGTTTCCTGGAAGGGTAGATAGAGACCAATGATTTCCATCGTGGCATACCTCTTTCGCTTCATTCATCCTCATCAAATTCTTCATACAAGCTCGGCGGTTTAGTTTACTTTTTACGCTAACCAACGGCTATCGAGATGGCAATCATTTTGACACAAGTTCTCCATTTGAATGGTCCATTCATCGAATTGTGATTACACTTATTACCCATCGCTTGATTCCCATACACAGACTAAACTAAAGGCCATAAACCGTCCATGAATGAACAAAACTTGTGATTTTGACAAGTAATCGAATCACGCTTATGCCATGCCTCCATCTCGATAGCCATGGAAATAAGTGTGATCGCCCCGATGGCCTTTCTCTAGAATGTCTCCAATTTCTCCAATTCTAGCAATTTCAAAATCAGTTGTAAGTAAAATTAGTCGTCATAACTAACTAATTTTGAAATTGTTGAAAAAAAACAAAAGCTTGTGTGAACTAGCTTTGCTCAAAAATCCCTCGAGTCATGAATATTAACGCATACACAATTGCTATTTATCACCTAACAGTGGCCGGCGTTAATTAAATATTTAATTAATGTTCGGTAAAAAGGTGTCAGTTTACCAACTTTACAAAGGGATAATTCTTAATCCGATGCAATGTTTTTTTTTTTAAATGATGTACATATATGATTATTTCGTTATGCATGGTGTCCCAGAAACAGGAACACTTATCTTACACTTAAATATAATACTGCCCATCAAAATAATAAATTGGCATTAAAAAAACGAGTATCCAAATAACATTTAAATTCAAATCCGCACAAAATTAGGTAAAAAATATATATATTATAAAACGCTTCGCTTACTATATTCCCCTTGATGTACATTCTCAGATACGTAGATCTTTGAGGAGACAAATTATGGGGTAATCAGAGAAATGTCCAAATATTACTGGCATATACCAGGTCGGGGTACCGTCAAATAAGCCAACACGGCTCTAATTTCTAGTTTTCTAGTTTTTCATTTCACATAATTATAAACTCAAAAGCGGCTGTTTGACAGGCTTATGTTCTGGGGACCATAAAGATAGGCAGAAACATATTGTAGACATTGTAAAGGTTAATTTCGTAAGTACGTAATACAACTACGGTTTCTTCGAATCGAAAAGTGCTTCTTTGAGGTCGAATCAAGGAATCACTTTACTGACTTTATTCATATTAAAATTGGTTTGTGTAGAAAAGGCACTATTTTTTATAATAATAAATAAATCATGCTGAACATGTTTAACACAGCATCCAAAGTAAGCAGAGCTTGTGTTATGGGAACTACATGACTAGAATATACTACTTATATTTTTTTTGTATATACATGCATATTATTTTGACAACCTCTGTGGCGCAGTGGGCGACCGCCTGCCTGAGACGCAGAAGGTTGCGGGTTCGATTCCCGCTGCGGGACAAATGTTTGTATGATTAGCAAATGTTTGTGTCGGGTCTGGGTGTTTTCTATGTATAATAAGTAAGTATTTACAAAAAAAAATGTATATAAGTTGTATATCAGTCATGTAGTTCCCATAACACAAGCTCTGCTTACTTTGGGGCTAAATGATGCTGTGTGAAATATGTCCAGCATTATTTATTTATTATACAAAGAAAACAAATTATTAAATAATAATTTGTTTTCTTTGCTATTTTTAATGCTCGTAGATTGGGATGTAGGAATCAATTCTACTTTGTGTTTTTTAATAATCCAAAGTTAGGTAAGTATATACATGTATGTTAAGTTAGTTTAGTGGTTTAGATTTTTCTCTGATGTTCCTGTAGTTTGAGTGGAGTCTTGTTCAGTAGGTATTTTTAAATAATTTAGAATTCGGCTATTAATAAATGAATTTTTAAAATTCGGTTAATTGTGAAGTTTTACCGCATAAAAATCATAATTTTCATATCCATTCAGATATGAAAATTATGATTTTGATGTATGGAAATCAGATGTATGGAAAAATAAAGTGATAAGCTCAAAGTGATCCTTGTGATTTTAATGAATAAATGAATTTTGACTTTGACTTTGAAACATTGTAACCGTAACAATATCGAACCGTACTTCGAATAAAAAGATGAGACACTGCATGACCATTTACTCTGCGTCTCTTTAACGAAAACCTTAGCAGATTCCTTTAATAGGGTCGAAATAAATCCTTACTTAGATAAGAGATGGTTAACTGATGTATCCGAGACTTCCCTACCCTTAATTTGGCTGAAATTGAGGACGGGTAGGTCTAGCGTAGCCCTTAATGACTGGTTTACACTATACAAACGAAAGTTTATCTTATACACGTAAGTATCTACCTAAAGCCAAATACCCTCTTTTGATGTTTTGCACTAAGTAAGGTTTATTAATGGGAAGATGAAGTCTGTATGAAAAAAAAAAACTCAACTTAAGGAGGATTAGAATCTTACCCAAATGATTATTTTCACGCACAAATTTTTTGAATACATTTTATTACAAACTAAGAACGTCAATGTATTTATATGAAATACATCCAAAGGTTTTTTTTGTTACAAGTCATAAATAAAAATACTCACACAGAGAAATGATGAAAAGCACGGAACCAACAGCACACATCTTGCCGGATCTGTAAAGAAACCACATTAAAAATGCACTGGCACTGATAAAAAATACCCTGAAATAAAATAAAAGTTGGGGCGGATAATCACACTTTCAAAAATGGCTGCCAAAATATAGGTCTTTGCTGAACAAGTTTACACTTGAAGTTAGGTATCTTTAAGTCTTTAACCGTGATACTGTTTGTAGAGGTATTTTGGTTAGAATATGTCAAATAACGAAAGCGACCGATTTTGGGCCACGTCTTTCCACCGACTCAACATTTGAGACAAAGGTTTTATCATAGGTCCATGGGTTGGTACACTGCATTCAGTATAGGTAACGCAGTTCAAATAACATTTATAAGCTCAAGATTTACCTCAATAATTAACTCCTAAAACAAAAACACTTTAAAATCCAACAGGAATATATTGCACAATGTGTTCACTTTTCTAACACTATAACTTATACACATAAGCGTCAGTACTGCAATGAGAAACTGTTACATTTTTCCATCTATTTAAACGATGTCTGAGTAGAAATGACTACACATTAATGATGGTGTATCATCCCTAAAGTCCCAAAGATCGGTCACGTAAGCCTACAAATTATTACAAATTAAATGCGTAATTCTGACGCAATAGACAAAATGTTGGTTTTGGATAATTACTGTAATTACCTGAAATATAAGGAAATATGGTTAGAAAAGTAGTCAAGTGCCTGTTGGGGCTTTTTCCTGACCGCATACTGCGTTAGTGATACTGGATCTTTCTTTGTCATCCTGAGTTAGGTCAGTGAAAGGGATGTCCAATTTTAGACGAACTCGAAGGCGCGGTGAGTGTGAAGCCGCCAGCAACACAAGAAGTGCGGATTCGATTCCCGCCGAGAGACAAATATTTGCATGTTCTGCAATATTTGTTCACGGCGTTGTGGTGTTACAGTACTCATAGTTTCTTATACCTACGATACAGCTTATTATTGAAATGTGGGGTCAAGACTATGTCTGATGGATGTTAAAAAAAATCCTATTAATTTGGACAGATAAGTAGATAGATTTTAAACTGAGTAGTTTCGTTAGAGTTTTAAATTTCTTCTTGGTTGTTGAACATAGCTATTAAAGGGCTTCGGGGTCCCTCAGTACCCTACTGCTTGTATATTTTGACAGAAGTCTAAAGTGATAGAAAAAGTCAAAGGAGATAATGCAAACCAAGTTTGCTTAGATACCTATACAGATATGTACCAATATTTGATTTATTTTATTTTATTGATTTAGCAACGACAAACAGTCATACACTAAGTTATAAGTTACAAAATGTATGATCTACAGCGGCGTCCAAAATCACCCTATATTCGTAGAAATGAACCAACCTCTACATTTTCAAGAGAAAAACTTGCCTTTACTGCTGTTAGATGTAGTCCCAAGTGGATTGCCGAAGCTGTGTCCAGGAACTTGGAAAGTCCAGTTGAGATGCGGTCCCAGAGAAGCGTAGTATGTAAGTTACGGCTACTTAGTAGATACGAGTACCATGTTCGATGCCCCGGTAGCCATTTATATTGTTTTTTTTAATGTTCGTAGGTCAAGAATAAAATAAAATCCAAGCTGTTGAAATGGTTTTGTGCCAAAATAAGGATGTAGGTAATTAGCGCTTTTTTAGGATATAGGCATTTTTCAACATACTTCATTGATAAGGTGCTCAATGATATCTGTATTATTTTTATGTTCATATGTTAGGATAAATAATATAAATAAATAAATAATGCTGGACATTTTTCACACAGCATCATCTAGCCCCAAAGTAAGCAGAGCTTGTGTTATTGGAACTTCATGACTGATAAACTACTTATATAATTTTTTATTGTAAATACATACATATTATCCGTAGAAAACACCCAGACCCGAGACAAATGAATGCAGATCATACAAACATTTGTCCCGCAGCAGGAATCGAACCCGCAACCTTCTGCGTCTCAGGCGGACCTCCGCCCACTGCGCCACAGAGGTTGCCAGAGGTTGTAGGAACGCGATATCTTCGCCAATTTTGAACCGAATTTAAATAATTTTAATTAATTTTTCAATCCACCCATACCTTCTACCCATGCCACATTGCCACCAATTACATGGGACCCATATAAATTGTATGAAAAAATTCCACCTCCTTGGTGAAAAAAAATCATATTGTACTTTTTATCAAGTTCCTGTTATTGGAAGGTGATTTTTATTCTTTACTGAAATAAATACATATATTGCGACGGGCAGTTGGGTTGGTTACTATTTGATATAATGTTATATGCCTCTACTGCTGATATTCTCAAGTACCTACGCACTAAGTATGGACCTAAGATATCCCTCATGGGAATTAAAGACAAGAGCGTGTTTTTTTTAAATACCTACTCAGGTAATTCCTGCGGCCGATGAACTGACATCAGCCTATAAGGTTAAGGGCCTTCATACAATATGTTTTCCGGGTCGTGACTGCTCGTTAAGAACGTTATGTACCTACTCCCTAGCGAGTAAGAAAGCTGGGATCCAAGCATGGTGTCAGGATTTTTTATTAAATAAACTACGTAGGTACATAATGTGCCTTCCATATGGAACCATAATCGGATCAATTCCCGTTTGGCCAAATTTCTGAATGTTTGCTTGTTTTGGTACCATGGCAGGTACTCTGATACTTTTATTCCAAAACTCTCGTGAACTTGACTATTCATATTGTAAAAACGGGAATTTTCACGTACCGCACTATCGGTGAAGGCACCGACTAAGTTTCGACTCATTCCGAGAGTCTTCATCAAGGTGAGTGTAGTGCTCGACGCGACGCGGAGGGAGAAGGTTGCGAACACTCTGAGTACTCTGATACTCATGACACAGGGAATCCTAGTGTAGGTGGACTTTGTACTGTTGGTGTTAATTTAGGTGTGACTTAGTTTACATGACATAAACAATGGTAATTTTATTGTAACATCCCTGTCTAGTGTCTTCCATCTTAACAACTCGCTCAGTAGGGTTCCAAATTCCTTAATTTAGGGATTTAGGGAAAAATAAAACAATGCATACATTGCATTCATTATGTACTTATAGCATTACAAAATAATGTCCTTATCCTAAAATTGCATAACTTAAAACTAACTTAACTATAAGTAATATCACAATCATCAGCGACATTTCAAATATCATAAATTCGCATAAGAGGAAACAATTATTTTTTTAAATGTAAAGTAATTAGCAAATAGTTCGATCACAGTAGAAGAATCTCAAAAATAACAACAAAATTAATACTTTAATTTACAAAGGCATTTCGAACGTAATTACAAGAATAATCTTGTAAGCCAATGCGTGGTGCCATTGCAACACGGGTAATGAACATAAAGCTTTGATAATCGTGGCCTCATTAGTGGGTCAAGCCAATAAGCCAATGGGTCCAAGGTTAAAGACTCGGCCATAAATATCCAGATTTCGTTGGAGAAGCTGTCAAAAACATCGCTGATCTCAGATGACGGTGTAATTTTCATTATAAACTTATTATGCGGCATCGTGGTACAGTCAGTGACATAAAATTGATTACCAATTCAGGTTTTAAGATGCCGTATTTTCTTTGAGATTAATGGGGAAGTTGTAACTTTAGACTGCAAATAGTCTTCATATGTAGCCCAATACTGTGAAGTCTATGGCTCTCAGAAATATTTGACTCAAAACATAGAAACTGTTAATCTATTTCGACCGCTGACTG
Source organism: Perizoma flavofasciatum (assembly GCA_958496245.1). Classification (NCBI taxonomy): domain Eukaryota; kingdom Metazoa; phylum Arthropoda; class Insecta; order Lepidoptera; family Geometridae; genus Perizoma; species Perizoma flavofasciatum. The sequence continues at coordinate 6,085,956 of OY292442.1, forward strand.
TACTTACTATACCTGCTCTTTTTAATGTGGTATAAAATCTCTAAAACGTCATAATGGAAAGTGATTATTTCGCCTAAATAACATAGGGTGGTCAAGCAAGATGGTCCAAAAGGATTTGAGGAATAGAAGAATACATTTTCTCGAATCTTCTCTCTAGAATCCTCTATATACTTACGTTGCATTAAAACGATTAATTTCAAAACATAAAATAAATTGATTAAGGCGGGGTGGACTTAAGTGCATCCTTTTATCGGTAAACTTCTTTAAATTTGTTTTACCATAGTATGTGGTAAGTACACCAATTAAACCCCTTGTTAACTTTCTTACAGTCCGTTCCATCCAAAGGTTGTCTGGTAAAGATCGCTATTTAGCGATAAGACCGCCTATTGTACAACATTGTTAAAAATGGTAGTACTTAACTAAGCTGATGTATTATTTGGTGTACAATAAACTATTTTCTATCTTTCTATCTTCTATCTATCTACCAAGCTGTGGCTGCATTTGTGTTACCCTTTACTCTACTATAATTACATAATGTAGCTGTTTGTTGTGCCAATAAACAAATAATTTAAAAAAAAAACACGTGTGCCATGAAGTCTATCACGCTATTTGACCACCAAGCGTGAATCACCCTGAAAAATAAATGACGTAATGATCGATCAGCCGTGACGTATAAAAATGACGTAGATACCTACACCAATGTAGGAAAATACTTTACGGAAATTAGGACTAATAACTATTGTATGTATAGTGGAAAAAAAGAAAAAAACTAAAAGAATAATAAATAAATAAATAAATAATAATGCTGGACATATTCACACAGCATCATCTAGCCCCAAAGTAAGCAGAGCTTGTGTTATGGGAACTATATGATTGATATACTACTTATATACATTTTTTTTTGTAAATACATACATATTATACATAGAAAACACCCAGACCCGAGACAAATATTTGCTGATACAAACATTTGCTGATACAAACATTTGTCCCGCGGCGGGAATTGAACCCGCAACCTTCTGCGTCTCAGGCGAGCCTTCGCCCACTGCGCCACAGAGGTTATCAAAATACTACCAAATACTACCATAGTACCATATTTCTCGTAGTTCCTGATACCCACGACACAAGGAATCTCAGAGTGGGTAGACTTGAAGACTGTTGCGTATTTGTATTATAAACAGAACAAACCAACGGATAAAGATGGTATATGTTTTCAGAACGAAATTTCTAAATCTTAATTTAGTATGTAAATATAAATATTATAAACTAGCTGCCAAGATTAGGTCGTGTTGTGATTTTAACTGGTCTAATGTTTTAAATTAACGAAAGCTGTCCTGAGTTACTATACATTTTCGTGAAACTATAGTATTATCTACTATAAACTTAGCCTTTATTGATGTCATATTAAAAAATAGTTATAAATTAACATAGTAAGTACAAATTCGTATTTGATACGTTTATCTTATAGCTACGGTATTTTATGAAGCGGCGACCGTCAGATAACGGCTATTATTAGAGGTATTTCAACCTCTTAAGGCGGATCCACATTTGTGACATTCCAACTTACATTAAGTATATGTATAAGAAAACTTTTTTTTATTTCTTATGATGTTTCATAAGAAATAAAAAAAAGTTTATAGTAGTATATTTAACTCAAATAATTAGCAACAATTCCAATTGCAAAATAGTTAAGTAAAAATGAGTTGCAACAAATACCACTTATGAAAAAAAATAAGGTAGGTAAGTACCTAATTGTACGGTTAGAGGAACTTTACCTTATTAAATGCATTATACTTATTTGTATTATTAATTTATGTGTTTTTGTACGTGATGTATATATCCATCTAAGCATTACTCCGTGACATAATTACCACGGGATATTTCACGGTACTAGTTGCGATGTTCTTTTATCTGCGTGGCAAATACCGTTTACACTCGTGACTTTGTCACGGAGTAATCTACGTAGAGATGTCACAAATGTGGGTGCTGTCTGCTCTCTGCTGAGTCTCCGTTAAGTGACAGCCGTCAGATGACGACCACCGTTTCAAAATAAACCAAGGCTTAAACACGGATAATAAAAAAAATAGGTTTCTGCGGCGCTTTCTTGCAAAGTGAAGCATCAGCTGGTATAAGTATGCACGAGAATTTCACCGTTTCGCCTTGCAATGGTCGATCGGCATATTAGTTTATGAGAAGTCGAGATAAAAATTTAAGTGGTATTTAAGTATTCAGCTGTTGATACGTATTTATAAGTGGGCCAGCTTACTTTAGGTGCTTCACTTTTCTCGCTCGAAGCCCGTCTTTTTCCTCCTCCATGATCTTAAATAACAGGTTTAAACTACGTTCCATTAAATTTCAATATACAAAGACTACATAAGATTACAAAGGTGGACACACTGAAATTAACAGCTGATGATGTGGAATTATTATTTACAACCACAACAGGCCACCAATGAGATATAGATATAAGCGGATCTGTCTTAGGCTTTTCCGTTGTAGCCAATTCCAGCATATTATCTGGCATATAGCTGCCACATCTTGGAAAATCTTTTGGTATAGGCGCCATATCTTTGTGATCACCGACTTTAAAGACCAGCGCCATACCTATTTCTACATGAAACTCTATATGGCAATGGAAAAGCCAATAACCGGGGTTATCCGCTTTGAATCGGATAACCGTATACCCACCATCAGGTACCGTGACCGTATCTTTTATAGGAGCATTCTTCAGGTTTCTTTTCAACAGTCCAGCCCTATCAAACTCTTGTATCTCCTCCACAGTCGTTTCTGTCGCTAGTCTCCTGAGTCCAACGACTCTGAACGAATGGCCGTGCAAGTGGAAAGGGTGATTCGCATCGAAGGTCACTCCTTCATCTACTATGACTACTTCAACAACGGAGTTCAACTTGACGGAGAGGACGTGGGAGCATTCGCAGTAGCCGTCGCGGCATTCGTCGTCGATGCTTGAGGAGTTGCAGAAGTTGTTCGGCGAGGGTCGCGTGATGAGGAGCGGGCTGGATGGCATCTTCATACTGATGTGGTTCAGCTGGGGCGTGTATAGACGGTTCGATTTTTCGGGAACTGAAATGATAAAAATACTGTTTCAGTCTTGCCTTTTTTAAACCTTACCACTATCCAACCTTACTTTACCATTATCTTAAAACGTATAACTTATAATCTCGTTTTGTATAAATAAATAGGAAGGTACGTTCTTTTAGACTGCTGTATGGTAGGTTTATATATATTATTTGTAATTATATATATTGTACATATAAGTACTCTCCTCGTTTAATCAATTTTATTAATTTATAAATGCGTACACCACCGACCATTCATACAATACAATTTTATAGATTCCGCTCCATCCAAAAGTGTCTGGAAGAGATCGCTTCGAAACAATTAGACTGCCCTTTGTACCTTGTTTATTTTAAGTGTACATACATAATTTTAATTCAATTCTATATTAATTATTTATTATACGTAACTAGCGGAAACACTGATATTTTTTTCGCGTTATACCGCGTTCCACGAACAAACTATGAATCACATATTTTCTCGTACATACTTCGTTTTAATGAGCATATTATATAAGCGACATGCTTTTGGACTTCTCAAAATTTACAACTAATTTAGAATTTATTTATGTATATCTTTTAGACGTGATCTTGACTATGACAAACACCACACTACAATAAATACTAAAACAAAATGACGCGCAATCTTCGTCTAGTTTTGGGAAACAGTGGCCGATTGAAACTATATGCACGTGCTATAACCGTAAGTGCCGTTCAAGCTCAATTAGGAAGTGCACCGTTTCTAACGCCCCCACCAGTTTCCCATTTCCGAAGATAGACGATGATTACCGAAACGCATAGTACTGCTTATACAGGGGGATTCAAGCAAAATCACGTCTAAATAAAACATAAAAAGATTGTACAAAAGCAACAGAGGATTAATTCTTCCCGTGAATTTAAATTCTATGACTTTGGCTTTTCTTTATCTTTATCTTTGGAGACTTAGGCGCAGTTTATTTTGTGCGTGATTCCTGAACGTTTTTTAGGAAAAAGGGTTCATTCAGATTAAATTTTGCCAGTATAGATCACTAGGTTCAAAGGGCATTCCCTAATTGGATTTTACAGAGATATATGGAGCAGTCCATTTTGTGCGTAATTCCTGAACGTTTTTAGGAAAAAGGGTTCTCTAAGATTCAAGTTCGACAGTATAGATCGCTAGGTTCAAAGGGCCTCCCTAATTGGATTTTACGTACTCAGGCCTAATTATTTTGTAAGTACAAAGAGTATCATATGTCAAAGGCAAAGGCCTAAAATAAACCTACGCAATGACTGTTTTGAATAACTCATAACTGGCTTCCAAAAAGTGTAGCGTGAGAACTTTATTATTCCGTGTTTAAAAAAAACATGTAGGAGATGTTTTTTAAACGATAAAAGTGGCAAATCTTCCACACTTATATCCACTACTTCACACACTATTACCAATTCTTGCCTGATATTTAAATACCTACCTATTATATTAAAAATTCCTTTTGAGATCTTACTTTGTACGTTTTAGCTATTTATTTTCGGGTCTCAGTGTTTTCTATGGATACATAATGTTTATATGTGTATGTTCTTGTATTTTATAAGTATATATTTAAAAAATATATTTAAGTAGTAAGTATATACATAATACAAGCTCTGCTTACTTTGGGGTTAGATGATGCTATGTGTAAAATATACAGCATTATTATTATTATTTATTATTTTATGAATAATCACCAAAATTGGTTTGTACACAGTAACAGTATACACCTACCAGTGTTTTGACCAATTATATAATTTGAGTTTTGCTTTATTTTTAGGATTATCTCGATAAACAATAGTGTTTTTTCATTAATTCTTACCTTGATAATACCCGTAGTAAGGCGACCGATGAAAATGAGAATTGTTCTTAGCGTAGAAGTCGTATGCCACGTAGAACTGGTAGTCAGCCACCTCCTTCAGACTCTCGTCCCATCCTTCCAGAGACTTCATCTCAGCCACACTGATAGTTTCGTCTTCTTCTTCGCCTTTGTTTAGAGCGTTTAGTTGCTGGAGTTGATGAGAAAATTTAAAATACAACAAATTTCATGGATGTCGAAAATTTGAGCAGTCACAAAATATCAGGATAAAATGTTAATAGCCACAAAACTCCAGGATAAAATGTTAATGGCCACAAAATTCAAGGAGGTGACAAGAATGTCGTTTGTATATTTTGTAAAATGTTATTAATCTCGATAAAAGCTATCGAAGTCATTTTTATTCCATTTTGTTTCTGTAATTATTAGGTTTTGTGACACATTATCGTGAAAATATGTGTTTCGGTCAAAAAACTGTGATTCTGACAGTTGAAACGGAATCCTCGTAGATTCGTCCCTATTTTCTGTCTGTTAGTATGTCCGTCCATCTATCACACCCCGATTTCTCGCTCAGTTGAAAGCGTATTGCAATAACATTTGATATGAATAAGTGTTTTTATAACCAAAACATTAAAATTTAAAAATATAAGATTAACTTTTTCGCTCTAGTCACTGTAAAAGAGAGTGATGAGATTTCATTCCTTTATATATTTACTTTTTGTTTTTTTTTTGTCTTACAAATTATTTAGAGATTTCCTAAAGCATATTTTTATGACCTCATCCATGAAATATAAGGCTTAAAAAGAGCAAAAGTTGTGTATAACTTTTTGATTTTGTGCCCTAGAAGTATGAAATAAAGTTAAGCGAGTAGCGTTTGCTAAGAAACAACCTACCAACGAAAATTAGTTTAAATTTCCAATGATTACTTATAAGAGTTATGATGAAACTACGGTACCGTAACAGCGAGTCTGGACACGTCTTCAGCACTTTATATAAGACTAGCCTCAGCCTACGGCTTCACCCGCGTGGTACCCGAATAAAAAATAGCTTATATGTTATTCTGATGTATAAGCTATATTACTGTAAAGTTTAATCAAAATCCGTTCAGTAGTTTTTGCGTAAAAGAATAACGAACATACATCCATCCTTAATTTTTTTTGCGTTTTTAGGAGGATATGATGTCAGTGGCCACCTACACCAATGATTCTGAATAGGAACATACCAGTCCTTCGTTATGTAGTTCCTCCCAGGTCGGGTCGCCAGCTGGTTCTGACTCCATAGCACCCTCATAGTGCAACACCCCAACTTGTTTTGCTTTCGTGAATCTGTAATCAAGATGGCCGACCTTGTATTCGTAATTGTGTGAAGCTTATTCAATTTTAATTTTATGTATGCATGTAAATTTTTTCATGTTTAGTTATGTAACGAAATTTTAATTTTTAATGTATCTTTGTTGTGTGAGAACAAACAGTGTTTCCCTAATTTAATTGTTATCTCAGGTTTGTACCTTTAAGAGGTATATTTTTTTTGTATATAATTTTAACTGAATACCTAACTCACCTTTCGTCACAATCCATAACACCACGGAACCTGATCCAGTAGTTGTCTATCTCAGCGTTCGCTTCCAATACGAAGTCGTATCGCTCGCCGGCGTATGTTACGAGTGACGTTGCTGCAAAAAACAAATATGTTATAGTTGTCTCATAGCACTGGTTCATTCAAGATCCTAAGGTTGTTTTTAGAACCTAAAGTTGTGTTGTCACGACCACCAAGGATGTTTGCGTTTTTCCATCGACAGATAGCAGAAAAGACTGACGAAGAAGCGGCGTTTCGTCGACACATTGGTAACTCTTGCACAGTTGATAGTTAATCGACCGCATGTGTGGTTCGTGTGAATGGAACTACGCGTTTTTATACAAATATGTGCCTGGCCACCTTTATGTCGCTGTCGTGTGGTCATGGTGTGGTTGTGCAATCGTCAGTCTGAAGACACAATATGTTATTTATTTGGATATCATCATAAAGAAGACTGATAAATAGTATCTTCGAAAGCTTGTCATGACAGCCTGATCTAGAGACTATGTAAATTATCTTTTTGTCCTTTTTCGAAATAAAAAAATATCGATGTGAGAATCATGTATCGAAAATTTTACATCTGTGTTTATAGAGTGGGTCCTACACTTTGTTTTCCGCTTCGTGGTAACCACTCAAAAACTTTAAATCTCCTATTTTATGGTAGAAAAGTTATAATTGACTCAAAGAGTCGTGAAAGGTAAATGGTATTGTTTCCACAATTCCCGAAACTGAACAAATAATTGTCATTCGTTTTACTTTCTTCGGCGTTGATTTTATTGGTATAAAACAGGGGTGGCACGCAGCACACGCCAATATTTTTGCAAGTTTATTAGGATGTTTGGGTTTTTGTGGGGATGTTTGTGTGTGTGTGTGTGTGTGTGTGTGTGTGTGTGTTTGTAGGTTATGCGTGAGTTTTTGATACTAGATTTTCCCGTGGTGTAGAAGCCTATATGTTATTCCAAGTCCTCAAAATCGGTTCAGCCGTTACAAAGATTAATTTGCAACAAACATAATTATGGATGTTTGTTGCGTACGGCACAAATATTGATTTTTGAAGTTTTTTCTTTAAATAATTAGTATAGGTAATAGGATTATAGTTAGTCAATTTAGTAACAAAATTATGAGGGAATTCATATTGTCCGGATAATTGATGTTTTACGCAATAATAAAGTCGAACCCAGTCTACCTACTTGCCACTCTATCGTCAAACGCGATGAAGGATGGTGTTTTTGAAGGGCTTCTAAAATAGACTCGAAACGTCAGCAAATCAACAAAAACTGTTTTTTTAATTACAAAATAATTTTAATATGCATTATTATGTAGCGTGTTTGCAAAATAAACTACATTCTATTCAATTTTATTTTATACCACTAAGACGGCAAACAAGAATACAGCTCATCTGTTGGTAAGCGGTTACCGCAGCCTATAGGCTTTTGGAAAACAAACACGCTTACGACTGTATTCTCCATGATGTACGTCCTCAGTACATAGATAGTTGAGGACAAGTAGGAGGTAGTCAGAGGCACATTGCATTTAGCCCGCGCCTGCGTTTTATGCAAGAAACCGACCCTTGAAAAATATTTAAACCCTTTTGAAATACTGTAGTCACAAACCTACCCCATATCTGAGTATAGGCAGTTTAAAAAAAAACTATTGTTGATGACAACCTTAACAAACAGCGAACAACACCAGCGCGCCTACGGGAATCAACGAATGACTCTGTTTTAATTCCATAACGAGGCAACAAGAGTTTCAATCAACTTTATTCGTTATTTTTTTTATTTAACAAGAGCTCTCGGCATGCTCTGTGAAATCGCGTACAATTCTGAGTTTGGGAAGTGTTCCGTGCGTAGTAAAATAATGTTGTGCAATTAAAAGCTGCCTTAACAGTAAGAGCTACTTTTCATCGGCTACTTTTTATCCGGGTACCACGCAGACGTAGCCGTGTTCAGTAGTAGTAACTAGCTCTGTGACGCAGTAGGCGAATTTCCGCCTGAGACGCAGAAGTTTACGGATTCGATTTCCGCCGCGGGACAAATGTTTGTATTATCTGTAAATATTTGTCTGGGTTCTGGGTGTTTTATATATATAATATGTATGTATTTCCAAAAGTATATAAGTAGTATATCAGTCATGTAGTTCCAATAACACAGGTTCTGCTTAAAGACTAGATGATGCGTTAAAAAAATGAAAAAAATCCGTTTGATATTTATTATCTCACCAGTAATTGGCTCCAAGTCATATCCATCTGAAGCGATAACCGTGATATTATGTCCGTCGACTGATAACTCTATGGGGCAGTTGAGGAACTCGGCGTTGATCACACGGAAACGGTACTTGTAGCCCTAGGAATAAGATTGAAAATTTAAACCAAGAAATAGCTTTAATCTTACATTAAGTCAAACATAATTAATTATATTAACATAGTTTTCTCTTGGCTTGGCTAAGGCTTAACCCGTACACTTAACCCGCACTTATGCAACATTAAATTCACTTGTTTAATATACCTAATTCACCTGTTGAAAATAAAAACACATGTTTAATGCATTTAATAAACCTGTTCAATATTTAACCTAACTTTTCATCGTCAAACCCACGTTCTTGTTCAACATTAAACCCAATTGTTAAATACTATCTTACCGTTCTACTCACCTGTATATCATTAAACTCCCTAGTTCGATAAATCATTAATCTGACCCTCAAAAGTCTACCTGTTCAACACAAAATTGATCAGAGCACTAGTATTCATACCTCGGTGGTGCGGCGAGCGAGTAGCCGGCTATGAAGCACGAGGTGAGGGTTCAATACCCGATGCAGAACAAATATTTGCATGTTCTGCAGATATTTGTTCTAGGTCTGTGTACTCGATTTGTGATACCCACGACACAGGTAATCCCGTGGGAGTCAGGACTTTGTGTATGTATTGATTGGATGTAGCTGTATAATAAACTACCCTCAAATATAAAACGTGTTTGCTCATTTAACGTGTTTAAACACAAATTAGCCCATCATATTATCAATGACGCATCACTGCTAAAGACGCGTTAATGGGCAAAACCTAAACTTAAAATTATTTAAGAATGACTTACTTTCAAATTAGTAATTAAGATTATATCGTTCTCATGTAAGCGACATCTATTTGCCTTTTTGAGAATAAAGTTATTTAAACCTATGTATTATTATAGTTTCAATTATATTCATCCGTTCAACATGAAACTCATCTTGTTGACCAACTTTAAAAAAGAAAAAGGTTCTCAATGAGTCTGTATGTTACGCAATATCTTCGCCGAATGAGAATCAATTGGTTTTTTTATCAACCTTCAAGAGAAGACTTTTTTTTAGAATGAAAAAATGGGAAATAAAATTTAATATTGTACTTTTTATCAACTTCCCGTTATTTAAAGTAGATTTTTATTTTTTCCTGAAAAAAATTTACTGACAGCACTCACCTGACCAGTTCAATATTAAATTCAACTATTCAACTTTTAACTGACCTATTCAACATTTAACTGACCTGTTCAACATTAAACCTGGCCGCCTTCATGTACTTGTTCCGCTCGGTGTCGTTGAACACACGGAACCTGCCGACGCCGTTGACGAGGAGAGTGGGCGGCTTGTTGTCGCCTTTGGAGTGGTGGTGGTCGGTGAACATGCTGACCGAGAGCTCGTGAATCCAGTCCGTCACTATCATTACGTGGTCTGATCTGGGGACAAATTTATCGATTATTTTTTAGGTTTAAGGCGATTATTCCCATAAAGACATAGTCACTTACATGAGAACATAAATATCATAGAAAAATTCAAAGGTAGGTCATTCTAGTAGGTACAAGTTTATAGGTAAGCAGTAAAATATTTAACCCCTCCAATGCATGTTTTTTATTAAAAAATAATTTTGCGTGTTTTATTTTATATGTGTTGAAAGAGTTTACATTTTTTATTTCTGATTATGACAGGTTAAAGACCGGTGATTATGAAATAATTAAAAGAAACCTGATACGATTTCGTTCTTGAAAATGTTTTAAAATCAGTCTTGATAATTATTCAATGAACATTTTAGGTTTATTAAATATTTTTTATCTTGTCTTTTATTCTTTTCTAAAGATGGACTTCTTAAAGGATTAACTCACCTATCATAGTCGAAGAGCCGTCCATGCGGGTCTTGGGACTTGGGTTTCCTGATGATGAAGGCACCGGCCGCGCCGTCAGCTCTCTGCATGCCTGAGTGGGAGTGCCAGAAATGGGTTCCCGAGTGTGTTGCATTGAATTGATACCTGGGAATTGATGTCATTTATTCCTTAGTCCATACTGTTAAAACAGTTTTCATGTAAAATACTATTGGTAAAGGCACTGACTACGTTTCAACTCATTCCGTCGTCCTTATCAAGGTTAGAGAAAAGTCACGAAACATAGTCGGTGCCTTCACAGATGGTCATCGCCATCTGTGAAGCACATGAATATTCTCATTTTTATGATACGAATATATTAATACGATTATCTGTGGTTTTAATCAATAGAATACTATAAGTATTGAGTGATAATTTATGGAGCAACTTATTGTTGTTCACTCTGTGACCGTAAACAAACAGTAAAATGTTTTAATTGGGTAAAAACACCCCAATTGACACATAAATAGTCCTGACCCCTGAGTGGGTATTATTGTGGTGCCACAGAAAATAGACACGGAACAAATATTAACAGAGCCTATAAACGTTTATCCCGCAACAGGAATCGAAGCCACACACCTCTTGCTGTCGCAGCTGGCTACTCGCCCGCCGTTCTAAAGAGGTCATCAAAATGAGCGAATATTTAAATTAACATTCCCTAACATAAAACCCAGACCTCAGTGGTTTCATAGGTAGGCAAAGTAGGTACGCCACAGTTATCCTGAGTTAACGTCATGTAGTTCCTTTAAAATATACTACCTCTGTGACTTAGTGGGCGAAGACCTGAGACGCAGAAGGTTGCGAGTTCGGGTTCCCGCTTCGGGACAAATGTATGTATGATTAGCAAATGTTTATCTCGGGTCTGGGTGTTTTCTTGTACCATAATAATATGTATGTATTTACAAAAAAAGTATATAAGTAGTATATCAGTCATGTAGTTCCCATACTCTGCTTAGTTTGGGGCTATGATGATACTGTGTGAAAAATGTCCAGCAATTTATTTATTTAGTTTACCTGAAGGTAGTCTCAGGTGGAATAGGGCATTGGGTCACGTAAGGCGTCCCGTCCATATAGGGAGTTCCCCTCTGGTGCTGCCCATGCCAATGTACTGTGGTACCTTCCGTCATTAGGTCATTTTCCACATCCACGATTACTCTGTCATGTTGGCAGACCTGAAATATCACAAATATAAGTTACAAAACTAAGTCAGGAAAGTTAATTTAGGCCCGCACGTTTTATTTTAAATTTAAAAACGAAAATTAATAGGATATTTAAATAGTATTTATTACAAAAACCTTAACCATGTTATTTGTAAAGTTGGCTAAGCCTTCTTTTAAGAAACAACTGAGAGATTATGGTAGACGAGCTGAAGCTAAATCACGTTTACAAATAACGAGGTTAAATTAAATTAACAAAATGGACTGTTTACTTTAGGAGATAATATGAAAAACCTCCATTTACATTCTTAATTTCATAAGGCTTGTGTCCAAATAAAATACAAACACACCTAAAAAAATTAAACGATATGGTTTATTTGTTTTTAAAATAAAAATAATTCGTTTTAGAAACAACCTAGATTTTTGACAGACAAATTTAAATCAATAAATTATATTTGTACCCTCGAAATGGATCCAGTGATGTTGGTATTCAAAAGATATCCTACTAATATTATAAACGCGAAAGTTTGTGAGTATGGATGTTTGTTACTCTCTCATGCAAAAACTAATGAACGGATTTTGATGAAACTTTACATGAAAATATCTTATACATCAGAATAACACATAGGCTACTTTTTATCCGAGTAACACGCAGGCGAATCCGTGGGTAGAAACTAGTGTCATCTAAATCAAATGAAATTTTGTTCCGACTGAAACATAATAATACATTTTCCACAACGACCCTCACTCAGGTCAGCAGAGAATGTGAATTGAACAGGAATAGGTATATTGCCTAGTGATTTACTGACAGCCATTTCATTTAGCCGCGGTTTAAACCGTAATAATTAATCTTTGTTTTTGGCTTGCGTCAGATTGATCATTAGTTAAGTGTTCTTTTTACAATATAAGAGAACCAATATTGGTTAAACCGTTTTGCAAAAAATTGGAGCTGGTATAGATCATGACTCAAAATAACACTAAAGCTACTCTTTATTCGGACACAAGCAAAGCCATGGGCAGAAACTAGTTTTATGTTTGTAAGGAGTTAGTAACGCATCTATAAAGCAACATCGTTGCTCAAAACATTGCTACGTAGTCTACTTACCTCAATTGGCGGTCCGGGCATTTTTCTATTCACAACATTTAGCGGTCTATTCATTCCATCAGCGGGGATACAATCGAGTCTCGAACAATCCGTCACATTATACGGACAATTGTAGCACGCTTTGCTCATTGTTTGATACCATTCTAGATTGAAATGATAGTAACATATCATTGGTGGTTCACCCTCTCTACATTCTCTGTGGCAAGGGTGGTCTCCTCCAATCAACTCTCCCGTAACCTCATCATACTGTACATGTGCTCGCATGTTATTCCTATTATGAACATTCTTCTCTATTAATGTTTTAATATCATCGATTTCTAGTTCCTTCACACTATGTTTAGTGGTTAAAGGTTTGCTTTTGTTCGGTGTCATGATTTCATTTACAGGGTTAGTATTCACAGACATTATAACCCTGGAAGCGCTCTCCAAAGGCTTGTAGCTATTCTGTTTGATAGGAGTCTCATTTGGGTTAAATGCTACTGTATCTTCGTTGAGATCTTCAACGTTTTGGCTTTTGCCTAGACTAGTAGCTTCATTGAAAACAATCGCCGATGTGGGTGGACTTTGTAAATTGGAGTCATTCATTTGTGTGTCAAGCTCTGCTGTAGTTTCTTCTATACTGATGGCAGACGTTTCTGACTGTGTGTTGATTCCACTAATATCTGAAATAAAATTACACACATTTTTTTAATTTTCTTTTTCTTTCTGTAGTAAATTCATAGTAACATAGGTATGTTAATAATAACAAAATGATATTTCAAGAAAACTACATATTATTAATCTTACTACTATTATAAACGTGAAAGTTTGTGAGGATGGATGTTTGTTACTCTTCTACGCAAAAACTCTGAACCTATTTCGATGAAACTTTATAGTAATATACCTTATACATCAGAATAACACATAGGCAACTTTTAATCTGGATATTACGCGCGCGAAGCCATAGGCAGAAGCAAGTAAATTAATAAAGGTTTAAATTCTGTTCAATATTTAAAATTATTCTTAAGGAAACGTTTTAGGATACAAAATATTTTTTATCCTTATTATTTTTACTGACACTTAAAAAAAAATCATAACGTGATTATTTCCCTGCCGTAAATTGAAATTTAGATGAAATCTACTGCGCGGTCTTCAGGGTATCATTCCATGTATTTGAATTGTAAATTTGTAATCCTTCACTGGAGTCCTTCATTAATCTCTTGAAAATGAATGCAAGTTCAAGGGAATAAATAACAATCGATTATAATGAATCCATAAAAAACTTTGACCAACTAAGCCAAACACACCGAAATGGCTCGTCCTGACTCAATTTGGGGGAAGTATATGCCTAGCTGTTGGCTTCACCTGTTGATGTAGATGATAATGAAGATGTAGAAAAACTTAATCCAAAAAAGATAGGCCTGATAAAAATTTGGAAAAGGAAAGAGAATGTTTCAACGCCTTGGTAAATCATATGGCAACGAATAAAAATTGCTCTCATTATAGAGGTACATATACTATGAGAGCTATTTTTGTAAATCACATAAAATTAACTGGATAGACCTATACACAAAATATGTACCTACGATATCTGTTTGACATAACAATAAATCCTATCATATCCTACTAATATTATAAACGCGAAAGTTTGTGAGGATGGATGTCTGTTACTCTTTCACGCAAAAACTTATAGGCTTATAACTACTTATAACTTATATTCTAGTATATTCTTATTTATAAATTGTTTGACACCCCTAATTTGACTAAAATTCAATATCGAATTGGACAGTGTTGTATACAATTAATTGCGTTTTGCCTTATGTATTATAACAAATTTATTTTAGACACAGATGCGAATCAAGACGGCTTCTCGCTACCAATTGTTTAAAACATGTTTTGATTCTAATTGAATTGTTCAGCATAAAGTTTTCCCAAGTCTAAAGTCGGAAGAAAGATTGTTAAGTTAGAAATTAGAACAGGATTTTGAAAATCAACTTTTGATTCCGACTCAGACAATAAGTTGTGATTTGTTTGGTAAAGTGTTTATCGTGTTTGCGACATAAATGTTGCTTTGCTTTGATGAAATAGAGGAGGACTTTTTTAACCCCCGACGCAAATGGGTTATAAGTATAACATATAATAATATTTTGAGGGAAAAAAATGATATTTTTATATCTAATTAGTACCTACTGTGACATACCTAACAGATAATAGTTTTTTATACTAGCTAGGGATGGGGATTTTTTTATTGAGGAAGGTTATCAGCTTTCTCTAGGTGTACTCAAAGGTTTGGCAAGAAAACTTTTGTTAGGCTAATCTTGCCTTTGTACCTCGACTAAGTTATTGTTCGCTAGTTGTTGTTATTGTCTGTATTATCCGCGTACAATCAATAATGAAAAAAGATAGAGCTTTAAACACAGCAGCCGTCTTCAACTGATGAAGGGAAAAGCTGGTGCCTACGTTCCCTTAATAATGACAAAGCTCTTTCCATATCTCAACGTGATAAATAACTCTATCTTCTAACGTTTCTGAACTTTTCGAAGCCGACTGAGCGCATATCCGGCCGATATGACTTCATTCAGGAAAGGAGCAAATTTATGAATGAGCTATATGTATGAATTATGTTTTTATTTTGTTCATTCATAAATTTATAAATTAAATTTAAAATTAAAATTTCTTGGAATTGGTATGAAGAACGAACTTAATACAAAACTTTATACTTTACTTTATAATAAAAACTTATACATAAATTAATATGAATGTAGCTTCAGAATTTATATCAATGCCAGTTCCCATTCATTTTCAATAGGTACCTAGGTATTTATACAAAATAAAACGTCTTTAATGTCACAGTTTACAGGATATTTCCTTCTACGAACTCTTTCATAACTATTAGTGACCTCTATGGCACTAGTAAGTAGTTATGTAAGATTGGATGATGATTACGAGTGAAGTCCCGCTTGAGACGCAAGGTTGTGGGTTCGATTCCCGCCGCGGGACTCTTAGTTTGGGGCTAGTTAATGCTGTGTGAAAAATGTCCAGCATTGTTTTTTTCCCAGCATTACTAGGTACCGTGTATCCTAGCCAAGATAAAGTTGGGTAATTATACTTTATTTTATGATCCTAAGTTTACGTACCTACACTACACTAGCCTTCATTCGCGTACGTACGAAACGCCGTCGCTTCGTCACAGAATAACAAACAATAGGACCCCGCAGCAAAAACCCGATGGCATAGCAAACTTTTATGGTGAGGTTAATTGAGGTTCACAGTAAAAAATAACCGGATTTTTCCTTAAACCTTACGCCAGGAACGCTTGTGTTGAGAGCCGGCTTCAAAATATAGGACGTAGTGTGCCTCAAGTGTGAGATGCTGAAAGAAACTCTTGGAATATAAACTTAGCGCTTTTTATGACAGCATTTTGTGCATACTGCATCATTATTCAGTGAGAGCACCAGTGCTATAATGCTGTAATGAATTTCGATGTGAAGGTGGTGTGTTCGAGTTCCCTCGTGCACCAATGGATTTTCACGCGAAACATATTATATATAGGCAATGCTACTCTATATGATATGCAATGTTCCTCCTCATAAACTGAAGGAATACTTCGTGAGAAATAATTATAATAATGCTGGACATTCTTCATCATCATCTAGCCCCAAATTAAGCAGAGCTTGTATTATTGGAACTACATGACTGATATACTGCTTAAATACTTTTTTTTTGTAAATCCCACCTGTCCCATAATCGAAATCCTTCGTATGGCCAAGATATTGACAAGTATTATAAGTATTGGTTTTAAAGCAATCACCATATTTTTAAACTGAACGAAAACTGAAATTGGAATTTGTTCAATTGAAAAATTCGAGGTTTTTCATAATATTTTGTGAGAATTATCTTGTTCTATGAGGAAGATATAAATTACCGCTGTTTCTCCTGTTACAAATTGCTCCTTTTCGTTAGACAAAATAGATATTCTTTGTGTTCTGTGTGTCAACCGATAGACAATATCTTATTCATACTATATAGGTACCTACTGGTGCTACTAAATAAAATAAACTTTGCTTGGCAACCTAATTGCTATTTTGCATACCTAATTTACTTGAGAAAAAATCTAGAACCTTATCAGAATCAAATAGAAAAAAAGGTATATAAATGAATGAAACTAACTTACGATATAAACAAAATAAACATTAACACATTATCATAAAGGTACAATGGGAGGTCTTATAGCTTAAATCGATAAGACAACCTTTCTCTTATCTCTCTTCCTGACAACTTTTGGATGACGAGGATTATATATATGATTTTAAAGTGGCCGGGGAAGTGAAGTGACTATATAATTGCTTCACTACATAGTATGGACTCAATTTTCAGACTTCAGAAGCAAGGTATTTGGATAAAAAGCGATCACTCGTTAAGGCAAGGAGAGCTTAGTAACTTATAACGAGTAGAAATAAATTTATGAATCAATACTCACTTAAAATAGCCAGAGCTACTGTCCACACGACGAACGTAGTTCTTGTCAAATGCATTTTTAATCTGAAACAATAAATTATTGTTTACATAGAGTTATGGGTTAGCATATAGTCCTCATTGTGATGGTCCGTAGCGCTTAAAACTGAGCACTTGCATACTTCGAAGGTACGTTAAGCTGTTGGTCTCGGGTATACAACACCGACACTTAGGAGAATAGATCATACACACTCTTTGCTATACTTAATTGTTTATGAAATATTTTCTACATCTGAAAAACTTTACTAAAATTTTTTTGAAAAACAGTCAGCTTAAAAAGCTCATTTAAAATTGCTCCTCAATTTTACTAGAAACATTTTCCCGGGGAAAAAATCCTAGCGTGTGAGAGCGTAGTGTAATATTTAGCGAAACATATCGTACGATTCAGCAACAAGAATCAGCTGCCCACGAAGAGTGCGCGGGCGTAGAAACTCAACGTGAACAAATTATTAGCAACCCGAGCTCTTCCGCGAAGACAGCGAAGATACCAGGAAGCTTGTGCTTCTGACTGGAGTTATGCTGGCCAGTCATTTAGCCAAACTTCCACACATAATAGACCAACTCTGGTTTTGATTGTGGATAAGAGAGTCCACTTACATACATACATACAACCTTGTAAACGCGAAAGTTTGTGAGGATGGATGTTTGTTACTCTTTCACGCAAAAACTACTGAACGTACTTTGATGAAATATTACAGTAATATAGCTTATACATCAGAATAACATATAGGCCACCTTTTATTCGGGTACCACGCAGGCGAAGCCGTGGGTAGAAGCTAGTACATACATATCGTAAGATGTTGAAAAACTAAAAACCTTTTAAGATACCTTTCCGTCGCACCATCTGATAACAACAATAATATTTATCATCATAGCCTTGACAGTCAACGAACTCTGGTGACTAATAATTAAACACTTTATAATAAAAATAAAAGTCTTCAACTTTTTGCAAAACATTCGGTGGCAGAACTTTATGTGTGTTTGTGTGTGAGGTTCATTATTACCTCTGTGCACCCAAACGGCTCCATAGATTGGATTATAATGAATGATAGATATCGTTAAACGCAACATGATCTTGATAGTCACGTGCTAAGATTTATTTTCTTCCTAGATACATATTTAACACCGACCAAAGCAGTAACGACACAAAGATAATGTGTTAAAATAAGTTTAAGGAATCTATCGATAAAAAAATAAGTGATTCTTGCAAAATCTACGCACACTTAGCAGATATTACTTTTGACAGAGCGGCTTCTACTGCAGCGGAGATTTATAAAAAGATCCATAAAAAAATATTTAAGTTTTTAGATAGAACCCACATAAATATAGGTAGGTATTTTGAACTACCTTACAAAATCACGTTATTTTCCATACCTACATTTTTATTCATGATACGCCGAAAAATTATATCAAAAGTCCGAGTAAGTTGTCATCATTTCCGAAATAAATGAATATTAACAACTCCTAACATAGTTGGCCGACTCTCGAAAATAAATAAACTCATTACGAAATAATAACACAGAAACACGGTAATAGGAGCTCGTTATAACTCACAAAATATCGTGAAGGTAAATGCTGGCTTGTGAATTCTCAGTATGCATTGCACCTAATGGAGCAACATTCTGTAAAGTATTCGCACAAATTATACTCAGAATGCAAATTCCAAATTAGTAAAGCAGCTTTTACAACTTTTCTATGAAATTTTGAATGAAAATAATGACCAGCTAGCATTACTGCGGTAAAGTGATTTTTTACAAATCTCATGTAGCTTTTCAGTGAAATAAACCATTTTTCTCCTGTCACCGGGGTATCTTATTCATTCTGTATATAAGTTGTCCTGCTCTGAAAAGAGCATTTAGGTGACCTTTTAGTAAAAATCAATGCGGTGAAAGCTTTAGAACCCCGCAGTTGTAGAGTAGCTTCTATTTTACGTAAATTAACTAAGTTGTATGGAAAATATTTAACTATTGGCTACGTGTTGACACGCATGACATGTAATGTTCTTAGGCATGGCTGTTTCCTCACTGGAGAAATATCTTAGTGCTAGATTTCTATGACAAAATATAAGTAGTCATAACCAAAGCTTAGACCAGCCAGACATAAGTATTCTTCTTAGTTTTGAGTATATAGTAAAGCGCACATTAGAAACTACTACTACATAAATTCATCATCATTCACAACCCGACTTCACCCACTGCTGTGTAAAGGCCTCCCTCAGTTTGTGCCATCCACCACGATCCTGCGCCAGTCCGTGGATAGTTTACCATCCACGGCCTGCGACGTTGACTATGTCGTCTTCCCATCTCGCTGCCGACATAAATTCAAGCATTCAATAATAAATATTCAACAGTCACATATATAACTTTTGAAACTATCATGGTTTTGAACATAATTTTTACTAAAATTCGGGATATTTACCATGATTTGTGAGTTTGAATGTTTCCCGATATTTCGGCACAGTTGCATGTACCATGATAGTCACATATAGTCCTAACCCCGCACTAGGATTCCCTGTATCGTAGGTATCAGGAACTACGATTACTTTGATACCACAGCATCCAGAGCCGGAACAAATATCTATAAAACAATCAAATATTTCGGCTAGTAGTGGGAATAAAACCCACTTGCATCTCAGCCGGCTACTCGCTACGTGCCATCGAGGTCGTCAATATACATATATATAAGCAATATATATCCATAGACAATAGCACTTAGGACACAGGACATCCTGGAAACATTAGTTTCAATAAAACAAATGATTCATCCAACGTGCATTAAGCATTAAGTCATAGCACATGATTGGTGCACGCTAGGCATTGGACTAACCCACACTAGCATTGAATCATAAATGAAAACTTTAACCAATGATTTCATAATTACCTAGTAAAAATTAGGGGAATGCATGACATTGCTTACGTGGAACAAATATCATTATCTAATTTCATCCTACTAAGTATTTTAATACTACGATTAGAACGACGAATGAAAGTATGTAAAAATACATACATGAGCATACTACTTTAAGTCATTGACTAGCTTGGGGTCATAACAGCTCTGTAAGGGGTTATGTGAAAAAAATAGCTTCAAATGATAATTTATAAAATCATGATCAATTTTTAATCGAATCAAATCGGGTTTAAAGCGAATCCCACCCACTTCGAAAGGGAAATTTTCTACTATTCAAATTTGAATTCTTTAAATTTAATATGATTTCTCTAAAAACAATCAAGTATTTTTTTATATAAATAGGCATACGACAGATCAGCGACATTTCCGCAGCAAATGTCATTTCCATATAATTTTATCTTTCCGCAGGCGTTAACGTCAACAGAAAATGGTATTTGTCTAGCCCCCCAGATAGGCATAGCTAGTATGAATGTATGACCCGCTAATTTATTCAAATAACCCGTTTTAATGCTACGTGAAAAATTAGACTAGACCCCAATATACCGACAAAGATAAGAAATAATAGTCGAGATAGGTGCATAATGACGTAGATCTACATAGAGTTACGTTGAATGACCTATGCAGACTTACTTCGAATACTAATACTCGATGCGAGGACGATGTCGAAACAAGGTCGCGGAAGATTCTTGTAGGTATCAACAATAATATTTACTCGTATAATTTATAACCGGTTGTTTACTTAAGTTTTTAAATAAACGTATAAGTATTGATAAAATTTAAGTCGTTAATATTTTTTTTGCTAAAATGTTTAAATAAAAAATGCGAACACTCAACCAAATAATCAAAAGCATAACAAACAGGATCAATGAAATTCAGAAAACCTTAAAATATAAGTAAGTACATTATTTTTTTGCCCTGCTGTCAGTGGGCGAAGGTCCGCCTGAGACGCAGAAGGTTGCGGGTTCGATTCCTGTCACGGGACAAATGTTTGTAAGATCTGCAAATATTTGTCTCGGGTCTGTGTGTGTTCCTTTGTATAATATGTATGTATTTACAAAAAAAAGTATATAAGTAAGTATAAGTATAAAAGTATATAAGTATATATATAAGTAAGTATCTCAGTCATGTTGTTCCCATAATACAAGCTCTCCTTAGGCTAGATGATGCTGTGTGAAAAATGTCCAGCATTATTTTTTATTTATTTATTTATTGAGGACTAGCTTCTGCCCACGGCTTCGCTCGCGTTTTAACCGGATAAAAAGTAGCCTATGTGTTATTCTGATGTATAACTATATTACTGTAAGTTTCATCAAAATCCGTTCAGTAGTTTTTTTGTGAAAGAGTAACAATATCCTCACAAACTTTCGCGTTTATAATATTAGTAAGAAGATAAGATTTAAAGATGATATCGCTTCCCTCGAGTTCGAGTTGCCCTCGCATCACACTACAGGCTCTCCAGAATACCATAACAACAAAAGATACAATCATCATTACGTCAACTGAATGTGTGTCAATGACGTTTCAACTACTAAGGCCCGAGTTCACCAAAACAATAACGGGTGGTTAGGTCTTAATTAAAGCTTTTCGACACATGTTTTCATAGGAATCTGTCATCATAATCAATGGTTATACTTGATCATCCGTTTATTTTGTTGGTGAACTCTAGCGTAAGTAGTTAAAGTTACAGCTATGGTTTTGTGTGCATCCGTTAGAAAGTGATTCATGGCCTGACATTGAATGGAATTAGCATGATTTTAACAAGTTGAAACAACAAGTGTGGACATTATTTGAACAACTATCCAGTTTCAGAACCAAATATTCAGTTCATCTCTAACTAGCCTCTGTCCTCGGGGCTGCCAGTATTCATTTGATAGAAAAGTAGCCTATTTATTTATGTTAATTATACCTGTTTCAAATTGCATATAAATCAGTTCAGCCTTTACAGAGATAATTAGCAACAACCATCCAAACTTTTCAAATGCAAAAGTTATATTAGTATTTATTTATTTAATTATAGACGAGCAGCTTTCGCTGATATATCTATGTCGTACAGTGTTGGATCAAAAGTCTTGGTTTTTTTAAGTTTGGTTCACTTTTTTTAGTAGTAGAAGAACTGGGACACGGTTTTAATGTTCATATTTTGTACTTTTGCCATTCGTGGGCCCTAAAACAACACTGCTCGTGCAAATTATATGAAATTTTAAATTGGTATAGGTATTTTGTTACAATAATACTAGCTATTTTTAATAGAACGTGGGTGTATGCCAAACATAATATTTGGACTTGTCTTTCACTACCCTCTACTTAGTGTCTAGGTTCTAGATCTGAAGATGTATATTCAGATTTCCATTATAGGGACTTGAATCGAGAGCGTGTAAGTACTTACCACGTCCGAAAAGCTATAGGACTGTATTATATTATTTTACAGTAACAAAAATAATTGGTACTCAAGCGATTTAACTTTAACCTAATATAATTAAATATTGAATTAAATAATTAATAAGTAAAGTAATTTTGGGGCATGCAAAAAAAACTGATGTGTCGTCAGATTACAATACACTAGCCGTAGACGTCCATTGGAAATAGACAATTACACTTTTTTGCCAACTACAATATAAATAAGATCTGTCTTTTATGCAATAAAGGATTTCCTAATTACTTTAATCTTATTTATTACTATCATCTATTCCCGGCTTCGCTCGCGTAGCATCTATAAAAATAGCTTAGTGTGATTTAAAATCGTGATCTAACGGCCAAATATTGAAACGCTACCCAATATACTCGTATATGTACATTTGGGTGCTTGCTTCCAAAGGCAATCTACTTAAGCGACACATGACCAGAGAGCTGGCTCTTATCTGGATCACCGCATTAGCATTGCCATTCAGCGTGGCGATGCGGCAAGTATTTTGGGCACGCTTCCTTCTGGTAGTAATCTGGATCAGTTTAGCTATCTATAGATCGTTTGCAATGGTGTTTAGATAACTAGCTGTTTTATCTGTATTTTTGTACATACCTACTTGCTCATAGTTGTATGAATAAATGTATGAACTTATAACTCTCATTTTTTAATCGTCATTATGTCGTTATTAAACTCTAAGCAACATTTCAGGTATTCGGCGGTAAGTATGTAGATATATCTATTCCACATTAAAATCGGTTGGAAGTATATTAACTAAAACATATTAAAAAAAATATACTTTCATATTTTAATGCCCGTCATATTAAAGCGTTTTTATATCTAGAATATTTAAGAATAAATTATGCATGCAATTCCTTTAACCCATTAACCTGTAGATAACACAATAAACTATTTTCTGAATGTACATACTTTCATTATAACCTAATATGTTTAAAAGAAAAAAACATTAAATCAGTTCATTGAATTGCTCATATATGTATTATAATAATATGTGGAGGATTTCGCAACCCTATCAAACCAAAACGCAAGTCACGATCATTTAAACAGATAGTCAATGTCAATATCGTAATTATGTAATAGAGACGAAGGCTTTTTTAAGCGAACAATGAATCACTTCACGCACCATCGCTCCATCCTTTCACACAAGGTCACGGTGGAGACCTTCGGATCCGCCAAATAGTTTCTATATTAACGAACAAAGGAGATTCTACTTCTATCAATGTTTTCGGGATTTACTTCTATGTCAATGTATCTTAATTAAGCCTCTTACGTATCGAACGAGGGAATGGAAATACTTTATTAGACACTATAAGAAAAACTAGACAAAGAACAATTTATAGTGTTGTTTCTTATAAAACAAATTATACAATTTGTCAATCGTCGACCTTAGGTTCAGCAATGGATTGCTGCAGTAAACTACACATATTTTATTTTGGAAAATAGTAAAACTGAATGGGATAAAAATTGAAGGATTCTAGGCCAAACATAGCTCAGCTACCGAATAATGAATCTCAGATATTTTTTGTTCTTTGTTTAATGGGAACGAGATATTTAAGACGATTTGTGAGATGATTGTTTCCCAATATTTCGGGACAGCTTCATGCGTCATAATCACATGTAAATTATGCGCATAAACCATGATAGTTTAAAAAGTAACTCTGAAATCTTAAAACAAACCGTACATTATTTTAAGCAATAAAAAATACATTAAACGCTCAGAGAATTGACATTAAAACAGACTTTGTGTGCTAAACAACAATACGTGTTTGCACGAAATAAATATTTACGATTTGTTTAGTTATGGCTTTCAATGTATGCTTCACAGGTTTAAAGATAGGGTGGATAATAATGAGCATAGAAGGTTCACTGCGCATGTAACGGACAGCTGAAACGTGTTTTTAAATTATCTCGACAGCGCAGCGGCAACGAACACGTGGCTATTATAAATTGATATGGTGGCCAGCGGAAACTTCCTCCAAAAACCTAGGTTATCCTTATTGTGGAATTTTGTTAAATAAATTCAAATTATCGTAAATCTACAAAAAGCGCAAATTCATTTATATTTTGCTAATGACAAGTTCTCTTAATGTTAGTATATAAAAACTAAGCGGATTTTCCGCTATGTTTTGTCCTCTAGACATGTATAAAGCTAAACAAATTAACACATGAATGCATATGCCTTGGAGAAATACATTAAATTAGACACGTTCTACCAATAATTATGAATTAATTGTGTATTTTAAATGTGCATGAATTGCTTATTTATAAGCATTTGTTTTACAGATAATATAATGGCAATGTCAACGGTTTTAATAATATTTTGACATTGAACTTCTCGCAACTTTTATGAATATTGTAAAACCTTAACTTTATCAGGGAAATGAGATCATCTTCAAAAAACTACACATTTCTATGATTCTCAAAATTCCTGATTGGACTGCTATTTAGCTCATAACGTTTGCTCTCGTGTGAATGTTTCTAGGCATAATTCATCCGCTTACAAAATGTCCGTTACATCAACAATTCCTTGAAGTTTTTTCTTACCCATTATCTTTCTACAGCAAAAATTACTTACTATAGCTTAATTAATCCAAACTATAGCTTATGGGTCTACGTATAAGAGTCTACTTCAATTAGCACTAAGCTAGGCTGATTTGCACACATCAATCTAAAATGCAAGATAGTTCACCCGCGAATGTAACTGTGTACTGAAGTGATAAGATGAGAGTACTGAGTATGATATGATATATATATATATATACATAGTATGATCAGCGACTCGTCTGTAATAAATTGCACTATTATTTTTGGATCAGTCTGTGATTTTTTTCAACCCTATCGTGATTTTTTTAAATTTATTCAATTGTTTTTTTTATAATACTAAAGAGGTAAACAAGCATACGGCAACTGTGCTTATTTTCACTTACCCCTATATTATTACTTACTAGCTTCTGCCCACGACTTCGCCCGCGTGTTACCCGCATAAAAAGTAGCCTATGTGTTATTCTGATGTATTTCGTTCAGTAGTTTTTGCGTGAACGAGTAACAAACATCCATCCTCACAAACTTTCGCGTTTATAATATTAGTAGAAAGGATGTATGAACACAAAACCGATTGCGCGCCTTATTGTCTTGTTTGTAACTCTGATATATCTACTGCAGTAAAATATTGTACGAAAAAATGATAAAAATAACACGCATGGGCAGTCGGCTGGATGAGGGTTCCGTAGTTCTGGATAATTAAGTGTTTGCAGTGTGTAGTACGTCGAGTTATGGAGCGCAATTTATATTTGAGGTACAGGAAAAATATGACTCTTCATTTCGAGAGTGTTGCGAAATATATTCAATTCACGGATGTTCAAAAATCTTTCAAAACAGCTGGTTCAAGTGATGCGTGATCACTATTCGTGGCCACGTAGCCAGCATTTTGGGGATGCTTCCATCTGGTATTAAACTGGATCGGTTGTGCTATCTACAGATCGTTTACAACTTAACTTATAAATAATGGCTCTAGCGGGTTCTAAGCTTGTCGATTTTTTAATTTTATTTACCAAAAGTTACATTGAAACTGATGGACTAGTAGGTAGAATATTTTTATTCAGGATCAGATGGTAAGGTATTCCTTTATATTCCAAATAGGATATTCTCTTATTATCCTATATGGAATATTTTACCCACCTAATTGTTGCAGACGTAAGCAAGAAAATGTTTTAAATGGCGTCACCTCGAGGCCACCAAAGTTATGAGGGTAGTTTCAATAAATTCTATGATAAACTTTAACGTCATCATGTATTTAAACCTGATGCCCAAATAAACAGAAAAATTACTAGATAGGGTTAGTATGTATTTAACGACCTGTGTGTGACACCGGCCCCCTTTCTTCACCAGTTTAATACAATCTCCAAAAACCCATCAGAAAAATTACTATTCTTCTACTGTTTTCCTCCCTCAGATGACAGCCTGTACTACCCAAAATCTTAATCAAATACATAAATATCTAAAAAAAGTCCCTCTTTTTTTTTAAAATGAGGACATACTTGTGCCACTAACACCCATAGTTCAAAAACCCTGTACCGATTAAGCTCATATCCGACCTTTAAAATTATACCTACCAAGTTTGCTCCAGATTGAATAAACGGTTTGACAGTTATCTTCGGATAAACAACCCGGTATTTGTATGTATGTATATAATATATGTATGTAACATATATACAAATACCGGGTTGTCCAAGTACACTTAGTAATAACTCACTTAGGCTTGAGTTCACCAACAAAATAAATGGAAGGTCAATTCTAACTATTGGTTATTATGACAGATACCTTATACATACAATATACATATATACATACACACATACATACATACATACATACATGCTGTTTCCCGAAGGGGTAGGCAGAGGCCAAGGATTTCCACTTGCTACGATCCTGGCATACCTCTTCCGCTTCATTCATCCTCATCACATTCTTCATACAAGCTCGGCGGTGTACCTACTTCTGACCTGGCCTTTTTCTAGAATGTCTCCAATTTAGTCAGAGTACGTTCGCCGAGGCCTTCCTCTTCCAACTATCCTATTCACGCTCGCCTTGCATATTTGTTTTGTTAATCTACTTTCGTCCATCCTTTCTATATGCCCAAATCATCTCAACATACCTTTCTCAACTCTCGTTACTACATCTTCATTCATTCCACACTGCTCTCTTTACACGCTGTTCCTCACTCTATCACTCAAAGTTACACCACACATACCTTATACCTATGGTACATACCTTATATAATATATGTCATTAAGCTTTGATTAGGACCTAATCACCCGTTGCTGAGACCCATCCCAATTTGTGGCTACTTACCTCATCAGCATGTACTTTATATAGAATAAGATTTTGTCATTTGTTTAAGGTGTACAATAAAGTATTTTCATTAAATCATTCATTCAGCAATCCAACCATATGAGAGTACAAATTAATAAGTAGTTCCAAATAAAAGATTTATCTATCAATCTATCTTTCTATCATTATTGACTTAATAATAATAATGCTGGACATTTTCACACAGCATCATCTAGCCCCAAACTAAGCAGAGCTTGTATTATGGGAACTACATGACTGATATACTACTTATATACATTTTTTTTTGTAAATGCATACAAATATTTGCAGATACAAAGATTTGTACCGTGGCGGGAATTGAACCCGCAACCTTCTGCGTCTCAGGCGGACTTTCGCCCACTGCGCCACAGAGGTCAAGAGATGAACACAGGCCTATTAAATATAAAAATTTGGATGTTTACAAGTTGTGTGTAACTAATCTTCGTAGGTAAAGCCAGGACCGGTTTAGATGAAATTTCGTGACTTAGGAAACACATAGGCTACTTATATCCGGGTACCACGCGAGCAAAGGCCGGCTTGTCACGTGGAATGCTAATTACTAGCAAAACACTGGCATGTGCCAGATGTATAGTTAGTACGTGCCTATGGTATCCTCAAAGAACTACACAATAACTATGTATCTGAGGATGTTCATCATGAAGAATACAGTCGTGAGCGTGTTTGTTATGGAAGATACCTACGTATGTTGTGATGTAGATAGGTACCTACTTATTGTATTGGGTAGGTATTATCATAAGGAAAAACGTACATCCTACTAATATTATAAACACGAAAGTTTGTGAGAATAGATGTTTGTTCCTCTTTCACGCAAAAACTACTAAACGGATTTTGATGAAACTTTACAGTAATATAGCTTATTACATACATCAGAATAACACATAGGCTACTTTTTATCTAGGTACTACGCGGGCGAATTCGTGGGCAGAAGCTAGTAATATTATAAACGCGAAAGTTTGTGAGAATGGATGTATGTTCCTCTTTCACGCAAAAACTACTGAACGGATTTTTTATGAAACTTTACAGTAATATAGCTTATACATCAGAATCAGAATAACACATAGGTTACTTTTATCCGGGTATCACGCGGGCGAAGCCGTGGGCAGAAGCTAGTTTACATGGAAGGAAGAACATACCATACCAACAATAAAATATTTCTCAATATTTTTATAAATATTTTATAATTTTTATAATTGGACGACCTCTGTGACGCAGTGGGAGCAGGTCCGCTTGAGACACAAAAGGTTGCGGGTTAGATTCCCGCCGCGGGACAACTTTTTGTATGAACTGCAAATATTTGTCTCGGGTCTGGGTGTTTTATAAAATGTATGTATTTACAAAAAAAGTATATAGTTAGTATATCAGTCATGTAGTTCCCATAATATAAGCTCTGCTTAGTTTGGGGCTAGATGATGCCGTATGAAAAACGTCCAGCGTTATTTATTTATTATTTAGTCCAGCATTATTTATAATTCCTAAAATGATCTAAGGAGTTTTGATTGAAAACAACGATGGTTTATTGATATTTTAATAAGTCACATATTTAGTACTTTAAGGATATAGAAATACAATAACTGCATCAATAAGAATGATCTAATCTAAACATAACCTTGTAAAATCATTAAATCAACAAACTTTATTTATTATAGATTGCCTGTTCGTCATGGCAATCATCAACGCAGCCGTTCAAAGTTCAAAACGAATGCTCGAATCACCTTACAAATGTCTATAACAATCCTATCTATACTATATACTATGATACTTTATAATAATATTATAAAGAGGAAAGATTTTTTGTTTGTTTGTTTGTTTGTATCGAATAGGCTCCGAAACTACTGGACCGTTTTTAACCATTTTATCACTAATAGAAAGCTAAATTATCACGAAGTAACATAGGCTATAATTTATTTTTAAAAAATAGAGATCTTTAAGAAAATTACAATAATGTAACCCTAAGTAGCAAAATGTTGTCTATAAAATTCATTATTTGGCGTGCGCTGAGAAAACTATTGATAATACATAAAAATGATGTACTACATGATTAAAGTACTCATTGTTCCCTACAAAAAAGTCCTATCTAACTATGATAGTTAAGCCACATTAGTAACTTTTGTGTTCTAAGATGTAATTAAATCGCCGGCAGAAACAAAAGTTACATTCGTATCGTAGTATTGTTATTCAAATAAATACTGTTATCATTAAGGGTAATATGTAGCAGTAAAATACTTTTTAATTCATTCGAATCAGACATTTAATTTCGCAGTGGGCGTGGGCGTGGGCGTGGGCGTGGGCGTGGGCGTGGGCGTGGGCGCGGGCGTGGGCGTGGGCGTGGGCGTGAGCGTGGGCGTGGGCGTGGGCGTGGGCGTGGGTGGGGGTGTGAGTGTGGGCGTGGGTGTGGGTGTGGGTGTGGGTGTGGGTGTGGGCGTGGGCGTGGGTGTGGGTGTGGGTGTGGGTGTGGGTGTGGGTGTGGGTGTGGGTGTGGGTGTGGGTGTGGGTGTGGGTGTGGGTGTGGGTGTGGGTGTGGGTGTGGGTGTGGGTGTGGGTGTGGGTGTGGGTGTGGGTGTGGGTGTGGGTGTGGGTGTGGGTGTGGGTGTGGGTGTGGGTGTGGGTGTGGGTGTGGGTGTGGGTGTGGGTGTGGGTGTGGGTGTGGGTGTGGGTGTGGGTGTGGGTGTGGGTGTGGGTGTGGGTGTGGGTGTGGGTGTGGGTGTGGGTGTGGGTGTGGGTGTGGGTGTGGGTGTGGGTGTGGGTGTGGGTGTGGGTGTGGGTGTGGGTGTGGGTGTGGGTGTGGGTGTGGGTGTGGGTGTGGGTGTGGGTGTGGGTGTGGGTGTGGGTGTGGGTGTGGGTGTGGGTGTGGGTGTGGGTGTGGGTGTGGGTGTGGGTGTGGGTGTGGGTGTGGGTGTGGGTGTGGGTGTGGGTGTGGGTGTGGGTGTGGGTGTGGGTGTGGGTGTGGGTGTGGGTGTGGGTGTGGGTGTGGGTGTGGGTGTGGGTGTGGGTGTGGGTGTGGGTGTGGGTGTGGGTGTGGGTGTGGGTGTGGGTGTGGGTGTGGGTGTGGGTGTGGGTGTGGGTGTGGGTGTGGGTGTGGGTGTGGGTGTGGGTGTGGGTGTGGGTGTGGGTGTGGGTGTGGGTGTGGGTGTGGGTGTGGGTGTGGGTGTGGGTGTGGGTGTGGGTGTGGGTGTGGGTGTGGGTGTGGGTGTGGGTGTGGGTGTGGGTGTGGGTGTGGGTGTGGGTGTGGGTGTGGGTGTGGGTGTGGGTGTGGGTGTGGGTGTGGGTGTGGGTGTGGGTGTGGGTGTGGGTGTGGGTGTGGGTGTGGGTGTGGGTGTGGGTGTGGGTGTGGGTGTGGGTGTGGGTGTGGGTGTGGGTGTGGGTGTGGGTGTGGGTGTGGGTGTGGGTGTGGGTGTGGGTGTGGGTGTGGGTGTGGGTGTGTAGGGCACAAACGCGTCTGCCGGTTCAAACATTTCCCCAACTGCTGTCGATTCGACGAGCTTTAGCTACTGCCCACAGCTTCGCCCGCGTGAAATATTTTGAGGCCAGATGATACTATGTAAAAAATGTCCATCATTAAAAAAAAAGTACCCGATCAAAATAGCTAGCGTTCGTAAGAAACACATTTCCTCGAACGTTTTTTCTTCCACTTACATTGCAAAATTAGTCTCCCCGACAAGCCATTTTATTTTAACGGGATATTATATAGCCTTTGTCCACCCTGAAAGTATATTCAAAATACTGGTAAAGTATTCATATAGTAAAAATGGGAATTTTCACGTACCGCACTATTGGTGAAGGCACCGACTAAGTTTCGACTCATTCCGAGTGTCTTCATCAGAGTGAGTGATCGCGGCGTTCTCCCTCCCGTCGCGTCGTGCACTACCAACGTAGTGTCGTGTTGTGCGGTACGTGAAAATCCCCTACAGATTTGGAATAAAACTGGTAAAATAATTTTTGAATTTGGATGTTTAATTTCAGAGATTACCATACTTAAAAACTTACAAACTTTACCTCTTGTAATATGTATTATCTACTAATTTCTTATATAAATTGTAAGCCATTGATAAAAAAAAATATTCAGGTTGGTTCTCTGTATCTACGTAATCATTATAATTAGGTTGGTTTGCAAAATTCCGACTCAAACTCTCGCTAACAACGCTCAGGTTGCCCTCAGAAAGACCATTACAAGTTCTACAATGCCTGTTAAAATGTGGGGCCAGATTTCTCTAGGTCATCGCTCACATTAACGCAGGATAATCTATGTACAGTCACTGACAAAAACTCATTTCAATTTTAAAACTAGAATGTATTTGGAATTTGCAAATATTTGGTTTCCGGTTTAAAAAATAAACTACTCTACGCCCGTACGTAACACACACTGCTTAATTACGCATTCATAATTAAGACGTGTGTTTTGTATGGGATGACGCACGTGTTTCTATGCGTGG
Organism: Perizoma flavofasciatum; assembly: GCA_958496245.1. Classification (NCBI taxonomy): domain Eukaryota; kingdom Metazoa; phylum Arthropoda; class Insecta; order Lepidoptera; family Geometridae; genus Perizoma; species Perizoma flavofasciatum. The sequence continues at coordinate 6,117,993 of OY292442.1, forward strand.
TACTTATAATTATTATAAAAGATTTCTATAAAAAAAACAATTTGTGCGAAATTGTGATGGACGACCTCAATGACGCGGTGGGTGATTTCCACAGCGTTACAAATGTTTACATGTTCTGCAGATATTGGTTCCGGATTTTTTTTATTGCTTCCCAAGATTGTCCTAACTGGACGGTCACTAATAAAAAAAATCCCTTATTGTAGAGGAATCCTTGTAGTTCCTATCTGATACTCACGACACAGGGAATCCTAGTGTGGGGACAGAACTTTGTGTGTGTCTGTTGGATTTTTTTTTATCGCTTCCCAAGATTGTCCTAACTGGACTGTCACTTATAAAAAAACTCCCTTATCATAGAGGAATTCCATAACTTAAATTGTTAATCTACTTTTGCCACTGACTGTATTTACTATTGAACCCATGTGCCATGACATCACATCCTGATTCAAATCAGTAGTTACCCAGATCCGGCTAGGATTAGTATGCAGTGACAACTATCTAGACCACGTAAGAATAATTGTAGATCTGTTGCTAGGTAACGGCCTGTGATCAGAATAATTTTCCATAACAATTATTTTGCATAAAAATAAATGCAAATTTTTTTTTTTTTGGAAAAACTATTCATGAGTTGAATCTAACAGAATTGATGGTTAGGTCCCCGCTGGACGCGGGGACCAGTCTTACGACGATTCAATTCAGGCAAAGTAGATTTCAAATATCACTTTGCTATTGAGGACGTTATGGTGTTGTTATAGCGTCTTAGACTGAATTAAATCGCTAAAAGGCTTTTTTTGTTTAGAGCGGACATCGGTTGCCGCTCGGAGAATAGGTAGGTACTAATTTTGACGTTTTTGGGATTGAAATAAATCGCAGGTTATTTGATAAGTTCCCCTATAAAATGTAGGCTTTGTGTTATTTTCACGAACCATACCTGTACCAAATATCAATAAAAATGGTTGAGCCGTTACGAATATAATTAGCAACAAATAACATAACATCTAAACATCCCAACGTCCAAACTCTTGCGTTCTTATAAATGCGAAAAACTATTATAATCCTACTAAGATTATTATTAGCAGGATTATAATGGTTTTATGCATCGTTTTTCAGGTCTAAAAAGAACATGTTCGTGCCACTAAAAATCAAAGGGAAAACCCATTCCATTTGTATTAACCACTGAATTAATCCAACACGATCTGGTTGACTCAAATCAGGATGTGAGTCTATTGAGAATGGACTGAACCTGGTATAATTTTAGAAATGACAGACTGGACCCTGGAATTTTACATACGTTTTTGTACCTAGCATTTACAAGGGGTCGGACGGGTTAGCACCAACAACCATAAAAAAATATAAACTATAAATATAAATTGCACATTTAATCAAAGTGATAGTAGCCGTACTAATATTGGAATTCTCTACCAGCCTCTCTGTGTAGAAATCGGCGGTTCGCGCATTACAAAAACAAAAAATGACTGATCAAATTAAAAAAAAAATACTGTACTATTATACTTAATCCTACTTTAATATTATAAACGCGAAAGTTTGTGAAGATGGATCTTTGTTACTCTTTCACGCAAAAACTACTGAATAGATTTCGATGAAACAATACAGTAATATAGCTTATACATACATCAGAATAATACAGGCTACTTGTTATGCGGGTACCACGCGGGCGAAGTCGTGGGCAGAAGATAGTTTACTATACTCGGGCTGCCTCGTTTTTTTACGGAAGAAATGGTGGATACTTTTCATCACATACCTAATACGCAAAAAATGTGCATCGCTGCGCAAACAAGTAGTCACATGATAGCCCTAACTTCACCCATTAACGCCAACAGAAGCCCACTTTCTGTTGGCGTTAATGCCTGCGCAAAGATTGAATTGTATGGAAATTACATTAGCTGTGGAAATGTCACGTAAGCGTCAGGTCTAGACCCCATGGATCCTGAACACGTTATCAGACAGGGATTGTCCAATAAGGTACCACTGGATGCACCTACATACGTGTTAAATAAACGTCTTGTGTACCTATTTAATTTATTTATTTAGTGTACCTAATATTAATTGTGTTTATGTCTATAAATAATAAATCATATTTATTATTTATTTATTAATTAATTAATTTAATAATAGCTTTAAGTTCTTAAATCATACTACTTACTAACAAAAATTATGGACGCAATTCAATAGTATAGCAATAAATAAATAAAATCATCTTTACCACCATTTAACTATTTTGTCCGTATGTCCATCTTCATAAATTAAAGCATTCACCATTTTATGAATAGGTATGAAAACATAATGAATGACGTATCGTCCTGTATTAAATCATTTGTGGTATCCCAGCAAAAACCACCGACGAGCAGATCAGTAAATATCATTAAGTAGGTAAACTCCCAGAGAGATATTTGTGACGTAAATCAATTTATTGGAAAAGGTGTTGATTACCTTAAGAGATTTACCTGAACGGTCATGATATTAATCATAGTCTGACGTGATGGGGAATGGGTTTTCTTTGTCCACCATCATCATCATAATCATATCAGCCTCATCACAAACGGGTAATTAGGCATCTCTCATCTTCGACCAGTTTTCTTCATTTGGTCGGTCTTTTGCAGCTATGGCTTGCAAACTGTCACGTGGTATACTAACTACTTGCAATAAGCGAGCATGTGTCAAATGTTGGTATCCTCAAAGATCTATGCACAGAGTATGTATCTGATTATGTCCATCACGGGTAAATCTGGGGTATGTAGTCGTGACCGTGTTTCTTTCTTTTTCTTTTCTCTTGTTCAAGTATTCCCCATGGCATTTACGATTTCATTAACTCATCTCGCTTTTGAACGATCTGAGTTTCTTTGGCCCGACTTTGGCCGCCACTGAGTCAAGTTCAAGGCTTTCAAAGGACTAGGTGTAGAAATTTCATTTCTTATTACTCTGATCTTACTCTCTATATTTTGTATTTGGTCAGGCAGTACGCAGCAGGTAATTGCGCCGTGCCGATCACCCTAAAGACGTATTCGATTTGCACATCAAAGATTGGCAAGATTCAAGATTGACTTTAGCTAAAGTCATTTTCACCGTTTGTATTTATTGAAATGAATAAAGATAGATACCTTTTGAAGCATTCCACAAGCTATCTCATAAAAAGATGCTTAATGAGATAATTCCTGCATTATCACAATAATAAAGGTGCCTAAAGGAACGAAATGAACTGCCGGAGTGGAATACAAATTATAAGGAATTCCGCGCCAACAAACAATACGAGATGACTTCTTCCGCCCACGTGCAGGATCGTGATGGAAACGAAATGAACGGGTATTATTTTCTGCTTGATTCTGCTTCTGGCTTTGGTCGCGCAATATTATGATAAAAATTTACAATGATAAGTAATCGTAAGCAATTGTTTATCACGAACGATACCTAGGTATTCCATTCCTACAACCAGCATGCTTAGCATGAGCACCTGCTTTTGTTTCTCTTTCCGTCGTACAAAAGAGAGAGATAGATTTATTTCTTTCTTAGACAAAAATATTTTATTAGATACTGGTTACTACTGGTGCTGAAAAATAGAACTTTCAGTGCAAAACTAAGAACTATATTGCCTCCACCCTCAGACAGCTAAACCTTTATGCTTCTCTGGTGAACGCTGCGTGATAAAAATCGAGCTTCGCTGTAGGTAAGCTCGCTTAATCATTTATATTGAGTAGTAAATATTAAATCATCTGCCTACTACCTGCATGTATCAAAAAATACCTCCGGTTTGAAAGTATATTATTAGTTAGGTGTCGATATGCGATCTCAGGTATATTTTATGTAATATATAGAAATTAAATAAATATGCCATACAAGTGAAAAAAACTTGTCACTTTTTTCAAAGAGTGTTAATTAAAAAAAATACCTTTATCAAAACACTTTAGTGTGTTTTCTATAATTATCAAGTAAAAAAATGCAAAGTTCAGTCAAAGTAAAGTAACCGGCCAAAAATTCGTTCACTTTATCGTAATGCACATTAGGTGAAGTGGTCAAGGCTCTCGGGTTAGAGTTAGGCAATAGCGGACCGGTCATACTGTAATATATGTATAGGTAATATATGTACACACATCAAACAAAGTGTGCGGTAATTTTGTTAAGTTGAACATTTTCGTTTTTATTTTAATCACTGTTCCATATGAAATTGATTGACATTCATTTTAAACACATATAGAACATAGGATATACAATGGTTTGTTTATTCTAGATATTGTATTTTTAATAACGTAACAATTCGTTTTTAATAATATTTTCAACATAAAAAAAGTTTTTAAACTGATCGCAAAGTTTTTTTATTTATTTATAAAACAATTTTTCTTTGATATGTGTACCTACATGCATAAATGTAACAGGATCCCGAGTAATTTTGACCTTTTAAGAAACTCCTGTAGAAATGAGGATAATTCGACTATTGTAGAATCACGTATTCAATTATCAGGAAATGTCGAGGAGACTAGAGTCCAAATACTCGTTTCTCGTAAACACAAAGCAAAAGTTATTTTGAAAAAATTGAGAAAAGTTGTTGTTTATTGCATTTTAAGTGCAAACCTATAAGTAAATAAAAAAAAGAAACACACTATATTCCCCATAATGGACATATTCAGTGCGTAGATCTTTGAGGGTACCAAGAAGAGGGTAGTCAGAGGCACGTCCAAATACTACATTTGGCACATGCTCGCGTTTTGCAAATAGTTATCGCGATATAATTTAAGTCTTCTACTGTTTACAGTGGCCGTATATACATGTAAGCAATGAATTCGTCGTATATACGCCTAAGATCTAGAAGAAGCTTACCTGGATACTATTAACTCAAAACAGGGATACCTATGTACAACAAAATGAAAGAAGCTCATTACCCCAGTGAATTAATATCACGCTGATAATAATGATGATGAAGAAATGCTCAATTTTCTGCTTAAGCTTAGTACTGAAGAACATTTTAATGTTTAACTAAAGTCCCTTTTGCGAACAATTCTTACACATACATTCACTTACGCCTATTTCCCGGAGGGGTAAGCAAATACCACGGAAATCCTAACATACCTACCTCTTTTGCTTCATTCACTCTCATCACATTCTTTATTCACAACTCCTATATCTTATCTTTATGAATAAATATGTCTCTGTATCAATCGCATGGTCATTCGCAAAACCCCGATATGAAAAACAGTGGAATTTTGTAATGTTGTCATTTTGTGTCAATGTGTTCGCAAAACCACATATTCAGCAAGTTGTCACGGATTTAAACGTACCGCTTTGTTCCCGGTAAATGAGTTATGGGCGTATCACGCAACGCCGATATTAACTGAGTGACAGTGACATGATCTATTCATGTATGCGAATGCAATATGCAAATTTTATTTTATAATAATAAAAGTGAGAGTTTTGTAACGTTATTAATTTTATTTATCGTTTTTGGAATAATTATTTAAAATCAAGTTTGATATTTTTATTCAATTATAATTTAGAGGTATAGATATGATAGATAAACTCTCCTGTACCTAACACCTTAAGTTATGAAGAAATAAGTTATATACAACCAAGCACATAACTTAAAAAAATCACTTAATGTACAAACAGCGTCCTTATCGGTTTAAATATAATTCTAATAAATAGTATAAAAAAAATATTATATAATAAATTTATTTTAAAGATGCTGTAAGTTTTTTTATTTTATTTTTTGGTAACAGAATATTGCACCAAATAAGTATTTTGCTATGCACCTACCTATACATATAACAATTAAGTTTATCTACTTACTCCTAATATGAGAAAATAATCAAGATCATTATTATAACAACATAATAATCTCCTTTTTACAAAATCTCAATGGACATTTAGTCTATTTTTATAAAAATAATTTTCTTATTACCTAAATAACAAAACCATCCTCCCAATAAATAATAAAAAAAATACTCACAAAATAAAAAAAAAACAATCCTTTTAAATTCACTCTGTCGCTGTCATAATAGTCACTTCAAATTTCCGAACCGAAAATATTATAAAAAAAAACAAATTGCTGCTATTAATTATATAAAATTCCGAAAGAATATATCGCACAGACCGCGCGATCACCTCACGTGGATAGTAGACGGTAAATGACCATGTTAGTATCACCTGTTCGCATCTTAAGGATGCACGCCAGACTTTTTGTGCAGTCTCGTTTATTATGCAACTTTTTTCTGAACCTGCTACCTATCTACTGATATGAACAAGATCAAGGGCATGTCTCACTATCTGGTAAGAGATAAGAGGCTGATTTCACTTTTATTCTCATCGAGAGGATATTGTTTAGCAGCATTGTTTTTCGAAAATATATTATTTTATTCAAAAACTATCGTGAACTTGACTATTATATTGTAAAAACAGGAATTTTCACGTACTGCACTATCGGTGAAGGCACCGACTAAGTTTCGACTCATTCCGAAAGTCTTTTTAATATAGTATTTTTATAAACGCGAAAGTTTGTGAGGATGGATGTTTATTACTCTTTCACGCAAAAACAACTTAACGGATTTAATGAAACTTTACAGTAATATAGCTTATACATCGGAATAACACATAGGCTATCCGGATACCACGCGGGAAAAGCCATGGGCAGAAGCTACTATTTATATTTATCAACTATGTACAAGTAGATACAGTTGAAACAGCTAGCTATCTAAAGACCGTTTCAAATGCTCTATAGATAGCTCAACTGATCCAGATAAGTACGAGACGGAAGAGTTCCCAAAATAGTGGCCGCATTGCCACGCTAAATGGCAGTGCTTAGGCGTTATATACCTATATAATCTTTTATATATTATGGAGTACTGTACCTGTCACGTGGAATACTGACTACGTGCAAACCGTGGGAATATGCAAAATATCATGTTTGGACGTGCCTCTGACTTCCCCTTCATGGTAACCTTAAAAATCTACGCACTGAGTACTGATGTCTATCATGGGTAAATACAGTCGTGCGCGTGTTTGTTAATTTTCTGTTGATAACACTGGAGTAGTTCTAGAATCTCTTTTCTTTGTAAGTTTAGCTATTTTTTATGTTAGTTCGGTCTATATTTTGGTTCATATAACATTCAAAGTTATTTAGGTATAACGACTGCCTATGTTATGGTACATACACTTAATAAACCTTAAATATTAATGGTATTTTACCTGTTCAATATCAATATTGTGATATGTATCCGAATTTAAGGTCTATTGTCTACGGGTTGCACCAATAGAAAGAATCCTAGTTATAGCTAGAGATAGGAAGTGTGAACGCTGCCACAATACTAGACGGACAATCATGTAAACGTTGACAATAAAGTAAAATATAAAATACAAAAAAAACTTCTAACTTCTGTCTTTGACATCACCTTCATAAAATTTCTCAAATATATATTTATATATATATATATATATATATTTTAGTTAAAAGTAGTAATTATTATCGTAGACCGTAAATGAAAAGTGGTCAAAGAAATAAACAAAGAAAATGTGTTGCGGATTGTTGTACTACCTATATATACTATATGGTAGGTATATCTAAGATAATACTTACCTGCATTATATGAATCAAGTACAAGTCGATATTTTTTTATTAATTTAAATCACAAGGATCTATTGAAACTTTTTTTATGATTCTATACTAATATAGCATCATGTTATTAAAAATACCATTAAAGGTTGTCTGGAAGAGATCGCTTTAAGTGATAAGACCGCCCATTGTACTCCCGCGATTAGCTTGTAATTTGCTCCGTTTGAATTTGTAAGCAACATAATATTAAGTGGTGTACAATAAAGAGTTATCTATCTATCTATCTATCTATAACAAACGTTAAGACCATATAGTTAAAAAAATTAATAATTAATTCTCAATAAAATAAAACACTATATTAACTCTACAATGTAGTTAACTTCTATTTTAAGTAGCTAGTTATTTTATTTAATATTTTTTTTCTCATAATTTGCGAATCAGCCAAACGCACTACCGCTTCACTCTTCATAACACAAAGGTTATCTGGAAGAAAATGCTAATTAGCATTAAGTTTGCCTATGTACTTGTTTTATCTTGTGCAATAAAGCATTTTCTATCTATCTATCTACAATAATCATGTCGCATCTGTAGAGAAACAATTATAGGTGCATAGAGACAATAAAAAAAAGTATCCAGTAGATATGTAACTCATAGCTACTCGTACTGCCCGTGCATTTTAGTTTTGCTCAAGAGAGGTGATGATTTTGGCGCCTCGCTAAAAACAATTAAGTACGCCTTTTAATTAAATAACAGTTAATATTCTCACAGGTCTTGACCTACTAATATTATAAATGTAAACGTTCGGATGTTCGTTCGAATCGAGTAATCTTCGAACCGATTAAGTGACTTGTGGAATAGGTGTCTACCTAGTTCCTGACCTAAAATAATGCAACTTAAAACAACCGTTTATCTGGATAAAACGCGAGCGAAGCCGTGTGCAGAATTACAGTAACATATAAATAATAAAACATTCTAATAACAGGTTTAAGCTCACGATATTAATAATCAGTGTAAAGCTATTCTACCAAGAAACAAAAGGAAAATCCTTACCATGGCAACGGTATTTCATAAGCAAGTATTAACTGTAAAACACAAAATATAATAAAAATATTTTAGCACGGTTTTGCATTCAAGATGGCGTCCTACTTATCTTTATTGTTATATTTTATTGTCTAGATTAAAGCGGTGAAATGCGACAATAGAGATGTTTATTTAAATATTTACGCATGACATATGGAATTTACTTTTAAGTTCAACTCTAAATAGGCTTATTCTCAAACACTCCTTTACGAACTTTAAAATAAAGCTTAGAAATAAACCTTGAAATCATAACATAGGCAATAAATGAATACTGACATTCATACATAACAGGCACTTTTCACGGTTATGTAAAATGGCTAAAAGTCAAAAATATTGACCCTACCATCTATCTATATTTTACAATAAAGACAGCGTTATTCGTAATGAATAATAAAAATATTATTAATTCGAACACAAAGTCCACGAAAATTGGAATAGGCATAACAGAAACAAACTGAATCACTCAACCATTGTTTCAATTAAAGCTTAATTTACTTATTTACATAGAACACTTGCTATCTAATCTTAAATATGATAACTGTCGTGGTTTTGATCATTTAATTTCAGAGCTAAGGATGTTCTTGAACATTTGGAAAGGTTTAAATACACAAACCTGTTTTCTTGGAGCTCTTGGGAACAAGTCCACAAAAACTTAAACTGTTTTTACTATCGTAACAAAACTAAAATCCTAAAAAAACGTTTACTGGCACACCCCGGCTAGTCTTGATGTAATATAAGACACAATCGCTTCGTAATCAACACATGCAAGGTTTGTGTGGGGGAACGGTGCCGTTTTATGTACCAAAGGCAAGATTTAATGAATAAATGGATAAAACTACTTTATTTCTAGCTTCAGCCCACGGCTTCGCCCGCGTGGCAAGTGAATGAAAAGTATGTGTGTATGTATATAGTACTATGTGTTATTCTGATATATACGCTATATTACTGTAAAGTTTCATCAAAATCAGTTCAGTAGTTTTTGCGTGAATGAGTAACAAACATCCATCCTCACAAACTTTCGCGTTTATAATAGTAGTAGGATACAGCTTATGAAATAAATAAAATAAAAATTAAGATTAAAGGTATCTCAAAATATTAATCTCGGCGGGATTGGGATTCGAGCCGAAATATCCCAGGAATATCGACCGGGCTGGCAACAATCTCGTGGTTTAATTTGTATAGCCCCGAATACCAAACGTCCCACCGAGGTTGATATTTTTTGGATATTAACAAATCTTGAGACATGTGCTTTGTTTCATTTATCTAGCCTTTGCAACTACATAATGGTCTCGATTCTATAGTTTACAAACTAAACTAAATTTAAACTTTCGCTCTCTTTTACTGATAGTGCAAGCAAGAAAGACAAGCAAGCTACAATTTTAGTGCTGTCAAATTAGTCAGATTTAAGTTTTCCATAGGAATTTAGTCGTGATATTAAAACATGCTGAGTATAAACACGAAGAAAAGCGGCGCGTAAACTGATTAGACAGTAGCACACAGCACTAAAATTCTTGCCATCTCTTTCTTGCGTATACTTTTAGTAAAAGAGAGCGACATTTTAAATTTAGTATTCAGATCCCGTCTCACGACCGTCGAGCGTGGTCGCAGACGGTGCTCATGAGGAAGGACCTCTAAACGGTCAACGAAACGTCAGCAGGAGAATAGTAAAGTACGTGTAATTAATTATATTCTATAATTATTTATATAAATTCGTAATTATATTCTAAAATTTTAAATTTAGTTTAGTCAGTGTACTACAGAATCGAGGCCAATGGTGTGTCGATTATAATAATTTATAAGCTTTATTTGCAATACCAAAGTTATTAAGACTCACAATCAAAATAGAGGTTAAATAAAAATCTACAGAATAGCTTATGGTTTATAATATAAACTATACAAAATATTGTGTACATTCTTAGAACAACTTTACCATTATTCGTTACCACAAAAACAATTCTTAAGCATAGGTCACCTTACAACCCGGATATTAGTGAATGGTTTATGATATGGTACTCAATTATGTCATTTAAGTTATTCGGACCTATCATCCTGCTTGTAACTAGGACAAACAATCTATTTTATATCTATTTATATATTTTCTGTCCATAGCATGGGTACGTACCCAGATTTTTTCGTAGATAGATAGATATAATACTTTATTGTACACCACATAATGTTGCTTACAACATCAAACGGAACTAATTACAAGCTAATCGTGGAAATATAATGCATAGCTCATTGTAATCGCTAATATATATAATATATAATAATATATATAGCTGTCTCCTCCAGCCAACCTTTGGATGGACAGGAATTTATGTGAACGATAAAAGACGGTGGTGCGTAGCCAATAACTTAAATGCCAATAAACATACATTATATAGTAAAGATTTAATAGATAAATCATATAAGTTTTATGTTTGTTACTTGATACCTTCGCCAATTGTAAACCGTTTTTGATGATTCTTTTGTTGTTGTTTAGAGAATGATTCCGTAGTGCTCCCATAAAAGTTTTATTTGTGAGGGATTGCTACTTTCCCGTAAAACTCAAAAAACATCATCATGTAATGGACTCAACATTTTTTGTGGGCTATTTTACTTTTGTTTCTTATTCGAAAGAGTGTCATCCCGAGTGACAGACTTCCTCACGTGCTTAGTGAGGAAGTCTTTTTTAGAAATTGATCATTAATTTGTATCTTGTGAGACGAGTTTAATTAGTATTTAGTTATTCTAACCTTCTAACTAATGTTTCTTCCTATAGCTACTCTCTTCCTGATTTTAACAATGGATTTCCGGAAAACACCGAATTTCTATCTGTGACATTGATTTCTGTCTAGGTACTTTAGTATTAAAGTTTGTATAGTACTTTACTAAGTTGATGTATTATTTGGTGGGTAATAAAGTATTTTCTATCTTCTATCTATTATCGATGAGTTCATAATTTTTTAAGAAACAAATAATGTACACATTTCCACTAACTTACAAATTTTACAAAGTCTTGTTTGTGTTCAAGTTCATAATTTATGTCAGATCACAAATATCAGATGACGGTTTCTTTTTATTATCGCCATCATTGTCTGGGGTAATTATCCCTAAAAAATGCCATGACCGACAGTCTTAAGCTGTAAAATTTTATCAATTGGACAGGGAGAAATAAATAGTTTTGTTCGGTTCTCCTGTTAGCGACAATAACGGAAAAATCATGGTTGATAAAGTTCCTTGTGTTCGCCCGTTACTTCCAGGCGGACAGATATTTTTTTTTTTTTGTTTGATCCCTTAGATTGACAGAGCAGGGGGGCAAAGGGAAAAAAATCCTGTACCAGCTTTGTACAATCTTGTTTTTGCGAGTTTTGCAGACTCGTCATTTCCCGCACTACAACAAACAATGTATTAACCGACATAATTAAGCTCAAGGTACAATTTTATTATATCACTCAGTGATAAAAAATATCAGCTAAATGGCCGATAGACATCGATTTCCCAAAGCTAGTATTGATATCACTCCGTGACTATTTGACGTTGGCGTTTTACTCTAACCAAGTCCAATGATCTTGAAAAACGTTACGATTTACGAAAATTAAACGATAATTGTTATTCTCTGCATATAATGGAACGCAACTACATGACAGAGTACATTAAAAACTACTTCTTACTTTTGGTAGATATATATCGTGATTTCAGAGTCATCCGTGATCTTTTTGCTATGAGTCATTTCATAATCAGCGGTGATAGATATTCACAAATTGATTTCCAGTACCTAGTAAAAAAAAACTGATACAATTTTAGGTTACTACAGTTAGTGCATGTTGCTAGTGATGACATAATAGGTCACTGTGATTTAGTCACTAATTAATAAGCTCATCATAAACTCAAGGTTGTCGTGACGAGCAACGTGTCGTAGAAAGAGCTATATAAGCTCGGAGATTCACTACGTGATAAAATCCGGAACAAATATCTTAAAAGCTAAAGTGGTAACGGGCAGGCCATATAGCTCCCAGAACCGACAACCGCTAGGGGAGAAATTTTCTCGAATGGTGACCATGAAACGGTCGATGCAGTATAAAAATGCCACTGGGCCATCGGGTACCAACCCGATGGACCGATGGGATAACATCTTAAAAGTAGCGGTATTAAAATGCTATTGTAGATATTTTTTATAGAATAAAAATCTGCGCTACTTTTTTATGACATTGAAATAATTGTGGTTGAAAACACTATCAATTTTAAATCTGTCGACAGTTATGATATGTGCCATAAACACAGGCTTTACATGAAATTAAACAGGTTATTGTCAATTTCATTAAGAGGATGTAGTAATTAATCACAGTGTATAATTTGAACAGTAGCTCAACTGTGTCAAAATATGTTAGTCATGTTTATACGTAAATCTTTGAATAGAACCATAAAAAATGGAACATCTAAATTGTAATGATGCTTATACCTTCACCGTTTGAGAGCGCATTGCTTAGCAGTGCCCTAAATGTATAAAGTTTAAAAAAGCGACCCTGTTACAATTAAGCGTCCCTATTTTTAACTGTTTTATAAGTATAGAACATTGCTATTAAGTCTGGAAAATAAGTGTCATAGTCTCAAAGCCCTAAACTTTAGGTTAAAAGGGCCACTGTTCGAAGTAAGCTTTCATATTTGCAAATGTTTTAAAAGTCATACCTAGTCTTGTTTAGATACAATATTATGAGGGGGCAGCTCTCATAACAAATTAGATATTGCCCTCTTGCAAGTTGACAACGAATTATTGAAGCTAACTTACTGTTTCTCCGTTTACTGTGCCCATGATCAAACGTTGTGAAATAATTTCATAAGTTTGGCGCCAACCTTAATCTTAATCTCGTAATTCTTAGCTACTTGTGTTAAAAGCACGATAAAGGATAAATATGTACCTATATATTTGACGTAAACATTCCAAAATCACCCAAGAAGGGAAAATGATTGGTTATAAAATCAGTAGGTAGGGTAAGTAACTAACCAAAATATGTGGTCCTAGAAAATCCCTTTTGTTACAAAAGTTTGCAGACATTTTGCTAAAGTTTTAACAACATTAACGTGTTTTCCATCGTTAACAGTGCCCTCTAGTGAATTGTAACAACTATCTGAGAACCAGTAGTGAGTGAGAGTACGGTGTGACCTACCTACGTTTTTAAGGATTTCAATACTCAATACTCAATACATTTATTGCTTTCACATGGTAGGTACATAGATGGTGTTTATAGGTAGGTATCTCACATGAACCCTGTCTAAGGGTATAGCAACAGATAGGTAGGCAGGCCGAGGTTTTGCGTAAACAAACTAGTTATTAATATCTACAGTAAATAAAGTTAAGTTTCTCAAATGAACTTTGTATTAGGGTATGGCGGCAGACCGAGGTTTTATTTTTATTGTAGATAGTCAAAGTAGGTACTTTAGGAGATGGTGCATTATTTTGTTAGTAATGGTCATATTATTTCATGTCAATTCAGATTTAATGTCAGTTTTCAATTTCATTTTATTATTTACAATGTTAAATTAATTTACTGCTAAGCTTGTTCTAGATAATCGTCAATATTATAATAGCATCTGTCAATTAGAAAAGATTTAAGTTTTTTTATAAATAGTGTATGTTTTTGTATGTGTTTTAGTTGTGTCGGAAGTTTATTATAAATTTTAATTGACATAATGTATGGGCCGTCGCTATGCATCTTTAGTTGTGATCGCGGTCGTATGATTTTATTCCTACCTGATCTTAAAGCGTATCTTCGAGGAAGTTCATCTAGTTTTGTATACAAATTGGGATTATTCCTAACAAATTTGCACATTTGCAGTTTTGTCATGGTATTAAATCAGTCTACGTTTTTGAGGGTGGCCCAAGAGCTCGAAGAAAACAGATTAGTGTTTTGATACTGAAAACCAATACAGCAAAAAAACTTAAATATTCACAAATCGATTGCACAAAAATGTATTACAAGCCTTTTCGGAGTTAATAGTGACAAACAAACAACCTTTTACGATATCGATGTTTATATGTTTAGATTGTGTAGATGTTTAGATTGTTTAGATTGTGTAAATATTTAGATTATGTAGATATTTAGATGTTTAGATATTTAAATTTTTGTTGCTACTAATTTCGGTAACGACTGAACAGGGTGTAAATGAAATTTGGAACAGGTATAGTTAATGACTTAGCATAACATATAGGCTACTTTTTATCCAGGTACCACTTTGGAGAAGCCGTAAGTAGATTTTTGGATATTCCTATGTTAAGATGTTTAACACTACAATGTTTGGATATTTGCATGTTTTGTTGTTAATAATCTCCGTAAAATCTTGAACGATTTCATGAAATTCGTGACCTAGAATAACAATAAGCAATTTTTTATCTGAGTAGTTTATAATAAAATAAAATTCCGTCCTAAGTATTTTTGACGAGTATTTGCTCCTATGTTTCCTCCTAAATATTATGTAAGCATTTGAAACTATAGTTGTGTGGTGCTTCATAAGTTTCCTACTTATCAAACAGTGCTTGTATATGGAAATATACTGCAAGAGCTCTTCATAAATACTTACAAAATAAAACGTGCCTTGTCAAGATACACTAATCACTTGTACTTAAACCTGCATGTGATCTAAAGCACTTTTCAGATCCACCATACACCAACAATGACAGGTTGGCGATCGTTAATTACCAGTTTTACGAAAAACGTAATTAAGTAGTTATCTACACTAATATTATAGAGAGGTAAAATTTGTAAGATTTAATGTAGGATTTCGAAAATTATTTTACCAATATTTATACCTTCAGGGTTAACATGGGCTGTGTAGAGGTATTATCCTGTTAAAATAAAATGACTATACGAGGAGACCAATTTTGCAACGTAAGTCGTCGAAAAATGTCGGTAAGTGTGAGCAAATATGTTTTTAGGAACGCTGTCTTATCGATAAGAGCTACTTTTTATCCGGGTACTACGCAGGTGAAGCGGCGGGCAGTAGATAATTATATTTTATAATAATCAATAAAAACTTCTGCATTTCTAAGGAGTAGGTAAATCATATTTTTTATACTTATAACTAAAGTCACAAACAAACATCATACGGCCCCTGTCCTTCGACAGGGTCTATTAAAAACGAAACAAAAAATACTTGTTACAACGCTGAATTAGAAAACAAAGCTCTGCCATAGTAACTATGGTTTTATCTATGGCTCTACCAACGTTCCTAATAAAAAAAAGACAAAAAAATATACGATGCTGAGCCTCTTGCCCGTCGACTAAGGCAAAGACTAAAGGCTCATTTACATTGTAGGAGTTTCATTACGATTATCGTAAGCATATTCAATTCATACACGATTCTCGCACTCAATTGTTTACAATAATAAAACAAGAAACAAACACGCTCATTACTTTATTGCTCATGATGTACATCTTTGAGGATACCAAGTATTCAAGCAAAAAAAGCAAAAACTCGTCTACAATTTTATTATGTCACACGATTTCTCGACTTGTCTAAACCATAGACTGGCGTTAGAAAGACCAGAAAGTCGTCTTTCAAAAACGATTCCTGCCTTACATTTTCCAATTTTTACTTCAAATCAAATCAAAATCAAATCAAATTATTTTACATAAAATTACAATTTTCGTAACATAAATGGGTTGGGATCTCTTTAGGGAAGTTTAAGTTAACCTGTATTAAAAGAGTCGTCTTGTCTTTTCTTGCGATATTCATAGACGAGTCATTAATCAATAAGCTGAGATAGGATTTTTTTGACTCATACTTACCATTGCAGCATAGACTGCCCTCGTTAGCACTGGTTAGCACTCACGTATTATCTTCTGTAATTTACTTTTTTAATTGTTTATCTTTCTTTTCATATGTACTTGTCTGTGCTGTATCATATGTGTTGAATAAAAACTATCTATCTAATCGCCCTTCCGCATACAACTATTGAACATTAAGTTAAAACGGGGCCAGTTTTTTTTTATATTCTTTCGATATCGCATCTTTCATGCCCATGTATATGGACAGTTAGACATGGTGGCACATTACTATAAAAAATACCAGCAGGACCTATCTATGCCTAAGCTTAGGGCGGGTATGAATCATTCATTACCTCAATATTGAAATTATTAGGTAGGTACATAAATGACCCCTATTTTTTTTATTTAATCAATACTTTTTGAGGAATGTATCATTGTGTGGGGTATTTCCCTGCGATGTCATTGCACCCGGCAATTGAAGCGGTATAAATAATATTATGCAAAACCTGACCAAAACCGAAGTATAAAAATTTAAAATATTGTTCTCGGCGGAGTTTTTTGGTTAAACCGTAAAAAAACCTCTCATCTTCTTGCAAAAAAGTGGTAACAATATCTCACCGTTTGGAAAAACTAGCAACGGCTTGGGACTTTAAAAAAACGCCTAAAAATAACATTTGTGTTATTTGTTTCTTTAAATCGCCATAAATGCCTATAGTAAAAGGATCTTTTTAATTAAGTTTTTTTTGTAACTGCTAAGGAACGCTGTGTATGAAGGTCTGCCAACCGATGAATCGAAGGTTGGGGTAAAGTGGATGGATGGAGGTGGTTCTCTTTGTCATAATCATAGGCTAGACCGTTCGTCATGGGACTTTTTGGAGAAGCCAATGTCTATCGATTTCATATGCTGCAGAAAATAATGATTATATATCGTACTAACGAATTAATTAATTTACCCTCTTATTCATAATCAATCACTAACTTAGCAGGTCGCTAACTCTAACCCTGTCTTTTTTTATCACTAAACAAAAGATAGAGGCAGACAAATTTTAGCACGCTGCTAAAGTTATGAATAAGATCGTCAGTGTAGGTATAATAAGTTAGTCATGCTAAAAACAAAAAAAAATAATTTCTACACGTTTTAAGAAACGTGTATTTGATTTACATAACACATGACGTCATTTATTTTTTATATAAATCTTATAATGAAACCAAGAGGTAACACTATTAGCTAAATTAATTTGAAAAATATTCACAATACCGGTTTTTTTGGCGTCAATTGTTTTGTTATTACGGAAATACTTAGGGATTTAATTTAATAAAGTCCTATATATTGGGACTAGGAATGTATGTATATATACATATATTATAGGGTATCTACCTACCTAAATCCATAATTGAGTCTAAGCGAGTCGAGATAGAATCGCAAGCGAAACAGTTTTCTATTGCAAAATGCTTTTAAACATATTTTGTTGTAATAAAGTGTGAATTTTACTTTGAAATTATAAAACTACGTCATTTTCAGAGCCCATTCATATTAGAGTGAATCGTAATGATTTCACAAACTATTCTTCTAATTATTTTCGTTGTTTTCCATTTTCTCCCATAAGATTTCAGCTTCAAGATATGCAATGTTTTCAAACGCTTTTCAAGTTACCTAGACTATTTTAGATATGATGCTATAATGATAGCATCATATCGAAAAAGAACCAGCAATTTTTGAAAAATACGTTTACCTACCGGGTTAAAGAATTGTATATAGGATCAAGATAAAGAATACAATTCCTTAACTATTTATATGTTGATAAAAAACAATATGATTTAATTTTATACAAAATCTAATCAAAACAAGAGTTAACTTATCCGTTTTTATTAAAAGTCTCTGAAAAAATCCTACATAATAGAATCTAGCAATGAAAATAATTTCGATTTCTATAATTTACACTGCAGTGTATGAAGAAAAAATGCAAAACGCTTTTAACATAATGATTAAAACCCATGTTTTAATAAGAGAACATATTCCTAGCTTATGAAAAATACTGAAAAAGTTATAGTTCTGGGTATTTTCTATCTATAATAAAAATATATCTATCTATGTAATGTATTGTATTAAGTGTATCAGTCATCTAGTACCCATAACACAAGCTCTGCTTAGCTTGGGGCTAGATGATGCTGTGTGGATTGTCCAGCATTATTATTATTATTATTATATACTGGGTATAGTGTAGGTATAGGTATATAACTCACCTGAATTTTGAGTTAGAACAACGCTCTAAAAATAGGTCAGCCCGCGAGTGATCTCCCAACAGCATAGTCGTTATTCAAGTAGAGACATGAATAAAACTACTCTACTGGGGTGCTTAAGAGCAAGTTTTGACAACAGTCAACAGATGCCCGAGGTATTTGAAAATTTTATATTATAATTTATTAATGATAAGGGTCATTCTTACATTCTCACAGAATCCTCTTTACCCAAAAGTGATCGCTTCTGAGTGATAAGACTGAATTGTAATTTTTATTTATAATATATTTTTTGTACATTTTTCTTATGAATTACCTAAGTACCTACAATATGGGGAATTTCACATCTTATTTATAATAGTTTTACTTTTTATTCACGTTCAGCAAAACAGTACCTTACTATTTATACTATGCATTTTCCATACAAATAAATTACCTACCTACCTTCTAGAACCTAACTGCAGTAATGTACTTGATTTTCTGCTGTCAGAATAAGTGCCCCATACATGAATGTCCCGGATTAAACAAATAAATATGGAGAACCTCCTCTTAAGAAGCCGGTAAATGGTATTTATTTTTCTATCAGTTTGTAAACTAATAAAAAGGCCTTAATAACAATTCTATTTTTGTTTTTTTTTTGTTTTTTAAACATTTTACCCTTAACTTAACACAATATTATGCATACCTAATTGTATGTCACGGCATTAACTACAGCTGGTTTTCTACGCAAATTAAACATTCGCTAATTATGAAAACCCGCTAAGTGCGAGTCGGACTCACGTAATAAAGGTTCCGCACACAACAAAATATTTAAACACAACTTCTTTGGTAACTAACAAGATAGTTGCAGTTTCGAAGTTTTTTGTACGGATATCCCATGGGCTTACAACTTTACATCCACTACTATTATAAACTCGAAAGTTTGTGAGGATGGATGTTTGTTACTCTTCCACGCAAAAACTAGTAAACGAATTTTGACGAAACTTTACATTAATATATGTAGCTCATACATCAGAATAACACATAGGCTACTTTTTATCCGGATACATGCGGGCGAAGCCATGGGCAAAAGCTAGTTGGTTGATATTTTTAATACTTGCTACGATAGAGGTCGAACTAAACTCGTACCTACTATAGATAGATAGAAAATACTTTATTGCACAAGATACACTTAAGAATACACTTAAATTGGCGAACTTAATGCTAATTATCATTTTCCTGACGTTAGCAGTAAAATGGTTTTCGTTACAAACCCAATAAATCTGCTAGTAGCCCATACATTTTAGGGTAAGCAAAAACTAGAGACGGTGGATCTATGTGTTCTTAATCAACGAAACTTTAAATACGGTTCCTAAAAGAAATGTTGTTTTCAGAAAAGTTGTTCATTTATATCGGAAGAATCATACCATTTTGGGATAGCATACGTTCTGGAACGCCACTAGAGACAGCATATTTATGTGTTCTTAATCAACAAAACTTCAAATACGTTTTCTAAAAGAAATATTGTTTTCAGAAAAGTTGTTCATTTATATCGGAAGAATCATACCATTTTGGGATAGCATACGTTCTGGAACGCCTTGTATTCATTCTATGAGTATAATGGATGTCATATGACTGGTTCCACCTATTATTTCCGAGAACAAAAGTCTACAATTACAATGAGAATAAAACTTAACGAGCTTTGGTTATGCATAGGTTCATCCAATAGCCGAGTCTAGTATTATAATATCTGTAGGCGAGTCTAGATTTTATGAGGGTCATTGGTACTTACAGAGTGTCCAGAATTAAAACTATATAGTTGGAAATCACTTATAACTGAAAATAATAAGCAGTTTTGCGGCGATTTCCTGACGATTTGAATTATACAGCTTCTTCTATAATGTATATTATTTATATATAAAGTTACTTTTATTTATATTGTAAAAACGGGAATTTTCACGTACTGCACTATCGGTGAAGGCACAAACTTAGTCGGTGCCTTCACCGATAGTGCAGTACGTGAAAATTCCCGTTTTTACAATATGAATAGTCAAGTTCACGATAGTTTTTGGAATAAAATTACTTTTATTTATTTAATTGTTAGTTATTTTTAAATTGATAAGTTTTCTCCTACAAAAGCACTACTCTTCTACATAAAGGGTAACTGGAAGAAAAGGGTAATTAACATTAAGTTCAACTATGTACTTGTTGTATCTTGTAAAATAAAGCATTTTCTATCTATTTACAGCCTTATGTAAAGTAAATAGAGCCAGTTATGAAACCATGGGCACTCTATGTAGTTTTAAAAGAAGTCTGTTTTATTTAGATTAACTTACGCGTTAGTTTATTTGAGGCCGGACATTGTCTATATGAACTGTTATTTTGGAACTTCAACTTTTTAGGCAATATTTTTTCCTTTCTGGGCAGAATTTATATGGGATATTTCATATAAGATATATATTTCAGGCATAAGAAGTCAGTCATAAGATTCTGAACTGAAAACTAACTAAAGGTATGAAAGGACCTAAATTGGTACCTATGAAAAATTATACCCTATTACACTTCTCTAGGACAGCCTGTATTCATCGCAGACAAGACCCGTAAAATAACTAGATAATAAAACACCTACTGATGTGTTCATAATAAGGATTTCTGTAGCGAGGTATTCCCCTGAGTATAACTCGTGACTTCACCTTCAAAACCGGTCGAAATGGGTTTACATCTTTCAATATGGAGCTTTTGCGTCAAACGTAGAAACCAGGTCTTCTGAGAAGATAACTTTCAAAATAATTAAAATGTTTATTGATGTGGCTATATTATCTTATAGGTTATTAGGTACTGGTTACCTAGTAGCAAATATGTTGTAACATAACAAATGTTTGAGAAGTATCTACAGATAAATTTAAAAAAAAAACGAATCCTACTACTATTATAAAAAAGAAAGTTTGTGAGGATGGATGTTTGTTACTCTTTCACGCAAAAACTACTTAACGGATTTTGATGGATCTTTACAGTAATTATAGCTTATGCATCAGAATAACACATAGGCTACTTTTTATCCGGGTACCACGTGAGCGAAGCCGTGGGCAGAAGCTAGTATTACATAATCGTATACAAAGTCTCGCTTTCCCGGAGGGGTAGGCAAAGGATTTCCACTTACTACGATTTTAGCGTACCTAGATAACTCTTTAGCTTAATTTTATTCATTCCTTCCCTTCTATACTCAGGAACCTTACCCTTTATTCTACTTATATACTTAGGTAATAATATTATTTTATAGGAACATAATTTATTTTAAAAGTTTATCATACATAATCTTCAGTCGGAGAATCCCATTGCTAGACTTACACCTCCCCCAAACCGAGCCACGACAAGCGATCTTGAATAGCCATCAACGGAATTTTATACCTTTTTTTTGTAAATACATACATATTATACATAGAAAATACCCAGACCCGAGACAAATATTTGTAGATCATACAAACATTTGTTAGAATCCCGCAACCTTCTGCATCTCAATCAGTCTTACTTGACTGATCCAGAAAAATCACTACCAGACGGAAGCATCCCCAAAATGCTGGCTGCATTGCCCTATTGAATGGCAATGCGTATGATACTACTATAGTAAGGAGCACGGGTAGTGTGAAGCACGGGTATATCTGTCCATCTGAAAGTGGGAAGGAAAATTTTAAATTCACGTTGTTTATAAATATACGTTTCCATTATTATCGTCATGATGAATTTAAATAAAATGTCAATGAATAAAAACCTATTGATTTTGACTTTGTGGGTATTCCGGGACAATTAAAATAAAAAGGAAGAATCCCTTTTCTTTGGTGTGTCCCTAATAATTTATGAACTTTGGTAACCTGAAATGAGTTAATAATAAAAATATTAAGAAAGCTAGGCTTGCTTATTCTTTAAAAATAACTTGTATAAAGTTATACTTAAGAATTATAAAATTAGTTTAAACAAAAAAGGTCGCCACGCAGTATAATACGAGTATACCAACTCAACCACTATACCGTCGATGTTCCGTGAATATTTACATTTACATTATTACATATAATATATATAAATGGCTGAAAGCGATAAGGCCGCCCATTTTACTATTTAATTGATGCGTTGTTTTATTTTGTGTAAGATTATCCTGGTGCACAAAAAAGTGTTGATTGATTAGCATTAAGTCCGCCTATTATTCACTTGTGCAATAAAGTGTCAATAAATAAATAAATTTATTTACTTCTAGCTTCTGCCCACGGCTTCGCCCGCGTGGTACCCGGATAAAAAGTAGCCTATGAGCTATTCTGATGTATAAGCTATATTACTGTAAAGTTTCATCAAAATCTGTTCAGTAATTGTTGCGTGAAAGAGTAACAAACATCCTCACAAACTTTCGCGTTTATAATATTAGTAGGATAGGATTTCGAAGGGAGTTTAAGCAGCGCATTTCATCTTTCCACTAAGTATTTCGTGAAAATCGGCAATTTTCTTTCCGTTTTCTGCCATATTTCCATCTGCGAAATTGCAAATAGGTAAAGAATTATTTGGAAAAAAAATATGGAAATTCATCTCTATTTTCACATTATGAGGGCCGTATGAATGTATTGACTAATGTGATGACATGGACATGGAAGGGCCTGGGCCCTTCATGTAAATGTCAATTTGCTAAATGGAAATCGTAACCTTGAACCTTAAGGCTAGGACACAACTCCACAGGCTTCTCGGTGGCGTCGCGTTTCGTTGAACGGCACGACTGTTTGATGTGCCGGCCTTGTGGCACGTGCGGTGGCAAAAATTGACAAAAATTACGTGAATTTACGTTTTTTCAATCCGTGGTGGATTGAAAAAAAAACGCATTGAGAAAATAAACTATTTGTAATTTTTGACAATTTTTCACTTAACACTACTGAATCACTATGTTATGCATCACACAATAGACACTTCACTGATCACTTGGAATGCTTTTGAATCACGATTATTCGGAGTCCGAATCAAGTCGATGGTATCCCGCAACACAGGCTCAATAGTGACCTAATGGTGGGAAGAGAGCTCATCACGGTATATTATTTTCATTATAGGTAGCACTGATATGACTTTTACAACATTACACTATTATTTACACTACACTAACTCAAAAGGTTTGGTCTATTACTATATTGTAAAGAATCTTCGGCCGCGTTGAGTCGTTTCCATAACTTCATCTTTCCGCTGTAGGTACCGGGATAGGATTTCGAAAAATCCTTTCATTATTTAACTTTTTTTTTATTTAGTAGGTACACCTAGGGCTACTTTCAAATAACATAATTTAGGTATTAATTATAAGTTTAAAGGGTATTTAACGCGTTTACCTTTTTTATTATATTAAAAAGGTAAACGCGAAAGTAGTGTGCCGTAATGTGAACATGGACTTTTCTGATACCGAAGATGAAATGAGGGTAGTTACGGCTACTGCCTTTATTTCTGGACGGTAGCTCCGTATACTCCAGTTATCCCGTGACCACGGCTGTTGCAAAACAGTCGAAACGTCGGGAGAATAATAAAAAAGGTAAACGTTATAAAGACCCGTTAAACTTATAATTATGTTATCTAATCGCGAAAGTTTGAAAAATAACATAATGTCTTTTGGCACAATTGTTATTCGTATGGTGTCGCATCGTCGAACGTTACGGCACCGTGAAACGGTGGTATTGGGCCGTGGAGATATGACCAGAGGATAGGTAAGTATATGCTGAGTTTAAAACATGCCGAACCGGTGAGCGTATCGAAAAGGTCACCGTTTCGACGTTCTGTAACTATCAAAATTTCCTTGACAGTTTATCCTATCCTATCCTACTAATCCTACTAATATTATAAACGCGAAAGTTTGTGAGGATGGATGTTTGTTACTCTTTCAAGCAAAAACTACTGAACGGATTTCGTTGATTTTTTACAGTAATTTAGCTTATACATTAGAATAACACATGGGCTACTTTTTATCCGGGTACCATGCGGGCGAAGCTAGTAATTTAGTAGTTTACTTTGTGAAAGAGCTCGACCAGGATAGTAGGTACTAGCACCATACCTATTTCTGACGCCAATCAGTATCGCTCGCATTGCTGTGTTCTGGTTTGAAGGTTATGAGTGACGTTGAAATTACAGACGCATGCGCCTTTTCACTAATACTTATTGCAAGCGTCCATAGGTTACAGTAATCGCTTAGCAAAAAACGAACTATGCTTGTTTGCCACATACCTACATACATACATAATATATCCCCTGTTTCTCGTAGGGGTAGACTAAGGATTTTCACTTGCAGCAATCCTGGAATATTCATTTCGCTTCATTCAGTCTCATCACATTCTTCATACAAGCTCGTATGTTTAGAAATGTTGTTAAACTCAGTATAGATAAAGATAAAAATAGTTTATTTTGTGTCACTTAAAGGATACAGGAGTAGGTACATGTATGAGCCATTAAAATAAAAATGACATTGACAACAAAAACAGCCGCCACTCAGTACTATGTTATAGAAGCACTTTGTGCCACTAAAACGCTGGTCTTCCGTGATGCCGGTGTGCGGGCGGGCCAGCAACTGCGATACGCAGCAACTTTATAGGTAGGTACTATACATCTATATAAGTAGGTAAATTGTTCATAAACTGATGAATCCTACTAATATTATAAACGTGAAAGTTTGTGAGGATGTATGTTACTCTTTCACGCAATAACTACTGAACTGATTTTCATGAAACTTCACATTAATATAGTTTATACATCAGAATAAAACTTAGGCTACTTTTTATCCGCGTAACGTCACGCGGGCGAAGCTAGAAATATAATAATACATATTATGTTCTATACAGATGATGTGTGTGAATATGTATACTTTTAAATCTACAAAAATAATTAAAACTTAAATAACTAAAATAAACCCTAGTGACTCAGAACGACCTTATGTGAGGGATTTTTTTGTGAAGCTAACAAAGTTTTTTAAAGAATGTTTAAAAAACCAAATTGATTAGACATAGAGCCTCTGGCCCTTACGCGTGTAAAAAAATATATTGCTTATCAGACTACGGTGGCATTGTAATCCAATCACAGCATTTCCAATTGTACTATTGTCACCCACCCACAAATCACCTTCGCTGAACTGAATACTACCTCAAACAACTATCCGCTCTATTCATATACAGCTGAGTTTAGATTTTACTGAACGCATTATCCAGTTGGTCTTCGGCGTACGGATGAATGGAGATCTCAGAAGTATCTTTATAGTAACTGTATGGTGTTCTATGGTATCGTGAGACGATTTACTATGAATTGTTTGGCTTGATGTAGACGTAGGCCAAGAAAAATCGTGGAATGCCGTCAGTGATACCTTTGTGTAGAAATATTGTAATCGAAATTGAATGCGAACGAAACACCAATCAGAACGAGATTCAAATGTTTTACTTCAATCCTGGCTCTATCATTTCAACAAGACTAGATAATTGTTAACCCGTGACTTTTATCAGGGTAGCTTGTGAGCAAAGCCGTGGGCACATGCTAGTCATCTGAATAGTTTGACATATTGGCCTCCTTTCACCGCATGACCTGACCAGCAATAAAGCATTTTCACCATCAGACTATATAATTGTTACCCGTGACGTAACGAACCCGTATATGCGTTTGCCTTAAGAGGTTGATTGTTTGGTTGTCTGTTACAATTTGTTAGAAAAGTAACCACGTACCTATCAACATGGTTATAATCTTAGGAGCACAGTTCGATTTTATTATGATTTGTTATAATTTAATCGTTGGAATATTATTTTAGTTATTTATGCAGGACTTTAATGCATCGTAGATAATTTATTTTTATTATTAGTAGTTTAATTTTATTGAGCTCATTTTGGCGCCTAAGTAAATATCATACTTTTATTAGTAAATCGATAGATAACAAATGTAATTACTTGATATAGTTAAGAGTCTAAATATTTCATATTTTATTGTTGATTTTATTTATTGATGAAGTATAAATAATTTTAGATTTAAGTTAAATGGTTGGTTATATAAAGCGGGTGAATTTTATGGCACGGACGCCATTCTCTACCCTATTTTTGTAAAAGGCGGAAGCTCTGCCGGAATATAAATCTTTTATCGCATTTGGTGTCTCCTTTCTCCTCTTCAAAAAGACTACTACAACCTACTGTAAAATCTCAGAAGTGGGATTTATGAAGAATGTCAGGCCCTTATGCAGCCGGCCTAGGAAGAAAGAAGATAAAATGTTGCCACGAAAACTCGTCAGCCGATGAAGATGGCGAGAAAAGTACAGTTTTTTTTTCTTCTGAAAACGCCACGCCCTCTCCTAAGAAACGTCGTCGAATAACCCATGCCGACGCGGAAGTGATACCCAAATTCCGACCTGAGGACAATACCTGCAACGTCAGCAAGTGGCTACATAAAATTGATCAGCTTGGCAACGTCTACGGATGGGATACGACCGAGAAACAATTTGTGATGCAACTTCGCCTGCGTGGTTCTGCTAGACACTGGTATGACGACCTGGATGATTATAACCTTGACTGGGAAGGATGGAAACGCGCTCTTGAAACAGCTTTTCCACGAACTATCGACTTCGTAGACAAGCTGGAAACCATGCTAGCAAGAACGAAAAAAGAATCCGAAACAATGACGAAGTACTACCACGATAAGGTAGTACTTCGTCAGCTTTAAAAAAGTGTAACATACAAGGAGAAGATGCAATCTCATGTGTCATCAAAGGTCTTCCTGTTGAGCTGCGTGCGAACGCAAAAGCATACCAATGCGAGTCGCCTGAACAACTCTACTACGGATACTTATCATCGCTTGAAAATTATAAAAGAGTAGAAGCCGCTTTATCCACGCGCAAGTCAACATGGAGAAGAGGTGCCGCCGATGCAAGCTCATCAGTGATGACCCCACTGCATCAGGGAGTGAAGCGGTGCTACTCCTGTCGACGGGTTGGACATGAGGCGCGGGACTGCCGAGCTCAACAACGTTGCGACATCTGCCAGCGCACCGGCCACACGTCTAGCAACTGCTGGTTTGCAACGACTCCTGGTTCGGCGCGACTTCAAGCTCAGACATCTCAGGTCAGTGAAGTTATGTATACTTCAGCCAAACTTTAAATGAGTATATACAAACGCCTCGCATACATCGGCACGAAAAAACTGGTTGCTTACATTGATACTGGAAGCAAAATAAATATATTAACCCATATTAAAGCAAAATTGCTAAATCTAGAAGTCTTACCGTCTGCCGTTGTTATGAAGGGGTTTGGAGGTACTCACGTGCAATCGTTAGGTAAGTCACGTATAGATGTACTTATAGACGGTGTGTGTTTGAGTAGTTACGTTGAAATAACCAATTACGATCTATCTGACATAGACTTGATCATTGGGCAACCGATGATCAACCAACCCGGTATTAGTTTGGTAATCACTTCAAACTCAGCCAGATTTATACAAGCTCCCGCTGTAGACAATTGCCTCAAGTGCATACAATTAGAAAAATCTGATTTTAACTGTAAATACGGTGTTTATCTCAAATGTGATGTCACTATACCAGCTCAAACCATTGGCTTGATTCAAGTATTTGTTGATGTAGAATCAAATGACGATTTATATTTTCTCACAAATTCGGTGTACTTGCAATTAGGAAAACTGTGTTATGCGATCCCTGGAGGAATTATTTGTATCGAAGGGTATCTCAAGCTTATAAATATGAGTAACATAACGGTTTCCTTCCCAGCGCATCAATTAATAGCGCGCGCTGAAATAGTATCTGTTCTCCCAAGTAGCATTGATGACGTCATGACTATTGATCAGTCTTCTAGGATCCTAGACTACCCTAAATTGCCAGAGAAAGGTGAAATAGACGTAGGAGAACTAGAAAATAGGGACCTCGATAGGCTTATGAAGTTATTAAATAACTATAGCCATATGTTTGCTCGGGATACGAAAGATTTAGGTTGCACAGATCTTTTGGAAATGCGTATTCAGACAACTACAGATAAACCTGTACATTTCAAACCTTACAGGTTATCCCATAAAGAAAACGAAATTGTTAACGAAAAGGTCCAGGATCTGGTGGATGCTGGTATTGTGCGCGAATCTATGTCTGAATACGCAAGCCCAGTCATATTAGTAAAAAAAAAAGGTGGCGATTACAGGCTGTGCGTAGACTATAGGGCACTAAACTCACAAACTATAAGAGACCGTTATCCCCTACCGCACATTGACGATCAAGTATCCAAACTGTCAGGTAAAACTTATTTCACGACTCTCGATTTAGCTCAAGGTTATTATCAAGTTAAGCTTGCCGATGATTCAATTCATAAAAGCTCTTTTGTGACGCCCGCAGGACAGTGGGAATTTGTTAAAATGTCATTTGGCTTAGCCAATGCCCCAGCTGTCTTTTCTCGTCTGATACGTCTTGCTCTAAATGACGTCAGAAATGATGTCGCAACATATCTCGATGACGTCATGTTACCTACTGTAACTATAGAAGCGGGAATACTGCTGCTCGAAAGGGTTTTAAAACTTTTACAAAAGGCTAATTTAAAATTAAACCTAAAAAAGTGCTCTTTCTTAAAAACAAGCGTTACATACTTGGGTCATGAAATTTCCGCAGGTACAATACGCCCTGGTCAAACCAAGATTAACTGCGTATCGGAATACCGACAGCCACGAAATGTTCACGAGATCCGTCAGTTCATAGGGTTAACTTCGTATTTCAGAAAATACATTCGTGGATTCGCTGAAATTGCCCTTCCTTTAACAAAACTTACAAAAAAGGACTCTGAGTGGTATTGGGGTCCTGAGCAGGAAAAAGCATTTCAAACTCTAAAACTTCGATTGATAGAGAGACCCGTACTAGGTATTTATGATTACAAAGCAGTCACAGAACTTCACACTGACGCGAGCAAGCTAGGACTAGGAGGTATTCTTATGCAACAGCAACTAGATTGTTCAGTAAAACCTATTGCATATTTTAGTAGGGTAACATCTAAAGAGGAACAGTTTTATCATAGCTACGAACTCGAGACCTTAGCAGTAGTAGAATCATTAAAACGGTTTCGCATTTATTTGACTGGTATACCAGTGAAAGTAGTTACTGACTGCGCAGCCTTACGCACAACTTTGGTCAAAAAAGATCTGATCCCTCGTATAGCTCGGTGGTGGCTGACTATCCAAGATTTTGACTTACAAATAGAATATCGGGCGGGAGAGCGTATGAAGCATGTAGATGCACTAAGTAGAAACCCTATCGTAGAACCTATATACCAAATTGACGAGTCCGACTGGCTCGTTACGCTTCAATTGCAAGATGATAATATTCAACTAATACTCACACAGTTACGAGAACATACAACTAACCCGGACATAATAAATAATTATGTTGTCAGAAATAATACCTTGTA
This sequence comes from Perizoma flavofasciatum, assembly GCA_958496245.1. Taxonomy (NCBI): domain Eukaryota; kingdom Metazoa; phylum Arthropoda; class Insecta; order Lepidoptera; family Geometridae; genus Perizoma; species Perizoma flavofasciatum. The sequence goes on from OY292442.1 coordinate 6,148,009, forward strand.
TAGAAAAACTTTGCACGGTGAACGTTTTGTTATACCAAAGCTAGCAAAATATGGCCTTTTGCAGAAGTATCACGACCAAATAGGGCATCCAGGTTTTGAAAGATGTGAAAAAATCATAAAAGACAAGTTTTGGTTTATTGGGATGACTCGATTTATAAGAAAATATTTGAAATCATGTCTGCAATGCGCGTACGGGAAGTCTAACTATGGTAAGTCCCAAGGGGAGCTATATCCAATCGAAAAGGTGTCAGTGCCTATGCATACTTTGCATGCTGACCACTTAGGCCCCTTCGTCAAAACTAGAAAAGGGAATACGTACGTTCTAGTGGTAATAGATTCATTTACTAAGTTCGTGTTCGCTAGGGCCGTCAGAAATTGCAGTTCTATAGAGACCGTTAAACATTAGAAAAAGATAATTACACTGTTTGGCCACCCCAATAGAATTATTACCGACAGAGGTGTCGCTTTCACTAGCCGTTATTTTAAACAATTTGCGGAAGAAACTCAATTCAGACACGTATTAAATGCCATAGCAAGTCCTAGATCAAACGGTCAGGTCGAACGCGTAAATCGTACGATTATAGATGGGTTAAACACTATGTCCGAGAGTGAGAGTACATGGGACGATAAACTTCCAGACGTCGTATGGGGAATAAATAATACTGTTAACGCCACCACTACCTTTCCTCCATTCAAACTTCTGTTCGGACACGTCAATTCGCGGTTACCAGCCTATCCGACAGATCAATCACAAGACTTTGCTTCACAACAACAGGCACTGCAAAATCGGAGACAAAGTGCGAAATTACATATCGACAGAAATATGACCCTTATGAAAACGCGATTTGACCGATCACGTAAGAAATGTACAAAATATTCAGTAGGACAATTAGTTTTATGGAAAGGGGGAGCTAGTAGGAATACAGCTGTTAAGGTTTCACAAAAATTAAAGAGTCCTTATACTGGCCCTTACAGGGTTTGCAAGGCAGAACCTAACATAGATCGTTATACAATATGTAGTGTCCAAGGGATGAAAGGTTATAAGAAATTCAGCGCAGTAGTACGGGGTGAAGTATTGAGACCCTACAAATCTATGGTTTCTGATACAGATAGCTCTTCCAGTGACAAAGAAGGAGATAGAGATGATCTCATAGATTTGCTCGAAAGCTAGATTGAAATATTAAATCATGTAGGTAGAAAGGTATATAACTCAACAATTTACAACCGTATTATTAAGATTTGAATTAATAAGTATCTACTAAGTAAATGACTATTAATAATGTTACCAACTGTTTAGTTATATACGTAAATTATATATTATAACTAAGGCTTGCTGATAAGGTATACCTAAATAAATTAGTCTTGTTAAAAATTGAATTATTCAGAGATTATTAACATGAGATCAAGCTATTGAGTACCTTCAGTGCTAAACAATAATTTCGGGACTATGTACCTCACATTCAGTTAACATTATATTCAGTTAATTATTACATGATTTATAACATTATCGTCACGCTCCCGTTGTTGATAGAGTAATGCAATAGAATCTTCCTTTGAAACAGCAAATTAAAAAGCAATCTGAAACGCACAATAAAGTTTACATGTTGAATATTCTGTGCATCTAGTTACTAAATATTAGGTGTAGCGATTGACTAATTTTAAATTGAGTCTTTGTGACATAATCTAAGTCATAAATCAAGTAAAACTCATTATCTTTATCAAAGTATAAGCCCGAGTCTGTGACAACGTCTCTGTGACCTGAGTAAGAATTTAACTGAGTGAAAACTCTGACAAGTCTATGTGACGCCGTCTTTGTGTACTGAGTAAGAATCTGCTGTGTGAAAGCTACTTCAGTCTTATGTGACATCGTCTTTGTGACATGAGTAAAACTATCTACAAAAAAATAACACGCATCTACCAGCCAACCAATGGAAGTCTATGTGACACCTGTCTGTGTGACATTTCTAAATAACCTACCAGGCAGCCCATAAAGTCTATGTGATACTGTCTGTGTGACATACCTAAATAACCTACCTGACAGCCTATTAAAAGTCTATGTGACATGCCTGAATAAAACTAGGAACTCAAGTGAAAAATAATAATAGAGTTATTTATTTTTTTAAATGTCTGTGTGACTATAATTTTTACACAGAATTAATGGCAACAATACAATAATGCAAAAAGATTCAATCTTTTACACATCCAAGTAAATTAATTGTATCTAGAAAAGTTACTGCTTGTTTTCTTCTCTATTCCAGGTGACGAGTGGCCCAGACACAGAGACCAAGATGCTGCCTGAACGCCGTGGGACACGGGCGTCGTTCCAGAATGGCCGAGTGTTAGAAAAGTAACCACGTACCTATCAACATGGTTATAATCTTAGGAGCACAGTTCGATTTTATTATGATTTGTTATAATTTAATCGTTGGAATATTATTTTAGTTATTTATGCAGGACTTTAATGCATCGTAGATAATTTATTTTTATTATTAGTAGTTTAATTTTATTGAGCTCATTTTGGCGCCTAAGTAAATATCATACTTTTATTAGTAAATCGATAGATAACAAATGTAATTACTTGATATAGTTAAGAGTCTAAATATTTCATATTTTATTGTTGATTTTATTTATTGATGAAGTATAAATAATTTTAGATTTAAGTTAAATGGTTGGTTATATAAAGCGGGTGAATTTTATGGCACGGACGCCATTCTCTACCCTATTTTTGTAAAAGGCGGAAGCTCTGCCGGAATATAAATCTTTTATCGCATTTGGTGTCTCCTTTCTCCTCTTCAAAAAGACTACTACAACCTACTGTAAAAAATTTATCTTCAATACGGCGTATCGGATTGTAATACGGTTTTTTGTAAACGATTTGTGCGTCTTTAAAGATGTAAAGTTTTAGCGCTACAAGTCACTAGGGGGCATTGCAATCAATAATGGAAAAAATCAAAGAAAGTTTTAACATTTTGAAAAAAAACTTGTTGCGTTGGAACTCACGACATAAGGTGCTTGTATGTGTTTGCCATAAGAACTTCTTTGTTTGTTTGTTTGTCTTAGGTACTGATGATTTTATTACGCGATGTTGCATCATGTAATTCTTTCTTTTCTTATCTTCAGCGTCATATATATATATAATATATATAACATCATTTGTTTAGAAGTCACAACCTGAAGGTTAGATTAGAATAATTTGCACAAACGTTACCTTGAGTTCCCTATTTAAAAAAAAAAAAGCTGATCATGTATTCAGGAAGGAAGTGTCTCATCGTTCCGTATTCAAACAATAAAATCAACTCTCTATAACATTATTTTGTGCTTTTTTATTTTAATTATCTACTTTAATGTAAAAAGTGAACGCCTCAGCAATACCCCAGGTAAAGTGTTGCAGATATGTCCAATTCATTGTCTCGTAAAAAGATTTAAAAAGTGTGGTCTCCATAGGTGCGGCAGTAAGTGGTGTTCGCAGTTCATCCAACGGCTATTATCCTGAGACATAATCTACATACAAAGGCCTACCTAGAGTTCCTAGAGCAGGCTCCAACTTGGTAATACCAAGGTAGGTAATTGAACAGCCCGCACGTCCTTCGAGAGCAAACCAATAAAACAACTTGTCTGCTTTCTCGGGGGAATTCTACCACAGAGTAAATAAGATTAAGCTCTAAGTCAAGCGAAATCTAATTAAATCTTTTCCAACCTAAAATATTTTATCGAAAATCACCCATATCGTGTACTTATCGGAATTTTTAAATTGTTCTTTTTATGATATGCATGACGACTTGTAGTAGATGTTTGTGTAGGTACATATACCATCTGACATGCCAATGTTATATTTGATAACTAAATGCTTTTTTTTATATATTATATTAGGTACATCGAATGCAAAAAAATAATACTTTTACGATGGTTTTAGTTCTTCTCTTACCACGTGAAGACTAATGATCGATCAATACGGAAGCAAAAGTTTATAAGTAGGTACCTATTCTGGGAAAATAAAGAATTGAACAACAGTAGGCACTACAATCAAAGTTATGCACTTCGGAAATCTTAATCTAACTTCGGAAATAGCTAATTATGGGCGTTGAAAACTATAGGCATAGGCACCTATTATGAATTTCCAAATTATACTCAAAACTGCACGTTCCTTAGATGCGGTGGAAGTCGAACTTACAAAATGGTTTTTCAGGAAAATAATTTGAATTTTGGTTTGTAATATAACCTTGCTCTTGCCTGCCCCAAGTCTGATAAACGTAAAGTTTGATATTAGTAATCATGATTTTGGGTAGATTATTCTAGGACATAAAAATAGAGGGGCACTTACAACAAATAAAATTACCTTGTGTCAACGTACCGGAAGTTTTTTAAACCAATCAAAGTTGTCACTGCTGTCAGGGGATTAAATTTGAAACGGTCACAAAACCACGAGACTCTACGCGAAAGTCGAAGCTATAGAAAACCGTAGCTTCTTCTTGAAAATTTTCATTTTTCTTTTTAAAAACTCCACTGTCACAGTGTCACGCTAAAATTAAAACTTTCTCACTTCCCCGAACTTTTTTTAATCCCAGTCACTGGCTGAATATCCACCCGTACCGACCATCGTTTGATTAATGAAAAAAAACTTTCGCGGCAAAATTCGAAAATAGAAAGACCGTGCGTCACTTGACAAAAATGGCGGCGATACGGAAGCCGTTAAGTGGTGCCTATTTTGACCGTTCCTTTGCTGTGTATTACTTATTTCTATTGGAAAATTAGAGTTTAATGGTCTGGTTGGTGCGTAGAGATATAAGTTCAAACCCACGCGGTCCGTGCGAGACTGAGCAAGCGTCTCGCTGTGATAGTCGTCAAATATTCAGGCTTATAATTTAAGACCTCTACGTACAGTCGGTATGCTCTGGATGGATAGCATGTCACACTGTGTACATATGTGACGCGCGGCAACGTACATAGAAATGTAAATACCACCGTAAACTAGTTGCAATGGATTAAACGTTTTATTATCTTATCCACGCACGACAGCTTCCCGTTAAATCTAGAAATGTTTTGGAAAAGTAATAAGTAGGTAACCTAATCACTCGTAACATGAGCTGAGTAAGTTTATTTTGCAAAAACGTTACAAATGGTTTCAATTCACTTAAACAATTCAAAATGGAAAAACACATTCTACTCAAACGATATGCCTAATTTAGTGAATTTTGGTGGTAAGTACAAAATTCCTTACTTCGGAGTTCAGAATAAGATAACTCTAAAAAAAATCTAGTAGGAGCAAGGTCTGGGTAATGGCGATTCTGTTAGTTCACTGACTAAACTAAATTTAAACTGTCGCTCTCTTTTACTGATAGTGCAAGCAAGAAAGAGATAGCTACAATTTTAGTGCTGTCAAATTAGTCAGATTTAAGTTTTCCATACAAATTTAGTCGTGATATCAAAACATGCTGACTATAAACACAAAGAAAAGCGGCACGTAAACTGGTTTGACAGCAGCACACTGCACTAAAATTGTAGCTATCTCTTTCTTGCGTACACTATCAGTAAAAGAGAGCGATTGTTTAAATTTAGTATAGTCAGTGTACTACAGAATCGAGGCCAATCTGTGGTTAAATCTTCTTATGAAGATTAAACCACAGATATACTTAGAATTTCCTAGTGAAAATGCTAAATTACACAACTACACTCATTTTCGTTAGGAATTAAAAGTAGAGTCGTGTTGGAAACTTTACAAGACCCGAAAAGTCTTAATAGACAAAAGGTAGTTCGAAACTAGGATAAAGTTAAGTACGAGTTCTTAGATGTGGGTGGGAAGTTTGTAATTTATATGCGAAGCCTAAACAAACTAGACTGATAAGTTATGTAGGGTCCTACCTACTTAATTCTGTAAGTATCTGTAGGACATAGATTGATATCTATGTCCTACAGATACTATCTATTGATGTAAGTAATCTACTATGTTTTTAATAAAAGTATGAATTAATGAAAAAAATCTTTATTGAACTTTTGAAACTATCATGGTTTTGAACATAATTTTTACTAAAAACCGGAATATTTACCATGATTTGTGAGTTTGAATGTTTCCCGATATTTCGGCACAGTTGCATGTACCATGATCACGGGAGGAACTAAAGTCTTTGCGGGTTTTGAATGTTAGAGGCAGACAAATCGATCTACCCTCTTTCTCACTCTTTTATTGCGAAAAATACCACTACCACCGGTTCCATTATCACATTCGAGTACATCTCGGTTTCGACACAACACTAACAGTATCCTGACACGCAACTGGTATCATGTTTTTTCGATTTTTGCACAATCTCACCACAGGATTCCAGAGTCCAGATAATTGAAAACCATCTTCTCTATTGAAATTCCTGTGTTTGGTAATCTCAATCGCCTACTGAACCAATCTTGGTATGTAGTGGCTTTCTGTTGAGATTACCTGTGGATTATGCAACTCGATCCAGTGATTTGAGCCAGAATTCAACAGGTGTTCTGCAATAGCTGATTTCTGTGTATCAACATTTTTAACCGCCCTGATGTGCTCCGAAATATCGGGAAACATTCAAACTCACAAATCATGGTAAATATCCCGGTTTTTAGTAAAAAATATACCTTATTGAACCCTTAAATATATAAACAAAAAAAACAATAACACATTATGAATATAATGAGTAATGAGTCATGCGATTGCGGAATTTCTGAAGGCAAAAAATACCTACCTACAAGCAACCTATAATTTTAAAGTAACCTAGTTAGATATCTACTTGGTATCTTGCAGAACCAACAGCAAATAATTAAGTACCTGTAGGATTGAGTTTATCGAATTGTGACCACAAACCAGATGAACGCAGTGTAAAAAGTACCGAAGGATGTTAGTGATGGTTGATCGTTCGTCGTGGCACTATGTGGTATAGTAGGTCTATCTCCAGCTTTGGACACCTACAGGCTGTTGATGTTGATAACCAAACAATTTCTAATTGTAAAAAAGGTACAGTGACTTGCTCGTAACTTTGTTTGTAAGTCATTTCTAACAGGCTAGGAGTTACTTGTAGTATTATTGTACACGCAGAGGTCCCCAGTAATGAAGCTTACTGAATGGTGTCCAAGTACTGGTCACAGTTAAATCGTTCGTCCAGCGTCGAGATGGGCAAACGACTTGACTTAGGTTGTTGTAGGACCGGGAAGACGAAGACGAAGGGAGGCCTATAACTCAGCAGCGGGTGAAGTCAGGTAGAGTGAATGATGATGATGAACAGTCCACGCTATATTTTCAGAACCCTTTCAATGGCCTTAATACCTAAATATTGCCAACAGAGTATCTATAGAACTCTACAATCGTCCGATCGCCATTGCTGAAAACTTACTTTTCCGTTCTTCTCTACTCACACAAATAGGTAAATCAAATGAAATATCTGTTACCTCTCTTATCTTGAGCCCTCAAAGGCACAAGCTGTCAATAAGATATCTTTGAATATTCAATGAATTGTTTGTTTTATCTCTGATAAGATATTACAAAAGATCTTTAGCCAGTAACTAAGGCAGCTATTCCATAAATTGGTAATGAGATCGTACCACTTCATTTATTATGCAAAAATACTTAACACGTTCTCGGTAAATATAGACAAGAACTAAATCTTAGAATTAACATGCTAGGTACTTGGTAGTATAGTATCTACTTAAATAACTACCTACTTATGTTAATGTAAATGTAGGTAAAGTACTAAAACAAGGGCATAGTTATGCCAAATAAGTATAATGTTTGAACTTGACTCTGACTATCCCTACTACCTTACCTAAAGGTTTGCGTACTCCTTATAAATCTAAGGATGTCCATCATGGGAAATACAATCGTAACGTTAGCTTGTGTGTGTGTGTGTGTGTAGGCACAATTGGCGGTCTTATCGCTAAAAGCTAAAAACGAATCAGAAATTTAAAAATCAATTAATTTAAGTGATACTAAGACATTATTCAATGAGCCGACTCGCAGAACCAACTCCAATACTCAATACATTTATTGCTTTCACATGGTAGGTACATAGATGGTGTTTATAGGTAGGTATCTCACATGAACCCTGTCTAAGGGTATAGCAATAGATAGGTAGGCAGGTCGAAGTTTTGTGTAAACAAAAAAACTAGTAGGTACAATAAAATAAAGTCAAGGTAGGCAAAGTATCAAGGTATCTAGCATTTGGAATAACACAATTAGGTAAGTAGGTTTAGTCATTTTTTCTTTTGTTATAATTTTCATTAGTCAAAATAGGTACTTACGTCATTTTTTATTTATTTTTAAGAAAGTTTGTTAGCTTTCTAGTCCAAATAATCTTTAATGTCATAGTAGCATTTGTCAAGAATGATTTTAGTATTTTAGTGAAAAGTGAATCTTTTTGTAATTCTGTGATTTGTTTTAGGAATTTGTTGTAGATTTTAATTGACATTATGTAGCAAGCTCCAGCAAGCTTGACAACCGGCTGAGGTATTACTTTATAGCCTGGCTAGTAAATAGGGACAAGGTCTTATGCATGGGCCTTTTAAGTGTTTTCCATCGTCTTTTGTAGTTACTTGTGGCGATAAAACCTACTTAAGAAACATTCTTGAAGTAATACAAATCGATTGCAAAAACACTGCAATAGGTTTACAAACAACTTGTTATGCTTACCCTTCGGGTAAAAATGTGTAAAAAAATTGTCATTATAGCTAATAACGACGTGGAAGGCCCTGGATGAGATGAAGGGTCGATGTCGACGCGCTTCTTGAATCGTGACTTGTGACAGCGTTAAATCGCGAGTGGAACGAGGGTGGGACAAAAATGGCTAAATAATTATAATAGCTAATAAATAGCTTGTTTTATTTTTTAATATATTTTTTTAATACTTCACCAAATTTTACCCAACGAAATTCCCTTCTTTGAATATATCAATAGTAAGTTTGGATTAGGTATATCGAGTAATGGTGGTTTTAACCACTCTATGTTATGTCCCCACGTTGATTCTGTGGTTGATTGTTTCAATAATTTTATTGTGTACTTAGACAGTGCGCCGCCTACAGATGTTGTTTGGGATTAACATATTCCAGTCTTTATTGTCATCGAATAGGGGTGATAATGGAGTGGCAAGAATAGGCTGGAAGAACTTATCAGGAATAATATCAGCAGTTAGTTACCTAAGTCGATAATTCTCAGAAAAAATCGCACTTCTCTATCTACTGATAAAAATATAATATTATCTGAGTGCCTATATAAGAAAGTAATCTACCTACCCACAATTTTATTACCAACATTATTAACGAGATACCTAACTAGGTTTTATAAAAAAAACCTTGTTTAATGGTAGTAAAAATTAGTAGAAACCCGTAGATATGTCTTTAAGGATGGTTTTTCGACAGGTTTTAACACCACATCTGATTAAGGGGCGCTGCAACCAAAGATGAATTTTTTTTTTCTATCGCTCTAAGATATCGTTAACCAAAGCATATGTGCATGATTTTACCTATCGCGTACCTTTTTTTCGTCTCCATTAAAATGCAGCAACGGTTGGCTTACAGATAACTCCAAGCAGATGCAAAAGTCTAGTTACATCACTGTGAGATTCTGAAGATAGAAAGCTAAAGCGCTACAGTTTTACGACCGAAAATTTCTAAATACAATGGCCCAATGTCTACGGTACATTAAGCGTGTTCAAAGTTTGTCCTGAAACCTTCCTCATTTTGAAGTTTTAACTAGGTTGGTATGTGGGAATTTTAATTTTAATAGGTAAAGTAGGTAGATACCTAGGTAGGTACTTATTTAGATTAGTAGGTACTAATATATATCTCTTGCCTTAGTCGCTTTGTTGAAGTATTCCCGTTTGAGCACCTATTTTTTGGGCACCTATGCATTGAGCACCAAAGGTATTCCCATTTGAGCACTAATCAATATTTTAACGTGGTGCTCAAAGGGAAACAAAAAATAAAATTTGATTTTATTTACCATTGAGCACCTACGGTGCGGTAGCTTCTAGTGGTGGGGTGTATAATAAAACATATTGATAAAAATTGGCAGAACTTTTATTATCATATAAATTTTAGGAAACTAAGTAATTATTATTAATATCACTATTATTATTAATATTTACGGCCCTCTCAACTTGTCTACTCTTAATAGTAAGAAAACACCGATTTCTTTTGTTAGTTTTACAGCCTATAATTGGTTTAGTGATTGATAAAATTAAATTTGAGAAAAACTTATTGTGATTTAACAATAAATTATTAAGTAAACTTCTATGTTAATGATGATATATTTTTATTAAATGATAACATTCTGCAATAAAACTGCTGATATGATTTATTATAATTATTATAAAACCCATCACTTACCTTTATACTTGCCACCCATTGTATCACACCAACCTAGTTTAGAAGATTGTATGTACCTAAAGTGTTTGTTTAGGTTATTCTGGTGTATGCAATAAAGAGTTAGGTACCTACGTAACTATTCATAATAAAAAATATTTCCAGCTTTTATAAAATGTACAATCATTTATGAAGTATTAGACTTGTAGCGACACCTCTCGCCACATGGCTGAGTTACATCACATCAACTAAGAGCTACCACAGTCAATACACAGATGGCATTACATCGAAGCGTCTAGATCACGCAAGCGAAGTTTTCACTCAACTTGCACCTAGAAATACCTCCGACAAACAAATGTCAGTCCTAGGATCCCGGGCAAGTGGATCAGATGGATAGTGTTACATCCTCTTTGAGATGGATCAGCCCGATGGAAATCTTCCTCTTTGTATTAATGAAGGGCACACCACCAACCGTGTTCTCCATAGACTATACAATAATAAGGACTATAATCCCGCTCTCTTTCATCTCAATGTGAAATTTAGAAATATAATTTATGGAAAATAAAGAAAACCTGATTGTAAAATCTGGTTTCTGCCTCTAAATTTATTATAGATACTCTTTTTTTATCTACCTTATTAGGCTTTATTACAGTTCAATAACTTTCAGATCAATTTGCAATGCATTCTACACACATACTTGGGTACCTAATGCATCCATGCATTCAGCTTGCTTATTAAAGATAAAGATAAAAATGTGTTTAAATAAAAAAATGAGATTGACAACAAAAACGGCGGCCACTGAGCACTATCATGTTAAAGAAGCACTTTGTGCCACTAAAACGCTGGTCTTCCGTGACGGTGTGCATGCAGGGTTTAAGCAACAGAGTTTACAGTTTGCTCAGTTAGATTGAACCCCCATTGCATATTTCGACTACTCGCTCGGAATTTATTGGTAAACGGTTGTTTAACTATTCCGAGCGAGCGTGAGGTAATCTTTGAGTTTTCCTAACTGTCAAACGTCTTTGTCTCAATGTTGTCATCAGTTAATTATTGTCCATTTCATTTAAGGAATCCATCATTCTTCATCATTTCAGCACAGAAAAATAAGTTGGCCGTTTATTCGGGTAAAAAGGATTGACCACCGTAGTAGAATAAACGCCCAACATATCACCGTTGCTGGAGTACCCTGCAAGTCAGGATAGCATCCAAAGCGGCATCACCCAAAGACTCGGAAGCAGTTACTCCCGAAGTTGGGGCTAGTAAAATGAACCTCAAGTTCGATCCTTACCCGCACTTCAAAACGAGTAAAAGTGCAGATGACCGAAGACGCGAATAAGTTGAAAATCACAAAAATTTTTTTTTACTCCTTTTGAAAATATTACTCTGCGTTTGTTTAGATGCGAGCAGTTATGTCAGAAATAGCGTCATTCACAGACTAGATAAGCATCAGATACGCAATTGCAGTATTGTACGTCAGTACTGCCCTCTATAGAAGAAAAATCACAAGTGACACATTTTGTGAAAATGAGTTACATATATTCCTGGGTTCAGCTTAAATTTTGATTTTTCTGTCTAGGAATGTTGGCGATATATTCCATAAAAGCCAAGCTAGACAAGCACAAGTATCACATTTTTTCATTCATGTTTGATTCATTCAATAATTCATTTATAGATATAATTCTGCAAAAAGAAAGTTTTTGACCACAGAGACTACTATCTCCCTCTACCCAGAGATAGTAGTTTCTGTGAGTTGCTGCAGCTGCATTATTTGATATTTCTTTCATTACTTTAAAATATGTGACAATAAGTAGTGTATCTCTAACTAGTCTGTGAAAATAGCCGTTAGCCACAATTTTTTTTTAAATCTGTGGCCGGCCATAATAAAGAACGGTGACACCGTGACATTCTATTTCGATTTTCAGTATGAGTGGCGATTTTCTTCCTTTATTCTAATATTTACGTACAAATTACATGTGTAATGTCTTTATTCGACAACGCTGTTTTCAATTCCACGCTTTATGAGGCTCTGTATCTTCAAGTTGGGGATACTTTGTCATTCGCGAGGGATTTCTTTGAGTCGTGTGTTTCTTCGCTGCCCTCTGCGAATTTTCCCAAATCTATAGATCTGTCTGAATTATCTTTCTACGAAGAGATAGCTCAGGTATTCTACTTCAACGAGTTTCAGTACTTGCTTCTAAAGACGTTTTTCTTGATCCTATTGTTCACTTTGCTATTAATTTTGATCTCGTGGAAAGTTTACGGTAAACGCATCTCTGAGCGGTTTATGAAACCCGGTGAGTCACTTATTGCTTTATATTTTATCACATACCTACCTAGAGTTTATAATCTTACCATACAAATGATTAAAATCCATTGTTTCCATACCAAAACAATACATAATCAACACTGATCAACCTATCAATATTATCCCCATTTCTCCACAGCGACGTCGGCTACGATTGAACAACTGAAAGAGAGCGTATCGAAGCTTAAACTGCCCAAAGAGTATACACCAAGAAACTAAACCCTCAATATGGAGAAGAAAATCAAGCAGTTCTTCCAGAAAAAGAAAGTCGAAGCTAAGTTTAAGCTAGCGGGCCCTGGACATAAGTTAAGTGATGTGGGCACTAGTAGTAAAAGTTCCACAGAGTCTAAGACTGAAGTGGTGGTCAAGCGATCAGGGCTGACGGAAGAAAGCAAAGTAGCAGCCGAGGCTGCCTTGGGAAGACTGTCTTTAAAGAGAGAAAACCCATTGTTTAACACATCATATGCTCACATACAGGTATATAAATAACTATCTTTGCTGCTTTATACAGCTGTTTAATAAAATTGCATGCTTTGGAGTCATTGATTCAAGGTTATGAAATACAATTCAAATGCATTATTTATTATTGGCATTATGCTATGTAATAAAATGTATTATTTCAATCAATAATGAAATTTGCTAGTTGAGAGTACCATACTTACTATCACTTTGAGGTTTCCAGTATTTTTATGATTCATACTGTTAATGGCTCTGTGATGTCTCCGAATCAGCTACAGCTACCACATCTTTAGATCAATATTGATCAATCAGCTGGCGTGGTAACACCCTAAGATATAAGGCCCAGCAATTACTGTTGCTAAGACATGTCAAAGGCCTCCAGAAATAAAACAAAACAAACACACTCACATCTGTAATTCCCATGACGTAGATCCTCAGATTCATACTCAGTATGCAGATGTAGGGGGTACCTAGTCAAAGACATATCCAAACATTATATTTGGCACAAGTCCACATTTTACTTTGCAATTAGCATTCCATGTGACAGGTTGCAAGCCCATCACCACTTATTGGAATGCTAACCAATGTCACATGCTTTTGAATTTTGCTGCAACAGCGGAGGCAACTTTCCTAGGTGCTTATTGTTATTTCAGGCTCAAGTTAAGAAAGAGCTTGAAACTGAGCATGCCTCATCGTCCAAAGCAGAGACTCTACAGGAAAGCACATCAACCCCTACACCTTCAGAAAAAGAACTGGACTTGCCTCAGAACTTAGCTGTTTCTGGTGTTTATTTCAAGTGAGTAGTGTCTTTTTGTCTGTATGTCAATGCTTGGTTCTACTTGAATGTTTTTATTCCAATACTCAATACATTTATTGCTTTCACATGGTAGGTACATAGATGGTGTTTATAGGTAGGTTATGACTCATATGAACCCTGTCTAAGGGTATAGCAACAGATAGGTAGGCAGGCCGAGGTTTTGCGTAAACGAACGATTTAAAAATATCTACAGTGAATAAAGTTAGTCTCTCAAATGAACTTTGTATTAGAGTATAGCGGCAAACCGAGGTTTTATTTTCATCGTAGGTAGTCGTCAATATTATAATAGCATCTGTCAATAAGAAAAGACTTAAGTTTTTTTATAAGTAGTGGATGTTTTTGTATTTCTTTTAGTTGTGTCGGAAGTTTATTATAAATTTTAATTGACATAATGTATGGGCCGTCGCTATGCATTTTAGTTGTGATCGCGGTCGTATGATTTTATTCCTACCTGGTCTTAACGCGTATCTTCCAGGTATATTTTTGTAATGGTAGCCACCAACGCAACGAAAAATAGTTTTGTACTGCCTCAATAAATTGTAAAACTGAACTGCAATACTGTACTAATTTACGAAACACATGTTACAATTTCTTTGCAGCTAACTGACATATGTGCATAAGTTTTAGAGACCTGTAATTTGAATAATTTGTCCCTTTAGATGTGCAAGGGTAACCTAAGAAAGGAGTTTTTCTAAATTCCACCCCTAGTAGCTAGGAGGACCTCTAGGGAGGGATTGTTACGGTTTGCAGAGCTGCTCGACTGTCGCTGTAAATTCCGAAGCTTGCCTCGGAGCACTTGAGAATCTCCTCTGTGGCTTTGCATATGACCAAGAGTTTTGCTTGGTAGATGATACAGTACAATACCAGCGTTAGGGAGATGAATGAAACAATTAGTTGCAGTTATTCCAGTAGTTTTGTAGGAACTTGTTCATAAACTTGAATTTTCAATATTCTAGATGTCCAATGCTGAATGAAGACATCTTGCCCCGCGACGAATGGCGCGCGAACATCAGGGAATTCCTGAACCAGATGAAAGAATACGATCTGGCGGGTGCCGGCGCATTGATATTGCAGACCTGTAATAGTAACAGGGAAAAGGTGCGACCTACTTTGCTTTTCTAAAGACATACTAGTCTTAGAAATAGACCTACTAGTTATAGGAAAAAGGTGCAGCCGACTTTATTTTTCTAAAAGGCATACTAGTCATATACATAGACCTACTAGTTACAGGTAAAAGGTGCGACACACTTAGCTTTTCTAAATTTGTCATAGACATACTAGTGACATGTGAAAGGTGCTACCCAATTCCCTTTTCTAAATTTGTGAAAGACCTGCCATAGTGACAGAGAAAAGGTAATATTTGCCTATATAAATCTGTAACAGACCTTTTATAGCAACAGGGAAAAGGCATTATCCCCCAAATGCTTGCCTTTCTTAATCTGTAATAGTTACATGTTATAATAAAAGGTGCAACCCACTTTGCTTTTCAAAATCTGTGATAGACCTGTAATAGCAACAGGGAAATGGTATTACCACCCAGTGTTTACCTTTCTAAATCTATAACAGGACTGTAGACTGTGTGACTATAGTGACAGGGACGATCCCCCCAAATGTTGGCTTTTCTAAATAGTTAACAGAGACGGGGTCTAAACGAATAGCTCACACTTAGTTTTCCTTTCACACTAACGCAAATTTCTCAAGGAAAAACTTGACAGTAGTCACGTGACATTTCCACAGCTGCGCATCAATGCCAACAGAAAGCGGATATGTCTAGACACCCTGTTCTAGTATCAGGAAATATGTATAAACCACCAAAGGTTATGTATAAACCCCAATGCTTTTTTTTTTATCTGTGACAGTCCTGTTATAATAAAAAGGAGTATGAACGAACCCCCCAATTGTTTGAATTAGAATATGGTAGATACTGTATTTTTTTCGGTCATAAGAACAAACTTTCTTATCATTTTCAGATTGATTTGTGCGTGGAAACCTTATCCAAGTACATAGAGAACCTCATTGCATTCCCTGATGAAGAGAAATACCATAAAATTAGAATGTCAAACAAGTAAGTTGACTTCAACTCTAGTACATATTTAGAATATGAAAAAACTCCCAACGTTTATTTATTCACGTATTATAAACGCACCCTGGTGACCTGGCGTTAAAACCTAGCCAAGATCCTTTATTTGGTAACTCTATGCATATCAAAAGAGCTTTCATCATTCAAAACAAGTGTGTAAGAGCCATCTTTGGAATAGGCCCATTAGTGTCATGTAAGCGTCTCTTTAAGAAACATAAACTCCTAACGTTAACTAGTATGTACATCTTCCAAATTGGCTGTTTTGTAAAAGAGCATGCTTAATTTTTTAACCACTACAAAGATAAAAATAACTCTGTGGTTAAAAATAGAGATCCCACTAGGCGTATATTGCCCTGACACAAAACTGCGCTGAGTGGGAAAAATTGCTCTACCATGACCATAAAAGTATATAATAAAATTTCTAGAGACAAAGAGAACTGCCTACTAGTACATTTAAGACAAAACTCCGTAGGTGGCACTTAAAAAATTTTTTTATGACATTAAAGAATTTTTTTTTCAATAAATTACCTAGTTCTACAAGTTAAATATTGTATGTCCATGATTGATGGATAAACTTTTGTTTCGCCTACCCTTTAAGATCTTTTTTGTACACAGTTTGTACAATAAATACATTTCATTTCATTACAACTCATACAAAATGAGTACTAAGACGTTTTATACTAAATCTTCTATTTCGGCACTCTAAAGTGACTTCTGGTGATATAACCTATCTAAGAATTATAAGACTTCAAGGGTAACTACCCTTGAATTCGACCTCTGTGGCGCAGTGGGCGAAGACCCACCTGAGACGCAGAAGGTTCCGCGGAGGGATCTGCAAATACGTGTTTTCTATGTGTAATAATAATAATAATAATGCTGGACAATCCACACAGCATCATCTAGCCCCAAGCTAAGCAGAGCTTGTGTTATGGGTACTAGATGACTGATATACTTAATACAATACATTACATAGATAGATATTTTTTTATTATACATAGAAAATACCCAGAACATATATGTATTAACAAAAACAATGAATATTAGTAGTATGTATATAATTTATGTACTTCCCATAACACAACACAGCATCTAAATGATGCTGTGTGAAACCTCACACTTGGTTTTCCTATCACGCTTACGCAAATTCGTCAAGGAATTAATTTATTGATATATGTGACATTTACACAGCTAATGTCATTCCGCAGGCGTTAACTCCAACAGAAAATGGTATTTGTCTAGAAACCATGGTGTTGAAGTGACTTGTATCTTTTGGCAGGGCATTCAGAGAACGAGTGTTATGTCTAGAAGGGTCCTTAGACATTCTTCACGCAGCTGGCTATAGAGAACAAATACTGCCTTTTGAGGATGGAGAAACTGAGTTTCTGGTGTTCAATAAGGCGAATATCTCTTCAATGGACTATCTAAAGGTGAGACCTAACTCCCAATCAGACTAACAGAATGGTGATGGGGAATGACTTATTTTAACAGGCTCAACAAATTGAAAAACTTGAAAAAATACACTTTTCAACCTAAATTTAAGATTTTTAAGTTTTGTTATTTCCGGACATTGCTAAGGCTGGCATTTTTATTTTTAATAAATAGATCTTCATTTTATTATTATTTAATACTTCAGCAGAAACAATGTAGTGCTAGGAGGACTTAATGCTAAAGCATTCTCTACCAGTTCTCTACCAAAAACACGTCGGGGTTAGGAAGTAACTGTTATGTGCCGAAACAAATACCATAATGTAAACTTGAGGAATATGTGCAATCATCTCAATAGTGAATCTAGAGAACACGTAGTTCCGTAGTAGTAATCTAGTTTAAAAGCTTATGAAAATGTAAGAATAAATTACCCTTAAGTAAGGAAGGTCCAGTCTCTAGCCGTATTCAAAACTCGTGTGATGCTCTTTTATCTGACAGAAACATCATAGTATCGTAGTCTTGTCTTGCTCTTTTACCGACGTCTTATAATCTTTATATGTATTCATGTATGTATATGTATACTATGTAGTAAATCTGTAGGTATG
The DNA here is from genome assembly GCA_958496245.1 of Perizoma flavofasciatum. Lineage (NCBI taxonomy): Eukaryota > Metazoa > Arthropoda > Insecta > Lepidoptera > Geometridae > Perizoma > Perizoma flavofasciatum. Next base: position 6,166,014 of record OY292442.1, read on the forward strand.
TATCTTAACATATTTATTATAGACTAGCTTCTGGCCACGGCTTCGCCTGCGTGGTACCCGGATAAAAAGTAGCCTATGTGTTATTCTGATTTATACGCTATATTACTGTAAAGTTTCATCAAAATCAGTTCTGTAGTTATTGCGTGAAAGAGTAAAACAAACATCCATCCTCACAAACTTTCGCGTTTATAATAGAAGTAGGATATAATATTTATGGTGTATTTATTTTATGTACACCCCAGCCACACTCACAATCTCTTATTATCCTTTTTTTATTCCAAAAACTATCGTGAAATTGACTATTCACATTGTAAAAACGGGAATTTCACGTACCGCACTATCGGTGAAGGCACCGACTAAGTTTCGATTCATTCCGAGTGCCTTCATCAGGGTGAGTGATCGCGACTTTCTCCCTCCGCGTCGCGTCGTCCTCTTATTATCCTCTCCATCCAAACGTTGGTCTTATCGCTTCTAAGCGAAAAGACAGCTCATTGTAATTACTTTAGAACAAGATTTTGTTATTATGTTATTGGTTTATGGTGTACAATAATTTAATTAATTCATTCTTATACTGGACTTCACTATGTTGTTCTAATCTCAGGGGAAATAAAATGTTGCAAACTTTACTTTTTTTTCAGACTGTATTGGAGCAAGTACGCGATGCCCAAGTGATACCATTAGAATTAGATCGGAATCTACAAGTGTTGCTGCCGTCGCAAGCAGCGGGGAGGGTGCAACTACCCCCTTCCTTCTACGCCTTATCATCTGAAGAAATAAAGAAAGAACAACTGCTGAGGTAACCTTTGAAAGCTTTGAGAAGTTCCCATGTTACTTTGATACTTAGAATTAGGCAGAGAAAAGCTTTAAGATGTATGCATTCATTCATTCATTCATTCAAGGTTAAAGATAAGTAAGGAACTGGATTGCTTTGAGACTTTAAGAAATAGAGTGAGGAGCAGGTGGTATTTGAGAAGTCTGTGTGTTACTTTGAGATATTATAGTGAGGGATGGAAGAGTTTTTAGAAGTATGTGTGTTACTTTGAGATAGAGATAAGGACAAGGCGAGCTTTGAGAAGTTTTTTTTTTACAAACTTCCGCAATCATTAAACATAAAATTGTAAGTTTTATGCGGGTATTTATCGCGTTTACCTTCATGACACGACATTTCGGCTTTGTTGAAAAGGATTGATGGCGTATAGACCCATATAAAACTTATAATTAAGTACACATATGTGTTACTTTAAGAGAGAGAGTGAGAAACAGAAATACTTTGAGAAGTATTAATAAATGAATTATTAAAGTTTTCAACTTTTAGAGATATAATGAGGAACAGGAGAGTTTTCTACAATAGTTGAATCAAAATTCAATATATAACACAAATTTTTGTATTGGATCTGGGTGTTTTCTATGTATAATATGTATGTAATTACAAAAAATGTATATAAGTAGTATATCAGTCATCTAGTTCCCATAACACAAGCTTTGCTTACTTTGGGGCTAGATGTTGCTGTGTGGAAAATGTCCAGCATTATTATTATTTTTCCTATTATCCACTTAAATCTTAGGCTTGCCTGGAACCTTTACAGGTATTAGTGGAGCCGAAGCCAACACTAAGAGGCCATTTTGTACAATACAATATATAAAAAATCGAAATCTTCTGGATGGCGACTGATGTAAACTATTGGACATATGAGTGATTAACTAGGCTATTGCAGTAGTACATGTTTATGGAATGGTTGCTGGGCTATGTAGGATTAAACGGCACCTGTCAAATATTTTTATTATAAGTACATAACTTGTGATTTTCAGAACCGAAGTAATAGAGAAGAGTCAAATGCTTCGAACCAAGGCGATGCGGGAAAAGGAAGAAATGAAAGAGATGCGTAAATACAGATACGCACTCATCAGAGTGAGATTCCCGGACGGGATACTGTTACAGGTATGCAGATTACGCGCCAAATAACTTTGCGGGTGTGAATATAGCGATAGGAAATCACAGTGGCGATTTTAAAAAGTCCAGGGTAGTGTTGTATCTAATGTCACAGTCGCGAACTTATGTAGTGGTACGTGATGACGACTTCTCTGGCGCAGTGGGTGAAGGCCCGCCTGTGACGCAAAAGATTGCGGGATCGATACCCGACGCGGGACAAATATTTGTATGATCTGCAAATATTTGCCTCGGAACTGGGTGTTTTCTATATATAATATGTAAGTATTTACAAAAAAATATATTATTTAACTATATTATTTTTATAACAGTTGATTATCAATGCTTTGTTAATTTATTTACAAATGGGATTTAATTTTTAAAAGTCGCAAAAAAAACGCTGTTTAGCTAAACAACTGACGATCTTTGTTGCGCAGTAGGTGTAGGCCCGCCTGAGACGCAGAAGGTTGCGGGTTCGATTCCCGCCGCGTGCCAAATGTTTGTATCATTTTCAAATATTTGTTTCGGGTCTGTGTGTTTTCTATGTATAATATGTAAGTATTTACAAAAAAAAAATGTATATGAGTAGTATATCAGTCATGTAATTCCCATAATACAAGCTGTGCTTAGTTTGGGGCTAGATGATTCTGTGTAAAAATCCTGTCCAATATTATTACACATTTTATTAGCTAACTACTAGCTTCTGCCCACGGCCTCGCCCGCGTAGAACCCAGATAAAAAGTAGCCTGTGTGTTATCCTGAAGCTACATATATTTACTGAAAGAGTAACAAACATTCATCCTCACAAACTTTCACGTTTATAATAGTAGTAAGATTTAAATATCTTTAAAGGCTCTTATTTTGTTTATTTACAGGGTACCTTCTCAATCTACGAGCGCTTCGCCGAAATCCACGAGTTCGTCCGCGAAACTCTAGAACTGTCCGAGTTCCCCTTCCTACTTATCACACCCACAGGCCAGAAGCTATCCCTAGACGAAGACGCCAATAAGAGCCTTGTCGACCTCAGATTAGTACCGACAATAGTGCTCAATTTCGCTTGGCATCCCTCCGTAGCACAGGATATAAAGGATAGTCCGAATAGGGATATGTTTTTGAAGCCTGAGATTATGATTCTCGTGAAAGAAATGTGATTAGTAACTTGCCTAGTCTATACTAATATTATAAATGTTTGTAGAAGTAATCTCCGACACAACTTATCCGATTTCAAAATATATTTTCACCAATATTTAGAATGGACTTTCAGGGTGGCTATATATTATACCGTTAAAATAGGATTTTCGTGGCGACCAATTTTGCAACGCTAGTCGTCGAAAAAACGGTCGAGCGAAGGCGTTTCTTACGAACATCGGCTACCTTTTATCCGGGTACCTCGTTGGCGAAGCCGTGGGCAGAGGCTAGTCTTTCATAACAGATCAGCAAGGTTAAGCAACGTTCTGCACTGTTCACGTTGGGTGGCCGGTAGTGGCATTTAGAAGTAAGCGCTTTCATGCCTCAGAGGGCACGGTAATCGGTTCTGGCTATAACAGTCATTTATGCATGGGAGGCCCTTGGGCGGTCTAAAACTCCGGCGGTGGAGTTGATCACTGGCTCTTATGGATTATTTATTAAAATGTCTAGTTATAGTAGCACAATATTGTTAAACTATGTATTCACTATTATTTACTTCTTACATAGCACTTATCGCGCTAAACTTCAATGTAATGAATCATCAGTGTAATTTAATTATTTATACTAAGCATATATCTGGTTACTAATTACACTAGCAAAATGGATATGGTAATCATTATGCTAGGTTCAGCAACGTCCAAAACTACAGCATCTTGAAACATCCAACTCCCGCAGACAAATACTGGCCCCACACTAGGATTTCCTGTGTCGTGGGTATCAGAAACTACGAGTACCGTAGTACCAGTGACGACCTCTGTAGCGCAGTGGGCGAAAGTCCGCCTGAGACGCTACTGCGTCCTACTGGTTGCGGGTTCGATTCCCTCCACGGGACAGATGTTTGTATGATCTGCGAATATTTGTCCTCGGGTCTGGGTGTTTTCTATGTATAATATGTATGTATTTACAAAAAAAATAAGTATATAAGTAGTTTCCCATAATACAAGCTCTGCTTAGTTTGGAGGCTAGATGGTGCTGTGTAAAAATGTCCAGCATTATCTATTAATTTAATACCATTTCTACCTGCAGTTGCACGTATATGCGTTTGTCCTAATCGATTTCTGCATTAAGGAATATACGAATAAAAAAAAATACAAACAAAATAAACTAAACTACATAACTTAAAGTACAATGGTCGGTCTTGTCGCTTAGAAGCGATCTTTTCCAGACAGCCTTTGCATGTCCGAAACTGCTTATAAGATTGTATTGCAGTCTTTTGCAATCGATTTGTATGACTTCAAGGGAAGAACCACCCTTGAGTTTTAACGCCCCACAAGTTAATAGACGGCGCTGCAATGAGACCTCAAAAAAACTTTTATTGGTAATGATAATATACACCATTTTGAGAATATTAGTAATTATAATACAGATCACTTGTCATTTTTCCTTCCCCTCACAGATTTTTTTCTTAGTGGCTCTGTAAAAAGCGTTAATTGTGATCGACCGTAGAAAGAACCACTGCGGCGAAGGTCTCCTCCACAGGTGTTGTACTAAGTATAATTTATCTGTGGTAAAGCCTAATTTGGTGTTGGATGAAGCGATGTAATCGCTTGTTTATAAAATTTAGTGTATATATATTTATCACCATTCATATTTTATGCTTTTTGAATATCCAGACGTCCATTTTTTAATCTCATCTTTTAAAAATTTGATGAACGATTCTTATAAACTTTGTGTAAGCTTTTTTTGGTAAAATTATTCCAAGGATGCGCCGGGTTTACTAGTAATATTACAACGGTGCATGTAGGTGTGCTCTATACAAATATTATGCAGTAGGTATGAAATGCCATAAACTAAACAATACTATACATGGAAGTGAAACTCTTTTAATGAAAACTGCTTACTGTAAAGTACCCGCTACTGTACTCGTCTTAAAGACAAATAAGATTCAAACTTTGTTTATCTGAGATGCTACTACCATACTTCAGCCAGTGGAATTGTGTGGCCATTAAATTAATTGATTAAACTTTCCCTTGAGTTTTAGGGCTGCGCTGACTGCAGTGTGGTAGCAGCAACACGGACAAACATTAAATAAAGTTTCACTTCTACATACTATTTTGTCTATTTAATGCTCGATTATTTAGTATATTCTACTGATTATGATTCTTTCTGTTAGCTAAATATCAGGCTAAGGACTGTTTTTAATTTATTTTTATTGTAATCTTAATGTTTCTGTATATTTGATGATTCAATATTGTACAATATGTTCGACAACTTCGAATAAATTATTTAAAACGGATATTTATTTTTTCTTTTTATAATCCAGTATAATATAATATATGTGCCTAATATGATTTTCTTTATTTCGAAATTGAAAAGAGCCAAATATCCAAGAAATCATTTTTATTAAAATACACAACACAAAAAATGAACGTACTAATCATAATTAATTAACATAAGGGAGGGGTACTTATAATAATAAACTTATTTTAGATAAGTTATTTCTGTGGCAGGCCGGGCTGGTTTCATGAAGCTTGCTAGATGGCGCTGTATTGTATGCCTCATGTTAAGCCTGGGAAACATTATGAATCCACATTTAACAGCCTAGATCAACACTTTCAATCACAGTGCCATTTATCAGCTTCGCTTTGCAAGGCGTATCGCGCTACGCGCACCCACTTTTCATAATAGACAGTCCCTGATGAGTCAGTAACACCTAACGAGTTCATAGGTCGATAGAGTTGGACGTAAGTGTTTATATGTATTTTGCTTTTGTGGCAAGGCCTACCTTAGCTGGGTCATTAGCCCTCCTATTCGAAAATCCTACATAAAGCCTACCCTCAGCTGGTGGGATTTTGGTTTGGATCAAGCCTCTCCCAAACTGAAATCCCCCAGCACTGCATTCTATGATTCAATATCACGCCTATAAGAAAACTTAAGATTATTTTAACTGATCTGTAGCAAAATTATGAACGAGAGCAAAACATGTTTCAATTTTTACACGCATACAAGCCAACCCAGTGACTTGCAGACTCCAAAAAACCCAGCTTTTTATAATTCACATGCTTGGCACAGTAGCTTATTTTTCGCAATTTGACAAGTTAAGACTCTGATCCTTATCTAAACATATAAAATAGCACCAATTTTTTTTTTGGGTATGTAGGGGTGCACTAATTACGATAAGTTCTTCCTGAAATGTGTGAAGGCTTTTAATTACCCACCAAAACACAGCCTCTACCTTTCCCTAATTTTCGGGTAGTTTTTATTCTTATCGGACTCGATTGTACGCGCGTTACACCTCCAACGTGCGTGTACGCACGAACTCAAAACAACAAAAAACGGCGACGTTTGCATTTATCAAAATTAAATTGTAAGACTAATGTTAATTCTACAGTCTCCAAATTTGACGATGGGTTTACGTTTGGTTACACCTCGTTTGAAAACAACACGCTTACATAAATAAAAATAATAATAAAGTTCACAATTTTATATACAGAACTGTCTTCTATCTGGTAATAGCAGTCGACTTATATGGTGAGTTCGTGATGCGGCGTTGGTTCGGCGTAGCGGTTATCGATGGTGACGCTACGGGTGCAATCTTCCGTCTTGTAGATTCCCACGAGGCGGTTCGATGTCTCGAACATAATATAGCGCAGCGAGATTATGACGAACTGCGCGTTTCGAGTACGTTCCTGTTAAAGACAAGCCAATATTAACATAGTGATTTTTATTTATATAAAAACATATTGACATTAGATACCCAAACTTCTGCCCACGGATTCGCCCGCGTGGTACCCGGATAAAAAGTAGCCTATGTGTTATTCTGATGTATAAGCTATAATTACTGTAGTTTCATCAAAATCCATTCAGTAGTTTTTGCGTAAAAGAGTAACAAACATCCATCCTCACAAACTTTCACGTTTATAATATAAATAAAGTAAGATATTACCTTGATATAGTTGGCCACGATGGATACGTTCTTGAAATCGAGCGCGGCATCGATCTCGTCCATGACGTACAGCGGCGTCGGCTTGTAGTAATGCAACGCGAACACTAGCGCCAGAGACGACAGGGTCTTCTCACCGCCGGATAGATTCGATATGTTCTTCCATGATTTGTTCGGGGGACGCACACTGGAATGTTAAACATACAATCTTGTCGATTCCTCTCCAGTTAAAGGTTGTCTGGATTCGCTTCTAAGCGATAATGATAAATAATGTTGGACATTTTTCACACAGCATCATCTTGTAAAAACGGGAATTTTCACGTACTGCACTATCGGTGAAGGCACCGACTAAGTTTCGACTCATTCCGAGAGTCTTCATCAGGGTGAGTGGTTGCGACTTTCTCCTTCCGCGTCGCGCCGTGCACTAAGTAGTGCATTAGGTAGTGCAGTACGTGAAAATTCCTGTTTTTACAATATGAATAGTCAAGTTCACGATAGTTTTTGGAATAAAACAGCATCATCTAGTCATAATTGTATACTTTTTTTGTAAATACATACATATTATACATAGAAAACACTCAGACCTGAGACAAATATTTGTAGATCATACATACATTTGTCCCGTGGCGGAAATCGAACCCGCAACCTTCTGCGCAATTTTTTTAATTATTTTTTTGCAATTTTTTTTGATACAAATAAGGAAAATTATTGAATTCATAAATTATTGTACTGTACAATCATTAATTAGTTCAATCATTTTCTTTATCCTTATATTATAAACTAGCCTCTCCCAAAGGCTTCGCCCGCGTGGTAACCGAATAAAAAGTAGCCTATGTTATTCTAGGTCACAAAAATATACCCACCCGTTCAAAATTTGATCTGAATCGGTTCGATGATGATGAATATCAGAAAGATAACTTCACCATTAAAGATACTATAAATCGATTAACAAAAAATAACAGCAATTTATTACCTGAAAATGATACCCTCAGTGAATGGATCCAAGGAATCTACCAATTCCAGTTCGGCATCGCCACCAAGCGTTATCATTTGGTACATCTCCTTGAGCTTCGCTGTTATCGTGTTGAAACCTGACAAAGATATAAAGGACATTATTAAATTAATAATATTTTTTTAAAAAACACTAATTGTCAGGTCAAAAACGGGACCTCATCAATACATGCTCAATGTATTGATGAGGTCAATAACTGATAGGAGGTCAAGGATACTGGAACACTGCTGTCATGAACTGAGAAGAAAATGGACTGCGTCATTTAATTTATTGGAACGTTGTACCTGAAGTTTCGTAGATACGACCCTTTAGGTAGCCCCATAAAAAGTCTATCGGCGTCATGTCGGGTGAACGTGGTGGCCATTTAATTGGACCATATGTGCCCATCCAACGGTCAGGCAAATGCTCATCTAAAAACCGTTTACTCGCTGTACTATTATGAGGTGCACCATCCTGTTGGTAGATGACATTACTCAAATCGCCTATTGGAATGGATATTATACACTTTTTCCACGTACTGTCCCAGTCAAAAAAAAAACACTATATATATTCTAGTAGGTTTGTTTGGACTCACCGGACAGGAACTCCGTCTGCCGTCGCTTCCGCAGTGTGTCGTACAGCGCCCGCATCTCGTTCCGCTTGACGGTGATCTCTTCCAGCTCGGCCGCGCGCTTCAGGTACAACGCCTCTTTGGTGCGGAAATCCTAGATAAAAAGTTAGTTATTAATATTATGCATTCACTTGTATCAATTAAAATTACTTACAATTAGGACTATAGCAGCGACACACGATCCCTCTACACATCTCATTCCCGCGTGTTTTCTCTTAACGCTCAAGCAACATTTTTACTAAATTAAAACTAGTTCCTTATATTAAATAACTTGTTTTCCTTTACCAAGATATTTTATATGTACCAGTACGGCCTGCATGTTGGGCCAGTCTTTATTCTTATTGTACACACAGGGAATACAGACAAAAAACTTCATGTACAAAGGCAAGCTTAATCCTAATAAGTTTTCTTATAACAAACCTTTGCGGATCAGGGGCAGCTGATAAATAGTGGTAGGTTGATTTTACTAAAAACGGGATATTTACCATGATTTGTGAGAGAAAGAGGGTAGATCGATTTGTCTGCTATACTAACCTTCAAAACCCGCAAAAACTTCAGTTCCTCCCGTGATCATGGTACACGCAACTGTGCCGAAATATCGGGAAACAAACTCACTAATCATGGTAAATATCCCGTTTAAAACCATAATAGTGTTGTGTTACGAGCTAGGATTCGGGATAAAATAATTAAGTCCAATTATACACCAAATGAACACTGTATTAGTAGAATTACACTATAAAAATTTCAATAAAACAAATAGCACAACAAAACTACACAATTAAAACAAAAACACTACAACACTGTATCACTAGGTACAACACTAGCACAACTGTCACTTTACTAGTCTCTGGGTATCGCTTATTTATCACTTCAAGTAATTCATTTTCAAAAGTCTTGAATAGAACTGTCCTACCATACGCTCGGCGCGCTTATATATCACATAAGGCGTTTCTCCCGGAACATTCTCGTAGGGGGGCGTGGCCTGCACGCTGCCTTACGCCTCAAACATTCGAGAAACTACCACCTTTTACTAGCGCGGTTAATGCCAGAGGATACTATAATTACGGTACGCTATAGTACCGTAATTTAGCAAGCCGCGCACGTCACAATAGTTTCAAAAGTTACGGTGTACTTATACAAAAACTGATAAATTCCAAAAAACTAATATATAAATATCATAGAGTCTTTGTTTATTACGTACCAGTACGGCCTGCGTGTTGGGCTTGGCGTCGCCCAGTCTCTGTTTCTGCAGCGTGAATCGCTCCCTCAGCTGGTTCACGTCGACCTCTTCCAGCTCCTCGGGCGAGTGCGCGACGAGCGGCTCCGCCGGCTCGAGCCCCGGCACTGTGGCGCCCGTGTCGTCCGCACCCACGTCTTCCAGCACCAAGCTCTGAATCTGGGGGTCGAAAGTTAGTTTTTATCTATACCTGGTTTTATAATATCTGTGACCATTGTACCTTTTATGTTTATGAATTCCTGTGTTTTTGTATTTTGCTTTGGTGTGCAATAAAGAGTTTATCTGTCTATCTGTGTCTATATACTAATAATAAAGCTGAAGAGTTATTAAAAGCGCACATACATTTTACGAGATCAATGTTTTTCTTCATTGAAATTGAAATTGAGGAACGGATAATTAATTTACTGCTGCACAATAATTCACATTTGTTAGATGATCTCATTGAAAAGTTTTCATCAATTCGGAAAATACAGCGTGTTTTAGCCTATTGTCTTCGTTTCATTAAAAACTAATAATAAAGCTGAAGAGTTTGTTTTTTTTTCAACGCTCTAATCACTGGAACTACCAGTCGTATTTAAAATATTCTTTTTTGCATTTGATAGCCCAATTCTTGAGGAAGCTTATAGGCTATTTAATATAATGTATTATGATACAAATTACATATAAATGCCTATGTAATTTGTATCATAATACAAAAAAAATAATTAAGTCGTATATCAGTCATGTAGCTCCCATAATACAAGCTCTGCTTAGTTTGGAGCTAGATGATGCCGTGTGAAAAATGTCCAGCATTATTTATTTATACCTCTTTCTCCCAAACTGGCATTTTGTTGTTATACTCCGTGATGCTCTTCTCCTCGCTGGCTATTTCGTTGGCGACGTCCAACCGTTGGCTCTTGATTTTGTTCAAGGTAGCTTGCAGCTTAGCGATCTCCTTCTTGAGGCCGGAGAATTCGCCGGTGCCTTCGTTTATTTGTTCCTCTAGCTGTAAATCAAATTGTTCATTATCAATCGTCTTTATTTTTTATTTTTTTCATATATAGACCCACAAACATCATAAACACGAAAATTTGTGAGGATGGATGTTTGTTATACTTTCACGCAAAAACTACTGAACGGATTTTGATGAAACTTTACAGTAATATAGCTTATATACATTAGAATAACACATATGCTACTTTTTATCTGGGACCACGTGGGCGAAGCCGTGGGCAGAAGCTAGTTATAATTTAAAATATAATAACTTTCAGCTCAGCATGTGTCGGATATCACCCAACGCTGGTTTTCAGCTTCAACCAAAAAGTGGAGACGTTATTGCAGCATTGACAAAAAAAATATAAAACATAATGGAATTGTCCCTCCGATCCGACTAATCTCGCCACGCTCCGATTTTAATAGACATTTCATTTGCTCTAAGCCAGGGGTCTCCAAAATTTTCAATTTCTAAGTGCCAGACTGATTGCTCCAGAAAACCCCAAGGGCCAAGATCAAGCTAGCTCATCAGATTAACATACCATCACTCACAAAATTGAGTTATGTCGTCAGTCAGTAAATAAAACATCCGATTATTATTTCGCATGATTACTTAAATTGAAGAGTGGGCTGGATATAAGGCACGTCCACAAAGCTTTCGTAGGCAAGATCGGCGGTGCACGCGGGCCGTAGTTGGAAGGCCTCTGCTCTAAGCAAAGGGGCATTACAAAGTCGGCATCGTATTGTAAGTTTGCTTACGAATTGCGATAAGTAAAATTAAGTGGCAACCTTGAGCATTTCTAAGTCACTCACGCAAAGAACGGCACCGTTCACCCGCACAATCCTTGCATGTGGTGATTAGGGACGTGATTGTTTCGTACATTTCATCGACTAGGTGTGTAAATTTTATACTTACTTCTTCTAATTCTTTCTGTAGTTGCGAGCTATCCAAAGAAAGCTGTTTCTTCTGAGCGGCTAAACTCTCCAAAGTCTTATCCGTCTCTGTGGAATCCGCCTCCATTTGAGCAATCTTATCTTTGGATTTCTTCACGTTTCTGTGAAATAGTAAAAGTAAATTAAAAATCTTAAAGTAACACCCCACAGTCAAGGTTCTGACCCAACGATAGAATTCTGTGTCATGTGTAACAGGATCTACGAGTACCATGGTAACACATACCCAAACCAGGCGCAAATATCGCAGAATATATATAAATATTTGTCTCGGTACGTCAATCGAACCCGCACTTCTCGCGTCTCAGTCGGCTACTAACCCGCCGTACCACCCAGGGAGATCTATGCCTCTTTGCTTAAACTTTTAAGCTTTTGAACGAACGAATATTAATAAACTGATTCAATATTGGTTGTAAAATAATTACGAAAGTTGGGATCTCAGTATTTAATTATATGCGCTAAGAGTTTACACTGTTTTATTACAAAAACTAAAAAAAAACAGCGTGAACTGTTTTATTACAAAAACTAAAAAAAACAGTGTAAACTATGTATATTGTATATGCGGATGGAGAGCGTCGCGATCACTCACCCTGATGAAAACTTTCGGAATGAGTAGAAACATAGTCGGTGCCTACAACGATAGTGCGGTACACGAAAATTCCCGGTTTTACAATATGAATAGTTTACACTGTTTTTTTTTTGTTTTTTTTTCAAGCGATATTACCTTATACTAGTGTTGATAGAGACCTTCAGCTTAGTCATTTCCGTATTGACCTTGCTGATTTTACTGTTCAAATCGTCACAGTGTTTCTGCATATCTTTGACGCGGCTGCCCGCGATCGCTGATATCTGAGCGTCCACTCCTTGCACTTCTTTCTCAACCTATAAACAGAACATGTATGAGTTTAGTTCATATTTTTTGAACCATCAACGTATATAATTGTATTCTGTTTGTCATCATAAATATATAGAGAGATGACTCTTATAATATCCCAAAAAATCTACATCTCGCATCCTCGGGCTTGGAACGCGGGGGCGAGATAGAAATTTAAATTTCGCTGAGGTTGAATTTATGGGATACTAGCTTCTGCTCACGACTTCGCCTGCATGGTGCCCGGATAAAAGGTAGCCTATGTGTTATTGGATAAAAAAAGCCTATGCCATGTGTGGGTGAAGGCCCGCCTGCGACGCAGAAGGTTGCGGGTTTGATTCCCGCCGCGGGGCAAATGGTTGTATGTTCTGCAAGTATTTGTCTCGTGTCTGGGTGTTTTCTATGTATAATATGTAGTATGTATTTACAAAAACCAAGTGTATTAAGTAGTATATCAGTCATGTAATTCCCATAATACAAGCTCTGCTTAGTTTGGGGCTAGATGATGCTGTGTGAAAAATGTCCAGCATTATTATTCATTATTTAATTGAGGTATATTAAAATATTTACAACGGTGATCGAATACATGGTAAGAGCTACTTTTTCATCAGCCACCTTTTTTCTGGGTATCGCGCGGGTGAAGCCGAGGTGGGTTACTAGTAATTGAATAAATTACTTATTAATTTAAGATATATTATAATATGAACCTCCCCAGCGTCGTGTTTAGCTTTGTCCAATCTCTCCTTAGCCTCGTCGACGACGCCTTCCAACTGTTCCTTCCTGTCTGCATCGACCCGGCTCGCGGCGGCCTTCGCTTCTTGCTGCCTGATTTGGTTCTGCAAACAAATATACCTTGTACTTCCAGAGACATCGCGATGTACCATTCCTACCCGACTAACGGGAGGCGCTGAGGTGACTACATTGTTTCAGTAGCAGGGAAACATAGGGTAGGAACGGGCCAAAACAGGATAAACGGGCAAGAGATGGGCGAGTCCTCCATCCAGTTATGGATAGCCTCTATTAATTATGAAAATTAATACAATGATGCATAAAAACAAAAATACTTGAAAATAACTAAAAAAGATATCTGCGAATGAAATCAGATAAATTTTATACTAAACAAAAAATATGAGGATAAAAGGTTATTATTAATATAAAGAAATTGAAGAATGCAATATCTGGATAAAATTAATGGGTTCTTTTTTATTTATTAATATTTTTAAATTCATTTATTAAATTCAAACTTTAATCATATATTGTGAAATGTTGTAAGGGGCCATCCATAAATAATGTCACATGTTAATGGGGAGGGAGGAGGTCAACTAAGTGTGACATCATCTTCAACGCAGCGAAAACATTACGAGTGGGGGGGGGGGGGGGGGTCACACAGATGCGACTATGTCGGGACAAGGGGGGGGGGCTATGATTTAGGAATCATAAAATTCGTAAAAAAAACTCTTCATAAACAATGAAGCACAAGTTGTATAGTGGCTAGAATGGCCAAGTTTCAATCCGTCGTAGGTTCGATCCTCACCTGTGTAGATAATATTATAAAATTTATATCCACGCACTGAATGAATACGCACTTAACCATGAATAAATGAAATTGAAAATGTATCTGCGGATGTCCATCATAGGAATTAATACGCACTTAAGCATGAATAAAGGAAATTAAAATTGAATATGTATCTGCGGATGTCCATCGTGGGAAATACAGTTGTAAGCTTGTTTGTTTGTTTTTGTTCCAAGATCTCCATTGTGTGGGTTAATGGTTAAAAACCACCTTTAAAAGGTACAATCACTAGCTACATAATTTCGCTAATTTCAGTTTTAAACTTACCTTGAAAAGCGGCACTTGCTCAGTCAAACTCCTCAGTTCAATGTTGACCTTGTCTAAAGTAGTTTTCCCTTCAGACACCGTCCTTTGAAGGGTAGCCAGAGAGTCTTCCATGATTCCTTGTTGGTTGCGCAGTTCTGAAAGTCTACAAATTAAATTCGTACCGTATATATATTATTAGTAACTAGCTTCTGCCCACGGCTTCAGCCGCGTGGTTCCCGGATAAAAAGTAGCCTATGTGTTATTCGGATGTATAAGCTATATTACTGTAAAGTTTCATCGAAATCCTTTCAGTAGTTTTTGCATGAAAGAGTAACAAACATCCATCCTCACAAACTTTCGCGTTAATAATATTAGTAGGATGTTGTATTCCCATGATACTTTTAACCCGTTACGACTCAGGGTCGGCAACGCGACCTACCTCACGAATAATAAAGGAAGCAGAAGGAGAAAATAAATCAATAATAATAAAATAATGCTAGACATTTTTCATACGGCATCATCTAGCCCCAAACTAAGCAGAGCTTGTATTATGGAAGCTACATGACTGATATACTACTTGTATACATATTTTTGTAAATACATACATATTATACATAGAAACACCCAGACCCGAGGAGAATAGTAAAGTACGCGGTAAGCACATCTGGGCAAACACATTCTCAGCCCAGGGGGGCTAGACAAATACCACTTTCTGTTGACGTTAACGCCTGCGGAAAGATATAATTGTATGAAAATGTCACGTGACATTTCCGCAGCAAACGTCATTTCCATACAATTTTATCTTTCCGCAGGCGTTAACGTCAACAGAAAGTGGTATTTGTCTAGCCCCCCAGATGACCTAAAACTCATCACCTAAAACCACCATTTCAGCCTAAAAAGATCCTGCAGTTTTTAACAGCTGCAGGGTTGAACGGTGAACTTTGAACGCCCCTTGAGAGGCGGAGAAAGTTCAATTCACATCGCAGGACAAATTTTTGTATGATCTGCGAATATTTGTCTCGGGTTCGGGTGTTTTTTTAATGTATAAGCGTATGTATTTACAAAAAAATAAGCAGTATATCAGTCATGTAGTTCCCATAATACAAGCTCTTCTTACTTTGGAGCTAGATGATGCTGTGTGAAAATGTTCAGCATTATTATATTATTATTATAAATAGCGAAGATCATTTCTTACGTATAAAATGTTGTTTCTTTACCTCTGTTCTAAAGCAGCTAATTTTCTCTCATTAGCTTGTATGGCCGCCGGGTCTTGTTCGCTCGTGTCTTGTTGGACCGAACTCGACATTCTGCCTCGCATTGTGGACTTACCACCGCCGGCCATAGTACCTGTGGAATTGATGAGTAAATATTGCATTATATTTTAAAACAATGTAATTTGTTTTAAAATATTAAGCGAGTAAAAATATTCAAGATTTAAATATTTCGTCAAACAAATATTTTTCAATAGAAGCTTTAAGATAAAACTTAACGCTTGACTTAAGCTTAAGCTTTACCCTTGTGAATGACTTTATGAAAAACTATATAAATATTCTAATTAAAAGTTACTTCATAGTAACATGCTTGCAGTCTTATCATTTACAAATCTCTTAATGACAAAATTTGGCTTGTTCGTATTTAAAAAAAAACACAAACAATCAGAGAGAGTCTAGAAAACTAAGCGTGAGGTACGCTTAGTTTTCCTTTCACGCTAACGAAAATTTTTCAAGGAAAAGCTTGACAGTAGTCACGTGATATTTCCACAGCTAATGTCATTCCCATACAATTCAATCTTCTCGCAGGCGTTAACGCCAACAGAAAGTGATATCTGGTACCACTCCCTGGTTGACTCCCTGTGCAATAAAGCTTACCGGCAATTTCAATGACGTCTCCTTTCAATGTCACCACCCTATACCTGGTGGCACCGTAAGCGATCCTCGAGGCTTGGTCCAAATCCTTAGCCACCAACGTATCACGTAATGCATAGTAAAATGCTGGTAGGACCCTGTCGTCCTTCACTTTAATCAGGTCAAAGAGGCGTGGAGCATTCTCTGGGCTGGAAACGAACAAGTAGGTTGATCCGAAGGCATTGATAGATCCCTCGCTCCATCCATCGATCGATCTTTCCATCGATCTATCGATCCATCCATCCATCGATATATCCGTCGATTTATCCATCGATCCATCCATCAATACATTCATCGATCCATCCATCGATCTAACCATTGACTCATCTATCAATCGATTAATAGATTCCATTGTAAGTTTGAATCGGGAGCCAATGAGAAAAATAATTCCCGTTGTCCCCCGATGGGGCCCAAGACCTGGGTACAACGGAAATAACCCGTTGCTTCAGTGCAGTTTTTATAATAATAATCATTTATCAGATTTAACACCATTATTGTTAGTAGAACTCAACTAACCTAACTGTTAGTAAATTCATTCATAATAAATAGTACATGTCACAAAAATCGCATCTTATAAAAACAATTTGGCACAACCAAAAAATACTATTTATTGAGTCAAACTTTTGTTGTCTTTTGTGTAGGAGAGAGTGAATATAGTTGAGCAAAGCAGGCCGTTAAAATATTTTTCAGAGATTCATCTAGTGTTAAATACTCTAATTCACACTTTAGCTGGTAAATTGAGTATATTTTAAACTTTTTATTTTAAGTGAACTTTAAAATGAAAAAGTTTCCTCGTTTTCTCAATAAGATGAAAATGTCACTTAGATCAGTTTTACCTTCACCATTTCTTTCCTATTTCTTTTTAACCGAATTAAAAAAAGAAAAGGTTCTCAATTTATATGTATTTTTTTATTACGCGATATCCGCCAACAAATATTAATAGTGAACCAATTTTAATGATCCTTTTTTTAAATGGTACAGTATACTTCAAGGGTGTTGCCATACAAATTATATAACAAAATCTCACCCCAGAGTGTGAAAAAATTGGAGATGAAATTTCATAAGATACTTTTATCTTTTAACCTGTTATTTGAAGTCGGATTTTATTTTTCCTGAAAAATAAATATGCTTTAAAAAACACACAGAAGATTGGTTTTATGTCGGTTGAAAAGCGTATTGAGATTACATCTATGCTAATAATAAAGCTCAAGAGTTTGTTGATTTTTCAGATCTCTGGAAATACCAGTCGGATTTGGCAAGGTTATGGCTATTTAACATCACGCTACGACCCTGAGGAAACGAGCAAGAGAAGCAATAACCCGGTATGCGACGCGGTGTGCGGTTGTCATACTCACAATGATTGGCGATTCTCGTACACCCGTTTCAGATGCATCTGTTTGTCCAGCGCTATGAAAGTGGCGCGTCCTATGTCGTGCCGCTTCAAGAACTCCACGCAAGCCTGCGCCGTCTCCACAGAGTCCACAACTATGTTGTCCAGGGCCCCGCAGCATGTCGATATTGCCACGTCGTATTTGAGATCTATTCCGCCTAGGTCACCCTTAAATTAAATAAATATAAATAATAATATTAATACTGGACATCTAGCCCCAAAGTAAGCAGAGCTTGTGTTATGGGAACTACATGACTGATATACTACTTGAATACATTTTTTTTGTAAATACAGACACAAATGTTATACAAAGAAAACATAATCACTACATATATTATTAATTTTGTTTTAACCATTCTGTGCACTACCAACACATCTTTTTCCACAATACACATAGGTTATCTGGAAGAGAATGCTTTTTAGCATTAAGTTCGCCTATGCACTATTATTTTGTGTAATAAAGAATTTCCTATCTATCTATCTATAAATATATTTGCGGTTCTTACAAAAAAAATTCCGCGGTGAGAATTGAACCCGCAACTTTTTGCATCTCGTCCGTCATCAAAGTGAGGTTTAATGGACTCAGAAAACTGACAATATCATAATGCGAAAGTTTTTCTGTTTCGATGTCTGTTGCTAATAATCACCTAACGGCTGTAACGATTTGGATGAAATTCTAAACATATATAGTTCGTTATCTAGTACACAGAGACTACTTTTTATCAGGTCACCACCCGGGTGAAACCGTCGGCAGTAGTTAGTGCGGATATAAAAAACCTACCAATCTGCCAAAGATACCGGGTATATTTCCATTGTTCTTTTCTTTCATGAGCGAGTCCAGAACCCGGCCGCGGGATCTATTCGCTGTCATCGCCTGTCTCGATTCTTCTAGTTGAGATCTGCAAATTAACATGTTCATTTTTACCGCGTCGCAGTCACTACGTGCTAGATAATTTAGTTATGTTTGTTTTATATACATAATAATATGTATATTAGTTTTAAGGTATTTATGATATGGGTCTCATATTTGTTAGTGTACTTTACTGTGTTGCCTGAAATAATAAATAAATAATGCTGGTAAATTTTCACACATCATCATCTAATCCCATACTAAGCAGAGCTTGTATTATGGTAACCACATGACTGATATACTACTTATATATGTTTTTTCTGTAAATACCCATATATTATACATAGAAAACCAGACCCGAGACTAATATTTTCAGATCTTACAAACATTTTTCGCGCGGCGGGAATCGAACCCGCCACCTCCTGCGTCTCAGGCGGGCTCTCGCCCAGTGCGCCACAGAGGTCATCCAAACTATCATGATTACGGACATAATTTTTCCGAGGAACTGGATATTTACCATGATGCGTGATTCAATCTTACGAATCATGGTAAACATCTAGTTTTTAATAAAAATAAAATTATGTTTTTTTTTGTCACCATCAGTGAAAGAAAGCAACAGTTTAAATTAATTTTAGTCGGTATACTGGAGAATTGGCGGCAATATTTTTACCTTAGCGTTCTACTTTCGTTCAATACTGACGACTCCTCCCGTTTGATATTCTGCAACTGCTCTCGTAATTGTTTCAATTCCCTTTCATTATCAGGCAGCGTGGACGATAGCTGTTGCTGGATGCTGGAAAACGTGAGTAGAACAAAGTAATAATATTTTTACAGTAGTAATAGTCAAAGTTATATTGAGACACCTGTTTCTTCACACTTAGTGAAGAAGATTTTCACCGAAAATATTTCTATATAAATATCTAACAAACTAACCGTTTCTTCTCTACCAAATCCTTATTTGCTTTCTCGTAGCTCTCCTTCATTTGCTCCAGCTTCTCAGCCTCCTTCTGTTCTGTGCTGAGATAAATCTTGAGTTCGGACTCGGCCAACTTGAAGGATTGGTTCGCTTCGTCGACTATGCGCTTGAAACCCATCAGCTTGGCTTGAAGGCGATCTTTGTTCCCTTGCAGACCTTGTGTTTTTGCCCTGATATAACAAAAAACACATTCACTCAGTGGAATTAGTAGAAAAAGATACGATCGCGTGAGCTCAAGTAGGCTGACTTCCAATCCGACAGGTGTAAAATCGAAATATGTATTTACACATTAATACATGGTCAAATCGGTGAAAGGGAATCATAGATAGATAAACTAAAAAGTACTGTACATAGGCGGACTTAACGCTAGACAGCATTATCTTCCAACTAACCTTTGTGTAATATGAAAAACAGTTTTGAGGTAGTAATGAATAACAAGAAAAGTTATTAATGCACTACCATATCTACCACTGAAACATCGTGAGGAAACAGAAATACTCTAGATCACAGGTTCTCAAACTTATATTTCCCATCGCCCACTTTGAAAATAAAAAAATCCTAGCGCCCCCCAAAGTTTTTAAACATACCCTCCCTACCATACCCCCTCTAGACCGCCTTTGCGCCCCAATATCTTCTAGTTTTCTACCGCCCCCCTGAAGGCCACCAGCGCCCACAAGGGGGCGTTATCGCCCACTTTGAGAAACAGTGATCTAGATCTAAAAAATACAGGTTCTATGGCAGACTTTCGGCGATATTAACTCCGCAGGTGTACACTACACTTATTAAGGCAGGCAACTCATCAGGGTGTCTAGGCAAATACCAGTTTCTGTTGTCGTTAACGCGGAAAGATTGAATTGTAAGGAAATGACATAACTGTGGAAATGTCACACGAATTTGCGTTAGCATGAAAGGAAAACTAAGCGTGAGGTATTTGTCTAGACCCAGCAATGCAACAGAATCCTACTAATATTATAAACTCGAAAGTTTGTGTAGACGGATGTTTGTTACTCTTTCACGCAAAAACTACTGAACGTATTTTGATGAAACTTTACAGTAATATAGCTTATACATCAGAATAACACATATGCTACTTTTTATTCGGATATCACGCAGACGAAGCCGTGGGCAGAGGCTAGTACATAGTAGTACTACGTAGAGAATGGCCAATCACTCCCTCCCGCCGATCCCTCACCCGGGCGGGGTAAGGCCCGCCCGGATCTCAATAGACATTTCATTCGCTCAAAAACAGAGAGACATACATCAGTGTTGTATTGTAAGATTGCTTACAAATTGTATTGACATGGACGTCATCGGTACCCGGCTGGGCCGCGCCGCAAACTCGAAACCACCGACGGAAGGAGCGCGCGAAAGCATACTATCACACTCTGGCGATAAGTAAAATTAAATGGTACCAAACTTGATATTTCTATCTCACTTACACATGCAACGGCACCGTTCATGTAGACAAACCTAGCATGTGGTGATTACGGAGCTATCGTTTCGTACATTTTAACGAGTGTCAGGGGTGCGGCAACCTCCTAGTGTTGCAGAAGTCAATAGGTGGTATGATTAGGCATACCTAACTCCAGCTAAAACAGTCTGCAAGTCTTCGTCAGCCTTTCGTTTATTCTCATTGTGTTTCAGCAGTAGTTTCTCGCAATCCGCGATCTCCCTTGTATTTTTTTCTGGTATCTAAAATAAGGAAAATATATTATAGACAGCCGTGTCGGCTTAGTGGGCGATACATTTTCTGACAAGGCCAATGTATACCACTGCTTTTTAAACTATAAAATGAATCCATGGCGCAAGCTAACATAGCTGCCGTTTCATTCAAATTAAAAACAAAATGTATGACTCCATTTAAAACACGCCATTTCATCGCTCGCGCCCGATAGCCTACAGTTCGGTGTGTTGTAAAATGCGCCATATTTCCACACGTTTTGTTTGAAATTTGAATGGAACGACAAAATGTCCGCGCCATGTCAGAGCGAGACGCCATTTCTGTGTGGCTTGCGCCCAAGTGTTCCTAAGAGCTTCAAAGGAAAGTAAAAGTCTATGACTATGAGTAGTTGCTTACCAGCTCATACTCAATAAGCTTCCCCCTCTCTTGTTCTAGAAGTTGGTCTAGATTCTTCTTCTTCTTGTTGCCCTGAGTGGTGTCCGCTTGAACTGACACCATCTTCTTTTTGCACACTTGCAAACGCTCAGCAACACTCTCCTTTTGCTTTTGGAGTACGTCGTATTTTCTGGAAGATTAAGAGCCATACTCACAATGATAAACTAAATAGTTGATTAACTAAACACTGCTTTATCTCTTTGTAATATGTGTTCTAATTCAGCAGAGGTAAGGTACAGTGTAAAGTCTAGCAAATCATTGCTAGACTTTACACTGTAGAGTGGTAGCTAAATAGTTGTGCAGAGTCTACACAACTGTTAAAAATCTTTATAAGTGAAGTGTTAGTGCAACGAACTACTAGTACCTTATTAAAATTAGAAGATAAAAGTAACTAATATATTACATAAAAAAATATAGAATTTAGATAAGTAAAATGGTTTCGTTAATTCTGTGCTGCAGAAGAGGGCTGTTCGAGCAATTTATAATATGGGCCCCAGAGAATCACTTCGCCAAAAGTTTAAAGAAATAAATATAATGATATTCCCTTGTCAATACGTCTATGAAAATCTGTTGTATCACAAAAATATTAATTTGTTTAAGAAAAAAAGCGATGATCACAATGTTAATACCTACTAGAAATAAAGATAAACTCGCTGTTGCCACTTGTAGACTCCATAAAGTTAATAAATCGTTTAAAGGGCACGGTGTACGCTTTTATAACAGACTTCCAAGAGATATACAAAAATTATCAATTAACAAATTTAAAAACTTAATCAAACAAAAACTATAAAATATCTGATTATTTAGATGACAAAAACTCTTGGGATTGAAAATACCCCAACTCGAACCTATTGTTTTGTAAAAGGATCATTAAAAAGTATAACCGCCTCTCTTTCCTGGCTTGGTCGCGGAAATGAATTTTGACTTTGACTTTGATCATCTTCTTGTGCGTATCCCACATTACGTGGGGTCGGCACATGTTTTCTTCTTCCACTCTCCTCTATCAGCCGTCATCTCAGTACTCACTCCTTTCTTAACCATGTCATTCTTCACACAATCCATCCATCTTTTCTTTGGCCTACATCTGCTTTTATTTCCATCCACATTCATATTTAAACACCCTTCTCGTAATATGACATTCTTCCCTGCTCATGACATGCCCATGCCATGCTAACCTCGGTTGCTACTTTCAAACTTCCCCTGATATACTCATTCCTTATTTTGTAAATTCTAGTAACACATCCATCTCAACATTCGCATCTCAGCTGCGTGCACTCTTCTTTCATCAATCCCTTTGGTTGCCCAACACTCCGACCCATAGAATACAACTGGTCTTATGATCGTACTGTAAATATTTAAAAGTTTATTTCGATACAGCTCATTGCATTTTTGTGTTAAAATAACTTATGTCTTGGCACAGATATTGTAGTAATAACCAAGCTACTAAGCGTCAATGGGCAAGGCTTTCAGATTTTCCTCTAGTGAAGTTCTAGTGAAGCTTCACCTTTTAGATCGTCGCTCTATGAGTCGAGGCCTTAGAAGCTGAACTATCCCAGAAGTGGCAGCAGTACTCTATGCACAAGCAGACATGATAAAGATAAAGATAATTTATTTACGTAAACATGTGTAAATATTATGATATTACAGTGAGTTGGACACAACATGCTTTACCGATTTCGGTGTGCAATCCGACAGACTGACATGCATGGCGTAAACATTTAAAATCTTACTATAAATTACAAAACTATCACAGACAAAGCTAAATAATGACAAACACAATAAAATTAAATACTAAATTATAGTCAAACAAAAAAAATATGTTATGAAGTTAGGTTATCTTAGGTTGTTAGGTTAAAATTAACTTATTTAAAATTTGTTTATAAGAATTCGTCAATATTGTAGTAGCATTTCTCTATTAGTAATTTTTTAATTACTAATAGAGTCATATAATTAGAAACACTTAGTCACTTGGTAGTCTTTTAATGTAACCAACATTATTAATTCAATTAATTGGAGGTAATAGTTTAATTTACGAAATCACAATGTACATTTATATCTCTGGGATAATAATAAGCAATAACATTCAGACAACCAATACAATAATTATAAAAAAAATTAAAACAAAAGTATCAATCAATATTCTTAGTACTGGCAGTCGGACAACTAATTAGAAACAAAGTATGACTAGGTTCTAAAATTGAATTTTAAAACTAAAATTCACCTTTCGGAATGTCACCGCATTATGCATTTTGCCGCCTTTTCTTACTCATTCGGATTTGTTACCTTTTGTCAGATTTAATTATTAAAAATGGGTAAAAACAAGAGCTGTGATGCAGCAACAAGAAAAATTATAGTAAACTTTCATTTTAAACGAAAATGGTCTTACAGAAAGATCGCCGATCATTTAGAGTGTTCCGTAAAGATGGTATTTAACGCCATTGCACATCACAAAAAACATGGAACATCCGATAAGGTGCCTAGAAAAGTTCGGCCAAGGAAGACCACCGTTCAAGAAGACAGGCTTATGATTCGTTTGGCTAAGACAGATCCCTTTAAAGGTTCTAATGTTATACGAAAAGAAGTATTTTCACAAGACGACCCTCGAAACGTGTCCGCAAGACTAGTCCGTAGGCGGTTGGTTGAAGGAAATTTGTATGGAAGACTTGCTAGGAAAGTGCCACTTCTCACCAGGCGACACAGAGAAAATCGTCTAGCCTTCGCTAGAAAATATGCCAGTTGGACTGTTCATCAATGGAGAAAAGTTTTGTTTTCAGATGAAACTAAAGTAAATTTGGTAAATTCCGACGGAAAACGATACGTACGGCGACCAATCAACGAGACTTTGAATAACAAGTACACTATAAAAACAGTTAAGCACGGCGGTGGAAATGTTAAAGTATGGGGATGCTTTTCCGGATACGGATTTGGTCCCGTGAGAAAGATTGAAGCAAACATACAGCAAAACAGCAAACAGCGTTAAAGCGTTTCTCAGACAACAATTGGTGACAGTGTTAGAGTGGCCTGCTAATAGTCCGGATTTAAATCCGATAGAGAATTTGTGGCACACTGTGAAGAAAACATTGTCGGATGAGCATATCACCACTATCAACCAACTTTACGACGCATTTGTAGAAGCTTGGAGATGTATTCCTTTGGAAACGTGTGAAAAACTGATAGAATCAATGCCACGTCGTTGTAAAGCTGTAATCGACAACAGAGGGTACCCTACCAAGTACTAACAGTACTAATCGGTTTTGGATGTAGTATTCATAGTATTATTCAAATTAAATGTAGTTTTGTTCACTTAGTTAATGTTTATATTGTTGTTTTTTTTTTTGTTTCTAATTAGTTGTCCACTTTAGTCCATGTATTTTAATAGACTTTTTATTAAAATGTTATATTTTTATATCAAAATTGTTGTTTGTTATTACTAAACTCGTATAGTAATACTTTAAAAGAACCGATACATCCATATAAATACGTAGGAGCCCTCTATGGCACGTTAAAAATTAGTTATGATGTTAATTTGTAATGAAAATAGAAGACAGGGTTGGTGTTTCTAATTATATGACCACCACTGTAAGTGGAAACAGGTGGGAATTATTTCTAACAAATAATCGATTATGTATAAGGACGGAAGTGTAAGAATTTTGTGCTTTACAAATAATGGTCTACACAATTTCTTTATTTGTAGAATTGCCCCAGAAAAGTCCATATCTGAGTACTGATTCTACAAGGCCATAATATGCTGTAATTAATATGTCTGTATTGACAGTCGAGGATAGTTTACCTAAGGCATATGTCGAGCTGCTTACCCTTTTACCTAAATATTCAATATGGCTTTTCCAATTTAATTTTTGGTCTATTTGCAAGCCTAGAAATCGTGCAGAGCCAACTTGTTGTATTATAGTATCTTTAAATATTAAATTAATGTCAGATAGGTTTTGATCTTTTTGTTTAAAATGCATAATAGTCGTTTTTTTAAATTTATTTTTAAATTATTATTGTCAAGCCATGAAATTATAGAAGATAATGATTTATTTATGTCCGATTCATAATAGTTTGCGTCTTTACATTTTATTATTACTGAGCTGTCATCAGCAAATAATGTCATAGGTTGAGTCAATTTATTCGGGAGGTCATTTAAATAGATGATAAAGTGGATGTAGTGGTCCAAGAACACTTCCTTGAGGAACACCATATTGTATATTTCTTTCACCCGATTTATAAGAAACATTATACTTGGTTTTATAGTCAAACCTTGATATTTCTGTTACTTGTTTCCGACCTGTTAGATATGAACATATTAATTCTAAAATATTGCCTCTTATCCCATATGCTTCCAGTTTACTTAATAGAATACTGTGATCTACGTAGTCAAACGCTTGTGTCATATCACAAAATATGGTACATACGCCATTTTAAATATGGTACATTTGTAAATATGGTACAAAATATGGTAATGATAGATTGTTTGTGTTTTTATTAGTAAAGTATGTATGAGAATGGCCTCGATTCTGTAGTACACTAACTAAACTAAATTTAAACTGTCGCTCTCTTTTACTGCTAGTGCAAGCAAGAAAGAGATGGCTACAATTTTAGTGCTGTCAAATAAGTCAGATTTAAGTTTTCCATACAAATTAAGTCGTATTTCAAAACACGCTGACTGACAGCAGCACACAGCAGTAAAATTCTCACCATCTCTTTCTTGCGTACACTATCAGTAAAATAGCGACGGTTAAAATTTAGTTTAGTTAGTGTACTACAGAATCGAGGCCAATATTTCCAACTGTCGAGATTAAGTATTTAATAAGTAATAGAGCTCCTTGTCAAAGAGCTAGTCCGAAGAAGTACTACCACCATACCTTTTTCTGCCGCCTAGCAGTAATGCTCGCATTTTTGTGTTTCGTTTTGAGAAGTGCCGGTGAAATTACAGGCACATGACACTTTTCACCATTGTCTCAGGTTCGGCAACGAGTCAATCGTTCATAGGTTACGGTAACCGCTTACCAACATGTGGGCCGTATGCTTGTTTGTCATTTTTGTTAGTACTAGCTGTACCTGCGACTTCCTTCGCGATTGCTATCAATCTTTAAAGTACCTTTTTTTCCAACAAAAAAAGAATGAATGAAATCGGACTACGCGTTGATGAATAATAACTAAGTACAAAATTTGAATTTGATCCCCTCTCCCAAGGGAACCGTACTGAATTTCAGGATAAAAAGTATCCTATGTCCTACCCTGTAGTATTAACTCAAATCATGTCAAGTTTCATTTGAATTCGTTCAGTAGTTTCGGCGCTATGCGCGGCCCAGATTCACACAGACAAAAAAAAACATTTTTGGCTTCAGTATCGATTATAGAGTGCCCTCCAAATAAAATTTTCTAAATATCTTCAATGTACAGAATTGGACCTGTGGCATAGATAAAAAAAGTTTAATAAGTAGGTACAATCACTTACTTAGAGCCTTCCTTTAGTACAGTAGTTTTTTCCTCCAAATCTGTGCCGACCTTTCTCAATCGTTCATCTATTTCGTCCAACTGCACCTGTATTATCGCTTTCTTTTCTTCCTTTGCTGTGATTATTTTCTTTAATTCGAATCTATGAAAAACGAAAGTTAGATAGATAAGTTTTTATTGCAAACACCAGAATTAATAAGAATATTTACAAATAATCTTTAAACTAGCAAAGTTTGTTCATTTCAAAATGAAAAATAAATACGCTTAAACAACTTAAGAACCCGACGATTTTCTAAGACACTGGCCTCGATTCTGTAGTACATAACTAAATTTAATTTAAATTGTCGCTCTCTTCTATTGATAGTGCAAGCAAAAAAGAGATAGCTACAATTTTAGTGCTGTCAAATTAGTCAGATTTAAGTTTTCCATACCAATTTAGTGATCATTTCAAAACACGCTGACTATAAGAAACCAACACCATCCTGAACACGGTGGCCAATAAATGGGATAGTCCTTTCTATAAACATTGTGTTCGAGTGTTGGTTAAATTATAAATTTGTTTTTATGTCTAAAGTAGCATAAGTCTTACTAACACATATGGATTATGTTATCCGAAATTAAATATATTATTATTTAATAAACACGAAGAAAAACGGCACGTAAACTGATTTGACAGGAGTAAAATTCTTGCCATCTCTTTTTTGCGTACACTATCAGTACAAGAGAGCGACAGTTTAAACTAAGTTTAGTTGGTGTACTACAAAA
The DNA here is from genome assembly GCA_958496245.1 of Perizoma flavofasciatum. Classification (NCBI taxonomy): domain Eukaryota; kingdom Metazoa; phylum Arthropoda; class Insecta; order Lepidoptera; family Geometridae; genus Perizoma; species Perizoma flavofasciatum. The sequence goes on from OY292442.1 coordinate 6,193,945, forward strand.
TCGGCGCCAATGGTGACCATTGTGGACCACCGTAAGTAATTAAGGAGAACATTAAAGTATGGATCGCAAGAGATGCTGGTTTGTTTCCTGCAGCGGGACGTATGTTACAGTATCTGGGTAATATATGGTACCATGATACTCGTGGTTCCTGACACTCACCACACAGGAAATCCTAGTGCGTGGTCAGGACTGTGTATGCGACTGTTGAATGAATGAATGAATGAAAATGCTTTATTGTACACCATAAGAAAAATATATATAACTTAACAAAAACAAAACTTAAAGTACAATGAGAACTTTAGGTTTTGTTTTTTAGAGAATAAAATAAAGATTAATATTAGAGGTATATAAAAAAGTATTATCACTTAGAAGCGATCTCTTCCAGACAACCTTTGGATGGAAAGGATTTAATGGCGGGCCTTCACTCACTGTGGTCGTAAAAATTTATTATTTAGTTCTTAGGTTTTTAAAGTACACGGAAAAAAAAAATTGTGTAAAACCAAGAATATATCTATTGGTCAAGACATTCCGTGTTTCATATATGGGGAAAACAATATATTCTTAACATTAGTAAATATTTGTCTTGTTAACCATTTTTCGCTCAAGTATATATTTAACTCCAACTAAGATAATCTTTATTCTTATGAGAATAAAGTACTATTGTCTTCACGTAAGTAAACCATTGTTTAAACTTTAAACCTCAGTTTTGTGAGAAGAACTAATTTTCTTATCTTAATACCATGATACATTTCAGTGAAGCAACTTCAGTTCTTGCATCAAATAATCTAGTTTTTATACGAAGATCAGTTTATTGACAATGTAGAATTTCAAAAGTCTTAATTTAATAATTGATGTTCTTCAGTGAATAAGTTTTAGTTTTTAGTTCAACAATATTTTATAATCTTTATGGAGATAAGACTGTCTTCAGTGAATTACGTCAATTTTCTTGGTTCAATAAATGTGTGCTTCAGTGAAGAAGCTTCAGTTCTTAGTTTAATTCAATACTTGTTTCAAATGGAAATCAGATTGTCTATTATGAAGAATATTTACTCTCTTGGTTCAATAATAACGTATTTTACTGGAAGAAGTTTCAATTCTTAGTTCAATTCATTACATGTTTCAAACAGAGATCAGATTGTCTATTATGAAGAATATTAATTCTCTTGTTTCAATAATAACGTATTTCACTGGAAAAAGTTTCAGTTCTTAGTTCAATTAATTACATGTTTCAAACGGAGATCAGATTGTCTATTAAGAAGAATATGAATTCTCTTGGTTCAACAATAACGTATTTCACTGGAAGAAGTTTCAGTTCTTAGATCAATTCATTGCATGTTTCAAATGGAGATCAATTGTCTATTATAAAGAATATTACTTCTCTTTGTTCAATAATATATGCATTCAGTGAAGAAATTTTCAGTTTTTATGGGGCCTTATTCCTTGCGGGCTCTCCACCCAAACTATTAAATACAACATCTGCTAAATGACTTAATATATTCAAATTAAACTTAAAGGCCTCCTCAGATCTACGCGGATCTCTACCGCTCGCGTTTCAGAAACGTCAAATGGTAGATATTTCCAAACCATCTAACATTTCTGCACCGCGAGCGTTGCGGCCTTAAAGTTTCATTAGAATCGGTTTACTCATTTAGAGAATATTGTATTTTTATGAGTTTGTATTGGGAGCTGCAATGCATAAGGCCTCATAAGACCTTAAACTTCTTCACTGAAATGCACATAAGATTAAAACAAGTTTCATGTAAATTTTTAAAGTATTTGTTTATAGACAATGTGTACTCCAAAACGTAGAAAAGACTGTACTTTGAACATTAACTTCTTTCTTAAAATGCCTTCATAATAAAACCAGGATTATTGATATTTTCCGTTGTATGCAATGTGATATCCGTATAATGAAACCTGAAATGAATAAGAAAAACACTAAAACTCACAGTAAAATCTAGACCAATTAGATTTTAATTTTTTCTGTTTAATATAAAATCTAATCGGCTAGATTTTACTGGTGGGTAAGTAGTAGTAAATAGATAAAATAATTAAACAATTGAGATATTTTGTTAATAATCATTTATTTTAATATTTTTATCAACCTATCACATTATTAACAAGTCATTTTTGTCTTATTATTACACAATAATTATTATATTGGCGGATCAAACAGGTCACCGCGCGGACGCAGTTCTAAGTGTCTGAAATCTATAGAGTACCTAGTGAGACTATGGCATCATCCGTTAGCTGATTCCGGTGCTTGTTTGTCAGAATATGATGCACCAAGTAATAGTTCAGTTTGCTCTTGGTGGCTTGGTCAAGGAAAACTTGGTCTGACATTGAAATCACAAGTTATTGTATCCTGCAGGTCTTCCAGATCGTGGTCCGCAATTATAACAGTCTGGAAAAAAACAAATATTATTGTAATAAATTTTCTAAGCATGTGTCTAACCATGCACAGTGAAGGCTTCCGTAGGTACTTAGTCAATATGGTTGTACCACATATATACTTTTCATATAAAAATTTATAGAAAAAATATACTCCTAAAAATTTGTTGAATAAATCGGGAACTTCTCGCAACTTTCTGCGTCTCAGGCGGGCCTAAGCCTACTGCGCCACAGTGGTTGTCAATAGAGGTATAGCACTAAAAGTTTATGAATAAAACGGCTGTGACTATGGGCGGACAGACAGACAAACATGGCGAAACGACCTATAAGGGTTCTTTAGTTTGACTACGGACCCCTAAACTTGTAGTTATAGAATTGAAATAAAACACAAATAAGGGTATATCCTGATCAAAAATGCTGATAAATATGATACATATTCAGTGGAACTTACTGCGCTGGCTGCTAATAAAAATGCATCATTTTTGTTTCAACTCCATACATAACCCAATACAGGGGCGTAACTCTTTTAAAATGCCATCATTGATCTCTGTGAGTTGTTCTATTTTTATCTTATTTTCTGAAAACAAAACATTGCATAAATTACCTACTAAGACTATTTTGGGGGGGTGGGAGGGGGGCGGGGGTATTTTTCAATGCTTGGTTAACAAACACTTTAACCTATAAAATAATAGCCTTCTTTCTGTTTGCCATATAACTAATAGGGTAAAAAACAAAGTCAAGTGAAGTTATTCGAGGCATTGATAAATTGGTGGTGGTCACAACTGTATTCCCCATAGTGGACATCCTTAGATCTAAGCTCGTTAAGCAGATCTGAGGATACCAAGGGGGTAGTCAGAGACACGACCAAACATTATATTTGGCATAAACTACTTATCTACATACCTAGTTATTATTGAGCCAATCTTTGAAATTTGATATAATGTTATCCGGTATCAACCAATCTTTTAGCAGCGTCTCAATAATCTGCTCCATATTTTACTAGACGTGGCTCCATATTTTACCATATTTTAATTCAATCTGAGGACAAAGAGCATACATTAGCAATCAATCATAAACATGGCCTGTGCCCCTATCATCGGTAACTTCGAAGGTGCAGTGCGTATCTTTTAGGAAATATAATTGTGAAATACCTACGCACGGTTAGAGTGAAGTGGCTCGGTGCTGCCCGTTTGTAAGCGGTTTTGGCAATAATAGTAGGTACACTATACAGATAAATGTCTGTGAAATCACGCAGCACCTATGCTGCGCTTTCCAGTGCAGCCTCCAATCAGGACAGACTCAAATATTCCCGCTCGCCCAGGATCTGTAATCACCAGATATAAATATACATGTTATGAGACAAACCCAAAATTATTGCGCACACCTTGCGAATTCACACCTCGCTCGCGTCGCCGGGTCTGGTCGGCAGGCCGGGCCTGTCCCATTTTGTTAAACATTGATAAATATGTTAATATAGATTATTTCATCCTCTGAAATACAATAAGCGATCTGAATAATCTTTTAAACTTACCTTTGGTAGCTGAACCACAAATTTACACGCACAGTGCTTGCTCACCTGCTCACCATATCTTACCACAAGTCACAAGAAAGAAAATGGCGACTGGAGTTGGCGCCCGCGCCGATCTTCGCGGTGTTACCCACTCAATATGTATTATTTCCGACAATTTGTTTACACCGATTTGTTTACAAACGATTCGTCAAAGATAATTAACGAATTATTATGAAAGCTTTAATCTTCTTTTCTATCATTTCACATAATTTATTTCATAATGTTTTTTTTGTGTATCCTATACCTATCCTATAATAACAACTTTACCTACCATAAGTACCTAAATCCTGAACTGTGCAATTTTTATGGTTAGGTTATGTAGATACCCTATAGTTACCAACAGGGCTGCGGTCGAATCCGATCGGGAACCCGTAACCCTGTCAAGTGCTGATGCGCCGTCAAACGAATCGTCGGTATGCAACACCCTGTTAGTGGATTACTTAGTTTGTGAGTCCGCCAGACCCCTTCCGTTAGATCACTTTAATTAAAAAATAGTGTATTAAACTTGTGCGTGCACTAGTACGAGTAATTACGTACTTATAACTTATAGCATAATATTTGTTGTTTAATTTAACGACACTTCAAGTCATGATTTGTTTCAAATGCTGCATGGTAAACGATGTTTGAATTTTAAATTAACCCTTAAGGTTATTTTCCCTATATCAACGGGAGAGATACTCAACGCTAAAACACGGCAATACTGTCCCTCCAAAAATCAAGAAATTACGATTTGGTTTGAAAGTCGTACATTTTGAGTGAAAAAACCGTTTCTTGGCTCAAGAACTATGATTTTGATTCAAAACTGTTTTTCTTTATTTTCTGATCAAGCTTGAACGTGTCCAGGCAAAATAAGATTAGGTAAGTAACTAGTTACTGGTACATAGTAGCAGTAGGTAGGTATGCAAAGGGCTAATGCAGATTTTCAGCGTTGCTCTCATAACGCGATGGCCATTAACGATCATTAGGTAGGCATATGTAGGGGCTGTAGGTAAGTACGTATATTGTAAGTAGGTACCTACGTTCTACAATCTTCGATAAAAATTGTTCGGATCACGCACGTTAGTTCAATACGTTTTTTCAATTCAGTAAAATGTGAGTAGGTAGGTAAGTAGGTATGAGTACAGTAGTTCGTTTTTTTGACTCATCTTTTCGCGGAACCATTTAAGTACCTACCTACCTATTGCTTTATAGAACTTCGAAACTATTCTGTGAAAGGATACCTACCTATCTTAGAACCTTAAGTAGGCAAGTACAACAGTATAGTTAGGTAGGTTAACTACCCTAAATGAATAATAACAATGTCATCAATATATATAAAACTGTTCAGTTACTAACTGGCGGATCAATTCACAGCCTAAACCATAAGTCCTAGAAGCATGAAACTTGGAGGGCATATTCCTCTTATGGTGTAGGGGTGCAATAAGAAAGGAATATGGAAAATTCTACCCCTAAGGGGGTGAAAAGGGCTGAAAACCTTTGTATGAATATCGTATTCCTTGAACTTACAGTCTTGAAACTTCACATAAATATTCTTCAATCCAAATGATAAAAGTCTTATATCATTATTTCCCCAAAATACCCCTCAAAGGGGATGTAGGGGTTGTCAAAGTCCAAGAGGTGAATAAACGCACAGCCTAAATAAACCATAAGTCCTAGAAGCATGAAACTTCGAGGGATTATTCCTCTTATGGTGTAGGGGTGCACTAAGAAAGGAATTTGGAAAATTCTACCCCTAAGGGGGTGAAAAAAGTTGAAAATCTTTGTATGAAAAAATGATATTCCTTGAACTTACAGTAATGATTTTCGATGCACCTATCAATTACCTACCCTACGCGATTAAAACCGCGGGCATCGGCTTGTGATTAAATATGCGCTTTCTTAGTGTGAGGGTCTCGCGAAATATACCTCGCCCACATAAAATTCAGGTCTTACCCCGCCACTAACCAGTGGCGGCGTAAGACTTATTCGTAAGACTAAAAGGTAAACAGCTGTTAAGATTTTATTTGCGTTGACGCGCGCCTCTCTAAAGCATTCTCTAATACTCTCTAGGTACTTACAACGTATCTAATCCAAGAATACCGAATAAAATTTTCTTCATTGAAAAGTATTGTTTTTCAATTGAGAGTATATATTTATTGACTGGATTACTTCATTATTCTTCAAATTAAGAATAGCGTGTCCCTTCAATTGATATATTATTTCTTGGTCGGATAAAAAATATTGTTTTGGTGTAAGTCCTATTTCTCATTAATCGAAGATCATTAATCGAACCCAAATATCGTTCAAGAACAAACATTTTCACTAAAGAATTGTTTAACTTCTTTGATTATTGGTTATGTTTTTAAATTAAGAACATTTATTTATTTACTAGAGCACTTGATTATTCTTGAATTATGAATTACCAGTCCCTACAGTTAAAATATTTTTTCTTGGTTGGATAGCATACTGTTTTGTTGTAAGTCTAATGTTTTTAAACCAAAGAATTCCATTTAAATTACCGATCAAGAACTATAATTTTCATCCAATACATGTTTTCTTCGTTGAAGATTGACATGCTTTTCAATTGACAATATGTCTTGCTTAGCTTGAACACTTAAATATTATTCAATTAAGAATCATTATTCCCTTAAATTAAGAATTTTTTTCTTGGTTGGATAAAACATACAGTTTTGGTATAAGTCTAATGTTTATTAACCAAAGAATATTGATTAGAATAACGTTCAAGAACAAATATATTCAGTTAAGAAATATTTCCTTTGTTGAAGACCGGCATGCTTTTCAATTGAGAATATGCATTTATTGTACTTGAATTCTTCATCTTTCTTTAATTAAGTATTACCATTCTTAACAATAGTTTTTTTTTGGTTGGGTAAAATACATTGTTTTCATGTGAGTCCAATGTTATCTTATTCAAAGAATACGGATCTAAATATTGATCAAGAATTAACATATTGGATAGAGAAAAAAAGCTTCATAATAAGATTATTTTCTTGTTGAGAGATGATAAACTGTGTTAGTTTATGCATATATTTTATTATTCTGTTCTTATTAATGAAGAGTATAAAATTCTTGGTTCAAGAATATATTGTTGTTGAATTAATTTTAAAAAAATCTTAAGCTAATAAACTGTAATTGTTATTGTCTTAAAACTTTCATATTCTTATGTTGAATCCTTACTTACTTAGATTAAGAATTTTTAAATTGCTTCATTCAAAATGCAATTTATTTCTACAGTCAAGAACAAAAATAACTTGTAACGAAAAAAAATCTTGGTTTAAAGAAATAAATGAAGAATAAAATTTTATAACAATAAGAATTCCATGTTACTTCAGTAAAGATATTATTCTTACTTCTAGTAAATAAATACTTGAGATTAAACAATATACTTGAGAATAATTTTATTCTTAGTTGAACACATTGTCAGAACCCATTTTTTTCCGTGTATATCAAAAACTTCTAAATTTATATATCGAGTATGGCCGAGGTTGAATTTTTGGCATACTATAAATTCTATGAACTTACATGTATTTCTGCAGAAGCATATTCCTGGTGCGCGTCATCTGATTGGTCAGATTCATGAGCTCGACCGCCTCTCTCATTGGCTGGTCCAGCTTAGCCTTCTCAGCTTCGACCAATCGCACGCGGTTCAGTTTATCCTTGCGGGACTCTGTTAGGTCTTCTACTCTTACTGATATCTGATTTATCGGTTTCTGTGGACAAATTATTATTATTATTATTATTATTATTATGTACCATTGCCTGTTAAAATGAGTCATTCCCATTGCCATTTTGTTAGTTCAATCACTAGGCTGTGGGTCATTTTCGAGGCTTATATGACGAGAAAATATTGCGTAGCCTGCAGTATTTTATTGCTTGAACAATCAATTTTTAAATATTGAAGGTACCTAATCAAGCACTTTTAGTATCATTAAAGTCACAGACAGACACTCTCATGACTGGATTCACCATCAAATCAAAACAATAATTATTTAATACTAGCTTCTGCCCACGGCTTCGCCCGCGTGGTACCCGGATAAAAAATAGCCTATATGTTATTCTGATGTATAAGGTATATTACTTGTAAAGTTATATCAAAATCTGTTCAGTAGTTTTTGCGTGAAATGGTAACAAACATCCATCCTCACAAACTTTCGCGTTTAAAATAGTAGTAGGATTTCTTAGGTTAGGAACATGAAACGTCGGCATACGATTGAAAAACGATGTCTACGGAAGTATAAAAACTGTTACGAAGACACCAACCTTATCCTTCGTTACAAATGATTGAGCGTTGATAGATAGATAGATAGATAATCATTTATTCAACCACCACTTATAAATTATATTTACTTAAAAACTAAAACACATCATTAATAACTAAAATATAAAGTAAAATAAAAAAAGGCTACACAGTGGTGGTGAATCGGCCTTCAGCTCAGCATGTGCTACGATATGTTGGCATGCCGCAGCGCTGGTTTTCAGCTGAGACCAGTGTTGACCCCACGGACATTTTGACACGGATTGAATAATCGGACCTCTTCAGATTCATACTCAGTGTGTAGAATTTTGAGGCTACCGAGTTGGTGGTCAGAGGAACGTCCATTACATTTGGCACATGCCCGCGTTTTGCAAGTAGTTAGCATTCCACGTGTCATGTTGGAAACCCATCGCCGCTTATTGGAACATTAACTGAAGTCACTCATCGTATTATTTATTAGACGAATAATGCGTTTTATCGCAGTTTGAATTGTACATTTTTACAATTCAAATTACAAATTACAATTTAAGCGATCGTCGAAAATATGAGTATATAATATAAATTCTTGTGATTTCCCTTAAGTTAGCTTAGTATAGCTTACACATTGTTTAAAAATACATGTTGTTTAAGAGCCGTAATGGGCTAGTGTACTTCGATTTCCGATCAGGAGAACGCGTGTTCGAACCCATTGGCACCAATGGGTTATTCCAATCGAAAAAATTATGTGCTCGAAACGGTGTAGGAAAACATCGTGAGGAAACCCGGCATGCCCTGGAACCAAAAATTCCAAGACACCTGCCATCGGTTAGTGTTCCAATAGTAAACAATAAATTGACTAAAATAAGCGGAATTCGTTGTTACTAAATATTTCTGTATATAAAATTATTAGCTTCTGCCCACGGCTTCGCCCGCGTGGTACCCGGATAAAAAGTAGCCTATGTGTTATTCTGATGTATAAGCTATATTACTGTAAAGTTTCATCAAAATCCGTTTATAATAGTAGTTTTTGGGATAATATAAATGCATTTTTTCATTAATTCGTTCATTCAAACATTTCGATCTGATCTCACTTACCTTGTACCTGGAAGTCCCGATAATATCCTCCAGATATTCAAGCATGCCGAAGTCGTGTTCCGTCACGGCTTTAGGCTTCATCATAGCTATCTGTTCCACTTCGCCCTGAAAAATACACATTATTTATTTTTTAGCTAGCCAAAAATGTTACCTTCAAGACTGATTTTATTTTAAATTAGTAGGTAAGCACATTCCTAACTTAAACTATAGCTAAGTTTTAATTTTTTGTTAAGTTTTCATAAGATTTTCTGTAAATTTTCCTTTTCTCATTACGTTTCAACAAATAAAACACGCAAGTGCTCTTAACTGTCTGTTACCTGGAGAATAAGGAATCGATTATGATCCAGATCGATGCCGTAATTCCTCAGCACCTTGGCCACCTCCTTAAACTGCACTCTCTTCCCGTTCAGCGTGTAATACGAGGAGTTGTCTTTGAACGCTGTCCGAGCCACCTCTATCTTGGAGTCTGGTAGCACGCGATAGCCGTCTCCTTCCTGTTACCAAAAAAAATACACTCTTATAGATACACAACATGTTTTAACAACAGTCAAGAGGAACTTGTATAATTAAAAAAAAAATACATAGTTAATATCCCTTTTTTTGTAAAAAATATGGTTGTAACCATGATGGCGTAGTGGGCGAAGGCCCGCCAGAGACGCAGAAGGTTGCGGGTTTCGATTCCCGCCGCGGGACAAATGTTTGTATGATCAGCAAAAATTTGTCACCGGTCTGGGTGTTTTCTATGGATATGTATACATATATTTACAAAAAAAAACATATAATTAGTATATCAGTCATGTAGTTCTAATAATACAAGCTCTGCTTTGTTTGGGGCTAGATGATGCTGTGTGAAAATGTCCAGCATTATTTATAGCTTCAAAAGGGTCTACTTAGTATAAATTTTGCAACATATTTTGTAAACGGTCACCGTATCCTTCATTTTTTATGGAAATCGTTTGATGTTTTTCTAGTATCTGTAACTAAGCATAGACTTTTAGACCTCAACTAAGATACCCGGGTCGTAGTTATCAAGAACTACGAGTAATATGGTACCACAACACCGTTGTCTTAGGGTCGGCTACGCGCGAGTGATACTTCTGATGTTGCAAGCGTCCATAGGTTACGATAACCGCTTACCAACAGCCTTATGATTGTTATTTAGAAAAAATCCAGACCCGGCACAAATATTGGCGTTTTTACAAAATGAGATATCTGATTTTTATTCACGGCTCGCTTTTCTCGCCAGTCTTTACAATAGGATTAAGGCATAAATATCACTTCGCTCGCCCTTTTACCTGCGAAGAGGAAGCCAGTATATGTGATGACTTCAAGGAAGGTCCCTTATAGTTTTGACTTTCACACAACATCCTTATGTGGGGGGGCGCTTCAATATATGAAAGAATACACGATTAGAAGTTATCAAAGTAAGAATTAACTTGGGGGGGTTAAGACTTAAGCTATTATTAGCGCTGGAGTTAAATTAGATTTTCTAAAAACATTCGACAAGAAATTGGTCACTAATCGGAAATGTAATGGTAATTTGAAAATATTACCTGGCATAACTAAACTGCGTGTAATGAATGTACCCAATAACACTAATTGGAAACATATTTATTTACGGTTACGCGGAAAATTCAACCATTTTATAAGCATTTCTAATTACAAAATGTAACACAGCGTTTTCAATATAAAAAGATGCAATAGTTCAGGTGACTTCATTGGAGGAAAGGCAGCGATCGACATGAAGACTACTACTTTCATCGTTTTGGGTAGGTTGAATATATTTTCATAATAAGTGTGATTTTTGTAAATGTATCTACCTTCACTGCTGCACTAGCGTTTCTTGGCGATCGTTCGATGTATGCATCAGTACGTTTGTATTGTGATCAAGAAATTAAAAACAAATGTCGGTATAGTAGCGAAAGGCGCAAAATCTCTCGATTGTTTACTGTAATACAATACATAGTTATTTTATTTTGTCGCGGCTGGTCTCGTTTTAGTCCTTTGTCGAAAAATCTACGGTTCATGGTCATTAAGATCTATTACGTTTCTATTCTACACATATTCATTATTCACCCCTTGGCCACCCTTCAGTTCAACATACACGCTATCGAATTTGAATCAGTTCATACCTTGACTTGAAAGTGATCGTCACTTATCGACGTTAATTTTACGACATCATCGAAGTAAGCTCGTCGATTTTTTATCACGTGGGAATGTTACCAGCCTTGAGTGTATTGAGAAAAAATGAATTTATATTGGGTGTATTGGGAGTGAGTGTGAGTGAAAAAAAAATACCCGATTTATTATTAACATTATACACTACATACAAACGTTAAAGCTTAGGTACCAACCGGTAAGTTTTGAATATAAAACCGGTAAGTCTTTAAAATCGCATAAAAAAATAAACATGCGAGCCGAACTGTACGCGGGTTCGACTCGCGGATTTAGATGAAGTTTTAATACGCGAAAATACTCGTTTTTACAGAATGAATAATTTAACATAATTATAACAAAATAACATAATACAACATAAGACGCCTCTGTTGCGCAGTGGGCGAAGGCCCGCATGAGACGCAGAAGGTTGCGGGTTCGATTCCCGCCGCGGAACAGATGTTTGTATGATCTGCAAATATTTGTCTCGTGTCTGGGTGTTTTCTATGTATAATATGTATGTATTAACAAAAAAAAATATCAGTCATGTAGTTCCCATAATACAAGCTCTGCTTAGTTTGGGGCTAGATGATGTTGTGTGAAAATGTCCAGCATCATTAATTATTATTTATTTATTTAACTGCATTTTTTACAGTTTCAATGCAGTTAGTATTTGCCTCAGCGAAGTCGGAGTACGACAGTGGTTTCTGTAATGTCATGTGCTCACTTCTCCCTCGATATTTTGCAATCTGTGCTTCCTACCACATGTCGTTCCCTGGTAAATGTTGGATGGAATGTTTAGACTGTTTAGATTGTTTGAATGGTCAGATCCATAATATTCAAAACCTCTGCATGGTCCATCATAGGCCTTGTAGTAACGATCACTCGGGATTAAACGACGTCAACCCCGTGTCGGCGAATGTTTCTCCCAAAGGCGATACTGCTGCGGTGGAAATTGTCCTCAGTCGGATATAATGTGGATTTATTGAAACAGCTCTACTAATAACATAACTAATAAATATATGGTCTTAAGTTGTTTTTTATACTGATTCATGTTCAAGTGTTGTCATCATCTTTTAAAATTTTAGCGGCTATACGAAGTATGTCACTTTTTAATTTCCAACTGACTTCAAAAAAGAAGGAGGTTCTCAATTCGTCTGTATATTTTTTTTTGTGTATGTTTGTTACGCGATATCTTCGCCAATTTTTTTTTTCAGGGGCAGGGTATACTTTAAGAAAACGAGTGCGCCCCAGAGCCCGCAATCAGAGCTTCGAACTTTATGACTTTCCCTAGAGATTGCTGGATGAGATGTTACGAAAAAACTCATTGAATTACCGCCTTGACGAACAGTGTAGGATCGGCGAAAATCCCAGGACTTGTCCTGCTCTAGATACCAATGTACTTTTGGGTTAGGAATCACTCCCAATCGGAGATACGTGGATTTATATTGGCAATAGCACTACCTATAAAACTAATAAATATATCGTCTTGATAACATGGAATCCCAGCTTTTTTAATTATAAATATGTTGTTTTTACACTGGTTCATGTACAATTGAGTCCCTCATTCCCGTTATAATTTTAGCCGCAAACCGCGACTCGAAGTTTAGTTCTTTTCGTCATGTAATATACACAAGACAGAGTGATAGCGACTGATAGTATTTTTATTGATCTTGATGTTTTTTACAGCTAAACTAATAAATATATCGTCTTGATAACATGGAATCCCAGCTTTTTTAATTATAAATATGTTGTTTTTACACTGGTTCATGTACAATTGAGTCCCTCATTCCTGTTATAATTTTAGCCGCAAACCGCGACTCGAAGTTTAGTTCTTTTCGTCATGTAATATACACAAGACAGAGTGATAGCGACTGATAGTATTTTTATTGATCTTGATGTTTTTTACAGTTTCAATGGTTGCGTTTGCATCGGCAAAGTTGGATCAAAATAATGATTTTTGCCAATGTGCGCCAGGCCCCCCAATCTGCGCTTCCAACTTCATGACTTTTCTTGGTGAATGCAGAATGAAATGTTACACCCTGATACATAACCTTACCCTCTACAAGCGCCATGATGGAAGCTGTAGGATCGGCGAAGATCCCATTACTTGGGGTCCTTCTAACCGGACATAATATGTTGATTAAAAATAGCAACATCGCTATAAAAACTGCTAATCCTACTACATTTTGACATTGACTATTTCCAACCGGCTGTTCTTTAAATGAAATTACAATGTGATTTGAAGATATATTTGTAGTTTTCTTACTAAATCCTGTTCAGCGCTTAGGCTTAACACTGTTTTTTTTAAATAATTGAATGAATGTATTTAAGGAAAATAAAAAATAAATATCCTCGAGATTAAATGCCATTATAAGACATTAAATGTCAAAAAACCGACTTCTTCGCGTGTTTTCGTTATTTTGCTCACTCGGGATGACACTCTTTCGAATAAAACAAGTAAAATTGGCAACAAAAAATGTTTCGGCTAGTCGTGATTCCATAAAATGATGATGTTTTTTTAAGTTTTACGGGAAAAACAACAATCTCTCAGGAATAAAACTTTTATGGGACCATCTCGGGATCATTATCTATACCTACATTAGCGAAAATATCAGGTAACAAACATACACCATAAAAAAAACACAGGCGAATTGAGAACCTCCTCCTTTTATGAAGTCGTTTAAAAATCCTACTACTATTATAAACGTGAAAGGTTGTGAGGATAGATGTTTGTTACTCTTTTATGCAAAAACTACTGAACGGATTTTAATGAAACATTACAGTAATATAGCTTATACATCAGAGTAACACATATGCTACTTTTTATCATGGTACCACGCAGGCGAAGCCGTGGGCGGAAGCTAGTAATATAAACGCGAAAGTTTGTGAAGATGAATGTTTGTTACTCTTTCACGCAAAAAAAAACTGAACGGATTTTGATGAAACTTTACAGTAATATAGCTTATACATCAGAATAACACATACCTAGGCTACTTTTTATCCGGGTACCACGCGGGTGAAGCCGTGGGCAGAAGCTAGTATAAACATATCTTAGTTATTTTGCTCATCCAATCATATGAAATACAATAATAATGAAAGAAGTAAAACTAAAATGGGGCGTGCCATGCTCGGCATCTCTATAGTAGATTGAGTTCGTAATACGAATATTTTAGAAAAAGGGTATTAGTATAGGTTTCCGAACTGGGCAGGACACTTGGCAAGATTTGGCGATGGAATGGGCCCAGGGTATACACTAGGGGCCTTGGCAGGCCAATAGCTAGGTGGATGGTTGACATCGTTGCCGTATAGCGCTAGGTCTGGATGCAAAAGGCCCAAAATCGACTTGAGCCAAAAACTCCCGTTGAGGGAGAAGGCCTGTGCCCAACAGGGTTACGTCAGTAACCATTTATCGGCCGCCGCGGGACAGATGTTCTTATGATATGCAAATATTTGTCTAGGGTCTGGGTATTTTCTATGTATAATATGTACGTATTTACAAAAAAATGTATATACCTTAGTAGTATAAGTATAGGTAGTAAAAGTTTGTATTATGGGACTTAATACAAACGGATTATGGGATTACTACATGTTCCCATAATACAAGCTCTGCTTAGTTTGGGGCTAGATGATGCTGTGTGAAAATGTCCAGCATTATTAATTAATTTATTTATTTTATTTATATCCACATTCAGCATTGGGTTACTACGAGTTGCCAACGTTATCTATGCAACATAAAAAAAAGATAATTTATGAAACATTTAATGTAAAAAAAATCTTCGAATAACGGGCACTTGATAAATTCAATATGCAATTTCACACCAACTTTTTCACCCATAAGGAGTGGGTATTTTTTTTTATTGTAAATGCGACCAACCTTCAAGAATCATTCTTCAAGGTTCGGTTCAAAATTGGCGAAGATATCGCGTAACATACACATACAAAAGAAAAACTCCTTTTTTAAGTCAGTTAGATACTAATTAAATGCGATATTCGCGATACGCTTGTAGTCCCAAGTTTACGGTTCTATCCTGCAGTTACTCTATCATCAGATCCTAATGGGCCTACGTTATTTTGCCTACTCTTTCGAATAAAAAAAAAGAAAAATTGCCCATTTTTTTTCTGCAAGTCGTGATTTCATGAGATGATGTTTTTTTAAGTTTTACGGGAAAAATAGCAATCACTCAGAATTAAAACTTTTATGGGACTACCTTTATTTTATTTATTTATTTAACAAAAAATCATTGGGATCATTCTCTATACAACAACAAAATCATCATAATCTGTTAACAATTGATGAAGATATAGTTGTTCCTCCCCCAAAAAGTGCTATGTTCGCCACACCCATGGCGAACAATCTTGGGTTACCTCCATCCGCCGAATTCCCACAACTTACCAATAGGTATATAATACAATAAGCGATTTTTTTTTCGATAAAAGAGCTCTTTCTTGTCAGTAAAGGAAAATTATGAATAAGCATTGCAATTCGAAGTTAATGTTTACAGAATATTAGGATTAATTGAATTATGTACACAATCAAAAAATTACAAAGCAAACCATGTCAGCGTATATTGTATTGCAGCTACTGGCAAATTCGATTTAGTGCTTTTCTGTATTATATAAGTGAAAAATATTTCTTAAAACTTATTAGACGAAAGGCAGTGAGTGGAAACATGAAATCGTGTATCGTTTTGAGTAAGTCATTTATTTTAATAATATTTTTTTAAGACTAAAATCGGAGTACACAAAATCTATAGTTTCGTTTTTTTTTTATTATAAGTCGATTTATCTTATTATAAACTGTATTAATGTATATTCGAACCACACGTGCTATTGTCACAGATGCGGTTCAAGTATAATTTGGAAGTGTATAGAGTTTAAAACGCCCTCAGTCCCCCATTTCCGAAGAAAAACTTTAGTCGTAGTACTGATAGCAGTGTTCTGTTCTTAAATTCTTAGCAAGAGATCAGGAATCGATGGCTTGCTAACCGTTTTGTGAAGCATACGCTTTGAGTACAAACCTTAGAAAATTGTGATTTCTACAAAATCAAAACCTAATCGTTTTGTGTTTTTTTTAGTTTCCATGCTGGCATTTGCTGCAGCGCAACCGTATCCAATTTGCGGCTGCAAGCCTGCCCCGCCAATTTGCGCAAGTGATAATCATACATACGATGGTGAATGCGATATGAATTGTTGGCCCAGGAATAACCTTCACCTTTTCAAGGTTCATGACGGACCGTGTGTATGGCACGACAGAGGTACCTACCCGCCGGTTGTGGTCATACCAGGTCTACGGATTCATGAGAAATTACAGGAACAGCACGGGTTACATCATCCGCAACAACAGCAATACTACCAGCAGGAGCAGCATTATTAAGATGACGAATCATCGCTTCATCAGCCACTTGTGAATCAAAACAATCATAATAAAATGTGATTATTAGAAAAGTTTGCTGTTTCACTGCCAGTCCCGTTAAATACTTCAGGGTGTGATCGGAGTACTCCCGAAATTAGGTGAAATCAAAATTGCAGTATTTCGAAAGATGTTTCTACGACTGTTTTTGTATGAGTTCTGGAGATATCATATTTGCCGAGATACTAGGATCCTAAAATTGTTGGGAATATTAAAACAAAATACAACCGCAATATGGTAATCATTCAGAAATAGGGATTTTACATTTTTAAAATCCTTATTTCTGAATGAATGGACGATAATTTGCAGTAATTTGCGTCCCACAGCAGGGCAAAGGCCCCTTACCTTCATTTATTCGCCTCTATTGCTGGCTATTTTGACCAATCCTTTGTATGTATATCATAAAATATTAACAGAATTTAATTTTCTCGATACAAGTTTTTGAAGTAAATAAAATAATTGTTTTTAAATCGCATATCGAAATTCAATTCTGGTTTTCAAGATGCTTCGTTAATACCTATAAACCTTACTAATAGGTACTAGTGCTAGCTTGAACTTCAAATTACTTTTTAAGGACCTGGGGCCTAACCATGAAGTCTTATAGCGATTAAATTCAGGCAAAGATATCAAATCCGCAGCTGTCATTTCTATACAAAACAATATTTCCGCAGGCGTTAACGCCAACAGAAAGTGGTATTTGTCTAGACGCCCTGTTCAACGATATCCCAAGTTTCTGCTGGTTCTGATTTTAAGTACTGATCTGAGAAAGTCTGCCATGGGGATAGCATTCGTGAGCGAGTTTTTTTAGGAAATTTTGGCGTCATGTTTTTAATTATATCGGAACAACGGACAGATAGACGTACAATACGACGTTATAAGGAGCCTGTAAATGTGTTTCACGCAAGAGTTTTTTTGTCTTTATCTGTATATCTAATTACGTATTGTATCGTCACATCATGTCCGGAGGGAGGTATAGGTATGCCATCATAAAGGTTCTAACCTAGTTTGGGTACCTATGTTTCTCCAATCTAAATTGTTTATCTTAGTAAAACCATTGTTAGAGAATAAGATTTGTAACGTTTGTCGTTTTTAATAAATTATTATTATTATTATTATTATCTACTAAACGGCTTATACGATTGTAATACAGTTTTTTGCAATTGATTTGTATAACTTCAAGTATAGTTCATAGATAAATTTTATACACGTCACTAGTGAGCGCTGGAATACAAGTCAAAGGATTATTTATTTTGTAAAAAATACTTTTAGATAAATACACATGGAAACGATGTTGTAGGAGCAAATCTATAGGTACCTGTGCTACCAGGTTTTATATAACGCACTTATATTTTATTATTTTTTGCCTATTACTAAGTCGTATATTATTAAATTAGGTAGACAAGACAAAGCGGCATAGAGTATTCAGTTTTAATAGTAGCGTTCGGAAAGTTTCGCTATTAAACCACGGATATACAATCATTTATCCAAATGTATTTTAAAAATGGGCCAAATTAATAATTTTAAATGAAAACTAGTTGAATATCTAGTAATATTCCAGTCCAGTCATGTAGTTCCCATAACACAAGCTCTGCTTACTTTGGGACTAGATGATGCAGTGTGAAAATGTCCAACATTATTAAATATCTTATCGAGAAATTCTAAATTACATCTATCAATCAAACAATCTATGTTTATGATGAATTGATAACTATTGTAACTTTCGTATTATTTGTTTACAATTTTATGAATTAGCATAACATTTTATTTATTCTAAAATAACTCGACTTTTATTAACTTTGCATGTTATCATGGCTGCTCCTACTTTATTTTATTAACACACAATGTAACCCATGCTTCGCAAATAAATAAATTTTAATCTAAAAAGTTTTCAATCGATGCGTCCTACGTGTTGCCCTAAATACTGTGTTCCTGGCTACTTGTAGTAGGGCAAGTGTGTAGTAGGGCTATGGGGTAGCCCATAGCCCTACTACACACTCATAGACACATATCATAGGCTAACAGTTTCTCAAAAGGTAAATAGCAACTTGATTTCAGAGAAACAAACTCATCGTTTTAACCCAGAGGACGAAGCTGAAGATTTGACAGTGGGCTGCTTTTTTTGCTACAAAAGTGTGTTCAATGGAGACCGCGTGTAGGCGCGTAGTGGGGAAGCCATTAGCTGGCTAGGTGAAGCAATGGCAGAAAATGATGAAAATAGCCAAACACCGGTTTCGGTAGTTTGTGTTGGAAGACGCTTATGTCTATGGACTAATGCGTGAACATTTACATGTCCAGCAGTGAACTGATGTGGGCTGATGATGATGAAGACACCGCTTACCCCTTTATTCACAAGTATAACAGAATAATATAAAGTTATCAAACCTAACTATAAATTCTGAGAAAAATATTTATCTAAATAATCGTGTTAAACACACCATTCGCAGCGCAAATACGTCCCGTGCCTAAATAATTCATTGAAATGCCTGTGTTTCTCAATATTTACAGAGTCTAATAAGTTTTATGTTTTATTCCAAAAACTATCGTAAACTTGACTATTCATATTGTAAAAACGGGAATTTTCACGTACTGCACTATCGGTGAAGGCACCGACTAAGTTTCGACTCATTCCGAGAGTCTTCATCAGGGTGAGTGGTCACGACTTTCTCCTTCCGCGTCGCGACGTAGTAGTGACTCTCGGAATGAGTCGAAACTTAGTCGGTGCAGTAAGTTTTATATGGTATTTTTTCTATATATATTTATTGCCTCGATAACTCTAGTCGGCTCTATAAAGGCTTTTATCGAGTCAATAAAGTTGTAGAGTGATTATAAACAAAGGGGTTTGTCTTTAAGAACCTACCTCGTGTGTTCATAAGTCTTGAGACACAGTAAAACTAAAATATTTTTGGAGCTAAGTTGAGTATTCATTTATTGGATATTAAAATTAAAACTACTGACATCTAGATCTGTATTTAAAAATAAATCATTAAAAATGGCCGCCTTTGCAGTCAATGCAGGCCTTCAAACGCGTGCGCCATTCATCTATGGCGGCACGAATCTTTTCAATGGGAATCCGTTTCGATTCTTTAATAAGGGCTCGCTTGATAGAATCCAGGTTTGGGTGAGACTTTCTGCATGCCCTCAGCTCCAATTCCGTCCATAAAGAATAATCCAAAGGATTCAAGTCAGGGCTTGACGAGGGCCAATCTTCGCTCCGAATGAAGCCTGGCAAATTGGCCTCCAGCCAACGTTGGGTAGTCTTAGCTTTATGGGAGGGAGCAGAGTCCTGTTGGAAAACCCAGTATTTTCCAGCGAATAGCGTATCATTTAATGGTTTAACCACCGCTTCCAATATGTCGGTTTGGTAATTTTGTGCCTTCACCTTGACGCCTTGCTGGCAAAAATGAAGCGAAGTGACCCCCTCGTAGGAAACACCCCACCAAACCATCACACTTGCTGGATGATGGGTGCGCTGGACATTGCGTACAGATGGCTGGACGTCCTTTGAACTTCTGGCGTAAACCTTATTGTTCTGCCGGTTAAACTTTTCTTCCACCGTGAAGATCTTTTCATCGGTAAACAGGATATTTTTTGGATCGTGTCTCTTCAATAGGTTCCGACATCGTTCCAGTCGGAATTTACGAAGACGCTCGTTTAAATAATGCACTTTCCTTCGACTGTAGGTCTTTAGTTTAAGATCATATTTAAGTATTCTGTTCACCGATATTCGCGAAATGTTGGTCTGCAGAGCTAATTTCTTTCGAGTCCGGCAAGGGTTGCGACGAATTCGCTCTCTGATTACTTTGATGTTGGCGGGCGTCCTTACAGACCGCGGGCGGCCACATCTTCCACGGTCTTCTAAAGAGCCGGTCTCCTTGTACCTCTTTATGGTATAATACACAAAGTTCCGACTACATCCCAAACTTTGGATTTCACTAAAAACTTGCATTGGTTTTTTTCCTGCTTGAAACAGTGAAATTACAGTCGCACGCAAATCTTTTGTTGGCGCCATTTTCACGGAGAATGAAACAAATATTCAAATGTATATTTTTTCTGATTCAAAACATTCGAAATTTAAAATTTTAAAAGTTTAAAAAAGGTTGCATGAATTACTTTCTTTTTAAATTAATTAAATAAGTTCGTCTCAAAACTTATGAACACACGAGGTATAAGTAGACGACCGAGCCTTACTCGGTTATTGGGACGGACACACCTCTAAAACACATCGTGCTATATATGATACGACTACACATCCTGGTAAAACCCGTAAGGATTATTAACCGGTGTGGGGATTTTTTACATCTATTGACCTAGGAGGTCGTTATTTCGTCCCTATTTTATACATTTTAAGGTAAGAAGGGGATGATTGTGATACGGCTTGATAATTTTATAATATTTGTGGGCTGTCATAACTTTTCAACCGAACGTCAAAAAAGGAGGAGGTTATAAATTAGTTTGTATTTTTTTGTGTGTATGTTACGTGATATCTTCGCCAAAATTGTGAACCGATTTTAATTAACTTTTCATAATGGATGGGTTATACTTTAAGGATGGTCAATTTTACGAAAAAAATCCACTAAGGGTGAAAAAACAAGGGATGAATTTTCAAATTTGACTTTTTATAAACTTCCCATTATTTTAAGGTTTTTATTTTTTTAATCAGAATCCACACAACTAGCAAGAGAGTTGTAAAGAAATGTATGGACAAGCAATGTAATTGGAGGTAAAAGGTACTCAATACAAAATCATTAGTATATGTAATTAAATTGTGTATACAATCAAAAAAAACATTAAAGAAACCGTGTTTGTATTCATTTACGGCTTTTCAGCAAATTCAATTATTCTTAACATTTCTTACAAAAATTAAATTCAGATTACACATTTTTGAGTATAAAAATAGCAAACGATTTTTGTATTTTATTAGACGAAAGGCAGATATTGGAAACATGAAGTACCTTATTGTGTTAGGTAAGATTTTGTTTTTGTAATGCGGTAAAAATGCGGACGATAATTTATTTTGTCTTTATTACCTATATATAGTATTTTGGCCAGATACTGAAACACTAATATTAATAGATAGATAGATACGAAGACCTCATACCTACCTGCTAAAGAATAAAATACAAACGAATTGTATTTCGGTGAAATACAAACGAATAACAGACATAATCAGAGCTTTTTTTCAGACGAAAAGAAAGGGTTTCTTGTTTGATTACGGATCCGTAAAATAGGCATGCAGTTCTGTCCGTAAAATTTAAAAATATATATATTTGTCAGGCGTCCCTCCTATATTGCCTTGCCTACCACTTCGGAAAATTTGTGCACCAAACGTGTCTGTAAAACATAATCAGCAACATAGTATAATTAATAATGAGTGCCTAATCATTTATTTATTATTGCAGCCTCAATGGTCGCATTCGCTTCAGCGCTATATCCTCTTTGCGGGTGCCGAGCCACCCATCCGATTTGCGCAAGCGATAACCATACCTACAGCAGTGAATGCGAAATGAATTGCTGGCCAAGGCATGGCCTTCGAAAGGTCCACGACGGACCATGTTGGCCTATCTTCGGACATAGTGGCCACCAACCAGGTCTGACCCTTACAGGTCGAATACAGAAGCAATTGCAACAGCACGGGCCACATCATCCGCAACCACAGCCGATCCCTTATATTCATCCGCAGCATCATCTTTATTAGAATTTTTAAAGGATTGGTTTACCATCCACGATGCAAAACCGAACCCATTATTACAAGTTGTGATTACAAAGTTTTCTGTTTAATTACCGATCCCGTTTCAAATACACGAGGTAGAGAAAATCATGGTTCTACAATTTTCAATTTATGTCCGATTTCTAATAAAAAAATCATCGGGAATATGAATTTTGTATGGCAAAAACTACAGTGCGAAAGAAGTCGCGGGCCTGAGCGATCTAGTGACCCAGAAGTGTGGGTTAATTAGTTAAGAAACAAATAACGGTCTTTGTCTCTTTTCACCAAATCCCTGTTTAACTCAATAAACAGGGAATTGGTGAAAAGAGACAAAGACCGGAGACCGGCTAGGGAGATGTGATGCAGTAAGCCGACGAAAATCTTATAATTTTTGAACGCATTTCGAAACTGTTCATCGTGTTGTGTCGACTAGAAGATATTTAATTTTCAATGGTTAATGGTTAATAAAAAATTATCGGCAAATGCTCAGTGTTATTTTTTTGTCAACGGTTGACGATCGGAAAAAATAAGTTGCATTCGTCAACTCTGTGAGCAAACAGTGTTGACGAATGATTTTTTTTCCATTGCCTTACCGATCAGGAATAACCGGTAAAGCGTACCCTAGACCATATTGCGGCATGACGTGCTTTACGTGCTGCCATGTATGCAAGATCGTTTGACTTTATTGTACCAATTGAAGCGAATGACATGCAAAAAAGCATTAATCGATACGACAGCACGTAGGGCATGTCATGCCACTTTTTGACAATCTCTGTGGCTCAGTGGGCAAAGGTCCCCCTGAGACGCAGAAGGTTGCGGGTTCTATTCCCGCTGCAGGACAAATGTTTGTATGATCTGCATTCATTTGTCTCGGGTCTGGGTGTTTTCTATGTATAATATGTATGTATTTACAAAACAAAAAATTATATAAGTAGTATATCAGTCATGTAGTTCCCATAACACAAGCTCTGCTTACTTTGGGGCTAGATGGTGCTGTGTGAAAATTTCCAGCATTATTTATTATTTATTTAGACGCAGATGTAACCCCAAAAATAAAGAAAAATAAGATAAGAGTATCTCAGAGGAAGTCGGAGAGTAGATAGAGGTAACGACGAAAAAGTTAACGAGTAATAGGTTATCATATTATGGGAAAGTCATATCAGAAGAGTGTTAAATGTGAATGTTATAGAGTAGAGGTAGGCCGAAGAAAAGTGTGAAATGGATGAAAAAGATGACATGAGTAAGAAAGGAGAAAGTACTGAGATGACGACGGCAAACAGAGAAGAAAACATGATGTGACGACCCCGCGTATTTATGTGAGAATTTGCCAAGAAATTTGATAACACGGTATTTATGGCAGTGAAATTTTTCAGATAGGATCTAGTTAAATAGTTTACTTGAACAACAAACTTTTCGAGGTACCTAACGAGGGAAAACGGTAATTTACGTGATGCTAAACATAACATGCGGTTTGTCTCAGGTTTTCTTTTAATTTGAGGTACTTTACATTATCGGCATTTAATCGATAACTTTAACTGATTACGTGATTATGACGGTGAACCCAGGAGAGTTGTTAATTAACTAATTCAATTCGCGCTAAAACAGTTAAATTATAAACATATTAAAAGCAATTAAATTATGTCCACAATCAAACCGTGTATAATAACGTATTTATTTACGGCTTTTATGCAAATCCAATTATTTATAACGTTTCTTATTAAAAGAAAATTAAAACTTAATAACACTTTTGAGTATAAAAGTAAAATATTTTGTTGTAATTTCAATATATGGAAAGCAGCGATTGTAAACATGAAGTTCCTTATTGTGTTAGGTAAGATTTTTCATTGAATAAAAAAAAAGCTTTATTAAATCCGGTATCTACATAAAGCCTCACTAAGGGATAAATGTCTCGGGACACGTTTCGCCATTTGTGCGACATGCACAGGGATATGTCGTGCCATGTCGCACAAATGGCGAAACGTGTCCCGAGACATTTATCCCTTAGTGAGGCTTTATGTAGATACCAGATGGCATGAGCTTAATCATAGATAAAAAAATCTTTATTACACAAAATAGTAGTACATAGGCGAACTTAATGCTAAAAAGCATTACCTTCCAATTAACCTTTGTGTATTGTAATCATGTACAAAACAGAAGCTAGGATATACATAGTTATAGAGATACTTGATATCACGGATCTTAGTACTGAGTTCGCCATGGGGGGAGAGGCTGGGGATTATAGCGTTGAGCGTGTCTGTTTTATGTGATCGTCGTCATCGTCGGTCGTCTACACTTCTACTCGTTTTGAAGTGCGGGTAAGAATCGAACTAATGTTCATTTTTCTAGCCTCGGGACTCGGGAGTAACTGCTCCCGAATCTGGGTGATTGCGTTTTGGATGGCATCCTGGCAGGGTATTCCAGTAGCGGCGATACGTTGGCCGTTTATTCGGCTAGGGTGGTCAATCCTTTTTTTTCATAAAAAAATATTTAAGAGATAGTCAGCGCCTGTCATTTTCAATTGAGTGCATTTAATTTATTATTGTTTTGCAGTTTCATTGGTATCATTCACTGCAGCGAAAAACCCGTCTTATTTTTGTGGTTGCGAACCCGCCGCGCCTATTTGCGCAAGCAATTACCATACCTACAATGGTGAATGCGATATGAATTGTTGGCCTAGGGATAAACTTAACCTTTACAAACTCTATGATGGGCCGTGTATGTACAGACAAGGGCAACTGTCGCATCATCAGACTCAAGAGCTATTGCAGCAACAGCATCAGCAGCAATTGCAGCAACAGCAACAATAGCATCAGCAGCAATTGATTGGTCATCATTAGCAATTTTAGAACTAAGATATAGGATCGCATCCTTGTTTTGAAAATTTATAATACAAATGTCTAATAGAAAATTTGGTTTTATTAAAACACTAGCCTCTGAATACGGCTTCGCCCGCGTGGTATCCGAATAAAAAAATAGCTGATGAAAGTAGCATTCGTCAATCACGTGACTGTTTTTTCGACGACTTACATTGCAAAATTAGAAAGAATTTTTGAAATCCTATGAGTAATTTTGGAGGTTACCCCCTACATACAAACTTTACCTCTATTATAATATTAGTATAGTTAGAAAGTCAGCTTCTAAATCAGACTGTAGTGTAACAATGTAATTATTTATGTAAATGTTATTTGAGCTTGTCTTATAGCTTTTAGGCCGTATTCCAGAATGGATCTTTAACAGTTGAAAATTGGCTCTGGAATACAGGCTTTAGACTACTTATCATAATTTTGACCGATAATACAGGCAAATTCTGTGTATCAACAAGTTAAAAAAAAATAAAAAAACACTTAAATTTTGTTTCCCGCCATGTGGAAATTTTTTGTATGATCTGCAAATATTGTTTGGTATTTTCTGTGTATAATATGTATGTATTTACAAAAAAAAATAATGAGTAGGCCCGTGCCCAACAGGGTTACGTCAGTAACCATTTATCGGCCGCCGCGGGACAGATGTTCTTATGATCTGTAAATATTTGTCTAGGGTCTGGGTATTTTCTATGTATAATATGTATGTATTTACAAAAAAATGTATATACCTTAGTAGTATAAGTATATAAGTAGTATATCAGTATCAAACTAAGCAGAACTTGTATTATGGGAACTACATGTTCCCATAATGTAGTTCCCATAATACAAGTTCTGCTTAGTTTGGGGCTAGATGATGCAGTGTGAAAATTTTCCAGCATTATTTATTATTTGCTGTAATAATATCTAGATCAGCTTACCTCATCGATGATCTGGCAAAAGTGTACAGCTACAGTAGCACTCTGTACATTGGGATATTTGCTTGATGAGTGGATCAATACGGATATCTTCTTGGAACGGATCTTGGAGGCGCGATAGCCGAAGACAAACAGCATGGAGTCTATAACATTACTTTTACCACTGCCGTTTGGTCCAATTATAGCTGTGAAGCTCTGAAAAAGAAAATTGATTTTTGGAGAAAACTTTTGGCAGCCAGATTTATGAAAAAGAACACCAACCTAGGAAATGAATGTAAGAGCTTCAATAAAGAGTATCCAATTACACTATGCCATCCAGTCACATTTTCAAAAACTTAATTGCCCAGCTGTTGACAGTCCTATATGCTTTATAAAAGTTTACTTGCTAATAGTTGTCAGTTGACAACTGATTTCCAGTTAGATTCAAGCAAACAGGATACAAGACAAAACAATTGTTTGTTTTTGTTAGCGACTTTAGTTATATTATTAATAATTAAACCTCCGTTTTTATGCCACAATAAGATTTCTATCTAAGCATAAAAATTGGAATTGGGAAAATTTTAAAGAAGAGTAAGTTTTAACAAGGATACTTGGGTCACAGGTCAACAACCGCTGAGCTCGGCCCAAATTCAATTAGTTGGGTTTAAACTGATACCATCAAAACTACAATGAGTACAAGGGCAGCAAAGGTTAAAATAGTCACTTTCCTAGTTTACTATTTCGTTCCATGTGTTACACACTGACCTTTTCTGTTTTGCAACTTATTAGAAAAATGAATTTCTCTCCACAGCTGCAGTTATTTCTTACCTTGTGAAATGGCCCCAAATACTGCGTCCCGGCGTAACTTTTGAAGTTTTCATTCACAATATGGGTAATAATCATCCGCGGGCCGGTAGGATCGAAGGTGAGAGCAGGCTTAGGGGCAGGTGGAATGTAGATATCACCAATACGTGTCCCGCCTTCTTCATCATCCGATATGTGATCATACTCTTCTTCGGATTCACTAACACTCGCTCTGGGATTGTTTCTAGCTTTCGAAGACGTTCCACTGCAACCGGCAGCAGGCTCGCCCACTTCCATCGGCTCGCCTGAATTCCGCTTTTTCATCCTCTTGGCTTTAAGCATTTTGCTTTGTGAACACGGCTCTATAAAACTAACCGACGTTGTAATATGTTAGGGCAATCAACTAGTTACTTCTTTAGCAGCAAAATCACTCGTTGCACTGTCGAAATTTGGAATTAAAATACGACCGTTTATTTTTCAATCTTTTTTCAAGTTCAACCAACAACAAAACAACAACGAACGGACGGACGGAACGGCGGGATAAATGTCGCCAGCTCGAGTCTCGGATTCTGTTTTTCATTTCTAACTCTAACCGCGCCGCGCACCGCTATCCTTCCAGACAATCTATCTTCTATACTAACTAATATTATAAAGAGGAAAGATTTTTTCCTCCGAAACTACTAAACCGATTTTAACAATTTTTTCACCAATAGAAGCTAAATTATGAAGAAGTAACATAGGCTATAATTTATTTTCCAAAAAATTAGAGATCCTTAAGAAAATTGCAATAATGTAACCCAAAGTAGAAAAAATTGCATCTATAAAATTCATTATTTGGCTATTGATGATACATAAGAATTATGAACTACATGATTAAAGTACTCATTATTACCTACAAAAGAGTCCTAGGAAAAAAAGGGAATATATCTAACTATCATAGTTAAGTCACAATAGCAGCTTTTGTGTTCTAAAATTTAATAAGATTGCCGGTAGTAGCGATCGTAGTACCTATTAATTCTTATTAAAATAAATAGTTTTATCATCAAAGGTATTTATGTAGCAGTAAAATACTTTACTGTTACTTTTTGTCCCGATATTCCCACGAAATTGAAACTCACGCGGGTGAAACCGCGGGGCGCAGCTAGTCCTACTAATATAATAAATGCTGTAATAATATCTAGATCAGCTTACCTAACCTAACCAGCTTACTTAACCGATTTTGATGAAATTTGGAATGTAGATAGTTTAAAATCTGGAATAACACATAAGCTAATCTAATTTTCGAAAATCGACCCTAGGGGTCGATTTATATAGGGCGGTAAAGTTTCGATGAAAAAAAATATTGTTTGATTCGCTGAAAACTCTGTACAAATAAACTTTAAAGCAAATAATGAAACACGTATTTTTTATTTTTTCAAAACTACCCTTTTGGGGTGTGCAATTGAGTTCTAAACTTTGTAATCCTTGGTTCGATTCATTCAAAAGTTGGTGGACATAGTTTGAAGCCTGGAGACGGTCATATGCTACTTTTATTAACATAACACGCGGGCGAAGCCGCGGGCAACAACTAGTTTATAATAAGGATATGATGTACAAAAACGCAAATGCCCAGTGTGTTAACATGACGTTTCAGTTTTACTATCAAATAACACACAAAATACAAGCTAAATATAAATTAAAAAAACCATCAAAGTGGGCTCCATAATTAATTACAGATTGGAGTACAAAGTAACCAGTTGGGGCAACTAAGTTGGCAATCCAGACTGGTCACTTTTTTTTTTTTTTTTTTTTTTATTTACCCTTCTAGGGTAGGCTATAGTCGTATGACCATACTGCCTTGTCTCTCGTAACTTTATTTTCATTCGTGAAAATGTTCAATTTTATGTCTTTCGTATACATTTCATTTGAAGTAAATTATCATCAAAGTACTTTGATGCATCTGAGTGAATAGTTTTGGAGTCAAATCCAAAAATTATTAGTCTTATATTTTCTTTTTTCATTACATTAGTCATTACGTTCATAGTTGTTTTTTGTTATTTACACAAACTTACTACATCAAAATTTGTACAAGATGACTTATCTTAACTTATCCTAGATCTCAATTACAGTACTAATTATGAATTTATATACATGATAAAAAATTGATGCATTTTTAAGTATATTTTGCACACAACGCGGGACCAAATCAGACTTCTGATAGATCTCAAGGAGGCCATCTATCAGCACAAGGCGCTGAATACTGAAAGACGGACACTCGAATATTATATGATTTATACATTGGACTTCTTGTGATTGGCAATGATCACAATACGGAGAATCATTCATTTTTAAACGATGAAGATGATAGTTGAGACGACAATGACCAAAGCGCATTCGACAGATTGTTGAGTAAAACTTTCTATTAGTAAAACATTTACTTCTACAGAACCAAGGTATGGAGTCTATCTGAACGTCCAAAGCAGCATACCAAGAACCTTTATTTTCAACATGCGTACAGCGATACGAATGCTTACACCAAGCTTGACACATTCGTTGTCTTAAAAGACTAACAACGTCTGTGTATGGTAGAGAAACATTTGCATCGCCGCTCTCAAGATTAGAAATTGTGTCTGCAAATTTAACAATGGTGTTAGCTAAATAATCTACTTTTTCGTTTCCTTCAACACCTTTATGTGAAGGCACCCACACAAAACTTACTTTAATATTTGCATCAGCTAATTCAACCCATAGCTGTTTTATGAAATAAATGATGTAGTTAGTATTAGCATGCAATTTGTTATTTGCTAAGTTCTTCAAAACACTCATGCTATCACTTACTACAACCCACTCAGTGTGCCCTAAATTACGATTTTTTATATGTTTCAAAGCGCTCAAGATAGCAACAGCTTCAGCTGTAAAAACACTAGCATTTTTATCAATTTTGTGACCAACACCCATATTTAGAGAAGGTTCAAATATGGCAAAAGACACAGCATTATCGTTTTTAGATCCATCTGTATAAACAAATTTGTGATTTGTCCACTTGGACAATATCGCATTAACTTCCTCTTTAGTTGACAAATCATTGTTAATAACTATATTCATTTCTGGGAATTTGCTTAAGAATGATCCTTGATAACAAGGTATATGACTGGATTGATAAATGTTTAGATCATCAAGGGAATGTATAAAACTTTGAAAACCCTGTAACATGAAGAAAGGTTTTAAAACGAGCTGAACATTGGACAAATTAGCCAAAAGACTATTGCTAGAACTGCTGTAAAGTTTCAAGATAAATCTTTCCTTCAGATAATTCAAACGAATAATAATCGGTGGTAGTCTACATTCAATCTGCATTGCATTTGCATTGTACTCCTAAATGCCCCTGTAATTAAGCGCAAGCATTTATTTTGAAAGACATTAATTCTATTTACAATTTTTACATCAGCAGCATAACAAAAGAAACCATATTCAAAATGACTTCGAACTAATGATTTATACAATGTTAATAAAATCCTTGGATCTGCACCCCAATAGGAACCAGACAAAGACTTTAAAATGTTGAATGCTTTGTTAGCTTTATTAATGACATGTCTAATATAATTATTCCAGGATAAATTATGTGAGAATAAGACCCCCAAAAATTTTACCTCAAGAGATACGGGCAAGGGAGAATTATCATAGTAAATATCAGGCATGGTGGTATATTTTTTGCCAAAGACAACAACCTTCGACTTCAATGGGTTAACATTAAGATCTAAGTACGAAAAATATTTGTGAAGTTTTGCCAATGCATCATTAACAATTTCAGCTACTTGAGCTAAATTTGTTCCCGACACATAAACAACTAAATCGTCGGCAAATTGTAGATTTCTTACACACGAACCTAAAATTAAATTTATACGACGTATATACAAAATGAAAATCAATGGTGACAAGATACCACCCTGACAAACACCTACCGAAGAAAGTCGTGGACCATGAAGGTGCCTATTGTATTTCACGAAAACTTCTCTATTTCTTAAAAAAGCATGAATCCAAGTGATAATTTTTTCAGGAATTCCTACCAGTGACAACTCTTGACAAAGAACTTCAATATTGACACTATTAAAAGCGCCAGAAATATCAAAGAATACAGCAACCAAACGATTGTTTACAGATAAAGAATCAAGTATATCAAGCTGTAACTGACAAATACTTTCACGAGCCGAACGATTCCTACGAAAACCAAATTGATTTGAAGGTAAGATTTTGTTTTGTTCAACATAAAATTCTAAACGTTGTTTTAACAATTGTTCAAATATTTTACCTGCACATGAAGTGAGTGCTATTGGACGATAGGAATCAGTACATAGCTTCGGTTTATTAGGTTTCAAAATTGGTACCAAACAATCTTTTTTCCAATCCAAGGGGATTTCATTATTTTCCCAGAGCGAATTCAAAACCTGTAGAAAAATTCTCAAACTATCTCTATTCAGTTTTTTAAAAAGAATATAAGGTATTCCGTCAAGACCAAATGCTGTATCTCTTCTAGAGGCGACGGCAGACGTTAGTTCACTAATTGAAAATTGATTTTCTAAAAAGCTTTTATTTGAATTGGTTTTAGTATCAAAATTATATGTATAAGGTCTGTGTTGCACAAAATCAGGAGTATATTTCATTAAAAAATTCGATATCCATGTATAATCTTCATTATTATTAGGATTGTATGTTTTATTATATTTTCGCATAAATTTCCATATTACAGATAAAGGAGTACAACGATTAAAAGTTTCACAAAGAGAAATCCAACTTTTTTGTCTTTCCACCTTCAAAGTAAGTTTTTTAATAGCCCGAAGCCTCTTGAACTTCAAATAGCTTTCTTCATTTGGGTTATATTTAAACTCTAAATATGCTTGTTTGAAATTCAAAACGGCCTCTGAACATTTTTGATTCCACCATGGAAGACGGGGTTTTTTACTAGAATTTTTAGCACAGGACTGACGACAATTTTCCATAGTAATATCTAAATGAAAATTAGGAATAGATTTTGCGACTGCTGTTCGCAAAATATGACAGAAATGCGTATAAGACTTCTGAGGGCATTGAATGTCCATTTCAAAATCAACCAACAATGAATCTACATAATTACAAAACATTTTCCAATCTACGAGTTTATAATTTGGGTAGATGGGTAAATGTTTATTGTTTAAACAATTAACATTTGAATCAATGATATTATCGCTGAGTAAGACTTTAATTTGTACAGGAAGGTGATAACTAGTACCAAGTGGAATATCATGAACAGACCATTCACAATGGAGTGCCAATGACGGCGAAACCAAAGACAAATCTAGTGCGTTTGGACGCCATGTCAACGAACCAATCGTTGTTGCTTGACCATCATTCAGCAATACTAAATTGTTGTCATCAATGACCTCCAAAATGTCCCTACCACGAGAAGAGTCATAACCACAACCCCAAGTGGTATGGTGAGCGTTAAAGTCACCTGCAAATATGAACGGACCAGGAATCGACTTTATTAATGTGTCAAATTTACCCTTATTGAAAACTGGATAACTGTTTGTCGGGCTATAAAAACTGACAATACTTACATATTTTTTATTAACTGTTAATCGGATACAAATATTCTGTAGTGAATCATCAAAATATGTGTTTATTTTGGAATAGGCGATACTGTTATGAATTAAAATGGCTACTCCGTTATGATCGTTTCCACAATCATTACGTTCAACGTTATAATGTTTTATTTTAAATGTTTGATAAGATTTAAACCATGTTTCTGAAATAATTGCAATATGAATGTTATTTGAATAAAGAAAATTGATAAATATTTGTTTGTTACTATTAAGACTTTGTGCATTCCACTGTATAATGTTTAAAAAATCCATTATGCAGTTGGAGGAAGCTTGTTACTGAGAGTTTTTTTCAGGGTCTCCCTAATGGACCCTGAATTTATGGGCACATCTTTGTTACTGATCATTTTTGTTATTGTTTCAATGAGGATGTTTATGAAAACTTCTGATTTCATTAAATTGTTGACTTGTACATCAAGGGTCCTTGCCGTCAGCTGCGGAAAGGATTTGGAATTAAAAAGATCCGAGTAGGTTGCCGTCCGGGACTTTACTTTATTCTCCTCGACTTTCTGTTTTTTTAATGGGCACGCGCTTGAAATGGCAATGTGGTTCCCGTTACAATTTTTACATTTGGCATTTTTGGGATCAACTTGGCATTGACGGAAATTATGACCCTCAGTGCAGATGGAACATACTTCCGCATTCTTACAAAATTTAGCAATGTGTCCATACCTCATGCATTTGAGGCACTGCTTAACAGGAGGTATGTACACATTTACCTCATGCCTCCAAGAGTCGAGGTATACATGTTCAGGGAGATTGGTGGATGCAAAGGTCACCGCGACTGCCTGCGTTGGCAGGAAGGATGCGCCACCATCGCCTCTCACTCTGCGCATAAAACGCCTCACCTGGATAACGTTCCTCGAACTTCCGATCAGAGAAAATATTTGCTTGTTAGACATCTCGATTGGGACTGAGGTAAGAACCCCAGTCACTTCGGTATCACCTGCCGGCATGCTGGCTTTGAGGGACAACTGCTCTAATAGCTTCTTATTCTGTAGGAACATGTTTGCATTGTTTGGGAGATCAAATGTGATCCCCACCTTATATTTGTTGATGGACCTTAGGTGCATGACGCCCGAAACACCATGCTCTCTTAATCCTTTTGAGAGGGCCATACGGTCCCTATCATTGAAGTATGTGTCGTCGGTATTATGCGTGAGAAAGACAATAAACTCACCTTTTTTTGAATCTTCAGGGTACTTACGTGAATATCCCGAGACCTTAAAGACTGCATACTTATCTACGCCTTTGTTTTTGGATGAATCCGCTGCTGCCAATTTGTCTTCGTCTGAATCTGAAGACTCAGAGTGCGATGCTTGCTGCGGTCCATCTGGAGGAGGTGGTTCCTCCTTTCTTCGTCTTTTCTTCGCCATATCGGGACACTACTGTTGGCCACACAGTTGACCCACCTATTTATAATTATTCCAAGCAAATAACAAGAAAGATTTGCCCGGTTTTGAAAAATATAAAATATTTTTTTCGAAAGACGCGCCTTCTCGTTTTTGCGGTTCCCGCCAAAAAAAAACCCAGACTGGTCACTCGTCACGGACCAAACTATTGTGCCTGACTGATGCCGATGCCAAATGAAATAAAATTGACTTTGACAATCTTTGAATCAATTGTTTTCCTTCTAGGTATATTGTCATAGAACCTCCTACTAGTCCTAAAGAAATGCTTTATTTATTGTTCTGAATAGAGAAGTCATATTTTTTTTAAGCAATTTTTTTTTTAGGAGTTGAGAACGTCAATAGTCCGCCAAGTAAAAAAAAAAAACAAACAAAAATGGCGAACCGCACGGTTAAAGACGCGAAATCTATTCGCGGAACAAATCCTCAATATTTGATAGAGAAGATCATCAGAGCTCGCATTTACGACTCCAAATACTGGAAGGAAGAATGTTTCGCACTTACAGCAGAGTTGGTCGTAGACAAAGCCATGGAATTACGGTACGTCGGAGGCGTGCACGGTGGCTTCATATATCCGACACCTTTTCTATGCTTAGTCTTGAAAATGCTGCAGATTCAGCCTGAAAAGGATATTGTGGTTGAATTCATAAAGAACGAAGAGTTCAAATACGTGCGTGCATTGGGTGCTTTCTACATGAGACTCACTGGATCCTCTGTGGATTGTTACAAGTACCTAGAGCCCCTTTTCAACGACAATAGAAAGCTGCGGCGGCAAAATCGCGAGGGGCAGTTTGAAATAGTTCATGTAGACGAGTTTATTGATGAGCTGCTGAGGGAAGAGCGCCTCTGTGATATTATTTTGCCAAGGATTCAAAAGCGGTTTGTATTGGAAGAGAATAATGAGATAGACCCTAAAGTTTCTGCTCTTGATGATGATTTGGACGAGGATATGCCGTCTGATGATGATAATGAAGGGGAAAGCAAAGAGAACAGGAGAGATAAGGAAAGGAGGGACAGAGACAAAAGGAGGGATAGGTAAGTTAATGTAAACTATAATAATAAGCTGTTATGTTATGATTCGGAACACATTATGAACTGTCAGTTCCATAGAAAATTGACCATAAAATTAATTAATTAATAATAATGGGTATACCCTTAGAATCATGCCTTATATTTAATAAATTAATTCTATTGGATATAATTATTGACTGGAAAGGAGTGGTAACAGAAATGTTAGATATCCAACAGCGAGATTACAGACATATTCAATGTTGCATGGATGATTACACTAGCGCTAGATTGTGGTGGATGGCACAAACTTAGGGAGGCCTCTATACCAAGCAGTGGGTGAAGTTGGGATGTGGATAATGTGATGATGATGGATATATACTATTCTACTACTGTCATAAACATGAAAGTTTGTGAGGATGGATGATTGTTACTCTTTCACGCTAAAACAACTGATTGGAAGTGGTTAAGCAACAGAAACTTTCTATGGAATTCTCAATTTTAGCTGCATTGCAGTACAGCACATCATACTAAAAACAGCATTTTGTCCTAAAAATCATCATCACATATTTTTATTTCCAAAATGATATGTGAATAAGATTAAATCTGGCTCTTCTGTCATAGTCCTATCAGCAGTTTCACCAAAAGATTAGTAAGCTATTGAGAAATTACATTATTAAAAAAATTGTTCCAAACTACTTACAAAAACGAGGGCATGTGCCAAATATAATGTTTGGATGTGTCTGTGACTACCCCTTACTTGGTATACTCAAAGATTTATGCACTAAGTATGCTGGGAATATGCTGTATTCCCAAGATGGACACACATACCATATGTAAAAAAATGTTTTCAGGTCGAAAGATCGTGATAGGCGTGACAAAGATCGCAAAAGGGAACGCTCCCGAAGTAGAGAACGAAGACGCGAGAGAGAACGGGAGAGGGAGAAGGAAAGAGAACGAGACCGCGTGCGGGAAAGAGAGAGAGAAAAGGAACGGCGGGACAACAGAGATAGACATGATTTGGAACGGAGGAGGGGTGGACGTTATTAGGATTTTTATTAGGAGTGTTTGAGAAATTTAAGAATAAGTTGTACAATTAATTTAATTTTGTTTTTTTTTTTTCAATTTGGAGATAAAAGAAAAAAGACTAGTGTCATACTTCAAATTGGTATTGAGAAAGTGTAAACATCCTCTCAAAAGGATAAATAGGTTAATCTTATACCATAATTAACAAAAATGTTAACTATGGTACCCTAACTCTCTTTATGAGAGTCCCTTTATGGATAGTGTATGGATAGGTGCCAATTTTATAGGGTTTGATATGATGGGTATAAGGATACTTAGTCATATCCTCACCGCATTTTTTAATACTAACCTATGGCACGTGCCTTGCATTTCTTTTAGTTCTAGGGGGTTGTAAGTCGTACCGCGTACTAGGCCAACATGGCTCCATCCAAAGCTATAATCCATATCCACAATATTGGTAAGAGCAATTTGGGTTATGAAAGATAACAGAAACAAAAATTCAATCAAAAAGTTTATTTAAAAATATTGCTTTTGGACAACAGATGCATAAAAATAATTTATAGTTTCATAATAATTTCATAAGTAACTAGCTAATAACCTGACTGAGTTTAAATATTTACATGGAATAGTTACCCACACTAAAATGACCTACCTACTTTAAATAACAAAGATCTTGTTGCTAACTGACCAACTGCATCAATAAGCTGTTCATTGAAAAAAAGTGTGGCACTGAGCTAGTATGACATGTGTTAACTACATGTAAAAGGTTGTTTGTTCGGTTTGTTAATTAAAAATCAGTATGTATTTAAATCTGATACCTAAAATATAGGTAATATATCCAAGATAATGCCTATTCTTAGCCTAAGGTAGTGCAGAGGGAAAAACAATTTTATGAAAGCTAAATAAAAGCTGTTAAGAGTTTTACTTATTTGTGTGTTGGTATTTATTACTTTTGCTTATAATTTCAAATACATTTATACTTTATACTGAGCATAACATAAAGAGATAACATTCTATAAATATCTAACAGTATAAAACTTAACCATTACTCAGATTCACTATAACTTACAAGATTTTAATATTTATTAAACACTATAATAATAGAGAAACTAAAGAAGAAATTAAGTACAAACTAATTAAATAACAAAAATCGAATCAGTGCTGCGATGTTAGCCTTATGGCTGAAAGTAGTCTCTTGCTAGATGGATATTCTGATATATGGCTGGCCAGCCCATAGTATAACAAAGCTAATTTTTTTTTAACTTTGTTTAACTTTACAAATTAAATTAGTAGATAAAGATTTAAAAAAAAAAAAATATCTACTAATTTAAATTTTATAATCTTGTAAGAAGTATTTTAGCATAACAAAATGCATTTTTATACAGGAATAATATAATCTAGCTAGCTTAAATTTATTACATTTTCCATGTTTTATTCTGTTTACTTACATGCAAATATTTGATAATACATGTTTTTCAGCCTATTTGGAGTAACTGAAAAATTACATTAATTTTTTTTTGCCCATTTATTAACTGCAATTATAAATCTATTAGTCCATTCGGATGATTAAGAGACTGCCATTACAAATTTCATCCATTTGGTTAGTGAAGTAACTATTTCATTATTCTTGATACTATTTCTACCTGCTCATGTCCCATTTTTGGGCAAAAACCACCTTTATTTCGATTATTTTAAAAATAACATTATTAAAAACTAGTTGACCCGACAGACGTTGTTCTGCCTTTAAATACGATAGATGCGAAATTCAACAACCATGAAGAATTAACCACTGCTGCGTTCGAAACCAAGAACAGTTTGTATGGGAGAAATAACCATTTTTTTACATATACCAGGCAATTTTTAACAAATTTATTTTTATATAAACTTAAATCGGACTATTACGAACATTTTAAAACAGAAAATAATCACATCGGTCTAGCCATTCTCAAGTGATGCGTTTACCAACGAACAGCATTTCGTTTTTATTTATATAGAAGATGGATCTTCCAGTCCATTCGGAGTACACTCACGGGAACTGACCCCCAACCATTCTGAACGTCCCCCAGTGCCGTGTACGCTAGAAAGTGGGTGCGTTCATGATGAATATTCGTTCTTCCTCCTTCTTAATCCATCGCAGCAGGCGGTCGACCGCACGTATGGTCTGATCCTTCTCCATCAAAGGATCAAAGGTCACATACAGTTCGAAGCCGTTTGTTACCTAGGAAATAACATAGATTTAGGTTTGAGTTCCACAACACAATAACAAAAATAATGCTGGACATTTTTCCATTTTTCATACAGCATCATATAGCCCCAAACTAAGCAGTACCTACTTGTATTATGGGAACTACATGACTGATATAGTTTTTTTAAACACACATATTATACATATAAAACACCCAGACCCGAGACAAACAATTGTTAATCATACAAACATTTGTCCCGAAGCGGGAATCGAACCCGCAACCTTTTGCGTCTCAGGCAGGCCTTCGTCCACTGCGCCACAGAGGTTGCCAAAACGACAATAAACGGACGGTCAAGTCAAATCATTAATTATGTATATAAGTCATGTAGTTCCCATAACAAGCTCTGCTTATTTTGGGGTAAGATGATGCTTTGTGAAAACGCTTTGTGCGTTTGACCTGTTATTTTGTTGGTGAACTAGGGTCTTAGGACCTTACTCATAAAGATTATTAAACAGGTGATTAGATTACCTCGATAGCGTGGCTGGCGAGTAACTTAAACGATAGGTGCGGGTTCGATTTTTACTGCAGGACAAACGTTTACATGTTCTGCAATTAGTCTAGGTATTGTGGTACCATGGTAGGTACTCTTAGATGCACACGATACAGGGATAAAAACACGATACGCCCTTGTGGTACCCGGATTAAAAGTACCCTATGTGTTATTCTACGTAACAAACTATACCTGTTTCAAATTTCATTTAAAACGGTTCAGCCGTTCTGTAGATATTTAGCAACAAACATTCCAAATTAAGCATTAATAATACTACAGCAAACTTACCCAAGCTAAAATAGTATCCTCAGAATTCGATCTGAAAATCAACTTCGCCGGCGTCGAAGTGCAATGTATTTGACTGCAATACTTTCTATAATTCCTCACATAATCCATATCACTCATTTTCTCTACTTTCTTATCCAATATATCGCCTCCTTCTTTATGTCTTATCCTGTAGTCTTGCAATCTATCCAGGCATATCGGATCTGATGTGAACAATTGAGCGGTTGACTTGCATTTGTACATGAAATGTCTTATTTCGGGAATGCCAATGTGTTTTAAGATATTGCTAGTGGGTAAGTCTTCGCTTCTGTTCAATGCGTCATTGATGGCCGTTAGGCATTTAAGTTTCCGTAGTTTTTCGGTGATATTGTGCTTCGCTTGTGATAGAGGGAAGAATGCATCTCTTTGGACAGTCAGTAGGAGTAGGCAGGCTTGGCAGTCTTCAGATATGTAGGACACATGACCGTGGAGGAAACCCCTGAAACAAACAGGTAAACTTTAATACATTTATTTATACAACTAGGTACAAGTAGGTATATACAAAAAATACAGATGAAACAGGTAGCTATCTTAAGACAGTTGCAAACGATCTATAGATAGCTCTACAGATCCAGATCACTACCAAATTGCGGCCAGTATCGTTTCCAAAATACTGGCCGCATTGCCACGCTGAATGGCAATCGTAGAAACTAAGCAGTACACTTTGTTCTGTCGAATAAGTTAAAAAAAACTAGTAATGAGATCTCATCCGTTATTCAGAGCCATTTAAAACAAACAGGCAAGTTTAGTTCAGAATAATATTGGGTCAAATAAATTCATTTAAATCTATATAAATATACATTAGACTAAAAGGTACCTATGTATAACAATTCAATATGACATCATTTAAAGTTTTACAAGTTTTGGACATTGTTAAGCCTAGTAAATTGGCGTCGATTCTCTTGTACACACGAAAATTTTATCTATCGCTCTCTCATACTATCAGTAACAAAAGAAAGAGCTAGCAACAATTGTAGATAGCAAGAATTTTACTTCTGTCAAATTAGTTAACGTGTCGCCCTGCTTCGTGTTCATAGACAGCATGTTTTGAAATCACGATCAAATCTAACTAATTTGACAGCACTACAATTGTCTCTTTTCCATTGCCATTTTTTTAGTGGAATATGGGGCAGGTTGAGGCATGCTGGCCTAGAAAAGGGCCTAGTGACCTGTGGTGTAAGAAGGCTCCTCACCAGCCAATCAGCCTTTCTTTCCTGGCTTAGTCACGAAGGAACAGGCAGTAGATAAAACCGACGTTATAAATAAATTTTGACTTTGAGGAACAGATAATAACTTTACCGCTGCACAATAGTTCACATTTGTTAGATGATCTCATTGAAAAGTTTTCATCAATTCGCAAAATCAGTTCTTAGCCTAGTCTTCGTTTCATTAACAACTAATAATAACGCTGAAGTGTTTGTTTATTTTTTTGTTTGAACGCACTAATCTCTGGAACTATCAGTCGTATTTGAAAGATTTTTTTTTGTATTCTGATAGCCCAATTCTTGAGGAAGGTCATAATTATTTAATATCACGCTACGGAGCCGAGCAAAAGAAGTAATAGCACGTTGTGACGCAGTGGGTAAGGGGGCCGTGGGCGGTCGTAGCACAGCTAGATGACAATAGAAGAAAGCCCATCGGCTCGTTCATGCATTATTTTTTTTCGTGTTTATCGTACGTTCGTATCATTCATGCATTATTTTTTCGTGTTTAACTTACGTTCGGCTCATTCCTGCATTTTTTTTTGTGTTTATCTTACGTTCGTATCATTCATGCATTTTTTTTTCGTGTTTAACTTACGTTCGGCTCATTCATGCATTATTTTTTTCGTGTTTAACTTACGTGCCATCAAATTTCGGCAAACAAATCGGCGTCCAACTTTCCGCAGTCTTAAAAGACTCCGAACTCCTCACCAGGTTGAAAAGCAGGTGGATATCGGACGGATGGAGCGTGTATTTCTTCATGCGGACTAGCGTTATCAGCTGGTTTCCAGCTATTAATATAGCGAACACTAGATCCCGGATTTTGTTGCACGAGCTAATAATGGCGTTGGTTATGTTCTCACGGGCTTTTTCTGGTAATGGTAGACACCTTACGGCACCTGAAATGTTTTTAAAATTTCATTAACAAATCGTTGACCGATAGTGGTGGCTGGGTGGGCGAAAAGCCGGCTGAAACGGAAAGGTGCGGCTTAGATTCCCGCCGCGGGATAAGTGTTTACACGTTCTACAGATATCTGGGTACTGTCGGCGTATTGAAGCCCAAAATCATTCTTCATGACACTCTTTCGGGGATCAGCCATATCGATTATCTCTAGTAAATCGGTACATGGGGTCACCCATAAATTCTGGTTTTGTCTAAAATCCAGCATCCCGGTGATGTAGAGCTGCTAAAACAGGACCTGATTGGCCCACGCGTCGCAGAGGGGACTACATATTTTGTGCCTACAACCTATCACGGCACCTATTATGGTAAGTAATGTACATATATCTCGTGTCAAATAAAATAATTTTCTTTCTTTGCGTGCGAGGAATCGGCGACCATTCACTTTAAAATGTTAAATTCACGTATTTTTTAATCTGACGTTCCAATATTATCCTTGTGAATACAATGAATAAAAACCTATTGACTTTCTTTATATAGTTAGAGTACCTAATAAAAATGCTGGATCCTTTTCCATAAATATGAGTAAATGGTCTATTAGTCTCTCGGCGCCAGACAGAAGTCTTCTCAGGTCGTAGTTCCGTCTCTGCTCAAATATCCTGTTCAGTTGCGTTAGTGTGAGCACTGATACTATCTGATTGAAGGCGTATCTGGAAGGAGACATCATTTATTAAACACTAGCTACCGCCCTCGGCTTTGCCCGCTTGGTACCCGGATAAAAGGTAGCCGATACCTTTCCGTCTGTTAGTGACCTGGATATCTAGACAAATACTACTTTCTGTTTGCGTTTACGCCTGCAATTGAATTGTATGAAAATTACATTAGCTGTGGTAACGTCACATGACTGCTGCCAAGTTTTACCTAGACAAATTTGCGTTAGCGTGAAAGGAAAACTAAGCGTGAGGTGTTTGTTTAGACCCTGTATCAGTTGAGCTATCTATAGATCGTTTGCGTCAGTCTTTAGATAGCTAGCTGTTTCATCAGTATTTGTATAATCTACTTGTACAATATATTATTTTACATATTTCAATTGGCATTTTATTTTAATTTTATATGCTGTTTAGTAAAACAAATACTAACCGAGGCGACCTACTCACGAGGAAACCGGTTCGGCTATCCCTCCCGCGACCCCGCGCCCGGGAGGAACCCTGACTTGGCCGTCCATCACACAGCGACTGACGTGTCGAATTTATTATATTATTCTTACAGCCACCTAAAGGGTTATTATTGTAGTTCAGCTCATTAAAGGAAACATCCTCATAAATAAAGGAGTTTAATCGAAGAGGCTATCTACCTAGCAATCTACTATCCTCAACATATGCCTTTATTGTCACTGTCTTTTATACTCTGTAGCTCTTAGTTTAAAAAAACAGAGACAGAAAAAAAGTAAAATCTTTTTTTTTATGGACTGTTGGGTTTCACTTACGTCAGCTGAAGTACTAGCTGCGTCTCGCTCTCATTGGACTTAGACACAGCAACCAGAATCAGTGGTCCCTTCACAAGGAACACGGCCTTGCAATCGCCGGTGCTGATGCAGCGCAAGATATCCTGGTTCTGCTCCTCCACCACGGAGACAAGGGCCTGGATCACTCCGCACAGACCTGCCAGTTTGTCCTCATTACCATATCTAGAAATAAATTGGATTTGGGAACTTTTTTTTAACTGCTAATGCAATAAAAAACACCTGGCTCACCTGTTGATGATTGCTTATTTTACACTCGACATGCGCGCCTGGCCCGCCTAACGCAGCGGGCAGCCTTAAAAGTTGATTGAAAGAGACTTAACTCTTAGAAATGTCTATCTATCATACAAAGCGAGCCACCTCATATTCCATGGTTTGCCAACATTAATTTAGATAGGAAATACATTGTAATTTCGCATAGACTGCGCTCCGAACATATGCCAGTGAATAGTTTCAAATTTCTAATGAAGAATGTAAATAGTCCCAATTGTGAAGCCTGTGAAGTTAAGATGTATACCACCTTTTAGAGGAGTGTGTCCGGAGTGCATCAATGAGAGTATGATTAGGAATTTTAATGTTAACCAACTCGACATGGGCCTGTTTCAGGGCATATTAGCTGCGCAAACTTCAAGTACAGCAATCATGCTCTACCCGTCCATATACGAGCTGGTTCATGAAAACGTTTAGTGTAGTCTGCGAGGGTACGATAGAACTGACATCGTCGAAAATCGACGGAAATTCTAAAAAAAATAGAATAAAAAAAAACAGGCTATCAAATAAACCTAATCAACTGGCTTAATTTACAACACTAATTGTAACAAATGTGCTGCGCTCAATGACCTCTATTCTCAATTATCAGTAAAAGAGTGACAGTTTAAATTAAGTTTATTTGATGTACAATAAAAACGGCACTAATAGAATACATACACTCAAAACGTCAACTGCACACTCAACAAATGTGGTTTATGGCCAACTGGCTGATCATAGATGAACTAAGTGGAGAAAGTCAGTGTTGGTCAATGCCATTAGTTGAGTCATTGGTATTTTTTCCATCATCTTGTGTTACATCAGTCAGTCGACCAGCCCCCAATTACACTACAAAATGGCAATGGGTGACAACAATTCAACTGGCTAGCTACATCTTAGAGTTCCCATTGTCAAGTATTAAAGGTTCTGTTTTTTTTTCTCAAGGTTTTTTCATTTTCAGGCCATGTCAGGGCTTGGTGTTGTGGTACCACAGTACTTGTAGTTCCTGATACCTACGTTACAGGGAATCCTAGCATGGGGTCAGGACTATGCATGTGTTTGTTGGGTGTGTTTATGTTTAGGTGTTGCAGTACCATGGAACTTATAATTCCTGATACCTAAGACAAAGAATCCTAGTATATGACTATGAATGACAGGACTATGTATGTAACTGCTTGGCATTTTTATCACCTTGAATAAATAGGTTTTCCTGCAGAGCTCAGTATGAACACATGTTTTTCCTTGTTTACCAACTCTGGTGATTGTAAATAATCATCTCTCTCATCATCTGTGTCTCCGTTTTGTTCTGTTAGATTGGCATTGCTTGATGACCCTGACATTGACTCCTGAAATACAAACTGGTCATAATATGCACTACAGCATGTTTAAGTGAACATTCAGTCATTAGGTTAAATTATGTTTGATATTCCTTATTGTATGCCCAAATTGACACTTAACTATATAATGTTTCTTAGCCTTTTTTTCAGGTACTTTTGTTGATTTTCACAGGTTTCACTTCTATCATTCTCCCTTGCTATATTCAAAATTATATGACTAAACTTATAAACTAAACTCTTTAACTATATTATATGGACAAATATAGCATCTGAATCACTTCATATAGTATTATATGGCCCTGGAACCTAATGGCCCTATGAAAATAATTAAAAAAACAATCTGGTTACCACTCTGTAATTTGAAGGTTGAACCTTTAACACCCAAGCTTACCTACTTTTTCACCATACCTACTGGTTTTAACAAGGGTCACCTTCCTATATCTTTTTTAAGGGCCTCTATACGGAAATTTGGTGATGATAAAACTATAATTTACAA
Organism: Perizoma flavofasciatum; assembly: GCA_958496245.1. Taxonomy (NCBI): domain Eukaryota; kingdom Metazoa; phylum Arthropoda; class Insecta; order Lepidoptera; family Geometridae; genus Perizoma; species Perizoma flavofasciatum. Next base: position 6,238,892 of record OY292442.1, read on the forward strand.
ATATTCAACCTATAAAACTCACATCTTTACTCTGCAAATCGTCTGTAGATTTGGTCACTTTTAAGTCAGCGTCCTTAGTTTCACCGATTTCACTCTGTATTTCACTAATTGTACTATTTTTCGCAGCCAAAGCGTTCCTTTCTTGTAGACTTGAGCTCATTTCGGAGGCGAACTCTTCGAAAGAATCTGTTGGGTTCAGAACACTCTCCGGACATGCACCTGGTTCTAAGTCACCGGAAACATTGTCCGAAGCTTTTGAAATAGCGGCTGCACTATCTTTAGATGTTGAAGCCATTTCTTTACAAGTTTTATATTATGTAGAAATACCTAGCTATTTGCGTTTGAAAATTGAGGGTTTATTATTGCTTTGCTATTGCTAAATGTTGTAGCCACAGATTAAAAAAATGTAGCGTTCCAGGTTTCAGAACAGGAGAGACACTAGGTACTAATTTATTTAGCTCAATCTAATTTATCTTCATCCATCTCTGTTGTTTGCTAAAGGCTGATCGATTGGTTCCGTTTGTTCGTCGAGCTCTAATGTTGAATCTGTCAAACATCTAACTTGCTTTGCTTGACAAAGAATGTCGTCCTTGACATTGACAGTGACTTTTCAGTTTATTTTTTAGCGTTATCTGTGAAGTGTCGAGAGATTCTACACGTAGGTGTGGAACTCTCGACACTTCACAGATAACCCACGGATTAATGTTTACGTAGGCATTATGATGCGGCACGCGGCGTAAAAAGGCTGAAAGAAATAAAAATTGCGTAGCTTAGTAACACCCCCTTAACTTCTGGCCCGGGCAAATTGAAAATTGGCGCGTCGCGCGTTAAATGGTCGCAGCGACGCGTTGACATTGCCATTCAGCGTGACAATACAGTCAGCATTTTATAAACGCTTCCTGGTAGTGATACATATGGATCACTTCAGCTATCTATAGATCGTTTGCAGTCTTTAGATAGAAGCTGTTTCATTTGTATATAACTAGGTACTTGTACATAGATGGAAACATTAAATTTAAATTATATAGTTTTATTAATTAACATTATAAAATGCCTACTGGACTCTAGAGACCAGTTAAATAATGATGCAAGACTTAGACTTACATTTCTTTCAGGATATGTAAAAAAGTACCGAAGTAGTATGAAGACATCCGGGACACGACGTAAAAGAAGCCGTCTGAGATGCGACAGATGCGGATTCGATGTCAGCTCGAGACAAGTGTTTTCATGATCTGTGAATATATTTGTCCCGGGTCTGGGTTTTGTTTGCGACTGTTCGGTGTGGTTTTTGTTTTCTTGCTTTATTACATCACTATTATAGGCTTCGTAGCGGTACCACAAATAACATCTCATTTAAAAATGAAAAGCCACCTCAGAAATCCAATCCTTGATCGTGTCTCTGACATATTTTGCCTGAGGGGCAAACAATGTATCTATGGGGAGTGAGACATGTCCTTTGCGTTAGCGTGAAAGGAAAACGAAGCGTAAGGCATTTGTCTAGCCAGCAGCATTTGTTCGTCACCAGATGGTCCGCACCCACTGTACACTGTGATGCAAGACGATCGCCACCTTCCGCTCACTGCGCCAAATTGATGACCTTGGTGGCGCAGCGGGCTAATAGTCAGCTGTGACATAAGAGGTTCGATTCCCACTGCAGAGTAGAAATAACTAAAGACCACCATATACCCACGACACACAGGGGATTCTAGTGTGGAGTCGAGTCAGGACTACGTATACTACCCATGCGACGAGTCAAACACAAACATAAGAGTACTAGAAGTTTTATAAATTCCTTAGGTCATAGAAATGATTTCTTATATATATTATATAAGTAGGTAGGTGGTGTCTACCTACAAAAATAACAGTATTTATGAGTAAATAACTATCGATTCAGCTATCATGGAGTACCTAGAAGTCTAGAATACCTTCCTAGTCCACCTATCTTATCTATATATTCTCGCAGGCTACGAACATTTGTAAAAAGGTACCTCCCTAGGTAGCTAGCTAATTTGGTATTTTATTTAACCTAGCAAGGAGACTAATGAGCTTAGGTACTTAAATAATAAGTAAAAACGTATTTAAATGTTATTATATAAAAAAAACATTAAATTAATAAATAAACATCCTTAATTAGGTAGGTTCACATTTTGTGAATATGTACTAGTAACAAAACTAAACCATTCACAATTAACAAGCTTTATCTTTTAAAGCTTGTTAATATTGAATGGTTTATGGTAGGTGACATGATAAGGTAATGATTTTTTTTACTCAAATAAATATTAATGTTAACAAGCAGTCTTTCTTTAATTTCTTAAAAAGGGTTAGCAAGGCACTTTTATGTACAACTAAGGTAAACTCAAGCAAAATAAAAAATATGATTGAACTTTTAGATATAAAAACTAGTTAATCATCCTCTTATAGAATGGAAACTCGTGCCAATGCCCGGATTTCCGGATTGCCGGAATGCCCGATTCGAGGACAGCGGAATTTATAATATCATTTCTCGTTATCTTCCGTTGTGGTGGAGCTCAACGCTTTTCCACGAAGTGAGCCGCCGCGCCACCTGTCCGCCACATCCAAAATTGTATAAAACGACAAGTAGGGCGTCTAGACAATATATACCACTTTCTTTTAACGCCTGTGAAACTATTGAATTGTATGGAAATGACATAGCTGTTGAAATGTCATGTGTTGTGCCAAGTTTTTCCTTGACAAATTTGCGAGTGTGTAAGGAAAACTAAGCGTGAGATATTTGTGAGAGCCCCTGACCTGGCTGCCTTGTATGTGAACATCTAGCTTTAATACGCAGTCTTGCCTGTGTGACATGACGCGGTGCTTTTCTGACTGAAATGGCAGAGATGCGGACAACAAAGGCTTTACTTAGCATGGGGGTTTCCATTCTGTAACGCTATTTAACAATCACTAGGTAATTAATTAATAATTTTAAAGTGGCTATGAATATTTGGATTTTGGTTAATATTATACTTCTAATAATTATTATTATACAAAGGTAAAATTTATTATCTATCTACTTTAAGCTGCAGTTTAAATAGATAGCCAACATTGCACAAATGTTTAATTCCTAAATTTTCTAATCACCAAAAAACCACAGAATTATTGTTTGCTGTAGCATCCAATATCAAAGTTTTTTTTTAAATAATCATTATTTATTTACATGCACTAACTAAGTGGTCATTAATAACTTCATTCAGGCTTAAATGAAGGGCTAATCTAAGTGCTGAACAAGCATTTTGTTGCAAACAGTAATCAGTTCCTTAGGTAATTAAGTGCTACTTTAGTCTCAGTAATTTCATGTGCAATTTTACTGACAAATTATACTTAATATTATCGAGACCCTTATCTCAAAATAATAATAATATGACAAGTTTCAGGTTTCTATTGAATAATATCAATTTGACAAAAGTTACTGCCACTAGTTACTGGCGGCGCCACCGCGCCAATTTGTACAGTCCTTAAAATTTTGTCATCGTTCATGTGCTAGGTGGAACCACATAATTAATGCTAGCTACTGCAATGTGGTATTAACTGCCAACACTATCCACAATGCGAATTTACATCTTAAAAATGTTTAGATCCCATATTTGTTGGTAAACAAAAAAATGGTTACTCAAAATAATAATTCAAGAAAATCACAACATACTGTTAATTCACAACATATCTCTCACAGACTCATTAGGAATCTTCTCCCAAATCTGCCCTGATCTATAAAGTCTGTATATTTTATCACTAACCAGGCTTTGGCCAAACCTCAGCATGGCACCTTCAAACTTATGTGGGAATACTTGCATTTGCGTTTCATTGTATCCTAAACCATTAGGATGGTAAGCTTTAGGATCTCTACATTCTGTATACTTATGAACGCCTATTATGTCCAAAGGAGTTACTTTACTGGCTGATGTCAGGTTGTAAATATCTTCAAATAAAATCATTGAGTCTAAATTCCTTATGTACACTGATTTCATCTCTTGCGGTGTGGTGAAGTAATGTGATTTTCTCATAATATCCGGATAGCCAATCTCTGTGTTGGAATCAATTTCTTGATTAAGACAGAACAGTAACGGTTTGATTTCAATTGTACGTAACTTTCTTGTTGGGTCGAAGTCGTCTATGACAGCTTTAATGTTGCTGTGTACTCTTGGCACGAGGAACTCATCCCATGATGAAACCATGGCATGACTGGCCTTATTTGTTTCATCTTTATCAAGTCTGAAGTGTCTAAATAAACAGTCCAATTCTATGGCATTCCGTACTATGCTGTAAGACTTTGCAAATACATAAGGATAATTTAAAGGGAAAAACTGAATATCCCATTGGGTAATGTCCGATGGCAATAGATTAAGCCTTCGTATGATGTCTTCAGAGATCATGCTATCATATATTGTGAAATGGTTTACCCCCATCATGTGATGGTAAACTAGGAATTCTATGAAAGAGTCTCTGGATACCAATGGTACTTGATTCGGTATAACACAGATAGCAGGGACAATGTTGTTAACAAATTGAATACTAGCCCTTTCTCTCGGTTTCCTTTTTGTGTTGACCTGAATAACTTTGATTATAGGGGCATGAATAGGATTTATGTTGTAATCGTTTACATAGAAGCTCACACCTTTTGGTTTTCCCAGATCCTTATTCAGATAACACTGAAAAATGTACAATCTATAGTCTTTTATCGGGTCTGAGGCTATGTTAAAGCTAAATCTTCCTACTTTAGGTTTGTCAGTATTCTCCAGCCAGATATTACACCGAAAATTAGGTTTAATGTGCGCTCTGCCTACTACAATTGTATCAATGTTATGTGCATGCAGCGGAGTCAGTTTTTCATATTTCTGATATGAGCGTAGGAAGGATGAATACGAGTAGAAGTTATCATCGATCTGTTGGAACAATGGAGGTGTTTCTCTGACTTCCATTGAGATGTTTCGTACGATTTCTGAGAGCATGGTAGCGTTGAATCCAGGGCCGCAGAATTCTATTTCTGAGAGGCCTGGCTTACCAAAGATATTGAGCACTTCCAACACATATCTTAGTCTGTAATACTCGTGGCGGTATATTAGTAAAGTAACGATGCTCACGAAACATACAATGACGAGAATGAGCTGATAATACTTTCTCATGATGCTTCCCGAATATTTTCTGTGTGTCTTCATCTACGCCGGCTTCTGAAATCAGACGAGAGATCATGAGATAAATGTTTTACGGAAACTATCCTAACTAGACAATTATGTTTAAAGGATGCACCTAGTGGTTATCTATGAGAAGCTTTCTTACTTAGATAGGTATCCTCCCTCAGCCCCTCACCCTGGTAAACAATCTCAACGAAAACAATTATTTGGAAAAAATAATCATGATAAAACCTAAAACCATAGAAGAAATAACCACTACGTTAGGTAGATACGTTTACGTAACGTACTTGCGTTGCATCCTGTCCTAGTAGTCTAGGCAAAGAGAAGTAACGCTACGCTAAGAAGAGCGGGAACTTAGAACATAACAGTTCGAAAAGGATCTAGATCTTTTAGTGACAACATAAAAAAAAATACAGAGGTACCAACCAAACAGCCTAATATCAAAACTGCCAATCATGGATAGTGCTGTCAAAAGTCGATATTCTAGGGCTGCCCCGCATTTTATCGACATCGATAAAACAAAAATTATTTCTGCAGCCCCGCCCCGTCTGCTACATTTAAATTACATTACATAAAGGGAATAAATAAAACATATTTTTTTTTACCCACATACTCTGCTTTCTTTACAATACCCTCCATAATCCTTGCTCATCTAACTACCTCAAAGAACGTTTTTCTCCATTCTTCCCTCGTCTTAAGACCGTCCTGCTCGTTCCTCTCAACATCTTCGACTCCTGACCCCTGAGCATTCAACCTCTTTCTATACGGACTTTTTTACGGTCGCGGCGATCCAAGAAAGAAAGCAGAAAAAGGTTTAAGAACAACCTTGTTCTGCTTTCTTGGATGTATCTTATATTGATTCTTCAGATTCAGCAAAGTTTTTGTTGACCCGCTGGCATCGACATACAAATCGAATCTCATGAAGCTTTTCAATAGGCACATGAACAAGATCTTGTTTTCCAACTACACGAACCCACTCTTTACACCTTAAATTGAAAAACAATATTACCAATGGCAGGCTACATAATAAATAAATAAGCCTTATTTTCAGACACAAATTACTTGTCATTAACATTATCTAATAAGTGGCGATGGGCTTGCAACCTGTCACGTGAAATGCTAACTAGGGACTTGCAAGACGTGGGCATCTGCCAAATGTAATGTTTAGATGTGCCTCTGTCTCTAGCATCATCAAAGGTCTATGCACTGAGTATGTATGTATCTGAGGATTTCAATCATAGGGAATGCAGTCGTGTGTTTGTTTTATGTTTACATTACATGTCCTTCATTAATAATAAGTCAAAGGTCCTACTACCTACAGCTGGTGAAATCTATGAATTTAAGACTGGGAGAAAACCAAAAATGATCGTGTTGGTAGAAGCCATATGCCAAGCGTAGTATATATTATACTAATTTGTTTATAAGTAGTAAATACATTCAAATTCTATGTAAAATTATTCATACAACAAATGTACATAGATATACGACAACCTCTGTGGCGCAGTGGGCGAAGGCTCATCTGAGACACAGCAGGTTGCGGGTTCGATTCCCGCCGTGAGCCAAATGTTTGTGTGATCTGCAAATATTTGTCTCGGGTCTGAGTGTTTTCTATGTATAATATGTATGTATGTACAAAAAGAAGTATTTAATTAGTATATCAGTCATGTAGTTCCCATAATACAAGCTCTGCTTAGTTTGGGGCTTAATGACGCAGTGTGAAAAATGACCAGCATTATTATTTATTTATAGATGAAAATTCACTCACTAACTCAAAAAAAAAATACAAGACCTACAAAGCTAAAAGTCGACATGCATGTTCCTCCCAGGTCCTAGGTTAAAAAGGTTCCCGAAAATTCCCACGGGCAAAGTCTGGGTCTGGTGGGCCGCTAGTAGTATTCTATAAGTTGTGTGAATTAGGGATATAAAGTACTTACCAGTTTTCATTATCCACCTCTTTCTTTTCTCTGACTCCACAAACACTATTTTTACATATGTTTAGTAGGTGCAAAACAAACTTTGAACAAACTTTAACTTTTCTTTGCGTCATCTACATGTACCACAGCTACGTACAAACGACCACCATCTTTAATTATTATTTGCGTAAAATTTTGACGTTTTGTTTTTTGTCGTGACTATGTTGGTAGGATTGTATCTGATCGAAAGGTTGGTACACAAAAGTCTAGATCACAGTATAATTTTTATTTTGTATTGTGTTTCCAACTGGTCTGAGGTATGCAAATGTACAGTGCGTACACTCACTACATAGGAAATACACACACACACCACACAAACACACACAAACATCAGTTTGGTTCCATCTGTTGCTCAGACTCTCATGAGACTGATGTTTTCAGTAGAACTCACTAAATATACACTCATTGGACACTTTCCACCCACAGTTTACAATCGCACTACTCTTCACCCACACACTACACTTCACATCAGATCAAGTGTTAAAAACTTTAAACGCCTTACAAAATAACGATTTAAATAAACCTAAGCAAAAGCGAAATATCCTATGACAAGTATTTTTTAATGAAAGGAGATTTGCTCATTGTTAAAATTATGTATCTTTTGGAAACTCAATATAAACATTTTGTGTTTTTTTTTGTTAATAACCACAACAGCGCTACCAACCGGGTCTTGTCAAAAGAGATAGATAAAAAGAAAGATATTTTCATAATTTTTAACAATAATAAGTTAAAAAAGTAGACAGATGTAGGTTATATTAAGAAAAAGCTTTATGATGATTTTATATACAGAGAATATTTATTATCTGTTATTTCAAAAACGACAATATTTCTTAGGATTGGTCGGTAAGTGAAACGGATTTCAAAATCAGATAGACCACTGAGAGATTAAAAAAAAAGCAGTACTTCTTTTTAATAAAAAAAATACTTAGAATCTACCAGCTCATAAGTAATTAGGTACCCGCATTTTTTTAAAATACCCGTGAATCTGGGAATTACCTTCGAAAATTAGGTTTAATGTGCGCTCTGCCTACTACAATTGTATCAATGTTATGTGCATGCAGCGGAGTCAGTTTTTCATATTTCTGATATGAGCGTAGGAAGGATGAATACGAGTAGAAGTTATCATCGATCTGTTGGAACAATGGAGGTGTTTCTCTGACTTCCATTGAGATGTTTCGTACGATTTCTGAGAGCATGGTAGCGTTGAATCCAGGGCCGCAGAATTCTATTTCTGAGAGGCCTGGCTTACCAAAGATATTGAGCACTTCCAACACATATCTTAGTCTGTAATACTCGTGGCGGTATATTAGTAAAGTAACGATGCTCACGAAACATACAATGACGAGAATGAGCTGATAATACTTTCTCATGATGCTTCCCGAATATTTTCTGTGTGTCTTCATCTACGCCGGCTTCTGAAATCAGACGAGAGATCATGAGATAAATGTTTTACGGAAACTATCCTAACTAGACAATTATGTTTAAAGGATGCACCTAGTGGTTATCTATGAGAAGCTTTCTTACTTAGATAGGTATCCTCCCTCAGCCCCTCACCCTGGTAAACAATCTCAACGAAAACAATTATTTGGAAAAAATAATCATGATAAAACCTAAAACCATAGAAGAAATAACCACTACGTTAGGTAGATACGTTTACGTAACGTACTTGCGTTGCATCCTGTCCTAGTAGTCTAGGCAAAGAGAAGTAACGCTACGCTAAGAAGAGCGGGAACTTAGAACATAACAGTTCGAAAAGGATCTAGATCTTTTAGTGACAACATAAAAAAAAATACAGAGGTACCAACCAAACAGCCTAATATCAACCTATATTCTAGGGCTGCCCCGCATTTTATCGACATCGATAAAACAAAAATTATTTCTGCAGCCCCGCCCCGTCTGCTACATTTAAATTACATTACATAAAGGGAATAAATAAAACATATTTTTTTTTACCCACGTACTCTGCTTTCTTTACAATACCCTCCATAATCCTTGCTCATCTAACTACCTCAAAGAACGTTTTTCTCCATTCTTCTTATTAGCAGCCGGTGACCACAGGTAATATCTGTACCACAGGTAAGAAAATGTTGCATAAATACACAGGAGTCAAATCAATGTATGCCAGATTAACAGTTCACGATAATTGTGACAACTAGCTATAGAAGCCATAATAAAGAAATTGTTGTTGAAGTTTTACATGTTGGTGTACATGATTTAGTTAGGGATGTCCCTGTCCCACTAAAAGGCCTGCAAGGGTGAACTGTGGGAAGTCCCTGTTAATAAAAAGCGCTCACCACATTTGATAGTACTCACCAAACAAACAAAAGCAAGCGAAAGCACTCATCGAGTGTGGACGTTCTACGACGTGGGAGCTAGCAAAAGCGTGTTTGTGCCTTCGCTGGCCTATGGTTGCCTCTACCCGTCGTCGGTACACCAAAATAAAGCGAACTGGCGCACGCGGTGTGGAAGGTCGCTCGAATGCTCATTCGACATTCAGTCATTCGGTGGCAACTTAAGTTATATATGTACTTAGCAATGTCTAGTGTTGGAATCGGCGCGATGTTTCAAACACATCTTTGACTTTTAAAATGATTTATTTCCAAATTACAGTGGCGCATTCGTATGGAGATGACCATAGACTCCTTTGTCTTTAAAACTACCCTGATTTATCATATTTTACTGTAATTTACCTGCAATAAAATGGTAGATTTTATATGTAGTTTGACATTTTATGAAATTGTATGAGCGCGTCGCTAACATCTAGTAAATATGAATTATAAACTAGATGTTAGCGTTAGTGTTTAAATTAATGTTTTACCTAAAAAAAGTTTAAATTAACTTTATCACATAAGAACTTGATACCTGTAAACCAAAACGACTTTCTTCGACTTTTAAATTAAGTTAAGACAGTTAAACACACAGACAAACATCTGGTAATTTTATGGTCGCCAAACTTATCGGTTGCCTGTTTTGCAGCGTGTTAGTAGCCTTATAGGTCTTTGTTTTCTCTCAATCAAGTAAAATTGTTATAAAAATATGTTTAATTTAATAAAATATTACATGCAAATATGCATGAAGTGTAGTTTAATAATTAGTAGTAGTCTAGAACATAAAACAGACTAGGTTTTTTTTATTTATTTCGTAGTGTGTTGTATGTTCTAGTTTAATGTATTATTTATTTTAATAAATAATACATTAAACTAGAACATACATATTTCCCAACACTATTCATTCATTAATCAAAATCAACAATGCTGACAAAATTACAAAACTAAAGCAAAAGCAAGCAAGTCATCGGTTCGTATGTGCGTTTTTAAGAAATTTCTTGAATAAAAAATTAGAGCAAAATAAATTGAAAATGTCGGAGAATAGAGAAGAAACCGTGCGGCAATTTTGTGATGTGACTGGTGCTGACGAAACACGCAGTAAATTCTTTTTGGAGTCGTCCAATTGGCGGCTTGAAGTGAGTGACTGTTTCTCCTTTTTTTGCTAAAATTATAAGTTTCGTTTATTTAAATTCTTTAAAAAATTAGTTAAATTTCTAATGGTTATATTTTCATGCGTATACAGGAAGCTATATCGAGTTTCTTCGAGCACGGAGGGAACGTCGAGGAACCTCCGTCTTCGGCCCCTATAGTTCCTTCGGTCCCAGTTTTGTCTGATAGTGACATCGAATCTCCACCGGATTCCCCGCCGAAGGCTAGGAAGGGACAAAAAAAGCCAGCCTCAAATTTTGCAACTTTAGACTCTTTGCAACAGCAAGAAAGTTCAAGTGATGAGGAAGAAGGTAATATTGACTAGATTTTCTTTGTCTCACCTCTGAAAATCTCTCTCCCAACTGGAATTTTAATATTGGATTGAATAGAAGCATAGTTGGGATTTATGAGTTTGATGGTATAGACTTGTCTGCAACTCTTGAGATTTAAAACATAGTAATTTAGCCTCGCCTATTTAAGAGAGGTTTTATTATCCTTGCTTCAATATGTATTGTATGATATCTACATAAAAGCTATTATTTGTGTTTGCAGTTGTGAAATTTTATATTATTTGCGAGTTACATTCAACATTTTGATCTGAATTTCTTAATATTCTGCGGTTTTGAATTTTTAACTATCCATTATGAGCTGGTTGAAAATAGGTCCTCCTAAAGTATCTTGTAAAACAATCATTATCAACAAATATTTATACTCCCAGGTACCAATTAAAGTTATTTCTTACCGTAGCATCAAAATTTGGTTGGATCGGAGGCAAAATTCTAACCATTGTTCAAGAATACTTCTGCAACCATGCATCATGTCCCAAAAATAAATGCTTTGCGGATGATATCTCATCTAGCGAGAGTATGGATGAAGTTAATGTATTAAAAGCTGAAATTGAAAGGTTGCTGGCTGAGAATTGTATGTTGAGGAAAGAGATAGCAAGGCTGAGAGGAAGTGAGACAGAGGCAAGTGGGTCAGGTCTGTCTTTTACATTTGGAAGTAGAAATTAGATAAATCTTTTATTATTCTATTGTTTCAGTCAAAACAGACCTAATCCATTCAAAGTCAATAGTTTTTTATTTATTGAAATAAAACAGGGATTCCATAGAAAAAAATATTTATTTATTTACTATTTAGGAAAACTACCCAGGGGCTATAATTATTAGATAATCTTATAAAAACAACTTAAGTATGAACAGCCTGCCAACACATTAAACAACCAAAACATTGGTTGGTAGTTCAACCAACACATTAAAAATAATATTAATGTAACAATCTACTTAAATTATATTAATCAACACAAAACAATTCACTGTTTAATCAATGCCTGGCTGAGTTTACACTCGGACATAACATATATCAACTTATAAACATAAGTGAATATAAAAAAAAAAACTGAATTTTCTCCTAAACAAAAGGAGAACAAAAGGCGTTTGTCCTTGTTGCCTAAAAATAAAGTATGATTTTGAAGGCAGTGGCAGCAACTGTGGAATGGTGTTACATCCATTTATATGGGTAAGATACTTGTAGCCTCGCAGCCAATTGATTAGGACGATTGGACTCTCTTGTATTAGTAGGCTTTTTCTCAGAGTTCAGTCCCTTCTCTTTGTTGATGACTACTCATTTCTTTCAAGAAATTCAGAAGTTCTGTTTTTTCAACAGGCAAATTACACTTACCTGAATTTAATATACAAAGCCCCCTTCTCAATTTCTAGAATTTTTCACATCCATCTAGTTTCTGAAGGCATAGACCATGGGCCTGAGTAATAATGTTCTAATATAAACATTGCTTAATATGCCCTGTCACTGTTTGTTATTATCCAGTGTAAAGAGATGTTAATGCTTTAAATCACTCATAGTCATTATCATTTCGATGACCTCTGTGGCGCAGTGGGCGAAGGTCCGCCTGAGACGCAGAAGGTTGTGGGTTCGATTCCTGTCATGGGACAAAAGTTTGCAAGATCTACAAATATTTGCTTTGGGTCTGGGTGTTTTTCTATGTATAATATGTAACTATTTACAAAAAAAAGTATATAAGTACTATAACAGTAATATTAGCCTGTAGAATTCAAGGAGAGGCATGATAAATGGTTTTGGGCAATGTCCAACCATTGACTTCCTGGAATATTTATAATATCACTAGCTTCTGCCCACGGTGTGGTGCCTGGATTATTATGCTTATGTGCTATTCTGATGTATAAGCTATATTACTGTAAAGTTTCAGCTAAATCCGTTCAGTCGTTTTTGCGTGAAAAAGCAACAAACATCCATCCTCACAAACTTTCGTATTTATAATATTACTATGTAGTAGGATTTGTCCATCAGGTGGGCAGGCCTTCCTACTCAGCGTTGTGCATTTGTAGTCGCCATTTGTGAACTATTATTCCCCAGTTGTTGGTTCTGTGAGTAAAATGGCCTGCAAATTACCATATTTTTTTTCTATTTTTTACGAACTTCCTTTGATTTTCGACAATATCAGTTCTATCATACCATATTTTAATAAATCAACAGATATATATTTGCTTATTCTATGCCAGTGATTTTAATTCTTCTACAGACTTTCTAATTTTGGCATTAATTACTGGACATAGCTTTAAATAATAGGCCTCAATTTTGAGTTTGCCCTAGTTTTTGTATTCATGTTTGAGTTAGATACTTGTTTTTTTAATGTTATTATTGGTTACGTCTGAACATAGAACATATATTCTAGGGCAGGCTTTCTACGCGGGAGGTTCAGAGCGCTCTGGCCAACAGATCATAGGGCCTGGCAAGGGAAGGAAGGATATTGTAAATGAAGTCTTCAAAAGTGTGAAAGAGTAAGTTGATAAATCTATATCTATACTGATAATAAAGTTAAATTTATTTTTTTATTTGAATGTGCTAATCTCTGGGACTACCAGTCGGATTAGAAAATTTCATTTTGCATTTGACAGACCAATTCATGTGGAAGGTGATCTGGATCAGTTGAGCTATCTATAGATCGTTTGCAACGGTCTTTAGATAGCTATCTGTTTCATCTGTATTTTTTGTATATACTTGTACATAGTTGTATAAATAAATCTAGAAACCATTTGACTGTAATTCAAGCTTTTGCTATTGATTGGTATGTCATTAGGGATGGTTCTTAGATAGGTCACTAGGGGGTGCTGCTAAATAACGCATAAACCAACTGCTTAAAAACAGCTAGTTGGAATAAAAAAAGGCTATAAATAAATTTATCTAGAAACTGTTGATCGGATTGTAATTCGGGCTTTTGCTATAGATTGGTATGTCATCATCTGCAAACATTTTCATGTATTTGAAAATACTGAGCAAAATTTATTTTTGTTTCTTAACAGGCGCGGCGCAGTAGTTTTCGAGGATGAGCCAGCGTCTAGCAGCCGCGGTCGTGGCGGTGTTTTCGGAGGCACAGGGTACAGACTAGGTAATGTTTATTTATGATAAAAATGTATAAAATCGTTGAAGTTTCAATGAAAAAAGTCTATGCAGAGGAAGTTATGGGTGTTTCAATAAAATTTCGCTTTTTGCACTGCCAAATCGATACCTAACTTTAAGGGTCACAAAACACATTGATACTTTCCATCAGACGGGATTGTAGTTAAACGCTCGCCTAAAAATCATAGTAAAAGAGCGGTATAGTTTAAGCAGGCTTACTGAAATTTTAGGGTTTATTCCCGTGGTCCCCCAATCTTCGGCCCTAGTGGGGGTCCATACAATTTTGTTTTAAAATGTTAATATGGTTATCGTTTTTGACTAATTTGTGGATGCTGTTTACGGAAATGAGGTCCATTTTGAAATCAAAGATGGCGAAAACCGTTTTTTTGTTCAAAATGTTTATATCGTTTTTGACTAATATGTGGATTCTAATTATAGAAATGAGTTCCATTTTGAAATCAAAGATGGCGAAAACCGTTTTTTTTTACAAAATGTTGTTATCGTTTTTTACTAATTTGTGGATGCTGATTATAGTAGAAATGAGGTCCACTTTGAAATCAAAGATGGCGCATACCGTTTTTTTTTCAAATGTTGTTTTTTTTGATTAATTTGTAGATGTTAATCTGTGGAATAATCCACATTTTGTAGCCCAAGTGCATTGATGCTGTCTTTCTGATTAGTAAATTGTTTTATTTGCAGGTCAAACAGCAGATGATCACGAAACGGTTACACCTGGTGGGGCAGCGACTCAAGCACAAGTGAGCTTACTTTACCGGCGTTTTTATCGTTATACTTAAAAAAATAAAATAGTCTCATTCCAGCTGGTTAATGCCCATCAGTGGATGCTGTAGTTTTGGTTGATAAATAAACAACCAACAGTACATAGACTATATACATAGGCATAGACCCCACACTTAGATTCCCTGTACCGTGGGTATCTGAAACTACGACATCTGTACCACAACATCCAACCAAAATGTTGAGAAAATGTTGTACGATGAATAAAAGGGCTCTATAATCGATACTGAAGCCAAATTTTTTTTTTTCATTTTTGTATGTCTGTCTGTCAGAATCTAGGCCGTGCATAGCGCCGAAACTACTGAACGAGATCAAATGAAATTTGGCTTGATTTGAGTTCATACTACGGGGTAGGACAGGATACTTTTTACCCCGAAATTCAACTCGGTTCCCTTGGATGAGGGGATGAAATTATAAATTTGTACTTAGTTGTAATTCATTAATGCGTAGTCTGATTTAATTCATTCTTTTTTTGTTAGAAAGGAGGTACTTTAAAGATGATGGTAATCGTGAACGAAGTCTCGGGTACAGCTAGTATTCTAATAATTTTCTAAAATTAACCTGTTATATCTCTTTACAGAACGAGCCGCGCTCAGTGCGCCTGCGTTTGTACCGCGAAGGGTTCTCAGTGGATAACGGCGCGCTTCGATCCTACACCGACCCAGACCATGCGGAGTTCCTCAACTACATACGCCGAGGGTGAGCACATAACTACACATGTAAATGTCATGTTATTGGTATGATCGCATCGCATACATAGGTACTGCTTTAGGATGCGATCAAGACTTATAAATAAATAATGCTGGACATTTTCACACAGCATCATCCAGCCCCAAAAAAGAGGCCTTCTAAGCAGAGCTTGTGTTATGGGAACTACATGACTGATATACTACTCATATATATTTTTTTGTAAATACATACATTATTATTCATAGAAACACCCAGACCCGATACAAATATTTGCAAATCATACAAACATTTCTCCCGCGTCGGGAATCGAACCTACAATCTTGTACGTTTCAAACGGACCTTCGCCCACTGCACCACAGAGTTCGTCAAATCCTACTTCAAACGCTAAAGTTTGTGAGGATGGATGTTTTTTACTCTTTCACGCAAAACCTACTGCACGGATTAAACTTTACAGTAATATAGCATATATATCAGAATAACACATAGGCTACTTTTTATTCGGGTACCACGCGGGCGAAGCCGTGGGCAGAAGCTAGTATTTCATATATTTCTAAAATAGCTGTGCCGCTGTCTGACCGCACTATTACTTCTTTTTCTCTTAAGAAGTCTTAGAAGTTGAGAAAAAGAAGTTTTGCTCAACTTCTAAGAGTTGTAGCGTAATTTCAAATAACCTATACTTTTCCTCTATCAAATGCAAAAAAAAAAAAAAAACTGATTGTCCGATCCGATCAAGATCTAAATCTTGAAAAGGTGATACTTCAAGTCTCAATCATTTTGCTTCATTTTCAAGTTGTAGTAGTATTGGACATTGTTAGCCTGGCAAAATAGGTGCATTTATGCGTAATATTTATGTATTTACAAATATATATATTGTAAGTAGTATATCAGTCATGTAGTTACCATAACAGAAGCTCTGTTTAGTAGGCTAGATGATGCTGTGTCGTGTGAAAATGCGCAAACTGGCGTGGTCACGGACGGTGGCGGTGGCGATAAGCAAACTGACATCTTTAATAAATAATCCTACTAATATTATAAACGCGAAAGTTTGTGAAGATGGATGTTTGTTACTCTTTTACGCAAAAACTACTGAACGGATTTTTTTGAAACTTTACAGTAATATAGCGTATACATTAGAGTAACACATAGGCTACTTTTTATGGGGTACCACGCGGGCGAAGCCGTGAGCAGAAGCTAGTAATATTATAAACGCAAAAGTTTGTGAGGATGGATGTTTGTTACTCTTTCACGCAAAAACTATTTAATGGATTTTGATGAAACTTTATAGTAATATAGCGTATACATCAGAATAACACATAGGCTACATTTTATCCGGGTACCACGCGGGCGAAGCCGTGGACAGAAGCTAGTAATAAATAATGCTGGACATAAATAAATAAACCTAAATAATAATCTAATAATATAAATAAGCTTGGACAACCACTTGATAATATTTTTTTTATTGCCACCGCCAGCGCCACTGCGTCATTTCGACCGATCATATTAGATTTTGTGTCTCAAAGTATTTTCCTTATTTCAGGGAGATTCCTCCGGAGCTAGCTGGCACGGGCGAGGTCAAAGTGAGCTTGGAGGATCGCCGTCACGAGGAGTGCCCGAGAAACGTGTCAAAGCCGTCCCCATTCACTGGCAAGGGCCAAATTCTTGGCAGGTAAGTTTGATAGGTACAGTCAGCGAGAAAAATAAATAAAAAATACTGGACATATTTCACACAGCATCATCTAGCCCCAAACTAAGCAGAGCTTGTATTATGGGAACTACGTGACTGATATACGACTTATTTGTTTTGTAAATACATACATGTTATACATAGAAAACACCCAGATCTGAGACAAATATTTGCAGATCATGAAACATTGGTCTCGTGGCGGGAACGAACCCGCAACCTTTTGCGTCTCAAGCGGGCCTTCGCCCACTGCGCCACAGAGGTTGTCAATAGCAATTTGAGTAGAATACCCAGAGTAATGATTTCATTTTATTTATTTAACCATATTCTAACATCGGTTGTTATACTAGGCAAGTCAATTCTGTTAACAAATTTGGATTAAAATAGACATAAATTAGTACATAAATTACAAAATTACGCTAATAATTAAAATAAGTTAGTAAAATCCCTTATTCAAGTACTAGCTTCTGCCCACGGCTTCGCCCCTAATATTATAAACGTGAAAGTTTGTGAGGATGGATGTATGTTTGTTACTCTTTCACGAAAAAAAATACTGAACAGATTTTGATAAAACTTTACAGTAATATAGCTAATACATCAGAATAACACATAGGCTATCTTTTTATCAAGTGGGCAGTGGCTAGTAGTATATAAAAAGTTGTTGTGTTTCAGTCCGACCCCGCCGACGGTGGGCGCCACGGTCGCGATCGCGAGCGACGCGGAGGATGGCGCAGCCAACCAGCGCGCGGCGCAGGCGGCTCTCAACTTGGACGAGTCGCAACCCACCACCACCATACAGGTACTGGTACACTGTACACATGCCTGACTGATGCAATACATACGATGCAATTCAACATTAGCATAATTCGAGCATGTTTAAATACAGTGTTTACACATGCGACGCGAGTGGCGAGGCGAATGACGAATGTTGACTGCTTAGTATTAATCTGTGGCGAAAGACGCATGTGCGAACGGCACGTTTGTCACACGCCTAGCTTTCGCGTCGCGTGTTCGCGTTTGCGGAAATAATTCATAAATATATTTATTTATATATGCCTTTTTTGCTTAGAGAATTCGTCGTGAATTACCTATAAGTTTCTACAAGTACTATACGCGGTGCGCATGTTGTCAATATTCCGCGATTTTGTGAACGGTGATTCGCGTCGTTATCGTACATCCTCGAGATCATTGACGAGTGCCGAGGCGAACGCGAATGTGCTAGTGTAAACGCGGTATAGCTCTCTCTCAACTTTAAAAAAGGACTCAAATTGCGTTGGTATATGTTCAATCTAAGATAGCATTTTGGTGTCATGCTGTATGCTTACAATTTTTCGAAATAAATAATTTTAATTCTAATGTGCTTGTTATATTTTAGTTCCGGCTCGCAGACGGCAGCCGCATCACAGGCCGTTTCAACCACTCTCACACCGTAGCCGATCTGCGGCAATACGTATCGCGCGCCGTTCCTGCTTACCAGGTAACTTACTCTCAACTATTTTAACCACGACGAACCCTATTGTGTAACAACCCCTAAAAATGCTATTTATTAAGTGATGGCTTTCAGATATCTGTTTTGTGATGAGTTTCTGAAATTGCTCCGAAATGTCAGCAAATTGATGAACAATAATGGAAAGGTTAATTAAAAGCGAATGATTAATAAAAACTATTATCAAACAATTCAGTTCAAGTCAATGAACTCTTTTTTTTCTGACTAATGTATGTACCAAAGAAACCCAGTCTCTACATAGTTTTGTAAGTTTTCTCTCTATACATTTTATTTCACACAGAAAACATAGTATTGGTTCCGTTTTTATTTTCATCAAAATTATGTTTTGTACAAACATTTTTAACTACAAAAGAAAAGGTACTTTCATTAAGAGTCCCATCTTGCATCCTGTTAAGTTTTCTGGAACTTTTAAATTGATAAATTAATGACATTTCAGATGACGGCATTTGCACTCCTGACTTCATTCCCTTCGCGTGAGCTGGAAGAAAGCACGGCCACAGTAGCAGCTGCCAATCTGCTCAACTCCACGCTTTTACAACGGCTCAAGTAAACCATTACGCTGTGGATGATAAAGAGGGGGTTTTTTACTTTATCATATCCAAAACGAATAAAGGCGAGAGTACCGCCAGTCAGTAAATTATTCAGTAAAGGTGCGTCCTCACCGGGAGCGTTAACACGTTCGCGAACACACCTTTATTTGGGAGCTGTCTTAATAGTCGAGTTTCATTGCACGCACATCTAGAATAATGTCTATTAGGTATAACAGAGAATGTTATAGCTTGAGAACCTGCTGTAGCATTTGTCTATTCGTGCAGGGTTTGGTTATGACGGAGAGATACATACAAAAACCGCCTCAAAGGACACTAATCAAAGTATGCCAAAGTGGACAGGAAACTTCTAGCTATCATATATTACTTAATAGAAAAAGAAAAAAGTTCATGAAGATTGAATGTTATAACAGTTGCGTCTCTTTAAGGTAGACTAAAACGGCTTCTATAAAGCAGGATCGTCCGGGAACGTGTGTTATTCACCCGATAAGGATGCGCCTTTGAAAAATGATTTATAAAATATGGCTTCGGCTGCGCGACATTTCCATCGAAATAGAAATTTGCGCAGATGGAGGTCGATTTTTATGATTTAGGACACATCCGCCAGATTCCACATTCGCCATAAATCAAAAAAATATACATTATAGTTCACTTTGGTCATTAATGACGAATAAGGAAAACGACTGAAGACATATTCGCCAGATTACTCGTTCGACATACACATTGTTGATATACTCCTAGGAAGTACTTATTACTGTCAGGTACCTACTCTTAAATAAAAGAATGATAATGACAGCTGATGTCAAACATAGCAAAATTATCAGAAATCAAATTTCAGTCCACGACCCATGTCGCCCTGCCTATTTGGAGGTACCTGCCCTCTCTTGCTAATAATATTAATAAATAAAACTAAGCATACAACGTAACAAGTACCTACAAGTAACTTTTATTGGTGTGGGTTAGACAAAAATAAAATGTAATACTTCTTGCAACTAAACACACTTCAATCCTTTCACTACACTGTTTTTTCAGTAACGGTAATTGGCCATTTTCAGGGCCATAACCACCATATAAATTTTAAACAGCCGAGTAATTCGCTTCAGGCAGGTCAAAACTGAAATTTTGTTGGCTATACAAGCTTGCATTATGTGATTTCGCGAACTTGCTATATTTTTGCACCCTTACGTCTTTTTTTATTTTTTATCAGCATCCCTAATTTAAATTTCTTTATTCTCAAATCTTCTTTTGAAATTATTTTCTGAATGCCGTCACTGAAGTGTAGAAGGTTCGCTTTTTTTCGTATTATTTTGTTAAGTTTACTGTGCCAACCCTCTACAATATTAATCGTTGGATACCGTTCGTTAAAATAACTAAACGTACTGAATACATTATTACACATCCACTGACTTATAAAGTAACTAACGAATCTCTGACTGTTAGCAGTATCTGGTATCAGGGATTGGATGCTTAGCCATCCTTCCGGTATGAGTTGTGGGGTCAAATGTACTAATGCTAAAGCATTAAGACTAAGTCTAACAAATTTATGTTTCTTTCATTTTAGTTCCTTTGCCTTTCTCTTAATGGCTTCTGAGTAATTAAATTAAATTCATTTATTAACTCGGACATTTTTGGTCCATATTTTTTTTAGTATGTCTTAATATCTATGTTAGAATAAATAAAGCACAATGTATTAAAAAAGGATGGTTTAAGAACTTTTACTCGTGTCCTGAACAAGCTGTCTCAGGCGAGACTTTCTACTTGATCAGGACCCGAATAAAGGCCTTAATTACAGGCAAGTCATACCGATCTGGAATGACCTGCAGGATGCTGTTGGAACTGCCCCGCACTCTGCTGAGCAATGAGGCAGCTTTCCTCACGGATGATGGCGTGGAAACATGAACCCGTGCCTCCGCAAACATAGTGGATGTACTGCAGAAGCGCGTCAGTCCCATCAAGATCCTAAAACCATTATTATATTGGACGCGCAGAGCATTAAGCGATTTCTGAGTATAGCTAAACCACAGGCTGCTCGTGTAGAAAGATTGGCAGCAGGCTTTGAAGAGAGTTATTTTCACTTGCCTACTGCAACGAACAAACCGGCGTGCCAGCATATTACATCTGACCGCCAATGCTCTGCGCTCCCTCTTTATGTCTTCCTGGTCATCAAGGTCATCGGTAATGTAATGCCCTAAGTATTTAAACTTATAGACGCGTTCTAGTTCCGCTCCGTCAAGTTTAATAAATAATGGAATGAACATCCGCTTATCTTGGCATCAGGAAATGTAGCCTTGATAGCATTGTACATTGTTATTTCAAAATCGATTTTAAAAGACGAAGGGTTCCATAGTGTTCGTTTTTCTTTTAATATAGACATAAATGTTGTGTAGGTTTCTTGGGATTTGTCGGGCAAAATGGTGAAAGCAAGTGGTATAACTATGTTCTTATTTCTTGTACTACCTAAATCTGTATGAATGGTATATAATTGAGTATAAGGTTTTGAAACACATTTGAAAGTACCATCACCCAATATGATTTTGGCAATTTTAATCCAAGGCACTGACTAAGTTTCGACTCATTCCGAGAGTCTTCATCAGGGTGAGTGGTTGCGACTTTCTCCTTCCGCGTCGTACCACTCACTCTGATGAAGAACGAGGAATCATGAAGAATATCGTTTCGGCAAAGGTTTAAAAAAATCTGACGAATTCGGAAGAAATATATGATCTGACCCATGTGGAATCCGACGGATGTGTCCTAAATCCTTTTTATTAATACGGGGATTGAGATTCTAGAAGAATCATGGTATCCCGGAATTAGATTCAATTCAATATCGTTCCACTAGGATTTTATCTGTTTCACTCGTTTGTACTGCACTGCTATAATAATATAACAGTCTGTGTACATTAAATTTCATTCATTATCTGTACTGTAATGCAGGTTGTCCTCACGGACTCGGTATGCATAACTAGTTGTGCCATCCCAAATATTAGTTCCGTTAGACACAACTTGGCAGAATTCGTTTTGCTATAAGTGTTCCTTACATAGGAATGTTCTATATGACATCACTCTTTTTGGTGATAAAAAACCGAACAACTAACCTATCCGAGCCGGATCTGCTCAAAAAGCATCTTTCAGTTGTGCCAATTTGTGTCTAATGGAACTAAAGTTTGAACAGGTGTTCTGATGACCACAACTAGTTGTGCATACTGATTGGTCCGTGAGGAACTCGCTCTGTAATGTGTATTAAATTTAAGTTTACCGGCTGCCATTTGTAAATCTTTTCATATCGGCGCGTGTTACATGGCAGTTAAGTGATTCAAAGCTAAAAGTGACAAGTTGGTCATTGTAGGATTGTATTATTTATAATGGAAATATAAAATATCAAAAGTCCATAGTTTCTCATTTCCGCTTGCTGTAATATTGTGCTCGCTTACGATTTCTCTATTCAATGGTTTTAAATGTCCAATAACCACAGATTAATGTTTAGGTATATGGAGTTCATAGAATGTAAAATATTAATTCCCAGAATTTAAAGTTCAATTTCTAGAATGGGAATGTGATGCTCCCAGAATGTGGATGTCCAATATGCGAAAATAAAAAATATAAATGCGAGAGTGCGATGCACAGAATGAGAAGGTCCAATTCCTAGAATGAGGTCGGATTCATAGGATTCTCAGAAAAGAGGTGTAATTTACAGAATGAGTGGTCCAATTTCCATAATCAGGGAGGTCCTAATGAGAGGTCTAGTAAACATAGTGGTTTCTTCCTTTGAGACTAAGTTCCAAGAATGAGGTCCAATTACTAGAATGTACCTACCGCTCTGTACTTAAACTGCCCCTATTCCAAGAATAAAAGAACTACCTAGATTTATAATAGTCATTGCTTTTGTTCGATTAATTACTATACACATACAACTAGAAAGTAAACTAAAACTGATCAAATAAAAAGACCAACATTCTCAAAAAACCTTTTTTATTGCAATAAATCTACAAAATATAATTTACTTTATAAGAAACTAATCTAACATTATCCATAATTCATTAACTTATTTTTGGCTATAGCTGCATCACTACTATAATAAATTTATAAAGCATTATTTAATTTGGATTTCCTACGGAAGAACAAATCCATATTAAAATTTCACTTAGCGCGATTAGGAACGATTTGACAAGACGCCATCTTGTTCACACTTGAATTTAGAACCCCATCACAAAATGGCGGCCGTTCAGCAGCATGCTGCTTTTGGGAAGTTGCAGGCGCAAGGGTCTGTACTTATGCATTCCGCTGGACAAATACAATCGCAAGCTGAAAGGGAAACAAATATTTTCAGAATTATGCTTATGCAGAATGTGACATATGGCATAAGGACTTTAGCCATTATAAGAAATTCTGAGCCTAAGCCTATAGAATGTCGAAAATTATCTCATGCCCTCGCCCTGAAATCTTTACAGGGCCGTAGACCTAAAAAGGGTGAATTAGAAAATAGAAAAAAGTAGTAGCATAAGGATTAAAATTCACCATCATACTACCAACGGTCTTAAACCAACTTCCCCAAACAAAGTAAGTAAACTACGTCAAGCAATTATAAGTTTAATCACTCACGTTTGCAATCCCCGTAAGAACACGGGTCCATGTACTCTGAGCAATCCTCTCCGGGTGGCAGGAACGAAGACCTGTAAACTGTAGTGCCTTCCAACTGAAAAAAAAAACAAAGTCAGTGAGTCAGCATGACAATGAGTTATAAATATTGTGACTTCAGTTGGTTAAATGATAGCAGCTGATAAGTTTGTGAATGGATACGACAGTGAGTGAATACGTGGACAAGTCAGTGATCAAGTGGACAATAAGTAGTAGTAGTAGTAGTAGTATGGATAAGTCAGCGAGTAAGGGAAAACGCCAGTGTGTGGGGGTTAAGTGATTAAGCAACCATTTTTATTTAATAAGTGGACAGGTTAACCTAGGTTGCTAAGGTGGCAGTCCGTGGACAAATCAGCGTGTTTGTGAAGTGAATCAGTGAAGTAGCCAGAAAGTCAGTAAATATATAAGTCGGTTACCCTCTGGCAAGGCTTTTGGTACTGCCCCTTGCAAGCCCACGGCGGCCGCTGCGGCGCTGGCGCGCACACTGGCTGATAGGACATCTTCTGTGTCGTGCTGGACTCCATTTTGGCTATGGGCAGGTAAAAATAATGTTATCAATTTTGAAATTTGAGCTGCGGATGCAGGTTGTATATTGATGATGATTACTGGCCCTTGAACCTGAACTGATGATGTGTCAGCACATTTCGTCATGTAAGTTTTCTTCCTTATCTGTGGCTGGCCGTTAGTTCCGTGAAACTTACTAGATGGCGCTGTATGTGAATGTTAGGAATGCATTATGTCACC
This sequence comes from Perizoma flavofasciatum, assembly GCA_958496245.1. Classification (NCBI taxonomy): domain Eukaryota; kingdom Metazoa; phylum Arthropoda; class Insecta; order Lepidoptera; family Geometridae; genus Perizoma; species Perizoma flavofasciatum. The sequence goes on from OY292442.1 coordinate 6,263,529, forward strand.
GGGAAACAAGCGTCTATGTATTTTCAGGGTTTAGTTAGATCAATTTTACCTGATGGTTTCTCGTAGCACTTTTGCGGTGCGTACGATTCGGGTACTGGCATCCGGCCGGGGTTCAAGTATGACATGCGATTTACAGTGCGATCTGTAACAAAGTCGTGAGTGTTTGTTTACAAGTAGTTCCTTGATAGAAAAGTCAACACCACTTGTTTACCTTAGTTTTCCTTAGTTCTACTTAGTTAGATTGTAACGTATTGGACTAAGTTGAACTGTACCTACAACGAAACAGAATCCGATTCAGACAATATTTTCATGGGACCACCGGAATATTCTCTTAACAACAAAGAAAAAACTTTTACCATCTTACTCCGTGATAATAGATCCTGGGCACCTATAACTTTAAAAAACATAACAAACTGAGAATCTTTTGACCGCGAAGTAAGGAGCCCGTAAGTGCGTTTGCCATAAGAGATGTTTGTTTGTCTGTTACCATTTATATTTGTTTGTTTATATGTTTGTCTGTAACCATTTATCTCTGAAATGGCCTATCTGGTAGAATTGCTGTTTCTGTGTCGATTTGTACAATTTCAAGGTTTTTTCGCTAGGGGGCGTTGCAATAGACGGATTGCAATGGACAACACGTCGGAGGTTTTAAAGTTTTGCTGAAAATATCTTTTTAAATGTACTTTTCACGATAGACGGTTCCTTCGTGGTTTACCTGCGTGTGACCAGATTGAGGTATACCTAGTAGTCCTGAAAAGAATTGGAAGGAAGGCGAGAGACTTCTTTCATACATCCATTCTATGACTCACCTGATGGACATATAGTATACGGTAGCGGAAGTCAGTGGGTGGAGAGGCAGTTAGTCAGGTATTCAATGGACTATTCTACCCCATCAAAGCTTGTCGGTTGTACTCCGTCTATCGATGACCTTGGCTTTAACACTACACTGATACCAGTTCCAACTTACTCTCAAACGGCTGTTCCACGCAGTGATACTTATTTGGCGGTTTGTAAGACTCGCGTATCGCGCTGGGCTTAGGCACGTAGTCGTGACGCTGCGTGGTTAGGTTCTGCATGGGCCCTTGGCCCCACATGTCGTGGTGGCAGGGACGGATCGCTTGCGTCACGCACACCGGATTGGGTAGGAAGGAAAGCTGAAAGAGAGGAAGGCATAAGGGCTACTGGACTAGGTGTTTTTAGAAGGTACTGGGATGGGCTTGCAATCTGTCGAGTTAACTACATGCATAACGTGTGTATTTTCCATCTGACTATCCCCTACCTGTTCTGTTATCCTCATAGTATAGTATATGAAGATTTCCATAATAGTGATTACAGTCTTGTTTTTTTTATGTGCCGTAGGTATAGCAACTGACCTTAAAAAATCCAACAGCTGATTCGGAGCCGATTCGGCGCCAATGAGTAAATAAATGAATGAACACCCAACAGTCACATACATAGTCTTAACAGTCACGTACATAGTCTTGCTTGCATAATGTTTTGCTGATTTTTTATTTTCGCACTCTAAATGGATAGGGCGTTTTATTCATATTAATATTGATTGCTCTTATGTAGACAGTAGACATATGTAGACATGTTTTTAATGGTTACAAAAGCTGGCATGCCTTAGAAGCAAGATTTGAAGCGTTCTGGATATCAACCTATTAATTTAATTTAAGTTTTTTTGCTCTTTGGAAGACTGTTCCAACGTGGGATTTGAACTATTGGAAGAGTAGTCCTGAAATCTTTTACCCTTTGAACAGTCTCTCCTTCCATTGCCGCTGTGGATGGCATCAGATTCGGTATCGGCTTCACAGGTTGCGGGATAGGAGCTTTTGCTGGAAGGTAGCTGCAGAACAAACGAGAAAATTCAATCAAGATTTTAAGGGAAAGAGAAACAACGAAGATATATTTGATCAATAAACGTTATGTTAGATGACTCAACAACAACGGCAAAGAAATAAAATAAAATGAGGCAGAAATAACAAGAGAAAGTTATATAAATAATAATAATAAATACCGCCGTGTGGTGCCGGCTTAAAATTTGCACCACCCCAACTCTTCCCGTGGGTGTCGTAAAAGGCGACTAAGGAACATACACCGGGGGATGGGCAGCAGCGCCCCCTGCAGAACAATCCTTCATCTAACTGCGATCCCCAACCCGCATGCCCAGCGTGGGGATTATGGGCATTACCCCCCCAATGATGTCTGAAGCCGAAAAAAAATGGCCCCCAGTTCCCGGCCGCCTCGCTATTCCTGGTCAAAGTAGCGGCCATGGTAACGGCGGGGCAGGGGGTGCTAAGAATCACCGGGCTACCCCAGGCTACCATTCACCACTCAAACTGATTCTGGCTACGTTTAACGGACGCACACTGAGGCTTGACCATCATTTTAGCGCAGTTGGAAGTGGAGTTAGAGAACATTAAATGGCATGTTCTGGGGTTATGTGAAGTCCGTAGAGAGGGAGAGGACACCGTAACCTTAGATTCGGGCCATCTTCTCTACTTTCGCGAGGGTGATAAAACATTCCAGGGTGGTGTAGGTTTTCTCGTCAATAAGGCCCTCTAACAACGTTGAAGAAATCTCCAGTGTGTCGACCAGGGTAGCGTACCTGATCCTTCGGCTGTCCAAGCGTTACAGCATGAAGGTCATTCAGGTTTACGCACCGACCTCGGCACACTCGGATGATGAAGTGGAGGATATGTACGAGGACATATCCAGAGCCTTGCACAACACCACTAAGGCTCACTTCAATGTTGTTATGGGGGACTTTAACGGCAAGGTGGGAACGCAGACTGGCAATGAATCCCGAATAGGCCCGCATGGTTATGGAGTTAGGAATTACAGGGTGCAAATGCTTGTCAACTTCCATGAGAAAGAGGGGCTGTTCTTAATGAACTCCTTCTTTAAGACACGGCCCCAAAGGAAGTGGACATGGCAAAGCCCCGACACTGACTAAAAATTAGATCCACTTCATCATGACGGATAGGAAGCATATATTCAGAGATGTCTCAGTGATCAACAGGTTTGATACCGGATCTGATCACCAACTGCTCCGAGGCTCTCTGAATATCAACTTGAAAGAAACCGTCTGATGAAGTCCACGCTCCGATCTAATCCAATCCAAATCATGGCGGGCATTGAGAAGTTCCAGCAGCTTCTCAGTGGTAGATTTGTTGCCTTGGAACCCACTGATGACGCTGACGAGACCCTACACAATCTGGTTGAAACGTTAAGGGACGAGGGCATCAAGTTCTGCCAAAAGCAGCGTACTGGCAAGAAACCCAAACTCTCGGATGGGACTCGGGCTGATGATAAAAATACGGGAAACCACCCAAGCGACTTCGTCAGAGAGGTCAGACATGAACAAGCAAATTGCGAAGATGGTACGACGCGACCTCTGGTGCTTTAACACACGCCTCATTGAAGAGGCGATAGAGCGAAACCGAGGGTACAAAGTATTCACTCAGCAGCTTGGCAGCCACCTGACGAAGCTTAAAACGCACGACGGAAGGACCGTATTGTCGAAGCCGGAGATATCCGCTGAGATAGAGGATTTCTATTGCTGTTTATACGCTGCTCATGCCCTTCGTTCCCAACGAGACGACCACGATTCCAGAGCCACAAAGTACAGAGAAATAACAAAGTAACAAAGTAGTGATATAATTAGGCTATAAAAGCGTAAAAGTAGAGCGAAGGAAATAGCTCGATTCCGTGTATAAGTGTCATGAGTGAATAGAGTTATTTGTTTAAATCATTCGAATATAGTCTAGTACAGAGGGTGAGAACTGTGGGCTACCTTGAAGATTTGCGGTGCCTTTTGGCCTGTAGTTGGCGCCAATATTATAACTCCTGATTTAAGTATATCTTCACCAGTTGGAAACCTATGAGCTTTACCTGTTTTTATAGACGGTTCCAGACTCGAAGTTCTTGGATGAGGTGACGGGGTTAGTGCAACTGTCGGGAATGATAGCTCGCCGGCGACAGTCACTCTGCGCATCTAAGAAACTGAAAAATATTGAAAAAATATCGTTTAAATTAGAAATTGTTTAAGTTAAAGGAAACGTCAACAGAACCTCATTACCCCTATTGGCATTCGATAGAACTCCTCAGGTATACTATTAGATGATAAATCAATCAAACATTTTTCGTTTATTCAAATTCAATTGTAATCATTATCAACCGAAACAGGAAAGCAATTCTTATGGGGATAATAGATTTGAGTTCTTAGTAGGTATACCTACAACAGGACAACATATGAATTGGGAAAGGTTCGCCGGAAATCTACTTTTGATGCAGGTACATAATGAGGGTTAGTGGTAGGTAAAGTAGATAACGATAAGAAATACCTTGCCGGGTGATTGAAGGTTACGAAGAAAGTACCTAGGTATCTAATTTTCTGCTCGATGTATCTAATCTACCTCATAGTGTAAGTAGTGTTTCCATCCAGTTTCTGACACGGCTTTTGATATTGCCCTTTGCAAGCCCACGGCACTGGTTCTTTGGGTAAAATCTGGAATTAATGTTCATTTTGTGAGATGGCCATCCTTTGTAAAGGTTAACTGGACAGATGGAATTGGAAATTCTGATTATTGAACATAGCATAGTGGTAAAGGGTATAGAGGTGCATTAGGCACAGATGGATAAACAATGATTACGAGAGGAACTGAAGTCAGCGGGGTTGGATGTTATTTGTAGACGAACCGATCTACCCTATTTCTCACTCTTTTATTGCGAACTAGCCTCTGCTCCGGGCTTAGCCCGCGTGGTATTTAGATAAAAAGTAGCCTATGTGTTATTCTGATGTATACGCTATATTACTGTAAATTTTCATCAAAATCCGTTCAGTAGTTTTTGCGTGAAAGAGTAACCAACATCCATCCTCTCAAAATTTGGCGTTTATAATAGTAGTAGGATGATACCGGTTTCATTACATCTCAATCTTGAGCATTGAGACCATTAGGCACTCATTTCATGAGTAGCAGTGAAAAATCATATGAAATACTTTTTCAAACGTCGCACCTGCGACTTTCCTCCACACAGGCTGCTAAAAATCGCAGCGAAATGAAATCGCAGATCGTTCGGATTTCATCGTGAGACATCGGTCGATAAAACAAAACCGTCGCCGTCGCCGTGTCGTCGCGAACGAGATACGCTTAATGCCTATCATGGCGTGAAAGAAAGAGATAAACATACTTTGCCGACTTTTACTTTGCGTCGTCAAACGATGCGACTTATTGCGACTTAGTATTGCGAATACTTGACATTTATAAGCATTTTTATTGTATGTCCCCAAATCTATTGCAAAATTTTGCGCTGGCTGCACGTCACTTTCAGTAGCAAAACTTCACAAAATATGACATTTAGGCTATCGAAATGAAAATCATTGACTGTGAAATATCGCATGTGAAATAGCAGTGAAAAAAAATATAATTTCACCAAATGAAAATGATTTAAACCTAGCAATCATTTCCATGCCTAGAGCATAGAGCTCGCAACTAATGAAGACGCCCAGTTGCCGTTTCAATATCCCGTTTTTAGTGAAAAGTAGGATAACTAATGTCCAAAAAACGTAGAAGTAAAAGTCATCAACGTAAGTCTTTCCCCATTGCTATTTTGTTAAGTATTTAAGGTATTTTTTGAGGATAATGTTTTCTACAATTAGTAGCTGTATGTGTTGCCAGTAATGACATATGTATGACAGTTAGTGTTCCAATAAGCGGCGATGGTCTTGCAACCTGTCACGTGGAAAACGCTGGCATGTGCCAAATGAGTATGTTCACTGAGTATAAATGTAAGGATGTCCATCATGGGAATACAGTCGTGAGCGTGTTTGTTTTATTTTTTATTTTTATGTTGTCTTACCTGATTGGGCATAAAGCTCATCTTCTGAGTGGTGCTCCCGTCCATCTTGGCCGTTGGCTTCTCGTAGCAACGCTCCGGCGCGTATGACTTGGTAAGCTCTATCTTCTCGGGGGGCAAGTAGGATAGCTTGTTTACTGTGCGATCTGAGAAGAGGGCAGGAAATATGAAAGAAACCAGAAGTCATGAAGTCAGCATTTTACTACGCGATACATTCCGAAATAGGTAATCAGTATAAGAACGAAAGTCATCGACATAACTCTCAGATTTAGCAAACTAAAGTGGCAATGGGCAGGACATATAGCTGGCAGAATCGACAACCGCTGGGAAAGAAAGGTTCTCGAATAGCAACCAGGAACCGGATGACATCTTAAAGATTGTAGGAAGTCGGTGGGTGGAGGTGGCTCAGGGTTGTTCGTCATTAAAGTTACAACGCACTGGTTCAAAAATTACTGACTGTTGATGATAGTAGTACATACAATAAAGAGCACTTAGAGTAGATAGTGGCTAGAGCGGCTATTTTCGATCCAAAGATCAAGCGTTTATAAATCACGTGTGCCTATGTATTTATACACGTGAAAAATTAATGTGCGCAAGCAATGCTCAGATGATGAAAGGAAACGACGAAACAGCATTTCATAGAATCTGAAAGTCCAAGACAAGTGACTCGTGCATGAAATGAGGCTAGGAGGTGCACTGAATGTTTTCACCAGACTTGGTCTTCCACAATTGGTTACTAGGTCTTTTACAGGGCCGCTATACATACCTCGACCTGGTCAGAACACTGACCCAACACAAGAAGGAACCGATGACATGACGAAGAAGACCAGTGGAATAACAATAAATATGAGGATAAGGTTGGTGATGGTCTTACTTTCAAAAGGCTGTTCGACCGCGTGGAACTTGGCAGGCGGCTTGAAGCTCTCCCTCAGCACGCAAGGCTTGGGAACGTAGTCGTGACGCTGCGTGGTCAGGTTCTGCATGGGCCCTTGCCCCCACATGTCGTGGTGACAGGGGCGGATCGCTTGCGTCACGCACACCGGATTCGGGAGGAATGACATCTGAAACCATAAAACAAGATTTGCTTCAATCAAAGAGAAATGTTATATAAAGGTCTAAATCAAAAGGATAATAAGGAACGTCTTGCGTCAACGCCAACGGTGGAGGAGGGCGCACATTAATCTAAGACAACCATACATTGGTAGATTTGTATAAAGTAACAGGGTTTGAGACTATAATTATGTTCACTTCACTCGACAGCTACAGCTATGTAAGCAGCTATCATTTCACGTGATTTTTATGGAATATGCTTGCTTTGCTCACCAGATAGTGTCTGTTGAAGCATTGATCAGCTTCACAATGTAAACCATTTCGCTTGAGCTAGTGGTCAACTCCGGTGTTGTGAGTTTATTCTCTGCTGGCCGTCCAAAGACCACCAGCGTTGTCTAATGGTGATAATGAAAACAATGTGACTGGTGGTGAAATAACCAGGCTCTTTAGACAACAACGACTTTCTGTTGGCAATAACGCCTATGAAAAGGTTGAATTGGATGTAAGTAACATTAGCTTTTGAGATGTCACGTGACTGTCGCCAAGTTTTTCCTTGACAAATTTGCGTTAGCGTGAAAGGAAAACTAAGCATAAGGTTTTTGTCTAGACGTCACGGTGAAAGGATTCCGTTCGCTTTGTTCCTTTCATGCTAAGCCAGGGACCGCGGAAGTACTCCATGACGGAGGGGAAAATTTCTTCGGTCACCCCTTCAATCTCCAGCCCTGGCTTGGTAGAGTACCTATGTGATTTTAGGGGGGCATTTGGCCCCCTCTGCACCCTACTCCCGCGGCCGCTGTGCTAAGCTACGATTTGCTGTGATAAACTCAGATGGTCTCTAACCTGCTGCACGGTACAGCCCTCCATTGGCTCACAGCTAGGCACGAGGTTGGGTACGGGCTTCCTCGCAACCCCTCGCAGGTTCTTGCAGCCATCCACTGGGAGATACGACAGTTTGTATGTGGTGTTCGCGTCCACCTGGGCTGTAGGCTTCATGTAGCAGCGCCGAGGGGCGTATGAATCGGGGATCTTCGGTTGCTTGTAGCACTGGAAGATATATAAAAGAAGAATAACAGCCGTCTGGTATGCGTGGAGACTGGAGGAGTTATAAAAACTGACGTAAATTCAACAGCTATTATAATAATACACCATCTTTCCATCCTTAGGTACACATTCCTTCAATTAGGTACCATCGCATAGACCTGATAAAAATAGATATTAAATCAGGCAGAGGATGCAAAGCACCATCGCAAGCCTCAAACCACGTGATTGTTGCCCTATCCTAATATCCTATACTATTAAAAATACAAAAGTGCATATGATTAGATTTTGTTACCGACAATCTTCGAAACGGCTGAGCCGATTTGTATAAAATTATGAGTATAGATAAATCTAACACCAATGCTACTTTCATAAGAGCTATGGACAGAAGCTGTTGAAGCTAAAAAGATTGGGTTCGTTTTAGTATAGCTGATACTTTTTACTTTAACAAGTTCTCTATGATTATTTCGAATATTTCAAGATGCCATTTAGTCTGAGTCCATATTGCTTTCTTTAATACAGAGGCAGGTAACAAGAGACTTACTGGTTTGACAAGTGGCGGCTTCCCGCAGCAGCAGGACCGGCAAGGGCAGGGTTGCTCCTGCTTGCCGTCCATCGGCTTGCCATCTTGTAGACCCGACTTGATACCAGCAGAGGGCGCGCACGGCGCAGCGGCCGGGCAGGGTGCACAACACCTGATGACGTGGATAATAATGTTACTTCAAGGTTGTCACTGTCGCGGTCTACGGAGAGAGGTACCTAATTTATTTATTTATTTATTAACACTTTATTGCACATTTTAAAAAGTGAACAATAGGCGGACTTAATCCTAAAGCATTTTCTACCAGCCAACCCAATTTGTAGTGATTGGCGGTAAGCGTGCTACAAATTTTTAATTACAATATTACCTCTATATTATACTTATATCTAATTACACAATATACTTACTTAATACATATAATTATATATTTATAGGCACTTATACATAAAAATAATAGTCAGAAAGGTAGGGTAAATAAACTATGAATACAACTCATCCAGGAAGTGTTTGCGAGTTAATCTTTTGAAGCATTCTTTAGAGTCTACCTTTTTAATTTCAAACGGTAATTACCTATTCTTAAGGTTTATATGTGATAATTTTACAATTGATACAAAGTCCAATATGTAATTTTTTTACCCTTAGGTGTGCTTTTTTTCATAAAATGTATAGTTATGAGACCACAGTAAAAGTATAACCTACCCATTAAAAAAATAATCATTAAAATCGGTTCACATTTATACACATACAGACAGATTCAGAAACTCTTTTTTTCTGTGGCGCAGTGGGCGAAGGTCCGCCTGAGACGCAAAGGTTGCGGGTTTGATTCCCGCTGCGGGACATATGTTTGTACCTATGATTTGCAAATATTTGTTCCGGGTCTGGTAGTTTTCTATGTATAATATGTATGTATTTACAAAAAAAAAAATATAAGTACATGACTGATATGTAGTTCCCATAATACAAGCTCTGCTTAGATTGGGGCTAGATGATGCTTTTTAAAATGTCCAGCATTTTTTTTTAAGTCTGTTGATAAAAATAATAGTCAGAAAGGTAGGGTAAATAAACTATGAATACAACTCATCCAGGAAGTGTTTGCGAGTTAATCTTTTGAAGCATTCTTTAGAGTCTACCTTTTTAATTTCAAACGGTAATTACCTATTCTTAAGGTTTATATGTGATAATTTTACAATTGATACAAAGTCCAATATGTAATTTTTTTACTAAATTTTTTTTTTTTAATTTTTTTAATTAAAACGCGATATGCATAGGGGAACGGAGGGTGTTACCGTATGGCGGCTAATTTCGTACATTCAAGTTATTTGTATTTTGGCACAAACAGTCACATAGAAATATACATTGCTTTTTAACTAATGGTAACATTTACAAAAGACAAGGAGTGCCCAAAAGGAATAATTCAATATTGTAGGTACAATTTGAGCGTTAGCTAGGATTTACAGTGAACATATTATGTAAGTAGGTAAGGTATTAAGGTGACCTACCTGATGGGATTTCATTAATAACAATATTGTGACCTTGATCAATATTGTTATACAGGAATAAAAGGACAGAAAGCTACCTGTCCTTGTTGTACGCGTAGGATTAGTTGAATTAGCTGTCACGGCAACTCTTCGCGACAGTCTGCGTAGCAACATGGCGACGGGAGCATGATTTGTGTTTTGGCGATCGCGGATATAATATTTTATCTTCGGAAATTGAATTGTAAGTACTTTATTGCGTATATATCTCCTGTTTTTATTGTTAAAATAATGCCTCTTCAGTTTTGACATAATTTTGTTGATATGTCAAAACTGGAACAGGCTGTTGTTGCGGGAGACTGTATTGTACGTCCATGCAAAGCACAACCATGGAATGCACACCCCTGGAAAGTACAGCCAGTATTACAAACCATTTGGTTTGAATTATCTGGGTGTGCTTTCCATGGTCGTACAATACGCTCCGTACAAACTAAACACATGACGGTATTGCACACCCCTGGAATGTACACCCCGGATTACAAACCAATATTCTCGACGCTCATTGGTCGCGAGTTCGTCATATCCGTGAGCTCTCATTGGTCGATGCGAATAAGTCGCATGACGAGAACGAGCCTCGTTTGCACTGAGCAAGTTTTAATACCTCTATGTTCAACTAAGAGTTGCCATTGATAAATAATGTAAACAATAAGTTAATGTTGGCCTGAGCAATCCTTCCTAAGCAAATCCGTCTTGGATTGGTTAGGTTATTAGGTTTTTTTTTATTACCACTCAGAAAAGGAGGATTGCTATCCGAACTTTATCCAACAAACTTGGGTTCAAATAAATAAAACCAACCGGTTAGTTCATCTGCAAAAACCCGACATAATCTACTTACTACATCTACATTAATTTACTAATAGCGTAAAATACTATGGCAACACAGCACTTGCCCCTTGATAGCACTCGCACATGAAAACAGAGCATGAAATTGGTTCGTATTCCATGGCTGTACATTCCAGGGTTGTACAAAAAGGTCAACACGTGTAGGGAATGCACGCCCAGGAATGTACGCCCAGTATTACAAACCAAGTATTTAAAACCAATGGTTTGTAATACTGGCTGTACTTTCCAGGGGTGTACTTTCCATGGTTGTGCATTACATGGACGTACAATACAGGGACTCGTTGTTGCGTGTCATGTGACGTTGATTTGTAATCAACGTCACATGACACGCGTGTGTCAGTGTCAGTTTTCGTTCATTCTCACATGTTAGGCTTATTCGCGCGTGTCAATGTCAGTTTTTTTTATTCGTTTTTTCACGATAGGTTCAAATATAATCATTCAAAAATTACGGTTAACCTTCTGTCGACCTTTTGGGCACTTATTGTTTCGGGACCGCGGAGAGAACAACTTTTTTTGTCGAATTCTTATTTGTTGTTTTTTCTCACACGGTATATTGTTTTTATCGTTATTGTGTAAATAACTGTTAACTTCAAACATAAATAACTGTTAAATTCAAAGTGTATTTTGGTGCTGAAACAAGAGTTTCCTCAGACTTTGTCAACTCATAGCTTTGTGTGGAAAGTGTTTCTGGGTAAATTGAGGCGGATTTTGGTAAGTCGACGGATCCTTTCTCTAGCTGAAAGGAGCTCAGTACACGTGCCTACTGCTAGAGTATACGCCAAGGACCCCCTTGCGTAACAGGTCAGTGAAATTCTACTGTTTTGGCCCATTTCACATATCTTATCGCTTTCGTGAAGGTAACAGTTTCTATGTCCCCTTGCATAATTATTTTTTTCGTTTTCATTTTAAATACAGTCCACTCTAATTCTAATCAGCTATCGTACATTTTGGTCCTTCGAGCCGGATTAATTTGATATGGCGACTTTTGGAAATTCCGACCCGTTTATTGTTTTAAGTGACCTTTGGACTTATTCCACAAAATAATTTTGGAAAAATAGTAAAAAAGTTTAGGGTGCATATTCGGTCGTTGAATTGTTTTTTTTTCTCTCGTCGTTAGTTTGCGTGTTAGATTGTGCCTGTTATTTTGTCACTTTCGTTTTCGTGTCAAAGTCAATACTTACGTGACATTGATAGTTTGCTTGACAGTCACTATCATTTTCGTCAAACTATCGTTCTATTAAAATTATCGTTCACTTATCAATCATTCATAGACAATAAAATTGTGTTGTGAGAATAGTACCGGCCATTTTATTTTGATGAATGAGCATACGTAAAAATAGCCTGTTATTGGTAGTATAAAAACTTTTGTTTACTTTTGTCCGAACTTATTTGCGACTTATTATTTGAATATTGTAATTTATTTGCGTACGGATTACAATGACTATTAAAAAGAAAAAAGGTTAGGATACAGAATTATTAGGTGATCCCAGCAGAATAGCTCGAGACTACGCTTTTATGAGACTCGAGCTGATCGTCTGACTTGGTTGGAGTTCGGAAAGAGGATGTTTCCTCCATAATAAAAAAGTTTCACTCGGCTCAAAAAAGCGTATTAACAAGAAGTTTCTGGGGATCGAAATAACGAATTCGCATATACAGTAAACTTCGAAAGTAAAGTGCGCAACATTAGGGTTAGCCTATGACCTAATTAAAATCTATCCATTGACAGAGAAAAGCTATTTAATGGCATACCAGGCTTTACATAAATATTATGATAAGAAACGGAATATAGCTGTTACATATTACAATCGCTTACTTAATTGTGAACCAGTTAAAAACAAAAGTGGTGCAGAATTGGAACGGGTTCATCAGACGTTTACTGATAATTTAAGTATTCTGTCTAAATATAACATGCCCAATCAGGATTTCATGCTTTTTCAGTTGGCATTGTCCAAATTAGATGTAGCTACTAGAGAGTACAATTGGATTCTGAAGTGGATATTCCTCAATTCATATCCTCATGGATATGATGGATTTTGTGAAAAATCGCTACCGTGCTACCGTGATTAGATCTTGCTGATCCTGAGTTTTACAAACCAGGACCAGTAGATATGCTAGTCAGTGTAAACATTCTTGCGTCAGCATTGAGGCCAGGTTTAGTTAAGGGTAAACCATTGCTATCCCAACTGTTTTCGGGTGGATACTGATGGGTGAATGCACCATTAACACTGATCTTTCTTGTTTTCGTTGCAATTTTGGAGCTAATCGAAGGAATTGTTTTTTCGTGTTGAATTTGTCGTTGGATAACTCCATAAAAAAGTTTTGGGAATTGGAAAATATCGACCCACCCAAACCTGTAGCCTTGTCAAAAAAAGAGTTAGCTTGTGAAAATCACACGGAGGTTTCTTATCGAAGAACTTCTGAGAGAAGGTTAGTGGCCCCCCTGACCTTTGTTGACCCTCAGAAAAAACCTCTTTTCTCGAACTCTCGGGAAATCGCTCTTAAGCGGTTTCAACATTTAGAAAGGAAGTTTAAAATCAATCCTCAATTTAGGACTGCCTATGTGGACTTTATGGACGATTATTTGAAGAGTGGTCATGTGGAAGAGGTTGATCCTCCCTCTTCAAATGTCGACCAGTTTTATTACATTTCGCATCATGGAATTTTGCGACCTGATTCTGTCACCACTCCGCTTCGGATAGTTTTCGATGCTAGTGCAGCGGATGGTGAAGGTAGGTCCTTAAATGATTTGTTGTTGTCTGGTCCTAAACTGCAAAAAAATATTTTCGATATTTTGATACGGTTCCGTTGGCATGCTGTCGTATTCACTGGTGATATTAAGAAGATGTACCGCCAATTTCTAGTGGAGCCTGTGGACTCTGAATATCAGCGCATCCTATGGCGGGCATCTCCTAACCTCCCAGTGCGAGATTTTCGGTTGTTAACAGTAACTTATGGTGTTTCGTGTGCCCCTTATCAGGCACTCAGGGCGTATAGCTCGTTTGGCCGCCGAATTTGTTGACCGTGCTCCACTTGCCGCAGCTATTTTGGAACGGGATACGTACGTTAATGACGTTGTGTCAGGAGTGGACTCCGTCGAAGCTGCTGTCCGGATTCGTCAGGACCTTATCGAGATACTGAAGTCGGCTGGTTTACACCTTCGTAAGTGGACCTCCAATCGCGAAGAGTTCTTCAACGGTGTGCCGTCTTCGGATCTGTACGTGGAGCAGTTCCACAACTTTGAAGAGATTCAGGATGTGTCTTTAAAGATTCTTGGGATGATGTGGTTGCCAAATTCAGATCAGTTCACATTCAAAACCACTGCTGTCGGTGCTGTCATTAGGACTGCTCTTGCCTGTCGTATTTTTCGCCAAATACATCATGCAACTTTTGTGGTTGTCTGGTGTAGATTGGGACGACGACGCTCCTGAAAGTATTTCGAACGAATGGCTTAAATTCAAAATTCAATTGTCGTCGCTGAGCACTATATCCCTGCATCGTCGAATGATTCCCTCCTTTACAGACCTCCAGTTTCACGGCTTTTGCGATGCATCTGAGCGTGGTTACTGCGCCGTAATATATTGCCGTGCGAGCTGTGAAGATTAATCGATTGATGTGCGGATTTGCTGCGCAAAATCTAAAGTTGCGCCACTCCGCAAACGTTCGATTCCGCTTTTGGAACTAATGGCAAAGGTATTGTTGTCTGAGCTGATGTCTTCTGTCGCGTGCTCGTTGGAAGGTATACATCGCATCGACAAAATTTTCGCATGGTCTAATTCCAGTGTCGCTTTGACTAGGATCAAATCTTGTCCGTCGCGTTGGAAAACCTTTGTCGTTGAACGAGGGTTCGGCTTTGGACGAGCAGAAGATTTTAAGTCTGTTTTCGGCCAACAATGCCAACATTTTGTAGACGACATATTAAACCGATTTTCCTCATTCACGCTAATTGTCAACGTTGTCGCCTATTGCTTTCGCTATTTGCACAACTTGAGAAACACCACATCTCGGTTGGGTTAGTTGGTTGAGTTTTGTCATCTATTCAATTCCTTGTGAAGCACGTCCAGGAAAGTGTTTTTGCACCGGAAATTCGTGCGCTTAATAAGAATAAAATTGTGTCCATTCATGGATGCACTTGGTTTATTGAGGGTGGGCGGTCGTCTTTCTCATAGTCAACTTGGATATGATCAAAGGCATCCTTTGATGCTGCCTCGAGACCATCGATTGACTTCCTTAATAATTGAGGAGTACCATCGCAAATTTCTGCATGCGGGACCTGAGACGCTGCAAAACCTGATAGCTCAGGAGTTTGGATTCTCTCAGCGAAACGGGCCATTCGATCTGTGATTTCGACATGTATTAATTGAGGAGTACCATCGCAAATTTCTGCATGCGGGACCTGAGACGCTGCAAAACCTGATAGCTCAGGAGTTTGGATTCTCTCAGCGAAACGGGCCATTCGATCTGTGATTTCGACATGTATTAAATGTTTTCGGGCGAATCCACGGTTGTCTGCTCCCCCTTTGATGGGAGAATTGCCGGTTTATCGTATAAGTCAGCTCAAGCCTTTCTCGTCAGCATCGAACGTGGTCGTGGCATTCGCACGTATAAAGAATACGTTTGTGTATTCGTGTGTACTTCCACAAAGGAGCTCATTTGGAGCTCGCTTCGGACCTCACATCAGAGGCCTATTTGGCCTGCCTTCGACGGTTTATGGCACGGAGAGATCGGTGCTCTCGATTGGTGTCCGACCAAGGAACCAACTTTGTCGGTGCTGGCAATCTGTTGAAAGACTTAATGTCAAAGGCAACGCAAGTTGAGAAGGTGGAATTCATCTTCAATTCCCCAGGCAGTCCGCATTTCTCGGGCTTAGCTGAGGCTGGAGTTAAATCCATGAAGACTCACCTGTCTCGTGTCGTTGGCTTGCAGCGTTTGACATATGAAGAGTTTATCACTTTGCTGACACAAATCGAAGCCTTGCTTAGTTCAAGGCCATTATCCCCTCTTAGCTCGGACCCCAACGATCTCTCAGTATTAACACCGGGATACTTCCTCACGTTGGAACCATTGACTATCCTGCCAGAAGAATCAATGGTTGATACCAAAGTCAATGTGCTTCATTGATGGAAGCTTATCTAAAAGATGCATCAGGATTTCTGGCGCAAGTGGCATTTCGTCGGCTAGCTAACAACACCGCGTAAATCGATTTTCCAAACTTTTCAGGAGTAAAAAACTGTTTTATCGACTTCCACAGAAACGAAATCGCTAAAGCTGAAATTAAAACTGTGATTGGTTGAAATTCAATGTTTGTATTGTGAGAACAGAAGCGCAGTGAAAAGATCTATCCAATGGCATATAAAACGTCAAAACCGCAAAATTTCGACTTGAGCGGTGTTGTTAGCTATCCGACGATTTGGAATAAATCCACACTCTCCAACAAAGGCATAAGTGGTCTGACACTCGGCCCAATATTGTTGTTGGGACCCTGGTCTTAATTGTGAATGAACAATGCAGTCCAATGAAATTGAGACTTGGTCGTGTGATTCAACTGCATTTGGGTGCTGACAATATTTGTCGAGTTTTTACTCTCCACACTGCATCGGGAAACTGTAAACGACCCGTAGTTAAGCTCTGCGTCCTTCCAATTTCCACACCAACCTAGCAACCTGAACCTGATTGCCAGGTCTCTACTGCATCTTATTAATTTTATCGTATCATCAAATGGTTTTATTGTAATTGTTGTTGTAACTTAGGTTAATTTTATAAAAAAATTATCTTAATATTTTGTTTTCGGAAAATACTGCGCATTTTGGTGGTCGGCTAAATGTTCGGTTTTGACATAATTTTGTTGATATCAACAAATCAACGTCACATGACACGCGCCTGTCAGTGTCAGTTTTCGTTCATTCTCACATGTTAGGAATATTCGCGCGTGTCAATGTCAGTTTTTTAATACGTTTTTTCACGGAAGATTTAAAAAAAATATTCATAAATTACGGTTAACCTTCTGTCGACCTTTTGGGCACTTATCATTTCAAGACCGCGGAGAGAACAACTTTTTTGTCGATTTCTTATTTGTTGTTTATTCTCACACGGCATATTGTTTTATCCTTATCGTGTAAATACATAAATAACTGTTAACTTCAAAGTGGTTATTTTGGTGCTGAAACAAGAGTTTCCTCAGACTTTGTTAACTCATTGCTTTGTGTGGTAAGTGTTTCTGGGTAAATTGAGGCAGATTTTGGTAAGTCGACGGATCATTTCTCTAGTTGAAAGGAGCTCAGTACACGTGTCTACGGCTAGAGTATACGCCAAGGACCCCCTTGCGTATCAGGTCAGTGAAATTCTACTGTTTTGGCCCATTTCACATATATTATAGCGTTCGTGAAGGTAACAGTTTTTATGTCCCCTTGCATAATTAATTTTTTCGTTTTCATTTTAAATACAGTCCACTCTAATTCTAATCAGCTATCGTACGATGCCACAACATTGATTTTTATTGAAATTAGTAGTTTTCAAAGTAATATTTACGTCCGCTTTCACATGATTTCGTTTAGACATGGCGGGTAGTATATCGGCTAAGTGCATACACGTGTACGGTATTAGCCGCATCGAAATAATATGTTCCCGGATAATATATATATATTTTTTAAATTGTCTCAGTATATCATTTTATTATTTTAAGTACAGAATACTTAGTCTGGGCAAGACGTATTATATCAATCCAATTTTTTTTGTTATTAGTAAGTAAATCAAAATTTTATTTTCAGATGGAGCCTAAAAAGAAGTGTTCGTGGTCCCCCAGAAAAATTTGAACTGCCATAAGGGCCATTCTTGGTGGAGCAAAGTTAAGGCCGACAGCTGCTTTGTATGGTATTCCTGTTATGACATTATCTGATTACTCTAAAAGGGACAGCTATGATGTTTCTTTTCGAATGGGAAGAAAACCCGTTTTTACTCCTGAACAGGAGACAGAAATCAGAGACCAAATATTGCTTTTGGCAAACATATTTTATGGATTGACGCCACAATCATTAAAGGCAGCAGTTTTTGCTTATGCCGAGTCTAATAAAATTAAACATTCTTTCAATAAAGATAAAAAAGAAGCTGGCAAGGAATGGATGTATGGATTTTAAAAAAAAAACCCTGAAATAAGTATCAGGCGCCCGGAACCTACCAGCGTAAATAGAATTATTGCCTTTAATACCACAGAGTTACAGATATTCTTTGATAATCTCTCATCAACATACGACAAATACAAATCTCGTCCTCAGAATATTTAATGTTGACGAAACAGGTATCAACGCTGTTCACAAACCGGGAAAAATACTTGCTTCTAAAGGAATTAAGCAGGCAGGAGCTGCCACCAGTTGGGAGCGTGAGAAGAATATTACCGCTTATTGCTGTATTAGCGCGACAGGTCAGTATGCTCCACCAATTATTATATATCCTCGGTTTAGAATGCATCCATCACTTGAGCAAGGAGGCCCGAACGGTTCAATTTATAGATGTAATAAGTCGGGATGGATGATTGAAGAATTGTTCTACGAATGGCTAGTGTATTTTGCAGCATATACAAAACCCTCAATGGACGACCCAGTGCTCTTGATCTTAGACAAACACAGTAGTCACATTTCTATGAGAATTTATGATTTTTGTCGCAAAAATGGCATTATCATGTTGACAATACCACCTCATACGTCGCACAGGACTCAACCGTTGGATCTTACAGTGTACAGTCCACTGAAAACAGCTTTTTATAAAAAATGTGATGCCTATATGAAACTCCATCAATATGAAAAACTAACACCACTGCTATTGATTCCACTGTTCACTCAAGCATATTTGAACGTAGCTAATGCAGTAAAAGCAGTTAGTGGATTCCGAGCATCAGGCATTTGGCCCTTCAATCCAAACGTTTTCAGACAATTGATAAAAGAAGGAAATGAAAACTCTCCTGACAATCCTGTCAGGAGAGTTTTCATTTCCTTCTTTCAACAGCTTGTTCAGCGGAAATCCTTCCGCTGAACAAGCTGTTGAAAATATAAGGACGGATTCTGAAAATTTAGGTACAGCCGGTCTACTAGACATTCCGATGGATTTTAATGAGATATCGTCTTTGGTACCTACAAATAAAGAACCAAATGAATCCGTTGATGATATACATCCGTCGACATCAGGAATCCAAAATTCGCTACTTCCTGAAAATTCAGAACCAGATATTGCATATGAAGGACGACCATCAACATCAGGAATCCAAAATTATCTACTTTGTGAAAATCCAGAACCAGACACAGCTTATAATTCACTTCCATCAACGTCTACAACCAAAACCACTTATCAAACTCAAGCAAAAATGCAGCAAGTCAAACGACAACTTTTAGAGCGAAATAAAACACCTGAACGCGCAATACTTTTCAGTAAAATATCATCAGCTTCTGAAAAGAAACGCATTCAAAAAGGGAAAGGACTAGGTAAAAGGACTAAACAACAATCAAAATTACTTAATTCGACTCCTATGAAATCTGTTTTAGAAGAAGATGAAGAAAAACGAGCTGACAAAAAAAAGAAAATAAAAAAAAACACTGAGACTATGACGAAAAATCTTAAAAAGAGACAAAATAAAAATAGTAAAAATAAATAAAGTTTAAAGAAACAAATAAAAAAGGAGAATTCATCATCTTCTGATGAAGAACAACATGTTTTATGTGATGATGAAGAAGAGTTAGATGATGATTTTGTTGAAGGAATCGGAGGTGAGACAGGTGTCGAGGAATTATGCGTCATATGTGGTGATTTTGGGAAGGATAAAGAATTGTGGTATAGGTGTGTAAGCTGTGGGAGCTGGTCGCATGCTTTGTGTTCAGGATATGATTCTGCTGATAATTATTGTTGTGGATTTTGTACGTAAGGCCTAATAAAGATTAAGATTAGGATTTTGTTCCCGTTTATCCTAACTTGAACATATTTGTGTAAATTCTCAGTGTTTTATTTGCTTATTCATGACTATAAGGGTTGGATATGTATGTACGAAATTAGCCGATTACGCGTAGGTACGGAGTTACCCGCTTGATTTGGGTAATACCGTACAAATACTGTTTTCAATTAAACTACTTTATCTGTTACGATTGTGGTTTTTATATTCTGACGTTTACTATATCTGAAGTATACCTAATTAAGTAAATTAAAATTGTTTATTTTCATTTTTTATGAATACTTTTGTTATTATGATATTTTAAAGTTATGTGTACGACAACACCCTCCGTTCCCCTACACTTAAAGTCCCAAGTTTACGGTTTCTATCCTATAGGTACTCTACCATCAGACTTCAGGTTAGGCGATTTTTCTTTAGTTAAAAACAAATTAAAATCGCCTACAAAATGATCAAATGATCTAGCTAGTCGTTATTCCTTAAGATTATGACGTTTTTTTTAAGTTTTACGGTTAAATAGCAATACGCCGCTTGTATGAATAATTTGATTAGGATGAATGAAGCGAAAGAGGTATGCCAGGATCGTAGCAAGTGGAAATCCTTGGTCTCTGCCTACCACTCCGGAAAACAGGAGATCAGTAGGTACATCCACGCGAACTACATATTATGTAGTTCGCGTTGATGTACCTACTGATCGCCCCGCTACCGACGCGTTCCGTGATAGTGGCTTTACTGAGTCACATAAAATACATCTAAAATGAGCTTTAATACGGTTGTAGGTACAATACCTATATAACCAGAAATAAAATGACGACCTCTGTGGCGTAGTGGACGAAGGCCCGCCTGAGACACTGGAGGTTGCGGGTTCGATTCCCGCCGCGAGACAAATGTTTGCAATCAAACATTTGTCTCAGGTCTGGGTGTTTTCTATGTATAATATGTACAGTGGTGGTCATATAATTAGAAACACTTAGTCACTTGGTAGTCTTTTAATGTAACCAACATTATTAATTCAATTAATTGGAGGTAATAGTTTAATTTACGAAATCACAATGTACATTTATATCTCTGGGATAATAATAAGCAATAACATTCAGACAACCAATACAATAATTATAAAAAAAAAATTAAAACAAAAGTATCAATCAATATTCTTAGTACTGGCAGTCGGACAACTAATTAGAAACAAAGTATGACTAGGTTCTAAAATTGAATTTTAAAACTAAAATTCACCTTTCGGATTGTCACCGCATTATGCATTTTGCCGCCTTTTCTTATTCATTCGGATGTGTTACCTTTTGTCAGATTTAATTATTAAAAATGGGTAAAAACAAGAGCTGTAATGCAGCAACAAGAAAAATTATAGTAAACTTTCATTTTAAACGAAAATGGTCTTACAGAAAGATCGCCGATCATTTAGAGTGTTCCGTAAAGATGGTATTTAACGCCATTGCACATCACAAAAAACATGGAACATCCGATAAGGTGCCTAGAAAAGTTCGGCCAAGGAAGACCACCGTTCAAGAAGACAGGCTTATGATTCGTTTGGCTAAGACAGATCCCTTTAAAGGTTCTAATGTTATACGAAAAGAAGTATTTTCACAAGACGACCCTCGAAACGTGTCCGCAAGACTAGTCCGTAGGCGGTTGGTTGAAGGAAATTTGTATGGAAGACTTGCTAGGAAAGTGCCACTTCTCACCAGGCGACACAGAGAAAATCGTCTAGCCTTCGCTAGAAAATATGCCAGTTGGACTGTTCATCAATGGAGAAAAGTTTTGTTTTCAGATGAAACTAAAGTAAATTTGGTAAATTCCGACGGAAAACGATACGTACGGCGACCAATCAACGAGGCTTTGAATAACAAGTACACTATAAAAACAGTTAAGCACGGCGGTGGAAATGTTAAAGTATGGGGATGCTTTTCCGGATACGGAGTTGGTCCCGTGAGAAAGATTGAAGGGCTGATGGATCAGTTTCAATACAAAAAATTCTTGGAGGAGACAATGATCCCATATTCAGATGATTTGCCAGTGAATTGGATTTTTCAGCACGATAATGATCCAAAGCATACAGCAAACAGCGTCAAAGCGTTTCTCAGACAACAATTGGTGACAGTGTTAGAGTGGCCTGCTAATAGTCCGGATTTAAATCCGATAGAGAATTTGTGGCACAATGTGAAGAAAACATTGTCGGATGAGCATATCACCAATATCAACCAACTTTACGACGCATTTGTAGAAGCTTGGAGATGTATTCCTTTGGAAACGTGTGAAAAACTGATAGAATCAATGCCACGTCGTTGTAAAGCTGTAATCGACAACAGAGGGTACCCTACCAAGTACTAACAGTACTAATCGGTTTTGGATGTAGTATTCATAGTATTATTCAAATTAAATGTGGTTTTGTTCACTTAGTTAATGTTTATATTGTTGTTTTTTTTGTTTCTAATTAGTTGTCCACTTTAGTCCATGTATTTTAATAGACTTTTTATTAAAATGTTATATTTTTATATCAAAATTGTTGTTTGTTATTACTAAACTCGTATAGTAATACTTTAAAAGAACCGATACATCCATATAAATACGTAGGAGCCCTCTATGGTACGTTAAAAATTAGTTATGATGTTAATTTGTAATGAAAATAGAAGACAGGGTTTCTAATTATATGACCACCACTGTATGTATTTACAAAAAAAAAGTATATAAGTAGTATATCAGTCATATAGTGCCCATAACACATGGGCCAAAATAGATGATTCTGTGAAAAAAAAAAAAAAAAAAGAAATTGAAATTGAAAAATAAGTCGTCGCAGGAACCGAGAGCACGACAAAGAGCTACCGACCAGAGTGGCAAAACACCTTATGAGCAGATTCTTAAATAATCAAGAATACTTCTCAGTAACGCTCAAATAACGGCTTTGCTAGATTTGTATGTAGAAAGGCGAATGGTTGGAGATATTTTGCAAATCTTTGGCTTTCAAAGTCAAAGTCAAAATTCATTTATTCAATAAAATCACAAGGACCACTTTGAAACGTCGGTTTTTATCTAGGTGCCTGTTCCTCCGCGACCAATATGATATTACAATATGATTCAAGCACTTAGGCAAACTAAGTGTTTAAAACAAACTAAATGGTCAAAATCAGAAATACACCTTGTCAGAGCAGGGAGTAGGTAACACATAGTTGAAATCAGTTATATAATGTTATTCAGAAGAGGATGGAGCCAGCAAGACGCTGTGGTTCGGTCCTGATTACGCCTATGTTATCAATGACCTCGACTTATACACACTATCAATGAACATTAGTCCGGCGTGTTTTGTAGTGCGATAGTGTATATTTTGTGGAGTTAAATTAGATACGTAAGCCGTTTAAAAAATACTGAATTGTGGACAAAAAGTGGGATCTATAGGTACTGCCAGTACCTAGCAATACTTGTTTTTAAGGTAAAAAAGTAGTAGTTGTAGAGCTCCTAGTAAAATAACTGGTCCGGGGAAGTACTATCACCATACCTACCTATTTCTGCCACCAAGCAGTAATGTTGGCATAGCTGTGTTCGAGTTTCGAGGGTAGGTATGGGTGCCGGTAAAATTATCAAAAAGTACGTAATCATCTGAATATACCTTCCCGCTAATTTCATTGTTTGTGTCAGTAAAATAAGTGAGTTGATACGAAGAATATGCGAGGGTCTTTGAAAAATTATTGATCTGTATTATAAGTATGTACTTACTCTGGCATGATTTAGCAGCTCTAGCCTAATTAAATAGCACTGAGTAAAATAATAAAAAAAATTAAATCTAAAATGAAAGTAAACTGAATAAAATTTATAAAATCATCTCAGACAAAAGTTTTAGAAAAATTACTGTTTGTGAAAAATTATGACACTTGTTTGATATTTGAGAAAAAATATACAGGATGGCTGACTTCTCAATTTGAATTTATATAAACCAATAAGTTTTAATTGAATTAATTTGAACCTTTTTGCTTTTTTTTGCTCTAGCTTTACTTTTCCAAACAACCCTAAAATGCGAGGAAACTACAAATTGTTTAGAATTAATAAAGTTGGTAGGTAGGTAGGTACTTATATACCTCTATATATGATTATATGCCCTGATTAACTACTAATCTAACTGTAGACCACAGTACCTACTATATATATCATATCCTATCCTACTAATATTATAAACGCGAAAGTTTGTAAGAATAAACATCAGAATAACACATAAGCTACTTTTTATCCGGATACCACGCGGGCGAAGCCGTGGGCAGAAGCTAGTCCTACTAATATTATAAACGTGAAAGTTTGTGAGGATTGATGTTTGTTACTCTTTCACGCAAAAACTACTAAACGGATTTTGATGAAGCTTTACAATAATATAGGTGATACATCAGAATAACACATAAGCTACTTTTTATCCGGATACCACGCGGGCGAAGCCGTGGGCAGAAGCTAGTCCTACAAATATTATAAACGCGAAAGTTTGTGAGGATTGATGTTTGTTACTCTTTCACGCAAAAACTACTTCGGATTTTGATGAAACTTTACAGTTATATAGTTTTTACATCAGAATAACAAATAGGCTACTTTTTATCCGGGCAAAGCCGTGGGCAGAAGCTAGTGTTAGTATACATACATGTAGGTATGAATCATAACGTCAGAAATCAACAAGAACAGAATCACGGAATAGAAAAATACCTTCCTATTCTTCTAAGAATAGAATGATGTTCTAATTCTAAAGTCAACTAAAATAGCAAAATTGCGTACATCTTTGACACAATTATTCAGTAAAGGGCGCTATATGGGGTTAAAAATAAACAACATATAGTTTAGGCGGGTATAATACCTGTCGTTCAATCTAAAATTAACTTGTAACGTATTCTAAGGACTGACTTGATGCTGATAAAACTTTACAAAATTCTACTATTAAGCAGTATATTATGATTCGACAACGTTCTAATTGATTCATGTACCTACTTGGTTATTAGGTATGTAATTAGATACCGACCTACTTATCTACAATAGGCATCATAATGATGATGTTATTTGCAAGTGCATTCAATGGAATGACTCACTTGATTACTATACGTTCAAAAAAGTAAATGCGATAAAGACAGGTATAAAACTTATAAACTTAAATACATCCTCCTAATATTATGAACGCGAAAGTTTGTGAGGATTGATGTTTGTTACTCTTTCACTTAAAAACTACTGAACGGATTTTAATGAAACTTTACAGTAATATAGCTTATACATCAGAATAACACATAGGCTACTTTTTACCCGGGTACCACGCGGGCGAAGCCGTGGGTAGAAGCTAGTATATTATACGTTACTACCAAATATGGGACTAATACTATACTATAAACTTGCATGGGAAATAATGGCGGATACTGTTTTACGGTTAGGCACGAAAACACTGGGATGCTTAATATGGGATATTGTTATCACAGTAAAACCGGGTTCCGGTAAGGTATATAGACATCCTTGCAATACTCTGTGGATCTTCTATCGGTTATATTGTTTACTCCTGTCGTTTCATGTTATGAACACACGCATGCGAGAATAATTCCAAGCGACTTTGGAAATGCCCTTTAGTACTGCCTTATTGTCCTAACCTTATTTCACAAATAAAAAAAATGTAGTATGATAATAAAAGATTTTCAGTTGGTTTTGGGGGTGTCAACTTGATCAAGGTGGCTAAAACTGTCACGTAAGACCCCTCTTGACTTACGTCAACAATTTTATCATCATAATATAGCGAAGCGACTCGTACGTCCATGCACGTCCAAGGCCCCGCGAAACATAGATAGGTCGTACTATAGCATTATTTGGCATGTTAGGTTGGTACTTTTATGGTGTAATGTCAAATAGGACATGACGGTATTTTTTGTTTTTATTTTTATATAATTTCTTTATGTTGGTATTGGAATACGATGTAATGCCCATAAAAATGGGTTCAATTGGCTAGGTGCTGTGTCCTGTCTCTTAAACGCAGTGGTTTTATCTGTGATTTGACACACAATGAGATTTTCACGTTTTGGTACCAAAATAATAAACATAACATAAAACATAGTTTATTTGTTTTGTTACAAATAAACGTCGTAAGTACTGCACGGAACGATGTCAAACCTCCAATCAGGCATCCTGGTAGTCATGTGCAATGGTCCCTCCTTTGTTACGGAGGGCTAGGAAACTTGATGTTGTTGGAAAAAGTCTCTGCACTAGTGCAAAGGAAACTTATGATATTATGAGTCCTTTGTCCCACGCCAAGTTAAACTCTTGGACAATGCTTCTTTAGTAGCTTCCTACAGTGTAGAATCGTACAGCAGTGAGGGCCTAAAAATGATTTTTCAAGTAGATACCTAGGTTAACCTATAAGTTAAGTGGACGGTATCTACAAAAATAAGCACATCAGTCCGTTGGATCGCAATCTTGTCAGATCGTCCTCAATTCCTTTAATAAGGACAAGGACGATTATTTTAGTCACTAGAAAAAGTCGCGTGAAACTTTCGTCTGCTAGATCGAGAGGATCATTGGTATCTCTTAGACGCCGTCTGATGATTCTCTCGAAGTATCAAAGCACCCTCCTTTCGCCCACAATCAGCAAAAAATGTCCAAAATCCATTTAAAATTGACTCGATAAACGTTATCGGGCACTTTTCCAAAGCCGACAAAATTATCGATGAAGGTTGTCAAATCGACATAATTTAGCTATAACAAATGTCAAAACCAAGATACATGCTGAGGTTTTCGATAAATTCGGTACTTTTTGTCGAATTTATCGATCGATTAATATAGGGAGTTCCATGCTACCGAATTCGACATAGTGCCGATTAGTGCCATTTACTCGATTTTTAATGTCAAAATTAATCGATCGGTAACTCCGTGCTCGCACCGCTGAAACATATAATATCTTCAGGAGACCCTTTAAGGTCATGGTGAATAGATATCTTCTAGACCTTCATGCTCCATCGGCGGCCATATACCCTGGTACATATAGTAGTCTGTGATCATCACTTAACCATCAGGTGAAATTATAGTCAAATGAAGGGCTATTATTATTAAAAAAAAATACTTTTGTTGAATTATAAGTATAAGTTATAAACTGTGTTTCAAGCAACAAACCAATACCAGTCCGTGCCCATTTTGTAGAACGTCCTTGGAGGGTTTCGGATATCAGTCTATATTTTTGACAATGTTACAACTGCATCACGTTTCATAAAGCAGTTTTAAACATAATCACACCTAGGGTGAAATAACATCAGTTAAATTAGAATAAGTAACAGATTTAAAAAAGTTATGTTTTGTCTGTGTTCTCTAATTTGAATAATAATTTCTCAAACGATTTGTTTCTGAAACTTTTTTTTTTTTTCAGTTACACCAGTGTCCATAATGCAGTGCGACTGTGATTACATATTATCGGAGAGTGAGGAATTCCCAGAACATTACGACAACTGCAGCTTAAACTGGAACGAGCAGTATCCAGGAAAAGACAGTCCTAAGTGAGTCAACTCTACCTTTAACTTTCCGTGTTATCTATCATGTTATATTTTTCCATCCCATCAACTCAGTACTCATTCCTTTCTCACACACATATCACCTTTTCAAAGCCGGCAGCTCAGTTGTGCGAAAAATAATTAAGGTTCTTGCTTCAAAGTTCTTTAATGTTGGTAATTTTGTAATTGATGAAAATAAAGAATCGAACTGACAAAAGTTTTATATGATGAACACCGGTAGAATTACTCTACTCTTAACTACAATCACAAAAACATGCCACCCATCTTCATGTGTCCACAAACTACTGAATCTAACCACAGATTATATCTTTATTCATTGAAGATAACGTTTAGGTACAGGTAAGAAAGCACAACACAAAAAACAACACATTTTGCAACAAAATTAGGATGGTGGGATAAGTTATGAAAAAAAATCAGGTATAAGATAAAATTACTTAACTACTTAAAAGTATAACTGAAACAGAAATGCTCCACGCACTTTAGTAGGTAATCCATCTACCAAGACAGTTCAATGTCGCACCAAAGAGGTATCACCTCAGCATAATGTAAGCTCAGCTAGGTAAGGCCACCGCATACAATATATCAACGCATAACTTGTTGTACCAACTTACAGAAATAAAGATGGAACCCTCCGGTTGCCGAATAAACGCCTACGAAGCTTAGACGTGGATGTTTTGTACCACTTGGGGTTGGATACCCTAAATTATGATCTGCCTGCGTTGTTCGGTGATGTCAAGGTAAGACTTATATGATTTTATACGCGTCTTTATCGTGTTTACCTTTTTAAGTTTCCGTACCGTAAAAAGAAAAAATAATTATAAGTTTTACGGGCCCTTCTCGCGTTCACCCATTTAAATAATAAAAAATAAAAGTTTTTTACGGGTCTTTTTCATTTCATAATAAATTAATCAATAACATAAGCTACGCGGACGACATGGTGCTGCTGGGCACGACTGCGTGGTCAATCGGAGAGATGCTGAGGGTCTGTGAGTCTTATGCAGCAACGCACGAGCTCACATACAATGTAAATAAATGTGAGTACACATTTATTTACATTGTATGGCCGCTGGTAAGTATCCTATATAAAATATACCTGAATTGAACCCAAACGGTACAAGTATTAATAGCGTTTCTAAATTTAAATACCTTGGGCATTTTCTTACCGACGACCTAAAAGATAATGTAGATAATGAGAGGGAACGTAGGGCTCTGGCGGTCAGATATGTTGGCCCGTAGGTTTGCTTGCTATACTGACGAAAAAATTACGCTTTTCAAGGCGTTCTGTCAGAGCTTCTACACAGGCAACCTATGAACCACCTATAACAAAAAATCGCTAGACCTCCTACCCGTCCAATATAATAATATTTTCAGGATGCTGTTGAGGCTGCCAAGTTTTTTTATAGTGCCTCAGAGATATTCGCGCAGACAAGAACGGATTGCTTTTATTATTATATTATTTTTTATTCCGTAAAATCATCAGGCATCTCTGATGAGTAGAGTTCGGGGCAGTCACAACAGTATCCTCAAAACAATTGCGGAGAAGTGTATTTGGAGACATTTTGTGCGGAGGGTGGTCAAAGTCAATAGGTTTTTATCCATAGAAATCACAAGGATCATAATGAAACGTTAACTTAAAAATACGTGAATTTAAAATTAAAAAGTAAGCTGCTTCTTCGCGCGCAGATAAGAATCAGGCAACAAATTCTGCTTGGATATTTTTTGATGAATCTTCTTCATTCAGGTCAACCACTAAAATCAAAATTATTTATTGTTTGATCATCTCCCGTCGCAAAATGTCTCTATTCCTATCTTCGTAGAATTTAGTAACAAATAGTCTTACGTATCTACTAAAATGGATTGTAATGGATTGTATTGTCTAAAACACTGTTTCTCAAAGTGAGCGATAACGTCCTCTTGTGGGCGCTGGAGGCCTTCAAGGGGGCGGTAGAAGGCTCTAGAAAATATTGGGGGCGCTAACGCGGTCTAGAGGTGAAAGCATACGTTGTTATGTTTAAAAATTTACGGGGGCGCTAGGATTTTATTTATTCTCCATGTGGGCGATGGGAAGAATAAGTTTGAGAACCTGTGTTCTAAAATAAGAACATTTTGATTTAATTGTTCTTGATTTTATCGCGTTTACATTTAAATAATAAAAAAGTAAACACGATAAAGGCTACGGGTCTTAACAAAAAACTTATAATTTTGTTGATTTCTTCTAGTTCGTATGTATGGGCGGTACTAAGGACAGGATGCGTGAGTTTGCGGAGTACATGAGTGACGCTCTTACTGTCCAGAGCAATGGCTCAAAGCCTGTGAATCTGACCAAGCATTCCCACAGATACGCCATGTATAAAGTCGGGCCAGTACTGTCGATTAGCGTAAGTACCTCCCACCAATTCACCGTACTATTGCTGAATGCACCGACTAAGTTTGGACTTATTCCGAGAGTCTTCTGCAGGGTAAGTGACGCTCTCCGCGTCGCGTTGTGCAATACTTCACCGATAGTACGGTATGTGAAAGTTCCCGTTTTTACAATATAAATAATGAAATTCATTACTGTCAACTCGCTTCCTGCGTCTATATTTCCTACAGAACATAACTTGGGTTTCTTTAAAATTTAGAGCATCCACTGGGTTAGCGTTTAGCTTAGATTTCAACTGCTTTTATCATCAGGGGAGGTGCAACCAGAGGTAAACCATGTTTAGAAAAACTATCGTCATGTAACAAGACTTCCGGAAAGAAGGTCCGTTGGGTAGAAACCAGACGTGCACAATGGATTTTTCCATTCTATTCCAAAATTTGCGCAATAAACATGTGCTCTAAATGGTGAAGGAAAACACCTTTAGAAAACCAGCATGTTCTACAACCAAAACTTCGAAGGCATGTGCCATTGAATATTGTTTCAATAAGCGGCGATGAACTTGCAACTTGTTTCAACCTGTCGCGCGGAATCCTACTTTCCAAGACGAGGCATGTGCCAAATATAATTGGATGGACGTGACTCTGACTACCCCTCAGACTGAGTTTAGATCTGAGAATATCCATCATGAGGATAACAGTCGTGTGTTATCCACATGATGTTTGTTAAGTCTCCGAAACAGGATAAATAGAGCTCTTTGTGAAAAGTTCGTAGAAATAAAAGTGCTTTTACCATCAATTCCATGTTTGAAGGGTAATGGGATTTCAGTGAAGAGATACAATACCGAGACTTTCATAATTGTGTATTTTGGGTAACGGCCGGCGCAATGTTGCGAAATACGTGACTTGTGAGTTAATACAACTGGATGTTTATAGCTTCTGCCCAAGGCTTCGCCCGCGTGGTACCCGGATAAAGTTGCCTATGTGTTATTCTGACATATAAGCTATATTACTTTAAAGTTTCATCAAAATCCGTTCAGTAGTTTTTGCGTGAAAGAGTAACAAACATCCATCCTCACACTCTCGCGTTTATAATATTTGTAGGATAGTATACTATCCTATAGGACAGTCAACAGATACATACATAGTCCTGACCCCACATTAGGATTCACTGTGTCGAGAGTATCAGTTACTACGAGTACCATGGTACAACAACATCTAAACCCAAACAAATATCTGCAGAACATGCCAATATACATATTTGCATGTTCTGCAGTTCTGCAGCATGCGGGAATCGTACCCGCAACTCATGCGTCGTAGCTACTGGCCCGCCGCGCCATCGAGGTCTAGGTAATATTTTAAGTATTACTTACTTTAGCCCTTGACTTTTCCCGCGTAAATGAGAAGTGTTATTTTATTTACCTCTTCAGTTGTGCAAATTATAGGCACATTCTTAACTAATGCACTTGATTATTGTTATTTTTTGCCTAGCTTTATTTTTGTCCAGTCTTGCTATTCTATCTAAACTCGCTTGTTTTCTCAATTAAATTAATTAATTAATTTACCTTGTAAATTTTGATCGGATCCATTGTAATAAAATAAACAGTTTTTAGTAGGTATTTTGAGAAATAAATTATTTTGTATTTATTTAGCATGGTATCGGTATACCGTCCATGACGACTCTGCTCCAAGAAGTGATGAAGCTGATATGCTATGCCAAGGCCAAAAACCCTATCTTCTTCAGGATTGGAACCAGTGGTGGGCTTGGCATCCCTGCAGGGTCTGTGGTGATCTCAACCTGGGGACTGAGTGGCACTTTGGAAAAGACTTATGATATTGTAAGTTTGCCATCGAGTTAAACATTCAAAGTCACTATTAATAGGTAGGTACGTTTAGAATTGCTGTCTATAACCTATTGAATAGGTGGTAATATTATGTATGAATGGAGGGAGTTCTGAGTTGATGGCTAGAGGGGAATGAAAGAAGAAGGTTAAGAAGATGATGATAAAAGTAAATTTACAACGATTCCTTGCAATCAAGTCTAGATGAATCAGGCATTTGGTATAATTTTCTAGTAGATAGGTAGAACCGTATTACTTGTTGGCAACCTTATGAACAGTCAAGAAATCTTTGACCATTCGGCATGTAGAATCTTAGTGTTTTTTTCACTAGCTGATCCGATATAGGTTCCCAATATTATGTACTAACGGTAAACATGTTTATCGGCCACCGTTAAAATATATAGAGTCAGATAATATTATGATCAGACAATGTGAAAACTGTCGCTCTTACCAATACTGAAATGTTTTGTAACTTTCAGCCAATTCTAGGAACGGTTCGGAAGTTGCCATCATTTCTAGATAACAGACTCAGTCGGGAAGTACACTCCTTGGTGTCGGAATCTGATGGTTTCTCCACATACCTCGGAGGAACAATGAGTGCTGATGACTTTTATAGGGGTATGTCTTTCCATCATTTTAGGTATACTACCAAACCCGCTCGATGGACCGATATAGTATCTATAGCCGGGTGGATTAAAAGCGCTCTTATGAGCCAAGAGTTAATTCATTCCAGGGTTATTCGTAACTCCTGGCTTCTCCTGGCATTAAATGCGGATTGTGAATAATCTTATCATTGCTAATTCTATGGGCTATTAAGATGACTTTAATTCTTGGCCAGGTATACCCGTTCTGAATTTTATCTTTTATGCGAAAATTTTATGTGAGGATGCGTTTTTAGAGCAGATAATTAGCGGGTTTGAACTTACAAGCTACGGGTCAGAATTCAAGTTACTGCCCACAAGGGCAACACGGCACCAAGTCAAGATCATACCTTATTCATTATTTCAGGACAAGGAAGACTAGACGGGCCGTTCTGCGACTACGAAGAGTCAGACAAAGTCGAGTTCCTAAACAAGCTTACGAGTCT
Source organism: Perizoma flavofasciatum (assembly GCA_958496245.1). Lineage (NCBI taxonomy): Eukaryota > Metazoa > Arthropoda > Insecta > Lepidoptera > Geometridae > Perizoma > Perizoma flavofasciatum. Next base: position 6,296,121 of record OY292442.1, read on the forward strand.
CGGAGTCAAGAATATAGAAATGGAAGCAACCGCATTCTCCGCGTTAACCAGAGAAGCGGGCATTCGCTCAGGGATTGTGTGCGTAACGATCCTGAATCGACTACTTGGTGATCAGGTTCGTATTATCGTATTTGTGTTTTTGTGTAAATATTGACATTTTATTTTTTATATTCTATACCTACCAATGTAAATATAAAATTTACAGATACCTTTTTGAGATACCTAATTTACATCAATTTTTGTAAGCCTAAGGGCAGAATTTAGTGATACAAATAGTTTTAATTTACCACCTTGATGTAACACTTACCTAAATTTACAAACAATAAATTATTTGATTTGATATTAATGTGTGCTAGGTGATCAGGTTCGCACTCATATTAGTGTGTGAACCGACTGCTAGGTAATCAATTTCGTATTAGTATGTGAACCAACTACTAGGTGGTCAGGTTCGTAAGTGTGAACCTATTCTTTGGTGATCGGGTCTACAACATGGTTCAGCGACTATTACGAGTATATCCGAAACTACTCTAAGGGTTCATAGTTTTATTTATATCAACTGTTGGGACATCTTTGGTTATTGAGTTTCGACACACGGTTATAAAATTTCGATTCCTAAGTAAATAAGAACCTGATAGATAATCCTACTATTATTCGACAGCCTCTGTGGCGCAGTGGGCAAAGGTGCGCCTAAGACGCAGAAGGTTGCGGGTTCGATTCCCGCTGCGGGACAAATGTTTGTATGATCTGCATTCATTTGTCTCGGGTCTGGGTGTTTTCTATGTATAATATGTATGTATTTACAAAAAAAATGTATATAATTAGTAGGTATATCAGTCATGTACTTCCCATAACACAAGCTCTGCTTAGTTGGGGCTAGATGATGCTGTGTGAAAATGTCCAGCATGATTTATTTATTTATTTAAACGCAAAAGTTTGTGAGGATGGATGTTTGTTACTCTTTCACGCAAAAACTACTGTACGGATTTAGATGAAACTTTACAGTAATATAGCTTGTACATCAGAATAACAGATAGGCTACTTTCTATCCGGGTACCACGCAGACGAAGCCGTGGGCAGAAGCTTGTAATAACATACTTACATACTATGTATAACACTTTATACTAACCGAAACAGACTTCTAAATGCATCTAACATTCTCCTATTTTTGTTAAAATAAGAAATAAACTTATCCCTTGGTAAGTTCGTGGTATCTGGTCTAGTCTGGAACGTTTCCGTGCTTTGAAGGCACGTAAGGACGTCGGTGCCGGTAATAACAGTCGTTAAACTATGAATAAATATAAATATTGCTAGACATTTGTCACACAGCATCATCTAGCCCCAAACTAAGCAGAACATGTATTATGGGAACTACATGACTGATACACTACTTATATACTATTTTTTCTAAATACATACATATAATACATAGATATATAATATATGGGTGGCGTTCGGGCGGCGAACCACAACTTATCTTTCTGATTTATATCCCCAGATTCTTACTCAGTCTCTATAGTTACTCTATAGGTAGTGCGGATATATATGTATTATACATGTACATATATATCCGCGAGGCTAACAAGAAAGGTGTAGGAGTAGACATGTTCAAACATTATATTTGGCACATGGCAGGTTGCAAGCTCATTGCCGCATATTGGAACACTAACTGATGTGATGACATGCCTACGAATTATTGAATGAATGAAAAATACTTTATTGTACACCTTAAGATACAAACGAAATAAACAGTAACACATTATGATAAAGGTACAATGGGCGGTCTTGTCGCTTAAAAGCGATCTCTTCCAGACAACCTTTGGATGAAGAGGATTATATAAGATTTTGAAGTGGCTGGGGGTGGGGGTGTACTTTATAATTTGTGTTAACTACTTTAAATAATATTATCCATAAAACATTCTACAGCAGAATATAATAAATAATAACATATATACCTATTATATATATATGTATGTATGTCTATATACATACGAATACAATATTTACCTATATTTATATACTTAGGTATACATACGAACAGCAACTCAGCAATAACAGGATCAAACGAAAACTATGACTATATTGCTTCTGGGTATGAAGGATTCCTCATGATATTTTCCTTGACCGTTTGGAACACATGTTAACTAATGTCAACATACATTTTTCGCTCGGAAAAACCTATTGGTCGACGCTTGAACTCACGACCTCCGGAAGTTAGGTCATCTGTATATACAACTAGCTTCTGCCCACGGCTTCGCTTTTGTGGTAACCGGACAAAAAGTAGCCTATGTGTTATTCTGATGTATAAGTTATATTACTGTAAAGTTTCATCAAAATCCGTTCAGTAGTTTTTGCGCGAAAGAGTAACAAACATCCATCCTCACAAACTTTTGCGTTTATAATAGTAGTAGGATTTAATCCTTTTTGTTTTGTTTTAGGTGACACTTAGTAAAGAGACCATGATGGAATGGCAGAGACGGCCGATGGTTGTCGTTGGCAGATATATAGCCAAATATGTGGACAAGAAATACGGTACCAATTTAAACAATGAGAAGAATGGATTCTGATGGTAGGACAATGCCTGTAGAAATCGCATAAAATTTTATTATTTTTCTACACTAGCGACATTCTTTAAATGGTTGGTCTATATCATCAATTTTTTTGCACTTACTTATCTAAGTGGTTTAATTATTACTTGCTGATAATAAATGTTTTTTTATGTAATCAAAATATAAACACATTCTCGTAACATTTAACGAAAAATTATGATTCTTCCGATGAAAGTGAAATAGTTTTCCTAGAAAGTGAAATAGTTTTCCTAGACTTTTGTATGGTGTCGTGTATGGAACATACACGACACCATACAAAAGTAACAAATTTTTGCCTTATTTTTAATTGACTATTTTTTACAAAAAAAAATCTTAAATAATATAAATAAATAAATAAATAAATAATAAATAATGCTGGACAATCCACACAGCATCATCTAGCCCCAAGCTAAGCAGAGCTTGTGTTATGGGTACTAGATGACTGATATACTTAATACAATACATTACATAGATAGATATTTTTTTATTATACATAAAAAATACCCAGAACACCCGGAACAAATATTTGCAGATCGTACAAACATTTGTCCCAGGGCGGGAATCGAACCCGCAACCTCCTGTGTCGCAGGCGGATCTTCGCCCACCGCGCCACATCGGTCGTCAATATGATCAATTACATTCTACTATGGAAACATGTTAGTAAGAATTTTAATCTTCGGCATATTTCGAGCACTGACGCGTCTCATACATGAATAACCACTATAATTTCTAGGCTAATATTGTTTTACATCATGGCAATATCTCATTTTTGATCCCCGAAATTCCGTAGCATTGCGACCCGATTTCCTCCAAATCGTAACCATAACGTTATATTGCGTACCTATAGAAAAGAAACTCCATAGGCAATGAGAGTATATATTTTGATAAAAGGCTAACAGATGGCGCTGTACACGTCAGGGCTGCAATTAAAAGTCATAATTTTATCAGCGATCCCTTTCTTTTATTTTTAACTTTTCGGTACAGCGTCATCTGAAGAATTTAAAATTTGAATCTACAATAAATTGATAAAAGTAAGTACTTTCACTTATCTCCAATGCTTATTTAATGATAACTGTGTCGGTTAGTATTCATAGCAATAAAAATATTTTAGCACGTAGTAGGTAACCGCTGCCACTACTTGGGTGTATAAGGCAACAATATGGTTATAGATAAGATGTTCACTAAAAGCTTTGCGAGAGCTTCATGTCACCATAAGGGTTGTTAATAAGTTAATTTAAATGTATTTATTTTATTATTTCTTCCAATCGTTTCCGAGTTCTTCCTTCTGTAATTTAAACGTCGTCGGAGATTCAGTTCTATGTAGTATAATATTTCATTAAACCTATTGAATGCCGTAGCCCGGCTACGCGCCTACGTCAGCGTCAGTCCGTAGCGGTTTTCGTAGCAGGAGGCTGCCTCTACGAAGTTTTATCTTCTACCCTTTTGTTGTATTTCATCCTATTTTCTTTATTAAACTATCGTTTTTTTCTTCACACATCTAAAAGGTAAAAACTGGTTGATAATACAGAGTTATAATTGAGTAAAATTGTGTAATTTTAGTGCAAATTGAGGTGTTAAAGCTGGTTCCTATCGTATCGTGAGAGTTATTTTTCACGGACATGTTTTGTGTTGTGTGAATTTATAATAAGCTTGGAATGAAGCTGTAATGACAAGTAAGTATTTTGGAAATTTGTTAATGGCTTGGTAGAAAACTACCAGAAATTCCTTCATTGTTTTACTGTGTGTGTGTGGGTGCCCACTCGTAATAAATGTCAAAAGCTAGTAAGATGAATGAAGTGGAGGAGATCTCTGCAGAATTCCCCATGATTATTTGTTGGCGATCTTTTAGGCGACTACTCAGCAAAATCAGTTTTTTTAGATAACAATATGTTAACCGACACTTAAGGGAAATCACAAGATATTATCATATCCCAAAATATTCCGCTGAGGATGAATTTTTGGGATATTATTAAACTAACTTCTCCCCACGGCTTCGCCCGCATGGTGCATGGATAAAAAGTAGCCTATGTGTTATTCTGATGTATACGCTATATAACTGTAAAGTTTCATCAAAATCCGTTCAGTAGTTTTTGCGTTGTAGAGTAACAAACATCCATCCTCACAAACTTTCGCGTTTATAATATTAGTAGAATAGGATAGGATATGATGTGTACCTAACTGTGTAAGGTGTATTTAAGGTTTTTTTTATTTATTGCAACAGAGTTTATATTAGTCTTTGGAGTATAAAAAAAGGCATCACGAGGTTACAACTTCATGATATTAAACATTTGTATAGCTCTACAGCTATAAAGATATTGGTAGGTACAGTCAGCTACAAAAGTAGATTAACAATTTGAGGTTTTATTTAATATTTTACTTCGAATTTATAAAGGAAATAGTAAATTTGAATTGCAAATAATGTACACCGAAATTTTGAATAAGGTTGTACGAGTTAGATAGATTGCTCTTTATTGTACAAACCATAACATATTGCTTACAATCTCAAACAGAGCAAATTAAAAGCTAATCGCGAGAGTACAATGGGTGGTCTTATCGCTCTTATCTTATCGCTTATAGCGATCTCTTCCAGACAACCTGGATGGACTGTTCCTTCCTTAGATTTGATTTATTGCAATTAAATTGTTATTCTACTTTTTCACTGACTGTACAACGTACACCCCTCATACTGCTTTACTTATACGTAGGTACAATAGGTGTTAGTCAGCACAATTACCTTGCAACTTCTTTCGTTTAGAAAAGTCTAGATAGCCCAACTGTTTGTAATTTTGTGTAGTTATCTGTATCATATACGGACTAGACAAAAATAAGTACATCGGACTGAAATTAAGAGCATACTTCTTTTACGAAGTTGATTAAAAAAAAGAAGGGCTTTGCGCCGTCTGATTGCAAAGTAAAGCAAGTTGGGCTATGTGCGACTTAGAATTTCGGTTCCATCCCTTGCCATGGGATTGATCGGCAATTTTATGAGTATACACGTGACGCGAATTCACAAACCAGCTATGGGTGTTTCACTTTTTTCTGATCATCTAAGAATGTTAGTATAAATGCCTTTTAGCGACAAGACAGCCCTTGTACCTTGTATGTTTGTAAATTCCTATTTATGTATTTTTTTTTCTGTCTGCAGTAAAGAGTTCATCTATCTATCTATCAACACCCTTTATACTCACATTTTTAGACCAGCTATATACAACCGTGTGCCCATGTCCCAGCGCCGTATTTACTAAAACTCTCTGTACCCGATGAAGCCGCGCCGTTATGCAAGGGAATATACAATTTATTTCAATTAAAAATTCACATAAGCACAGCTTGTGTAATCTAACACTTCAGATTTTCGGATAATGTCAGTGCTATGCCTGTTACCCAAAAGGTCATTCATACATACGACCTAGCCATTATTTACTATTTCCCTAATAATAACAAACCTAACACTAGTTCGGGGGATGGTGGACAGTCAAAGTGAGCAGTAACCGAAATTTTAGTATAGGTAATTTTCTCTGATAGAAATCACTGATTGCGATAAGATCGCCAATTGCAGGACCTAAAAATATTTGTATTAGCACATCACATCCTACTTTAAGTCCTCAAAAGAGTATTTTATTATTATATTATGATTATTTTATTCAATAAAAGAATACGTTTGCCTCGTTCCTAAGACAAGTTTCTTTATAAAACAAGCAAACTGTGCTAAAGTTATGTGATAATGAGACTTGTTATAAGGTCATTAACGAGTGCAACGAACTCATAAATGCCAAAAACAAATCAATAGGCAAACTTCTACAAAAGAGCGGTTGTGGAGCACTAAAATTCATATTTGACGAGCTGCCAAGAGAAACCGTAGGCACACTGAGGAGTTAACCAGCAGTAGAGGCTTTTTGGCTCAGGGATCCCTTGTGTTAGTATTATAATAGCATTTCTTTAGGATGGCTTACGCAAAGGGTGCCAAAGAGACTATCTGGAGCCTATTCTAGGAACCGGAGGCAGGGTAACTAAAATAGATCTTGTTCGTTCGTTCGTGTGAGGCATCTCTAGAATTAAAGTTATTAGGCCGTCAAAAGGTCTCTAATTTAACTTTATTGCAAGAGATTGCCTTGCTAACAACTGACCTTATCACTACTCAAAGTCATAAGGCCTCCAGTTGTACATTTTGTTTATTGTTTTTACATTTTGATGTTATTTTTCAAGGTGTACAATAAAGAGTTTATGTATATAGCTGAAACCAATGTAATACCGTGCCCTCAGAAGCACGATAGAACTGGGACACAAAAGGCAAGTAAATTTTGACACCCTTTCGAGTTATACTATTAAATGTCTTTGTCTATGATACAAGCACGTATAGCATGCTACGGGACACTAGGGGACGCTGCCAGCGTTCCATAGACGCTCGTCATCGTCCTGATGTGTGGCGTTCAAGTAATGCAAAACCGCAATTAAGTTAATAGAGAAATCGAAACAAACAACTATACAAACTAACATACACACGAACAAAAAACATCCCCAAATACCTGATTCGGCCTTTGCGGCGATTGTGGTTAATTAATAAAAACTAATAGCAATCAAAACCTATGTGGAACAGTCTTTATGGAGCAAGCTGTCTCTATCGCTAATTAGTTTTGTAACTTTATCTGATTATTGTTCGCAAACTGAGGTTGGAAACCGCGGTTATTACCTCCGTATTCACAAACTATACCAATTAAGATTAACCCAGCAAAAAGTGGCTTTAGGATGTTTTTATAGCGTTTCTTTTTTAAATGAATATACCTTCATTTGACTACTAGCTTCTGCCCATGGCTTCGTCCGCATTGTACCTGTAAAAAAGTAGTCTATGTGTTATTCAGATGTATAAGCTATATTACTGTAGTTTCATCAAAATACGTTCAGTTGTTTTTGCGTGAAAGAGTAACAAACATCCATCCCCACAAACTTTTGCGTTTAGAATAGTAGTAGGATAGGATAATCTCACTTAATGGTAAGTGATGATAATTATGACCGACGATAGAGCATGAAGGTCTAGAATATATTTATTCACTCTTACATTGAAGAGCCCCAGATTGTATTCTTCGGAAAATACGATGGTAGTGTGTTCCATTTCTTTGTCGTTACCTAAATAGTAGTAGTGAACTGACAAGATACGAATGATACTGAGCTGTTATTTGGTGAAAAGGAGATGTTGTCATGTAGCTCCTGGGTAATGTACCCCCGAAATGTACAGAATATCGATAGCCATGAAACTCCAGACTCTGGATCTTAGTCTCCACACTAGGAACTTGATCTGACTATTTTTACTCGCGATGACAGAAGCCCGTATATGTGAGGTTGTTTATTTATCTATTAGTATTTATCTCCGAAACTGTATTTAGGGTTATGATACGGTTTTTAATAAAAAAAATATATATGTCTTCTATAGTGCTGTCATTCATCGCTTGAAGTGATTAAGGACGCTGCAATTGATGATGGAAAAACATATCGAGGTCTTTCAAATTTTGTAAAAATTTACATTAACTTTTAATAATATAAATAAATTTATAATATCTTTAATTAAATTTTAATATGTTATTAATTTTTTTTATTAAATTGTATAAAATTTATTAAACTAAATATACTTAAATGAAAATCTCCAGCATTTCGGTAAAACATCTTAATGTGTGTGTACTCACACATGTTTACTTAAAAAGGGTAGGCAGAAACCACCGCGAAAGTTGTTTTACACAAAACCAGTCCGTTGAACCCCTAAAATATAAATCAACGTAAATATCATCCTTTCCGCACCTGGTACCGTAAGATTTTATCTCACTCCCGCCTCTGCGGTCCCATATATCTCTCCTTTTCGAAATAGCCCATTTACTAACACCGCTGGTCTTTTTTAATGACTCTGTTGAGGGTAGTAAACTTGTTTTAATTTAGGGACATGCGAGAGAAAACAGCTAGGTCACTTTGAGTAAAGTAACTGATTATTATTAGTCTACCTCACTCGTAAGGGAATTTAATACAGACCCCAGGAAGATTAAACTCTAGTTTATCATTACATAATTTTTGTATACTACTAATACTTGCAGAAATATCATCGTGATCGGGCCCTTGAGCTTTTCCCTTGATCAGATAGCAGAAACTGGTGAGTATCTGTTGAAGGGAAAAACAAGGCTCCTCCTGACACAAAATGATGTATTATTCTAATATTGTTTACTATAAACTGATAGTGGTTTGTGATTTTGAATGTTTCCAGATATTTCGACTGTTTATTTTTTCGACAACTAAATTATAATCATAACCATGCTAGTTTCAAATGTTATATGCTTAGAAATGCTAGCGGCGATGCATGCGTGGAGTCGTGTTAAAAATCGTCTTCATACCATAAACGAATAAAACGATTAAACGATTAATTGTTTTAAATTTACACATGATCATTTCATACGATATAATGAAGTATTTAGCATTTTTTAAAAAAATGTGTGAAATGTGTGTTTGTGTGTGTATGTGTGTGTGTGTGTGTGGATGAATGAATGAAAATACTTTATTGTACACTACAAGATAACAAAATAAACAAAAACATAATATAACTAAAAGTACAATGGGCGGTCTTATCGCTTAAAAGCGATCTCTTCTAGACAACCTTGGAAAGTAAAAGGATATTATTTCTTAATAAAAGTAAGTGTGAGTTACTTTTATTAAGAAATAATCCGTAGTTTTATATTTCTACTCAATGTAGTCAAATGCAGCTCTACATGATTCGGTCACACAACTAACTAACTAAGTGATCTAGCTTTACTTGTGTTATTAGCCGTGGCAAGTTTTATACATGAGTATAACTATAGACTTATTAGTCTGAAGTTTGCAAGACAGAATTTCCCTCGAGTATTGTCCATTTATTGGTATAACCGTTGTGTTGTGAATACTAATTAAAGACAGCTGTACAATGAATAGGACAATGTAATTGTTGTTTCTATTTGCTCGTAAAACTACGTACTAGAATGTTGGTGTTATAGGTTCTTTGGGTAGGTTTGGTATTCGATGGTCCATAAGATTCTGTGTTATTCAAAACGATGTTAATGGTCATAAAAAAATACTTTTCTGAATAAAAGTCCTTTTTCAAAGTTTTAAAACTCATAACTGTCTCACCAGCAAACGTTGTTTACCAAAGATTTTGGAAAGTTTCCATTGACAACTAATTGTTTACTGTTTAGGTTTTGCCATAAATTTAGCTAGTACATAATTCTTATGATGTCTGTAGGTACCTCCAGCGTAAACGGACAATGTCTAGATAATAGAGTGTTAGGCAAAATCACTAGCTTCGTCTCGACGGTTCCCTGTTGGTCACTCTGAGATAGGTCACTGATTACCAGAGTGAAGCATGAGGTATGCTGGCCTAAAATTATGCATTTTTTAACAGAATTAAATACACCTTGCAGAGGATCTATCGTCACAGGACACATGTCACACGCTATCTTAAGTATGGAAATGACAATCAATCAATAATCTTAATTAAACTCTTCCTTTTTTACTCCTATTTCAATGCTTTACCGCCCACTGTAGAAATATCAGTCTTTTTTAAAAGGAATAAAAACTGGCACGTTTACTGACTAAAATGAATAAAGTAAACAGAAAAATTAGCAGTAGAACCAAATTGGAACTGTACCGCGACTAATTAGTTTGTTTGTGTTAAAAACTGATTGAAAGTTTGGTAAAATATTACGAGTCGTTGCAGGCTTGAGTGGTGGCTCGAATGCTTGCTTTCTTGCCTTTCTTTCCTGGCTTGGTCGCGGAGGAATAGGCACCTAGATAAAAACCGACGTTTTAAAGTGGTCCTGATTTTATTGAATAAATGAATTTTGACTTTGACTTTGACTTTGCTGAATTTTATTGCGATAGCTACAAAAGTTTTGCCTATAGGTACTGTTTTTTTACCCATGTTTCATTTTTATTTTACGATCAGTTTTTTATTTTACAATGAATTTGTTTACATTATAGCTTTTTGGTTGTGATAATTATGATTGTTATATTAATATTGTCATTGAATTCAATCATCATACGATTACATGTTATTTCTCATAAGGTGACCTGTCGCCTACAGAAGTCTTATCGCCTACAGACCAGATAAATTAATAATTAGTACGTAGAGTACGTTTCTTTTCGTGACCCACACCTAATATTCCCGAGAGAACTTCCAACCAAAGTAAAAAAATGCCTCTTTATGAAAACTGTAGATTTTTTGTTTCTATTTATCTAGATGACGTTGTTGGCAACGAGAGATTTTACTAGTGAAATCTTTTTTTTTATTTAATATTTTATTTATATGGTTTTACTAGCTTTTGCCCACGGCTTCGCCTGCGTGATACCCGGATAAAAAGTAGCCTATATGTTATTCTGATGTATAAGCTATATTACTGTAAAGTTTCATCAAAATCCGTTAGTAGTTTTTGCGTGAAAGAGTAACAAACATACGTTCTCACAATTTGTTTAAAGATTTAATTAACAAAGTTGTGATGGTACAATGGAAGGCCTTATTGCTAAGAGCGATCTTTTCCAGGCAATCTCTATATGGACTTGATCTAAAAGAATGACTAGACTGAAAGAGAGTTACAATAAAAATGAACTGGACTAAAAATAATTTATGGTATGATAAAAATACATATTTAATAATGTGTTATAATGTATACAAACAAAACAGTAGTATATAGCTACAAATACAAGACAGAATCTAACAAAATGATAAAACTTCTAATTCTAATTCTAAGTGGGGGAACTGGGGTTAGCACTGACGCCCGCATTGGGATGTTTTGTACATTATCCCCCTTCTAACCTGACCCCAACCAGCCCAACTCCTTGAAGTAGCGGAGAAGGACTCTGGGTTGATGACAGCAGTGTTACAGTAATCCTGACCTCCTGTCAGTTAATGATGACGGAGAGCAGGTGTTGATACATTTTTGCAGTCCCGTCTTCGACCTGACTTCATTTGTGGCGGTGCAGTGTATTACCACATGCTCCACAGTCTCTTCACACTGAAGACCACCTCGACAGAGTCCACTGTCGGTGGCCCCTGTCTTAAGGAGATGGTGATTTAGATCGCAGTGTCCCGTGATGATGATGATAACACTTAATTTAGCGATAAGAAAATCTGACGTCAATAAGAGAACGCTAAACCTTTTGTTTATGTATGCCTAACTGTTTCGTGACTGTGCCAAACTTATTTATAAATTAAAAAAAAATAGAGTCTATCTCCATGATAGTTCTAGCTTCATGACGTCATGATATCAAAATACCCTAATAACTTTTTAATATTTTAAAGGATTCTGTACCTCAAAAGGAAAAACATAACCTTTATCACTTCACTTCGTTGTCCGTTCGTCAGTCTGGCGTCCGTCCGTGACACACAGACGTGTGTCAAGATCCTTTTTCTGAAGAACGTGTGGAGGGTTTACTGTCCCTTGGAGATCAAAAAAATCAAGCTTCCAAGCCAACGCAAAAAAATACGGTCATTTATGTGACATATTTTGATACTAGCAAATACATCAAAACCTATAGGATACTTCCCTAGGTTGACCTAGAATCATGAAATTTGGCAAGAAGCAAGATCTCATAGCACAAGTAAAGGAAAAAGTCCGAAAATCGGTAATTTTTACTTTTATCGATTTATGAACGTTTGTCCGGTTTTTTAAAATATCAAAACAGCAAAAGCTTATCAGTGTAAACTTTAATAACATTATAATTTCATGAAATGAAATTTATTTTTAATCTTTCATTTGAAATCAGTCCACTTCTTAATTAACTCATCTTGTAAAACTGCTTCAACAAAATACTTATCTATGATAACGTTAATGAGGACCTTTTTAAATAAATGCTTTTTATATTTAGATTTGAGGAAGTTTTTTAGTAGATTCTTATTTCTTGAGCGTTAAAAATGTTTTATTTGCAATGCGTTGAAAATTTTCTACAAACTTTGTATTATAATCACCACTAGTTACTTAATTGTTATGGACATACTCACACAAACAATCAATCAAAAAAAATTGGAATTGAAATGAAATTACCTGCCCACTTTTTAACGTAAAAAGTGGCTTCGATGTGTCGGTGCTTACTCAACCAGAATCAAATTCTGTAAAAATAAAAGGTTCTATACAAGGTGTTACATAATATAAATAGTATGAATGTTCCGCAAAAGGGCGTGCTTCTTCAAACAAATAAATTATTTTTTCCTAAAAGTTCTGTGACCATAACCAATTTCCTATTGCATATGGAACAGAATATGCTCGTTCCACGGTGAATATATAATTTTCCCAAATATGTTAAATAATTTACCGTTGAGGCCTTGACTCCCAAAAAAGTGTGAGCTGAAGAAATAATCATCATTATCACCATTAACAAAATGTCGGTGGCTAGAGGTCACCCATAACCGTTTATCATAGCACTCTTCAGGGAGGGCCTATTTGGATCATGATGATAAAGGTAAGTGTTTACTTATAATACGAATGTATATTATACATTCTGGGTCACCCTGTACTGGCGTTCAAAGGCTTGTCCAACTACTTTCAATTCGGGCACAATGGAACAATACTCTTTATTGCAAAAGCTTTATTTTATAGGTGTTTGTTTTGGAATGGGAATTCTCCACACGATATAAATGTGGTTTTTGCTTACCTATATTGGAAATTCTCAAATTGTTTTTCTCAAATGTTTTTTTGTAGTATGAATAGAACAACTTAGTATAAGTTTACATAAAATATACATACAGATGAAACGTTTAAACACCGTAACGAGCGTTCTGAACGAGGTATACCAGTTGTTTCGGCTATAGTTATTCAACAAAAAAAATTGTTCTACAACTTTTCGCAAATAAGCTATTTTCAATGAAGAAAATGATAGTCAAAATCAGCTGTTTTAGTATGGTTTCCCGAAATCATAAATCTTTTTCGTTTAAAAGTAGTCTTTTTTTCCATTTATTTATAGGGTTTGTTCTTAATAGAACATGCCACCCTGCAAGGTTTACAAAAAAAATAAAAAAACAACAAAAATAATATTAATATAAAAATGTTCTAACAATGAACTTAATCAACCAGATAAGCACTAGGTAAGTAAAAAAAAAAGTAGTCTTAGTGTTAAAAACAGGCTTTTTTAAGCACCCTTTAATTAACTGTATTTTACAGCGAATTAAAGGCTGTCTAAAAAATATAGTTATTTTCGATAGAACAAAAGTCGACTCATTTTTCAGGAAAACTTGTTCACTTCCTTGGACAGAATCAGGTAATTCCAGGTTAGGTAAGATACATGTTTTGGGACACCTTGTAGATAGTTCTATGAATGTAGGTTCACCAGACCGAAGCGTCCCCAAAATGCTGGTTGCATTGGTACGCTGAATGGCGATGCTCGTTGCTCCAGATAATACCCATCTCTCTGATACAATGAAAATAACTAAATAATTGAGTTTTAAAATTGTATTACTCTGCTTGCTTTGTAACTAGATTATATTTATGGCCAACTAGTACATACCTAAAGGTTTAAAAAAAAAAAAATAGAATCGACTTAATTGTAATCGACTCAAGTCCAGTTTAATTTTGGTCTATAGTGGCTTTTATGAAATGTTATGCAAATCTTAACTTTTCATAGCTCCCCGAAAATCCAAACTAACTCAAACTTGACCCATTTAAAAAAGGAACTTCGTTCATAATTAAATTATACAACACAGAACCAATTTTTCTGAACTACTTTCGTAGTCATTTTTAGGCACAAAGTTCACCGACCCACATATTTTGGCAAGTGTCCTGTCTGCCTGTGCAATAAAGCAATACAAATTTGCTAGACAGAGACCGCTCAAGGAATGCGTGTAGAGAGAAAGAGAAGGGTAATGTAATCAGGGTAGGTTGTGGAATACGGTTTATTGCAATTAGACCCATGACATGAACACATTGGATTAGGATTAAGGATTAGTTGATGAGCAAGCTTTGAAGCAAGAAGTTGTTAACTAAGGAGTTTACACACGTAATCAGTTAGATTTAGTCCCACGTAAGATGCGATTTTATCTAGGTTAAAATAACAAGATAGGGCACATGCTTGTTTGTCATTTTAAACGAATAAAAAATGTTAATAAATATTAGGTGGTAAGGTGTGATGAATCATAACGGCACTAAACTACCAAACAGTGACAATATTTTTTTTAGGAGTAAGTTTTCGTTTAGGGCATTGCCTAGATTCTGAAACAGGGTCCAGCTAATTTTGCGTCGCAAGAGACAATGCGGTTCACAATCAGTTTTTGTGTCAGTTGAGCTTGCCTCAACACGTTCGTCGCGGTGGCGATCATTCAGTTTATGTGGCACCCATTTGTCAAGCTTTTTACCTTGCCAATTTGACGCAAATGGAGCAATTTTATTTTGAAGCTAACGTCGAAAGCGGCTGCTAACTCAGCCGTAGATTCATATTGTAAAAACGGGAATTTTCACGTACTGCACTATCGGTGAAGGCACCGACTAAGTTTCGACTCATTCCGAGAGTCTTCATCAAGGTGAGTGGTTGCGACCTTCTCCTTCCGCGTCGCGCCGTGCACTAACATTTTTTAATTTTGTCATTTTGTCGCGTTTTTTAATTTTGTCACATTATATATAAAATTATTATGACGTTCAATAATAGGTTTTTCACTCGAAATATTTTTGTGTGCCTAAATATTGCACATTACACGTACTCAAATCGGGTGAAGGAAATCATCGTGAATAAAACTGAGTCTTAGTGTTCCAATTAGTGACGTTGGTCTTGCCACGTGGAACGTTGACTACATACTATGCAAAACGCGGACATATAAAGAGGGGCATCTTAGAATACAAAAATATCAATCATACTAAAAGATCTTATCACTATTGTGCTCTATTAGCTCAAAACCTCCAAATGACATGTTCCTTGGGGAAATTCATGCCTCTTAAAATGGAAATGCAGAGTAGGTACGTTCGCAAAACGGCGAAAATAGGCCTCCGGGATTGAAAATAAAGCATCGAAGGTTGGCTAGTTCACTCAATAAAATTTACAATATTGTGAAAGTAAGTAGAGTGAATTTAGTATGAGGTTCTTCAAAAGAGGACGTTTTTTTTTTTATGTGTCTGCAACGGGTCTTGTTTTTTATTTAATTGGCTTGGTTTTCATTATATTTCTTCTTTTCATTAATAAGAAGGTATCACATAGTGCGTAAAAATAAATGTAATGGTTTATTTTATGCATGTAAAACGGCTGAATTTGATTTGTACTCTTTTAATATTACGCAATATTATATTCTATTATATTATATCACTTGGCAAGGTGGGAAAACGGCAGATGGATAAAGGCAGTGACCGAGTGGTGGCCACGCGAAGGTTATAGATTACGAGGCAGACCACCAGCTGGTCCGATGATATTGTAAAGACGTTTACAATATCATCTTACTGGCTGGTGGTCTGAACGCTCTGGGTTCGATTGGCGCAGAACCGGAAAGAATGGCATTTTAGAAAGAAGGCACTTAATAGCGGACAAATGTAGGCTGATTATATTCATAGATAGATTGATAGATATTGTACGAAACTAAGCTTTGGCGGTAGAGATATAGCTGCTGAGCACTCTAAGCTGGAATTGTATTTCACTGTTCAAATATTGGGAATAGACAAATGTACCCAAATAGAGGGATTTAGGCAGTACCTCTTAGGAATTCCAGAATCACTAGCTAGGTGATTTTCAAGGTAGAAAGCCTTTTGTAGCGTATAGTGGGTGTACTAAAATTACTCTCGAAAACTGAAAGCATAGGTACAGCTACACCAACGTAAGTCATTATAAATATACATATTAATATATATCTATGTATTTATATATTGTTTAGTTTATTACTGTGTAGGTGTAAATATATATATAAAACTGTTCCGTTACTTACTGGCGGATCAACACACAGCCTAAACCATAAGTCCTAGAAGCATGAAAATTGGAGGGTATATTTATCTTATGGTGTAGGGGTTCACTAAGAAAGGAATTTGGAAAATTATGATGAAAATCTTTGTATGAAAAATCGTATTCCTTGAACTTACAAATCACTTAAATATTCTTCAATCCAAATAATAAACGTCTAATATAATTATCTCCCCAAAACTAACCCTTTAAGGGCTTGTAGAGGGTGTCCAAGTTTGTATGGGAACTTTTTACGGATGGTCCAATTTGTTTTAAACTCGGCATAAATATTATTTAGTACAAATGATAAAAGACAAAAACATTTTTTTCTTAACTACCCCTAAAAGGGGCTACCCCCTAATGGTGTGTTAAGTTTGTTTAAGAAATGTTTGGTGCCATTTGCTGTAAGCTTAGTTTGGATAGGTACTAAAAATACAAAGAACTTAATACATGCAGGGTGCAAGGCATGCAATTATTTTGATGCACCTATCAATTACCTATCCTACGTGAGTAAAACCGCAGGCATCGGCTAGTGTAATTATATTTATCTAGTAGTTTGTATATCGCATTGCATTCTACTCTTGTATACAGCCTGTGATATACAAACTACTAGATACAAATATAATTACAAATACCTTAATATAAATAAAATTAAATTTTTGATGCAAGTCGCTTAAGAATCACCGTCTGAACGTCACATTACAATTTTGGGATTAGTTTCTTTTACACTCTGTATTGTTTTATCTTAAAGTCTGATAAATCCTTATCCTTACCCCTAGGGACGTTGTTTTCCCGCCTACACGTGAATAATAAAACTGAAAATAAAGCCGACCTCTTTCCACCTCAGTACCTGCGGCCTTCACTTAAGATTCCTGTAACAAAAGCCAGTACTTACTGATTTTCTCACGTCATACTACTGAAATTCCATTTCAATTTGAATGAATAAATTTTAATCCTACTACTATTGTAAACGCGAAAGTTTGTGAGGATGGATGTTTGTTACTCTTTCACGCAAAAAAGTATTGAACGGATTTTGATGAAACTTATACATCAGAATAACACATAGGCTACTTTTTGTCCGGGTATCTACCACGCGGACTACTGAATCGCGTAAACTTTTCATGAACAATAATTCTCATGACAGAGAAGGCAGGTCAAATTGAAAAGAGGCTTTTACCCAGCAGTGAAACATTCCGGGTTGAATTTAAAAGGATGTTGGATAAAATGATTAATGCTTTTCAATAAGTACCCTAGTAAATAACTCGCAGACTGATCCAGGGTGCTGGCTATTTGCTTTCAAAAACTACACGTCACTGAATATGTTGCTGTATTCAGGTAAACAAACACTTTTTTTCTTTTCTAAATGGACTATAATGCTGCAGGGCCGCAGATGATCTTAGTCAGAGTCTCCGTAGAAGACAAAATCACTAAACATCAACTCATCGATGATGCGTTTTAGCTTTTGATTAAATTTACTAACGCCATCTAGTTAAAAAAACAACAAATACGTACAAACAGGTAAGGTAACGACCCCAATTATGGACAATTTAAGGATGACATCCTTAAATTGTCCATAATTGGGGTTTTTTACATTTATTAATGTTTCCCATCATGTAATGAACTTTATTGCGAATGGAATGGAATAGGCGTAGGTTCTATGTTATTTTTATATGACTATAACAAAATCAATGCCAAAACAATAAACTAATTTAATAATGACAATTTAAAAACCCTCTTTTTTATCTGGTAAAGGACAAGGAAAATCTAGTCATAGACACCTAATTATGGACAAGATCTAGTGATGAACAACCATTTATGGACCATTGTCCAACAACCATTTGTTATTGGAATGTGCTTATTTTTCATGTCGATTATCCATTTTTTAAGTATATCTTCTTCCTTCGCCAAATATGTAGATGGACCCATAGAAGACTTTTTGCCAATTTTTTTCCTTGCTGGACGGCTTCCACGGCTGGCGCCATTTTCTGCATAGATATAGTATTATTTAAGAAAAAAAAGTGGTGTCCATAATTCTGCGTCTCAGGCAGACACAGCGCCACAGAGGTTGTCAAAGTGTTGGAATCCATTAGTCATTTTCCAGGAGCATACCGTCCACTTATCCGCAAACTTTTAGTTCGAGATTTTGAAGTTCGATTGCGAAGATACGAGTGGCGACGGGAAATAGAAAACCAATGTTTGATTTATGTATCTCGGATCTATGTAGTGTGCGTTCAGGCAAAGACTTGGATTTGCTAGGCTTGGGGTATGAGAGACAACCGTAAAGGAGATTTGAACACTTTAGTAACCCCGTTATTGCGACTATAGAAAACTATTAAATATCTTAATTTCCCAAAACGCTAATTATCTAAAAATAATCAGAAGATTACGCCACTTTTTCATTCCTCCGTTCGCAGACCTTTCTCCCAAAAAACATAAGTCGTATCTAAAAAAGGTCTTATTCTGGTTTGCTTAACCTGGTTCTTGTTTTTTTCGTCTCTTGCCAGAATGCATGAACCATCATCGTTATTTATGTAGATTTCTGGACGATACTACTTGTTATGACCAGGGGGCTCGACAAATACCTCAAGCTTACTTTTCCTTTCACGCTACCGCAAATTTGTCAAGGTAAAACTTGGCAGCGGTCACATGATATTATCACAGATAATGTCATTTCTGTACAACTCAATCTTTCAACACCAACAGAAAGTGGTATTAGTCTAGACCCTCTGCAACTCTAAGAACCCATATATTATTTGGGATAAGAGTTTGTTTCTTCGTTTTTATTTTTTTTCCGAAATGGCTTAACCGTATCTAAGTTATGCCTTTTCTTACAATTGTCTTTCATAACTTCATTAAGGTTTCGACACACGGCACTAAGGTTAGGTTTTTTAAATGGTGTATAATTCTACTTCATTACAAACTCAGTTTTGTCGTCATTCTGTTACAAAATTATATTTTTTCAGCGAATGAAGGCGTGGTTTTCGAAGCGGAAATTCACCGATTTTGATTACTTTTTCGAATATATACCTAACAAAAGAAAAAAAATGTTTCGGCTAGTCGTGATTCCATGAGATGATGATCTCGCACTCGCACTCGCACTCCCATTCCCCATTCCACTCAGCGTACAGTACAAAGTGCGCTACAAATCTTACACCAGCTTAAGATGAGGCATGTACTCGAAGAGTCCTACATTCTAAGGTTCAAGTTATTTTGGAAGGACATTCTGTTTATAATGATCGTTTATACATACCAACACACACAAAATACATACAGACAAATTGAGAAACTCCTTTTATGAAGTCGGTTGATAATGATTTAATTGCGATATTCGCGATAGGTACGCTTGCAGTCTCTAGTTCACGGTTTCTATCCTGCAGATACTCTAATAGCATCAGATCCTCACGTGCCCACGTTATTTTCCTTACTTTTTCGAATAAAAAACAAAAGAAAAAAAAATGTTTCGGCTAATCGTGATTCCATGAGATGATGATCTTTTTTTATGTTTTACGGGAAAAATAGCAATCCTTCAGGAATAAAACTTTTATGGGACCACCTCGTGATCATTCTCTATACAACAACAAAATAATCATCGAAAGGTACATTCTGGGTTCCAAGTTATCTGTACCTATACTGAGGGTTGTGATGTCTGTAATTTCTGAACTACAAAACCAATGACCTTGAAATATTTACGGGACAATCTTTAAAGTACCTTCTTTCTAACAAAAAATATTAATGAAATCGGACTACGCGTTAATGAATTACAACAAAGTACACATTTTGACTTTCATCCCCTCTCCCAAGGGAACCGTGCTGAATTTTGGGATAAAAAGTATCCTATATCCTACCCCGTAGTGTGAACTCAAATCATGCTAAGTTTCATTTGAATTCATTCAGTACTTTCGGTGTTATGCGCGTTCCAGATACTGACCGACAAACAGACAGACAAAAATGAAAAAAAAACACATTTTTGGCCACTAAAAAAAATATCAAAATATCTTCAATGTACAGAAGTTGACCTGTTAAATTCTTATTATAGTATAGATGCCTTCATAGATCTAGGTAAAAAGGCACGCGATGCGATATTGCTCTCGAATGGAGCGTAGGCGTTACTCGTAACACAAACGAAATATAAAACTACAAACTTAAAATACCTACTAAGATGCCATAATAGCACCTAGAAATTGCAAAACTTATAAGGAATTCCCTTGAGAACTATTCCATTTGAACAAAGTGTTACTACCAAGTTCCAGTATCTAATATAACGAATTTTCTGAACTATGAAATTGCTCATTTCAAAATGATAAAACTAAAATAATGTTGGTATTTCAACTTATGTACATTTGGTAGGTGTACCTTTAGCTAAACTTTGCAGGGTCTGATAAAATTACTTAATCCCGTACACTGGAAGCAAGTAACGAATGAAATAACTTTATTCAACAGTAAATACCCTAAGATGAGAATGAAATAACTTTATTCTGAAGGATATTTAATACATGACTTAGTATTTTTTACCGATTCCTGCATTTCGAGATATCGTATTTGCGAAAACCCTAGGATCCTGAAACTGCTAGGAGTTTACAGGAAGTGACGTTAACCTCAATTAAAAAAATCTATATAATTTTTATTGATTGAGAATAACGGCCAACGTATAACTCCCCCCTTTTGTAACAAAATAATTTATAAAACATTTTAGCACTCCTGATTGAAACATGTATTCCAGAGTCTATTGCAATCTTAAACCTATTCTTAAATCGATTGCAAAAAAACCGAATTCAATTGGTTAAGCTAATTTCAAACTGTGTAATCCCAAATAGTGGTTAACAAAGTTATGCGTTACCATAGCTGTTATTTTTCATCGCTAAGTAAAAAAGTCTAGCCTGAAGTAACCTTCATAAACGTAGGTAACTGTCCAATCCCATTACCAAAGTAAAAATACAACTTCAATAGAAATATGGTTGCTACTTATAAGGTTGAAAGGCCAATTGATATTAAAAGCGTTATTGTTCCCAATTCTTTTAGTGCGGTACCTACGATAACAAATTGTGCTTTATTTTTATTTTTACGGACTACGAAATGAGAAACCCGGAAATTGTTACCTTTACAGGAAGTCGTTTGGAGTATAATTAAACAAATGAAATGGTTTTATGATCTCATTAATTTTATACACACTGTTTCGCTGTAAAACAAGCCGTACCTACTGAAAAATCTGTTTGAGAGAATATCTCAAATTCTCAAACGTGGATATTTCTATCCTGTAAATATGTCTATATCAGGTCTGGGTATTTTCTATGTTATATTACGTATGTATTTACAAGAAAAAAGTAGTGTATCAATCATGTAGTTCCCATAATACAAGCTCTGCTTAGTTTGGGGCTAAATTATGCTTTGTGAAAAATTACCAGCATTATTATTATTATTATTACTATAGCTGTGTATAAGTTTTTTAAGCTATGTTATAGCTTAAAAAACTTAAGCACATCAAGGCCTCTTTAAATATATTGCACAAATCCAACGGCTTCACTGAAGACGCTTCTACGAAGCTTTACCATAAAAAGTGGTCATACAAAATGTTTAATTGACTCCAAAACTGTCTATAATCATAGAACGAAGAGGGCGATTCAAATAGGCCATGAAGTCCTCTATCACGTTGTTTATTTTATATAGATAGATAAATCATATATTTGTATCTGCTTATTAATTAAGTATATTATTATATTATGCTTATTATTTGACGACCTCTGTGGCCCAGTGGGCGAAGGCCCGCCTGCGACACTGGAGGTTGCGGATGCGATTCCCGCCACGGTAAATGTTTTTATGGTCTGCAAATATTTTTCTCAGGTCTGGGTGTTTTCTATGTTTAATATGTATATATTTACAAAGAAAAAAGTATATAAGTAGTATATTAGTCATGTAGTGCCCATAAAACAAGCTCTGCTTACTTTGGGGCTAGATGACGCTGTGTAAAAATGTCCAGCATTAAAAAAAAAATTACATCATTATAGATTTTTTGTACTTTTTTATTTATCAGTTCAATTTTCCCTTCTAATTTTTTATTTGTGGAATAACCCAAATTAGCCTAATCACTAGAAAGTTACATCTTTTGTACATCTTTACTCAGTATTTAATTTGACTTTAAAATACATCTATGGTAAAGGTAGACTTTGTGGATTGTCTGCTGGACAATCCACAAAGTCTATTATTATTATTATTATTATTTACTCAAATTAAATAGTAAGTTTGCGAACGTTTGTACATTTGTGTGAAGTAATTGCAAATAGCCTGTGTATACGTTAAACTTTGTTTGAGTAAATTATAAAGTTTCAGGCTGCGATTCTTACCTACATCATCGTAAACAGCTTGAAGAAGTATATTGCCATGATAAACGCTCTTGGGCCACCTTCATCCACCAACTCCCCGCAACCTTTTAGCTATTCGACAACCTTTTTTTCCCCAATAGTTTACAGTTATTCGCTTTGAGGTAAATTAATTGCCCATCGCCATTTCAACTTGCTAGTTTTAAAAACTATGACATAGTAGGTGACTTCGGGTTTTCTACGAGTTTCCTCGTTTCTCTTACCTATGCTTGTCGTAATAACATTTTCACCATGGGGGCTTTTTAAATACTGAGGCTTGTCATGTTATTGGTTTTCTCAGAGTCACGCTGTTTTAAATCAGTAACCAAATTAGCATAGTGGTTCTGGCTTAAAATAAGTGTGATGAAAGAATTCTCGCATAGGTTCGTTTCGAGGGTACGATAGATGAAGAATGCTTTATTGCACAAGATAAAACAAGTTCATATGCGAACCTAATGCTTATTAGTATATACTTTCGTTAGAAGAAGATCACTACCGATAAAAAAAAGTAAACTACATACATACTAATTACTTATATAAACAAAAATAATGAATAGGAACTCAACTATCTAAATAATATTAAACTACGAAAATAAATAGTGTTTTCTGTGACTTTTTATTACCTGTGTCCTATCACAGGTAATAAACAGTCACAGAACACAGGTAAAAAATAGAGTACGCAGGCAGTGTGCCCAAAAGACTGGCGACATTATCACGTTGAATATGCAATGTTAATTTTCTGACCGAGTTAAGCGCTTTTGGTCATTGGTTTCGTCCATTATCAGCAATTATTTTTTTATTATCTGCATTAATTTCTACAACAAGTCTTGAAGCATTAAAAACGATTTTTGGAAAAAGTTGCCCTAAAATTTTTGCCGACACGTACCCTAATCCCTCGACCAGGCATGCCTGATGCCTGACGGCGCACCTCAATGTTGAAATTTTTAAAAGCTGTAAAGCTTCTTTTGATTTGAGCCGTTGAGATATTTTTTTTGTATATTCCAACTTGTATATAGTTATGTAAGTGATATTGTTAAGAATGCCTGAAAAAAAATATCAATTAGATTATTCCTAGTCTTCAGAGGCTTCAAAAGTGGAGCAGGCAGGGCCGGTTTGTATTTAAAATGCGTTTGACTTCCTCAGAACAGCAGTACCTATCCTACGGTGTTATAACGCACTAGGCCAAGTCTAATATTATAAAGAGGTCAAGTTTGTTAGTTTATATGTAAGAGGTAATCTCCAAAACTACTCAGCCGATTTAAAAAATATTTCACCTATATTTATAATGGACTTTCAGGGTGGACATATGCTTTATATTATCCCAATATAAAGCCTTTGCCCACCAATTAAGCAACGTAGATAAAACGGTAAAAAACGGTCGAGCTACGTTACCTACTTTTCATCGGCTACTTTTTATCCGGGTACCACGCGGGCGCAGCCGTGGGCAGCTAGTCATAGATAAAGTTAACCAAGCCTGAAGAAACAATGGGCGTCCAGTTACCGGTACCTGGCAGATAAGCGGCAGTATTGTGCGAACTGGGAGGGATTAGGTATGCAGAGGGGACTACGTGACTTACATTCTGTACTGCGTGACCCGTATGACAAACCCGGTTATCTTCAGGTTTTGTGACAATTATTGACTGTGCGAGGGCAAGCGTTCGTGGTGTAGTTTTTTTTCTGCCAGGTCACCATTTGGATGGGTGACCGGTAGTGCGATTTAGGACGCCCAAGTTAAGATATCTGTCTCGTCTGTAACAGCAGCTAAACATGTTGGAGGATCTTAAGAACTCGGTAGGTTTTTTCACAGATACAATATTTGTCACCAATAAACGTGAGCTGTATCGAGGTGGATGGAACACATATAAAAGTAAATACCTAAAGTAAATAGCTAGAGAAACAGGTTGATACTGTTTTTTTCCTTTTCAACGGTAGTTTTATGATGGGCTTGTCAGGATAAGAAGCTAAACGAAACAAATATTTTTTTATAGTTCCAAAGCCAAATAAACGAAACTTCTGTCTGTCCGTCTGTGTGTCACACAACGATTTCTAGCATATCAAGATAAAATTAGGTATGCAGCCGTGTTATCATTATCCAAAATAATATAAATATGAGAGACTTTTTGCGCAGGGGGTGCGCAGTAATGTAAAGTGAGGGATTTCTTTTTATTGCACAGCCTCGTGTAGAGTATTAAATAGGTCTCAAAAATCAGTTTAAGTTTCCTTTAATATTTCAAGTTCTCGTCTAGGAAACATAAGGCAAAAGTAGCAAAAGTTGTCCCTCCCCTTATAACTTTTTAACCTTGAGTCCAAGAAGTATCAAACTCGAACAAAAGTTAACAAGTAGCATTTAGTACCTATGAACGAATATTTTTTCGAAAGATTTCCAATGATAGCTTTAGGAATTAGGCGGCAACTTCGGGATCTTAACATAAAAAAAAATATTTTAAGCTACAGAGGTCATAAAGCTCATATAATAATATATATCATTCGTAATAAAAGAAAAATCATAAATCTTACAAAATAACAACCTCTTAGGCGCTTTCTTATTACAAAAGTCTCGAACTGTACGTAGATTCTCATATTGGATTCTGGAGGAACTAAAGCGTTATCAAGTTTCTTTAAAAAGAAATGAGGTTGCCGTTATTTAATCCTACAAAACTCTTTTCCAGCATAAAAGCCTTGCGTAAGCTATAACGATCTATCTGATTATAATATAAGGCCTTTCCCGTGGCCGAAGGCTTACTGAACATTCAAACTTTTTACCTAGGTACTTTATGAATCTAGAGAAACTTGTTTAGACAACTAAATGTAGGTGTGCGTTCAAAAATTTACCTTTCAGTTAATTAAACAGCTACTACGATAATCTACCTACTTGAAAATAGGTAAATGGCTTACAATATGTGCGATTTATATACAACCTTTTGAGATAATATCTGCTGGCAGGCTTCTGTGAATTGAATGTAGAAGTGAGTATTTAGTCGTTGTGAGAGGAGCCGAATGATTCTACTGTTTCTAAGAAGGGAATTGAACAACACCTACCTCTTTAAGACCAAGGGGAAGCGATGTGATCCAGACAAACACAGATTGCCACAGAATTCCAAGTCCAAACTTCACCCACTAGACAAAATTGGCAGTTTCTTGTAAGAACTAGTGTGGTCAGGACTTCGTATGTCGGCTGTTGGGCGTTATTTATTTATTTATCTACCACTAGCTTCTTCACCCATGGCTTCGCCCGCGCGGTACCCGAATAAAAAGTAGCCTATGTATTATTCTGAGGTATAAGCTAGATTACTGTAAAGTTTTATCAAAATCCGGTAAGTAGTTTTTGCGTGAAAGAGTAACAAACATCCATCCTTACACACTTTCGCGTTTTTTTTTCAGAAATCAGAATATTTATTTGCATAAATAAAGGTCAGCTAATACATTATTTTACAATTTATATAGGCTCTTATATATTCTACCATCCAAATGGTGTGCAAATGTCAATAGGTAGATTGAGAATCAATTTATACAAGAATAATTAAATAAATAAATAAATATATAATGCTGGATATTTTTCACACAGTATCATCTAGCTCCAAAGTAAGCAGAGCTTGTGTTATGGGAACTACATGATGACTGATAAACTACTTATATACATTTTTTTTGTAAATACATACATATTATACATAGAAAACACCCAGACCCGAGATAAATGAATGCAGATTATACAAACATTTGTCCCGCAGCGGGAATCGAACCCGCAACCTTCTGCGTCTCAGGCGGACCTTTCACACTGCGCCACAGAGGTTGTCAATAAAATGTCAGAACTTATGTCCTAACGTTTGAATTAAAAATGTCAATAAATATTACCTATCTACCATAAACAACTTAATCTAATAAAAAAATATTAGTAGGAATTTGTGTTGAAAGATCTCGTCCGGGGAAGTACTACCACCATACCTATTTCGGTAGTCAAGCGGTAATGTTCGCATTGTTGTGTTACGGTTTAAAGCACTGTTTCTCAAAGTGGGTGATAACGCCCCCTTGTGGGCGCTGGAGGCCTTCAGGGGGGCGGTAGAAAACTCTAGAAGATATTGGGGGCGCAAAGGCGGTCTAAAGGAGTATGGTAGGGGAGGTATGTTTAAAAACTTTGGAGGGCGCTTTTTTATTTTCAAAGTAGGCGATGGGAAAAATAAGTTTGAGAACCTGTGGTTTAAAGGGTGCCTATGCATAAGAAGTATATGAGACTTTCACCCTTTAAGTCTCAGGGTCGGCAAAACGCGTGTGATAGCTCTGGTATTGCAAGAGTTCCTAGGTTACCGTAACCATTTACCAACAGGGCCGTATGATTCTATAAAAAAGTAAGAGGTCTTCTAACTCCGATACCAGAGTTGAGAACTACATACGAAGAACGAACGATTGACTACCTCTGTGGCGCAGTGGGCTAAGGCCCGTCTGATACGCATAAGGTTGCTGGTTCGATTCCCACCGCGGGACAAATGTTTGTATGATCTGCAAATATTTGTCACGGGTGGGCGTTTTCTCTATATAATATGTATGTATTTACAAAATATATAAGTAATATATCAGTCATGTAGTTCCCATAACACAAACCCTGCTTAATTTTGGCATCATCTAGATCACTGTTTCTCAAAGTGGACCATAACGCCCCCTTGTGGGCGCTGGAGGCCTTCAGGTCGGTAGAAAACTCTAGAAGATATTGGGGGCTCTAAGGCGGTCTAGAGGGGAAAGCATAGGTTGTTATGTTTAAAAACTTTGGATTTTTTTATTCCCAAAGTGGGCGGTGGGAAAAATAAGTTTGAGAACCTGTGATCTATTAAAACGAGAGTTAAATCTTAAAACGAGGTGAACTGGAAGTGGTTTGATATATGTATTCTTCTGCCGTTGAGATCCGGAATTTAATATCGTGTCCGCCAATCTGGGTTAAAAGGTTTCGCAGGTTTATGATTAAACTTTATACTGTTGGAAATTAAATTGGATGTGATTTCTCTCGCACTTTATTTTTAAACGAACGAGAATATAGCTGCTACGCAATATTTATTTATTTATTTATTTATTTATTTATTTATTTATTCATTTATTTATTCATTCGTTGATTCATTCATCCATTCATCCATTCATTTATTTATTTATTATTATTTATTTATTTAATACCACTTACTAATTATTGCTACGTACAAAAGTATACTTTAAAAAAAATAACTAGCTGATCTACGGTCGCCCTCGGCCACAACCCACAGCGTCACATCGCCCGTCCGTGCTTTTACTTCTTTTGCTCGACTGCAATCTAGCAATTAGCAATGCAAATCTTCCTCAAGAATTGTATCAATAGCAAAAATATTGTATCAAATAGTAGTTCCAGAGATTAACGCGTTAAAACAGAAGAAAATTCCTCAGTTTTGTTATTAGAATGGATAATTAAAATAAGGTAACGATATTTAGGTTTATTTGTCCATATCTAGCAGCTTCAGAACCATAGGGTTTCTGCGGATCCTATTTTGAGAAACTGCTCCTACAAACAACAGTCATAGATTGAACACCTTTGGAATATAATAGTGATTTTGTTTTTCCCTAAGGGTACTATAGATACATACACCTGTAGCTTCTGTTTTGGAGCGTAGTTTTATTAATTACACCCAATATAGGTATACTTATTTTTCAGATACACAAAGCTAAGCTAATGTAAAGCTGTGCGCACACAAGCGCAAGTTGCCGCGAGCGTGCTCGATGATATCGTGCGTGCGATGCGACAGCTGACATGAGTTGAACGACGTCATGTCCACGAAGAAACACTCGCCGCAGCCGAAACAAAGTGAGTACCTATATCTTAATTAGTCCGCTTTCACTATCACTTTTCAAATGACTTCAAAAAAGGAGGAGGTAGCCGTGTGGTTTTTGTTTGTATGTGACGCGGTATCTTCGCCAGTTGTGAACCAATTTTTTTTAATATAAATTATACTTCATGTTTAAGTCCCATATAAGTTTTATCAAAATATACCACCTATAAGGGTGAAAAAATAAGGGATGAAATTTTGTATTAAACTTTTTATCAACTATCCGTTATTTGAAGTCGATTTTTATTTTATTTGAAAATAATAATAGTTATAACTGTTTTATACTATAATTAATAGTTATGCTTGTTTATACATGCGTTATGGCATATAGTAAGGAAAGCCTCAAAATTAGTTAAACGACATAAATATATTATGTGCCAGATATATTGGTCGTAATAATATAATATCGCAATATTTCATGTTTTTTTTTCTATTAGAAGTAATAGGGTTTTTTCGTTACAATGTAATGACATTTTAATGCACATGGTACTTTTCTTGCGCTCTGCACTGCATCGCACAACACTACCCTTTAGCTGGAATGCCTGGAGCGAATAATGACCAGCACCCGTACACCGCCCGCCGGCAAACCCACTATAATGTGTTGTAGCCTTATGGGATACAATAAAACATGTATCAAAAGTAGTTAGACGACAGCGTTCTACGTCAATGGGCTCTACGTTTTTTAAGGGTTCTACGTCAATGAGCGTCGTCCGCATTTAGACGTGAAATAAAAAATGCCGAATGTGTTGAGAAATTCAATTATGCATGCAAGATGTATTAAATAAACAAATAAATAAATGCTGGACATTTTCATTAGCATCATCTAGCCCCAAACTAAGCAGAGCTTGTATTATGGGAACTACATGACTGATATACTACTTAAATACTATTTTTGTAAATAAATACATATTATACATAGGAAAACACGCAGACCCGAGACAAATATTTGCAGATCTTACAAACATTTGTCCCGTGATAGGAATCGAACCCGCAACCTTCTGCGTCTCAGGCGGACCTTCGCCCACTGCGCCACAGAGGCCGTCGGTATTATACATAGAAAACATATTGATAATTGAAAGGACAATTTTAAGAAGGAAGTATCTTAGTTTAGACACGTCGATAATAATAAAAATATAACAAAATAGCAACCTTTGATGTGTACATAAATAACATTAAAAACAAAAATAAAGAGATGGATTTTCGACCTAGAGCGATCACTTTATGACTGAGGCCAATATCTACAGGTTGTTACGTTAAATAATCAATACTTTATTTTACAGAATAATATCGTTAAATAAAAAACATAATGATGATGATTAATGTTAAGAAAATTAACCAAAACCCTTTAGTAGAAAAATAACGCTGTGTAAGAAAAAGTGCAATAGTACAGGGGCCTTATGTATACAATATAGGATAATCAGAACCTATTACAGGTAAAATGATGAAAAATAAGGTAGTGTAAAACTTGCGCTGTAGATAAATAATTATGCTATACGCAAAATAATCAAAACCCTAAGTGCAGCTTCCTGAAAAACCCTGAATGCGATCCGCTCAAAACGGAAAAAATACAAATTTGGAAGAAGCTTAATGCACAGCTGTAGGTTGATACGAGCCGTACATAATGTTGACGAATATTACGTAAAATAAAAAATAAAACCGCGTTACGTAAAATAAACAAAACCTACCAAAGGGTTCTTGTTAAAAACTCTTCTCAGAGTTAGAAAAAAAAACATTTACAAGACCATTTTTTGTTAGTGAGCTGTCTTGAGATCTATGTTAAAATACAAGGAAAGCACAATACATTAAAAAATTCAAAAAAAAAGAAGGTCAAAGGAACCTTTACTCGTGTCCTGATCAAGCTGTCTCAGGCGAGACTTTCTACTTGATCAGGACCCGAATAAAGGCTTTTATAACTGGCAAGTCATAGTGATCTGTTAAGCTCGCATTTGTACATGTCCTATATGTAAGTATTTTGTATATATTATCTGTGGGTACAAATAAAGAAAAAAGAATAAAGAAAGGTGGTGGTAGAAAAAACATAGTGTTAGAAAGTGCGAACACAAATACCTACTGCTCAATTATTGCCCAGTAGCGTGATGAATATCAGATACTACGAGGATCGTGATCGCAAATCACGCAAAAGTGGATGATATATTGCACATAATTGAAAACAACGCTCGGATTAATACCAAAGCGTAGTCTTCAAATCAATGATAACACAAAGCAAAGCTAAATCTGAATGAAAGATCATAACAAAACCTAACGATGTTTGGTGCCGTTAATCCACTAATATGTAAAATCTTTAAACTACATTGTTATACAACTTATAAAAGGGCCGTAAGAAACCGATATAGTTTAAGAGTGTAATTGATCGCTGAAATAAAAGGAATGCGAAGATATAAAAAAAAACGAAATGAATTAAATTTTCATAACAGTTTGTTGAAGTTTATTTATTTTTATCGAACAATAGTAAACTCAAATATTAAATAAAATAATTATAACTTACTTCACAATGTAAGCACCAACTGTTTTTCACTAACCATGATGTGTGTGTACACATGTTTTAGAATGCCATCTAGCTCAAAACATTTGTGAATTTTAGTATGTACTAGCTTCTGCCAACGGCTTCGCTCGTTTGGTACCCGAATAAAATGTAGCCTATGTGTTATTCTGATGTATAAGCTATATTACTGTAAAGTTTCATCAAAATCTGTTCAGTAGTTTTTGCATGAAAGAGTAACAAACATCTGAGGCTATTTCCGTTTTTAAATAGAAAAAAAATATCATAGAGATTGTATTTAATTGTAGCATATTGTGAATGTAATGAAATGAGTCTCGTTCTAGTTTCAAATTTACTTAGGTACGGCTGTTAATCGCTTTCACAGAACAGTTTTCGAGTTAACTACCTCTGACCTACTTTCAGAGCATGAGTGATGAAAATAAATTTAACTTAGTTTATATGTAACGCATTAATTAGAAATGATCCTTGTGATTTCTGAATAATTGACTTTGAATGGATAAAAAAGAAGGCTAGTTTCCTATTTCATCCGTCTCAATGATTACGAACTCTTTTATTTTATTTACAGACGTTTTTGAAAAGAATTGATGTGTTTTTGCAGCCTAAAATTTCCCTGCATTATTCTATAGGCTCATACTAATATTTTAAATGAGACAGTTTCGATGTTTGTTGCTCATAACCTTCGCGGCAGCTGAACATTTGGGATATTTAGCTAGGTACGCAAGCGAAGCAGTGGGCAGAAGCTAGTGTAAAATATGTATCTTTCTTATCTAGGCTACATCTAGGCAACTCTTTTATTTTATTTACAGACGTTTTGGAAAAGAATTGATGTGTTTTTGCAGCCTAAAATTTCCCTGCATTATTCTATAGGTTCATACTAATATTTTAAATGAGACAGTTTCGATGTTTGTTGCTCATAACCTTCGCGGCAGCTGAACATTTGGGATATTTAGCTAGGTACGCAAGCGAAGCAGTGGGCAGAAGCTAGTGTAAAATATGTATCTTTCTTATCTAGGCTACATGCATAGAACTAACATCCATTAGTCAAATTAACCAAATCACACTTTTCAGTTGTTACATTGGCACGAGCTTCTTCGATGGCCCGATTACGAAACTTTTGTTGCAATCGATATCAAACAGTTTCAATATGAAACCGCTAAATGTGGCGGATTTGCGACTTTCAAAGAAAATTTGCTCGCAACTAGAACCATTGTTGAGATTAATTGTTTCTATCGAAAGAAATAGCGATTACAAAACTTGTTTTTAATCTATATGGCAGCGTGTTATTATGTAATGTTATCAACATTACATAATAACACGAAAAAAAATCATGAAAGTACGTAAAGAACTTTTCTATTGTTAACAATGTGCCACAGCAATAGCCACGAACTTAATTTCAGTTTCAATATTCATGAAATAAAGGCTATTTACAAGATTAACGTTATTCAGCAAATTGTAATTTTATATGACAGAGTAATCCGCTAATGTAAAAGTACTTGTGGTTCCAATATTTGTAAGTAATACGGAATTAGATGTCGTTACAGGACAATTGTTTTAATTGTGTTATATATAGAATCTCATCGACGTTCAAAACGAACGTCGATGAGATTCTACCTCTATATATAACGATATACCTCTAGTAAGAAAAAATAAATATCTCGATCGAGTCATCGAGCCAGATTTAAGAGTCTACGGTTGAGTAGGTAACATTGCTTATGTGAATGGACCATCCCTCTGAACCTGCCGTAACTTTTCGAACTACCCTGTGCAGACCTGTCATATCCCCGAAACTGTTCACGAGCGCGTTGGAAGATATGTTTAAGATGCTGGACTGGAAAGGTAGGGGCATTAACATAAACGGCGATTACATCTCAGAACTGCGATTCGCTGATGACATAGTCGTAATGGCGGAGTTGCTAGAGGAGCTGAACTGGATGCTGGACGGCCTAGCTTCAGCCTCCCGATGTATCGGTCTTGGCATGAATTTGGATAAAACCAAAGTCATGATCAATGGCCACATTGTTCCAAGACCGGTAGTTGTACATGGCCACCTTCTCGAAATAGTTTCTGAATATACTTACCTTGGGCAGATTCTACAGTTGTGTAAAACAATTTTGAGAAGGAGGCCAAGAGGAGGATCCAGCTATGCTGGGCAGCGTTTGGAAAACTACGTGGAGTATTCTCGTCATCCATAAAGCAATGATTGAAAACGAAAGTTTTCAATCAGTGCGTCCTACCCGTCATGACCTACGGAGCTGAGACATGGACACTCACGATAGGGCTGGTCGACGCCCTCCGGCCAGGTGGGATGACGATCTGCGAAAGACTGCAGGCAGATGCTGGATGCGGCAAGCTGAAGACAGGGCGCTATGGCGCTCATTAGGGGAGGCCTATGTCCAGCAGTGGACTAATATAGGCTGATGATGATGATGATGATGATGTGCAGACCTGGATCCTCCAGAATATGGACTCGTGTAACTACGTCATGCAAATAAACGTGTTTGAAGTTGACGCCGTGTACTATTCTTGTCGACCCTCGGTTACACCCCTGTATACTAATTAGTAGTAATAACCAGGCTTCAGAGAAGACTGTAGGGTCAGTCCAGTAGGTACAGTCAGCGAAGAAAGCAGATCCACAGTTTTGATTTTTAATACTCAAATATTTCTGGAGCCCGTAGAGTTGAGTTCAAAATATTGAGTTACATTTGAAGATCCGCCTTGGGTTTACCTATTTGCTAATCCAAACTTACAATTTTCTTGTAAGGCCGAAGAAAAGAAGCATCTAAGAGCTCCGAAACTGATCCTATTTCTAAAATAATCACGCAAATATTTATAAAATAAATAAATAATGCTGGACATTTTCACACAGCATCATCTAGCCCCAAACTAAGCAGAGCTTGTATTATGGGAACTACATGACTGATATACTACTTATATACATTTTTTTTTGTAAATACATACATAATATACATAGAAAACACCCAGACCTGAGACAAATATTTGCAGATACAAACATTTGTCCCGTGGCGGGAATTAAACCCGCAACCTTCTGCGTCCCAGGCGGACCTTCGCCCACTGCGCCACAGAGGTCGTCCAATATTTAGAATGGTTCTGTAGAATAAAAATAAGCTATTTATCCCGTCAAAATAACCTTTTCGTGGAGACCAATCTTGCAACGTAAGTTAACGAAAAAACGGTCGAGCGAATGCATTTCTTATGAGCGTTGCCTTTATAGTAAGAGCTACCATTCATCTGCATCATCGGCATACAGGCAAAGCCCTGGACAGAAGCTAGTGCTGTATAAAGTAGTTTTATGTATTTAAGTTTTACTTAGCTATTTCACGCGATAGTTTGACAACCAACAACCACTCGGGAACAAACGTTTTCGAATGATAACCACCAACCAGAAGATGCAGTGCAGGAAGAAAGCCCCCCTCTGATGAACCGATGACATTTCAGGTTGTAAGAAGTCGGTGGGTGGAGATGGCTCATGATAACAAACGGTCATGGAACTCTTTGGGAGTTGCCTTTGTCCAGCAGTGGACTTCTCAGCCAGTTGATGTTGATAATATTTTATTGGTTTTCCTCCTCTCGCTTCAATGCAAAAGTTAATGTTTGCAAAAGTTAGTGTTGCGGTTTTCACCAGCTTTAGCATAAAATGTAAACTGATTTGCATATTATGAATATTTAACTTCATTTTACCTCTTTATTATTTTTGCAAGGCTACACAGTTGTAAGCCTGAAATATATAGAAATAGTACATTTTACTAAATTTATAAACCCCACGTATTTTCCAGCGCCCCCTTGTGACTTGTGTCAATAAAACTTATAATTATAAAAACCATTCTCGAAGTCATAAAACCACATTTCGATAGGATAAGCCATTTTGGAGATAAATGGTAATAGACAAACCAACAACCACTTATGGCAAACTATATACAACTCCTTACGTCACGTCCTCCTTAAACATAGCTCTCAGCAATTAAAATATATACACTAGAAATAACATGATTATAATCCATATGAATGTGAGAACTGGAAAATTTTATTAATAAAACAGAATACTAGAACTACGTTAAGTCACCGACCACAGGTACCCACAAAGGGCTGGCGATATTACCTCGCTTAATAGCAATGCTAATTTTCTGACCGAAGCGCCAGCTCTTTGGTCATTGGTTTCGTCCATCAGCCGCTTCAAAATTTCCCTGAAATAACAATAACTTGATGCTTATTAGATTATGAGGTTTTCTTTTATTACTTTTAAATTGTTCGTATTGGAATTTTATGTAAAAAAACTATTTATACCTTCAATGAGAATCAACAAATGAAAACTCAGGAATATTTTGAAACCATGATTTTTCCATTAAAGTATTAAAAAGATAAAAATATAATTATTTAATTTATTTACCGCTATATCGCACAATTTTACAATCTATACGAAATGTGGAATAAATACTAGTAGTATTTTCTTCTAGCCAATCAAATGCGTTACAGGAATGAATGGTCGGTTACCTTCAGCTTAAATAATTTAATTTCTAAATTTATAAACTGACTGAACAATTATACACTTAAAATAAATACAGTTTTCACATTTCTCACTTGTCGTAGACAAATGCTACGAATCCGTAGCTCGTAGCACTCGTAGCACAGTATAACAAATAGTACTTACTCGTAGCGTTTGTAAAAATACCTTTCTTTGCCAAGGCCCCCTTTGTTTCACCGGAATCAACATGTGGCAGGGTTGTAAGAAGAAAATGGCTCTTATGAATTTATGTTGGTAGATATTTTGGCTGGGGTTACAATCCATCACCATTATATCTATTTTGTTTAGGTTGCGAAATAAATAAATAATAAATGAACACCCAACAAACAAATACCAATTCCTTACCCCACAATAGGATTCCCTGTGTCGTGGGTATCAGGAACTAAGAGTACAGTGGTACCACAACACCCAAATCCAGCTAAAGTACCTACAGAACAAATGTTTGCAACATTTGTCCCGCAGCGGGAATAAAACTGTGCGAGTTTTATTGTGGGACTCCTCTTTCGTATTCTCGAAATTCGAAGTTCGGTGAGATCATATAAAGAATGTTCCACAGTGGAAAAATGTTTCATACGATTTAATCTCGTACACACGAAGGTAAGTATTGCCTATAGATACGGGTCTATTTTTTTTCTACTAAAGTATCAAACATGCATAATGCCCATTGGTAAGCGATTACTGTATCCTATGGAAGCTTACAACACGAGAGGTATCACTCGAGCGTGGCCGACCCTGAGACATAATTGGTGAAAAATCTCATATGCTTAGGTTTTTATTTCGAAGAAAATAAAAAGTGCGCTATAGCCTGTTTTATTACTCCGAGACATATTACCGTGAAAACCTACTTATATTTAATTACCTACTTCCAGTGAGTTCCAGCACGCGATTCGTGCGACGTCCTAATAAAGGTAGCTGAATTAAAACTGTAGTGTCTGAGTAAAGTTTAAAGTTGATACCTACTGGTATAACCTTAATTAAATATATAATAATGTTCAAGTTGGGTTATAACTTTGATATTATTTGCGTTGAAATGAAAAATATACATACTGGTACATACATGTTTATCTCTTTTTAATATATTTTTCCTTATACATACTCGTACATGTTTATCTCTTTTTAATATATTTTTCAAACGCTATCTGCTCATTGTTAAACTTGTAACTTAGGCACATGCTACTTTTGGAAATAAAGTATTGTGTATTTTGTATTTGTATAAAGTCACGCTGTTTCTCGAAGGGGTAGGCAGATAGCACGGATTTCCATTTGTTACGATCCTGGCATTCTCTTTCGCGTAATGAGAATTAATTATCATACTCATCACATTCTTCATACAAGCTCGTCGGTGTAGGGTACACTTGAAGTGACCTTTCTCTTGGCCTTTTGAAATGAAATAAAATCATGTTATGAAATTTATTTCAATTACAATAAACATAATTTTTGAAAACAAGTAATAACATTTTTTTTATCAATATTTTTATAAAACTGTTCCGTTTCTGATTGGCGGATCAACGCACAACCTAAACCATAAGTCCTAGAAGCATGAAACTTGGAGGGTATATATTCCTCTTATGGTGTAGGGGTGTAATAAGAAATAAATTTGGAAAATTCTATCCCTAAGGGGGTGTAAAGGATTGAAAACTTTGGTATGAAAAATCGTTTTCCTTGAACTTACAGTCTTGAAACTTCACATAAATATTCTTCAATCCAAATAATAAAAGTCTTATATGATTGTTTCCCGAAAATACCCCTCACAGGAGATGTAGGGGGTATCAAAGTCCAAGAGGTGAATCAACGCATAGCCTAAGCCATAAGCCCTAGAAATATGAAACTCGGAGAATATATTTATCTTATGGTGTGCACTAAGAAAGGAATTCAGAAAATTCTACCCCTAAGGGTGAAAAGGGCTGAAAACATTTGTATGAAAAACCCTTTTTATTCCTTGAAACTTGGATACTTAAAATACAAAAGAACTACCACTATATCTATTACCTATCCTACACGATTAAAACCGCGGGCATTCGCTAGTATCTTATATTACAAGTAAAGTAACAGATAGGTAGTGCAAGTCTTTGAATGAATGAATAGACGGTTTATTGCCATGATAATTTTACACAAAAACTGGTATTTTTAAATAGTGCACAATAGGTTAATATTTCTTTCACCACACTGTTTATTGTACAAAAGCATATGAACTGATGCCAGAGGTTATATTTATTTCCCTGACGTTCATTTATTTCCATCACGTGATATACAGAGCCCATAGGGCGAGTCCTCTCTTGTGCGCTTTCATCTTCAACAGACCTCTTTCAACTTTCAATACATATTACTACAGTCTAGGCATGCACTTTTAAATGCCTTGACACATTCGCTGCGGCGTACGCTGATTGGAGCATTATTTTCATGTCAAGATGCGGCAATTTATCAAAAAAATTAAGCAATAAGGTAAAAGATAAAACCTCTTAATGCGAATCCCACAATTTATGGGCGAAGCTGGAAAGCTTTCAATTTGTCAAAAGGGTCAGATAGCGTAGTTCTCACCGCGTCTACGCGTTTATATTATACCTATTCATCCACCGCGAGCTAACGGCAATAAATTGAAATATTTTCACGTTTTCGTGGAATCGTGTAGTCAAAATGCTTGATTTTATTCCAAAAACTATCGTGAACTTGACTATTCATATTGTAAAAACCGGGAATTTTCACGTACTGCACTATCGGTGAAGGCACCGTACTAAGTTTCGACTCATTCCGAGAGTCTTCATCAGGGTGAGTGGTTGCGACTTTCTCCTTCCGCGTCGCGCCGTGCACTACGCGCTGCCGCACGTTACACTTTATCGGTGAAGGCACTTAGTCGGTGCCTTCACCGATAGTGCAGTACGTGAAAATTCCCGGTTTTTACAATATGAAAATGCTTGATGTCTGTTTTGAGAATGATTAACAACTAGTTTCTGCCCACTGCTTCGCCCGCGTGGTACCCGGATAAAAAGTAGCCTATGTGTAATTTTGATGTCTAAGCTATATTACTGTAAAGTTTCATCAAAATCCGTTTAGTTGTTTTTGCGTGAAAGAGTAGCAAACATGCATCCTCACAAACTTTCGCGTTTATAATATTGGTAAGAAGTAGGATTTAATTTTGATACAATTTTACACGCGTTTTCGTTACGTATTGTAGCGTCTCCCAGTATGGCGTTAAACTTCTCGTTGTTTTGTAGGTAAATCAGTGATTTGTATCACACTCGATCGGAATGAAAGGTCTTAAAAAAACCCAAAACCTTGTTTGTTGCCTGAGGCTTGTTCGCTAGGAATTGTAGAAGATTCACTGTTCGTAAAACGAGGATTCTAAAAGATCCTTGTGAATAAAAACTATTGCGTTGACTCCAATTCATTCATTATTGTACAGCGGGACACATGGCATACAAATGCCATGTGTCCCGCTGTACAATAGAGGGGTGTAATTTCGTAAAAACTTTTGTTAACAAAAGGAACCTACCTTCCAAATTTCAGGTCTTTATGATTTACGACTGGGTCTGCAGATCACTCAGTCAATCAATCAGCCAGTCCGCTTAGCATGAGCACCCAAGACAAAGTTTTGTCTACGAAAGAGAAGACAAAAACTATTTCTGTCAAACAAAAGAGAGGGACAAAATATTTTTTGTCTTCTCGGCGGTAGACAAAACCGTTGTCTTGGGTCTTTATGTTAAGTATAAGAACTCTATGTAAATAAAGTTATGTTTATCTGCTCTTTGAATAAAAAAACACCTTATTTATTTAATACTAGCTGCGCCACGCGGTTTCACCCGCGTAAGTTTCGATTTTATACTCGTGATAACTTCGAAATTAAATGGCCGATTCGAATGAATTAAAAAGTGTTTGACTGCTACATAAATACCCTTGTAGATAAAACTATTTATTTGGATAAGAATTAATACTACGATACGAATGTAAAAAACTTTTGTTCCTACCGGCGAATTTTAAAACACAAAAGCTGCTATTGTGACTTAACTATGATAGTTAGATATATTCCCTCTAGGACTTTTTTGTTAGTAATAATGAGTAATTTAATCATTTAGTACATCATTTTTATGTATCATCAATAGTTCTCTCAGTGCACGTCAAATAATGAATTTTATAGGCAAAATTTTGCTACTTTAGGTTACATTTTCGCAATTTCCTTAAGGATCTCCCTTAAGGAACATAGGCTATAATTTATTTTTTTTAAATAAATTATAGCCTATGTTACTTCCTGATAATTTTGCTTTCTATTAGTCAAAAAATGGTTAAAATCGGTCCAGTAGTTTCGGAGCCTATTCGGTACAAACAAACAAACAAAAAATCTTTCCTCTTTATAATATTAGTATAGATTAGTTGATATTGAAATATTTTTTATACATAGCGCATTATGCTGGAAGCTTGTTTCTCCGCAGGAAGCTTCTGGATAGCTTTAACCAGTTTACAACAGTTTCGAAAGGATTTTTATGTGCAAGCCAAATAATATATTACGTGTTTTGAATCTAGATTGTTCCATCAATTTTACGTCATACCAGTCATGTTATGTGACGACCTCGTTGGCACGGCAGGCGAGTTGTCAGCCGCGACACAAGAGATGCGGGTTCGATTCCCGCTGCAGGATAACTGTTTGCATGTTCTGTAGATATTTGTACCGAGTCTGGGTATTGTGGTACCACGGTACTCGTAGTTCCTGATACCCACGACACAGTGAATCCTAGTGTGAGCTATGTGTATGTCTGTTGGGTGAATATTTATTATTATTTAATTTTTTTCCAGACTTGTGTTACTTGGGATTCTTGTTACTCAATAAAAACAAAATGAATGATTTATGATTTATATAAATAAACGACTACCTAAAGTTTGTGTTATTCAACGAGAACATAAAGTTATTCTGATTTTTGTTTTGTGAATGTCGTCTTAGGTCTGAGTTCACCAACACAATAACGGGTGATTAGGTCCTAATGAAAGCTTTTCGGCACATGTTTTCATAGGAATCTGTCATCATAATCATATACTTACTTCATCGTTTGTTTATATTGTTGGTGAACTCAAGCCTTAGAGTAACAATTCTGTGGCACTGCTCGAGCTGAATATATGGTATATTGAAAGATGATAATAATAACGAGACCAAAATGATTGACCCCAACATTATGACGATTGCTCATAGTTTCAACAGAATTAACTGTCAAAATATTTTTTCCATGGCAAAATCAAATGTTACTGATACTGATTGTTGAAAACGGCTCAGCTGAACACGGTGAGGTTTGTATTTGATTAAAACTATCTTGAAAAATCCAACTTGGTTATCTCCTAGCATAAGCAAAATAAAGCAAATGCTATAGATTAAGACCTTTCTATCATCATAAAATTCTCATCAAAAAATAAAAGGAGCGAGAAAAAGCTTTCAGACCAGGCTGAAGGATGAGATGAGAAACGCTATCCATGTTTTATTCATATCCGTAAACAGAGTTATAGGGATATTAAGTCATCTTTCTATGGATTACATCACAACCAAATGTACGTCAAACCTGTAGTTTGGTGTTTTATCATCAGCCAAAAGACGCACAGAAACTGACAAAGATTCCCCAATTGCCACGACGAATTTTCAAGAGCCATCTCTTTATTATTCTTTATTAGTCACAGTTAGTTATTTAAATCACATGAAACCGTTCCAATAAATATATTTTGATTTAAAAAAAAATATTAGTATTCTACGCGATGTAACATTTAAATAGGGATCGTTATTATTTTATAGTATTTCTCTACATCAATCTCAATTCAAAGGAGAAACAAATCCCTCATTATAAAACCACTAGCTTCTGCCTGTGCTAGTGGTTTTATAATGAGGGATGTGT
Organism: Perizoma flavofasciatum; assembly: GCA_958496245.1. Taxonomy (NCBI): domain Eukaryota; kingdom Metazoa; phylum Arthropoda; class Insecta; order Lepidoptera; family Geometridae; genus Perizoma; species Perizoma flavofasciatum. The sequence goes on from OY292442.1 coordinate 6,337,723, forward strand.
TTCTCCTTCTGATGTATAAGCTATATTACTGTAAAGTTTCATCAAAATCCGTTTAGTACTTCTTGCGTGAAAGAGTAACAAACATCCATCCTCACAAACTTTCGCATTTATAATAAATTAGGGTTTAAGATTTGAAAGTCACCGAAAATTGAACAAAATCAAAATTATCAAAAACCTTCACGATTGTATCGCCACTTTTCGGATCAGTTACTAATGGCACATGCTTTCGATTAATAAAATAAAAATTAATGATGCTGAAAAATTTTCACACGGTATCATCTAGTCCCAAACTAAGCAGAGCTTCTATTGTGGGTACTACATGACTGATATACTACTAAAAATGCTATAGAAAAATACCCAGAACTAAGACAGATCTTTAAAGATCATACAAACATTTGTCCCGCGGCGGGAATCGAACCCGCAACAATCTGCAACTCAGGCGGGCCTTCGCCCACTGCGCCACAGAGGTCGTCAATTAATCGTAGTAAGGCATTTTTTTTATCGAGTGGAAAAATCCGTTGGTGCACGATCGAGCCCACGAACTCCAGATCGTAAGTCAGGGTTCCGCCCACTGGACCAACATGACTCTAGTTACCGACATAGCTCTCAGAATTGTATTGGAAATTTGAGTTGGGAATGGACAGGCCATATAACTTGCAGAACCTGACAACATCTGGGGATTAAAGGTCTTCGAATGGGGACCACATACAGAATGACACAGTGTTGGGAGTTTTTCACCCGATGGACCGAAGATAGCTTAAAGGTTGCGGGAAATTGGTGGATGCTTACGAACGTTCGTCATGGCATACTTTAGGGGAGGCCTATGACCAATAGTGGACTTCAACAGGATGTTAATAATGATTGCTCAATATACACAACAAATGTTTCTGTCTCTAGTTGAACACAGAATATACAGTTTTGTAGTAAAACACGTTTTTAACAGACTACACGCGATATAGCGTGCAGAAAAAAACTATTTTAAATTCCGCGTTTCATAAGGGAACATAATTTTTCAGTTCAAAGCACAGTAGAAATACTGCTTATTAGCATAGTCACTAATATAGTTTAACTAGCCTCTGTCCACGGCTTCGCCCGCGTGGTACCCGGATAAAAAGTAGCTTAGGTGTTACTCTGATGTATAAGGTATATAACTGTAAAGTTTCATCAAAATCCGTTCAGCAGTTTTTACGTGTAAGAGTAATAAACATTAATCTTCACAAACTTTCGCGTTTATAATATTAGTAGGATGATATCTGTGGCATAGATAATGGTAGAAAAATACATTCGCACTTATGACCGCAAGAGCAAAAATTTTGATTCATCAAAATCTGTTTGTCGCATATAATTTGCAAAAAAGTATGTATGTGTATTTTTTTAATTACAAGATATTAAAAAAGACGAGATGGAGATATAGTTAGGGACCCTCTATCAAAGGATATCAAAGTAAGATATGTAGAACTAGCAAGCAATACAGTGTTTTCTCTTTATAAATGTATTGAGAATAGAATGTACTTCACTTTTGCTGCTTATTAATAAATAAATAACAGACCCCACACTAGGATTCCCTGTGTTGTATCAGGAAGTCATCATCATCTTCTTGTCCTTATCCCATATTACGTGAGGTCGGCACAACATGTTTTCTTCTTCCACTCTCCTCTATCAGCCGTCATCTCAGTACTCACTCCTTTCTTAACCATGTCATCCTTCACACAATCTATCCATCTCTTGGACTAACTCTGTTTTTATTTCCATCCACATTTAATTAACACTCTTCTTGTAATGTGACATTCTTCCCTCCTCATGACATGCCCGTACCATGCTAACCTATTACTCCTCAACTTTTCCGTCACGGTTGCTACTTTCAAACTTCCCCTGATATACTCATTCCTTATTTGTCCATTCTAGTAACTCCACATATCCATCGCAACATTCGCATCTCAGCTGCGTGTATTCTTCTTTCAACAATCCCTTTGTACCAATTGTGGTGGTTCTTCATAAAAAACTTGAATTGTAATTCACTTACTGTTCAATTATTCACACAATTTATCACGAAGGAAATGTAGTGTTTTATTTGAAAATCAAGGCAAACACTTTAGTTTAGTCAATTACCACTCAGTATGTAGATTGAGTAATCAATGAGGAATGGCTTATTTAGTCGTTCAAATGATTATTGTTTCAAGAGCAGCTGTTTGAATTGATTCTATAGTCGGACGCATTAGAAATTTTATTGTTCATGCTCGCTTCAAAACCTACCAACCAATCTATGAGAAGTAGAACAGCTCTTTGTGAAATAGCTCGTCCGAGGAAGTACTTCCACCATACCTATTTCTGCCGTCAAACAGTAGGTAATGTTCGCATTACTGTATTCAGGTTTGAAGGGGTGCAGGTGAAATTACAGGCACGTGAGGTTTATCATCCGTTATGTCTCAGGGTCGGCAATACATGGGTGATACCTCTGGTATTGCAAGTGTCCACAGGTTACGTTAACCGCTTGTCAATAGTTGGGCCGTCCGAATGCTTGTTTGCCACTTAAGTTATATAAAAAAATAAAAAACCTTCCCTAAGGCTCTATTCCCTGGATGGTGGTGGCTTTAGACTGCCATGGCATTCTGTGTGTTAGCTCTAGACTCTAGATTATGATGATAAGCAAGCCTGTGACTTGCGTACAAATATTTTTATTATTTTTTAATAAATGAAGTAGGTAAGTACAATATATCGTTAGTGGTATCTTTAAACCTATGTTAGGTTTGTCTAGATACTAGGTTCTCGAGGTCTTACTGTATTTGAAACCAAAGTGCACAACAAAAACATGAGTAATAAGTAGGTAGGCATTGAAACTAACGTTATATTATTATTATTCTCATAACTTAACATTCTAACTTCCAAAATTTGTTGTATTTTTCTTTTAAGTCGCGCTATTTTTTTTTTCTTTCTTTCTTTATAAACTTTACTGTATTTACATAATTATTATGAAACGATCGCACACAAAAATAACAATAATAAAATGTTATTGTTTTAAATGCATTTCTTGGTAATATATGACGGAGCTAATTTCCTCTTTCAGCTCGATAGCGTTATTGCGTGCACGCGCACGAGTGATTTGTGGCGTCACGTTTGACCTGAGGTTTTTGTGACCGTCCTCTTGAACCCGTTAATAAAACAATTATCAGTATTTTTAGGATACTAGCTTCTGCCCACGGCTTTGATCGCATGGTACCCGGATAAAAAGTAGCTTATGTGTTATTCTGACGTATAAGCTATATTACTGTAAAGCTTCATCAACATTTTGAGTGAAAGAGTAACAAACATCTATCTATCCTCACAAACTTACGCGTTTATATCACGTCACATAATTCTAATGTGAATTGTATAATTTCGTCTGATTCCGTACCGCACACCGCGTACGGACTGGGGCGGACATTTTGCTACAGAAAAAATGTTTGATTTAATCACTATTTGTTAGTTGGGCTAGTATTAGACACCTAGAGAAGCCGCAGTGCTTGCCCAGGCCTATTGCGATAAAGCGGAAAGACATGCGCTAGGAGACCGCTTGGCTCCTCAGGAGGTAGGCTACGCTAGAGAGCTGGCTCGTAGAGCCGCTCTTCAGCAGTGGTCGGAGGATATGCTTTCCGCCACATATAGCCGGTGGACATTAGACGCCATAGGGCCTCATCTGCAAGAATGGGTGCAAAGGAAACATGGTACCCTCACTTATAGACTGGTGCAAGTGCTGTCAGGACACGGATGTTTTGGACGGTACCTGCACCATATAGCAGGGAGGGAACCTAGTCCGGCATGCCAGCACTGTGGTGCGGCTGAAGATACGGCACAGCACACGCTGCAAGAGTGTAGTGCCTGGACACCGCAGCGTCAGGCACTTGAGGCAAACGTGGGCCGGGATCTCTCGCTACCAAGCGTGGTCAAGGCCATGCTTGATAGCGACAGATCCTGGCAAGCCGTGGTCTCCTGTGAAGACGTTATACTAAAGAAGGAGACCGCGGAGCGGATCCGGGAGCAAGATCCCCTTGCTCCACCCCAACGGAGGAGGAAGCCTGGAAGAAGGCGGCGGCAATTCCACCGCCTTCTCCTGCTTGACGGAGGTCAGCAGGGTCCGGGTGCGAGGAGCCCCAGCCCTGCATTTCACGGGTCTCCGCTGCCGGGGGATGTCCCAAATGTTACGAGGAATCTCTCTCCCCCACAAAGGGGAGACCGAAGAGTCCGCCTGATGCGGGCAATCACCGACAGGGCCGCGGTCGAATCCGATCGGGAACTCGTAACCCTGTCCGGTACTGATACGCCGTCAAACGAATCGTCTGATGACGAGTGGTTTGACGACGCATTAGCACTAAGGTGAGCGACGGAATATCGATGGGTTTTTAGTCGGTATGCCACTATCCACTAGCACCCTGTTAGTGGGTTAGTTGGTGAGTCCGACAGACACGCGTAATTGCATTTTCCCATCGAAAAAAAAAAAAAAAAAAGTATTGGAGACCTAGTTAGGAGCGATATTTACTCACTCACGTTACTCACGTTAAAAAATCCCCAAAATATATACTAAACCAACTTAACTACACTGCACTCAAAATTGAGATGTTGTGCAAGTAGACTTAGTTTAAATTAATAATTTATTTTAATTTTCTGACGCAATGATAACCCTGTTTCAGTACACCTATTGGAAATGAACTGATTCCTGACATACAGGTAGCCCTAGGTTAGGAGTCAGGGCTTCAAATGGAATTTTCTCAGGTTTATTCAATAAAGGCTTTGTATTGTATAGAGTTTATCCATCTATCCTAGTACCAACTATCGTTATGAATTTAGGCTACAAAACGTTGCTGTTCCACGAAATACTTTAAGTGCACTGCGATGTAATTCAATTCATCCCGAGTAGAGGCATAGAATAAAGGATAGTTTCTATTGTACCTGAAGCGCTGAGACGACAATCCAATTCGATACGCTCTAGTAGCTACTCGTACATAGTTCCCCGCACCCCCGTACCTAGCTACTAATGTACCTATTTGCTTTAGTGTATGTTGGTACTTGTAAGCACCACCAAATTGCGAGAGTACGAGAATTGACTGAAGACATTATGTTTCTAACAAATTCTAAGCTAAACGCGGAAGTAGGGGGGAAGGAAGCGGGGGTCTTAATATTGTAATTGTATTGTTATGTTGAATCCTGCCATCACACTTGTTAGAGGTACCGGTTAAATGATACTCCCAACGAATAGTTCGCAACTGATTTATTGATTAGATTTAATTATACATGAAGACTTAATGCGGAAGATAGAAATCACGTTCGTACATAGTCTCACGTAGATATTATTTAGCTATAATGACCTAGGAAGTTAGGTAACCTTGACATCACATGCTTAGCCTGAATAACACATTGTACCTTGTACATCCTGGCCACAAAAAGAGAAACAATGTTAAAGAGTTGAAAAGAATCGATTTTACATAAGATTCCATGCATTACTGACAATTTAAAACTATAAAACAAATTATTAAAATACATTCAAAGCTGTGAATATAAACGAATCACACAATGTAACTAATTTTATACCGAGTAAATATAGATAATCATTAATATAATAACAGTAAAAGCGAGTAAAGCTAACAACAACGAATAACCGTGCAAATTATCTTAATATCTGTGCATCCTAATCTATTGTCTTAAAGTCTTTACATTCTAATCTGTTGGCACTCTACTGTCCGGATATTTAACCCTTTTTTTATATAGCGTATCATTGTTCCCTATTGGGATATTTAACCCGTTTTCATATCGTTTATCACGCACTGAAATCACACACTGCTCATCACACGCTGCTGGTTGCTGCTGTGAGGCCTCGGGGCCTCCCACAACGGCCGCCGAGCTGACTGTCGCCGTTTTATGCGGTACTGTTGCTGCTCGCCGCGCCTTTTTCCTTCGTCGTAGGATGTAGTAGCACACACCAGCCAGTATTATCATTGCAAGTATCGCGTACATTAGTGTGTACTGTTGAATGTCATGTACATTGAGAGATACGTTCGTTTGAGCCTTTATGTCTTCTATTTGAGTTTTCATGTTTAACCACTCTTCTTCGTGGTTATCTGGTATAAATTAGGCTATTACGGAGGAGTTGACGATTTTGTTGAGAACGGAAAACTCTGGTACTGCTGGTACATCTCCTTCCAACTTAACTTGACTTAGGTAGTTGTTATGACCGTAGATTGAAAAATCATTACTCTTCACTACGCAACCTTGACCTACGCTCAGTAAGCCATTGCCGGTCAATGTCTCCATATGCATTTCAGTGTCAGCGCAAAAAATACGCACTGAGCATTCAAGTGTGCATACACGAATGAAGATCCTCAGTTGTCATTAGAATAAAAATATCTCTTTGCATATTGAAAGCTATAAAAGGTGCGATAAATCTGACCACGTGATTTTGATGGGGCAGACCTACTACGCTGTCTAGTTCTAACGCTTCCTTGGTTATAAGGGGAATCTTTATCTGTATGATTAAAAAAAATTCTCCAACTCTAGTGCTCGCCTTCATTTGTTTATAGAGCTCGTATATTACTCTGCTTATCGACTGCTAGCGTAAGCTACCTCGTAGGTGACTGGATATGATGCTGACTTGTTTTTCTAGCTTTTCCGGTGGTAGCAGGTTCATATCTAAATGACCGTGTGATATATCAGTTAATACATCTATTAAACTATCTTGAATGCGCCTTAGGCTAGTTATGATGATATGAGCTGTCAAGGATAGTGATAATAAATTAAGCTCACTTGTCTGCTCCATATGTTCCTGACGCATCCTGTCTTGCATACTTTCTATCTGCTGCGTTATGGACTTAAAATTACTATTCATGATGTCCTCATTACTTTTCATGATATTATATTGAGCTTCTAAGACGCTAGTTTGGTTTTTCAGTAGTAGGTTTAGATGACCTTCGTTCTGTGATATCTTTTCAAGGTCTTTCTCGTATTGTTTTGCAAATGAATCATCAAGGACCCCGAATAACGCGTTAGCCAAATAACCCACTCCATTTACCAATCCCCTCTTTTGCCGTTTGTCAATTTGATTATTAGTTAAAAGTGTATTATAATGCTCAATTTCTAACATCTCTTGTTGTAACTGGTCAAAGATACCCCTGTATTGTGGCGGAAGCGATGTCGATGACGAAGCTAAGTACTGGTTTAAATGGGAAACGTAATTATTAATATTGTTTAGACCAGTCCAGTATGACGACATATTAAAATAAACTACGAGCTTCCACTCGTCCCGAATAAGGTTCAAATCGGCTATTTTCTCAAAGTAAATATTTTTATTTTGACCTAAGTAAGTGATATTGTAGGAAGTGTACCCATGTGCTGGAGAGAGTACTGCCAAGAACAACATGAGTATCATTGTGATGAGATGGCACAACCCGGATCTCGTCGCACGTTTTTGTTTTAGTGGACTTTGTTTTTCCACATCATCATCATTTTCTTGGACATCCTGATTTTCCTTTACCGGTAGGACTGACAGTTTCAAGCAGGGTCTCCTAATAATTCCGTTTTTCGTTTTCACAGAGGCAACCCGGACGTGTCCATCCCTTCCAGGGTGAACATCTACCACTCTTCCCATGCCACTTCCCGGGTGGCAAATTTTCCTCCTTTATGATTACAATGTCATCAATTTCTATATTTCTTGATTGCGTTTTCCACTTAGACCGTACTTGTAATTGATGTAAATAATCAGACTACCACGCCTCCCATATGTCCTTATTTATAGATTGCACCATTTGCCATCTGTTGGTCAGATTGACATGTTCGGGATCAGGTGGTGGCCTTGATAACAAAGAACTTCCAATCAGAAAGTGACCGGGAGTCAGGTATATGTCGTCGGGACTTTCCGTGAGGGCGATCAGAGGTCTCGAATTAAGACAAGCTTCTATTTGATGGAGTACCGTAATGAACTCTTCATATGTGAGCTTTTGCTCTCCTACAACTCTCTTCAAGTGGTACTTCATCCGTTTATACGCTATATAAAAAAAGGGTTAAATATCCGGACAGTAGAGTGCCAACAGATTAGAATGTAAAGACTTTAAGACAATAGATTAGGATGCACAGATATTAAGATAATTTGCACGGTTATTCGTTGTTGCAATGAATGCTCAGTGCGTATTTATTGCGCTGACACCGAAATGCATATGGAGACATTGACCTACGCTCAGTAAGCCATTGCCGGTCAATGTCTCCATATGCATTTATTATCGGTAATACCACCTGCCACCATCGGTTCCTCATGGGTAAAAATAAGTATGACTTTAGAAGAACAAAAAAAAAATGATTTGCTAATATCGATCTTTCTCAGACCTTTAGATGGACAGGAATTAATATGAACGATAAAGGACGGTGGTCGATTAAAGTATAAATACATAGTAACGATTTTTTTAAAATAAAATGAAATTTATTAGCTTTGAAATCTAGGTAGTATAAGGTGTTGCCATTTTGATATTAGTCCAGCAAGTTTCTACCAGAGGGGGTATGTTTGTACACATACACATTTGTACGTTTAAAATATAGAGAAAAAAACAAAGACATGGTGATTTATAAACTAAAATTATAAAAGATTATTAGATAAATAAGATAAATATATGCATGTTCTCGCCATTGAGCGTGCGAGAAACTCTCTCCATGGAAATCCATGTAAATAGGCCTATATGACATTAGTAGGATGGGATAGGAAATCTGAATCGAGTAATTCATAATTATTGAAAATTAAAATTGGTAAACGGTTATTTGGCACAACGTAAACAAAAGATTTTGATCATCTACCCTTTGATCCAGAAATAATAACAATAATACTTTTATACTTTAAATACTTATGATCTAAGGCTAAGTAGGAGCGCTTTATTATAAACCTTAGTGGACGTTCGTCTTTACTAGCATAATTTGATGTAAAACCTTCGCCCTTTACCTCCGTCATGTAGTACACTAACCGGACGTTTTTTCCAGAGCGGTCAGATGCGCTGAGCGGACGTCTCTCCAAGTCGGCGTCGGAGCTGTCCTGCACCGCGCCGAGGTCGCCGCCACCGCGTGCGAGGTCAGCCCACCATCACACGCCCCTGTCCGTTGTGCATCGGACACAGCACTTCTTTACCAACCTCAAAGTACGTATTTTTTAGGGCTTCAACTACTAATATTATAAACGTGAAAGTTTGTGAGGATGGATGTTTGTTACTCTTTCACGCAAAAACTACTGAACGGATTTTAATAAAACTTTACAGTAATATAGCTTATACATCAAAATAACACATAGGCTACTTTCTATCCTGGTACCACGCGGGCGAAGCCGTGGGCAGAAGCTAGTAATATTATAAAGAGGTAAAGTTTGAATGTAGGGGGTAATCTCCGAAAAAACTCATCTTATTTCAAAAATTCTTTCCCCAATGTTTAGAATGGACTTTCAGAGTGGACATAGGCTATATATTACTTGATTAAAATAAAAGGGCTTTTCGTGAAGATCAACTTTACAACTTATGTCAACGAAAAAACAGCCGAGCCATGCGTTTCTTACTGCGATTCAGCTGGCAACAAGGTTATATTGATTGAACAATTTTCCATATCTATCTGTAAGTCACACCCCGATTTCTCGATCAGTTTGATGACCTTAGTGGCGCGGGAGTGAGTAGCCTGTGAGGTAAGAGATGTGGGTTTGGTTCCGCTGCAGGATCAATATTTGCATCTTCTGGTTCCTTATACAGACGATACAGAATCCTAGTGTGCGATCAGGAGTATACCTCTATATGTGTCTGTTTTTATTATTAGTTTAAAACTTCGCAGGCTATATTATTAAGGGGAGTTTTTCCAACAAAAATCGGTTTTTAAGCCCTCATCCAGGAAATATAAGGCTACAAAGTTGACCTGTCAACCCTAAGCTGTTTAACTTTTTTTTTCAATTATATGAAACAACTTCATGACGTGTCAAGACATAGTATTTTTCAAACTTTCGCGATTAGATAACATAATTATTATACGACAGTCATCCCGTGACCACGGCTGTTGCAATACAGTTGAAACGTCGGGAAAATAATAAAAAAGGTAAACGCGATAAAGACCCGTTACACTTATAATAATTGTGTCAAGACATGTTTTGGACAGTTTATTTTAACTATGCTATCGTTATCTGGGTACTACAGAGTAAATCATTCCTCATCGAACCGTGACTCTGTCATTCAGGTAACTACGAGCATAACATCGGCTCACTTTTTAAGGTGCATCATACGTAACTCAAACTATCGAGTACCTTACGTAGTTATAAGTTTTTTTACTTGAGCCTAGCAGTTTATTACAATCTACGCTCAACGAAAAATTGCTAGAGAAACCGACCCAACTGCTTAGGTCAGTAGTCAGCTGGTAGATACAGTAGTAAAGACCCAAATGAAAACAACTTGACTTGACTTGACTTTGTGCGAAGCAGCGTTAAGCCTTCAAACAATGCTTTCATCTCGAAGTTAGAAAAGCGTTTATTATACTTATATATTAGAAGTTAGAAAAGCGTTTATTATACTCGTGACGATGAACTTTTGAGATCAATGCCTTAACAAAACATGTCCCAAATTATAAAGGAAAGTGGAAAGTGGGTCCGAGAGAGCATTTTATTTTGCCTTTGGTATGGGACGCCACAGGCGTAGATACCCTAGCACCATCTCATCTGTCGGAGACATCATTTGTCCGGTGCAGCGGCTGATTCGGCCGAGGATCTCAAGAGGCGCAAATATAGAAGTCTCGACAGAGCTTACTTAGGTATTTGAGCCTTTTGGGGTTGAGAGTCTGGGTCCGTGGGCAACCGGGACTCTTCGCGTTTTCAAAATTCTTTCAGGGCGACTGGTCGAAGCGACGCGTGACCAGATAGCTGGTTCTTATCTGGGTCAACGCATTAGCATTGCCATGCAGCGTGGCAATGCGGCCAGTATTTTGGGAACGCTTCCGTCTGGTAGTGATCTAGATCAGTTGAGCTATCTATAGATCGTTTGCAACGGTCTTTATATGTCTAGCTGTTTCATCTGTATTTTTTGTACATACCTACTTGTAAATTTTGTTATTGTCACTTTGTTTACTGTAACAATCAATTTTCATAGCTAGGTCCATATTCCTCATTTGCTGCACATTATCCAATCCTTCTTTTCTCTTAATACTACCCGGACTATACTCGGTCCGATATACTTGATCGGACTACAAGTACTACCAGTCACGGGGACAACAGATACTCACCAGGCTTTGTTTTCTGAGTAGCAGATAACTAATCTCGAACTGAAATGTTTTCAATAGAATGAACACGGGCGGAAGTGTGGAAAACAGGCATAGACTTTCCGCTGTGAAAGGCTAATCGGGAAATAACGGAGGAGTAAGGAGTAAAATAGTCTTTGTAGAAAGAGTTTGCGTAAAATGTGGTACTTGAGTGACTATTTGTAACACTATACTATTATTTTGGTAAATAATAGTATAGTGTTTTCATAGTATGTGGTACACCACTTACAACCCCTTGTAATCTTTCGTATAGTCCGTTCAATCCAAAGGTTGTCTGGTAGAGAGCGCTAATTAGCGATAAGACCGCCCATTGTACAACAATGTTAAAGTTTTTACTATTTATTTAAGTTTAAGTATTTTCTATCTATCTATCTATTTGTACATATTTAGTCCGTTATTTTACAGTGAAGCAATAAAGCTAGCAGAATGTCAACTCCGGCAAATAACTTGTACTTTGTAAAACCCCGCAGCAAATCAACTACTGCAATAGTTAGCCAGTAGATTGGATATTTCTCTCATCAATGCGAGTCAAACGGCCAGGGAATATTTTGAGGTTCAAGCCAATTTCCCAGTTGGTAGCTTACCTAGTGATTTTGCGGGTCGGTTAGACCGCATTTGACTAATTAGGTTAACGTTGGAACATTTTCATATTTGAACATTTCGATAATTGTGTGAATTTAAGTTTAAATTAGTGAAAATTTAATTAATTTGAGTGAAAAGTTGAGGGGCTAAAAGAGCACCTTCAAAGAGAAGAAGACTTAGTTTTGAGAGCTATATAGACTTAGGCCCAAATTCATACTCAAATAGGGGCTGCCCTAGGGGACTGCTCAGGCGTTAAGTAAAAATTCAAGTGCGAATTTAACCCAGCCATAAGGCAAATGCTGAATGATGGATTTTGGGGGACTGTTCAACCCCCGACTATGAATTCAGGCTTTAATAGACTGACTAAACAAACTTTAAACTTAATCTGTTATTTTACTAGACAACCAATAGTTTATTCATCATCGATTGCAGCGCGCCCTAATGACAGTAAACCTATCAAAGAACCATCCTTGAAGACTAAATACATCGTTTGAAAAATAACCGTATTAAAATCAAATTAGCCATTTTGGAAATAAATAGTAAAAGACAAAGGATTTTTTACGTCGTGGGTATAAATCATCATAACAATCTTCAATATCTAAGACACAACGATAACAGGGAATCCTACAGTGGCTTCGACTATGTAAATGTATGTAACTTTTTTTTTCAGAGCCGATGGCAACGAAGCAGAAGCAGAGAGAGATGTCACCACGGTGGCGGTGCCCTATCATTAGTGAATGCTGTCGCAGACAGCAGCGGCACAGAATACCAGAGCTCGGAGCACAGTTCACCGGCCAACTCACCAAGACATCGCATCAGGAGAGGTCAGTGTGTGTTAGACAAAGGCTTACAAACCAATATCAGTATTAAAGCCTCTTTTGGCTTAACATGTTCTATACTAGAGCACACTGGCCGATTCATCAAAATACCGTATCAGAAAAGGTAAACACCAACATAATGCAGAATACCAGAGCTCGGAGCACAGTTCACCGGCCAACTCACCAAGACATCGCATCAGGAGAGGTCAGTGTGTGTTAGACAAAGGCTTACAAACCAATATCAGTATTAAAGCCTCTTTTGGCTTAACATGTTCTATACTACAGCACACTGGCCAATTCATCAAAATACCGTATCAGAAAAGGTCAGTTCACACCAACATAATGCTGGTATTTTTTTTAGCCCCAAACTAAGCAGAGCTTGTATTATGGGAACTACGTGACTGATATATTACTGATATACTTTTGGGTACTTACATAAATATTATAGAGAGAAAGCACACAGATATGCGACAAATATTTGCAGATTATGCAAACATTTGTCTCGCGGCGTGAATCGCGCCACAGAGATCGTCTTAGGACATGCTGTGCATGCATAGACACACTAACCAATATCGACATTGAAGCCCTATTTGCCTCTTTTCGGTTTCTCCGGTAACTATGGCTCAATAATACCTACGTATTGTGCCCCAGGTCTTGGCCCAGAATATTTTGGAACAACAGGTAGATAGATAAATCATTTATTGGAACGACTTATTAATTGTATATAACTTAGATGGTTGGACTGCTGATGAGGTAAGTATCTACAAATTGGGATGAGACTCAGCATATAGCAACGCAGATAGGTGAAGTAAGTAGTGCGCTGATCTTCCGTCCTCTCCCAATATCAGTAGCAGATACTTCAATATAAAGCTAAGAGTTTCTTAACTAGATACTTATATAAGCTTAAAGAAAAATAGTTCAATACATTTATTTCCTTAATTTTTTACAAACTTTGTTAGAAATATGCGAGTAAACTTTTTATTTTACAAACTTTGAAAAATAAATGAAGCTGCAATTTATACGCAGAAGCTTAATTGGCAGCGTATGTATCTAGATACGTATTTTCAGCATTCTAGCGTCGTATTTTCTACTGTGGTTTGAGTACAAAATACTAAGACAGACTAAGCTTATTACTATATACATATCTTATGCTGCGGCATTGAACAGGAATACAGAATGTCAATAGCGAATACTGACGACGGTGGCACGTGATCCAAATACAAAACCACGACGAGGAAAATGCACGTTTTGTCATGAAGCTTAATAGTTGGGAGTTTATTTATTTTTAGTTAATTGTTTGACCTTTTTTTCTGTTTCTTTTCTATTTCTTTAGAGAATTATAAAATTTTAGACACTTTGCAAGCTTCTGTTTGTTTGAAATAAAAACTGGCTAGTTTGACAAAGCCCTAAAGGGTTTTCACCTGGTCCGGTGAAGTTTTACTTTGTCTCGAGCTACGGACATAATGCAAATATTATAACCTTTGCAGTTATACTTTCTAAAATATTACCAAAGGTTGTCTGGAATATACCGATATTAGCGGTAAGACCGTCCATTGTACCTTGTATGTTTATGAATTCCTGTGTATTTGTATTTTCCTTTGGTTTGCAATAAAAAGTTAGTCTAACTATCTATCTAAAAGGCAAGTAATGTAAACACTTCACGCAAAATCCACAGAACGTCGTCGTCGCGATAAATTTACGTCTCGTTCCATACTAAAAGTCCCAAAGTTGTAAAGGCCTTTTAATTAGTAACTACAAAAACTGTTGAGATTATTATTTTCACTGAGCTTTTTGAAGTGAAAACGCAAACTAGTCGACTCCTTGGCTGTGCATTTTTAACTAGATCTCATTAGCAAAGGTATTTTAGAAATTGTTACAATATAAATTATGAAAAATTACCATGGCCATTATTTATCTTTAATATAGGATCTACTTCAGTTTTGAAAAAAGGGTATGTCAGTCTCAATGTACAATAATAAGAATTGGACACAATTATATTATAACAGACTAGGTAAAGAAATAGGGATAGTTTAGGTTGAGAATGATGAATGTTTTTTAGAGAAACACCAGCGTTTTGTGAATTAATTTTCCAATGAAACCGGAAAGCCCTGCCCATGCCCATTCTATTCCGTGAACCGATCATTATTAATTTTCATAATCGATACCTAAAAGCCTTTCAACTGAAGCCTTATTAATTAAAAAAAATTAAGCCTTATTAGCCAAAATAATAATAATACTGGACATTTTTCACACAGCATCATCTATCAAATCAAAGTCCATAGGTTTTTATTCATTGAAAATCACAAGGATAGATATATATAGATATCCGCAAAAACTACGTAGTGAATTAACGCCTACCTTGCGCGCGATAAAGCCTTGAAGAATCAGGCAACAAGCTCTGCTTGGGTTTTTTTGATGATCTTTCATTTAGCTATAGTGTGGTGCCAATCAAACAAGGTAAATTTAGACATAACCAGTCATGACGAGTTTTTCTAGTTATATTACAAAGTTTTTTCTGTCGCATTAGGCCAGTTTTTATCCTCTATTGAGATTAAGAAATATTTTACTTTTAATAATACATAGGAAGAGCTCTTTTTTGTTCTGGTATGCTATTGCATGACTAAATGCGGCTGAGATTGTAAACGAGTACATATTTTAGACGAAAGGCAGGACATCTAATTGAAGGATGTCTGGAAGAGATCGCTTTTAGCGATAAGACCGCCCATTGTACCTTATATTATTATAAATTCCTGTTTTTGTATTTTGCTTTAGTGTGCAATAAAGAGTTATCTATCTATCCATCTATCTTTACAGGCTGTTGACGTTGTAACCGCTGATATGAATGGAAATACATCAAGAATTATAAAATTCCCACAAAAAGCGGATTGTGAACGCTACCTACTAAAGACCCTCAAAGAAAGCGCCCTTTATTGGTCAACTCATAAAGGATTATTCTATTGAATTAGAGATGATGTTTTCTGTTAATTAACCCGTATTTTAATAAGAAATGAGCTTTAACAGGAACTCATCCTTTTGACGGATAATTTGGTTTATAAACAAACTCGTTGTTTCAAATTGTCTGTTTCTCAGACTTTTGTCAAAGTTATTTATAGGTAAAGATTTTGAGCTCGCGGTAAGGTATCATAATCATCATGTGCCAAACAAGAACGAGAAATACCGTAATCGCGAAAATGGTATTTGGGTATCAACAAATACCACTTTCTGTTGTGAATTGTATTGAAATGAAATTAGCTGTGGAAATGTCACGTGCCAGCTGCCAAGTTTTCACTTGACAAATTTGCGTTAGCATAATAGGAAAACTAAGCGTGAAGTATTTGTCTAGCACATAGTCCTACTACTAAGTATAACTACGAATCCTACCTTCGATTATCCGTCTGATTGGACAACAGATATTATAAAACTATAGGTTTTTAGACATAATTATATTCCAGCAGTCGTTAGTCGATAGGATACCATTTGACCGATTTCAAAAAAAGGAGGTTCTCATTTCGGCTGTATGTTTTTTTCTGTGTGTATGTTACATGATATCTTCGCCACAGATATTATAATCTTCGCCAATTGTGAACCGATTTGAATGATTCTTTTTTAATGGGTGGTTAATACTTCAAGGGTGGTCGCATATATATAAAAAAATGGGTGTTGAAATTGCATATTGAACCATTTATCAATTTCCCGTCATTCGAAGTCGGTTTCTTGACATTTAATATTTTATAAATTATAAGCGTGTGAAAATGAGTGGATATTTGCTTCCCTTTGAAGAGGGTGGTGCGGTATCCATATTTTTTGTCATACCAGCCAGTGGAAATAAACCTAATTGGAAGGTATGTTACTGAAACGACATTTTCTTTTCCCCTGAGCAAATAGTAATACCTAGGTACCTTTAAAAAAGCGTGACATACGTCCGATGACCCCCGCGATAACATGAATAGCTGCACGCATCAACACCGACTACTTTCCACTAAAGTACTCACTATTTACATGAAACAATTTACGTCTCGTGACTAAAACAAATTACACTTGAAATTGCAGTTCTGTATCAGCCCTGTATCCGTCTTCGAGTCGTACTTGTAGCGCCACCTGTTACGGGGTGGTTAAAATAGTATATTACAAAATAGCGCCATCTATGAATAAGGGTTGGAACTTTTTGAAATGCTGGAGCATCCGATTTTACCCGTTTACTTTATGGTACCAGTGAGGTTATAGTTTTGCTTGCAGCTCCCAGTGAACTTCACTCATTATCACAGTGATGGCGTTTGTTGTGTCTAGATTCTACATCCATTCATTTATTCGAGATGTACCTACACATACGCTCATACATTTAACTTCTACGGCGGCAATATTGCCATTAAATTCAGATTGACCTGTACCTACGATTGCTATTAGTACTAGTATATCTGTGCCTTTAGCTAATTAATGTACTTATTAATATGATAAAACATAGTTTGTATGTTTGTTGATTTTTGTTTGAGTTTTTTTAAGTTCTACGTAAATCGTATGTTTAGCTCTAAAATGTTTTGGACCCTGTAAGTATATTATAAGGTTTAATAATTAAATTGAAAGGCATTGTTCTTGCCTATACCGTTAGTTAGCGATACTTTGAGTTCAGGTACCTAAGCATCCACCTACCTGTGAAGTACCTACCTACTTGGCATTACATAACCCCTGCTTTCCTTACTACTGGTAGGTATTATTTAGACTAATTCATCTAATTTAGAGCCATCGTAAAAGTGTCGCGAGCAAAATGGCTAGTTTTAGATTGCTGGACACCGACTTGATAGGACCATAAAACATCGTGCTTAATAGGACCTTCCAATGTCAGACTATCAAACACAGCTACACAGACACCTAAAAGGCAGATGCAGCTAAAATTAACTGCCCGTGAACTTCATTTCAGACAGACGAATATAGCCTCATTGGAATGATTGAAAGGTCAAATTAGAGGCCACTTTGGGACCCTAAAATTGCATGTTTTGGCATGTTTTAGGCAGTTATTTTTTTATTTTTTAGGTTTTAAGAACAAACATTTCTGACCATAAGAAAAAGTAGTACTTTCCCGTTTCACTATTTACCCACAACCTTTACGACAAAAGCGAACTATCTTAGGAAAACAAATGTTGCATGTATTTACATAGTGTGTAATTTTAAATAACGAATTGATAAAAAATTATGATATAACTCACTTAATGAGGGCAGAACTTCTGGTAGATATTCATCTCATCATCATCTCTTTGACTTTATCCCACGTTAACCGGTGTCGGTACAACATGTTTTCTTTTTATAATATTTTCTTCTATCAGCCGTCAACTCAGTAGGTAGGTACTTATATTAAACCTTTCTTAAATCAAGAAAATGATCGTTTTCAGTAACAATAATATTTTTATATACATTTCTTTTGACATTATTTATAGAAAAATATAAAATAACAAACTATTTTATTGTGATACCGATCATAAAATCTTTCACAGTACCCATGAAAACGGTGTTAAATAGGGTGGGTGAAATTACAAGTAACACTGAAAATACATGCAACTTTTCAAGATGACAACAAGATGGTTCGCTTTTGTTTTACAGGTTGTGGCTAAATAGTGAAACTCTCTGAGAAAGTAGGTAGTACTCCTTTTTCTTGTGGTCAGAAATGTTTGTTCTTGAAACCTAAAAGATGAAAAAAAACTGCCGAAAACATGCCGAAACATGCTATTTTAGGGTTCCAAAGTGTATAAGTGTATACTATAATATAAATTTCCTAAGCATTGGAAATACGTCAAATCGCACAAACCCAAAATTGACATTTCTCATTAAAAACTGTTGGTTTTAAAGCCATCTATGTAATTAATATCATCTAGTAGGTACCTAGTTTAGATCACAGCTTGTAAAATTTGTTGTCGGGCAAAATTTTAAATTAAATAAATTTCAATCAACTCACCAACGAAACGTTTCCTACCACGGCAACGCACTCGTATTATCTACACTAATATTACAAAGAGGTAAAGTTTGTAAGTTGGATGTAACCTTCGAAACTGCTAATCATCCGATTTCAAAAATATTTCACCAATATTTTTAACTAGCTTCTGCTCACGACTTCGCCCGCGCGGTACCCAAATAAATAGTAGCCTATGTGTTATTCTGATGTATAAGCTATATTACTGTAAAGTTTCATGAAAATCCGTTGAGTAGTTTTTGCGTGAAACTACTTTTTATGCGGGTACCACGCGAGCGAAACCGTGGGCAGGTAACAAGTGTACAGTATATTCTGAGAAAAAACCTCTAATATTTTTCATACGCATGCTTAATAAAATAATATAAAACAACAGAATATTTCGTACACAAAAAATCGTGACTTTGTTTATCACTGAAATGTATGACCGACCACAGGAAAGGGTCAAAAGATAAAACTTCAAGGATTTTGTCAAATATTTAGTTTATTATTCGCCCATCTATAAAACCTGATAACGTCATTTTAGTTTGCCTATAGCTAGTTGACACAGTAGTAGCTCGCTTAGATTATAGGAGTAATTGTGTAAATTAACTCACAAGTGGACGTAAATGAGGTCAATTTATGTTGTGTCTAATCTAATACATTCAGTCTGCAGTGATAATCATATTCAATGGGCACATTAAACATTGAGCCAAAAAAACAACTAAAATACAGAACGGTTGGGTATCCCACAAAACAGTAACTGGGCAGAAATCTTGCGGACGTTATTCGTGAAAGAAAATGGATTTTGTAAAACTTTTACATAAAACAGTGGAAGCTTATCAGGTGGCCGATGAAATATTGTTTTCTCAAGGTTGGTAATAATTTGATTATATTTCAAACATCTTATTTTACATGCTGACTAAGTCACCGAAACCGACCGCAGTGGCAGCAGTGGCAAAGTGACCGCAAAATTTTATTTACTTACACTTTCTGGTCTCTCGCTGTATTTGCTACTAGGTATTTGCGCCATCTACATATACTAAAGTCAAATATTTTTAGCATAAACTCACACAAGTCTTAGTGACAGTTGTTTTGAAATAAATTATTCTAATTCTTACTCTAATTCTATGGAATCTTGTGATCTTAGGATCTTAGTACAAACTATTTATATAACTTTATTTTTAAACTCAAAGGTTTGCTGGAAGAAAACTCTTGTTAGGGTTATGCTCGTCTTTGTACATGTCATTTATGTAAGTTTTTGGTCTGTATTATCTGTGTGTACAATAAAAAATAAAGAACTTTTACTCTACTGGTCTACAATCAACGATTCTACATGATCATTGTGATTTATGTGAGTCAATACCAAAACTTTAATGCTAGTAACAATATCTTTACACAGAAAGAAGCGAATAAACAATCTAATAACTTCTTTCGTAACAAATATACCGGGTTTATGAGATCGTATACTTACAGAAAATTGAACAAATTACTAAACTTCTACCATTTACCACTCTACAAATATAAACGAACTATTAAAGATTGGCTTTTAGATGAGGACTATAACTCAACCGAAAATATTTTAGTGGCCTTAAGCTAATAAATTAAGTATTCATATTATCTACTCACTTATCTAATTTCATTTTATTTTTATTTAAGTACTATAAATATATGTATTAAGTATATTCAAAACCTTTCTTCTCGTTTTTATTATCTACAATGTTAACTTTTGATGATTTTGAATGATTAATTATAATTACCTATCTATCCAATAAGCGTGTAATAACTTCTTAATTTAAGTTATTTTATTCGTATTATTATAGCTACTATCCCGATGGAGGGCATTGGTACGCCATCACACAGGTAAACCTAGTTTGGGTACCAATGCCAATACCAATGGGTATCTATCAAGGAATTACATATATTTAAGATCTGATTGATATTAAGTAAGAAGAAGAAGAAGAAGAAGAAGAAGAAGAAGAAGAAGAAGAAGAAGAAGAAGAAGAAGAAGAAGAAGAAGAAGAAGAAGAAGAAGAAGAAGAAGAAGAAGAAGAAGAAGAAGAAGAAGAAGAAGAAGAAGAAGAAGAAGAAGAAGAAGAAGAAGAAGAAGAAGAAGAAGAAGAAGAAGAAGAAGAAGAAGAAGAAGAAGAAGAAGAAGAAGAAGAAGAAGAAGAAGAAGAAGAAGAAGAAGAAGAAGAAGAAGAAGAAGAAGAAGAAGAAGAAGAAGAAGAAGAAGAAGAAGAAGAAGAAGAAGAAGAAGAAGAAGAAGAAGAAGAAGAAGAAGAAGAAGAAGAAGAAGAAGAAGAAGAAGAAGAAGAAGAAGAAGAAGAAGAAGAAGAAGAAGAAGAAGAAGAAGAAGAAGAAGAAGAAGAAGAAGAAGAAGAAGAAGAAGAAGAAGAAGAAGAAGAAGAAGAAGAAGAAGAAGAAGAAGAAGAAGAAGAAGAAGAAGAAGAAGAAGAAGAAGAAGAAGAAGAAGAAGAAGAAGAAGAAGAAGAAGAAGAAGAAAACAATTTTTTTTTTTCATGTAACTGTTTGTAAATCATAATAAATTTCAATTTCAATTTCAATACCTTTGTTTTCTAGTCAGCATTCTCAATGTATAAGCTTCGGTTGATTATCAAGAGTAAATCAGTCTCAGTTTGATCTTCGTTTGGTAGGATTGTATCGGGCACATGCAGATTGTCATAGATTTATCCCAGATTATCCTTAAATAAATACTTTTAATTAAATACCTATCCTTTTTTAAACGCTTTTCTGCAAGTGTCTCATAACAGGACGCGTCTTTGTTACCACGCCACTTCGATCGGTGCGGGCTCATGCAAAATTTACTATGCAGGCCAAATTCAAATTCTAAGCACGCTGAACGTTGCAAGATGTGTCACGGAAAAGTTAGTCCCGTTTGGCACTAACGGTGGCGTTCCACGGTCTGCAATTAAAAATTGCATAATCCACAAAATTGCAGACCGTGGAACGCCACCGTTAGTGCCAAACGGGACTAACTTTTCCGTGACACATCTTGCAACGTTCAGCGTGCTTAGAATTTGAATTTGGCCTGCATAGTAAATTTTGAGGAATCTTTGACGCTACTAGCACATGGCTCCAACGAACCTCAACTTCTTATCTATAGAGATATGACCATATTTACGCAGAAAGAGACCAATATCAAAAAGAGATGTTTCATTTTCTAATATCTATATTCCTCAATGGAAACTAGTAAGGTTATAAAAACAAATTCACATCTAACTGTAATTTTGGTAATTGTGAAACGCAGCTAATTTATTGGTCAAAACATTTATGCATTGTTTGATAAAAAATAAACATAAAAGTTAGTCGTTTTCTGTAAATACTTAGTTCGAATTCCGCAATATACGTTGCAAGTCTATTGCCGCTTATTGAAATGCTCGCTAATGCCAAGCGCTTTAGATTTTTGGTTTTAGGGATGCCTAAAACCAAAAAATTCTTCACGATGTTTTCCTTCACCGTTTAACTTGCTGTTCAAATATGACTATACTCAGAAGTGGATGTTGTATATATCCGTTCAAAGGGTTATCAAAGGTGTACTCATAGTACATTATATTTTCTGAACCGTTTAACGGCAGAATCAATATGAGAGCAGGATCTTCAAGGTAATCTAACGCTTACGACTCAATTTTCCGCTCCGTACTGCAGACGACATCGTTTTAAGTACAGAGCTTGTTATTTGGTATCTCTGGTGAATATTTCATAGGGCAATGAAAGCGAGTGAGTTTATTGGAGAGGCAATCCGCTGAGACTTAGGATTACAACACAATTGGGATTATTTATTATTTCAATCAAATAAAGATGCACAAATGAACATCGAAATGCACAAAAAATTGTCAGAGACGTATTATGACATAAACAAGAATGCCGAAAATTAAATATCCTTATATTTTGTTTTTGTATAAATTCTAGATGTTATAATACCACAAAAGTCATAGAGCAATTTATTATTTAAAGGATTTGTCTTCATCAACTCTGACCATTCATCATACCACCCACGCTATAAAGTTTGACCACCCACGGATTATTTTACGAGGCGAGTATAGACAAGTCGTGCATATAACCATTATTTCTGTTCTAATAATTCAATTAATTCGTTCTTATGTTATGGTTGTGTAACAAAATAAATGCATTTTGCCAGATTTTGTGTCCTTGAAAATATTCCGAGTATTCCGAAAGCCAAGACATTGAGGGAATAAAAAAAACCTGAGTAAGGAAACCTTGCTACCAAAATAAGAATAATTCTACAGTACAGTACGAATAGCTCAGTGTTCGTATCTTGTCAGTTTACCACCCACTTGCAATAAGCGTTTCAGTTCCACCTTTGTGATGAGAACGGCGAAGGAATGGAAGGAATGGAATACTACCATCGTCTATCTTTCCTGAAAAATACAATCCGGGTCTCTTATTAAATCAAATCAAATCAAATTGTATTTATTTTATAAATATGGTACATAGGTTGGTGGGAAGCTTAGTATTTTCTGCCACTATGGTAGCGTACAATTTTTTTTTATAAATTTTATGTACAATGTAAGTACCTAATTAGGTTGTAGTGACTTATCAATCAAGGTCCTTGTCATTAATGTACTTATTTATATCGTAATATGCTTTTCTAGTAAATAAGGCACACACAAAGCATTTTTAAACTGTAGGTCTTTTATAACATAACCCTTGTCATAACCCTAATACACAAATAAGGAGATAATGGAGAGATAGAAAACCATAGGCCCATAAGTCTAGTATTAAAAATTTACAAAGTATTTGCAAAAGTAATATCTACTCGACAGAATAAGTAGAAAATTAGATGAAAATCAACCAGTAGAGCAAGCGGAGAGACTTTTCCACGATTGACTATATCCATACAGTTAAACAAGTCCTCGAAACATATAATGAATATGGAAAATCAGTCTACATTGCATTTATAGATTATACGAAGGCATTCGACAGCTTGAACCACGATAGTATTTGGAAAAGCTTAGAAGAAAAAGGGGTAAGTGCGACCTACATAGCGTGTATCAGAAATGTTTGCGCTTCTTAATTTGAATTTGTCGTACCTCCGCGTAACTGGAGATGGTTGGATTTCCACCGCTGCCAATGAACGGAATCGGCCAATCACGAGGACCGGACTGCGACAACAGCGCCACCACCCGCACAAATCGGAACTATTTGACATGAACTCCCGTCTTAAAAAAAAAAAAAAAAAAAAAAAAAAAAAAAAAAAAAAAAAACCGAACGGTGGCGGCGGTCATCTTGCGCGAGCGCAATCCTTGAACTTGAAAAATCAGAGACATTATTGTACTGTGACTGTGATTGTGGTGCGGGTTCAATACCAGACGTGTCGGGCGTTCAAAGGGAAATTCCGTGCATTTGGAATCAGGCGGCAGATCCAGCAATTCAAAGGTACGTGGAGTTTGCTACCATTTCAGTTTTGAAGCGCAAACAGACTTCTGGGTTATCCCTGTATGTTCTCCTGAACATATTTCTCCTTCGAGCCGGATCTAAATTTGGCATTTTTGGGTTTAAGTTTGTGTTTAGGAACTTTAGAAAATCATTTTGGGGTTAGTGACCACGTTGTGTCACACGGGGTTCACGGGTTATCTCGGTTATTTTCAAATTTTAAGGTAGGAATCTAATTTGGTGATCAGTTTGAGAGCCCATCATCACCATGGCGCTCAAAGGCTTTGAAAGTAAATTTAAAATTAGGTACGATTGGTTCGTAACCACGGCAGAAATGGCGGACGGTAAAACGAAATCGGCGGGAATGATGTCTGCACGGTTACAAAAGCTAAATAGCTATTTTGAATCATTGACGGACTCTTACGAAGGCATATTGAATTCATGTACGGATGATTCGGATTCGGAAACAATTAAAAGATATGAGAAACTATACGCAAATGCTACGGAAATGTACAATAAATTAGAATCGGTTTCGGCCGGTTTTCCGAGTGCCGCGGGTACGTTCATGCCAACGGAGAGCGCTCCAACGGCTAGGTTACCGCGCATCAATCTAACTACCTTTGATGGAGACGTATTCTCGTGGAGTAGTTTTATTAGCTTGTTTAGCTCGCTCGTATTAACACGGAAAGATATCTCAAAAACGGAAAAGTTCCACTACCTGTTCTCAAATGTTGAAAAGGAACCCAAGTCGTTGATAAAACATTTGCCAATGATAGATTCATCCCTAGATACGGCCATGGAACTTTTACGGAGTAGGTACGAGAATACTCGGCTTCTCGCGGACTCGCATATTTCGCGAATATTGCATTTACCGGCTTTAAAACAACCGACCGGACTGCGGACAAAAATACTAAATCCGTTGTTAGAATCTACGCGCGCTTTAAAGAATTTAGGTTTACCTACGGATCAGTGGAGCTACCTACTGTTTCACATTAGTTTGTCTAAATTGCCGACTGACATAAAAACAAGATTCGAACAATTACACGGCGGGAATCACAATACTTTGCCTACTTTTGAACAGCTGACAGAGTTCATAAACAATGAGTGCAGGTTGATAGATACGGCAACAGAACCTGTTTATTCGGACACGGCACACGGAACGGAGCGATCTCGGAGGGGCGAGCGCGCTATTCATGTAGGTAGAACTGTTCGTTTAGAAAACAGGTGCGCGTATTGTGACATAGCGGGTCACAAAATGTATGATTGCTTTAAGTTTCGAAATTTAGACAGGACGGAACGAAAAAATGAAGTGCGAAGTAAGTACTTGTGTTTCAAGTGTTTCGGTAAACATTCGGCGGCCGAATGTACTCGCGTGGGTCAGTGCTCACAGTGTGGTCACCCGGGACACGATAGTATGATATGTTTGAGTTATCCGCGTCAGATTAACGGTAATCAGATGCAGAGCGCTCGGAGCGCTCAAAATGCACCACAGAGTAGATGGAGCGGTATACAAGGTGGGGGTAATCGCGTGTTTTCTCGGAGCCAAGGGTATCGTTCGGTCTCGGGAGAAACAATCCCGCCTGCTCGTCGTCGGTTGGACTCGGTACGCTTTTCGGCGCCACCGCCGCAGCCTAGATCGGATTATCAGGTGCCAGCTGAGAGCGGTGATGTGCGGAACGGTTGGAATCGAACTCGGGACGATCGCGACCGTGACATTGCGCGCGATTGTGAAACCACTCGGAGGTGGTCACGAGGACCGAGTCCTACGGAAGCTCACCGCCCCGCCGTATAGCAATTACAGAAAACTTGTAACACTGTTTCCGTCCCCACTTTACCAGCTAATGTTATTTTACCTACAGCAATGATTGAAATTCAAGCATCAAACGGAGAATTTATACAGGCTAGGGCTTTATTAGATACAGGGGCGGAAGTAAGTGTGGTACGTAGTGACTTGGTCACAGCACTACGTTTGAAACGGTTTTATACACTCATACATCTGAGTGGGGTAGGCGCTACACATACAGGTGACAGTACACACATTGTTACTATCAACTTTAGGCCTGTGCGGACAGGTAAACCTTTGTTATCGGTTACTGCGGCATTATTGAAAAACCCCACTGCCTATTTAGCTCAAAAAATGGGAATTTCTGTAAAAAACTTACACATTAAATTAAATTTGGATGACGGTGTTTGGAATGATTCTAGAATAGATTTAATTTTAGGTTCAGATATTCTCGGGCAAGTTCTGTGTCAGGCCTTTGAGTTAGGGGTCAACGGTCCTTTTGGATTAAACACAATTTTTGATCATGTTATTTTTGGTCCTACGAAACCTTCGGATGAATTAGATAGTTCCTCGCAGGTAGATAGGACATGTCATAATTCAAGTGTGACTTTAGTTGACCAAGTTGAGCGGTTCTGGCGTTCAGAGGAACCTCCTGCACGGCCAGTGAAAAATCCATCGGATATTCTTTGTGAGAAAATGTTTAGTACCACTGTGTCACGTGGTTCGGACGGCAAGTACACGGTGCGGCTTCCTCTGATACCTAATCATAAGTTAGGTGATACTAGTCACACTGCCTTCCAGAGGTTTTTATCTATTGAACGCAGAATGGAAAGACAACCTGAGTTCAAGGCTAAGTATGTGGAGTTCATGTCGGAATACATCAAACTCGGTCACATGCGGTTAACTAATTATGATCCTAAATCTAATGAGCAACATTATATTCTTTCACATCACGGTGTTTTTAAGAAATCGGGAGACACAAATAAAATACGTGTTGTTTTTGACGGCAGTGTTCGGTCTAGTAACGGAGTGTCTTTGAATGATTGTTTATATTCGGGTGAACGATTACAAAACGATATTACGGATATAATTATTAACTTTCGTATACCTCTGGTGGTTTTTACCACAGATGTAAAAATGATGTTTAGGCAGACCTGGGTCCACCCAGCTGATAGGAAATACCAGCTTATTTATTGGCGAGCTTCTAGGTCGGATCCACTTCAACTTTACGAGCTTACAACGAATACCTACGGTCTAAAGTCAAGTCCTTTTGTCGCCATTCGATGTCTACATCAGCTGGCGAGCGATGAACGGCATAGATATCCTAATGCGGCTAAGTTACTTACTAAACAGTCTTATGTTGATGATTTAAATGGAGGGGAGGACACGTTGAAGGGGTGCAAAGAGTTACGGAACAAATTGATGGCTCTCATGAGTTCAGGCGGTTACGAACTTCGAAAATGGTCGTCTAATGACCCGCGATTGTTATGCGATTTGCCCTCGGACCATTTAGAAACCCCTCGGACATTTGATGATCAGACAGACGGTCCTGGATTCGTTAAGATTTTAGGTATTCAGTGGAACCCGAACTTTGATAACTTTACGTATAGGCTTCAATTGCCTCAAGAAGAAAAGGTTACGCGTAGAATTATCTTATCTACTGTCGCGCGGTTGTTTGATCCACTCGGATGGATCAGTCCGGTTGTTTTCAGAATGAAACTTTTGTTACAGTCATTACTTGGCAGTGTTGATAATTCACGTAAAATTGAATGGGATGCTCCTGCTCATACGAATATTCTGCGGCAATGGCAAGACATATTGGCGGATCTACCTAACTTACAACGACTTTCTATTCCTCGTTGTATCAAAACGGATAAGGATGCCTGTTACACTTTACACGGGTTCTGTGACGGCTCTTCATTAGGTTATGCGGCGGCGGTTTATGTGCGTACTCAACATCCTGACGGATCGGTTCTCGTGCGCTTACTGATAGCTAAGACGCGAGTTGCTCCACTTAAGTCCAATCGTACTATTCCGAAGTTGGAGTTAAGTGGTGCCACGTTATTAGTTACATTACTCAACCATGTGTGTTCATCGGTCGAACACAGCATCGAGTTCGAGTCGGTCATAGGTTGGTGCGATAGCACTGTTGTATTGGCTTGGCTTCGGACGCCACCACACAAGCTTCAAGTGTTTGAAGGAAATCGAATTGCTCAAATTAATTCGTCTAACATCGCTATTCAGTGGCGTCATGTACCGGGAACCATGAATAGTGCGGACGTAGCGTCCCGCGGTGCGACAGCAGCGGACTTACTTACGGATAGAAGCTGGTGGGAGCCACAATGGTTGTGCGGCCCGCCAGCTCAGTGGCCAACTAATTGTGTAGAACTTCACACTAAGTCATTACCAGGACTTAAGGCGAAGTCTATTCACGTCGGAACTTCGGAATCGGAATTTGATTTGATTGAAAGATTTAGTTCGTTTGAAAAATTGGTAAATGTCACGGCTTTTATTTTACGGTTCGGTAGCAAGAATACTCGGAGCAGATTTACCGCCAACGGTAATATTTCGGTTTTGGAACGGCGAAATGCCATTTCATATTTGATTCGGTCGGTTCAGAAAAGGTTTTTCCATGATGAAATAGTTGTTTTACGGTCGGGTGCACTAATTCGGAATTCATTGCGGAGATTAAATTTGTTTATAGACAAGGATAACATCATTAGAGTCGGCGGTCGGATTAAAGCGGCAAAATTGCCATATGATGCTAGGCATCCAATTTTATTACCAAGCAAAAGTAAATTTACGGAACTGTTGGTCACTTATTATCATCGGAACTACTGTCATTGCGGAGCTAACACACTTGCGGCTATTTTATCTCGATTTTATTGGATACTCTCGGTTCGGCGGATCACTCGGTTTATCACTTTTCGGTGCATACCATGTTATCGGTCTAAGGCACGTCCTACACAGCCTTTCATGGCAGACTTACCGGCGGATAGAATTAGACAGTCACGCCCGTTCGTGGGTGTAGGTACGGACTTTGCAGGACCGTTTTTCATTAAAACGAGTTCACTTCGGAATGCTAAAATTAAAAAATGTTATTTGTGCGTTTTCGTATGTTTGAGCACTAAAGCGGTACATCTAGAAATTGTTTCGGATTTAACGGTTGAGGCCTTCGTGGCTGCGCTCACACGGTTTGTGTCACGTCGTGGCTTACCATCTTTAATACGGTCGGATTGCGGTACCAATTTCTCGGGAACAGACAGACATATCAAGGAACTTTACGTATTCCTTCGTAGTAATCAATCAGATATCGAGCGGCATCTCGGTAGGCAGGAAATTACCTGGTTGTTCAATGCTCCATCGAGCCCAAATCATGGTGGATTATTCGAGGCAGCGGTAAAATCTGCTAAAACTCACGCTCGCAGAGTACTTGGTGAGACTCGGTTAACGTTTGAAGAACTGACGACATTTTTTACCAAGGTAGAAGCGGTCATGAATTCGCGACCCTTGTGCCCACTTAGCTCTGACCCTGCAGATCTAGAAGTGTTGACACCTGGTCATTTTTTAATCGGACAATCATTAGTAGCACTGCCGGAATATCCGTACATGGAAGTTAATATGCATCGTTTGTCTCGGTTTCAACAAATTCAAAAATTAACTCAACATTTTTGGTCAAGATGGAATATGGAATATTTGCATACATTGCAACAGCGGTATAAATGGACATCTCATTCTGATCCACCAAAATTAGATGATTTGGTTTTAATTAAGGAGGACAATCTGTCGTCCTTGCATTGGAAACGGGGTAGGTTAGTTAAATTATTGCCGGGTAAGGATGGAGTCGTTAGAATAGCGGAGGTTAAGACCCAGTCTGGTGTCCTGCTAAGACCCATCTCTAAACTGTGTAGATTGCCAATCGGAAATTAGAACCAAGGGGACCTTGGTTAAGGCGGGGGATGTTTGCGCTTCTTAATTTGAATTTGTCGTACCTCCGCGTAACTGGAGATGGTTGGATTTCCACCGCTGCCAATGAACGGAATCGGCCAATCACGAGGACCGGACTGCGACAACAGCGCCACCACCCGCACAAATCGGAACTATTTGACATGAACTCCCGTCTTAAAAAAAAAAAAAAAAAAAAAAAAAAAAAAAAAAAAAAAAACCGAACGGTGGCGGCGGTCATCTTGCGCGAGCGCAATCCTTGAACTTGAAAAATCAGAGACATTATTGTACTGTGACTGTGATTGTGGTGCGGGTTCAATACCAGACGTGTCGGGCGTTCAAAGGGAAATTCCGTGCATTTGGAATCAGGCGGCAGATCCAGCAATTCAAAGGTACGTGGAGTTTGCTACCATTTCAGTTTTGAAGCGCAAACAGACTTCTGGGTTATCCCTGTATGTTCTCCTGAACAAGAAATATCTACGTTAACAGCACGGCAAGGATTAAACTCGAAACCATCGGTGAAAAGTTCCCATTAGCAAAGGAGTATGACAAGGAGATCCCCTCTCACCGAAACTGTTCTCAGCAATACTGGAAAGTATATTTCGAAAACTGGATTGGAAAGACATGGGTCTAAACATAAATGGCACTTCACTAAACCATTTTCGATTCGCAGATGACTTAGTATTATTTTAAGAAAAGCCTGAAAAACTTGAAAAAATGATACGCCATAAATGATAGCAAAATAAAGTAAGAAAGTAGGCCTAGAAATGAATGCCTCCAAAACAAAGCTAATGACAAACTCAAGCGAAGTGGAAATATCAGTCAATGCGAAAAAACTTGAGTTCGAAAGTGAATATACTTACCTAGGACAGATCATCACCACAGAAGACCAATTAATGAAATAAATTAACAAGAGAATCACAACAGGGTGGTAAAAGTATTGGAGTTTGAAATAAATTATGAAGAGCAAAGACTACAGCCTGGCCATAAAAAGAAAAACATTCACCATCTGTATACCCCCATGTCTTACATATGGATGCGAGACATGGTCCCTTAGCAAAACCCATAGGGACAGACTCCAAAGCTGCCAGCGAGCAATGGAAAGAAGCAGATTAGAAGAAAGCGACAGAATAAACAGCGAAACAATAAGAACTAAAACAAAACTAACCGATATTCTAGTTAAAATAGACAAGCAAAAATGGCGTTGGACAGCACACGTAATTTACAGTAAACACGAGAAATGGAGCAAAATTATTACGAACTGGTATCCGGAAAAAGAATGCGGGGAAGATAAATAAAACGATGGGAGGATGAAATAAAACTGAAGCTGGCCCTTTCTGGAGAAAGGCAGCTGCAGACAGACTTCACTTGAAAGAGCTAGAGGAGGCTTTTGTCGATAAGCACTCTGAATTAAGAGATATTATTTATAAAAATGTAATAGGAATAACGATAGTGTTTCAGAAATAAATGCTTATTATTATTATTTCTTATAGGTATTTTATAATTTAGCTTATCTCTGAGTAATAAGTTTATTATATATCATAAACGCAGACTTAGAAGGATTTGCGCACAAACGTGAGTTGATTCGCTTACAAAGGAGGTTAAAATAGATGCAAGTTGGTCCAAACGAACACGGTAATTTCAATTTCAGTTTCTTTAGTTCAATTTTAATTTAAGCTTAATGTATTAATTTCCAGAACGTTAGTAGGCAAATGATTGAAAATATGAGGCGCCAAACATATAAACAAATAAAGACATGGGAAATTTAGTGTATTCAAACATAATGAAGTGTGGTTTACAAGTTTGCTGTATGTGACAGAATGCACGTACGAGTATAAAAACTCGATCCCTACCTGTAGCATTACCCCAAAATAAGCCAAATCTCAGTACCGATACCACATAGCCATGATAGGCCACCAACACGGCTCTTTGATTAACTTATCAGCCAACTTGAAATTTTGAGTGCTTTTATTATAGCGCATAATAAAAGCGTGATAGTTTTTTACAGATATTCTATAAGGTGGAGCATAAGGTTTAGAATATACAATAGTCTATACCTATTGTATATTTTAAACCTTATACTTCATCGTCGGCCATATCATCACTTACCATCAGGTAAGATTATGGACAAATGAAGTCTATTCAAGAGTAAGCAAAAGACTAAGAAAACAAACACGCTCACGTCTAAAAATCATGGACTTCCTCAGATACATACTCAGAGGCACGTCCAAACCTTATTTTTGGCACACACGTGACGGGTTGCAAGACCATGGACAGTATACAAACTATAATTTTACCGTTAACTAAAACGCATAAATATATGCGGGTAGAAAATAAAATGGGATTTACGAAGGGCGTAGCACTTTAAATCGGACGTAGCGCACCCGTAGAGCTTCGGCTTCGTAGCAAAATGTAAATATAGTACAATACGATACTATTACGCGGCTCGCCTATCTTCGTTTACCTTTGGATGTAATTTTCATAGATAATATCGAATACAGAGTCATCGTATTGTAAAACGGGAAATTTCTCGTACCGTACTATCGGTAAAGGCACTGACTAAGTTTCGACTCATTCGGAGAGTTTTTATCAGAGTGATTGCGACGCTCTCCCTCTGTAACAATACATCAATACATCTCATCTTATAACAATACTATGCCACAGCCGTCCTTTGGCTTTTGACCGTCTCACCGCGTCGCATCACCCGCCGTGTTATTACTTCTTTTGCTCGGCTACGAAAGATCGTACGTAGCGTGATGTTAAATAGCCTTTAACCTGCCTCATGAATTATTTTTTGAAATATTTCTGTGTGAACAGATTATCTTGTTCGGATACGAAGAAAACCTTGTACTGTATCTAATTTTATAATTGCGTTGGCGCTGTCATTATGCCTATCTATGAATAGGTAGAGAACCAAAGATAACGATGACAAGTATGTATGAACACATTAGAATTACCATCACTAATTATGTTGATTTAATCGTTGCTGATAAATGCTATATAAAAGCCTGCGTTTTAATCATCATCAAAATCATCACCCAACACACCGTCATAATTTTTTTTTTACCAAGCCACTATTTTATGTAAGTTCTGATTTTTTCAATACTAATAAAATTTATTCAACGATCATCTTATGACATTTTTTTAATACCTGTCTGATATTAATTATCATCTACCTACTCTAATATTGTAAAGAAGCAAAATTTGTATTTTGTGAGCAGGAGGTAATCACCGAAAACAATCATCCAATTTAGAAAAAATCTTTAACCAATATTTAGAATTAACCTTTATTATGGAGATTGACTGTATATTATCCCGTTAAAACAAAAAAAAAGTATCTAAGTAGTATCAATCATGTAGTTCCCCTATTACAAGCTCTGCGTAGTTTGGGGCTAGATACTGCTTGATACTGTGTGAAAAATAAGCAGAATTATTTAATTATTTCGTGGAAACTAATTTTTTAACGAAACTCGACGAAAAATCGGTCTAGAGAATGCATTTCTCGAACGCTGCCTAAACGGGAAGATCTACTTTTTATCCGGGTAACACGCGGGTGAAGCCGTGAGCAGTAGCTCTAGTGTTAAAATAAAAACAAATTCGTTCTACATTCTTACGAGGACATCCAAGAATTTGCATAGTTTTAGGACTATAATGTTAAAATTTAAGCTTTGAATCATTTCTAAGTAACTATTAAAGTTACAGACTTGATATATTTTATGCAGTGAATACTTGAGGGTATAATCTAAATAAATGAAAGACAGAAACAAGATTAGTAAAACTTTTCACGATAGATTTACTTTTTAAATAAACTGTTTTAAAACCCGTTGTATGTTCTACAGTGTAAATAAATGGATAAGGGGATTTCTGGATAAACCGTCCAGAAAACCCCTTCGCAGGGGATTATCGCAGAGGAATTGTGGAATAAGCCCCATTTTTCAAATCAAGAAAATATTCACGAGTAGTGTTTATATAAGTATAATTCAGTAGGTAATCACGGTACTTCAACAAAATGATCAAAAATGTTTTTTGTTTATATATTCTAGTTATAATTCTAGACTATTTTATTTGTGTTTTTGGCTTTCTGGAATTCGTCCCCCTCGCATTGGGTGTTTGCACCTAGAGTCACAGTGACGGTATGTAAATTCATATATCACCTTAATTAATTATTTAACCATCAATACCAGACGGGAGCGTTCCCAAAATGCTGACTGCATAGCCACGTTGAATGACAATACTAATGCGTTGACTCAAACAAGAGCCAGCTCTCTAGTCACGCGTCGCTTCGACTAGTAGCCCTGAAATAATTTTGAAAACGCTAAGTGCCTAGCGATCTTTATATAACTACTTGTTTCATCTGTATTTTTTTGTAAATAACTACTTGTACATAGTTGTATGAACAAAATATATAAATCTATTATATATATAAAAATCTCACGACTTTGATTATTATAATAATAATAATTCTAGAAATTTTTATGACTAGATTCACTGCGCCATCTTTATGACTTTGAAGAACTAAAAATGACACTTTTAATGAAAAAACCTGCTTTTCCGAAAAGGCTGTCGAAAGAACCTGCATAGACATATAAAAGTAATTGATTCGAGATCGATGATACAAATCAAATATCCCTTTTGTCCACACATAATTTGATCCACATGCCAAATTATGTTCATTAGAACAAACATCAAGTTAGCCATCGATGTTTATGGGAAAATTACGGTGTTTAGTTTTACCTCCGAGTGTAATAAGCTGACTATGGAAACTGAAAGAATGCTCGATGAGAAACGTCAGCAGTATAGTGTCTCACTCACTGCAGCTGCATTAACTTCCCCGCTTAGTGGTCTTATGACAGCTGCATAAACGACACCAAAGGTTTCTAGGTTACGGTAACAGGAATGCAAGTATACCTAACTGCTTGGCGGCAGATATATGTATGGTCGTTGTACTTCCTCGGACGAGCCAGAACAAGGAGCTTAGAGCACTATTTTTATACTCAAATGACACACATACATAGTCCTGACCCCAAACTAGGAATCCTTGTGTCGTGGGTATCAGGAACTACGATTTTTTGTCCCGCAGCGGGACTCGAACTCGCAACTCTCGTCGTCTGAATTGGGATGTAGTTGTGTTTTTCCAGCGAAATGCTGGACATTTTTCACACAGCATCATCTAGCCCCAAAGTAAGCAGAGCAGAGAGAAGTATTTTTTTTTGTAAATACATACATATTATACATAGAAAACACCCAGACCCGAGACAAATATTTGCAGATAATACAAACATTTGTCCCGCAGCGGGAATTGAACCCGCAACCTTTTGCGTCTCAGGCGGACCTTCGCCCACTGCGCCATAGAGGTCGTATACAGCTAAACCGATTGACAAAAAAACGGAGCGGGGGAGAGAGGTACGCAATGTGTTGTGACTGCGTTATGGCTGCGATGTGGCTGCGTTATGGCTGCGATGTGGCTGCGATGAGGTCTGTTTCGTTAACACGTTTGAGACAGTCGCTTCGAACGAACGCGCTTGTAGTTGGTGTAAATAGAACAAAGCTATATCATGCTCTCGTACCCTGTATTATGTGCTTATACAGGTATCCCAAAATATGGTATACTAACCCGATGCTGCTCATGATAACAAGCAAGTTTTTCTAAAAAAAAATAGATTTTTATTTTTTTTATTTTTAGCGTAATTATTTGAAAATGGTTTTCTACAATCTTTCATCAGCTTTTGTTAATTTACGCTTGATATCGAATTATGTACCTACCAAATAAAGCAGATTATAAGGATTTTTAACCGATTTTAAAAAAGGAGGAGGTTCTCAATTCGGCTGTATGTTTTATTTTCTTTGTAACATAAACGCGATATTTTCGCCAATTCTGAACCGATTTGAATGTTTCTTTTTTTAATAGTGGGAGCAACCTTGAGATCTACCGTATACTTCAAGGGTGTTCCTATATAAATTTTATGAATAAAATGGTTGACGAAATGCCATAAAGGACTTTTATATAAATTTCTCGTTATTTGAAGTCGATTTCTTGATATTTAATATCTTATAAATTATTATAACTATTTTGTGCAGTGAAAATAGACAAATTTCGAAAAGTCTTAAAACAAAAGTAGTATTACAAAATTGTGTAAAATAGTTTAGTATACATCCAGACATGAAAAGCGATAATGATAGATAAATTCAATTCAACCTTTTTTTACCCGGTCCGATAACAGGTTTTATCACCACATGTTTTTTTATCGGAAGGGGCGCTGCAATCGTTGATAAAAATACACATTGAGGGTTTAACATTTTTATAAAAATAACCTTTTCAACAAACTGGCTTTGATATTTCCGCGTTAGCATTAGTTGTTTTCACATAGAAAGCACAAAATTAAACTAGTTTTAAATTTTGTGTTTTGTTCATTGATGATTCATTGATAAATACTAAACTTAAGTACAGTAGCTTGGGTTCTACCTAGGTGTTATTGGTCAGTTCCGGAAATCTGGCTTGGCAATGATTTGCTGATTCGCTGTAGAACTTGGGAAAATACCCTCAAACGACGGAAAAAGAACTTCCTGCCGTCCCCCGATGGGGCCGAAGTTCGGGAGACAACGGGAATAACCCAAATTTATCAGTGAATCAGTCTAGTGATATTGAGTTGGTTCATGTGAGATACCTACCTATAAACACCATCTATGTACCTACCATGTGAAAGCAATAAATGTATTGAGTATTGAGTTGGCCCAACTTCAACCATGCTTGGATAAGCATAAGTTGTAGTACAACTTACTTTCTTTACTCTGAGATAAGATTTATGGATATGCATAATCATCCATCCCTCGATGCATGCAATCTATAGTCGATCCACATTTTATATGCAAAAAGAAGCCTTGAAACTTCATAACGCGAAGTCTGAAAGAGATTGCTATTAGCGATAAGGTTTATTGGCCATGAAAATTGATTGGTTTACTTTTTATGGATTGTTTTGAAATACTCTCATAAAAAAAACACCGAAGCCTCATCAGCAGTCCAACCATATTAGTTATATATTTAATTAATAAGTCGTTACAAATAAATGATTTCTCTATCGAAGCACGACTTACAACTACAGTTTTTCTATTTAAACCCTGTGCCAGTGAGGGTATAAACTAATGCGTCGATAGTTTAGTGCGGACGTGGTATATATTTTTTTCATATATCATTAATTTATTTATAACTGCGCATCGATAAAACATCCATCTCCGTGTCCCATCCCTATCAACAAGCAACATCAGCCAGTATTCACCGGCACCCCGACAGAGGAGGTCGCGTTCGAACTCAATTTCGAATTTAGCCGCCTCGAATCTACCGCGCTTTTTTACTTTTAAACAGTACTGTGTGCTTCCCTATTCAGCCAAGTGTGAAAGGAAACATTTTTTTGATTTTAAGCCCAGTTGAGTGTACTAGTCTTAAAAGTAGGAACGTGACTTGGTGAATGAATCGCGATGTTATATCAGGAGCTCATAATAAAGTGTCTTCTCAGACGAAGCTTTTGCTGATATATTAAGAATGACAAAGACCAATGTATAAAAAAAGTAATACATTAGCTATCTCTAAAAACTGTAATTTAGTTGTTTAAAAAAAATATAAACACGAATAGAACAGATGTAGAACTACGTATACAGTTGTATAGATTCAAGCTTTCCAGGAACCTGCAGGGAAACTTCATCCATACGTAGCTTTCAGATTTACACTACAAACTCTATCAAATGTAGCTTATTCACTTTGTTAATGTAGGTATTAGTTATTCTATGAAACACATTGTTCAACCATGACCTACAGAAAACAGATAATGTCAAAAACGATTACAGTGAACCATCATGACAAGTTGTTCATAACGTGCCGTGTATAAATTATTCATATCAACATAAGAACGTGGGCCGTTTAGAAGATTAGATAGAATAAAAGTTTGTGACATGTTTGTGTATGAAAAAGTCTGTTGTACTTATGAAAAATTTACGCTTTTTGTGGAATTGCTACTCTAACTAAATATGACGGTATAGGCTAGATTATATATATAGATTGGGTTTAAGACCCAACCAATTTATATTGCCTAATCAAAAGCGATAAGTAAAAAAAACCGGACAAGTGCGAGTCTGACTCGCAAACCGAGGATTCGGACAAGCTTGTATGTTCACCAAAATTATTACCATTACTCAAGGTTATAAACTATGAAAGCACCAAACATTGTTCTAACGAAAAGATAAGTCGGAATGAAAGACAAACTTAACTTTGTCACGGTGAACTCTCCGACTGTAAGTTTGTAATCACAAAAAAAAATCTGATAAAACTACAAATTAATAATTTTCGGGCTTTTTCCTTAACTTGTGCTGTGAGACCTTGCCTCTTGCCAAATTTCATGATTCTTGGTTTTGATTTATTTGCGAGTATCAAAATATGTCGCATAAATAGCTGTATATTTTTATTGCGTTGCTTTAAAAGCTTGATTTTTTTAGAAATCTAAGTGACTGTAGGTCTCATTAATTTAAATGCCTTCACGCGTTCCTGAGAGGTTCTTGACAGATAGACAGACGGACAACGAAATGATCCTATAAGAATTAAGAAGAAAACTAAACCCTCTAATCCCAATCTCGAAAAATTTTGTTGGGAGACCCCAACAAAATTTTTCGTGGTCATGGTTTTAGATGGTTAATTATTCCTATTACTTCCGACTGAATAACGTTCCATACAGAGGAATCTCATAAAATCGTTCACACAATAGGACAGAAAGGAGATTACGTCTTTTTTGTCTCTTTTACGTGTCTATCACGAGGAATGTCTCATTTTATCGCAGAATAAAGTTGGGCTACCTATACGATGTTAGTGTACGTACATTAATATTATATGTAAGTATACAATACTACGTAGAGAGCTCGTTTGCTTTACATATTATGTAGGATATCACAATCTCACATGGCGACCCTTTGTGTGCAAATATTGTTGGACCGTGGCAACATATTTTACGAAATTAAGTTGATAACACGTTAGTATATATTTTTTCAGTTAATGGGTAAAATGAAAAAATTTATACTATTGTTAAAATAATTTTGTAAAATAACGAACGTTTTTGAATTTCAGGGGATTCTATTTAGATTTTATTAACACACTTGAAATCTTCACGTGAAATGATTATTACTTGCAAAACGCGGGCATGTGCTAAATGTAATGTTTGGACGTGCCTCTAACTACCCCCTGCTTGGTATCATCACAGATCTATACACTGAATAGGTAGGATGTCATTCTCAGATACATACTCGGATACATTCATAGTTGTGAGCGTGTGTGTGTGTTTATCGAACACTTTTTCATCTCAGGGAGAATTCAATTTTGATAAGATCGACGTAGGTACAACACAATGCATCCTCGCCGGGCGGCGGGTTAGTCCGCCTACGTCACGTTCTAAGCACGGATAGGTGTTGAATGTAGATAGGAACTTTAGCCACCCTGAATCTTGAAAGTATTACCTACAAAATATAATGGTACCTAAAATTCTGAAATAAACGCTTCCCACGGTCTCTTTAGAGTATTTAAGGTGATAGTGCTCACAAAGGCCTGAAGTTATTTTCCTCGGTCAGTTTTCATCCACAACGTTAAATGATACTTTTATTATCCAGGCCAGTTGTAAAAAACTAGAATAAACACGAATAATTTTATATATTTTCTGCTGACCCGTTCCCTACTTCGTTTGCCTAGATTTGGTAGTTTCAAAAATTTACTGTATTAGAGGTAGCTGTTGAAAACTTTGGTTGGATGCCATTGCACCCCTATTTAGGGTTTTTTTGGAAACTCTCAAATACATGTTTTTTTACTTAACATGTAGAGTATTTAAATAAAAATTTGGAGTTGATCGCGATGGCTTAGCTTTATTACATAAAACATAATTTTTCAATACCACATCTAACCCCATTTAGGGTATAATTATCGTCAATATGTTGAGTATATTTTAAAAATTGGGAGTTGATCTGATTAGGCGTTTAGATTATCCCATACAAACTAATCCACCCTATTGCTCTCCTTTCTAAAATTAAACACTTTTGCCCAATATTTGAGGGAACGAACCAGGTTCTTTTCCCCCTTCCAAACAACATATAAATGTGTTCTCACTTTCAGCCCCTTAGTCCTTCCATAGTCCGCTGCGCGATCTTGATCTTATGTATGTGGCCAATTAGTTAGGGACCAATGCAATAATGCTCTTCAATAGAACTGTTTTAGCTTCCTGTTCGATATCAGATTCATAGTGTATTTTACTCAGTTTACCCTGCAACCAGGGTAAGTACTTTCATAATGTCACTGAACACTATCTTTGTATAAACTTGGAAGCAACTTGATCTTGTTTACTTATCAAGGGTGGAATCCTACGTTCAACTTCGTGAATAAATAGAACTTTAAGAGCCTCTGCGTTATTTCAGTTCATTTTAATGCTTGAGAAATTAGCTTTTCTACGTAAATTGAGAGCGGTCAGGCTGAGTAGGTCAGGATGGTGAATCGAGCCTTTAAAATATTTTTCATCGCATCCTGCCTTTTAAAAAGTATGGACGTTGGGATGTTTTGTTACTGATATTTTTCGTTCCGGCTGAAATAGATGATATTAGGTATACCACTTTTTGTTACTTACAATATACAAACAGAACCAAATAGGTAAAATCTAATCGTGTTCGTGTCTATCGCTCATACAACCTTCCAGACAACCTTAGGATTATATTTGATGTAACGATAAAGAAGTGAAAAGGTTACCTGGAATAACGCCTAGTCTAGGTGTTATTGCCACTATCGGAGACTATCCGGGCCTTCGGGAATAAAACCATTTTTATTAGCGCATGTGGCATAACACTTTAGTCGTTCGGTATACCAACGTTCAATACTTAACAAGGTGTAGGTGCCTGATGTGTTAGCTTATTATAACGCAAATGTAAGTTCATCAAACGTAATTTTCGTACGAAATGAGTCTCTTTGTAACAATGTACAAGCTGTTGCTTACTTTCCTTCCGTCCCTTTTGACCTTCCCTTTTATTTTATTGTCCGTCTCAAATGAATTTTACAGCAAAGCTTGGAAATAGACCGGTGTTTATTTTTTTTTAACACAAACGGTGTAACTAAAATATAAATTTGCTTTTCAACTTATTATTCGCAGCTTATTCTGAATTCGTAAAAAAACTAGACAGATTTACCATTATTGTTTTTCTTTGAGTGATGTCGATATTTTATAATGGGGCGCAGATTAACGACGGTCAGTCTAATCTTATAGTACATATTACTAGATTTATTACCAGTAGCACAGATAATTAAAAGTAATAGAAGTGAGTTCATAGGAGCCAATAAACGGTTATGCGTCGCGTCTCTTCTTTACTGTGATGTGATTGAGCGGGGTGTGTCTTCATTTTGTGCAGTGGTACGTAACCTACATATTCTAAGCAGAATTCATTAACTTGCACTGGAAATATCGTCAAAACTGTAATAACTACTCAGGCTAGAATTATTCACAGAAAATTATGCATTCATATTGTAAAAATGGGAATTTTCACGTTCCACACTATCGGTGAAGGCACCGACTAAGTTTCGACTCATTCTGAGAGTCTTCATCAGGGTAAGTGATCGCGACGCTCTCCCTCCGCGTAGCGTCGTGATAGTTTTTGGAATAAAAAAATTATACATTGTCATTATCGTGAAAAGTCCACTAGAACAAACCTCACTAGGACTTACTAGGACTGCACTAGGATTAAGTAAAAACAGCGTTTCTTACTGTTTTTTTATGCTTTGTTGCGAACCCGCATCTTCACCTGCCGGCAATGCGATGAGCATTCCTCTATGAATCAAATAAAATCGAAGTCCGAATTAATTTAAGTTATATTTGATGAGACTTCTTTGCGTTTGAATCAAAGGACCTTGAGAGTCAGACACTACAATCAGAGTGAAATATCGAGGTTGTACAAAACGTGTAAAAAGTGACACCAGAGAGAATCGAGAGCCCTTCCCTCAGAATTGCGGCTCTTGTGGCTGAGGCCTTGAAGTGGAATCGAGATATTTGTTTGACAGCAAATTACAATAAGAGGATATATTGTTATACTCATTGAACATAGAGAACACTTGGTTACGTCAATAAAATCATAACATAACTTACATTGTGTATTTGAAATGGTGCTAGAAACTAGCAAGTATTTTTCTTACATACCATGATATGTATTTTTCTTACATATCATGGAATTTAATGAATAAATAAATAACGCTAGATATTTTCACACAGCGTCATCTAGCCCCGAAGTAAGCAGAGCTTGTGTTATGGGTACTACTTGACTATATCGAAATTAGATAACATTTCAAACTATTTTATGCATATTATGACATATTGCTGTTCTATATTGGCATTGTCCAACAAAGAAAATAATTAATTAGGTAGGTACATGCAAAAGAAGTAAAACAGAAACACAAAAACATACTTATGATATTAGCTGCTGTCAAGGGGCATTGTAAATTAATAATGTATGTCAATATAACGACATACATTATTAATTAAAACGATAAAAACTAAAAATAGAGGGTATCCATCCATGAATCACAGTCGTTGTCATAGCTCGCAGTGTTTTTGTCAGTGACACAATATCACGGAGTGAAGAAATCTATCCTGTTTTTCTCGATCTTTTATGAGATCGGTGATTTTCCAACTATGTTTCTTCTGTACTCGTAATATTTAGGATTACAGGGATCGTTATCCTTTCCGCTGTAGTGGACACAAGCCTTTTATACCCATACCTGTCATGATTTTATCGTACTAGCACTTTCCAAAACTTTCGTTAAAACATATGTTTAGTTGCTACAATATTGTAGTCGTAGACAGCTACGCGATGCTACGAAACATTTTATGAATAATTTTTATATGTACCTATATCATAGATCTTTTACAATGGCGTATAATTTTTGTCGGCCCCGTTAAATCCGTATAATTTTGATGTGGCGAGCTGTATGTTTGTAGAGCCCATTGCCACAGAAACATAGATAAAATTGTTGATGAAGCCAAATTTTAATAATTAGCTTGATCGTCACTTAGATTATTGTAAATGTAAAGATCGATTGAGAATACGATATATAATAAAGATTGCTGTTTACTAGAACAAAATATTTCAATCGAAACTTCAAACTTCTTCTAAAAGAAAATAATATAATAGGATTAATATGATTTATAAAATCGTTGAATCTACGCTCAGCCAAATCCTGGAATTTAGAGGGTCTATTATTATGTGTTAAATCCTACTAATATTATAAACGTGAAAGTTTGTGAGGATGGATGTTTGTTATTCATTCACGCAAAAACTACTGAACGTATTCTGATGAAACTTTACAGTAATATAGCTTATACATTAGTATAAGATATAAGCTACTTTTTACTACTTAAACTACTTTTTACTTTTCGGGTACTACACGGGCGAAGCCGTGGGCAGAAGCTAGAAAGAAATAAAGAAAATTATTTTTGGTACAGGGCGCAATAGAAAGATAAAGTTTGCTTGAAAAACTCAACTCGGACGAAGTCGCGGGCATTCCACTAGTCTTGTATATGAGAACGTTCCTCACGGCTTTATGTCTTGTTTAGAATATTGCTTTTCCTGCTTTATTGGAAATAAAATTGGACTGATAAGAAGGTAAAGTCAACATCTTTAGCCATGCTTAAAGCTTGCAACGAGAACGTAAAACACTTAGGTTCGGGTAAATTCAGCAGTCAAATTCACGTAATAAAACACTTTGTGGCCTTACTTATAAAGATTATCAAACAGTTGATTTACTAAACACTGCTTTGCTTCTTTCTGATATGTGTCATTTCAAATTCATCATAAGAAAACACGTTAAACTGTTTCAAATAAGGCCTTAATGTGAATATTCGAAACGAGAACATTTTTAGGGATCAAACTAAAATCTTTTATTCATCATCTCTGAGTAATTTGATTATTTTTGCTAAGAGACGACTAAGAGAATAAGATTTACTAACAGTATTCTTTTCGGGTAAAAAAGGAACAGAGGTGGAACCTCATTTTCTTCACAGCCGTCTCTTATGTAACGATTAGTGGAGTGGACGATTAGTCGCTAAGTAAAACGCGTAGCAGTGATTGACTCGTTTAATTTAAAACAAAGTTCATGTGGTACATAAGGATTTTAAAGTGCTGAAACTTTACTTGATTAAAACTAACTTCAAGTTAAATAGTCTGAAGATAAGCTTGAAACTATTTACCCTGAAGATAGTTGGGGTTTTACCTCAGGTAATTTGGGTAATTGAAGACTTATCTGATCTAACAAGTTTTACTCAAAAATTACATTTTCAATTTCAATTAAATGAAATTGGAATTAAGATCGGTATGAAGAAGATTTTACAAAAGATTGGAATAACTTTTTTTTAATTGACGGTACCTTGAAATCGATTAGAAATATAAGAAATTAGCATTTATAATCTTATTATTATTTCGGAGACCTGCTCGCGCGTGAATTGTAAAATTATTTTAACAATCGTGTTTTAAAAAATAAAAAAAGCATTCGTTTTTTTTTAGTTTTTCGTGTTTTTTTCATTAGATGGTTTTTTTTCTTTTCGGCTTTTCTTACGATTGCTCAGCAGATCAGCTAGGTAAAACTTATTTAACAATTGGATGGGACCATTATTGACATTTTCGACTTTGTGCTAGTTGTTTGTCCCAGTTGTATGTTTATAAACTAGAACAATACGATAAGGAACGAAGGGCCACTTGCAAGACCCAGGGTTAGCTATCTAGCCTTAGTCTGTTCACTAAAAAGAATAAAATAATGTATGATACACTATCACCGTGAGTAAGCTAAGGTCAGTGGCGACCAATGACCTGCAGTTTTTGATTTAGTTTGATGAAGATGACGACTTCTGTGGCGCAATGGGCCATTTGAGACCCAGAAGGTTGCGGGTTCGATTCCCGGCGCGGGACAAATGTTTACATGAACTTCAAATAATTGTCTCGGGTCTGGGTATTTTCTATGTATAATATGTATGTATTTACAAAAAAGTATATAAGTCGTATATCAGT
Organism: Perizoma flavofasciatum; assembly: GCA_958496245.1. Lineage (NCBI taxonomy): Eukaryota > Metazoa > Arthropoda > Insecta > Lepidoptera > Geometridae > Perizoma > Perizoma flavofasciatum. Next base: position 6,382,541 of record OY292442.1, read on the forward strand.
CATGTAGTTCCCACATTAGAAGCTCTGCTTAGTTTGGGGCTGTGTGAAAAATGCCCACCATTTTGTGATTTATTTATTATTTATCTATAAACCTTTCTCTGCTATCAGAGTTTAGTTAATTTACCAAGCAATCGTTTTGTATTGCGTAATCGTCGAAGCAAATCGTAACCCAGTTTGAACTAACCTACGTCGTGCAAGTGGGTTTAACTCATGCGAACTTAAGTACTTAACGTCTCCAAGATTTTTAAGTATAAGAAGTAAGTTCTATAGAGGTGTCGTAAACTTGTTTGTGTAAACGTATCCCAGAGTAGGGACTACCTATTGCTGGGGCACTGAACTCTCTTAGATCGATGTAGTTTGGATCGTTATGTAATGTTGAGGAGATTCATTCGAAAGTAGGCTAGGAATTAGTTTTAAAGTATGTCTTTCGATTTGTTGATTTGACCGAAAGTGAGACGGTAAAATACAAACATCCTTACAAATCAAATTTTCCGATTTAACTTTAAAATAATCATAATTTAAAATGGTCCTTAAGATTTAAAAATATACATATTCCTGGTTATATTTATTTATTTAATACTTCCGCACAAACTATGTAGTGCTAGGAGGACTTAATGCTAAAGCATTCTCTACCAGTCATTCTGGGCGTGCAAAAAGATGGTGAGGCGTGTCCAGTAAAGACAATTACATAATTATTAAGTAGGTACTAATGTACCTAGACTATAATATATATATTAAATAAGATACCTTTAATAATAATATATAAAATATTGAAAAAAAAACTTAATCAAATAATATTAATTGGTAGTGGCATCTTTCTAAGAAAGTGTTCCGGTACCGACTTTTGAGTCGATCTGTCTTATTTTTAGGGGCAAAATATTCAGGCTATACATTATAACCAGCGACCGCGGAGGTAGGGGGCAGAGGGGCCAAAATGCCCCCCCCCCCCCACACCCTAAAATCACATAGGTACCCGCCTACCAAGCCAAGGCTGGAGATTGAAGGGGTGACCAAAGAAATTTGCCCCCTTCGTCACGGAGTACTTCCGCGGTCCCTGATTATAACATGTATAGCTACAAACAGTTCTAAATCTATAAACAGATTTAGAAAACTTATGCACCAACACTAGCAAACGGAAATTGGCGGCCATTTTAGCCGAGGTCAGGGTCAGTAAGGGTCAATATAAATACATCTAGGTACCCTGAAAATGTTACGGAACCTGTAAAATATATAAATGGAGGTTAAGCCATTTTGTAAATGGCTTAACCTTTTCAGAAAATTAGATTGGGTGTAACGGAATGTTCAAATACAGGTGTACAAAATATACAAATGAAACAGTTGAGCCAACAAGCAAATGATCTATAGATAGCTCCACTAATCCAAGTCAATACCAGATGAAAGCCACTCAGTGTGGCAATGCAGGCAACACTCTGAGGACTAGATAAGCCAGCTCGAATTGTAAGTTCGATGAAAGAATGAAAAAAAAAAAAATATATTTACCACAAGGTAAGAAAAATGGATAATGTACATTTTCAATTCGTCGATTAGATTTGTAGGGTTTGGAAGGAAGGATACGTAGGAAGTAAATGGAGATGCAAAGCTTTTATTAGATTGAAGCAAAATGAAGTTAAATGTGTTTGCCATACTAGTAGTATCGGATTACACGATCTATTATATTTTGTTACTTTATTTAAAAAGGTAATTTTTTTGTTTGTTTTCTAAATAAATAAATAAGGAGGAACTATAGTTCCATGATTAAAATTCTAAAAAATATAGCGTAACGTATTGGGGTTGAGACTATAGTCTCAACCCCAATACGTTACGCTATATTTTTTGTGTTGGTTAGCATTGGAATTAATTTGTAAGTTTTAATTTATTCCTAGTATAAGGTCAGGACAATGTCTTTTAAAAAAACCCTACAGTTTCAATAATTACCTGTGGAACAGCCATTCCTAAAAAGCACGGAGAAACTGTCGCGGTGGTGATGGCGGTGGTAGTTGGGACCAAAAGGAAAGGGTGTCGAGTGGTTGTCAAAGTTCGCGCGAATGTACTGACCGCCACACCGCCACACTGCCACCGATTAGTTTGACCGGGACTTAACACGCTCATTGCGAAGCATTGGGGGTTGAACTTCATGCTTTCTATCTGTCAAGTTTATCGACTAGTTAATAGGTACCAAGTTTTAATTGAATCCACGGCTTTGAATTTCTGATATGTACTTTCTTATTTACTTGTTCTCTTGGCATCTGTTGGTACAAACGTAACGATAAATCACCAAAACAAACAAGTAAGAATTGCTTACGCGATATCTGGAAGTATAGGTAAGTCGAAAACGTTTAAAATTCTCTGGTGTCTTTCATATAAAAATTTATTATATTTGTTGAATTTAGTTTAAGTTTTTTAAGTTTCATGTAAATTGTATCACCTAAAACGTTTTCGCCCTAGACTGAAAGCTTGTGAAACGGTTTATAATTAAATATGTATTGCAATTCTCAACAACTGAGGTAAAGTTTGCAATAAATTAGTATACTCGTAAATAAGACAACTTATACCCAGCTAAGCTAATAATACCCAGCTAATAACAAATCACTTAAAATACTAATTAAATGGGTACCCTAATGCCCGTCTGAACTTTTAACTCAAAAAATCTTTGGTAAGGTCTTGCCTCTAAACATTAACTTAGCGCTGTCAAAGTTAAGTTCAAATGACCATATTTGACTTTACTTTTTGGTTTAAACATACCTGTTTTTGTTTTTGCCTACTGTTTATTACCATAAAAAATAATAATTAAATTAACAAATAGAAATAACCAACATTTTATGGGCTGGTTGTGTTTCCTAATTTAAGAAATAAAACCTGCTGTTTATGTATTCTGCTCAAGGCGTGTAAATTAATTTTTGCTTCAGAGTAAAATACTATTTCTTCTGTACAACATGCTTACAGGAAGTCAAACACTTAGACTAATGTACAGATGGCCGTGTTCATGTGTATGACGTAATAAATTGAAATAGTTGCGTTGGTACGGGCATAAAATAATTATTTTCGCACATAGAAGCGCGATATCTCATGCCAGCTGCAACGCGATGGCAACGTTATCCCACAATAGGACACAGCTAATAAGGAATCACCCGCTTATTATAATGATTCAGAGTATTTCAGAGGCTTAACATGTAAAACAGAAATCATGTTGAGTGTAACACTGTATTTATTCCTTTTACACAAACTTCTTTAACAAGGCTACCCGAGTTCTAGTTTTTCGACTACCAGCAAACCTTTTAATTAATTACAATCAAATAATCTTAATATCAATCTTAAGAATCAATTATATGTCTCGTTATTTTATATAATTCAATAATTTCAGAAAAAAAAATTGGTGAACGACAAAAATTAAAATAACTTTAAAGATTTATTGTTAACAACTAATCATCATTCTAACAGTAGCTATAGTTATATGTACAATGACATGAATAAAGTGGTAGTTTCACTTCTATTTTCGTTACACTATGTCTCTACTTCTACTAAACAATACAGTCTGCACGAGAGACGTTACGAATCTATGAAGCGTGTGTGAGTCAACAGAACGAAATTGCGTTAGGTTTTGTATTCACGCGATTTAACGTTATGTCCATAGCATTTGATTTCATGTTCCTTTTAGTAAATGTAAGCATAGGTATATATTGTACTACTAGAATATAATCTTGCTGATGTGGATCGGTTCCTTTTTTATTCATGCTAACAATAAATATTGTGTACTAAAGGCCGAATTTTGTGATGATGGAAGCTTTTATCAGTAAGTAATAAAGCAATCAATTACCTTCAAGCCCAATAAAATATAATATACCCCATAAAAAGCGAAAGGAAAAACATCCATATTATAAAAAGGAAAGATTTGTTTGTTTGTTTGTATCGAATAGGCTCCAAAACTACTGGACCGATTTTAGCCATTTTTTCACTAATAGAAAGCTAAATCATCACGAAGGAACAAAGGCTATAATTTATTTTCAAAAAAATAGAGATCTTTAAGAAAACTACGATAATGTAAGCCAAAGTAGCAAAATTTTGTCTATAAAATTCATTATTTGGCGTGCGCTGAGAAAACTATTGATGATACACAAAAATGATGTACATGATTAAAGTACTCATTATTCCCTACAAAAATCCTGGAGGGTATATATCTTACTATGATAGTTAAGTCACATTAGTAACTTTTGTGTTCTAAAATGTAATTAAATCGCCGGTAGAAACAAAAGTTGGTTACATACATATCGTAGTATTAATTGTTTTTTAGTTCATTCGAATCAGACATTTAATTTCGAAGTTATCACGAGTATAAAATTGAAACCTACGCGGGTGAAACCGCGGGGCGCAGCTAGTCATAAAATAAATTAATCACGTGGCTTTATTGATAGACGACGGATGACGTCAGATTGTGCAGAATGGAGACTTGTTCTAAAAAACTTGCTCTGTTATGCGTTTTTCCTTACAAATTTGATATTACCCTGTGATTTGTGAAGATTAAAGTCATTTCAAACAAAACTGAAAAACCAACAACATAAAATATCACTACGTTTTCAGTAAATCAGCAAATAGTTTTACTGTCAAGCAATATTTCCGGGACGGGCTGATAAAAACTAGATAGAGCCCACGCTACTGTACGTGTACCAAGTTAGAACTTGTTTAAAAATAAATGGACGGTCAAGTCTAACCATTGATTATGACGAAATATTACTATGAAAACATGTGTCTAAAAGCTACACAACAACGTTATTACACAATAACGGGTGGTTAGACACCCGTTATTGTATTGAACTCAGGCTTTATTCATAAATCGCCAATCGTCTATAATTTTATCAGCACCATAAGTTTAGCACTGTCCTTTTCAAAAACAAAATACACGTGACGGTGGCAAAAATACGATTATCGAGCAACATTTCATTTGGGACACATCCGCGTTTTGCAAGTTGACAGGTTAATGCAAAATCACAACTGAGTGAATTGACAATTTATAAAATGTTTAAAAGTGTGATGCAACTAGAGCTGTGGTTTGTTTTTTTAAATAAATACATACTCGTACATAGTCACGTCTGTTTCCCGAAAACGTAGGCAGAGACCACAGATTTCCACTTGCTACGATCCCGGCATACTTCTTTTGCTTCATTCATCTTCATACAAAATTGTGGTTTAGTATACTTTTAACTTGGTTTTTCTCTAGTATCTCCAATTTTGTCAGAGTACGTTCGAGGCCTTCCCTTCCTCCAATTATCCCATTCACACTCGCCTTGTATACTTGTTTTATACAATCCATCCTTTCTACATGCCCAAACCAACTTTATTTTATTATCAAAGGTGAACAATTAGGTTAAATTGTATTAATTTGTAGATTTATAGGTTGATCTTATTTTTTCATAATTTGTGTTTGTTAATTATTTTTTTTAGTCCACGAAGCGAATTTTATAAACTTTTTAATACATGCGGGGCTAATTTGTCTAGCAAAAGAATTTAGTGTACCTCAGGGACGTTTGCGGTCTCTTTCATTCTTCCCTATTCAGTTGTTTGCACTAAGTTCTAATTAGGTTTTCCTAATTAGGAAGGAAATTAAAAATGGTGGTATTTTAGGAGCAAGTTTCTTCCACCGAGACGTTGTCGCTGTGTTTTATGAAAAGAAGAACCTCTTTTTAAATCTGATAATTCTATAAAAGTGGCAATAACTCATGTAAGAAATTCGTGTATAATTGGTCATATTTTTAAGTCGTATTAATTAATATTGATGGCAAAAAATATATTAGTTGACTATTTTAGGTATACGAGTAGTTAATGACTGAATTATCCATAGCGAGATTGAACAAATAGCATCAGGCAAGCTAACAAAACTTTAGTGTTTTTTGTATTATTTTATAATAATACATTTTTATAAATGTTGAATTATTTAAATAAACAAAATTAAAACACTTTATTTCATTCACCAACACACGGCCATCTATCCAAATTTTAACGAAGAAAACCATAATGTGTGCACTGCCAAATAAAAAAGCTTAATTTATTTCATACTAGGGTAACTTGAGTATAATTATGATGGAATAATATTGATATAAAGGCTTAATTGAGAACAGTAAAGATGATCTCCTGAAAAATACTTTTACCTAAATGGAACACCATATTGATGATTTTCTGAGTGGATGGAGTCATTAATGTTGATGGAAGCCGATGAAGAGGCTGAAGGCTGCTGTTAGGAAGTGGCGAAGAATGCGCCTCTTCCGAAAGAAAGAAGGTATGAGAGATGTTTCAAACTGAATTACGCGCGAGCTCAGACGTGTAAAATAGCCTTGGACTTCAACTTAAGGTGGCTTCTCACGGTCCGCAATTTTACGGAGTACCCTGCACGAGCCCGAACCGGCCCAGACCATGGGAAGAGGCTCGTCTGTGGTAATGCAGACCGTTCGTAGCGGTGCATGTCGGTTGGCGGCATCCGTGCTTGGTCTGACCTGTCAAACCACGGAACGTGTAAAGCCACCCTTAAGATGGTAGGTGGTTCACAGAAAATTAGTAGGATACGCCCCAGTGAGATACTTGCCTCAATATCAAAAAACCCAACTTCTGAATTCGGTAATACAGTATTTTTTTTATATTTCTTCCATTATCAGCAGGCTTTACGGACTGAGCATGGCGGGGAATGACTACGGTGTCCGTTCAGAACTAGCTATTTCACGGTAGGAACCCTAAAGAAGTGTCTTTAGGGTTAATACGGTAAAAACCTATTTATAACGAAGCTTCTGTTATTGAGTCAGTTCTGTTAGTGATGTCTCCAAGAATCAATATCAATCGTCTTCGATTTAAATTTTTCGTACTTTTGTTTAAAGAGTTTGAACATCTTAGCAGATGGATCCACTACTTGTAGATGTATCATATCGATTACTTCGATCTTTTTTTACTGTATACAATCCAATAGCCTATGATTATGTCTATTGAATATACTATAAATAACCTTCTTCTAAGTATTGGTAGTGTAGAGTTGTAAAATGTTTTCCTATATGCCGAAAAACATGTAACTACTTAACGCGTATCTCCCTTTTGTTCATTCAAGCGTTTTTTCACCCTTTGAAAGTTAAGCTGTTGTAAGTGGATGAAAGATACGTGAATCTTTTAGCGAAGAACATCACTCACTAGACACATTCAAAGAAGATACGCTTTTCTTAGTGAAACCTTGAGAATTATATCACATGACAGTCAAGAAAAACATCGCTAGTGTCCTTGAACCAGAAATTCTAATTCAACTGGAATCTCTATTCGCAGTGAGACCGCATGTCTTTGCCAACACTAAGTAATTTATTCAGAAATAGCAAAATACGATTACCTTTACCGTTTTTCCTCTCTCTGATTAAAGAGGTACTAACTAATTTAGGAATTCCTAATATCAAATTGTCCGAAATAAACGATTTTTATTTGTATTTTTTAATAGAAAAAAGCCTGTTTGCTAATACTTACTGACCTTTAAGAGGGTAGTTTGAAAGAACCAGGCATATTCATTCCCCTGTTGTTATTCACCGGCCAACATTTTTGATAGATAATAATTTTCATGATCAGATAATATCAGTCTATCGAGTTTAGTCGTAATTAAAATTGAATGGAACATTTTTTGGAAAACGTGATTATAGGCCCTGCAAATTGGTCGGCTAATTTATAGTTAGATAAAGGCACGTATTTACGAATATAAACAAAGATTGCTATACTTAGAACTTTTGGTATGAATATGATGACCTATCGATACTATCAGACGGTTTATGGTATAAAAATTATGTCCTTTTTACGGTAAGGTAAAAAATATTACTTAAAAAATACGGCTTAGGTATATCATAGGTGCTAAAAGATGCGGATTTTATCGTTCGTCGTGTCTCTGGTAACCCTGTGTTAGGTCAGTGATAAGTTTTAGGTATGGCAACCTTAGAGTCTTCCTTAGGGAAAACCTAGCGACCGAAGCTGAAATAAAAAGTGTGGTGAGTGGATTTAGTTAATGTATAGTTTTTTTATCTTACAGATCTATCAATGACACGCCAATCATCCAACGAGCCTGTGCCTTCAACATCTGGGACCCCAGCACACTACCCACGAGGCCCACCACCAGAGCTATCACAATTAGTAAGTTTATAAAAGAAAAACAAAAAAAAAACGCTGATGACTATATTCCCCACGTTGGACTACATGACTGCTATACTACTTATATATTTTTATTTTTAATCATCGAAACATACATAGAGAACACCGAGACAAATATTTGCAGATCATACAAACATTTGTCCCTCGGCGGTAATCGAACCCGCAACCTCCTGCATCTCAAGCGGGCCTTCGCCCACAGCGCCACAGAGGTTGTCGTAAGTAGTAAAAAGTAGTAAAATTACATACACAAACCAAAACATCCGAACCTATACCTACAGATTATAGTAATATTATAACAGCAGATCAAATAAAAAATAAAATAAAACGTTAAATATACAAAATAAATATATTGGTACCAACTTATTTTTAGAGCAACAAATCCGAATTGCTCTAAAAATACTGCTAGGCGTAATTTTCTATTCAAAATGAGTTAAGTTACATATAAATATTATAAACTTTTTACAAAAACAAAGAAATTTATTCATACAACTATGTACAACTATGTTAAAAATACAGATGGAACAACTAGCTATCTAAAGACCGATGAAAAAGATCTAGAGATAGCTCAACTGATCCAGATCACTACCAGATCGAAGCGTTCCCAAAATCCTAGCCGCATTGCCACGCTGAATGGCAATACTAATGCGTTGACCCAGATAAGAGCCAGCTCTCTGGTCACTTGTCGCTTCGACCAGTAGCCCTGAAAGAATTTTGAAAAAGCGAAGAGCCCTGGTTCCCCACGGAGTCTCAACCTCAAAAGGTTAAAATAAGTAAGCTCTGTCGAAACTTCTACTCCTAGACTTTTTACTTAGTTCTCAAATAAAGTGTCTTTCTTAAGTATTTTTTGTTTGAAGCTTAAACTAAACAATTTATTTCAAAGTGTTTTTCAGGAGCCAGATGAAGGTCAAAGGTTCAGAGAACAGCAGCTCAGACAACACGCATTCTTCCAACTGAGGATACACCTCAAACGGGGGCAGAACTTAGTCGCTATGGACAAAAATGGTGAGTGAACAACCACAGAGGAAAAATAAGCACACAGCTAGAAACAGTAGGTAACACTTATCACTCGCCAAAATACACAAGCTGAAAATGGTGAGCGAACATCCACAGAGGAAAAATAAGCACATAGCTAGAAACAGTAGGTAACACTTATCACTCGCCAAAATACACAAGCTGAAAATGGTGAGCGAACATTCACAGAGGAAAAATAAGCACATAGCTAGAAACAGTAGGTAACACTTATCACTCGCCAAAATACACAAGCTGAAAATGGTGAGCGAACATCCACAGAGGAAAAATACGCACACAGCTAGAAACAGATACATTACATAGATAGATATTTTTTTATTATACATAGAAAATACCCAGAACACCCGGAACAAATATTTGCAGATCGTACAAATATAAGAACTGTTAATTTAACCTGAGTTAAGTGTTCTCAAAGTGTAGTGTACCTAAATAGGTATGGAACACCTAACTCACCTGTGAGAACACTGAGAGAATGCTTGGTGACAATAAGCACTAACCAATCTTTCTACTTTTATACCTTAAAGAATATCACAGAGAAGAAATTGTAACGATCTTTGTGTTGCAGAATCTTCTATGAAACCTAGACTAGTCGAAGCTCGATGCTATCATGCGTGCCTACAATATTTTTCTTCCCGGTTTATACAAACTCGCATAGCACTCCACATGGAACACATTTACAACATTTTTTATTTGGGTCACGCACGAAGTAGGCTGTGGTAGAAGGTATAACTTTTACATTAGCTAAATTACAACCCCAGAATAGATAAACAACATTGCCGTCCAGTATTACTGTTTCACCATGTCATTTCTAAAAACAGGAACTAGGAACTAACGCTGTTATTTAAAAGGCGAGAGTTTAGCAACAGCCCTTGCGTAACCTTGGAATGGCGTTCTCTCTTTCCCTAACATCAAATGAAAAACAAAAGGGAGAGAGAACGCAATTCAGAGGCTACGCTGGCTCTACGCTACAACGTCGCTGTTTTGGCTTTTAAATACCTAAAATGTTAGGCACAAATTATTTTCCACCTATGTTCAGTTTGCCTCTGTCCCTTTTGATAAGACCTACTGATAAAAAACATCGTTTCGTTGTCCTAAAAGGAATCTATTGGATTTAGATTTGAGATAATTTAGAAATTCAATCATCTTCAGATTATTCGAAAAGATCTAATCACTGAAAGAGATTATAGGTAGGTAGGAGATATAGGTAGGTATGTAGTGTTGATCAAAAGCGACAGTTTTTACCTTTGAAAAGTTTATTACGAGTACCAACTATTAACACAATTTTTTTTGGCTGCTTACACTGAACACTTTACACGTTAGGTAATTATAACTATAGATTAGTGAATTTCACCTGTTTTGCATGTTTTTTTTATTTATACCCATGCTGTTTAGCTCCACCCAACTTATTTCACCATTTAATGATTTCTGAAACACATGCTATGTAGTTAGAAAATATTGTGTACAAGAAGGTATGTTTTATCTTATGACTGCTGGTATTTAGACGGAAACAAAAAAAATATATTGTGACTGCATTTATTGTAATAGGGAATTATTAATAAAAGTTACAGAGTTTTATTCCAAAAACTATCTTGAACTTGACTATTCGGGAGCAAGTCGCATTCACTCACCCTGATAAAGACTCTCTTAATGAGTCGAAACTTAGTCGGCCTTCAGCGATAGTGCAATACGTGAAAATTCCCGTTTTTACAATATGAATAGTTAGAGAGTTGTCAAGTTCCAAATTTATAACGAATATAGCGAATGTTTCAAGATCTAGTTAGTCTGTGCAAGACAGGTAACTATAGCATAGGTAGGGAACTTTTATAGAGGAACTTTTTGATTTGAGATTTTTATGAAATTGCTAAGCAAAGGTCACATTTAAATTACTAAATAGTCAAGAGCAATATCATTATCCTTGCCAATATTCAACACTGAAAGCTCACGTTGTATGCCACGTGTTGTAAAGTTTTCATAAATATTGCAAAGTCCCGATCCACGCTTTCAGAAGCCAACTTTTCAGACATTCCATATTTCCACAGATAAATTATTCTAAGTATATTTATTCCTTATCAGTTGAACGTGGTTTGCATTATGTCTAACGCACTTGGAACGAATTCAGGGCTTGAATTTGGGGCAAAATTAAATGTACATAGAACATAAGCTTGCCTATCTGCTTGCTACCATGTCAAGTAGGTAGGCATTGAATTCTGCCACTGATCAGTAAACTAATATTCTGATAACAAGATAAGATAAGTATATGCCTGCAAAAATACATTGAAGGCGAAAAATAGTTCAATATTTCTTAACATGGGACAGTCTATGTTAATAATTCTATAATTTACTTCAGATCTCCATGTTAGTATTCCAAATACATTGATGCTCGTGATTAATTCATAACAGGTTTATACTGTGTTTAATCATCTGATGTGTGCAATAAAGAATTATACATTTTAAAAGCCCAGAAATCCCTTCTCAGGAAAACTTTGATAGCAGGTGTAAACATTTGATTAGGTTAGGTCAGATTGCCTACTTACTTACTACTAGGCATCTTTTCATTTAGTTATTTTATATGTAAATGCTTAGCCCACTTTAACGAAAACATTAGTAGGTCCGATACTTTAAATGGTTGGCCCCTAATAATCTAAGTAGCAGGGCAATAATCAAACTAGCCTTTCCATAGAAATGTTGTATAAGCCGTAGGTCTAACCCCATCCCAATAATTTGTCCCATAGGTCCATTTTTTTATGATTTTGCTTCTTCTAACTTTCGTTCGTGGGATCGAACGCCAGGTCTGTTGTCAGGGACCAGCGATCCATACGTGAAGTTCAAGGCGGCTGGGCGTTTGCTGCACAAGTCCAGAATAGTCTATCGAGACCTAAATCCAGTGTGGGATGAGTGCTTCACAGTGCCTGTTGAAGACCCGTTTCAGCCGGTGCAGATAAAGGTAAGCCCAACAGGGTTATTTTATATCTAACTCACACTGAGACTCACATACTTGTACATCCAATAAATAGTATATAAGGTGTCATTCTACTTTCGATCTGCTTTCTCGCTCTGACCTTAATTTTGTTGTTTGTTATTCTTTATGGTACACACAAATAAACAATTACAAAAAGGCAGAACTAAATGACATTGTACAAAGGCGAGCTTAACCCTAAAAAGAGTTTTCTTCCAGCAAACCTTGAGCTATTTGATGTTTTTCTAAGGAAGAATTGTCAATTGTTTTTGAAAAGAAAGGACCAGAATTGGGCTTCTGATATCGAATTCAATTTTTAATAATAATAATAATAATGCTGCTGGACATTTTTCACACAGCGTCATCTAGCCCCAAACTAAACAGACCTTGTATTATGGGAACTACATGACTGATATACTACTAATATACTTTTTTTTTGTAAATACATACATATTATACATAGAAAAACACCCAGACCCGGAACAAATATTTGCAGATCTTACAAACATTCGTCCCGTGACAGGAATCGAACCCGCAACCTTCTGCGTCTCAGGCGGACCTTCGCCCACTGCGCCACAGAGTTCGTCAATTTTTGAATGCAAACAAAGTCTATAAAATTGAATGTTATACAAGATATATATTTATTTTCTAGAATTGAATTATCAACCGTCTATTTGACGTTTAATAATAAACAGCCGTGAACCTTATTCTTTTTTTGAAGTCGGTTACAAAGGGGTTGATGACAAATACCTAAATAATGATTAGCCAGATAGCCCCCTAGTTTACTCAATTATTTTAATGATTGCTACGTGTGATTATAACCTCAAATAGACTTGTACCTCAACTACGAATAGAAGTACTACCACTACGTTTTAATAAATCTAATAACAGGTTAATAGGACTAATGATCACCTTTCATAATGAGAGTGAACGTTTTTTAAAACGTGATAAATGAATTATAAACAAACTCTTTCATTAAACTTAGTGCAAACAAACTATATTAAGAACTAAGTACTTGCATGGCAAACACATAAAGATAATTGTATTAAGGTGTTTGCCATAATACATAAAGATAACATTACACCGTTACTTACACATCTGAACACCAGCCACCCTAAAATCAGTTTCCCTGTGGAGCGTGAGCAAAACAAAACTCTGCCTTTTCTAGATGTGTTGGTCAAGCGAGAAACTTCAGGACGCTTCTCACATTCGATATACCGCAAACCAACACATACAGACAGATACCTTAGAGCTGACTCTCACCACCATCCAGTACACCTCGCTTCTGTACCACGCACTCTAATAAATAGAGCTCTTAGGTTGTGTGACCCACAATACGTGGATGCTGAACTGTCACATGTGAAAGAGGTGTTAGAGAGAAACGGCTATGGTTGGAGACACAGTTTTCGGATCGCAAACACGTCTATGAGGTCACGCAAGGTATCGGTAGAGAGAGAGCTGTAGCATACTTACCATTTGTTAAGGGAATAACAGATAAAATCGGGCACGTCTTACGTCGTAAGTACAGCATAAAAACGATATTCCGACCCCTGACACAATTGAGACAATTGCTACGTTCTCCCAAGGAAAGATACCCATTAGGTGTCCCCGGTGTCTACAAGATTCCTTGTGACTTCGGTAAATGCTACATCGGCAAGACAAAACGTAACATTTCTACAAGGATCACCGAACACATACGCGCTGTGAAGAACTTAGATATCAACAGTTCCGCCATAGCAGAGAATTCGCTGGTCGCTGGTACGACGCACTATATCCGTTTTCATAAAGCCCGGGTCTTGGCAAGAGAATAGTTTTTCGTTCCTCGCAAGATCCGCGAAGCTATCGAGATAGGTCGTCTACCAAACTTTAACAGAGACCGTGGATGGGCTCTACCCCCCGCCTGGAAGTCATGTCTGTATGGACTGCATGATAACGCGGGAGTCGAATCTGACATTGCCACAGTGAGCGTAGTCTGTCTGGCTCCTCCAGCAATAGGTTATGGCGACGACGTGAGCTGTAGCGTAGACGATGTAGCACCCCTACCACCAGTAGTTACAGTAACGCTAAGAACACAATCGCCCCCTCCACTCGCGCGCCTTTATAACCGCGCACAACGTGCGGCAGCGCGTAGTTCACGGCGCGACGCGGAAGGAGAAAGTCGCAACCACTCACCCTGATGAAGACTCTCGGAATGAGTCGACACTTAGTCGGTGCCTTCACCGATAGTGCAATACGTGAAAAATCCCGTTTTTACAATATGAATAGTCAAGTTCACGATAGTTTTTGCCATATATACCTACGTGAATACTAATATAATGTCTATACTTATCTCAACGGCAACCGCGATATGAATAAATGTATGCAGACAAATAAAATAATAGGTACGTATATGCCTGTTTTAAATGGCAGATATAAGTTGAATCCTATCTCACTAATATTATAAACGTGAAATTTCGTAAGGATGGATGTTTGTTACTCTTTCACGCAAAAACTACTGAACGGATTTTGATAAAAATTTATAGTAATATAGCTTAATACATCAGAATAACTCGTAGGCTACCTTTTATCAGGGAACAAAGCGGGCGAAGCCGTGGGCAGAAGCTAGTGATTCAATAAATAAATAAATAAATGTATTCGGTAACACCATTACTGGGTACAACTTTTTTGAGGTTTTTTCTGTATTCACATGAAATTAATATGAAAAAAGTATTTAGCCTGTGTCTCATTCTAACTATAATCTGCTCTTCATTTCGTCCTAATCAGATTCAAGAAGATTAAATAAATAAAATAAATAATGCTGGACATTTTCACACAGCATCATCTAACCCCAAACTAAGCAGAGCTTGTATTATGGGAACTAAATGACTGATATTCTACTTATATAGGTACATTTTTTTTAAATACAACACCCAGACCTGAGACAAATATTTGTCCCGTGGCGGGAATTGAACCCGCAACCTTCTGCGTCTCAGGCGGGCCTTCGCCCACTGCGCCACAGAGATTATTAGTAACAAACATCCCAATATCCAAACTTTGACATTTATTAATTTTACACTATTAATTACATGACATTTAATTTTAGTATGTTCATTTCTTGCCTTCATGTACATATTGAGAGGTCTTAAAATGATATAAATAGGTACATACATTTAATTTAAATTAATTCAAATAGTCAAGTAACATCCAAAATATGAAAGTATTAAATTAGTAGGTGCATGAATCAAGCATTTAAGAAAATAATTAAATTAGGTCAAAATACGGAGTCAAGAAAGAACACGGCTCTTTCCTTTAACTTTAAATTCTATAATTAAGTACCTACTTGTATAATTTGCTGTTGTGGCTGCAGGATTAAATAAAATGTGAACTTGAAAAAAACTAAATAACACTCTTTTATCACGCACTAAAATAAATAAAAAAGAATTCCACTACCCACCTATGGCTCCACCATTAGACCCTCGTAACCAAGCCCAATTTATTGCACTCGTCAAAACGAATCATATGAACTCCAGGGGTTTACTAGTAGGCACTGAAGAGCTTCACTATCCACCTCCTGGCTCCATCATCAGATCAGCTCCAAGAAATCATAGTATTGTCATCCGAACTACATATACCTACTTAAAAAGTTTCATTTCGATACGACAATAAGAAGAAGGTTAAAATTGTCTACCGAGATTTGAATATATTGTTTCTAAACAAATACATTTATTCATACAATTATTTACAAGTTTGTATATACAAAAAATACAGATGAAACATCTAGCTATCTAAAGTCCGTTGCAAGCGATCTATAGATAGCTCAACTGATTCAGATCACTACCAGACGGAAGCGTTTCCAAAATACTGGCCGCATTGCCACGCTGAATGGCATTGTTTCTTAGTTACAAGTGAAGCTAATATAAGCGTGTTCAAAAAACCTTAACTTTTCCAGGTTTTTGACTACGACTGGGGTCTTCAAGACGATTTCATGGGCTCCTGTCAACTAGACCTCACGGCCCTGGAGCTCGGCCGGACGCAGGACCTAGTGCTGTGCCTGCAGGACGCCGGCAAGCCGACCCAAGACATGGGCGAGATCGTCATGAACGTCACGCTCTGGCCCAAGTCGCAGGAGGATAAGGACCAGGTTAGTGCCACCTCTTGTCAAGCCATGGTTCGCTGGTATTTCCAACGTTTAATACCTAGTTACAAGAATTTATAAAGTCCCAAAAATGTAACCTCGGCGGGACTCGAACCCGTGACCTCCCGATAAGGACCAGGTTAGTGCCACCTCTTGTCAAGCCATGGTTCCCTGGTATTTCCAACGTTTAATACCTAGTTACAAGAATTTATAAAGTCCCAAAAATTAAACCTCGGCGGGACTCGAACTCGTGACCTACCGTTTGGTAAGCCGTTTGGTAGCAATACCAACTAAGCCACGAGATTTTTAGGTACCAGTCGGTCGAAATTCTTGGCATAATATCGGCTAGAAGCGCCGACCATACCTACAGGGGAAACTTTGCAACCCAAGGCTGTTCAATTACTAAAGTTACATTTAGTACAATTATTGACGAGAGATGTCGCTTTGCCTAATAGGCAAAGCGAATGGAGGCTTATTCTATATTTCAACGATGAGGTTAAATATTTGGGATAATATAATTTATAAATTCTTGTAATTGCCCCTATACTAGATTATGGTTAACACATTAAAAAACAAATAACCTTAATAAATATGCAAATATAGCCTCTGCCCACGTCTTCACCCGCGTGGTACCAGTGCCATTCTAGGTCGCAAACTGTTCAAAAAACGAAAGTAAACAAACACGCCCACAACTGATTTCTCCATAATGGACATCCTTAGATACATACTCAGCCCGTAGGTCTTTGAGTTAGGAATTGGATTGAACCATTTTTCATTCAATCAGTTCAGCCGTTATGATGGATATACCTATTACATTGCATACAGTTTTCGAGTCGATTTTAAAGCGCATTGAAAGACTGCACCACAATGATTCTCATCTTTGGTCATTAGGCCCTTTTAAAGGCTAACAAAATACTTTAGCCACGTAGGACAGGACCTCTTGTCGTGTCATGGTTGCTTGGTACTTCGTACAGGAAAAAATATATTTACAATACGCGCAATTAATATGTAACTTGGAGAGTCAATTCCAAGATGCATTGAGTGAAACTGGTTCTTACACCATTAAGGCTTCAGTCCGGAGATAAGCAGCGACAGCTACAGGTAACAATGACAAGAAACCGTGGTAACTGTTAATAAATCAGTGCCTTAGCTTTTTTTAGTTTTACTGGAAAAGTAGCAATCCCTCAAAAATAAAACTTTTATGGGACCTATTCATATATCAACAAAATAGGTAATCAACAAAATCAGTTAACAATTGACAAAGTTGATACCTATCTTTGCCAATTGTTAACCGATTTTGTTGATTTTGAAAAACGAATTGAGAACCTTCTCATTTTTTCGAAAAATGTGTCGCTGTCGCCTGTCGCTACCGCTTGTCGCCGGTTACAGACTCAAGCCTTTATGGTTAGAAAGCCATTTCCAAGGCCACCATGCATACCTCAGCCGTTTCACTGATCAAACGCTGGGTGACACGAACTCGATATGGGCACACTTTATCTCGTTTCTACCTATGCTACCGTGACACATGATATTGCGTACGTTCCTTTGGAGATCCCGGAGCCCCTTGAAATGCATCGAGGCCGGCCACCGGGGGGGTTTTAGTGAGTCCACGAGTCCGTGAACCTCACATAACCCTATCACACCCTCAATGTGGTAGGGTATCTGTCAGCAGATTTCCCCCTCGTCACCAAAAAAAAAAAGGTGCATGGTAGTAATAACATTGCATGTAGTGTAGAGTAGACTACACCACACCCATAATTGTTATGGTAAGCATCCAACATGTCACGTTATCTCCCGTGACGTTCGCGTTAAGTGAATGAATGGCTTTAGTCATTACACGAGTTTTTGCGTCATCAAATGCATAAAATAGTTTAAAAAATTGCTTATGATAACATTCCTATATTATGTAAGTAAAATACTTGCCTGTTTCTAGCACCGTTCTCCAAACACACTATGTTACTACGTTTTGTAATAATCTAATAGACGTAACCAAGTGTTCTATTTGTTCTTAAGGTTTCTAAAAATGAGTATGAGTAGATATGCGCTCAAATCCCATGGGCGTTAAACAGTGAAACGCAACGCAGACATTCGTCAATCGAATGGACGAAAATCTGGTAGTAACTGGCCACTCATCAATAAATTTATAAGGCAAAGGGCCGTGTGGCGCCTTGCCGCGCCTTGCCGCGCCGGCACGCTACGCTAGCTATTCCGAGCTTATTTATCGATATCAGAATAACGCCTAGCTACATAATTCACTGAGTTTTTTTATGCAAACTTCTTCTTTGCGCTGCACTCCTGGTGTAATTCTGGAAAATCCTTCAGTTCACACACCTACACACCAAAAGGAACATACTTAAAACAGGGTATCTTACTTACTCGGCACTAAACTTTGACAGCTCAGTGACAGGTTTCTACATATTGTATGTACCTAGGTATGTAACTCTTGGGTGTTTATTTACTTAGTGCATAGCTACGGGCATATATGTACCTACTTAGACACGGATTATCTACAAATGCAAACATTGACAGTAAGTCATTGGTCAGTCCTCTACAAAGTGTTGCACCTCTTTTTACCCGACTAATGGGGGACCGGTAATGTTTTTCGGATGTATGTATGTACCTATGTCTGTTCCTTTGGCTCTCGCTGTAGATTAAACGGTTTGATGGACTTTGATAAATCAGATGTTATTGGATTCGTCTTGATCACGAACCTCTTGAGTTTGGGTCTATGATTCGTTTTAATGAGTTTAATAGATTCCGCTTCATGTCGAGGGTCTGATGATGGAGCCAGGAGGTGGATAGTAGAACTCTTCAGTGGCTACTAGTAAACCCCTCGAGTTTGGGCATATATACCTAATTCGTTATGAAAAGCGTGTTTTTTAGATTTATTTTTTAACTACATATTTATTTATATAGAGGTATGTTGGACAGTCCTGCTTCCAGTAGTATTTTTATAAAGATACGTATTTTATGTTAAGTTTTACGTCTAAACTCCAAAGCGTAAGATGATCTCGCAAAAGTCCTTTCTAAACGCATTTCAAGGAATCTATTTTCCACATATCCCTAGGTCTACTATTCGTTGATTGTCAGTTATAAAATCAGTCGGTCAGTCAGTGTCACGCACATCGATTTTATATATTTACGAGTAGAAGAAGATAGATAAGAAGACATAAATCCTCATCAAACAAGCATGAAATGACTAATGTACCTATATGTATTACATACTCATTACGACATATATGCACGGAATAGTAGGTAGTTATTATGTGTCTCGATTAGTAATTAGGTATGCACGAGGTACCTATATTAATTCAATGTCAAGGCAATCACAATACAATGACAATGTTCTGGGTATTTGGTTATGTATATGCGTTTACGCACCGAACTTGTAGGTAGTTTTGATTGCCAACTGGCATGCCGATTTAGCGTTCAATTAATACCTAATAATAATCTATACTAATATTATAAAGAGGAAAGATTTTTTTGTTTGTTTGTATCGAATAGGCTACGAAACTACTGGACCGATGTTAACCATTTTTTCACCAAATGAAAGCTAAATTATCAGGAAGTAGCATAGGCTATAACTTATTTTCAAAAAAATAGAGATCCATAAGAAAATTGCAATAATGTAACCCAAAGTAGCAAAATGTTGCCTATAAAATTTATTATTTGGCGTGCGCTGAGAAAACTATTGATGATACATAAAAATTATGTACTACATGATTAAAGTACTCATACCTACAAAAAAGTCTAGGAGGGAATATATCTTACTATCATAGTTAAGTCACAATAGCAGCTTTTGTGTTCTAAAATTTAATTAGATCGCCGATATTCCCACGGAATCGAAACTTTAACTTAAAATATTTTTTTAAATACTTATCAGGTTCAATAATAACATAGTTAAGTATTACTTAAGCATTGCTTAAAATGTAAGGATAAAAATAAAAAATATATACCTATCTATTCACCATGCTTTTTTTAAGTTTTTAGTTAATAATGTTAATGTTAATTAGGTAGTATTTTCATAACCATGATAGTTTCAAAAGTAATACCTATAAAAATACTTATTAAATAGGTACTTATTTGATGACCTCTGTGGCGCAGTGGGCAAAGGCTCGTCTGAGACGCAGAAGGTTGCGGGTTCGATTCCCGCCTCAAAAATATTTGTCTCGGTACTGGGTGTTTTCTATGTATAATATGTATGAATGAATGAATGAAAATACTTTATTGTAAATCTTAAACAAAAAACATAATAACAAAATCTTATACTAGAGAAAGTACAATGGGCGGTCTTATCGCTTAGAAGCGATCTCTTCCAGACAACCTTTGGATGGAGAGGATAGTAAGAGATTGTGAGAGTGGCGGTATATGTGGCGGAATATGTATGTATTTACAAAAAAAATGTATACAAGTAGTAATAAGCTTTGCTTACTTTGGGGATAGACGATGCTGTGTGAAAAAGGTCAAGCATTATTTATTTACTTATTGAATTTTAAAATACACGCAAAATATTTTATAGCAAAATCTAGACTTTTATCTACCGTACTTATTTCGTAGCAATTTCGTAGACTGCTACGATAACACTAAAGCCCTCAACAGCTGTTTACTATCAATTATTAATATACAAAAGAACAGCAACATTGTTTTGTTTGTGTTTAACCGACCAACCAGTTATTGCAAAAACATGACTGTACCTTACCCACTAACCTCAATAATTTTAGTTTGCATCAAGCGGCGTGGCTGCGCGCGCGTTCTTTTCACATCGTTCCGAAATAAACCTTGAATTGAATCGCGAATACCAAACAAACGTATCGACAGATACGGAACAAACCTGTTGAACGAATGCGGGGTAATTTGTGATTGTGTTCGTTTGTAGTTGGAAATAACGTCTACTGAATGAATTTGTAGCGATTTTTGCTAAGCAAGTGATGTGATGTAGGGTAGGTTCACCAGTTCTCGACCAATTACTAAAATTGTCAACTTCACGATGCGAAAAAAAATGTTGTAACATTTTTAAACAAAAGTCTGTTCAAGGTTACTTCTTATAGGTATATACTCTATTTTATTAATAAGTAAAGATTTTCGTTTTAGAGCCTTCAGTTATTTTTTTATATTGATAATAATAATCCATCTAGTTCCCGTCCAACTTTTTACCAGTTTTAGATCACTCCCGAAAAGAGGAATTCAGAAGGAAACGACTGTTTAATCTACAGCATTTACATTTGGTACATATCTGCGTTTTGCGACTCAGACTGCAAGCCAATTGCCGCACTAACTGGTTCGGTACATAATTATTGTACTCGAAAAATGTATGCGCGCATCAACATATTGTAGGCACTCAAAACGGTGAAGAAAAACATATCTCAACAACAAAAAACAAAGTCTCGAAAATAAAGGCTATTTTTCTAATACGATTTGACGCATCCGGACCTGTTTTTTGGACACCAGTAACAATTTTTTTTCGCTAGAAAAATTGAGTAAGTAAGTTTTGCTTTAAACTACCTGCGCCAAAAGGTCGAGAATAGGTAGTGGTCGGTTAACTGGCGAACCTATGGTGCAAACTCGTTTGAGTTTTGTGTTTTTTTTTTTCGTTTGTGCGCTACCTATGCTAATGGATGAGTGCCTATGAATCCACTCATTCCCCTCTCATTTTCTTAGACTAAGCTTTGATACTTTATTTCAAAAGGAATAACATTTTTGTTACCTCCTAAAAAATCCTTTCATTCTGAGACAGGTGTTCGTAACGGAATGAACCAGATCGTTAGCAAGATTTCAGTGCTAATTACAAAATCATGCTCATTATGTCTCGGTTCAAAATGTGCATTTAGTTATAAACCTAGTAGTGAAATACCGACCTAACTCGTAACTTATCGGTCTGTTGCATGCACGTTTAAAAGAATTGATAAAACTTGTATAGACACACACGATGTTTATGCGGTTATTCCCGATTCGTATACTCAGATAATTACTTTAATTTATTCATTTTTATTTTCCATACTATGATTCCCGTCTCGTACACTTGGGTCTTTAAGGTTGATGTACTTCAACCTGTACAAACAGGTTTGTAGCAATTGATCTGATATTAAAAGGGGTTCTTCCAGCATGTTCGTGTTGTGTGTAATGATTAATCAATGATAAAAGTGATAGAACAGAAACATTCTGACTTAGAAATAGGTTGATTTATATACTTCTGACATACATTATTAGCTTCCATTTTACATTTTCTGTGGGTTTTAAGCTGAATCCTAGTGAAAAAACAAAAACTCAAATTACAACAGCTAGGTACAGCAAAAAATAAAAGGTGATTTCCAAAATGGAAACATGGTTTGGTTAAAAAATAAATGGTGATTTTCAAAATGGAAACATGGTTTGTCGATACCGGTCTTTCAATTAGCCTCAAGTTTATAAGTTATACCTAGTAGGTAGGTACCAATTTTGTTTCATACGAATTACAATATACCTATCTACCTACGTCGAGAAGCAGTAAGAACGCTGGTAGCTAAGTGATCATTATCTGCTATGGTGTTCCTAATTGACAAAATTACCGCCACTTTGCGTAAGAAGAAACGCATCTTCCTACCTATGTCATACTTGAAAATAAACTGTAAAGTGTTTGCCATGGAAATTTTACGGTTGAGTAGAAAATTTATATCTACATAGATGATGCTCTATCATAGGTGTAAAATTCAAGATAGGTACCTACCTATCTTAGCTAACTAGTTAATAATATCACCTACAGCTATAGAGTACCTGAAAGTATATTTAAACTTACCTAGCAACTACTTACATAGCTCAGTTGAGCTATCTATAGATCATTTGCAACGGTCTTTAGATAGCTAGCTGTTTCATCTGTATTTTTTGTATATACCTACTTTTACATAGTTATATGAATACATTTATTTTTCATCCTGGAGTAGATAATACAGAGAACTTACAGTGTTTTTAAATGGTTGCTTAAATAATTATCAATAATATGATGCTAAAGGAAATAGACTACCTACCCAAATTTTTCTCCTATATATAGGTATGACGTAAGATAGTGCTCCTATCTGGAACAAGGCATACAGATGTAAACAAAGCCTTCTTACTAGAAACTACAGCTTAGAACTCTGTTTCATCGTAATAGGATCTAAAATAGTCCAAAAGGTTTCCATCAGACATGCCCATAGCTTCTAATACATGCTTTTCTGAATCGTATTCGGAGAACGTAAAGCTGGAAATTGATTAGACAGTCGACGTTGATTATACGGACTGTTGTTTCCAAAAATATCCAATCAATTGCTCCGCGATTCGCGAAAGTTTCAAACAAACTGAGGGAAACATTTGGTACTTGCTCAAATGCCGAGAATTTGCCGTGTGTTCAATCGCACTGTGCTCCAATATTCTCAGAACGTATTGTATTTAAAAACTATTGAACATTAAACAAAGTGGATCGTTTCACAAAATTATACCTAAGTATGTATTTACCTATAGCTATAGTCTAGAAAGAAGGTGAAGCTATTCAAATTGAGAGTGAAACTAGTTTGGTTCTTCTTTCGATAAAGATAAACGTTTCCTGTTCAGAAATGAAGTGAACAAAAGTATTGTACAAAACTAAATTAACAACATTGAAAGATCAGTTTCAAAATGTCAGACAATGAGAAAAAGATGAAGCATTTAAAGAGTCGCTTTATGAAAATGCAAGAGAAGCTACAAGATCATATGGAAAATATCCAAGATCAAGTCCAATCAAAATTTAGAGAAGAAGTCAGAAAATCGAAGCGATTCATCTCCCATCTATCCGAAGAAAAAAGTTCTACAGAGAGCAATAATAATTCTATAGATTGTGATAAAACTTCGATAGATTCTTTGAGAGTAGACACAGTTATACCATCGTTCGTGTTACAAGAACCAGATGCGATAGATTCGAAGCAACTATGCAATGATTTCATCAATATAGAGAAGAATAGTGTTTTGTATAGAAAGAGTCTGTCGGCAACAAATCTTGCGTACAATAATGATGATTTTGATGATACAAGGAACTCCAGTGATTCGTGCATCTCTTGTTTGTCTTCCAATGATGACAGGTAATTTTTTCACATATATTTTTATAATTGGTAACACTTACAAGCAAGCATGCATTAGTGCCTACATATTTAGCGATATAAGCGATATTTAGTGTAAACTAATAATAATTATGAATAGATAAGATAGGGGAAAACCACAACTGACTGAAAATTAGGTATCTGAATAATTTGTATAATTTTGGACGTTAATATCCTCTAAAAATAAATGTCATTATAAAAGAAAGTGTGTATTAATGTTTTTTTTTAAACTAAAAAAAATAATTTAATTATTATAAGTTTAACGGGTCTTTATCGCGTTTACCTTTTTTATTATTTTCCCGACGTTTCAACTGTATTGCAACAGCCGTGGTCACGGATGACTGGAGTCGCGAAAGTTTGAAAAAAATAATTAATTAGCATAGTACCAACCCACTACATAGGTACTTTTGATTGTTTTTCTTCCTACTGTTTCCGTACGAGTTAAAACTGCTTTCTGTGTAAAATATTTTTACAGTAAATCCCATTTTACTGCTATCGTAAAGTCAAGGGCAATATTTTCTTTAATCTTTTTTACAACATTACATAAAATCATAGATTTCAGTTTAGAATCCTAACTAAGATTTCAATGTTCATCCGCTGTTTTGTTTAGTTTTACGACTGCTACTTTGTCCACGTCAATAACGTTGATATTTTCAGCCTAGTATTATCAAATGAGTAAAAATATCTGCTCGTAAAAAATAATAAGTAACTTTGTACTTACTTATTTCAATATGTCATAAACACTCGTATCTTGCCATTGTGGTAACTTACCTCAATGGCCAAGGTATAGATATCGCCGATACTGAGTTACTTGTTATACCTAGTGTTAATACGAGTTATTTCGTATTATTACTTTCCAACTCCTGAATTTGCAAATGAGCCAATAAATAGTAGGCAATCTGTAAAGCGATTAATTTATTTGCTTTTCAAATATTTGTTTTTTTTTATTATAATTTTTGTACATATTCAATCTATAATTAGTATTGACTTAAACTTGCAGCGTCCTGACAGGCTTCTTTCCAACAGCTACTTTGATGTAATACCTAAGCTTAAGCACATTTGAGCATGAAAAAATCATATGTATATTCAAAATCTTGTAACAGAATTGTATAAAATTTATTTCCTAAAAAAGGTGTTATATTTAAGGATAAATAAATATTATTACCGCATTTTCATGAACCACGACAGAGCTGACTTCAGACCCCGTGCTGGCAGCCTCCCAGGACCTCAAGTAGACATACCGACCGCTACCAACACCTGCACGGAGATCATTGAGAGGATCGGAAACAGGTTTCCAAAACTGAAGAGCGAAGGGAACAAGTTTCATAGGGTACTGAGTAATAATGATACGAGTATTTTGACGTTGGTGCAATAACCGCATGACCACTAACTCTGAATGACTTTTCCTTGTTTATCAAAGTTATGGGTAACAGCCAAGTAACCCATGGCTTTGATATCGCGATTAATTTCGGTGATGGGAATTGAAATTCAATTTGTTAAACACATTCAAGGGGTTTGGTAACCGTTTGGTCCGTCTGGTAGAGATTTGGATCAGTTGACTTATTATGTTTCATCTGAATTTTTTGTATATACTATATTTGTCTTTTACTGTTAACTAATCTGAATTCTTACTTTTGACTTGTAGAGATAATTTTCGTTTTTTTAAGTGCTCTGTTGCCATGAATAAATTACCGGAAATATTGTTTTTTGGGTCACTGCCATTTTTGGTGGTTTACCTTGTAGTTTACAAAATTACGTGTATAAGTGTGGCTAAAACTTGTAGGTTAGTGGTGGATACCTTAGAAAATAGTTAAGCCAATGTTATGAATGTAATCATTATGTAGGTACTTACTTACGTAGTTAATATAACATTTTAAATTCCAACACATTACAAATCTCCAACTTAAGCTTATTAGCTTAATGGAAGAATCTTACCAAGTGAATCCTATCCTACTCCTACTAATATTATAATCGCAAAAGTTTGTGGGGATGGATGTTTGTTCCTCTTTCACGCAAAAACTACTGAACGGATTTTGATGGAACTATACAGTAATATAGCTTATACATTAGAATAACACATAGGCTACTTTTTATCCGGGTACCACGTGAACCAAGCCGTGGGCAGAAGCTAGTATATTAAAACAAGTCGATGACGGAGTAGCATAAAACTTATGTATTGGCGGATCATACACAATCTATTAATTAAGTACTTGTCTCCTGATTTCTGCTATGGTTCTAGCATCGATCGCATACCTTTACCATGTTTACCTACCTTCGCATTACTCTTGTTCTATTTTGATTCCAGTACCTGCTCAAAAACACAAGACTGAGCGATGTCAACAAACGGCTGAAGGCGCAGATATGGAGCTCCGTGGTGACCATTGTGTTGGTGGAAGCGAAGAATCTGCCAGCGATGGATCTGGACACTAGGTCCAGCGATCCTTATTGTAAGTTTAGGTGAGTTGAAGGGATCTCTTGAACGGTAATCACAAATTGGAAGATAGAACACCCCATCAGAATCATTGACAAGTTGTATTTTTCAAACTTTCGCGATTAGATAACATGATTTATAAGTTTTACGGGTCTTAATCGCGTTTACCATTTTTATTATTTTCCCGACGTTTCGTCATCCGAAACGTCGTACGCAATACAGTCGAAACGTCGTAAAACGTATAATTATGAAATCGCAAAAGTTTGAAAAATACAACTTGTCAATGATTCTGATGGGGTGTTCTATCTTCCAATATGTGTAAAACTGTAGTTTGTGTAGTGGCTAGCAACCAGGAAACCGAATTTTTTCCTCGCGCAGTATAATCGAATTGAATTCCATAACAATTTGAGAAGATTAGATGGAGATTTTGTAAATAAACCATTCTATGTGCATAAAAACCTCTGCGGAACAACTCACTCGTTTTTTCACCTTTTTCAGCAGGCTCCGGGTAAACAAATATGAACCCTTAACGAATAAAGTCAAACTTATATTTCCAGGTTAGGCAACGAAAAGTACAAGAGTAAGGTAGTGTGGAAGTCCCTCCATCCATCTTGGCTGGAGCAGTTTGATCTGCATCTGTACGATGATCAGGAACAGATCCTAGAGGTCACGGTTTGGGATAAGGATAAGCAGACGAAGGATGACTTTTTGGGAAGGTAAGGAATTCATGACTGGCTACCGCTGAGTAAAGAACGTAGTTTGACGACCGTACAGTGAATCGATGATTGCAACAGTTATGGAAAGTAGGAGGTTACCTAAGCAAGACAGTTTTTGTGATGGATATTCTCAGTACGGATCAATATTATAAGTAAAACTAATTATTTTGTTAAATTCAATGAAGTATTTCTGTTCACATATATATCGCAACTATATTTACAACCTATGCTTTCAAATTACCACGTTTTTTTAGTGGTTGAGTAAAGGCAATCGCGTTTTCATTATTCTCAATAATAACATATTAACCAATAAAATATTTATTCAGAGCTTGAGTAGCTTGTGGATTAAACTAGAATAAAATCAAGTAATCAATGGTAATGGTTGTTGCAACTCTATTAGATACTGTATTTATGTTTTAACAAACTGAATTGAATTGCTTTTGCTTGGTTGTAGATGTGCAATAGATCTATCAGCGCTGGAGAGAGAAAAGACGCACAGCATGTGGAAAGATCTAGAAGAGGGAAATGGCTCCATATTCCTGCTCCTCACAATCAGCGGAACCACACAGTCTGAAACCATTACCGACTTGACTAGCTATAAGGAAAACAAGAGGGATATTGAGATCATTGAAAGGAGATACGTAAGTAGTCTTACTTACTTAAATCCTTCTTTCTTCTTCTTTTTAGCCATATTCATCCTTTAAGGTGTAGGCCTCCCTTATATGATGCCATTTTATTCGGTCTTGTGCGGTCTCCATCCATTTCACTACAGCTGTTCTTCTGATATCGTCTTACGCATTTGTGGTCTGCCCTGTGGGCGTATTCCATCCCATGGCCTCCATTCGGCCAGTGCTTTGCACCACGAGCCTTGTTTTCTGGCCACGTGACCAGCTCATTGCCACTTAAGTTTCGCTTGATGACGTCTGTGATTTTAGTCTATTCCCTAAGCCAGTCATTCCTTTACCGGTCTCTCAGCGTCAGACTACCATCCCGTCACCTACCATCTTCCTCACTTAAATTACTATTGACTATCTCGGTAGTGCGTTGGACAACCACCGAGTGCGGGTTCGATTCCCATGGGTAACTACCCATTACACAGGATTCCCTGTATCGTGGGTATAAGTAACTCTTATACCCACGAGAAGATAATCTAACGATGTGATCAGCAAACTAAAATATTAACACCCAGTTGACATTATGGGTATACCTATAAATAGCTTTTTTAGACACTCAAAATAAAGCTAACTCTGTACCAAAGACCAAGTTAGTCTGACAGCCTTAGTCATTTCGGTATTTTGATCAATTCATTCATTTTTTGTTTGGCTTTTTACTTTTTGGAGGAGGGTGCTAATATTCGCGACACAGTTTTCAAACTTCTGCGGATATTACCGTTCTTTCCAGTTTTGTATGTTGTTTTTGACCCAAATAAATATATTTTGATTTTGATTTGATTTGATTTTAATTCAATTTCTTGTATCTTTGGCTTCGTGTCAGCCTACCTCATCATCATCATCATCGTCAGCCTATATTAGTCCACTGCTGGACATAGGCCTTCCCTAATGAGCGCCATAGCGCCCTGTCTTCAGCTTGCCGCATCCAGCATTTGCCTGCAGCCTTTCGCAGATCGTCATCCCACCTGGCCGGAGGGCGTCCTACACTACGTTTGCCGAGTCGCGGTCTCCACTCAAGAACACGTTTACCCCAGCGGTTATCGGTTCTTCGCGAGATATGACCGGCCCACTGCCACTTCAGCTTGCTAATTCGTTGAGCTATGTCGATAACTTTGGTTCTCTGACGGATGTATTCGTTACGAATCTTATCCTTCAGAGAGACTACGAGCTTAGCTCTTTCCATAGCTCGCTGAGCGACTTTGAACTGGTGGACCAGCCCTATCGTGAGTGTCCACGTCTCAGCTCCGTAGGTCATGACGGGTAGGACGCACTGATTGAAAACTTTCGTTTTCAAGCATTGCGGTATGGATGACGAGAAGACTCCACGTCAATAACGCACAATAACGGGTGGTTAGCCACCCGTTATTGTGTTTAACTCAGGCTTTATTCATAAATCGCCAATCGTCTATAATTTTATCGGCACCATAACTATAGCACTGTCCTTTTCAAAAACAAAATACAATTGATGGTGGCAAAAATACAATAATCGAGCAACATTAAATTTGGGACACATCCGCGTTTTGCAAGTTGATAGGTTAATGCGCACATACCTAAATATTTCGAGAAAACAAAAAGTCGCAAAAAAACAGAGAATTGTTAATTTATAAAATGTTTCCAGCAGCGGAAATCAGAATCTCACTTGTGTCTCAGCCAGCCACTCGTCCATTGCGCTATTGAGGTTAGGTTGAATTGAGTTTGCAGATTCGGTCTCACCGAGGTTAATATGTTTGAGAAATTATAAAATTTTAGGTTTAGTTGAGTTTAGCAAGAAGAATTCTATAGAGCTTAGCTTAGCAGCACCAGTCTATATTATTTTGTTTTAGGCGTGGTTTCGCCTCAACGAGCAATCAGCTGGTGTTGGCTGGCTCTGCGTAAAGGTGTACGGCGCTAAAGGCTTAGCGGCTGCAGATCTTGGAGGCAAGTCCGATCCGTTCTGTGTACTTGAGCTGGGAAACGCAAGACTTCAAACACATACAGAATACAAGACGCTGACTCCGAATTGGATGAAAATATTTACGTTGTAAGTATCGCTACTGGGTTTGTTACTGATTAATATGGAATTTAAAATACACCTAAGCCGCACTTTACCTACATTTTTGGGTTTATAGGAAGTGCACTGAACCACGGACTCAAAACCGCGATAACATTATTAGCTTATAAAATTATATGTTCTAAAACGTTAACACATAAAACTGAAGATTGATGAATATTTTGATGCAATTAAACTTAATAAAGGTCTATGTATTTTTCAGTACAGTAAAAGACATAAGCGCTGTACTAGAAATAACTGTATACGATGAGGACCACGACCACAAAGTGGAGTTTCTAGGGAAGCTGGCGATACCACTCCTGACGATACGGAACGGAGAGAAGCGATGGTACGCGCTGAAGGATAAAAAGATGCGGGCACGGGCGAAAGGGAACTACCCGCAGATACTGCTGGAAATGACAGTTATATGGAACCCGGTGAGTGTTGTACATACTAAGAAACATAAAGAAGCCAGAAAGAACCAAACAAAGATGTGGGTTAGAGCTAAGTGAAACCACCCACAGATACTTATAGTAATAATCAAAATTAAATTATGAAGACAAGACATTGAAAATGTTTCTATTGTTTTAGTTGAAAGCAGCAATAAGGGCCGTCAATCCAGCAGAGCCAAAGTACATGCACCAGGAGGCCAAATTCAAAAGACAACTCTTCATAAGGAATGTGATGCGGCTAAAGGCTATCATCATGTGGTTTATTGAAGTTGGAAAGATTTTACAGTAGGTTTCTATATAGTATATACTGCCCACGGCTTCGGCCGCGTGGTACACGGATAAAAAGTAGCCGATTAAAGTAGCTGTTACCGAAGAAACGCGAATCGAGCGAATGCTCGACCGTTTGTTCGTCTAGCGGCCGCGGAAGTTTGGGGCAGAAGGGGCCAAATGCCCACCTAAAATCACATAAGTACCCGCCTACCAAACCAGGGTTGGAGATTGAAGGGGTGACCAAAGAAATTTGCCCCCTCCACGGAGTACTTCCGCGGTCCCTGTGTTCGTCGACTTACGTGCAAAATTGGCCTTCACGAAAAGCCCTTTTATTTTAACGGCTATCTATGTTTATTATATGCATGTGCTGCGAGCATTAAAATGCATTTCTACACTATTGTAGAAGTACATTTTAATGCCCGCACTGAGGACAGCGCTGGAAGGCTAATGTAATGAGACGAACGAAAATAAATGGTTCAGCAGTTTTATTAAAAGAGTGTGTATAAATTATAATAATTATAAATGCTATCTCCCTAGCTAAGTATTTTAAAAAGTTGGTGACTCCATCGCTGAACTACTGCTTGATAGATACTACTGGTAATGTCATGGTTAAAATAGCTCATCCGTTGACTTACCAGATTTACTATCTAGTACTACTACCTACTTAAATAACTTGGTAGTCCTACTGGTAGTGCTATGGTTAGAAAAAAACCCATGGGCTTACCAGACATTATTGGTATTGGTTCACTGTGATGTTTAGTACAAACTTAGAAAAGAAGATAAAAAAATAGTTTTCTTAAATTTCAGAGACTGTTTTGAATGGGAGTCAAGATTGCTATCGGGTTTTGGTGTGATGGTGTGGCTTGCGTTCTGCTACTACTATGAAATGTGGATGATGCCGTTCCTACTATTGGTTTTCTTTCTGCGGAACTGGCTTATTTATCGACTAACTGGTAAGATTTTGTGAATCATTGACATATTCTGGCTAATTGATATTTAAAAAATCATCGATTTTAGTTTCTATGTTATTTTTGCTACAATTCCTTTGTTGAGTCCCTTTTATTTAGCTAATTTTTAAGAAATGAAAGCATTTAAATAATTCTACATAATTACATATAAATGACTTCATTTCTTAAATATTGTCTTGAAATTTATTAATTAATTAGTGGTGTTATATTTTTTTGGTGAAATCTTTCATTTGTTTTTTTTTTATAATAACACCATTAAAATAATTCTTTGTTTTTATTATAAATTTTATTTTTGTTTATAGTACGGTTGAAAGTCATTAAAAGAACTTCAAAAGGTAGTCCCTGGGAGTTTGTTTCTAAGTTATTTACTAGTAAGTTCATTAGCTTTATGTTGTCTTAGTTGTATGCATGCTTCACGTTTTCAAAACTTGTAGGGCTTTATACATTTAAGATTTGTGATTTTTTATTTCTTACTGGGAAATAAAACAATATGAATTGCCACTCTATGTTTGTGACTCTTTCTTGAAACATTTGAGCCAAATATTATACATGATTTTTAGGAGGAAATCCTTTATTAGTACCCGTTGATGATGAAGACTTATTGGCTGAAGAGGATGACGACGAAGAAGGTGATAAGGTCAGTAAGATTAATATTTTTATAAAACAATTATCACCAAGCAAATTGCAACGTGTATGACTAATAGGGAAAAATTAACACATATTGTAACAATTAAATTTTAATGCTCAAAACCTTGCTTAAATAAATAGGCTGTGTCATTGGCTTCTGTTTCAGGAAGAAAAAAAATCTCTCAAAGAAAGGCTTCAGGCTATACAAGAAGTAACACAGACTGTACAAAACGCTATCGGCTACGTTGCCTCTCTTGGAGAGGCAGTAAAAAAGTAAGCAAACAATACGACGCAAACATTTCAAAGAGATCTCCATTTAGTAATGAAAATAAGGATTACGCTTTGTTATTTTAAAGAGATAGGAATAAATAGGAGAATAGTAAATTACGTGGTATAGTCGTAATAATATTCTAAAAAGAAGGAATAAATGTTTAATTTCTTGTTTCAGTTTAATGAACTTCACTGTGCCGTATTTAAGCTATTTGGCAATAATAATGTTGTTTGGAGCTATGTTGATTTTATACGTGATTCCATTAAGATATTTGCTGATGGCGTGGGGTACGTTGATCTACATTTTGCTATTAATTTAATAGGTTTACTCTATAGAAAGCTAATAAATTTGAAATAAATGTTTCAGGAATTAATAAGTTTACGAGGAAAATACTTCGACCACACACAATACCCAACAATGAGGTGCTGGACTTACTATCGAGGGTGCCAGATGATGAAATATTGGTAAGTATGGAGGAAAACAATGTTTTAAAGAAATACAATAACATTATAAAAAATACTTAGTACCTTTTACTTTGTATCCTCACTGATCACAAGTTAAATTACAACTGATACACCGTCCTCAAACTGTAATAGAGTTTATACAAGCCTACGTACCTTATCAATATGTGTAGGTAAGTTTAAGCTGGAAAGGATGTTTCCTTTCCAGCTTAAACTTACGTACACAACTTACGTACACCCTTTAGTTAATATAATTATAAACTTTTATAAAAATATAATGTAGCTGATATTTTTTTAAAATAAAACTCTGTCGTCAGCCGTCCGTGTACCAAGTGCAGTGTAAATGAATCCGCGGTAACAAGATACATTTTAAAGAAACGTTGGATATATATAGAGAAGATATACATCGTATTTATTTTCAGTTGGACTGCCGAGAGCTGAAACCCCATGCACCAAGTGATCGTCGTGATGCGAGGAAGAAGCATAAAACTTCGTAACACACAACGCTCAGGGTCCGAGAACGGATCAAGAAATACATCTCCAGATATGGCAATAAAGATAGGTAGACTAGTGTTAATAACTAGATAGATTTATAAAATCTCATCTGACTTCCACTTGCTAGCAATAATTTTAAAGCCGAGTCTAGCGCTGTCATACCATGATGATGATGATGATGATGAGGTAAAGAAACTCAAAAGTATTTTAAAAAATCTATATAAAATAGTCATGACAAGAACGTAACATTTTAAGAATCTCTTTCCAAAAGTGAATATAAACGCGACGTGGTAAACTACAAGCAGAGTTACATATATTGTGGATGCTTAAAGATCACGGTAAGTAGGTAGTACGCCTACAAAGAAATGTACCAATCTCTTAAAATTTTCTTTGATCTGAATTTGTTGGCCCAAAACTACTTGGTTGTTCTCTTACAAAAGCTATTTGTGTGGTGTTATTGATTGCGATATATATATTGCGAGTATATTGTAACTTTAATATAATTTGAACAAGTGAATAAGATGTGTAGGTAGGTAGGCTAAGTCTAGCTAGACAAAATGTCGTGATACCTGTGATTTAGATCGATCTGAGTTGTCCGAAACAGTTTAAAAAACAAAAACACCAAATAATTTACATTTAGGTTAATTAGGCCACAGATATAATAATATTATATCCACTAGTATTTAGGTGCAGTAATTTGCTCGGGATTCCTGGATGGGCATCTTATGATGACAGATGGTAATGTCTCTTCCAGTGTTTTTTATTTCCTAGTTTTTGGTAGGTACTAGGTTACCTACCTAGTAACAGAAATATCTATAGTTTTTTCTTTCTAATTTATGACGTATTTTAGACATTCATATTGTAAAAACGGGAATTTTCACGTACTGCACTATCGGTGAAGGCACCGACTAAGTTTCGACTCATTCCGAGAGTCTTCATTAGGGTGAGTGGTTGCGACTTTCTCCTTCCGCGTCGCGCCGTGCACTACTGTGACTACTATTTAGTATTTTAGACATGATTTTACGTTTAGTAGCCACCACATATTTCTTATCTGTTTAGTTAACTATTTTACTAGTACTTATTTGAACACTGTGCGCTTATTTGTAGTTAAATAGGTATCTATGTAAGACTTGGATTACCTACCTATTTACCACAGAAACATAACTATTATAGAGCTAGGCTGAGAAATGCCATTTTGCAAAAAACACTGCGCTGTACCTACATAAAGAAGATATCCTTGCATTTATTAGACTAAGAGAATATTATATTTTTAGCATCGGTAGGTAGGTAGGATACCTATTTAACGATTTTTAATAAATTTTGTATATAATTGTTAGTTTTTTTACAATTTGTTAATGTTACCATGTTATCTAGGTATTACTACGGTGACATTTTAATAAATGAGTACCTACCTAAGTAGATACATATAAGCTCGTTTCAATTAATAAAATTATTATCATAGAATAAGACTGAGACCATCCTAATCCATAAAAGATTTAAGTTGTTTGTGGATTAAATGCACATTGAATAATTTAAGATCCAAAAAATATAGGTTAGTAATTTTAGTAGGTATAAGGAAGTTACGATTTAGGTAGAGTAT
Source organism: Perizoma flavofasciatum (assembly GCA_958496245.1). Classification (NCBI taxonomy): domain Eukaryota; kingdom Metazoa; phylum Arthropoda; class Insecta; order Lepidoptera; family Geometridae; genus Perizoma; species Perizoma flavofasciatum. The sequence continues at coordinate 6,417,866 of OY292442.1, forward strand.
TTTTCAAATTCCAGTTAGACTAAATTTCGCTTTTCTATTTGAATCTAATCGATCTATGTATTAATTCTATTTTAAACTTATGCACTAGATAAATAATTTCAGAGTGTATATTAATAATAGGTATCTACATAACTAGTTTCCAACTAATTTATTAATTTCTAGTCTGTCTATTTTCAAAAAACTTCAGTTTTTCATACTTATAGGTACACATCAAAAAAAGTTTGTGAACATTTTGAAAAGTTCTAGGTATCTTTTCCTTTTTATTTTAGTCGCTTTTCCAAACGTATAACCTATTTGATTTATTTAATTCATATTACACGTAAAACAATTAAAATGAAATGGTTTGCTTTTATACTAAATTTTGTATTTTTAACAAGGATACACATCGCTAAGTCTTATTGTTTTATAAAATTTACTTTTCAAAAATATGTTAACTTTTCAAATTGATCGCAAACATTTTTATTTTTATCTACGTAGGTAATCGTTTGTAGGTAGGTTTTCTAAGTATCGCACCAGCAAGCACGTCTCAATCTTGAAAACTAATTAGGTAATAAATAGTATTATACATTTTGGCACAGCTTTAATTATTTTAAAGCTTACTTAGACGTGTCTTACTTACTGACATTTTTTTATAGAAATGTGTAAATCACTCAATTAACTGACTGTGCATAGCACACGGGCGTGCATTGAGTAGGTAGCCTATGTGTAGGTTGGTGTCTATCTACCATGTTTTGGCAATAAATAAGTATTACTGTAGGTAGGTAGGTACCTACAGTGCTCGAGTTTTGATTGTTATGATATTTATTATTATGTAAGGATCCTGCTTAAATGAGAATGCACACTTTCAATTTAAACATATTTTTTGCATAACGTTGCTTGGTTGTCGTTATGAACAAACCCGGTAACTCGTTAAGTGAACGATAAAGGTAAACCTGTTGTTACCTTCTTCAGCATTTATAGGTAATTGTGTAATTAGTTAAGGCATTAAAAATCATCCGATCCTAAATGGTTTATTATACAATGCACAAAGATAAAAAAATGTTATAATATTAAGCTTTCATATTTTAAAATAATAAAGATTTTATGATTCTTTGATAGTTTTATTTTTTATTCTTTTGAGATCAGCAAATAAATATATGTAAACCATTTGAAGACATTTCTTGATAAAAGTACTTAATGGAAAAGCCATCCTTTATAAATATGTATACCAGATATTTTGAACCACGCTGTAGAAAATTATACAAACACACCTTTAGTTACTCGCCGATTGACGGTGACGTGCAACTCCTGAAATCTACTCACCGACAGAGGGCAGTGTTCACAATGAGATGGCAAATATAGCGTATCCAAGCCATGAAAAAAAAATTACCTCATAGTTGGCAGTTGGCAGCATTGGCAGCCGCCATGTTCCTCGTCCTCGCCTCACCGTCAATCTAATCTGACAGACATTGTCTTGTCACCCTCGGTGTCGTGCATCTAGATTTTCTGCCAGACTGCCAATTTTTCTCAAAACCCCTCAAAAAACAGCCACTATGTCTTCCAAATTGCTTGAGTACAAAGACACCATAGAGCGTAACCTCGCCGACAAAAGCAAGCCATGGACGAAATACTTCGAAATCGCTGAACAAAAAACCGGTGTCAGTCGAGTGTACCTATTCGTTGGTGAGTATTTCTTTTAGTCCGCGTTTATTTATAACCTTAGCGGGTTTTGACGTTCATTTTTCTTGTGCAGGTCTTGTGGCGTTCACCGGTTTATATTTAGTGTTTGGATTCGGCGCCGAGTTGATATGCAATACGATTGGATTCGTCTACCCGGCGTACATGTCAATGAAGGCTCTGGAGTCTCCCGTAAAGGACGATGATACAAAATGGCTTACGTACTGGGTGGTCTACGCTTGCTTCTCAATTGTGGAATACTTTTCTGATTTCATTGTTGGATGGTTCCCGCTTTACTGGTTGATAAAGGTCAGTGACACAAGGTCATTCAGTTTTTATGTTCAATTATACGCAGGTTCACCTACCTACCTACGTGTTTTGTAGCAGTTATCATGAGGCTGTGGTTATTATAGGTACAATTCATTCTAGTCATTTATTGTGGTTCATATCAATATCAATGCTGTCAGACACCTACTTTTAGCTCTGAACTTAAAATAGGAAATATTCATTGTAATATGACTATCAGAGCAAGGACTAAATTGATACAATTTTTCTATCTGACACCTGCCTGAACTGTATTTCATTACATTCTGTCTACTTATAAAATATAATGAAAATACACAATGCAGGCAAAACTCAAGAATTGTTTGGTATAAACTAGGTAGGTACGGAGAACATTATTCATTTGCATTCATTCATTACAGGTTTCAGCAAAAGTACAGGTTCAAGTCATTATTGTTCAGAATTTTCAGGACAGATTGAAAATTTAAACACAGGGCATTTAATTTCTTTGCTGTATTGAGTCAAAAAGATTAGAAAACTGATAAAATTCCTTCCTTGACTTTAAAATCTAAATGATATCATAGATGAAAAGATAATCCACACTGCTATCTTTGGCTTATTTCCAAAAAGTTTGTTAAAAAATAATAAAAGCTTATAAATATGTACCTACTCAAACTTATCTCATGGCTAGAATTTTCCTCAATACTTCACTAAAGATAGATTAAGATGGTTTTGTCAAGGAAGAAAAGCTAACAATTACTGCTCTCTTCCAGCAGACATAAAAAACTCAAAAAAAAAAAAAATTGCCTGACAAACAATTCCTGATTAAACTGCAGACATAATTAAAACTTTTTTTTTTGCCAATTATGTTGTAATTAGTATGTATGTATGTAGTTTACTTCTATTTTTTAAAGCTAGTTATTTTAGATTTAATTAATATTTCTCTTATTTGGTTATATACTCAAACACACTACCATTTCATCTTTTCATTACACAAAAGTTGCATGGAGGAAAACGCTAATATGCATTAAGTCCACTTATGTACTTGTTTTATCTTGTGCTATAAAGCATTTTCCATCAATTTAACTTATCATTTTTGTTATTTTTACCAGGAACTGTCCTACAATAATTTGTCCAAATCTCTTCCGAGTATGTTATCATAGTACAGAGATAAAACAGTAACTCACCACCCTATCTAAAGGTTCTGTTCCATTATCTGACACAGTAAATATCTCGTTTAAATGTTAACAGTTTGCTTATCTTTGGATCTAAATGAAATAAAGCCTAGTTATCTCCATTTTATGATCGGTGCACATATTTAACCTCTTATAATGGAGCCTTGATTCATTTTGCGGGACAAATGTAGTTCAGTCATTATGAAGATTAATGGCAATAAACATACATCCATACATTAGTAATATTAGTAGGAATGCATGAATGAATGAATAAAAATATTTTCTTTATATTGTACACCACAAGAAAATTACTAAAAATAACTGTACAATTGTTTATAACTCAAAGTACAATGGGCGGTCTTATCTCTTAGAAGCAATCTGTTTTAGACAACCTTTGGATGGAGAGGAATCTTAGATTGTATTAATGGTTGGTAGTGTATGCATTAATTTTAGTAGGACTTCAGTAGTTGTAAGATACATAACCTGGGGTTAAAATACTAATTCTTGTGTAATTAAGGCTCTACCGGACAGGATGAGCAATATCTTTGTTCCTGCATTAAACATTATTACCAATACATTCATAATTGGTGGGTATCATTTATTGCGAAAATTGTTTTAATAACATTACCTACTGTTCCCATATCTAAATATTTTTAGTTTTAAATTCATGTCGCACAATCGTGGACAGATCTTTATTTATAGAAAGTACATAATACTGGAAAAGTATATACTAAATTACTTACTTTAAATAAACTTACGCCTTTTCCCGTTGGAGTACGGCAGATATCCCGGATTTCCTATGCTATAGTCCTGGCATAGGACGTACCTCTTTTACTTAATTCACTTTCATCACATTTTTAATGCATGCCCATCAGTTTAGGGTATTCTTGACCTTCCGTCCACCGTCTTAGCGCTACTTTTTAAATGCCATTGGTCCCTCGGGTAGGCCCTTCTTACACTGCGTAGTTCTGTACGTGGTCGCCATTCGAGAAGCTACCTTCCCCAGCGGTTGTCACATAAAAACTACAATACACATATTAATCTGTTTTGTAGTAGATGCTACTACTAGGAGCTCTACTGAGCTCCTTATGAAATAGCTCGTCCGGCAAAGTACGACCACACTATGCCGCCAAGCAGTAGTGCTCGCATGGCTGTGGCGGTTCGAAGGGTATGGGTGCCGGTGAAATTACAAGCACATGAGACTTCACCCATTATGTAACAGGGTCGGTAACGCGTGATTGATATATCTGGTGTTGAAAGCATCCATAGGTTACGGTAACGTATGCTTGTTTGTCACGTTAGTTTAGTTGTACAAAAAAGTTTTGTTTAAAAAATATCCTTTGTCTGTTATGAACAGAGCGTGCCCTTCACGTGTTTGCGTACTAATTAAACTACACACATTATTACTTCACCACTCATGCTAATGAACTCATTGTTTCTAGGTAGGTGTGTGTATGACTGTTGAAATATGATTACAAATTTGAGCTATCCGTGATCGACATTTAGGTTGTTGATTGTTTTACAACTGGCAACTGCGCTTCCATGGCTAAGAGTGCATGTTGCTAAGCGATGCTTTAAATAATCGATAAGCGATGTCGGAGGCGCTTAATTCTCTAGCATCATCTACGTAACGTATTACTGATATTCACCAGAATATGATAAGATAAAAAAGAAACGCCAAGTGCGAGTTGGATTCGTGCATTGAGTTGCGTAATTTACGATTTAATGTACGCAACATTACAAACACAAATTAGATAAAAAAGGGGTAAATAACAAGATACCTTGTTGCAAGTTTTTGTATGGATATCCATTGGGTTTGGACTTATAGATTTGTTTTTCTATCTAATAGCAGGTCCTAATAACACGTATTGTGTGAAAATATCAACTGTGGCTACATATTACGTTTACAAAATATAGCCTGATTAGAGACAGATCAATTGAAAAAAAAAACACTTAAAAATATTCTATATAACACAAACTGAGAGCTATGTCTGTCGATTTCAACCAAACATGATTTACTAGAGTGTTTGTTAATATCTATGGTATTTTATCCGCAGTGCATCTTCATTATCTGGTGCTACATGCCGACTGAGTTCAACGGATCCCTGATCATTTACAATCGCATCATCCGCCCTTACTACCAGAAGCACCATGGACGCATCGATGATATGGCCAACGCAGGTAGCTACCAATTTGATTTTTTTAATACCCGACGCAAAAAGAGGTTGCGACTCCCAAACGGATAATCAATCACATTTCCAACAGTTTTTTAGGGTTATGTATCTCAAAAGAAAAAACGGAACCCTTATAGGATCACTTCGTTGTCCGTGCGTCCGTCCGCCTTCAAGACCCTTTTTCTCAGGATCGCGTGGAGGTATCAAGTTGAAATTAGTATCAAATACGTAGGTCTACTGTCCCTTAGAGCTAAAATCAAGCTTCTAAGTCAACGGAATAAAAAAATGCGGCGTTTAGGCGACATATTTTGACACTCGCAAATAAATCAAAACCTATAAGGTACTTCTCGTTGACCAACAATCATGAAATTTGGCAAGAAGTAAGGTTTCACAGGCTGTGAGTCACAGAACAAGTAAAGGAAAAGTCCGAAAATCGTTAATTTGTAGTTTAATCACATAAAAAATATAGTTTTTCTATTACAAACTAACACATGCAGTTGGAGAATTGACTGTGGTGTACATCGATGTTGAAATTGAGTAATGTTAATTATTTTGGTGAATATACAAGCTTGTACGGAACCCTCGGTGCCCTAGGCAGACTCGCACTTGTCCAGTTTAAAAAAAAATAAAACTAGTTTAATCTGGACCGTTCTTAGATAGGTTCTATCGTATAGCTATAGGGGAAGCTGCAATATAAAAGACTAGCATGAGATTACAAAAAGGGTGATATCACTATCCTGAGATCGTAAAATACCAAATTGAAATAATTTCTAAATCCTTCAACTAAAAGAAGTATTTCAAATCTGAACAATAATAAAATATAAAATTAAAAAATATATTTTGTGAATTTGCTTAGTTAAAGGTAACAAAATTCTTAAACTATTCCACACTCTTGAGTACTGTTTGTTATTCTAGATCTGAAACACTTCGTGAAGGGGATCGAAAAGTCAATTGATAAAACCGTAAAGAAAGTTAGCAATACTCTTAAGGAGCTGCATAAAGATTAGACTTTCTTACAGGTACTCTAAAAATGCATAACCGAGCCAGCTTTGCATGGCAGAAAGCTTCGCTTTTTGCTTAATATGTGACGTCACGTGAACATAGAGAATCCACCAGCTAACTTATAACTTTTTCACTAATCAGTTTTTTATATTTTAAATCACCTGAATTTGGTTTTGGGTTTTCAGTTGTAGATCTTGTATTTTTTTGTGATGTTTGTGATAGCTTGTTTCTCGGTTATGGAAGCATAATAAAATTATTATGATTGTGGTGTTTATAGGTAGTAGGTTTTTTTTATGTGGTGGTAATGCCGGAACTTATAAATAAATAAACACCCAACATACACAAGCATAGTCCTCACCCCGCACTAGGGTTTCGTGCCACAATACCCAGAACCGAAACAAATATGTGCAGAGCATACAAACATTTGCCCCGCAGCGGGAATCTTACTCGCACCTCTTGCCCGTCGCGCCACCGAGGTCGACTTATCCCGTTTGCTCTAAACTTTGACAGCTCTTAAGTTGACGCCTAGCGACAAGTTTATATAGAAAAACTGTTACACTCATCTTCAGCTTAAAGAAGCCTACTGCAGGACATATGCCTACCCTTAAGAGTACTATGACGAATGGTCTTAATGAGCCTTCCATCCACCAATATCCTGCCACCTGAAACGTCAGAGGCCTTGCCAAAGTACTTAAAATAATTACGTTTGTCAATAGGTACACCCAAAGAGAGTGGTGGTGCACCCAAGATTGAATAGTTTTACTTGTTTTATTATTTTTTTAAACTATTCTCTAAAAACACAGTAAATGTACAGCAGCTGGTTCAAGGGGCTAACAGAAAAATTGAGACGTCCATGAAAAAATTGAGCGAATGAATTCAAGATCAAGTCATACAATGCATTATGCAAGGCACTGTAATGTCCTATTCTGTTTTTAGATTGTATTCTGTAGTCAGACACGGGTGCTTTCATTTTCAACTTGCAATACATCTTGCATCAATGGCATGCATTGTTGAATGTTTTAACCCATGCATTGCGGCGCCATGCATTCATGTCGAGTTCCGCCATCGCGATCGGCATAAAACCTTATTTTCTATTAACTTAGTTAAATAAATAACGCTGCATCAACCTAGGAACCGTCCAACTAGTTAAGAGTCATGCTTTATTGCATGCAATAAGTAAAAGTTCAATAAATGACGCTGAATCAACGTGCGGAACCGTCCAACTAGTTTTGAGGCATGCCTTATTCCATGCAATAAGTAAAAGGCAAATTGAAAGTGAAAGCGCTTATACGTGGACGGAGCATATCTGACTGATGCTCGTCTGCATTAAACTTTGACAGTTCCCAAGTTCACGTCTCATTAGGATATTTGACTTTAGTGCAGTCGGGCATCGATCAAGTTATAGTAGTATAGTACTACTCGTAATTAGTTTGATAGAGTAGGTAATGTAGATAACGCAATGTATTTACTAACTCCTAAAAAAACATAGTTATAAAAATGTATTGTAATTATATACGGGTTTGAAAAGGTATTTATTATAAATTCTCGTAAATTCTGTAAAATCTTGGTTTCATTAGTAATTTCTGCGTTAGTTGGTTAGCTACGGCAAGTCATGTAATAAGTCCATATCCACCCACTGCTGGGAATAGACCTCCGATTTCTGGCAATTACCTCTGTCTTGAGCAGATCGTATCCAGAGGGACTAGATAAATACCTCACGCTCAGTTTTCCTTACATGCTAACGAAAATGCGTCACGGAAAAACTTGACAGCAGTCACGTGACATCTCAAAAGCTAATGTACATTTCCGTACAATTAAATCTATCCGCAGGCGTTAACGCCAACAGAAAGTGGTTGTTGTCTAAGGGGGTTGGTTTATCTCGCAATCCGCTCTGTCTCTGACCCATCCGTCATGTGAAGTGTGTATGTGTTGGCGATCTCTTTGGCGCAGTGGGCGATGGCCCGGCCCGTAGAAGGTTGCGGGTTCGCTTCCCGCTGTGAGACAAATGTTTGTATGTTCTGCAAATATTTGTCTCGGATGTTTTCTATGTATAATATGTATGTATTTGCAAAAAAATTAGTCACCCACATGGGTGACTAATTTTTTTGCAAATTAGTCACCCATTAAATTAGTGTTTTTTTTTTTTTTTAATGGCTACATAGCCATGTCAGCCATAACACAAGCTCGGCTTACTTTAGGGCTAGATGATGCTATATGAAAATTTACAGCATTATTGATTTATTTATTTAGTGTTTCATGATTTGCAAATGGTCGTGAAACCAATATGAAAACAGATATGTAAAAAAAGATGACTATTGTATGTTCTTCCTTATTTTTACCCCATATTTCTAGAAAGCCTATTAGCAAAATTAAATACATATTCCCTTCTCACACTCACGTAATTTAATCATTTATAGGTAAACAAGAATAAGCTGTAGTAATCACACAAACACATTGGTAAGTTAGAAAACAGTTATGCGAAACTGCTAGTCATACTAACCAAAAGTTACTGGTATTTTTTTTTTAAATTAACTTGAAGTTCGGGTTGTTTTCAAAATGGCTGTTCTGTAGATTTTCCTAATGATATAACAATGTGTGTGTCTCTTAATTTTTTGCCTATGGCATCTATTTTTGCTTATTTATTTATTGGCATTGGCACTTAAAAATTAAATTAATGACTAAACTACCAGCTTTGAGGGTATTTAAAGGTCTCCACTGATAAAAATATATAAAGTAACTACAATATATCTTGCTTACTTACACAAATTAGCAGTTATTTACACCAGTTTGTGCTTATTTACAACAGAAATAATAAATTAAAAAAGGAAGTTTTAGAGTTTTAAAGTTTTTGTACTATGTGTTAGAAATCGTTTTTACATACTTATCACTTACCAACCTACGAACTTCAGTCTAAATACTCATTTACTATTTTAATATAACTGTAGGTACCATTCCGGTACTACATATATCTCAAACATCTATCGACTAACGAATTTCATCCGCCGATTAGAAATGACTAAGTAAACATCTTCAGTCTTAGGAATAGACCTTAGGTCGAGTTAGTTCTTAATCTCGCTCTTTTGTGGTCGAGCCAACAATTATGCTTTGTAGTCAATACGCTTTGTGTAGGTTAATCACCGTTCTCAGCAATACTTCAATTGTAGAAACCTAAAACGCTTTTTACAGCTTATATGGTCTCTGCAATGTGAAGTTTTTTTGTTTTTATTTGTGGCATCCCAACTTGATACTCTGAGAAGCTAATTTGTGTGAGAAAATTAAAAGCAAAAAAGTACAATATGAAATGTTACCCTTAATTTTTTCACACTCAGGGGTGGGATGATGTACCTTACCACCATTAAAAAAAGAATCATTAAAATCGCTTCACATTTGGCGAACATTTCGCGTATCATACCTACACATCAAAAACAGAATAATGTAGAACCTCCTTCTTTTTTAAGTCCGTTGAAAATAGCATCCTAAGACTGTCAAACATGACTGCCACAGATATTAAAAAAATCGTTTATTAGTGTGCGATCAGTCATTGCATTTACATTTAATTTTGTCGCATGCGTTATCAGATTGCATGTACAATGTACGAAATGTAAAAATACGCTTTTGCTAAATAATCGTAAGAATGTAAACTATATTTTATATAATTATTATATAAAATACAGTTAGTTATTATTTATATAATCAGTTCATAATCAGATCTCATTTATTTATTGCAGCCTCCCGTTTGGTGTCGGACGTCGTCAACAAGAACAAATAAAGCGCAGTCTGCACCAGCGAGCGGAAGTACAAACAGCACCGGCTTCTATCACCAGCTTTGCACGCACTGGTAGTTTTAATAAACATACGATAGTCGCGACAAGGACTTAGTCCCGCGCACACTGGCGCGGTGGCGATAAATTTGCGGGTAAAAGGCTGTCAAAGTTCGCTCGCGTCGCCATTGTTTATCCCTCCGTACCCTTATTGCCGTATACTATCGCTACCGCGCCAGTGTGCGTGGGCAGTTTTCTTTTTTATCTGTGGTAAGTGCCAATTTATAGTTCCATATAGTTACGTAAATCTGTACTGAAAGGAAGGTAATAGGAAATAAAGACTGTCAGAAATGCGGCTTCATGGCTTCCTTGGTTTACAGCGACATGTAGGAAGCTTTAGGGAACGTTTCCGACCTGTCACAGATAAAAAGAACCTCTCGTTTCTCAAAGGCTGATTATTTTTGCCGGAGCCGGTAGATATATCTCCTTGAATGTTATGTAATACTTCTTAAAACGTTTATTTCGCTCATGTTAGCGTACTCTGATATGTCAAATAAATGTATTTTCTTCTTTCTTTTCTTGAGACTTCATAAATGTGCTTGCTTTAAAATCAAAATGAAAAATCAAATAAAAATATAGAAGTTGAATGAAACGATTATGTTTCAACTAATCAACTGTTTTTGTTTTATAAAATCTTTGTGAAAATAAATATATTGTCCTTGTTGCTGACATAGCTTTCGAATAGGGTATTTCCATCTTGTAATGAAATCATAGACTTGGTTATAGTTATAAGTTAGTTGTTTTTGTATATCCTGACGATTATTATCAATTGAGTTAAATTCTTAGTTAATCTGACTATAATCTTTGCTTTCACGTCAATAAGTTTTTCGGAACTTTTCGCCGATAATTTGACACTGGTATTTTTCGTCGAATATTCGGCACAAATATTTGCCGAAAGTTTACTGATGTGATAGTACTTTAGGGATTGACATCCTTCCTAGCGCTATAAGAAAGGTCGTGTTTTTTTATTCCCTATTTTAAGATCTCTTGGAACAATGAATTTCTTCAGTATTCTAAATAGATTGCTCAAGGAATGTTGTATTTAAGATTTTTAATTTTAGTTTAGTTAACAAGTGCCCATGTAAAGAAAAGCCTCAAATGTTGCCATTATATTAAAATCTATTGTTTTTGGCATTTAAGCATTTTAAATTGTTAGTAACTCATTGGCTTTTTTCAGCGATTAATGGTAAAACGCCATGAATGTAATCATGTTTTTGAAAATTGGCTTGTAAAGCAAATTTGTGTGCCTTGACAGTATGCTGTCAGCGTTATCTGGAATTGTTGTAAATTGTATTTTCCACTTTCAGTAAAGGAATTCGTTGTGTATTTCTATATTTTATTTGGACACAATTCGTGTCGCCTATTCCCGGGAGAGTACAGATACTAGGGAAAGTAATTAACCCACTTAAACAGTGAAAGTTATATTGCTATTAATGTAGGCAGATGTTTTTTATGAAGCTGTCATGATGCTAAAACATCAAGTCATATACAAGTTCAGTAGCTTGAAAAAAAGTTAAGTACTGAACTTATATATGATTTGAGTGTCTCATTAATGTTAAGTGTTCATAGATTGGTTTGAGAATATGAGTACTAAGCATGAGAACCATTTGTCTATGCAGAGATGACAAAAAACACACTGTTTTCCTTACCTTGAGATTGTCTCAAGGTTAGACAGATTAAAAAGTAGAAGGCAAAAGGTGAAGGTGAAAGGAACACTGCTGCCATCAACCCAGAGTTCTCTGCTACTTCAAGGAGTTGGGCTGGTTGGGGTCTGGTCAGCAGGATGATAACGCACAATACACCCCAATCAGTTTAGACCTCAGCTTTCCCACTTAGAATTAGAATTAGTGTGAATCGGGAGAAGACGGAAAAATGAATTCACGTTGCTACCAGATGTGGTCGCCGACTGGGGGACAACAGGAATAATCCATTTTTTTATCTGTAGACAAACCATTGTCTTAGGACCTAAGAACCTAAGCAATAATAGCATGAGCACCTAAGACTTTGGTGTTTATGCCATTATTGCAGGCTTCAATCAACTATAGTACTAGATAAAGGATCAGAAATAAAAACATCGCTCAAGTAGACATATTTGTACACGCTTAAATTCACTTTCAGATTTACGTAGTTTTTAAGTTGACGTTTCTATATAATAAATAATGCTGGACATTTTTTCACACAGCATCATCTAGTTCCAAACTAAGCAGAACTAACTATGATCAATTAATAAAAACCTACCTATTGACTTTACTAAACATTTGTATTTCTTACTACGAAATGTAGAAAAAGATTACTAATATCAGTAACATCATTTTATTATAAAACCTTAACACCATTGCAAAGTTGAATGCAAAAATGTTGGTTGTTTTTTTTTATAAAATTAAATTAACATATACAACAAGGGTTGAATCATATTAATTTTAAAATAAGACTATTTGCGTTCTTATTTGTCTGGCCGTTTTAGTAGCACTTATAGGGAATCTTGTACTATGGTTGATCAAAAGGAGACAGATAAATGCATAGGCCAATAAATATTTTTCTTCATTTAAAACTATGAAGTAATTTAAGTATAATTTATTAAACTATACTCTGAGAAGCTAATTTGTGTGAGAAAATTAAAAGCAAAAAAGTACAATATGAAATGTTACCCTTAATTTTTTCACACTCAGGGGTGGGATGATGTACCTTACCACCATTAAAAAAAGAATCATTAAAATCGCTTCACATTTGGCGAACATTTCGCGTATCATACCTACACATCAAAAACAGAATAATGTAGAACCTCCTTCTTTTTTAAGTCCGTTGAAAATAGCATCCTAAGACTGTCAAACATGACTGCCACAGATATTAAAAAAATCGTTTATTAGTGTGCGATCAGTCATTGCATTTACATTTAATTTTGTCGCATGCGTTATCAGATTGCATGTACAATGTACGAAATGTAAAAATACGCTTTTGCTAAATAATCGTAAGAATGTAAACTATATTTTATATAATTATTATATAAAATACAGTTAGTTATTATTTATATAATCAGTTCATAATCAGATCTCATTTATTTATTGCAGCCTCCCGTTTGGTGTCGGACGTCGTCAACAAGAACAAATAAAGCGCAGTCTGCACCAGCGAGCGGAAGTACAAACAGCACCGGCTTCTATCACCAGCTTTGCACGCACTGGTAGTTTTAATAAACATACGATAGTCGCGACAAGGACTTAGTCCCGCGCACACTGGCGCGGTGGCGATAAATTTGCGGGTAAAAGGCTGTCAAAGTTCGCTCGCGTCGCCATTGTTTATCCCTCCGTACCCTTATTGCCGTATACTATCGCTACCGCGCCAGTGTGCGTGGGCAGTTTTCTTTTTTATCTGTGGTAAGTGCCAATTTATAGTTCCATATAGTTACGTAAATCTGTACTGAAAGGAAGGTAATAGGAAATAAAGACTGTCAGAAATGCGGCTTCATGGCTTCCTTGGTTTACAGCGACATGTAGGAAGCTTTAGGGAACGTTTCCGACCTGTCACAGATAAAAAGAACCTCTCGTTTCTCAAAGGCTGATTATTTTTGCCGGAGCCGGTAGATATATCTCCTTGAATGTTATGTAATACTTCTTAAAACGTTTATTTCGCTCATGTTAGCGTACTCTGATATGTCAAATAAATGTATTTTCTTCTTTCTTTTCTTGAGACTTCATAAATGTGCTTGCTTTAAAATCAAAATGAAAAATCAAATAAAAATATAGAAGTTGAATGAAACGATTATGTTTCAACTAATCAACTGTTTTTGTTTTATAAAATCTTTGTGAAAATAAATATATTGTCCTTGTTGCTGACATAGCTTTCGAATAGGGTATTTCCATCTTGTAATGAAATCATAGACTTGGTTATAGTTATAAGTTAGTTGTTTTTGTATATCCTGACGATTATTATCAATTGAGTTAAATTCTTAGTTAATCTGACTATAATCTTTGCTTTCACGTCAATAAGTTTTTCGGAACTTTTCGCCGATAATTTGACACTGGTATTTTTCGTCGAATATTCGGCACAAATATTTGCCGAAAGTTTACTGATGTGATAGTACTTTAGGGATTGACATCCTTCCTAGCGCTATAAGAAAGGTCGTGTTTTTTTATTCCCTATTTTAAGATCTCTTGGAACAATGAATTTCTTCAGTATTCTAAATAGATTGCTCAAGGAATGTTGTATTTAAGATTTTTAATTTTAGTTTAGTTAACAAGTGCCCATGTAAAGAAAAGCCTCAAATGTTGCCATTATATTAAAATCTATTGTTTTTGGCATTTAAGCATTTTAAATTGTTAGTAACTCATTGGCTTTTTTCAGCGATTAATGGTAAAACGCCATGAATGTAATCATGTTTTTGAAAATTGGCTTGTAAAGCAAATTTGTGTGCCTTGACAGTATGCTGTCAGCGTTATCTGGAATTGTTGTAAATTGTATTTTCCACTTTCAGTAAAGGAATTCGTTGTGTATTTCTATATTTTATTTGGACACAATTCGTGTCGCCTATTCCCGGGAGAGTACAGATACTAGGGAAAGTAATTAACCCACTTAAACAGTGAAAGTTATATTGCTATTAATGTAGGCAGATGTTTTTTATGAAGCTGTCATGATGCTAAAACATCAAGTCATATACAAGTTCAGTAGCTTGAAAAAAAGTTAAGTACTGAACTTATATATGATTTGAGTGTCTCATTAATGTTAAGTGTTCATAGATTGGTTTGAGAATATGAGTACTAAGCATGAGAACCATTTGTCTATGCAGAGATGACAAAAAACACACTGTTTTCCTTACCTTGAGATTGTCTCAAGGTTAGACAGATTAAAAAGTAGAAGGCAAAAGGTGAAGGTGAAAGGAACACTGCTGCCATCAACCCAGAGTTCTCTGCTACTTCAAGGAGTTGGGCTGGTTGGGGTCTGGTCAGCAGGATGATAACGCACAATACACCCCAATCAGTTTAGACCTCAGCTTTCCCACTTAGAATTAGAATTAGTGTGAATCGGGAGAAGACGGAAAAATGAATTCACGTTGCTACCAGATGTGGTCGCCGACTGGGGGACAACAGGAATAATCCATTTTTTTATCTGTAGACAAACCATTGTCTTAGGACCTAAGAACCTAAGCAATAATAGCATGAGCACCTAAGACTTTGGTGTTTATGCCATTATTGCAGGCTTCAATCAACTATAGTACTAGATAAAGGATCAGAAATAAAAACATCGCTCAAGTAGACATATTTGTACACGCTTAAATTCACTTTCAGATTTACGTAGTTTTTAAGTTGACGTTTCTATATAATAAATAATGCTGGACATTTTTTCACACAGCATCATCTAGTTCCAAACTAAGCAGAACTAACTATGATCAATTAATAAAAACCTACCTATTGACTTTACTAAACATTTGTATTTCTTACTACGAAATGTAGAAAAAGATTACTAATATCAGTAACATCATTTTATTATAAAACCTTAACACCATTGCAAAGTTGAATGCAAAAATGTTGGTTGTTTTTTTTTATAAAATTAAATTAACATATACAACAAGGGTTGAATCATATTAATTTTAAAATAAGACTATTTGCGTTCTTATTTGTCTGGCCGTTTTAGTAGCACTTATAGGGAATCTTGTACTATGGTTGATCAAAAGGAGACAGATAAATGCATAGGCCAATAAATATTTTTCTTCATTTAAAACTATGAAGTAATTTAAGTATAATTTATTAAACTAGTCTAAACTACATATTCTTAAGTTTATGAGGTGGCAGCAGTCTCTTTTTTAGCTTCCTCTTCTGCTGCTTTGGCCAATATCTCTAGCTGTTTGGTTCTGTTTCGCCATGCTGTCATGTAGGAGCGAGGGTGGATTGGGAAGAAACCAGATAGACCTAGAAATAAAAGATTATATGCCCATCAGAATTGAAACTATAGTGGCTGAATTTCATAAAAAAAATTAGACAAACATGAGACTTTTCACCCATGTGTCAGGGTTGATGGTGCGTGAGTGATACCTCAGGTATTGTAAGCATCCAGAGGCATTGGTAATTGCTTACCATCAGGTGGGGTGATGCTTATTGTCACTTTAGTTGTATTAATATAAATATTATATGCTTTACCGCATAGCTTAAAAATTAAATGGCTTCTGCCCACAACTTAAATTGTTAATTGACAAACAAGTTGATCAACAACAGCCACTGCAGGATGCCTCCCCATAATAAGTGTCATGACAAAATATATCTTGGATTCCATCTACCAACATTTATAACCTTTAAGATGTCACTGACCGTTGGGCATGGGGCCTTCCTACACAGCATTGTCTGGTTTGTGGTCGCTATTTGTGAACCTTTTATCTTTTGCAGTTATTGGCTCAGCAAGCTAAGTGGCCTGCCCATTGCCACTTCCACTTGCTTGCCTGCTCTATCCTTCAGTTATCCAGAATGTTTGCATTCCTCACAGCTCTCACTCTTTATAATGTTTTCTAGTCCCAAAATTCTACTTTTATGCAATTTTATCAAAATTTGAGCAGCTACTAGATACCTACTATGCATATAATGTTAAAAAAAATGAACTGTAGATAGAATTTGTATGTATCATAAAGTATATTTGAGTGTGTGTTAATGGTGATTGAAGAGTTATAGACTAATACACTATTTAGTATATTGTTTAACAATTCCTTACCAAGTATTTCACCAACAGGGTTTGTGACATGAGCACCTTTTCCAAGCCAATACTTTAGTCTTTCCAAGTTCAAAGCCACCAGTTTCTCGTTGTTTACATTTGGCATGGGATCATATGAGCCTAGTTGTTCAATAACTGGTAGGTGATTGGGCCTTTTGCGCTGTGAACAAAATAGTTCATAGTAGGTATATTATTGCAAAACACAGGTAATGGGATGATAGATAAAGTATATTACCTATCTATGTTAGCTATTCTTGGAGGGTTCACAAAAGGTTAGTTATTTCCAGCCCTAGTAAAATCATAGCTCGCAGACTGATTTTAGTTATAATGAGGTTACTCCCAATGTTATCATTTGGACAAAAAATAACCCCAATTGGGCAACTATGTTTCAGCTAAAGTTAGAGTCATATAACAAAGGAAAATATAAATTAAGTTTTGTAGAAATAAGAAAATAGAATTTTCTTGAAAATTTAGCTCAATTTGTCTGGAAATGAGGCAACTTACGTGTGTAACGGAGATATGGAAAAAGGGTCTATTTGTGCACCCCTGGCGAATCAAACGGATGGATTTTGCTGCTCTTACGAAGTATTTGCCTGTTCCACTTGCTGGTGGTAGCGTTATCGACATCCTGAAAATTGAGAAATCAGAAAATCTCGCAAAATTCAAAGAAAACAAAATAACCTTTTTCTTGTTTCGTCCCGTACGAAAAGTTTAAATTTGATGTCACTCAATGTCCATGTCAAAAAATTATTGACATTCTCCGTTTTGGTTTACAAACGAATCAAATTAGTTGTTCTACTCGTTAGCAGATGGCGCTAAGCCACAACTTATTCCATGCAATGTCGCGGAGGAACTTGTCTGAAACTTTCAAGTGTGCTTTATTATATTTTATTAAGCAATTATTACTGGCAAGATGTTGTAAAAAAGATGCCTCCTTGTACATACCTACAACTTTCTTACACAAGTTTATTGCGGTTGGTAGAAATTGCAGTAGGTACTTAACGTTGTTGAGGTAGGTAGGTATGTACATACATACCAACCGATGTTATTTTTCCAGATATATCTTTTTTGTGTACCATTTTCAAGATCTCAAAATGGTAGGAGGTATTCCTTAAGATGAACATGATTCAAATAAGATGAACGAGATAGATAGGTCTACCTAGTGAGAGGCTTTGAAAATTAGAGTAAGTAAACAAGATAATGAGGTAGGTTTCTTCCTAGGTATAACTACAATCAATCAATGATCAAATTCATTCAAGCCCTATTCTAATAAAACCCGCAACCAGAGTATATCAGTGTTACGTTACGAGTGCTCCGCAATTGCTACGCCGTCTGCTAACGACAGAGCACGCCACCCACCATCGCGAGCCGGTGTGTCATTTTTGTATGCGAGCAACGCTTTTCATTCATCGTGAGAGTAGAAAATAAGGATGTGCTGGGAATGTTTTCGATGGTTTGAAAAATAGTGTGCTGAGGTTGCGATCCATGTAAATGTGGCCAAAGCGAAATCATTTCGACAACAATGACGTTCCGGTTTTTATACTAACCTAAAACTCTGTTTTTAGTTGTACCTATTTTGTTAGTTAATTAACAAAACAGTTAGGTAGGTACCTACCCCAGTTCCAATTTACACATGAAACTATAACAAAGTTATGACAGTTAGTCTTAATTTGAATTAATAATTTTCGATCACCTGATCAAGAAATTCCTTTTTTGCGGAGTTTCAACGTGCTCGAGTTTGCAATGTCATCTACGCGCCGCCGTAGAGACCGCTACAAAATGAAGAAAACGCGTATTGTCACCTTTTCTTACTGTGCTTTGCAAAACTTAGTATTCCTATTATCAAGAATTTGGCCAAAGAAAGAAAAAAACGAACTAATTAAAAAAAAAATATAGGTACCTATCGATAACCTAACAATACAACACTATCTCTTCCCGATCATAGCCGTCTGACCGGCTTATGGCGACCTTACCCTATGAGCGAGACAGAAATTACACACTCACACACGAGCAACGAAGAAAAAAGACATAAGTAGGTCACGGGATGAAACGACTTTGCTTTGCAGCGCTGAAACCGCTGAGGCTGAAACTGTGTAAAATAAATAATTGCAATTTCTAACCGAATTATTCTATCATTATATTTTTTTCATTTTTTCATTTAAGTTACACTCATCATTGTCTGTATTAATTTGTATTGTAGGTTATGTTTAAGTAAGTACCTAGTACCTTAAGTACTCACTAACTCTAATTGGTAATTTAAGATAATTAACTTATTAGAGTAAATTTAATGTGGAGGAGTTAAGGGTATGATGTGGGTACCTAGATATTTAAACTGTAGGTAGCAGTTGGAACACAGCTCTTGTTTGCTTACTTAAATAGGTAGAGCAATTAGATTACAAAACGCTTTTTATTCAATACGAAAAACGTACCTATTAAATCTAGGCTTAATTGATCATCAGAAATTGGAAACAGAATCTATAGCCGTTAGCATAAAGATTCTTTAATGGACGATGCAGTGTAGGAAATCCCAAGATCGTTCGCCGTGGCCCTCTTTAGGGGAAGCCTTCGACCCAGGACTATAATCATTAACGGCTTTTATACTCAATTTCTCGTGAACGGCATTAATTGCTTATGATAAGCTCAATTATCTATTTTGGGGTCGTAATGATAATGCAATTAGTAATTCTTGAACGTTGTAAGACTGGAGTAACCATGTCTGGTTTTCTAAACTTTCTTATCCTCTCAAATATTCATCTATTGTTCTTAAGGATCCGGCGTACAGCGCTCATAACTTAAATTCGAAGCGCGTCGAAAAATATAGCTATCTCTTTTTGACTGATGCAGGCCTGCCCGTACTTGCGCGATAGCAATATTAGCCGTTCAGAGTTTGTTATAAATTTAGTGGTGTTCCGTAATACCAAAAAAGATCAATGAAAACTTGTTGTATTTTCCACATTGTGTTGTTATTCTGTCACTAGACAATATTACCTAATATTAATCTATGTACCTAACCAAACGATACGTAAGGTATTGTTGTTTTTAATACGAAACAAATAAGAAGAAAACATGTCATGTATGACGTAAAAATATCCTAAATGTGATTCGTTTACATTTCATTTTAGGTAAGTATTTTAAAAAAATATATAGCAAGGTACGTAGATAAATACTATTCGAATGCAAATAATAACATAATATGGTGGAAATAAGCTCTAATTGCAAATGATTATGATATTACGTTTGTAAGGGCAATTCATCCA
Source organism: Perizoma flavofasciatum (assembly GCA_958496245.1). Taxonomy (NCBI): domain Eukaryota; kingdom Metazoa; phylum Arthropoda; class Insecta; order Lepidoptera; family Geometridae; genus Perizoma; species Perizoma flavofasciatum. Next base: position 6,437,923 of record OY292442.1, read on the forward strand.
ACGCAGACCTCTTGAGAAAAGTGTGACAGGTAAGGCGTGATCCAGGGTTTTTTTACACTTATCAGTCAAATAGGTAGGTACATCGTCTTACTCCCAGGAGACTAGGATTTCCTGTGTCGCGCGTATCAGAGCCTTTATGCAGGGTTACAAATACCTACTTTAAAAAAATACTAAAAGATGACCGTTTTGTCAATTTTTTCACACAGCATCATCTAGCCCCAAACCACCCAAACTAAGCAGAGCTTGAATTATGGGAACTACATATGACTGATATACTACTTATTTTTTTTTTTTGTGAATACATACATATTATACATAGAAAACACCCAGACACGAGATATTTTTTGCAGGTCATACACATTTGTCCTGCGGAGGGAATCGAACCCTCAACCTTCTGCGTCTCAGGCGAGCTTTTGCCCACTGCGCCGCAAAAGGACACAAAAAATAAATGTATAAATGAAAATACCTTATTGTTCAAAAAGAAATAAAAAAATAAACCATACCATCTTATTCTTATTATAGTACAGTGGGCAGTCTTATTGCTTATAAGCGATCTCTTCCAGACAAACTTTGAGTTTTAGTATGGAAATCTTGTGGTGGTTGAATGACATGTTATACCTAAATTCAGCATAAGGGCTCAGGAACTTTATGTATATATATATGTGTATATATACCCAGACCCGGAACAAAATTAAATATCTGCAGAACCTTTGTTCCGGCCGGGAATCGTAGCTGTCTGTTGCCATTTTTACTTGCTGATTCTACATAGGTTCTAATGTAGGTGTCGATATAAGTAGGTATCTAACATAGTTGACATCATCATCATCAAATTGTGTTCGTTGTGAATGAGTTCGTCAGGGAAACTAACACCAAATCTATTTCAGCCGCCAAAACAGTAATGCTCCATTACTAAGTATATATAAATATTTTTTGTTTGGCTCTTTTCTTTTCGGAGGAGGGCGCTAATATACGACGACAAGGATCGACGACCTCTGTGGCGCAGTGGGCGAAGGCCCACCTGAGACGCAGAAGGTTGCGGGTTCAATTCCCGCCACGGGACAAATGTTTGTATCTGCAAATATTTTTCTCGGGTCTGGGTGTTTTCTATGTATAATATGTATGTATTTACAAAAAATGTATATAAGTAGTATATCAGTCATGTAGTTCCCGTAGTACAGGCTCTGCTTAGTTTGGGGTTAGATGATCCTGTGTGAAAATGTCCAGAATTATATATTTATTAATATTTATATACGCGACACAGTTTTCAATTTTCTGCGGATATTACCGTTATTTCAAGTTTTTTTATTTTATTTTTGATCCAAATAAATATATTTGGATTTTTGATTGCAGTGTTTCAATTTAAAGGGTATGGAACTGAAATGACAGACACATAAGACTCAAACTTTTTTTAAGTTTATCTTGGAAGGCAACGAGGAACAATGCCCCTGGTATGTAAATATGCGTCACTTGACTAATTTATACCAATAGGCGACGGTATTTGCTTACTATTTTACCTCCTTAAAACACATTAAAAACAAGTGAAAGTCGACTCCCTGCACAAGGTTTCCGTACATCCACACAATTTAAACAATTATTTGGATGATAAAGATTTACTGTTTCTGTTACGATTGGTATAAAGTGTGTTTATGTATGTTAATACCATTAGGTATTTATTTATTACGTTATTATCTACACTGTAAAAATTGACGAAACTAAGTGTTCAAAGATATCACGACAGTTGAAATAAATGAAACTATCAAGTTGCGATTTTTTTGTCTGTCGTAATGTTTGTTGTATAAGACCCCCAAGTTATTCCAATTTGGGTTTTAAATTGTAGATTTTTTACTAGGTTTCCATGATTTCATACCATCAAATATTTTGTGAAAATATCAACCGGTTAAATGTTAGGTACGGTTAAAAAGATATTTAAATGGTACCTACCTACAGGTCAATCTGTCTATTCTTGATTTAAAAAATACAGCTCTGTAATTGCAGGCGACAGACGGTGTAAGCTTAGTAGGGTCCCGTGTGGCACCCTTCAGGTACGGTACCCTAAAAGTACATTTTTCAACTAGGTAAGTACGTTGAACCGAGCGTGTGTAAGTGTAACCTTTCCGCAAAAAGTATAAAAAGCGCTCAAACTGCACTCCAGTTTAATTTACTCCGATCTACTAGAGCGGTGAGTTTGCTCCGCCCCTGTTTCCTACTTAAGCAAGACTTGCTGGCCTGTATCACTGATAGGTAGGTGATAGGTTGTTCGACTAGAACTCAAGGTTCAAGAAAAAAATAGCTTTTTATTCATTGCAAAAAATAATGAATAAAAAGCTATTTTTTTTGTTAATTGTAAATTTTAGCTATTGTAATCAAGTATCATAAAAATAGAAACGTTAACTACTTAATAAACTAATAAAATGTACATGAGTAAAAAATGTTTTAAAGTGAATATAAAATGAATATAAGTACTCAAGGTAACGCAGCGGGTTATGGGAAAGAGCTATAATCGGAATTTCACTACGAAAGTTCTAAACTAGAAAATCCTGAGAATAATAAGGGATAGAAGTTGAAGATTTGCTGGCCTGTTTCACTAATTATGGCTATATGTTCAACTAGATTCAGATGGATACTTACTTAAGCTTATAGTTGCTAGTTCATACATAAGCTCAAAGTCACGCAGCGGGCTATGGAAAGAGCTATGTTAGTAATTTCATATTTATTAGTTTTAAAGCAAGAAAACCGTAGAAGAGATAAATACACCGACATAACTCATAACTTTAGAATAAATAATTCTGTGTCCAGCAGTGGACAGGCTGTTAATCATGAAAATAGCACGGTAACAGAAATTCGTAAAACTTAAAATAATAACCTGTTAACTCGAATTGATCGATGCTGGATAATTGTAGGAAGAAGGGTACACATCATTATGCAGTCCTGACTGTGGAGCCCAGTTTCAGTCCATGCTACAATGATTGCATGTCCTTGCCCCAACGTATATACTGTGGAGTATGGATGACCTAATGCCATGCTCGACAACGCCTAGATGTTGCCGATTATAGGTCAAAAAACAACGAGACGAAAGAAGATTTTTTTATCACGGATATTGTGGATACTTAAATGTAAGCGAGCTTTGTTTTTGATGTTACATGTTTTCAGTAAAACCATTAAGGAGAGTGGAATAAGTGAGCGTTACAATTGATTCAAAAGTTTATTAATCTGAACGAACAGGTCTCGCCACTGGCTCCTGGCTCAATTGTCTAGAATCATGCGATGCAGCTTTTATAATATTTGGGAAGTCAAATAAAAAAAAGAGCACAGAGTGAACTTTCAAATAAATCTTTTTCGTAAATTATTTTAACTACCCAAATAGCTGCGATGTGAGAACAGCGACTGGCTAAAGTGGTAGCAGCATATAATCGGCAGAGTGAAGCTTACGTACGCGAGTCCATTGCTTCTGTGTCACCGGGAATCAATCGCTGTGCGCGCTGAGTTGTATATTCCGGGCGCATGCGCGAACGAAGCCGGATCGATCCGGGCGTTGGGCCTCAGTGGTCGCGTGCTCGTCGCGGAGTCCGGTGCGATGTGTCTCGAGTGAGGCAAGCTGTCAAGCTGTATCTCCGGGAGTACGCGGGCGATGAGGACCGGCGGGAGGCCGACTGGCGCGGGCGGGAGTGGTCAGGCGGCGCGCGTTCGCGGCTGCCTCAAGACCGCAGCCCGTCCCGCCGGAGCCCCTACCTTGCGAGGGAGGACGAGCCGTCCCCGGCGCCCGAGGAACGTGGCCGGAGCGCCTCCGCGGGAGCGCATCACCGCGCGCGCACTCGCCCCATGCGCTATCAGTCCCTCGAACGCGACTACGACCGCTCGTACGCCCCCCCGCCGACACACCACCCGGAAGATGAGTACTACCGACGAGAACCACCCCCCCTCTTCCTTGGAGAGCTGCAATCGCAGAATTCCGATCTACAGCGGGAGCTGGGGAATCTCAAGAAGGAACTCGAATTGACGAATCAGAAGCTCGGCTCCAGTATGCATAGCATCAAGACCTTTTGGAGTCCGGAGCTGAAGAAGGAACGGGCGCTGAGGAAGGAGGAGAGCGCCAAGTACAGCCTTATCAACGACCAATTGAAGCTGCTTAACCAGGAAAATCAGGTGAGTTTACCATTAACCTACCTTCGTAGCTTAGTTTCATAGAAAATACTTGATCTTTGAGATGATCACTCCGATGCTGCTACCAGACTTTAGCCTGTAAATTAAGTCAATCGAATAAAACGAGAGACTATTTTTGTTATCAGTTTGAGTCACTCGTTACATTAAATATTAAATGGTTTTACTGGCTGAGTAGTTACTACTACTCAGTACATTGGTTATCTAATCTATCTATTATTTGGCATATTGTAGGTATAGCCAATATTGGATCGTAGAGTTCTTCAGCCCTATCCCTTCTAGGGGTACCCTTTCAAGGTATCATTCAAGACTATCTCAGTATGATATGCTCACTTCAATTTGTACTATTCCTATCTGTAGTGTAAAATCTTTAGCTCTTCCTTACTCCTAAACACTGTACAGGTCTTTGAGTGTTGGTGTCCTTTTCTTTTCTTTTTTAAATTATTAAGTAAGAGACGAAAACTCGTACAAGAATGTCATCAATCTGACTGACTTTAAGATTAGGTATTTTCTCTTATAATTTTCTGTAAAAGTATAAAAATATGAACTGTGCAATTCATTCAATTGATGATTAAACCTAAATAAAACTTTGGGTACATTCGTCTCAAATACTCAATCACTCGAAAATCGAATCAGCAATCAAACGTTAAAATACTACGAGTTAACCAAACAAATCATCGTCACGATCAACAGACCAATCATGTTCGTTCCGAGTCCGCCCGAAAATTGCCGAAATACCCCGAAGGCCGCTTACGTCACACGCAATACGCATGCCTGGGAAACTCTCATTGAGGTGATAGGTCAATGGAAGGAGCCATTTTCTGTGCTTGCACTGCCCTACTTGCATAGAAATGCTTGGCACAATTTTTATACCGAGTATGGACCGACAATACTGATGAAGCAATGTAAATATTTTTCAGTATTTTTCCTAGAACTTGTTATTTTCCCCAGCAAAAACCGAGTTTCCGCGTTCAAGCCTTGATCCTAATTTCTCTACCCCAGAACATACCTAGAGGCTTCACATGATAAACACCTTATTGGCGTACTTGGCGTACTCTATATCGTAACTATATCCTGTAGGTTCGATTCTCGTCGAAGGACAAATGTTTGTATGATCTGCACATATTTATCTCGGATCTGTGTGGTTTCTATGTTATACAATGAATGTATTAATAACAAGATAATTTTTAACAAAAAAAACCGACTTCAACAATTTCGTTCATCACTCCAAGGATCCTCGTCAGATCATCACCAAATTTTTATGGGTGGTCCAATAAAAAACATGGTCCCTTGAGGGATCCCCTTTCCAACAAAAAAATAAATCCGTTCATAAACAAATAAGTTATGCTCTACTCCTTTTCTGGAAGTTGGTTAAAAAAATATAAGTAGTATGTACATAGTTCCCATTATACAAGCTCCGCTTAGTTTGGGCACAGATATTAAAATATATCTGTTTGGAGCTAGATGATGTGAAAAATAACCAGCATTATTTATTTTGAGATACAACCTACATTGTACGAGATCTACCATACCATTGTATTCTTCAATATTCAATATCGACTTAAACAACTTATCTAACCCACCTCTAAAAGAGTTTCACTTCCGGATAACATAAATTAAATCTTTTAGATATACATATAAACGTCAAACTTTTTAAATTAAAACATACCCTTCCCAGATAGATATGAGTAGGATATTCAATATTGCTACGACGAAGGTTCATATTCATTCTAGTCATTTCAATAAATAAATAGTTAGCCTATTGACAATATTATAAGGCTTTGATCTGAATTAAATGATGAGCATATATTTTCTCTTCAAAGGTTATCTGGAAGAGATTTCTATCTTCTATTTATCTATCTATCTAAGACTTGCCTATTACACCTTTGATTTAGTTAATATTTATCAATTTATTTTAACTCTTTTAAAAGTCAATAAAAAACGGGATATTCACCATAATATTTGAGTTAAAATTTTGGTTTTTAGTGCAAACTAAAAGAAAATCTGATTCTATCTAGGTACTTATTTATCTTTGCAGGAGTTTTCCCAATCGAGGGACCTAGCTTATTTTCTCTCGTCTCAAAAGGTAACCTAATTTATCCCTTATTTTAAATGACACTATAAATTTAGCTCGTTAGCCCGATTCCATAAAAGTTCTGACTCAAATCTATCGTGTCCGAAATCGCTCCATCGAATCGATAATCTATCACTGACCTACTTACTCTAGGAAGGAAAAACTACTACTGCAGTAAAAAAAAAAAAGATTTCAAGCTGTAAACAACGTACAGCTTGAAATCGATATCAATTTAGCCATAGGCAGTATGGTCATACGACTAATAGCCAACCATAAAAGGGCAAATAAAAAAAACAATTAAGCAAGGCTTCAGGCAGTCCAAGATCTGTAGTACCTTCGTAATTGGAGTTTGACGTTTGACTTGGTAGCATGTGATGATACTGCTCATGACATGCTACCAAGCTCGCGGGAGCTGTGGTGATTATATTATCTGTGAAATAACTCAAGAAGGCGGGAATCTTTGCAAGATGGTACATGAGAGAATTACAATGGATAATTTTATTATATAAAATAAATTTTTCAGATCAATAAAATTTCTTGATCTGACTTCTAAAATAGCGCCGAGCATATTATACCGTTATCTACTTATTATAATTTTATGTAATGTACTTATCTAAATTCGGAAGGCGACACATAAAGCCGCTAAGTAGCTAGGTATATGCGTTTGCTTTTTCATTTGTCTGATACCCCTGCAAAACATGCAAACATTTTACATGCGGGAATCGAACCTCTTGCTTAGCTGGCTACTCGCCCGCCACGTCATCGACGTCGTCTCTTGTGTTGAGTGTAAGACTAGAAAAATTCTTAGGTAAGTTTTACCGCCTCATCATTGGTTTTTTTAATTTTGGAATATACCTGCGTAACAGATGACTTCCTACTTATCCGATTCAGATAATACTTCACAGGACTACAAAAAGTAGAACCAAGCATCATGGATTAATATAAATGAAACAAATTCCCTGAATTATTTGAAATAATTTCTTTATTTGAAGTCGGTTAAAAGTTAGATCACATTGTATGATCTGGGTTGCACTCAATTTTTAATGGGACGTTCGTTGTAAAAGACGGCTGTCCTATAAAGTTGTCTGTGACACGATAGGGCATGACGACGTTGGAAACTTTATGCTTGAAAACTTTACAATTGCTTTCAGAGTATGTTATCTATAAAATCATTGTGAATCACTGACTGACATACTGAAAATCAGCCTATAAGTATCCTTAAATTTTGATGAAGTTTTACTAAAAAGTTATTTTCAGAAATTCCACTAAGTACACAGAGGGTGTAGCGAGAAAATCATTTTTGCATAGAAAAAAAAATACCGACATTTTTCTTGAGATATACGAGTATGATGGGAGCAACCAGCCCTTATTACCAATCGACCAACTAGACCTTAAAAAGGTTGCCCGGAAGTGAGAATTTTTTTTTTCAATATTCTTCATCGATATTGACCTATTATGGTACAATGGATCATTATGAACAACCAAGCAACGAGCGTTTCAAATACCCAGTTATTTTGTGAAGAAAACTGCTAATTTGGTTAGAATCATCACTTCACATGAAAAGCTGAAACGGCTATAAAATTTACATGAAAATATGAATTTCAGATCTTTATGGACAAATGAGATAATGTCTTGCTACCCTAAGCGCGAGATAAGGAGATCCCGCGGGATATTTCACGATATAACGGCTAAGTTACGCTGACAATGTTTCATTACGAATTCAAGCTTGAAAATACTAGGCCTAGATACTAATCTTTAAACTTAAACCTACTTGATACTTGGTAATCTGACTACCCCCTACTTAGTTTTTTTTAAAGATCTACGCACTGAGTATTTATCTTAGGCTACCTATCATGGGGAATACCTACTTTTTGGACGTACCTACTTTATCGCTGCTGATTATTCAATAATATTTATTTCGGTCAGAAGGCCGATTTTCGGAAAAAAATCCTAAATAATGACAAATGACAATCTTTTATTTTGTGTGTAGGAATGCTAAGAATACTATTTGATAGCAAAATTACAGATTACGAGAAATGCCTATAAATACCTTCAAGTATTTCTACATGTGCCCATGCCAGACACGCATTATAATTTAAGTCAAAGTCTGTCTCATAATGTGTGGTGTTTCTGGCATTTTACGCAAGCCAGAACACAATATGACAGATACTTAAAATGCCAGAATTAAATTATTATGAAATACGGGTTAAACTATAAATAACAAATATTTAGTAGCTTCTGCTCTCGGCATTACCCTCGGGGAACCCGGATAAAAAGCCTAGGTCCATTGCCTAGGTAGGTACAGGCTGTGTCAATATGGCCTCTTTGTAAATTGTGTCTTTCTATCTTTCTTACAAACTATAACTACTGTTACAAATTTCATCCCTAACGGTTTTAGACATTTAAACTTTTGTAACATTAGTATTTATATGATAGGATATTGAATGACTCGCAAACGTAGTGTAGGCCAGGTGGGATGACGATCTGCGAAAGACTGCAGGCAGATGCTGGATACGAAGACAGGGCGCTATGGCGCTCATTAGGGGAGGTCTATGTCCAGCAGTGGACAAATATAGGCTGATGATGTATGTATGTAAGATGTATTGAATGACAGCAAATGCCGCTGGTTCAAAAATAACAGCAAAAAAGATGTACAAAACAATATCTATTTTCCTTTAATACATCTAGTTTGCTGTTATTTTTGAACCCTCCATTGTTAAACTTTTTTCCGTAACTTAGACTCATCTTTTTGCCTTTTCCAATGTAAGCCCAGAAACTTTGCCCTTATCATAATTTGCTAGCCAAATTACTGTGCTTGGCAACTTGACAAACCGGAGTAAAATCATGGTAAGTAATGGTGTCCTATTTTCTTATTTGGTTGGTAGTGTACCCATTTGACCTCTCAACCTCTTTGGCACAAGACGAGACGCCACTCAGTCTAGAGAATAGCAGGATATTATATTTTGTTCAGCGTTAGCATATTTTTCAGGGTCACGTTTGAAATACTATATTAAATACACGATTCTTGTATATTATATATAAGAGCTCATGGTACAGGTGCTATATGTGTCTATGAAGGGTTCTACGAAAAGTAAAAAAAACCCATATTTTATTATTATTATTATTATTTATTACCTACGAGTATGAAACATTACCAGGAATATAAATAAACATTTTTCAGGCTCATAAATAGACTTTACTACCTCTTTGACATTAGTGATCCTTTTAATTTATGAAGGTTCGAAATAGTACCAACGTCCACTGATTTTCGTAACTATTTTTAATAAAGGAATAAATATTATCATAGTGTTTTTCAAACTTTCGCGATTAGATAACAACTGTATTGCAACAGCCGAAACGTCGGCAAAATAATAAAAAAGGTAAACGCGATAAAGACCCGTTAAACTTATAATAATTAAATATTATCATGTTTAGATATTTTTGTAAAATGTCTAGATGCTTGCGTGGAATCTATGAAGGTTCTGCGACAGTAGGTTTTTTCGACAATGGATTATAGTGTTATACAAATACACCTTATTTTCATGCCTGCTTACTTTTATTGTTAAGGCTATTATAAGACCCAGTTATTGAAATACCCAGAAAAAAAATATACAATTTTGCATTAAAAAGATATACCTGGTTTCTGCTAAGACTTTGTACTAACATTATAAAACGGTCACTATCGAATTATCTATTCTGTATCACTTGTCAAAATCACAAACTAAAGCGTGCGAAGTAAAGTGAGACCAAAAGTTAAACATGGATTTTTTTAGACTTGGTTTCAAACCACCTCTCATAATTATCTACCAATCTCAAAATCACAAACAATTCATATGCTCGATTTGTACGGTATAAAAAGCCTTCGGAGGCCTTCGGAGACCTTCGGAGACCTTCGGATTAAAAACGTTATATTATTTGTTTGAGTTGGCAAATCACTTCACCTACACACCCCTGATTCAAAAGCACATTTTTATGAACTCGGGAAATCACCAACGAGACAGTTTTTCCACAATAAAACCTGCACTGCAGGTGTCCCGTAATGACCTGTTTCCTGTAGCACCCCATTCACAGCATTCAATTAGTGACTGTAAAAACCTCAAGTTTTTTCTCATTTAAAACGAATGAAATAATAATTGAATTGTGGAGTTTGTGCACTTTATTCTCAGGTTTTCACTTCGCGTGCTTTTGTTTGGAAGACATTTTATGTACTGCCCAACACATCCTTATCTAGACTAATAATAATATTATAAATACGTAAAGTTTGTGAGTTTGGGTGTAGGACGTAATCTCTGAAACTTCTTCTCCGATTTAAATAAATATTTAACCAACATTTAGATTGGACCTTCGGGGCAGAATGTCCACCCTGAAATTCGATTTTATAAAGTGTACCCTTTTTAAATAAAAGAGCTTTTCGCGGAGACTAATTTTGCAACGTAAGTCAACGAAAAAACGGCCGAGAAAATGAGTTTCTTACGAACGCTGCCTTAAGGGTAAGAGCTACTTTTATCCAGGTACCACACGGGCGAAGCCGTGGGCAGTAGTTAGTAATAAATAAATATCAAGAAAAAGCACTTTCAATTAGTCCTACTACTATTATAAATGCAAAAGTTTATGAGGATGGATGTTTGTTAATCTTTCACGCAAAAACTACTGAATGGATTTTGATGAAACTTTACAGTAATGTAGTTTATATATCAGAATAACACATAACCTACTTTTTATCCGAGTAACACGCGGGTGAAGTCGGGGGCAGAAGCTACTAATTCAATAATTACATTCGTCTCGTTAGAGCTGGTGCCACGGCGGCTGTCAAAGTTGGCACGCAGCCAGAATTGCGACATGACAGGTGGCTCCCGACCTGTTGACTGCTGACGAGCATAATTTGGAGATTTCGAGTAGTTTCTACTCTGAAGATAAATCTAGTAGTAAGCCATAATCTAGTAGACTTTTAGGTACCTAATACGTAGTCTGGTAGACATCAACAATGTTAAAATTTGTACTTTTTATTTAAGTCGGATTATTGCAATAAAGTATTTTCTATTTTCTATCTATTTACCTAGTAGTAGCTCCTTTGTGAAAGGGAAGTACAACCATATCTATCTGTCCTCCTCTCATAAACATTATACTAAAAATATGGGCATGCATCTATTGATTGCTATTTAAACAACGTCTTCTATCTATATCTTTAAATTATGAAAATGAGAAAGCACTAATTACAAGACACAAGTTGTTTTAACTCAGTTTGGGAAGCAAAGGGCTATCAAAAAAAATTAGATTACTGTAGTATTTTTTTTTAAATTATATATTTCTATCGGCCAGCAGTAATGCTCGCATTGCTGAAGTGCCGGTGAAATTACAGGCCTTTACTACTGTGTATTTTGGGTAAGCAATTTATCAGCAATACCGTTTGGGTTGCAGAGATTTCAATAGGTAAAGGTAACCGGTTGTTATCTGGTAGACCCGAGGGTGGGTCCACCCATGCCTTAGTGATTTTTACAAAAGCTCCCTTAAAGATAGAGCATTTATCTTCAACCGCATGTCAAATAGGAGAGACACTTAGCTAGAAGTAAGGTTTTCTCATAATGCTGTATAAGCACCGTGTGATGGTTGTCGGTCAAAAACGTGCGACTAAATGTGCATTTTCAACCGCAAGTAAGGTCTAGTTGTAAAAGTTTAATGCAAAACACTTTAGAGTATTTTGTATAATGTTTAAAGTAGGTACCTTATTAAAAGTTAAAACTGTTTTGGGTTGTTCGTACCTACTTAGTATAAAAGGTTGGCAGCTGCTATACCCACAACAAATTACCGCCATTTTCAGATGAAAGTCGCCTTCTAGAAACAAAATAAGGCTGACACATTCCTCTTATCACGCCAGTGTTGCTTCGCCTGATTTACTGATTATACGTTTAAGAATGTTATTGACGAAATTATATTTTAATTTGTTTAAAATTAGTATATTTTAAACAAATTAAAATATAATTTCGTTCCTCTGCTCATCTCAGAGGCTTCACCCGCTTGGTAACCGGAAAAAAGTATCATATGTATTATTTTTATACCACGATCTATACCTGTACGTACATGTCGCAGCTAACTAGCTTTTCAGTTGACAGCCTAGCCTTTTTACTAAACGGCGCCGTTCGACTATCGACCTGCATGATATTCAGCTATTCATTAAAAAAATACTATTCAATGTCATCTATTTACAAGGCTAAACATTGACAGCCTTTTTTAAAAATGTATTGCTTTGTTAAACCTATAGCAATGTCATTTCGGCTGGACGTCAATACGCCTCATAATGTTGTTTAGTAAAAAGTCTCGGCTGTTAACTGAAAGGCTAAATTAAGCTAGTTGGCTGTGACTTCGAAGTGGCACTTCGAAGTGCATGAGGTACCTTTGTTCTTATGTCATGTCATACACTCTATCAAAACAGTTACGATAGAAATTCATGAAGATTTAGCTGTAAGTACCGAGGTATCTTTTCTGTTAACATACAAAAACGAATCGTATAAATAAACAGATATAACATTTTTATTGATAAATTTATAACATTATAGAAATATAAATGTTTTTATTTGCGAAAATTGATGCAATATAATATGTTATAAAATAATGTTGTGTCCTCCATGATCTACTTACTTTAAAGCATGCATTTTTTTTTACTTAAAACTATTTAAATACGTTATATAATCTACAATCGCTGGATTATGTAAATTAAGAAAAAAACATTATCAAATAAATATAACTTAAATATAAATATAACTTAAGCAACTTTGGTGCATAAAAACCTAGATTCATTTTAGACTTATTTGAATTCCTAAAATCTGTAGGATATCCTTTAAACGAGTTAGTCGTCTTTCTGTCTTTTCGTCTAAGGCGTCTTTCACTCTACGGTAGAACTTATGTACTTAAGGGTCAAAGAGATTTGATGATGCTGTCGGATATATCAGTTTTATGATCGTCAGCAACAAACTTAGGTATGTCTATATACAAGGACATTTGTATTAACAAGTGTCTATAGTCTTTGCATGAGCTTTATTCAGTCAGGCATTAATGCACTATTCAATTCTATAGTCTTTGCCTGAGCTTTGTTCAGTCAGGCATTAATACAATATAAAGCTTCATAAGGAATATTTTCTACATTAGATACGTGAGAATACGCGTCTAATAAAATATATGATAAACATAGCTGGTCTAGTATTCAGCGCTCGCTTCTTCAAAAATTCCAGACATTGGAATTCATGTCGTCAGCATTGTTCCGAGCCTTGGTGTGGTGGTAGCACGCTACTCGTGGTTCCTGATACCCACGACAGAATTCTAGTGTGGAGTCAGGACTATGTAGGTATGTGTCTTTGTTGGGTGTGCGTATCACACTTGATACACACACACGTACACCAAACAGACGTATACACAGTCCTGAAGATACACTAGGATAACCATTAGTATCCAATCTAGACACATTTGTATCTTATTAAGTATGAAAAAGGGGATTTAGGTCGTTTTTCCTACGATGCTCTTGCGAAACCGCTTTATTAGATACTCGAGTTGAGTGAAGTATTTTACCAAGTGGATGTGTGTTGTGTAACTTTTTCACTGCTTCTGGTTTGAGTATCTGTCTAAGCTACTCGTCTATCGACCGATGATATTAGGTTTTTCATTTCTTAAAATACGCAATCAGTCGGTAGGCTTTAGACAAAGCAGTTGAGTTGAAAGATTCTTGGCATTTGGGGTCCCTAGTCATTCTTTCTATAGTTTAGTTGTTTATCCAGGATATGGGTTATCTTCAACTGCTTGTATTTTCAACCGACTTTAAAAAAGGAGGAGGTTTTCAATTCATCTGCATTTTCGACTTGGGCTCTTGTTAGTGGATTGGTGTGGCTTTTAAGGCGATCTATGTATGATCTACAAATATTTTTCTCGGGTCTGGTAATATGTTTTCTCTGTATAATATGTCTGTATAAAAAAAAGTATATAAGTAGTATATCATTCATGTAGTTCATAACACAAGCTTTGCTTACTTTGGGGCTAGATGATGCTGATTGAAAAGTGTCCAGCATTATTTAGATTTATTTATGTCTCGTTTTCATCTTTATTTTATTTACATTTTAATTTTACTATTTATACAATAAATGGAAGTAAACAACATAATTATATACTAATTGTATACTCGTAATTATATCCTAACATAATATAGATGGGTATTGTTTTTGCTAAATAACATTTATTAGTAAGGGTCTATCCTCAACTCTTTAACTGAAATAGAACATTCTGTATATTCCACTCATCAAGTTAAAGTGGCATTCGTAAAGTTGTCCTGCCGAGGCGGGGATTTAAAGTTTATTCAGTTAGTTAACTCTACCCAGCGTTTTGCGACTGCTAAATTTAAAATCTGCTGTGATCCAATGGCAGAATGAAAAAAACATTTTTTATACCCCAAAGAGTTCAAAGTTCTCATTAAAAATCATCTGTAACTGTTACCAAATAATAAGCGGTGATGGACTTGGGAATGATAAAATAATCGCGGAAATGTCAAATTTAACTTTTTTGACATGTATGGATCTGAGAATCTTCATCATAGGTAGTGTATGTTACATATAATAATAGTAATATTTGTTATAAATAAATAATAAAGCTTGTATTATGGGAACTACATGACTGATATACTACTTATATACATTTTTTTTGTAAATACATACATAATATACATAGAAAACACCCAGACCTGAGACAAATATTTGCAGATACAAACATTTGTCCCGTGGCGGGAATTGAACCCGCAACCTTCTGCGTCTCAGGCGGACCTTCGCCCACTGCGCCACAGAGGTAAAAAATATAGCATGACATTTTAATATTTGCACGGCTGAATACGTTCGCAATCATAATATTTAAGACCTTAATTATAAAATACTAGCTTCTGCCCACGGCTTCGCCCGCGTGGTATCCGGATAAAAAGTAGCCTATGTGTTTTTCTTATGTATAAGTTATATAACTGTAAAGATTCATCAAAATCCGTTCAGTAGTTTTTGCTTGAAAGAGTAACAAATATCCATCCTCACAAACTATCGCGTTTATAATATTAGTCGGAAGAATGTATTCTTGAAAATAAACGATTTGATTTGATTTGTTATCAGACGTCAGGATTTGCTCTGACATGTCAGGATTATTAAGCACTAGTTATTGCCCGCGGCTTCGCCCGCGTGGTATGTTAATAAAAGTAGCATAAGACCGTCTCCAGGCTTCAAACTATGACTACCAACTTTTGAATGAATCGAACCAAGGATTACAATTTATACAAAGTTTAGAACTCAATTGCACACCCCCAAAGGGTAGTTTAAAAAAAATAAAAAATACGTGTTTCATTATTTACTTTAAAGTTTATTTGTACATAGTTTTCAGCGAATCAATCAATATTTTTTTTCATAGAAACTTTACCGCCCTGTTTAACCCCCTTAGGGATCGATTTTCGAAAATTAGATAAGCCTATGTGTTATTCTATATCCTAAACTATCTACATTCCAAATTTCATCAAAATCAAAAAAACATTCACACACACACACACACACACACACACACACACACACACACACACACACACACACACACACACACACACACACACACACACACACACACACAGACATTCGCATTTATTATATTAGCATTTATCATAAAAATGGACTTAAATTGTGCTGTTCAGGTGTGTACATTTTTATAGAAATCAGGCTTCCATTGAGACATTCGGTAACCCTAATCATGGGGATTGCAGTCGTTAGCGTGTTTGTTGGTTTGTTTTTTGTTTGAATATAATATTTTTTTGCACACTCAAGAACCGACAACGGCTGGTGGATTTGGTTTCTCGAATGGCGACAGCGAACTCGACGGCGCCAGACTGCCAGTGTAGAACTTTCTCCCACCAGGGAGAACTCACGCTTTCTTTTCCTTTCACGCTAACGCAAATTTGTCAAGGTAAAAATTGGCAGCAGTCACATGGAATTTCCACAGCTAATGTCATTTCCATACAATTCAATCTTTCCGTTCACGACAACATAAAGTGGTAGGTATTTGTCTAGCCACCCTGGAGGTCCAGATAAATACCTCACGTTTACTTTTCTTTTCACGCTAACGCAAATTTGTCAAGGTAAAACTTGGCAGCAGTCACGTGAAATTTCCACAGCTAATGTCATTTCCGCAGGCGTTAACGCCAACAGAAAGTGGTATTTCTCTATACTCCCTAGTGGATCGATGACATCGTAAAGTTTGCGGGAAATCGGTAGCTAAACCACCGCTCAAAATCATTCGCGATTTATTTTTATTTAAATATCTATTTAAATAAAAAATAAATAAATAATGCAGGACATTTTCACACAGCATCATCTAGCCCCAAACTAATCAGACCTTGTATTATGGAAACTACATGACTGATATACTACTAACATACTTTTTCTTTCAATACATATATATTATACATAGAAAAAACCCAGACCCGAGACAAACGTATGCAGATCATACAAACATTTGTCCCGAAGTGGGAATCGAACCCGTAACCTTTTGCGTCTCTGGCGAGCCTTCGCCCACTGCGCCACAGAGGTTGTAAAAAAGACAGGTTCAGCAAAAAGTTCAGCAGGCTATGAAGAGTACTCAATGGTCCAAACGGATGCTGTTAATCCGCCTTTACCCCACAAATCTAAGCGTACAGTAATCCCAGCGCACTCTAGGGAGGATAGTTTGTTATCTTTCTCTAGGGAGGAACGATTATAGTGTGATATAATCGTTCCTCCCTCGTTCCAACAGATAAGCACATACCTTATAATGTAAGTAAATAAATGCTCTTTTATTTTATTATTTACAAGTTATTTTTGAAATATATGAATGTTTTTTCATAATCTATTGCAATGCCTTTTAGTGACTTGTGGTAATTAAATCTATCTAAGAACAATCTTTAAAGTCATACAAATAGAATGCAAAAATACGCAATCGGATAAGCGGGTCTGAGATCAATAGTAACAGACAAACAGACACATATCCGGGCTTCTTATGTGGCGGGTAAAAATTACGTATCAGCTCAGTTAAGTTAAACCTACTAAAAATAGATCCCGCCACAACCCTCAACCCAAACCTAAGGGTTAAATAACCTAAGGTTGGTTAAGTCTTACCAGACCCAGGTGAGTTAGGAATGGTACTTATGCCTTGCGAGATACCATTTTGCTTTCAATCCTACTATATCCTACTAGTATATAAATGCGAAAGTTTGTGAGGATGGATGTTTGTTACTCTTTCACGCAAAAACTACTGAACGGATTTTGATAAAACTTATACATTAGAATAATTGATGACCTCTGTGGCGCAGTGGACGAAGGCCCGCCTGAGACGCAGAAGGTTGCGGGTTCAATTCCCGCCACGGGACAAATGTTTGTATCTGCAAATATTTGTCTCGGGTCTGGGTGTTTATGTATAATATGTATGTATTTACAAAAAAATAATTATATAAGTATATCAGTCATGTAGTTCCCATAATACAAGCTCTGCTTAGTTTGGGGCTAGATGATGCTGTGTGAAAATGTCCAGCATTATTTATTTATTTATTTATAATAACACATAGGTTACTTTTTATCCGGGTACCACGCGGGCGAAGCCGTGAGCTTCAAGTAGCAAGTTTTCTATAAAAATGCATTAGTTGCAATACTTGAGACGGTATTAAAATAGCATACTGAACAAAATACCATTCCTTTTAGTGCAAGCTCAAAATATCAGATAACAAAGTTCAACTATTGTTATCGACAGCTAATTAAAACAACATGGTGTGTGGGCTTCATTATTATTTATCTTTGATACTCAATAACATTTATTTTAATATGAGATCTCGGTGGAGAACACTCGGGCAGGCCTATGCTGGAAAGCAAGACAATTAAGAAACTGGTGTCTTATACAAAATTTATGCAATAATTATCTTATTTACATATAATTACCTAAACAAATTTCTTTTAACTAGCTATAAGTAGAAATAAGAAAAATGTTACTATAAGAGTGTTAATAAAGGCTATTATTATTATTATTATTATATAACATTTATTTTAACATTGAGTTATAAAAAAATAGTTATAAACAGAATGTTGTAAAATACAAAAGTAAATAAATAATGCTGGATTTTTTCACACAGCATCATCTAGCCCCAAACTAAGAAGAGCATAAGCTCCATACTATGGTTACTACATGACTGATATAGATAGACAGATAGATAAACTCTTTATTGCAAACCAAAGCAAAATACAAAAACACCAGAATTCATAAACATACAAGGAACAACGGGCGGTCTTATCTCTAAAAGAGACTAGATGTACTACTTATATAATTTTTATATAAAAAAAATTATATGACAAAAATATATTACAAAGAAAGCTAGTTATTTGTTGAAGCTGAATTTTTGGGATATTATAAAATCTTAAATGCTTAATGTTAATTAGGTCTATCTGAAACAAAAAAAAACTTACTACACCCTACGCTGCTACTTTATCTTTAATAATACTCAGCAACACTCTAACATAAGTGAAAATCGCCTATTTTGGTCTAGCCATAATAACATCAATACAATAAAAGTAGGGAGTTTTAAAATTTTAAAATTAATTATATCCACTCGAATTAAGACTCGATTAAACACCTCAATCGTATCCTACTCTAGTCGAAAGTCGGTGTTATTTTAAAAACTACATTCAAACACAAATATCACCTAAAACCATTTTCCTAGAATTTTCCGAGCTCAGAGATAGCATTGAGTCTATTTGGAACCTCAGCCTAAAGATAGGATTTCACAATAAACAACTTTTCAACAACTCTGAAAGTGTCTCTTTTTAAAAAATCTAGAAATGTACTTAATTTATTCCGTTCGTATAAAGCATTAATAGATTCGTCCAATTTGCTTCAGAAATCTGAAATCTTACTCGATAAAGTATGGGAACCACATGACTGATATAGATAGACAGATAGATAAACTCTTTATTGCATACCAAAGCAAAATACAATAACACAAGAATTCATAAACATACAAGGTACAATGGGCAGTCTTATCTCTAAAAGAGACTAGATATACTACTTATATACTTTTTTATACATAAATTTTTATCTAACAAAAATATATTACAAAGAAAGAAAGGGTTTTCTTTGAACAAATGTGTGTCTGCAAATACCGAATGGGTGCGTCTTGTTCCTAAGTACCTACTTTGTGTTGTGTTGGATTAAGTTGTTTTGTTTTCTCTGTTTTTTTCTGTTGTTTTTCTTTTAATTTCTTAGTTGATAGGTACTTAAGTAAATTATATTAGCAGGTAAATTATGAAGCACACTCGTGCTAAGATATATATTTAAGTAGATACTTACTTATAAGTAGGTACTTAAAATTTTGTTTTTTCATATAATAAGTGAACTATAATCATGAAAAATAAAGAATCTTTAAACCGAAGAAAGCTATAGTTAGTGGTTATTTCCTGAGGTTGAATTTTTGGGATATTATAAAATATTAAAAGATCAATGTTAAATAGGTATTTCTGAAATAAAAACAAAACTCACAACTAACAACACTTTACGCTGGTATTTTATCTTTGATAACACTCGACACCACTCTAACATAAACTGACAATCGCTTAGTTTGGTCAAGCCATAATATCATCTGTAAAGGGGCAGGCATAATTTAACATTTATTAAAATGACTGAGAAAAACAACTAAAAAGGATATAGGTACTTAAGTAATCGCAGTATCGATAGACCCAATATCGATTAATCGAACCGTGAGGAGTCTCAAAAAAACCGTTTATTCCATCCAGTCTTACTAGTAGTTCGATTATCTAACTGTTTGGACAGAAATATTCCAAATTGTTAGACTGACTAATCGAACATTTAACATGATTCGATTAATCGAATTAACTGGAAAAAGTTCACTTAGTTCGATGGATCGGCCAGAGCCAATACCCGTGTCCTTAGGTTACGGCAACTGCTTACCAATATGTGAGCCGTAAGCTTGTTAGACCTTAATCCGTAGGTCGTTTGTAGATTGGTCGTAAATTGGTTATACCAAAATAACGAAAATAAATACATACATACATAAACTCAAGCCTGTTTCCCGGAGGGGTAGGCAGAGACTACGGATTTTCACTTGCTATGATCCTGACATACCTCTTTTGCTTCATTCACTCTCATTACATTCTTCATTCATGCTCGCCGGTTTTGGGTACTCTTGACCTGACCTTTCTCCAGAACGACTCCTATCTGGCCAGAGTACGTTCGCCGGGGTCTACCCTTTCCAATTATCCCATTCACGCTTCCCTTATATACATGTTTCGTCAATCTCCTTTCGTTCATCCTTTCTACATGTCCAAACCACCTTAGCATACCTTTATCTATTCTTGTCACTACATCTTCTTTCATTCCACAACGCTCTCTTATCACACTGTTCGTCACCCTATCTCTCAAAGTCAAACCACTCATACTTCTCAAAGCTCTCATTTCAACTGCATTTATTCTACTTTCGTGTTTCTTCTGCTATACTCAACTTTCACTGCCATACATAAGTGCCGCAAATAAATAGCTATATAAAAATATAAAAAATTCTACAAGGCCTATATTATTTTTATTTATTTTTACTATTTGTAAGAAAAGACACCCACCCCGCAACTAATTATATTTTGCAATAAGAGGAAAATAGCATTTTATTAGGTAATCAAAATGTCCTACCATATTTACAGAACAGTCAATTTTATTGGAATAATAAAAATCTGTCGTAAATGGCTATTTTCATCGTTTATTGTTTTTGGTGTTATCGAACGAACATTAAACCTTTTTAGATAAAGTGCAAAATTCATCGTAAAAGCTCACAGCTGGACAAAGCTGGGGGAAGAAAGCTCGTTTTTTATTTCGAACCAGAGAGTAAAAATAACGAGCGTAGAGTACATTAATTGACCAATTAGAGAAAATGCTTTTTAGTTCAGCAAATTCGACATTTTGGTTGACAGATGGTTTTTTAAACTCGCGCCACGAGGAACCTGGCCGCTTGTTTGTTTATCTGTTTGTGTGTACAATGTTATTACAATGTTTTGCAATATAAGTTTGTAGTGTTATGTAAGACTTCAAGGGTGGTTCATAAATAGGTTTTAACGTGACAAGCCCCTTAAAGGCACAATATAATGCTAGAGTGTAAAACAGCGTGGCCAAATATTAAAAAAAAATATTTGGCAGGTACCTAGATTAGTTATGACATCACTTGTAGAGAGCGCGACAATACATTGAATACTCGTCGGGAGTTATGAAATGTCAAAATTAAAAATAACTACTCGAATTAAGGCTCGATTAAACCAAACCTCAATCGCCTCGAAGACACCTTTAAAAACTACCTTAGCACAAATATCACCTACAACCATTTTCCTAGAATTTTTAGAGCTCAGAGATAAAATTGAGTCTATTGGAAACTCAGCTCCTAAAGTGGCTCACTTTAAAAGTCTAGAAATGTACTTAATTGATACCGTTCGTATCATCAATATTAGGTATTAATAGATTCGTCCAACTTGCCTCAGAAATCTGAAATCTCACTCGATCAATAATTTTACAGAATCATGTATTTTTTTATTTAGCGAAAGCAATTATTAACAGTATAACTCGCGAAGATATCAATTTTAAAAATATTATCTATCTATCTTTTTAAAATGGTCTATGGGCTATAGACGAAAGTGTAATTTCTGTAGAGATTGTTTTGTTTCTTACGTTCCAACCTATTAATTCCATTAAGCATCGTATCTTATACCCGTCATCCTTCACGGACGACTGGAAGGGTCAGGACCTTTGAGTCTCGGGTTACATCACAAAGGATATTGGTGTTCAGAAACAATAAAAATATAACACGTCAATTGGGGTAAAAAGGTCTTTTTCATTTCACTGCTCGTCACGGTATACCCACGGTAAAAAGTAAACTAGCTATCTAGGTAGAGACCTAAATCATATCAGTTCCAATCTTTGATGAGATTTCTTTCGTACAGATTTTTGAAGTCATCAAAATCTTCCAAATGATTGTGTCATCTACCTAATTTTAGCTTTTTTATTTTGGAAACTATGCAGCTATGATGTCAGCCACGAGCTGTCTTATATTGTTGCTGTTACAAGACATTTTATTATAAACATTTCCGGAACAGTTTTTTTTGTTTGGAAATTTTAACATCAATGAATTTTTGCTTCCTCACGGTAAAACGATATTCTATTTAAGTTTTCACGGAAAATATCCCACTTTTGTGATTTTCTAAAACATCTTTCACAGCAAAAGGAGTTGTGTTTTCTCAACTACAAAATTACATGCTTTGCTCACAGGAAAATCTTAAAAAAATCTTAATTAGTAAATGAAACGAAACATTTTTTTCCGAAAACACGGACAGGTCTTGTTAGCCCTTTATCCTGAGTCTCAAAGTTACCGTAGAGTATATGCTTCAATGCTTCGATAAGGGCTCAATTAAACTTTATAATTCTGGAATCTTTATTTTGAATAAACAACCAAAATAAATGCTTTTCCACGTTGCAAGTTCCTAGTAGCAATAAGTTATTAACGATGTGTAGACTTTGCGTCACCGTTCAACAATTAGCTTGCAAGTTTAATGCAAGGCAAGCTAGGAACCACCATTAAAAAGCTTAGCTTTGCTTTAGTCCAAACTAGATTATCCACGGCTTCACCCGTGTCATACCTGTGTAAAAGTGGCTTATATTTTATTTTAGATTACAAACTATAGTAATAGATACTATACGTATGGTATAACTATATTATACGAATATTGCATCTTTTTCGGTTTAGCCGTTACAAAGCAACATACATATCCAAACGAACGTATGGAAGAAGCAACCAAAATATTAGTTAGTGATCTGGAGCAGTTGAGCTATCTATAGATCATTTGCAACAATCTATAGATAGCTAGCTGCATCATCTGTATTTTTTGTATATACCTACTTGTATATAGTTGCATGAGTATATATATTAGTTGGATTATTGTATTTAGGTATTACGGTAATATAGCTGTGTAGAGCTGTTAATTAAGTAAAATGTTTAAAGTACATTATAACACTGGCTCCAAATTGATACTTTAATTTAACTAACTAATAATGACTTTTTATTTAAATAGAATTGCTCATATTACGCTGTTTGTGCACGTTTTCCCGAAGGTAATCGATAACCTAGCAATTATTTGCTTGCAATTTTAATAAGTTTCCGACCTCGAGTCTTGCTTGAGCAGTTGCTGACTTGAACTTTACCTACTTTGTAATGGAACAAACCTGAAAACCGGACATATATGTCATGTCATGCCCAATGTCTAACTGTCTTAAACTTTTAAGTCATCGTTCCGCTGTCCATATAGCTTCTATTGGTAAACTATCACTTAATAGTAATAATAATGCTGGTCATTTTTTACATAGCATCATCTAGCCCCAAACTAAGCAGAGCTTGTGTTATGGGAACTATATGACTGATATACTACTTATATACGTTTTTTTGTAAATAAGTAATAAGTATATTTATTTCATTTCAAGCCATAGGGTACATACATTAATCAATTACATAAAATTGATTGCTTATTATAAAGTAGTAGTTCAGACAGGAAATACATACATATTATAAATTGAAAACATCAAGACTTGAGACAAATATTTGCAGATCATACAAACATTTGTCACGCGGCGGGAATCGAACCCGTTACCTTCTGAATCTCAGGCGGGCCTGGGTTGCTTTTCCACTATTTTAGTTTACTAACTGGTAGATAATTGAAATTTTAATATGGCAGAAAAGTTTAGGCTCAACAACATTAATTCAGGACGTTCACAAAAGCCCCATCCAGAAATCTATCCGGTTCAAGTTCCAAAAGTCTACAGTCTTTCACTTTTATTACCTACGGTCTCCTATACTGCGTCGCCTAGTTTACCATTTGAGAATAAGAGCCTGTCTAATGTCGCTACAGTTTGCTAATTCTGAAAAATAAGTCAACGTTAAGAGCGGAGTAACTTCGTCACCCATTTGATATCGTTAGAGATGATCATGAAATCAAAATTTAAACAAAAACAGCCATTATCAAATAAAAACTGCGGGCATGTATATTTTTAACCGACTTCAAAAAGGTGAGGTCCACAATTCGTCATGTTTTTTTTCCTGTACATTACGCGATGTCTTCGCCAATTGTGAAACGATTCTTTTTTAATGGGTGGTTTTACTTCAAGCGTGGTCACATATAAATTTTATGAAAAAATCCACACCTAAGGGAAAAAATGAGAGATGGAATTCATATTGGACATGATTTTTTTCCTGAAAAAAAAAACTTGTTACGGCATAAAATTTCGAAAATACTATCCTACAAATATTACGAACAATTGGCCGATTTGGATGTAATTTGGAACAGGTACCATAGTTCGCGATCTAGAATAACAGATTATTTTATTTGGGAGCCAATCAGGCGAAGCCGTGGGCTAACCATTCATTACGTAAAATTTTTTTTAGCGACGTATAAATTTCCTTCCTCTCAATATCCTCAAACGAGTTCCATTCACTTTCCATCAAGAAATAATATGTTCATAAAGCACCCCTGAATAGGCAGTTGCGTAACAATACTATTTGTACGCGATCAATGAATAGCACTGTGCTGCCATCTGTCGGGTGGCGACGACCTCTGTACGTAACCTCGTGATATAAATAGCTGGGCGAGACGGCAGCTGGGAACTCCTAGTTTCTTGATTCATCATAGCGATGTTTGATCTATATTTTTATGAGGCAATATTTATATAGGCAGACATAAATAATACCTTATCACCAAAATGATTTAGATTTTCTGGATGTGACCCAGTATCGTTCGTCATGGCTTTCTGTATTCGAGGCGTATGCCCAGCAGTGGACTTCTACATGCTGTTAATGATGATTACTTGTTTTTAATAAAGAAGCTTAGAGTCTACAGGGTGCCCAAACACTAACACGAAAGGGGGTCATTCAACATAAAAGCTAACAAACTTTTGTTCCGTGACTTCCAATATTCGGCTATTTCCATTGAAGAAAATCCAGATAAAATTCAACTTTCAAAATAAAATCTGCTGTCTTAAATATCGTTAAAATAAATTCGTTTAAAATCAGACAACACAATTTTGGACTTGATTAAACGTTATTGTTTTTATCGCGTTTTGTAATTATTTGTTTCAAAATCTACGAGTGTTTTGTCTAGACAATCGGAAAACACAAATCATTCATTGTAAATCAACATTACAGAAATCGATTTGAACCCGAAACGATCGTATTTCAGCTACAATTGCATAGCTAATAACTAAACTTATACAGACTATTAACTGTTAATTACCTAAACACTGCTTTGTCTCTTCCTGATAGTGTCATTTTAAATTTAACATAAGAAAACCACTTGTTCAACGAATTCGAAAGTTTATTAAAATCATTTATTTAATCTATCCTGAAATGTCTTAACTTCACAAATTAAGCATTCCTCTCACAAACAAGTTAAAATTTTATTGGTTTTAAAATTGTATAGACAGAAATATATCTCAAAGAAATACGATAAATTGAACAACATTTCAAAGTATACCTAACTTTACAGCTACAGTTTTCATCGGTTCATTTTCTCGAAACATGATTCGACGATAACTTGTCCACGATTCCTAAATAAAGAGAGTAACAACTTGTATGATTTATGTATTCCTGGTACCGCTCGTCTAAGCGATTCGCGGTAGCTCCCTCGCGATTCCAAAATAAGTACCTACTCAACATTTTCTTGCAAAACATTTCTTACTAACCGAACAGGGGGCGGATTCAGAACTCATATAATAATTGGCGTTGTCAAATAAACCACTTTCTATTCTTATTCTATATAACCATATTTCTCTATCTACTGACATGTATAGCCTATCCAATAATAAACTGCCCAAGATGTGTCGAGACACTGTTAGGGTAAGAAAGTTGCTCCATGGTATCTCCTAAAGTTTTAATTAAAAAGCCGTCGAACCAAATGCCATAGCACTTCTTACCGTAAGCAAAGTATGAAACAAAAAACGAGTAAATTTTCGAATATTTCATACTTTTAGGAGTAACACGTTTTTTTTTACGAAGAACAGACCTAATGCGGCCATAATCTCACCAGATTGGGTGATTTCTGTGTATAATTTATCTACATATAGCTCTGCTTGGGGCTATGTAAACATGTCCAGTATTTTTTTATTTAGATGGTAAGTGATGATATTGCCGACGATGGAGCATCACGGTCTAGAAGATACCTATTCACTATTACCTTTAAGAGGCCTAGATTGTATTTTTCAGGAAGGACAGACGATGGTAGTATCGTTAAAAAGTTAGAGGGGGTGGGACAAAACTGTAAGTACTAGAAACCATCTATTTTCTGGGCGGCAGTTCCAAAAATCATGGTTAAAGAAACTTAAAAATGATTTTTAGATACCTGGCTAACTATATAGTCCTATTTCGGTTCAATTGAGAATCAACTGCTCTCTGATACTTCACATTGGAGGCAAAGATGATAAAAAAATCATTTTACATATAAAAGTTAGGTCCTACTTACTCTTGTATTTTACTTTCTCATTTTTGTTTTTGGGTTAAGAAAACACATCTGTACACCAAATAATACAAACTACGAGTTGTTTGGTGTACAGAATAATGGTCAAAATATTTATTTAATCATTTAGCTGCAGAACCCTAAAAATGTTCAAAAACTACAAAAACAAACACGCTCACGACTGTATTCCCAATGATGGGCATACTCAGCTGCATACCCAGAGGTCTTTAAGGATAGTCAGAGGCTTTAAGAATCTAAATATTATATTTAGCATATGCCCGCGTTTTGCAAATGCACGTAAAAATGTGCAGTCAAGCAATATGTCTAAAAAACAGAATTTCATAAAAAAACACCTACTGGTTGAAACGACATGAAACATTATCGGCATTGACCGGTGAATCTAGGTCAAAGAGCGCCTTAATCCGGCTCCGGTGTAAAGCAAGACATATTTTCTACCGTTTCTTAAGGATGTTATTCACGTACCGGCTTTACTTGGACTTATTAAAATGACGCAAATAAACTTTTCTCCTAGAATTTCGCATTTCCTAGAAAACTTTGAGATTTAAAATGGAGCTGTGCTTAAATTATTATGCTAACAAGTTTTTTACTTTGAGATTCTGCTTTGAAAGGATTTGAAAAAAATATTCTTTCCACGAAACTGAGGGTTATGCATAATAGTGAGTCTACGGTTTCAAAATACCGAATTTGTATGTAATTGTCATTTGACAATAACTCTTTAAAGTAGCATAACAATTTCAAATTATATTTAATTGAATTAAATGCAATATTATGATAATTTATTTATTTGATCGAAACCATTCTGAAATCACTTTGCTCACTCTTCACGTAAAATCGATATGTTACAACCACGGTTAAGAGATGGAAGGGTTGGGTAAACAACATTTATGACCTACTAGGCATAGAAGTTTATGAGAGCGATAGTTCATCTGATAATTTAATGCTCAGAAGAGTGATATATCGGGTTATCCCCGTTGCCCCCGATCTTTCTAGAAAATAATTAGAGAAAAATTAAACGAGCTGCTAAGAGAGCCTATGTAAGCATAAGTTACAGTAACCGCTTACCAACAGGTAGGATTTATGGTACTTAGCCGCTTTAGTTATATAAAGTACTTATGTTTGGTTTGATTTTTTGAGATAGACTGAGGAACAGTATAAGAAAGCGTTATGGAGTGGCAGAAAATGTAGTCACAAGAATAAAGAAAGATATGCTAAGATAGTTTGGGCATGTGGAAAAATCCAATGGACGAAAGGAGATTGACGAAACATGTATGTATATAAGGCAATCGTGAATGGGGCAATTTAAAGGGGTAGATCGAAGAGTACTTTTAACAGGCGAGCATGATTGAAGAATGTCATGAGAGCAAGGAGGTACATTAGTACCGTAGCACAACCCCTGCGGTACAGATATTATAATACTAGTACCTCCGGAAACGGACGAACGAGAAACAACCTATACGACCTGTACGACCTGTACGACCTGTACGACCTGTACGACCTGTACGACCTGTACGACCTGTACGACCTGTACGACCTGTACGACCTGTACGACCTGTACGACCTGTACGACCTGTACGACCTGTACGACCTGTACGACCTGTACGACCTGGGCCTTACCATCAAGTCTTATTGCGATTCAATTCAGACAAATCTGTCAAATCCCGCTTTGCGAATGACAAAGCTTTAACTACGCCATAGCGTCCTCAATCGCAAAGCGGAAAGTGACATCTTTGCCAGAACTGAATCGCTATAAGACTTCATAGTTAGGCCCCTGTACGGATGAAATACAACAGAACAACAAAAGATCAACCCTTAATTTAACTTCTGAAGGAACGTGTCAGAAATGAACAAATATAAATACTTTATTGTACACCTTAAGATACAAACAAAATTAACAGTAACACATTATGATAAATGTACAATGGACGGTCTTATCGCTTAAAAGCGATATAAATCTCCTCCAGACAAGCTCTCCACCTACTATCAGAGATAGAAAAGCTCCTATAGCCTCTTACCTAGCCTTCTAGCATCACAATTAGACTATTAACATTAGCAAACATTCGTTCCAATTGCCATCGGATTTCAAGCTCAAGCAAGCTTGGAAGGAGCGAACAGTTGCTAGTGATAGACTGGTTCCGTATTTGTAGAATAGAAAAAACGTAATAAAGTTAAGTATTAAAAAGAGAAAAACTAAAGAAAGAAATAACTTGTTATATCAAGTGAATACCTAGAGTGTGTAATTTTTTTTATGATTACTTTCTTAGTTTGTTTAAATGATTTTGCACCTCAATTGTATATTTTAGGAATTATCATGTATTTATTTATGTTTAAAATCAAGAATACATGGATTATTGTTATTCATCGTTTATTTGACACAGACAATAAAAGGTTAATGGTTATACATATAGGCCGACAGCTAAACTTAAATCTAAAACAATCAGAACAAAATTGTTCGGTTCATATGTTAAAAAAGGTATGGCTGTACGAAAATGGTGTACACCTCAGCTGGTGTTAGACCTTTGATTATTGTATTAAAAGTAATCAACAGATCAGCATTTAGTTAACTTACCGGTAGTGACATTTAGAACTGAGCGCTTCCGTGTTTTGGAGGGCACGTTGAGGTCTAAATAAGAGGTCTACAACCTCTGACACCTATTGCCAGTAGTACATACAAAATTTATAGCGTCTGCTAGCACAAATTACTCAAAAATAATATCTTCAAATTATCTACTTATTAGACTTAAATATCTACATCTTTTATGTTTCTGATGCGGTGGGGATCTGTACGTTCACGCAAACTTTGACTTGACAATCACTTCCCTTTGATCGCCACCGCCACCGCCACCACCCGTTACCGCATCAGTTTGAACGGGCAATTAAAGGATTCCTTGATAGGCCGAAACCATGCTTCTAAAAAAAACCTAGTGTAAAAAATGATCATAAAGCGATCTATTTTCATCTTCATCAGTGGTATAACTTCTCACTTTGCGTTAACACTACTGCTACTACGGGTATGCTAAAAGGGGTAGTTGGGGGAGTGGGCTGATCGCGTGTGTTGCCATAATCTCCCTGTCACTTACGTAATCTGACATGCATGAGCTGATGGGAGTTAAATTGCTCTTATTTGTGTATTTTAACTTAAACACGGAAGCCTTGAAAGTATCCACGTTTCACAGAACCTGTTCATAGACAATATATGACTTACCTATGTTTACGAAGCAAAAATCTTACTGTACAAGTTATTTATTTAATCTATAATAGTTATAATAATATTATTAATTTAGTGTTATCAAACGGTGGATGAAAATCATGAAGAAACCGGCATATCTTATAATAAAAAAATCAAAGACACTTGCATGAAAATAGCCTCTAAGAAGCGCACTTTCACCATTGGTCACCATATCTTAACCTGGTCAGTTCACTGACCTTAGGGTGATCAAGAAAAAACCGGTGGCACGACAAAGTAGAAAAACACGTAATATTTTTTTTAAAGAATATAATGTGGTTAATTTGACAAAGCACAGAAAGGACAGGTAGAAAATAAATAAATAAAATAGACACTATAAAAAGGTGTTTTGACACTCCTTGTGTTTTTTGACAAAAACACAAGGAGAGAAATAGGTCGATTTTTACTTATTATCTCACAGGCCTTCAATCACATTCCGAAACCTAAACACAGAAAAGTATCACAACTCCAAAACATACGCATTACGCAGTGAACATAAATGTTTGATAGCAAGCGATTGTGGGCCTTGAAAGTATCGATTCGGTCAAAATTAAGGAAGAAATTGGGACGGGAAGGGTCGCCCGGCTGTACGCTCAGTGAGGGAGGTAGCGGAAATTACCTAATTATTAAAAAACTTTCAGATTCGACACATAAAAAGTTTGTGTTTATATTGAACGACGGAGATTTGTCCAAAGTACACATCCACAAGTATACATCTGTCACTGATGACAAAGTGGTGATAAGACAAGCCTGTTACATTTCAATTTAATCGGATGATAGGAAGTACCTCTTGATTGGAAAAACTGTTTTGTGTTTAGGTGACCGTTTTAGCTTTCCTGAAGGAAATAAAGTTCCCTATATTAGTTTTGCTAGTGAAGCAAAAGTAGAACATTTTCAGTAAAATATTATTATCTTGTGACTCATTGAAATAAGGTACTTTTACTCGCAGTGGTTTTACGTTTTTAACATCATAACACACCACTAAATATTTTTGTAAGCCGTAACTGTCACCTATTATTTTACATTTGCAACAGCACTGGCAATGCTGTTACTTTATAAATAAAATAAAAATAAAAAAGCCTTCGTTATTCCTTATCTAAATTATATTATTCAAACAGTGTATTTTAAATATTTAAGGTTGCACACTGATGCGTTGCCTGCCGTAAAGAGAGTCTAATATCCTTGTAATTTCACCGGCGCCTACTCTTCACACAATAGGATTAAATACGGAAATATTAACAGAGTAATCCACAACTAGAACAAACTGCCGGAGAAATTGTTTCCGCTACTTCTGTTAACGCATTTAAGAACAAGCTCGATAACTGGCTACGAAAGAACAATTCATTGCTAAAAAATGAAACAAACAGAAAACAACGACTTTTGATCCAACACTGTATGATATAAACATATCAGCGAAAGCCGCTCGTCTATAATTAAATAAATGAACAAATATTACAAAGTGGTAGGTACTTCCCGGAACTTTTTCACAAGAAACTTTTGCTGCTAATGAGAATTAAAAATTGAGTTTTATATCGCTCGCTATCACCTATGTATGAACCCTCACCCGTTCGATATCGTCGAGTCATCATGGCGGAACCGTTATTGCTATAAAAGCAAATATTTTGGTATATAATAGTGGCATTGTCGACACACGCTTTTGATTTATATACTCTTGCGGAACTTTGTCTGTTAATAAACTAGTGCCTTTTAGGGTAAAATTGCGAAAAGGAGCTCCTCTTAGTTTCGTCAAAGTTATAATAATAATAAAAAATCAAATAAAAAAAAATAAAAAAACTAATAGTAGGTTCGGTATCTGTAATTCGTCACTCCGATTTCTATCGAGAGAAAATTTGGTACTAACGTGTTATTTAACACAAAAACGAGAATTTATTAACTTTTTCCGTTTTCAATAAATAAACAAACACTTGGTAAGAGAATCGTGTGCTACGAAAGCTACGAAAGAAAATCGTAGCATTCGTAGCACACGGCGTAGCATGGTGTCAAAGGAAAATGTAGTTTGTTATCCCAAACATAGTATTATAGTCATAGTACTTAACCGAAGAAAAAACGAATGAGGTTGTCAAGTAGACCCATATATTTTTTTAGATAGGTACCTACCCAAACGTTGGGTAAAGTTGCAGTTTGTATCATGCTAAAACCGGAACCGCTACTTTTAAAAATAATTTTATATTTTACTAGCTTCAGCCCACGGCTTCGCCCGCGTAGTACCCGGATAAAAATTAGCCTATATGTTATTCTGATGTATAAACTATATCACTGTAAAGTTTCATCAAAATATGTTCAGTACTTTTTGCGTGAAACAAACTTCCATCCTCATAAACTTTCGCTTTGATAAAAATAGTAGGATAGGATAGGATATTGATAGTTCTTATCTGTGTCACATTAGACATGCTGCGGCTGTTTTTTTTATACATTTAATATTTTATAATATTTGATATTTTTTGTCCCTTTAGAAGCGAGCGATCTCTTCTAGGCAACATTAGGTAGTATCCATGTCGAAGTTTCGTTATGAACCTACCGAATAAATTAGGCTCATGTACGAGTATATTCGCCTCATTCTACGTTACCTGTGGCTTTAATGTCGAATTGATGAGGAACCAGATATAACGAACATAAATGTGAAAGTACAATCAGGATTACAATACTTACTACACCGCTATACATTTTAAAAGTGGCAATTGAGCCGGTCCTACTTTCAAACTCTATAGCATTGCTCAATATACATGTGAGGTTCGGATGAAAACTAATAAAACGGCTTCGTGGACGTGAGGCGGGCGTAAAGCGAATGATCAAACTTCACTGCAATTTAAGGTAGATACTACTAGTTGTCGAACTCGTTTTTGGCCCGGAAAAGTTAAGGTATGATTTTGAAAGTCACACCAGTAACTGATTGCATTTGTAGACCAGAAATTGTCAAAGAAATCCTACTTAATATTATAAACGCGAAAGTTTGTGAGGATGGATGTTTATTACTCTTTCACGCAAAAACTACTTAATGGATTTGAATGAAACTTTACAATAATATAGCTTATATATTAGAATAACACATAGGCTACTTTTTATCTGGGAACCACGCGGGCGAAGCCGTGGGTAGAAGCTATTCTAAAATAAAAGCGTAACTGAATTTTGTTCCAAAAACCTTGCCTTCACCGATATTGCAGTAAGTGAAAATTCCCGTTTTTACAATATGAGTAACTACTAATTAATTTTTTTAACTACTAAAGCATAATATATTTTGAGGAGCTTTGTCGACTATAGTACTTTTAGTATTTTCCAATTACTTTTTCATGTGTACAATAATTATATCATCATCATCATCATCATTGGCAGCTCGTAATAACCCACTTTTTGGCATAAGCCTCTTCCTTCAAACTTCACTACGGTTTGTTCTGGTATTGTATTGTATCTTAAAATTGTACCTTAATTGAATAAATGGCAATGCGCCTAAGCCAGGATGACGTGGCGGGCTAGTAGCCAGCTGTATTGCAAGAGGCACGCGTTAGATTCCCGCTACGGGACAAATGTTTGCATGTTCTGTAGATATTTGTTCCGGGACTGGGTGTTGTGGTACCACGGTACTCGTAGTTCCTGATACTCGCGACACAGGAAATACTAGTGTGGGGTCAGAAATATGTATGTGTCTGTAGGGCGTTTATTAATTAATACTTTAATATATAATATATTTTCTTGTATTATAGTCGTTTGATCTTTGGATTGAAAGTCGATGTACTGCCCACTGGGTCTAAACGGCTCTCACGAACCTACTAAACGGATAAAAAACTAGAAAACATAGTACGGGTATTCAGAGTAGAATTCTGTGCGAATCACCACCATTTTACGATGTGGATGTTCCATAAAATTCGTATTACAAGATTCACGGCTCGATGTAACGCTGATAGATTGTCGAATCTGCCGTTTTTACTCAATTTAATAGCCTTCGTGGGGAATCGTGATCAATCAGAATGTGAATTGTTTTAGTTTTTATCCAAAGACGGGCAAACGTTATGTTTGTCTGAAATTAACTTCATTCTCTGTTTAAGGTTATTGGAAAAAAATATAGATCAAGATCATATTTTGATCTCATAGTAATTATTGACTGTCATAATAATATAAAAGCATCCTATACCTACTTTACTAGCTGATGCCCGCCGTTTTACTTGCGTAGGATAGGTGCAACAAAAATAATAAAAAAAATAAAAATAAAAATAATATAAAAATAATTGCATGCCTTGCACCCTTAAGGGCTTTTTTTTAATACCTTGATATGTATTCAGTTATTTTGTATTTTAAGTATCCAAACTAAGTTTATAGCAAATCGCACCATGCGTTAAACATTTCTTAAAAAATCTTAAAACACCATCCTACCCCCTTTGAGGGGTAGTTTAGAAAAAATTGTCTTTTATCATTTGTACTAAATAATATTGCCGAGTTTCAAGCAAATTGGACCACTCGTTAAAAGTTCCCATACAAACTTGGACACCCTCTACCACCCCTTAGAGGGGTAGTTTGGGAAGATAATTATATTAGTATTTTACCATTGGGATTGAAGAATATTTATGAATATGAAGAATTTGAAGACTGCAAGTTCAAGGAATACGATTTTTGTATTCCTTGTAAAAAAATGTATTTTTAAAAATGACGGATATAAAATAATTTATCAATTTAATTATTTTAAATCATATAAATAAACCTCAATAGGTTTAAATCATATAAATAATTAAATTGATAAATTATTTTATATCCGTCATTTTTTAAAATAAAATTTTTAAATTTTTTATACACAGACTAAAAAATGAAAATTTCAGTAAAATTCAAATTTACCGAACTGCACTGTAATATTTTAACAGTGCCGTTTTGCTTTATTATTCCATAGTATAATTACTGTGAAAACGTACAGAGTAAAAGTTTTAATTAATCTTACTGGGACTACCTACTGTATGAGCTTATGTGACATTTACTGGCTTAACTAACATCGAGGACACTAGAAAAAAGTTATTTTTCATGTGTTTTTAAGTGCTATCACACAGCTAAGGTAGATTATAAGATTTTATATCTCCAAAAAATTTTACGTCGACGGGACTTTAACATTTATTTAAAACCTCACGTCAATGTAACTACTTGGACAAATATTTCTAATACATTTATTCATACAACTATGTACAAGTAGGTATATACAAAAATACAGATGAAACAGCTAGCTATCTAAGTTTGACCGTTGCAAACGATCGTTAGATAGCTCATCTGATCCAGATCACTACCAGAAGGAAGCGTTCCCAAAATAGTTCTAATTAGTTTTATCTATTGAACCAACAGTAGAACTAGTGTGAACAGACACCGCCTCCTGCCAAGTGTTTTTTTGCTAAATTTTAATACCTCAGTTCTCTTTTGTGCCCTAGCATCTTATATAAAACCAATCAAAGAACCATTTTTGAAGTCATACATATCGACTGCGATGTAATCGCATTTCAATCGGATAAGCCGCTTCGGAGGAGATGATAACAGACGAACATATAAACAAAAAAATTCTTAGGGCAAACATATACTGTACGGACTCTTTACGTCACGGGTTGATAAAGTTGTTAATGAGTTTATAGACCATCTCAAGTCCACAACTGTTTGAACCTAGATAGACGATTTAACGTATTTCCAGCAGAGTAAAGAAAGCTATCCACTACAAAAACTGTGTGCTACTTGCTCAAAGTGCCGCCTCTAATGCAAAAGTAACGACACACGCAACCAATATTGAACAACAAAGGCTTGTGGAAAACTTTAGTAGTGAACGCTTCCATATTTATTTATAAGCGTAGCAAAGCCACAGTATAGTTTTCTTCTTTTAAACTTAAGGATAGTGGTCTTCCTGTCTGATTTCAGAAGGAAAGGAGAAAAAGTTAATCTGAACATTCTTTGTTGATATTAACTTTATTATTATTAGCTTCTGCCAACGGCTTCGGCCGCTTGGTACAAGAGTAAAAAATAACCTGCGTTATTCTATAGATCATAAACTATACCTATTTTGAATTTAATCCAAATATTACTAGCAACAAACATCCATAGTTTCGCTCTTATTTATAGTAGTAGGATAGAGTATCACTCAGTTAGGCATTATGAGTACATGCAAAACTTATACCCAAAAGTCACATACGTAGTCCACATTAGGATTTTCTGTATCGTGGTTATCAGAAACTATGAGTACCACGGTACCACAACACCCAGACCTAGAACAAATATCTGCAGCAAATGCAACAATTTTTATCCGTAGCGGGAATCGAACCCATATCTCTTGCATCTCTCTTGCGCCCGCCTTGTCATCGAGGCCGTCATTATCAATAATTTTGTTTGCGGGCAAGCAACTAAAATATAGCTTTCACCCGTTTATGAACAATACGGTAACAGAATCTCCAGTACCTATAGATGTTCGATGCACTTAAAGAACCTAGCCTGTGTGAAGAATTCTGTGAGGGATTGATAACAATTCACTTAAGCCTTTTCCGTTTTGTAAACAAAGATTTCTTGACGACTGATAAATCTTATATATTATGTAGTACATTTCTTACATATTATTTATTTACAACCGACTTTAAAAAAGGTTCAATTCGTCTGTATGTTTTTTTGTGTGTATGTTATTTATCGACAATTGTCAACCGGTTTTAATGATTCTTTTTCTTATAGGGTAGGGTGGTTCCATATCAATTTTATGAACAAATCCCACCGCTAACGTTGAAAAAAATGAGGAATTAGATGAATATTTGACTTTTTGTCAACTTCATTTTATTTGAAGACGGTTTTTAATTTTTCCTGAAAAAAATATACACGTTTCAGGTTACAACCGATTGGCATAACCAGTTGATTGATACAGTTCTTTATTTTTATACAAAGAGAATACAATACAAAACATCTACAGATAAAGCCAAAATATTAGCAAACTATTCTATACTAATTACAATCTATATCTATTACTAATAATAAAGTTGTTTTTTGTTTGAACGCGCTAATCTCTGGAACTATGAGTCAGATTTAAAAAAAATATTTTTGCATTTGATAGCCCAATTCGCGAGGAAGATTTTATAGAAGCTATTTAAAATCATGATTCGACCTTATGAGCTGAGCAAAAGAAGTAATAGAACGGTTATGTTACCTAATCGCGAAAGATTGAAAAATACTAATAGTAAACTCATCATCATTATTTCTTTGTCCACAGAAACAAGCAATGCTAGTTCGTCAGCTGGAAGAAGAGCTTAGACTGCGTCTGCGACAACCCGCCCCAGAATTACAGGGACAACTTGAAGCCCTATTTGCAGAAAACGAGCATCTACAGAGAGAAATAGCCATTTTAAGGGACACTATCAAGGTATATTCGGCGGCAGTTTGCGCTGACAATAAAGCGAATTACTTTTTATATCCTCTTGTGCAGAAGGGTGCGACAGCTAGGATGAAAGGACACAGGAAAGAAAATTGGACACAAAAACAGGGACCATTTTGATTTAGATTATCTTTGCTCAATTCTGCTATAGATTTAATACGATTTCTTAGTTGAAATGAAAAATAAAAGCTTATGCTTATGCGGCAGCTATCAGAGTTTATTTTAAGTTATGAAAAACAAAGTCTCTATTGATTTAGACATAATTTATGATCATATTCAGCCGATCTAAATTATAAGGTTGGTTGACAGTAGGAATAAATTAGGACTATTTGTCAAAACGTAATATTTTTCCTTTTTTACTGCTACTAATTACAGGCCTAACCTTGTCATTATGGAATAAGCTATTATGTAAAATTTTAAATATTTGTTTACAAAGAGAAAGCATTTGGGACATTCTTGACACCTTTGCTAAAGAGTCGTGGCAGATTTTTAGGGATACCTATGATTATAAGGATTAGTTTACATGGATGACTTTATCACATTATTTAATTTATTTGGAACTTGGAATATGTACACATGCATGTACGATTTTTTTCTATACTTTTGTAAATTTTAGTTCTGAATGATTTTACCAATTTGTTGAGAAATAATACTTTTTATCTCATTTTCATTCTAAACAGGAACTGGAACTAAGGATCGAAACACAAAAGCAAACGTTACAAGCCCGGGATGAGAGCATCAAAAAATTACTCGAAATGCTTCAGAACAAGGGCATGGGTACGTACAGTTTTGAAGCAATTTTCATCAAAGCAAAAACTCAGATGTTCAGTATGGTATAACTTTCAGGCAAAGAGGAAGAGCGTCAAATGTTTCAACAAATGCAGGCTATGGCACAAAAACAGGTGATTATCGCACCCTTGTGTAATGTGTTATGTGCTGCATGATCTTTGTAACATAGCAAAACTTCTAATAAAGCTATAGCATATGAATCCCGTTAGAAATTTTGCTATCCTGTCAATGTGTCCTACACTTTGTCTTAGCTGTGTTTGCACGTTAATTCTGCTTTTCTTGTGACTAGTACTGTTGACCACATGGGCGTTTTATTTTGTGATACCTTTATCATCGTCACTGTTTCTGTTAGAGTTGCTCTTGATAGTTTTCATTTCATTCATTTCTTGACTCTTGAGCCGAATGTGTCTGTCACGAGCCTTTTTATGTTCAAGATCGACCACACGCGTTAGCTTCATAACTCTTTGTCCAACTCTCGCTTTCCACTATCCCACGTTCTTTCGATACCTCTCTCTGAGCCACCGTCAGCTTGATCCCTGAGCACTGTCGTTTCCCGATCCGCCACTCACAACAATACAAACAAAAATCAATCTAAATTTCGAATCAAACGTTACTCAATTCGGCCGAAACACCAAAATTTAAGAAGACACAACACAACCGTATCACGACATTGCATGTTTAGCGGCTCATTCCCGATCACATAAACCTTAGAGAAGACGTCTCGTGTGAAAGTTTTCCGACATTCAATCGAGTCATCGTTCTTAGAAGCCAAAATATTGTATATCGCCGGTGGTCGGGGCTACGTCGCGCCGAGCGTCCGGCCGGCGCGGGCGTCGCGAGGTAAGGGCGAGCACGCGGACGCCGCGCGCCGTCCTCGTCCTCGGTCGGCGGGCGCTTCGCGCGACGCAGCCGGCGGCGCGGCGGACCGCTGATGTGGCTGCGTCTCTGCGTCTAGGAGCTCAAGGCGACGGCCGACACGCTACGGGCGCTGCAACTGCAGCTGGAGCGCGCACTGGCCGCGGCTGGGCTGCCAGGCGGCTCGGCGGGCGCCACGCTCACGGCCGTGCTCGAGACGAAGGAGGCTCGCATCGCCACGCTCGAGCGCCAGGTGGCGCTGCTGGAGAGCGAGCTGGCATCACTGGGCAGCCCGCCGCCGCCCTCTCTAGCACTGGCGCCCTCGCACGCCTCGCTTTACGATAAGGTCTCCTACCAAGAGCCTCCGTTCAAGAGACAAGTAAGTTTTCTGCTGAACGACGTGCGCGTGATGAAGGACGGGCGCACGAGCGCACCACCGCCCGCGCTGCCCGCCGCCGCGCTCCGCCCTGCAAGGGGCCTCGCCGCCTACTATAGTGCCACCACGCTGTGACAGCCTCCGCCGGCAAACACAACCGTGTCAATTTATCGCTTTAAGTCCGTAATTAGCCGAAATCGCCGAATGTGTTGAGACGTATTTTTATGTAATCTTGTTCGTTGTTAAAGCAATTTTTATTGATATAAGAGAAATTATATTCTTGAAAGATGTCGATTTAAATATTTTTGTTAAATAGGGCCTTATAGAGAGCGATTAAGATATGAATTTAGATGTAACTGTACGGTTAGATATGTGAGATCGAAGCGTCGATGCCGAAACCGACGATTAGAGATAGACTGTTAGAATAAAGACTGTCGCGGTCGACCGAATCGAACGTAATGTTAGAGTATGTTTGTTTGGAGTCGTCGATCCGTTTTGATTTGATCATGTTGTGCTTTCGATGTTGATCGCCAGCCATCGTCCAGTACAGCTTGGTCCCGCGCCACCTGCCATAACATCAACTAGCGTAGCCCATCACTGACCCGACCTCTCTCATGTAGTGGTCATGTCATCAGTCTGTCTCACACTACGGTAGATAAATGTATCACAATCTAGGCGCCCGTGCATCTTACGATGTTCTCTGTCCGTTGACATTCTTTATGAATACTGGAAAGCTTTCTACTTC
Source organism: Perizoma flavofasciatum (assembly GCA_958496245.1). NCBI lineage: Eukaryota > Metazoa > Arthropoda > Insecta > Lepidoptera > Geometridae > Perizoma > Perizoma flavofasciatum. The sequence goes on from OY292442.1 coordinate 6,478,106, forward strand.
ATCGAAGCTTCAGATTTTTCACATTCTAGTGTATAGTCTAGAAAGTTTTCCAGATAAATGTCCATTACATTTGAAGGTAGTTCGATACGTTTTTTCCATAATTTAATTCGATTACGACGTTTTGATTGACGATTTGCATGTTATGAACGTGTGAGAATGAATAATTGTTGAAATGTCTTCCATGGCACCGTACTTGTGTTCACTTATGTGCTGGGAACATTTCGATTAACTAACATAAGCTTGTCGCTCATTCTTCGGTACTAACACTAATAATAAGTCATGAACCAGTATTATTGAGTAGATTGTGATTTTTAAGATCAATATCATTTCCATCACTTTTGCCTAGTAGATAGATTTATTTGGTATTTGCGAGTCTTCCACTTTTCCTTTCTACTAATCGTTTTGGGTTTTTATTTAATTTTATCTTCGGATGGCGGAACGGTGAGCAGCTGGATGAGTTTCGTCTGGAGATCCAAAGACGAGACCAAGAAATTCTCGCAATGGCTGCGAAGATGAAGGCTCTGGAGGAACAGCATCAGGACTACCAGCGCCACATAGCTGTGCTGAAGGAATCGCTGTGCGCTAAAGAAGAACATTACAGTATGCTACAGACAGACGTAAGTTGTAGCACAGGTATGTCTTTTGTAGTTTGATTTAGGTACCATGTAAATATAAAAGGATTGTGTTCACTTTGCCTTCCATGAAGCCAAATTTTCGCTAGTACTTAATTAACTCGATATTGAGTCTGTAGAGAAAACATATTATGAGTAGCAGTTAGCGAATGGAGGTATAAAATTGAAAATTGTGACATAACTTCGAGTTAGCCTACTAAAGGTTACTTTACATACTGCTTATAATTATAATCATAGGACCAAGAGTTACATATTAAAATAAATGTAACTCTCAAATGTATGTGTTCGAGGGTGTTCACATAAAATCCTAAATACCTACCTTACTTACATCTTGGAGCAATTCAGACAAATGTTACGATTGTTGATGAAGAAAATAACGTTGAAATTCTTATCAATCAGGTGGAAGAACTGAAAGCCCGCCTAGACGAGAAGAGTCGAATGGTGGAAAAGAAAACTGCGGCAGCTTTGGGTGCGGCCCATGAACTGGCCGAGCTAAGAGATCACTCAGAGATCAAGGATCGGAAAATAAACGTGTTACAACGAAAGGTAAAGCGGAGGGATTGCAAATCTTGTTGTTGGTAGATGTAGAAATTTAGTATATACGGTATTTAAATTTACTAGTTAAAGCTATGTTTAGATTTCGGAGTATAATTTTCTTTTAAACCTTTAAGAAGTTACTGTTGGGTCTATAAATTCTACCACTGTCCTGATGTCCTAAGATTTATATTCAATTGGAATTCACAATGTTGTACTTCTTTCTTCTTTGAATTAGAGAAAAAATCCTGAAAATCGCAGTCGTATCGTATTTATTTATGATAACCGTTTGAAAAATCCTAATTCCCTCTAATTTTGCCGTAAGTACGTATTCTTTAATGATTTAGGTACTTTTAATTACACATTTATGTCTTGTTTTGTTATATTGATTATTTTTGTGATGTATTATTATTTTAGTTCTCTATGTAGTATATTATAGTGGAAACAGGGTTCATTGAAATGCTTATTGGTACAAAACGTTCAGTCGAATGGGCAAGTAGGCAACGATACGAGAGTATCATGCATCAATGCTATGCTATCGATCTAAAATAAATATATCAACAGAACTTTATCAATGTTATAATATAAAATTTTGTTCTGCAAAGGAACAAAATTAAAAACATTAAATTTTTTATTGCTCATTTTGAAAGATTTGCGAAAGGTGAGTGGATCATCATTTCGTTGTGCTTTTGTGTGGTGTTCAGCAAACACGATGTTTCTTATTTTTTATGACTTTCTATTTTAATTGAGTTCAGACTTTTCTATTAAAATGTTGAAAGCGTTTAAAAATAAAGTGCCCGATATATCAACTGACTCATCGCTGTTTCAGCTATATTTATTATCTGTTTAATGTTTGGTTCTCTCTGCAATTTTGCGCTAAAATATCTTGGTATGGGCTACGTTTACCGCCTGAAATTGGGTCAAAGTAAATTTGTGTTAAAAATAAGTAGAATATTTGCAAGCTTGTTTCATCATTTTGTTTCATATCGTAAGTATTTTATATTTTAATTTATTTTTCTAATTTGTCATGCTTTGTATTATATTTTTTTTAATAGTTAGAAATTACGTATGCTGTATTTTTTTTATTTTGAAATATTTAGCTGCTTTTTTTCATACACATCTTTTTTGTTTCAATCAGTCAATATAAATAGTGATTATCTGACAAAATGTTTTAGCTCCAAACTATTTTCAGATTGAAAACCTAGAAGACCTTCTAAAAGAGAAAGACAACCAAGTAGATATGGCTCGTGCCAGACTAAATGCAATGCAAGCACACCACTGTTCTTCTGAAGGAGCACTTTCTTCCCTAGAAGAAGTTATAGGAGACAAAGAAAAGCAAATTCAACAACTAAGAGAACAGAGAGACCGAGCTGAACATGAAAAGAACGAAGAACGAGAGCTTCATGAAAGAGAAATAGCAGAATACAAAATGAAGCTCCATGCACTTGAAAGTGAAGTGGAAAAACTTGGTGCCAGGCTTGAAAGAGCTCAGGCAGAGAAAGACCGCCTCGAAGCTAAACTAGAAAGCTCACAGTCTGAGCTTGGTAAATCTAAAGCTGAACTGGACAAAGCTGCAAGTGAAGTGGGTAGGTCTGGTGCTGATTGGGAAGCAGCTAAACAACGCTTGGCTAGACTGGAACTTGAGAACGAGCGACTCAAACACGAGCTTGAACGGTCGCAAACCACTTTTGGTAGAAGCACTTTGACTACTTCTCAAGAGTTAGACAGAGTTCAAGAGAAAGCAGATAAGAGTGCACAAGATCTGAGACGTACACAAGCCGAATTGAGAGTGACTCAGGCTGACGCAGAAAGAGCCAGGGTTGAGGCTGGAGCATTGCAGGAGAAACTGGAAAAGTCACAGGGTGAAGTGTACCGTCTGAAGGCTAAGCTTGAAAATGCACAAACTGAACAAGATAGCTTGAAGGAGGAATATGACAGGTAAGTGATAATTAGTACGTATTATGCGTTTAATTTTAATGGATTAACGGTTTTTGCGACGTGATTATTAATCCGTAGGTATCACGAACCTTTGCTTACTATCTATTATTCATTAATTTGAATTGAAAGTCGAATTCTTCAGATAGGAGATATGATAATTCCGGCTTACAATGTTCCTTGAAAAAGTTTTAAAATGCCATACACTTTCTAATTTTAGCTTTCTACAAATATGTTTCTTCAATTAAAGTAAGGAAGGCATTTTAATTGTAAGCATATTGTTTTCTAACGTTCTACCAGGCTGCAGTCGTCCATCAGTCGTCTTCACTCCGAACGGGATAAAGCCATGGCTGAACTGGACAAATCTCGAGAAGAACTGGAACGAACTCAAGCTACCTTAGGCAAGGCTCAGTTGCAGCAAGATAAGTTACAAGCAGCTCTCGACGCGGCGCACTCTGAGATCGATAAACTACAGGAGAAGCTTGATAAGGCAGCTACTGAAGTAAGAAAGGTAAGTACAAAATACAAAATGCTTTATTTCCAAAAATAGTGTGTGCCTAAGTTACAAGTTTTAACAATGAGCTCCGCACTAGGTCTAGCCTGTATCGCGGAAGCCCAGATAACATTTAACAAGGAAAATTATATAAAAAGAGATAAACAAGTGCAAGGGAAACATTTAAATTACTTTTTGTAAATACAAAATATCCTGATTAACATCGAAATAAAAAGTAAGCCGGGCAGAATGAGGTTTAATGGGTAGTGAAGGTGAGGGGGTGTGTATGTGTGTGTGTTTGGAGAGGGTGGGTGTGTATATGTGAGAGTTTAAGAGAGTTGTTTGTAAGAGTTTGTATATTGTGTCATGACTGAACAACCAAAACTGTACCGGACGCGAGTCAATCTATCTTTGGAGATTTTCCCGAAGTGCACTTTTTGTTGATCATACCGTCTCAGTGTTTTTTCACAATGTGATGTTTTACGACTGTATCAATACGACTGTATGTATATACAAATGTAATTTTTTCACAGTTGCAAGTTGACCGCGAGAAGCAAGCCTATGACTTCGAATCTCTGCAATCCCAACTTGACAAGGCACTCGGTCAGACAGCAAGACTTCAAAAAGAACGGGACACAGCGCAACTGGATTGCGACCGCTTCAGGGACAAGCACGAAAAGGCTAATGTAAGTGAAGTATTATTATAAAGAAAAAACAAAAGAGATCCGATCATTCAGATGTGCCGCGTTATTAGAAAATAGATCAGAAATCAGAATATTTATTTGCATGAATATAGGTCAACTAATACATAATGTTACAATTTTTATAGGTCCTTTATATATTCTACCATCCAAAATGTGTGCAAATGTCAAAAGATAGAATGAGAATCAATTTAAATACAATGCGGCCAGTATTTTGGGAACACTTCCGTCTGGTAGTGATCTGGATCAGTTGAGCTATATACAGATCGTTTACAACGGTCTTTAGATAGCTAGCTGTTTCTTCTATATAATTATGAAATCTCAAATGAGATAAGGAATTTAAAAAGAACAACTCGAATCATACTTAGTCAGGGATGAGGATCCTTGTTTTCGCATGAGTAGCGGTAGACCTACTCATTGTCCTTGTAATAATTATCTACTAATACAGACAGTTTCAGACAACGTGAATCAGTGTCGATTTTCCTGCTATCATGTAGTTGATAGCTGGAAGACGAAAGCTAGATATTTAAATTATCACGCGACATAGAAGAATCTTACAGTAAAAACAGGATCCCATTTCAGGATAATTCAACTTGGTTCTGCCTAGAATATAAACAACAAAATATAAAATACAAGAATTATACGGAGAATGATAATGATGACCTAATTCTAGTTTCAACATTTGTTAAAAATATTTTAACAAATGTTGTAACCACGGGACCGGATACACATGGTATAGCATGAACGTAAACTATACCAATTTTCTCTCATTAAAATTCCCAAAATATAATTCAAGCCAAATTATATTTTGAACAACCTTATATTGGACTTCGCGTGACGTGACCCACGTTTATTTTCGTGGGCCATATCAACAATGGCCCTTATCGCCGAATAATAGGAATAATTTATTGTTATTCCAAGCTTTGGTATTGATTTTGTGAGTTCTGTGATACAGTTAGGTTGAGCATATCAATAGCTTTCGAGACATTAAAAAGTAACCACTAAAGAATTCATTTTTCTCTGACATTTGATAAAGACTGATAAACCGGACCTACACAATATCGAGATAACACTATCTAATACCTTTTTTAAAAACGGCCATCTTCTTGTATATGGTAGAAGTTTCAATAATTCCCGTATGTAGCATAGTAATTATCGATTATGGGATATTTGCAGGCGTTGCCTCGTCTAGACTTCGCTTTGTATCTTGTGTTTATTGGAGTGTATGCACATAATGTTACACTTTGTGATGTGGTTTAAAAACGTCTGAACTTGCTTTGTGTAGTTTTCAATTGTTTTTATTTCAGTTATATTTACACTTATTTTGGGCTGCATCAGTTTCGTTCCAATTGATTATACACTGTTATATTTATTTTCTTAATATATGAGTCCACCTTTTTCGATTGGCATAAAATCATGCAGAGTTTGTTGTCTGATTCTTCTAGGCTTGGGAGCTCGCGAGAAATCGCCAAGGTTTCACTTTGAAAAAAAAAAATCACGAAGTTTTTATTATTGACGTTTCTATATGATTCTTGTTATTTCAATTAATAAAAACCTTAACAACCTACCAGATAATTTTGCACATGTCTACGTTTTGCATAGTAGCATTCCGTATGACAGGTTGCAAGCGCATCGCCCCAAAAAAGAGACAGGGTATAAATTCACCAAAAATATCTCCAAAAGTTCAGTCTATATTTAGTGGGTATAAATGTATTCTTATAAACTATGCACTTTATGAATCCCACACTAAAATAGCCGACCGTTGACCTGTATCGGATAGTTTTATCTGTCACTCCGATCCAACTATCCGACATCCTATTTCGATTGCCTATTCCTGTTCGATACAGAATAAGCAATAGGACACTGATTCGTGTAGATACCATACTATATACTATATATTGTCAAATTGCATATCTGTAGTAATATAGTCTTTAACATTAGGTTAAGTATTATTATTATTATAAAGCGTGTTGTCTTAAGAACTTAGGTTGATATTTTTTTGACTTTATATAAGTCTAATTATACTTTTTTTTAGATAAAGGGGTTCACCTTGTTCGATTGGGACTTCGCTATAGCTAGATCATAAAAAAACCAAGCAGAGCCTGTTGCCTGATCCTTCTAAGTTTGATTGCAAGCGAGGAATCAGCGTAAATTCACTTTAACTTTTTAAATTCTCGTAGTTTTTAAGCTGACGTTTCTTCTATCCTTGTGGTTTCAATGCATAAAAACCTTTTGACTTACATATATAGGTTTTATACTTAGAGTTAAAGCAGCAGAATCATTAAGAATTCAGTAGGACCTAGTAGGTAAAGACCTACTTATAATATGAAAATATTTCTCCTCTCTTTCAGGCTCAGATGGCCCGCATCCAGAAAGAGCGAGACAGCGCACTGGCCGAGGCAGCTAGTTGCCGCGAAAGAGTCGAAGCCGCCGCGGCAGCAGCTAACCGGGCCGCGAGGGACAGAGACAGCGCAGCCACCGAGCTGGACGTCCTCAGAGAGAGATGGGAGAAGGCGCATCAGCAACACCAGAAACTCACGGTTAGTATTGCGGTTTACAAACACGTTAAATTTCTAAGAATGGCGCTAATGGCACCGTTCCTCTAGTACACCAACTAGATTTAAACTGACACCCGCTGTGCACGCAAGAAAGAGATGGCTAGAATTTTACTCCTGTCAAATTATTTTCAGTTTCACTCTTCTTCGTGGTTATAGTCAGTATGTTTTGAAATCACAATTTAACTTGTATGGAAAATTTAAACCTTTCTTTTTTATTGTTAGTAAAACAGAGCGATATGTAAAATTAAGTATTGGTGTACAAGAGTATCGACGCCATTGTCTTGTAATTATTGATATTTGTTCTGGGTCTGGGTGTTATAGTACCGCGTTACTCGTAGTTCATGATACCCACGACACAGGATATCCTATTGTGGGGTCAGGAATATTCATATGTTTCTATGGTGAAAAAATTTAAATGAATCAAACTTAGAATCAGGTACAGATTTCTATTGTTACAGCAATATTTAACGAGCAAGAGATAAATAGATAAGTTGAAGATTAACGTAACTTTTGATCATTTCAGATGGAGCGGGACGATGCGATGACGGAACTCGAGATAGTAAAAGAAAAGCTCGAGAAAGCATTGTACGCCTCACAAAAGACTGTTGAAGAAAAGGAGACCGCGCACAAAGAATACGAAAAAATGCTTGAAAAGTATGATAGGTACTTTATCATAGGTGTCGTCTCGTTTTGTGTTGGTGACGATGTGCAAACGAAAATAAATCTTACTTCAGTGAAAAATAAATAATATTCTCTGTTTCAGGTCTCAGAATGAAATTTACAGACTGCAGAACAAGATAGAAATCCTTGAAGCCGATAAAGATCGTATCGAGTTGGAACTAGAAAAGCATTTGCATGTATCAACAAAGTCTAGGGACGAACAAAGAAAGATGCAAGATGAACTGGCAAGATTACAAGAAATGTATGACAGAGCTACACTGCAACTAAGCAGAACTAAAGAACAAGAAGAAAAGGCCAAGGAAGATATGGATCGACTTTGTGTTGATATTGAAATGGTCAGAGATAGATACGAAAAGAGCCAGATTGAGTTGAGACGGTTACAAGCTGAGAAAGAAAAGTTAGTCGCTGACAATGAAAGGCTGCAATTTGAATACGACCGAGCGATGACACAGTGCGGAAAAGCGCAAGCTTCCAACGAAAAGACTCAAGAAGAAATGGCAAGGGTTCAAGTAGAGCTTGAAAAGATGTATGATAAGCATGATAAAGTTTCAGCAGAACTCAGGAGGGTCCAAGCAGAGCTAGATAAGGTTAAACAAGATGCTTCAGGTGCAAGAGAGGAGGCTGAACGATACGCAGCAAGATACGGAAAGTACCACGATACGAAAGAAGAACATGAACGAACCAAATTGGAAGTGGAAAGACTTCGCGCGCGGTTAGAAAAGACAACAATTGACTTGGAACGAGCACGCAAGTCTGAAGAAGAAGTCACGCGTCTTCGATCTGAACTCGAACGCGTCGAGAGCGTCCGAGGTAAATATCAATTCGAACAGGATAAGTGGACTACTGAAGTTGCACGACTGCAGGCGGAAATCGAAAAACATCGCGAACGTTACGAAGCTACTCAGGTTGATGTGCAACGAATGGCAGCTGAGAAGGAAGCAGCGGAGACCAAGTTACACGAAATGAATATTCAGCTAGAAATCTCAAAAAGTGAAGTTACGAAACTTAGTGCAGCGCTCGAAAAGCAACGGTCGGAGTTGGAGCGAGCTCACATCGAATGTGAAAAGTTCCGAGATCGATGTGAGAAGATGAAGCTCCGATCTGAACAATTGGATAAGGATAACGAGAGACTCAAAGGAGAGTTACAACAGATTGAGAGGATGAAACTACAGGCGGTCGCTGGTGACAAAGCCCGTACAGAGGACAGACTTGAAATTGAACGTTTGCGAGATAAACTCGAGAAAGCTATCCAAGCGCGGGATAACACAGAAATGGAAGCTGGTCGATTAGCAAAGGAACTGGAGAAGTCTCAGATGCATTTAGCCAAGTATCAGGAAACAAACGAAACGACCCGTGTAGAGTATGATCGGATGACAAATGAATTAGGTCGTATGCACGAACGCCTTGAACGAACGATACTTGAAAGTCGGCAAATTGAACAAGAAAGAGATGCATTACGAGCTGAAATACAGAACACCAGACGTAACGTTGAACAACAGCAAAGAACACTGGATCACAGAACGCAAGAGACGTTAGTTAAGTTACAGCAGGAGTTGGCTCAGTCAGTACGAGATAGAGAAAAAATGGCTTCGATATTGGAGCAAAGGGACAAACAAGCGGACGCGATAGAAAAGCAAATAGTCAAACTAGAGGCAGACACAAAGCAATTGACAATAGAACGCGATCAATTAGTAGCGCAATTAGAAAAATCTCAGGACATGTTAGTAAATTTCCAAAGAGAATTGAATGCTTCAGAAACAGAATTACAAAAGCAAAGAGAAGAAGTGCGTAGGTTGAAACAGGAGCAAAATAAAATGACGCAAGATTCTGAGCGAGGAGCTAAAGCTGTTATCGAGAACCGGGAGCGCGAAATCGCTAAGCTCCAACAACAAGTCCAAAACGTCGTCAAAGAAAGAGACACAATACGACAGCGTGCAGAGAAAGCTGAGAAAGATGCGCAAAGAGTCGGAGAAATTGATAAATGGCGGGCAGCAGTCGAACAAGAAAAGACAAAGGCAATCGCAGCAGAAAAAGCGCTTTCAGAATGCCAGCAGCGGTTACAAAGCTTGGAAAAACACATGCAACAGCAAAACCAGCAGTTACAGCAGCTTCAAGCTCGAGGAGGCTCAGATGTTCGGGAAATGCAGAAGCAGCTTGAAGCGGCCCAAGCGGAGGCTCGGTCCGTAGCTACAGAGAGGGAGCGATGCCAGTCGCAACTCGAGATGCTTGTTCAGGAGTTGGAGAAGAGTCAGGTCAGTTGGAGGAACGCCCGGCAGCGGATGGTCGGTGTGACATAGCGCGGTTCAATTGAGTTATATCTGCCTGTCTGATTAAAATGACAATAAAGAACATAAATATCAGTTCTTACAACTGAAAAATCTGATTACTCTGAACGGAAACAACTAAACAAAAGAGAATTATATCGTAAAAAGAAAGCAGAGATTATATCGTAACAGTTATTTCTATTACTTCTTAGCTTAACCCAGAAAAATAAGAATATCTCGCTAAGTACCTGTTTAAATCGAAATTTCAAAAGCTTGTCGTTTATCGTTGTTAAAGACAATATTTTATGAATAGATTTAACCGATATTTCCACTTAATAACTAACCGATACTTCCACTGTCTTGAGTGCCAACGGTGTCAGGAACTAGGAGTACTATGGTACAGCATTTTTTTATTAAAAAAAATGTTTGATTTTGAAAAACATTGATTGAACTCAATTGAACCTCTGTTAGTTCGCGTATATGCTTATTTGCACCGGTGTCGTGTAGATGTTTTTTGATGTTCATCATTTTTTGTTGGTCATCATTGCCGGTCATCGTTGTTGCGAGTGATCGCGTTTTTGACAGTGTTAGAAATATTCGTTCCAAAGTAATAATACAAAATAAAATAAATTTAATGCATAACATACTAAGTCCGTCGATATTTTTGTTGTGTTATAGATCTCTTCGTTTTCTAAGTCATACATCACCCAAACGTATTTTCCTGTGTTGCTTTTGCACAGTTATCACTCGAAGCAATACCTATTAAGATACAATGTTCATTCAAATAATTTATATAAGAACCTCTGTTTGCGGGTTTGGTCAGTTTGATATGTTACCCTAGTTTTTTTTAACTCTATATAAATGTTTCGTTCACAAGATGATAGTTTCTTATGTTTGTCCATATTATGAGTAGATACTTACTTACACAGTAAGGTTACTATAATTCTGTCAATATCGCTATCACTCAACGTATTAGATAGTAGCATGTCACCACGACCAGCTAGGCATCCTCCAACCCCTCATATATTATTTTATTTATGTATTTATTCATTGTTGAACGTGATACCGGAATGTGCTCGCCGCACCTTATATTTTTACTTGCACTAAGTCTTGCAACCTTACGTGAAGTGCCTATAGACTGTATTGTGTTAGTGATAAGCACTTTTTCTATGGTTATATGAAGAGCTATAAAATCTGGTCTGGATATTCATCTTTAAAACTATTTCTCCATGGATTACATTATTTGATTTGGATTTTATTTGATTTTATTTAATTCTTATAAACCTAATCACAGGCCACAAAGCTTATAAAGTATCCTACTGATTAACAGATTTTACTAATTTTAATTATTTCAAACTAGTTGTTGCCCGCGGCTTCGCCCGCGTGGTATGTTAATAAAAGTAGCATATGACCGTCTCCAGGCTTAAAACTATGTCCACCAACTTTTGAATGAATCGAACCAAGGATTACGATTTACACAAAGTTTAGAACTCAATTGCACACCCCCAAAGGGTAGTTTTGAAAAAATAAAAATACTTGTTTCTTTATTTATTCTAAAGTTTATGTGTACCGAGTTTTGAGTGAATACAACCAAGGAATATTTTTTCCATATAAACTTTACCACCCTGTTTAACCCCCCTTTAAGGGGTTGATTTTCGAAAATAAGATTAGCCTATGTGTTATTCCAGAACCTAAACTATCTACATTCCAAATTTCCAAATCTTACATTTCAAAATAGCATACATAGAACTTTCAGGCCAGATAAAATTCATCTGAATATAATTTGGGATATTCGTTAGCATCTTCAAAATCAGCTTTAAATGTTGTCGTCACTCTTTAATTTTAATTGATATTTTTTTCAGCAGTGTCAGCCATTGTTATTGTGTATATTTGCAATGTTCATAAAATTACTATCTACTTAATCGTTGTGTCATGTTTCTTTAGTGCAATTGAGGATTATACTTTTGCCATATTTTTGTACAAAGTTATAGCTTTTGTTGTTATGCGTTATTTTCATCTAGCTTTTCCATTTTTTATCGGAGTCACATTATTTTAGCAAAGGAACTACACGCAATCTGAATTCAGTAAATCACAATCATATATTGATTGTCGTAGATGACTGAAATTGACTGTGATAAAGTCATTCCAAAGAAAAAAATCGCGTCCTAACATCTCTAAAAAGTGCAAAATGCATCATTTTAAGAATTAGGAATTCTGAAATAAATTGTGTGTAGTACTTTTAAAAATTAATAAATCGAAATTAAAAATCTCTCTTTCGAACAGCTCGATCTCCGCGAAGCGAACAAGAAGCTCCAGGCAGCTGGCGCTCAGAACGTCAAAGCTGGCGAGGACTCAGCCCAAGCTAGGAAACAGATACAAGAAGAATTTAAGAAGCTAGAAGACGCGAGGAAACAGTTCGATGAACAGAGAAGAACAGTGGAGAACAAGCGGAAAGACGTGGAGGAGAGGGAGAAGACGTTGGCGGAATTAGATCGACAATTAAAGAAGAGGAAAGAGCAAATGGACCAAATGGAAGCATCTTTGAGAAAGGTGAGCGTAAAACTTTTTTATGGTTTATTAATTATTCAGAAATTTTAGATCGTACAACGCAACGTGCGTTGTACGATGTAAAATTTCTATCGTACATACAAATAAAAACAGAGCACTCATCAGCATAAATTCACTTAGTTTAAAAACTATGATTTTACAATCAAATGTTAGGGTATAAAAACCTTTGTTCTTTATTTTTGACTATACCTTTTGTAATAAAATGCGTAATTTTCCGAAACTGTTTTACTTCTTTTTACACAAGCCACATACTCCAGAATTAAAACCACCAATTAACTCTTTTTAAAAGACAAATACCGTTATTTCAGGCTGGCGGAAGCACAGCAGCGGTAGGTGAACTGAACCGCAAGCTGACAGAATCACAAAAAGAGGCTGACCAACTTAAGCAACAAATGGAGCAGAGCAAAGAAGAAGCAAAGCGACTCACGACAGAAACTGAGAGATTACTGCAATTGGTGCAAATGTCACAGGAAGAACAAGCGCAGAAGGAGAAACAGATCATGGATTTATCACAGTGAGTATTTGCTATAAATCAAGAGTGCACCTTCAAAATATAATATTATGAAGAATATAATGAAAACAAGAATGATAATAGCTGTTTTCACAGTTCGTGATGCTGTACAAGTAAAAAAATAATCCGAATCTGATTGTTTAATACATATTATAATGTATTAATTGATTAAACTTTGAATTTTCAGGTCTTTGAGAAACCTCCAAGCCAAATTGAAAAGTCAGCAACAAGCACAAGCACAAAAAGAAGAGGTACGTTTGATTCCAATACTTATAATAACAATTCTAAAACAAATCTCAATCTACATGTACCTAACCCAAAATTTTATTCTCTGAGTGAATTTTGAATATTCCTGGGTCATAACCATATTTAAATTTAAATAAAACGAGAATTAAGTAAATATTCTTAATTTTTTTAGTAAATCATTTTTAGGTGAGGAAAATATAATTGTTTAAGATTTTCTCAGAAAGTATTTTTTTATATTTCTTAAAAATACTGATTAATATTGAACTGATTTACTTTTATTGTAACTGTACTAACAATGACTTACCTCTCTTGTTCCATGCAAACAGGCCGGGCCCGCGGGCTTCCTCAAAAGCTTTTTCTAAGTTAGTCCTTCGCACCAAGACTGTCATTCATTCCTTTGCTCTTTTTACTTTCGATTCTCTTTATTTGAATGTCGTTTTCATCCCGTGAACGATCTTCGTTCTCCACGTCTTTCAACTAAAGCATTATGCAGTTTCGTATTAAGCATTTTGTATAATGAAAGTGTTCAGATAATAATAACATTCTTGTTGATATTTCCATAAACAACTCTCCTCAGTACATTGTAACCTGCACACAATAAGATAATTATTAGTTTAGCGATAATTTTTAAGTGTTTAAAAGAATAATCGTGTTCAGTGGAAATTATTTTTTAAGTATTCATAAAAAATACAATATTGTAAACTGTTAAGTAATCATGTATCTAGATAGATGAAGTAAGTTGTCCACTAGTCAATGTTATTCGGCTTTCAAACTTGTTATGCGAAATATCATAATTTTAAATAAATTTTAAAGTCTACGTTGATCTAAACTTTTCGTTCAATATTGTTTAATTATGTTGTTGAAGTAAAACTATCATTTTTCTATTGATTTTATCTTTTTTAATTATTTTATTTCATTATTTTGACCCCATTTTGTTAGGAGATATCCCGCGCGAGGCTAAACGAATTGGCAGCTATAGACGATTTGAGTAAAACTTTGGCGGAAAAGGATGAGTTAAAGACACGTCTCGAAGATAAGAAGATGAAAATTATTGATTTAGAAATAGAATTGAACGAATCGTCACTTATATTGTCAGAATTGCTTAAAATATCTGAAAGCAGAGAGCTAACGAACATCAAAAGAAGTAAAAGCTTCTTTGAATTACAAAAGAGTGGTAAGGTAGCGAATAGATTAGACAAATGCCGATACAGCAGAAGCGATAACGAATTAGATGTAATGCTTTGTGAGAAAGAACCACCTAGTATTTGTAAGCTGACTCGAAAGATATCTCAACTTACCAAAGAGATGGGAATAAAGAATTCAAAGATAATGGAACAACAAAGATGTGTATCGATACTAGAAGAAGCTTTGAGAGAAAATAATAATATAGCGGAATTTGAACAACTTCTTGCTGTCGTAAGAAGTAAAGACGAAAGGATTAATGAACTAGAACAGATTGTTAATAAAAAGTCTAGATTGACCACAGATTGTAAAGATAAAAGGATATTGGAATTAGAAGAGGCCTTGAAAGAGTCATTTATGATCGCAGCGGAAAGAGAAAAGGTTTTCTATAATGAAGAACAGAGGAGAATCGAAACTTTAAATAAGGTAAGATTTAAATGTAATTTCTGGAAAACTAAAAGTTGCATATAATAACCTCGTACAGAACATCCTCATGAGATAAACCTTTAGATTAATTTGCATGTATTTTGATTATTTTATAAACATTTATTATTGGAAAATTAGGAAAAATATCAGCATTGTGAAAAATACAAGGAAAACCTTTTTAATATGGTAAATCAAAGCTTTCTAGAAAATTAGGAAAATTATCAACATTATGAAAAATACAAGAAAAACCATTTTTATAAGGGAAGTCAACGCTAACCCCTATTCCTATTACAAAAACCCAATTTAACAATTAAAATTTCAACTGATCTATTTGCATTCAGAATTCTTAAAACATTTCAGATGAGAAAGATGGAGCAGCGCATACGTTCTCTCCAGAACGCTTCGGCAATGAACTGTTCAACATGTTCAGCAGCTTTAAAGCAATTGAAGCGGCTGGAGGGTGCTTTACATGCTGCAGAAAGCAAACGAGACAAGGTGCTGCGTCAATTATCACATGTGATGTAAGTAACCCTTAGACTCATTACGGGGGCGATTGCTCTTTCCCGTAATGAAGTAGAAAGTAGAGCAAACTGTATGTATTCGAGTCAGGCGATATCCCTGTAGAGTAACGGGGACATCGCTTGACTGAAGTGCCGAAACGTTACACTAAAAAGCATTTCATTACTCGCATTTATCGTATCTATAGATATCAGTTTGATACAAAGTCATAATGTACGCGACGCGACTCGATGTGATGTAGGCTTGTTCTTGCTCGGTCAGTAAAGAGAACGCTCCCTACTAGCACAATCGTACTAATGAACTAGTTCGGACTTCTAGTACTATTAGTACAATAGTGCTAATTGTACCGCGCTCTTCTAAAATGTACTAGAGTACCTACTAAACGAAACATACAAAATGCGTTCAACAAACAGTACTTTTTATTCTTTTAGTACGTTCATCCGATTTTAAACCTTATGACGTAGAAAATATCGAGTAGGTACTTTTACACCATGCAGACTTTGGGACCTGAATGAACCACTGAACTAGTGTACTATTAGTAACGAATACTACTGAATAGTACGTTCTAGTTCACTTAAGGGAATTAATTCCTAAGTACATCGTTCCTGTACTATACAAGCCTAAATGTGATGCTACATGTTAGTGCTTGATTGTATCAAAAGTCAAAGTCAAAGTCAAGTCAAAGTCAAAATTCATTTATTCAATAAAATCACAAGGACCACTTTGAAACGTCGGTTTTTATCTAGGTGCCTGTTCCTCCGCGACCAAGCCAGGAAAGAAAGGCAAGAAAACAAGGCTGGTTATTCTTTTTAATGATCCTTTTACAAAACAATAGGTTCGAGTTGGAGCATTTTCAATCCCAAGAGTTTTTGTCATCTAAATAATCAGATATTTTATAGTATGCCTTTTTATAAAGCTTTTGTTTAATTACGTTTTTAAATTTGTTAATTGATAATTTTTGTATATCTCTTGGGAGTTTGTTATAAAAGCGTACACCGTGCCCTTTAAACGATTTACTAACTTTATGGAGTCTACAAGTGGCAACAGCGAGTTTATCTTTATTTCTAGTATTAACATTGTGATTATCGCTTTTTTTCTTAAACAAATTAATATTTTTGTGAACATACATCAGATTTTCATAAATGTATTGACAATGGTAAGTAACGAGTATAGTAACGATAATCTTATCGTCGTATTAAGAAATTGTCTATGTATTCGTTACTAAAATAGTCAGCACTCGTTACTATCGAGTAACTACCTACTGTTTTAGTAACTAATACATAGACAATTTCTCGTTACTTTTACAGCTCTAGTAGAAAGCATCAAAAATAAATTTAAGGAAAATGGTACTTGAACGCAGAAGAGAGAAAACGTAAAAAAACAAATCAGTAAATACATGCGCTAGACTATAAATACAATAATGTTGAAGGTAGGCGAGAGATATTTTTTTTCTTTTTATTTACAGACAAGATGTCTTAGAAGGAGCAATAACTGAAAAAGACTCTGTCATCGCAGAGTTGGAGATGAAAGGAGTGCTAGACGAGGATGAGACGACGAATTGTGAAGCTCTCAAGAGCGAAAGAGACAAACTGCTCAATAGGCTTAAGACCGAGGTAAAAGTTAAAATAATGTGGACCATGAAAACGTTAGAAAATTTAGAAATTGAGTAAGAAGTCATGATGATAATAAGAAGAGATATTTAAATCTGTCGTTTATTTTGTATCAGTTACAGAATGAATTGTCCTTAGATTACAGAATTGTTGAATTATGAAATTAAAACACCTTTTCTCAAAAGTTTTGTTGGACTGTCTGCCATTTGGTCAAACTAAAAACAGAAACCAACACATTAATGGTGTACATCACGGATAACTCACGCTATTTTACAAGTAACATTTTTTTAAAAGGTTAGAAGGTGTACTTACGAAGATCCCGCAAATGATTTCAGAACTCACTCATAGTAGAACTTCAGAAAGACGCTGCTGAGGAGCCAGAAGCCGAGTCTACTACCCCGGACCTAACCCTGGCAGATGAGCTACTATCCGTGTGTGACGACAATGTAATTATATGGGTATTGTATTTGATTATTGAGAATGGGAGTGAAATGCACTTTCAAAGCTATTGCTGGTAATAATCCATTATTTTGAATTCATTTTCTAATACTTAAAACTTCAGATTCATTTGATGATATTGAAACGTAACTTTTTGAATCGCTACGCATCTCACAGCATTCATATACGTTTTTCATGAATCAGAAGAGATAACTTGTGAGAACATTCATTTGTTTTATTAACAAAATCATAATTTTTAATTCGATTTCTATTAATATTATTTTCGAACCATTTTTGCTAAGCAGAATCTGACTTCTTCGGCCTCTTTCTGAAAGGTTGATCAAATAAGACCTAGGTTAATCAATAGGAAGTCAGATCTCAAGACAAGTGTATTGTTTTTTTTTTATTTTGTTTTATCATTCACGTTTGTTGACATTAGATTTGACAACAAGTTATTTTAGAATAATTTTTCACAACTTTATTTACTCATTTGGAACAAGAGAACATACAAAAGGAACGCTGAAAAATCAAGAAGTAAGAAAAACTTAATTCGTTTTTTGCATTTCTAATAATTTAAAAGTTTTCAGGTTTTAACCGAAACATGGATATTTAAACTTGTCTGGCTTTTTGTCAAATAATTAAGATATTTTTTGTAATGATAACAAAACCTGTGGTAGAGTCACTCTTCCGTGGTTCATAAAGCTTCCATGCGGTGAACACACTGCGTTTTACTTGTATAAGAGCCATATTAAAAAGCAACCTTATGACGGCTTAGCAGAAGATATAGGAAAGAAGGAAAGAAAATTATTTATTGGACAACAACAAAGCACAGAAAGGACAGGTACACACAGCGAAAATAGATAAATAGACACAATAAATACCTAAGATTTTAACAAAAACATAGTGACAAAGATAATATTTTTGTGCTAATTTGTCCCATCTGTGCCGTGTGGGCCAAACAGGTTCTGTCTCAGCTTAGTGCTGCTCCGCACAATAGTGAGAAGCAGCGCTGATTTTCATACAGGGCCTAGGAAAGATATAGATATAGGTAAAGACCGTAGTTACTTTCTTGGATAATCTCTTTCATAAAAAATCTCTACAATGCAGATATATGTAAAAGGCGCTAATTACTTTCCTGGATAATCTCACCATTGGCTTTTGGCATCTATTTAGGTGGCGTCAGTCAGGTTAAACTACAACTAGAAAGAGTTGAACACTTTCGTTCAACTCTTTCTATTTAATCTAAAAAGAGTTAAAAGAGTTAAGTGAAAGTGGATAATCTATTTCACAGAGAATATCTACATATAGTCTCTTCTAGGAATAATTTTCCGTTAGAAATTAGTTTAATAAAACTTCTAACCTACAGGAGGAGGACATCCCAGCGACGGTACTCTGACGACGAAAGCTAAGTCCAAAACTTGTTTGTGATTATCGTCATCAGCACCTTGACACTCATCATTCGCTACCTTACCAAATATCATCGCTTATCACTGAATTATCAATTTCCAAAAGTTCTAAAACTAAACTTCTTTCGCCCGCTTGCCTTCGATCGAGCCACGAATGGCTTACCACAGATTTTGCAACAACCGTGTAGTTTTGCAGGGAAATCTGTTAAGTTCATTGCAAGATTCAGATTTCCGTACAAAATTTTTGTAATGGTTGTCGTTATTCGTTCGGGTTATTTGTTAAAAACCTGTGGTATACCATTGTTTCCTTTATTTTGATTTGTATATATTTTTTTTAAATTTCAGTTTTAATTTTAAAATAACGGAATGGAACCAATCATTTAAAATGTTGAAGATAATGTATACCTACCTTGTTTAAGAGCAATAATCGAATATTTAAATAAAAATTGACTGTCTTACTTGTGAACAATATTTAAGTGTACAAGAATTACTGAAATAAAATTAGTTCCATTTCTTTTTGTTACTAAAATTTTATGCACAGTGATGGAAGTAATTTACTGTTTATAAGTACGACGGTTGTTGTCTATTTTATCATATAACTAGTCAAATATACTAAAGTTTACTGCTATCAAATTTATTTATAAATATATTTAAACATGTTATGTTTAGTAATGTCTAGCAGAATGCTCTTTAAATTTTAAGTTCTCTTTAGATATCTGAAATTTTTAGGGTATTTTGTTATCCGTTATAGAGCAATATACTTACCGATTAGTAGCTTAAATACCTGTTTCACTAAGATTTAGATAAGAACGTTATAGGCCTACGTTGAAGACCTTAATGCCCTATAAGCAAGGCCCTAAGGTGTTTATAGTCCATAGACCCCTTAGGAAAACTTAGACGCTGTTTAGGTAAATGTTTGATTGTTACCGTCAAAATTTAGTCAAAATAATTTGCTATTCTCTTGCCGTACTTTAATTTGAATTTAAAACTAACATATCATACACAAAAATAGCTGACAGACGGCATATCATTAAAATTTATTTAATAATGTAATTCTAGCTTCACGTTCATAAATCCTATAGAAATATATAAATATTTTGTGAGATATAGCTTGTACAAGTCGGAGCACTGCCTTACATTCTAAGTAAAGTATTTTTTGTTAAGCGTTTTATCTCGTGCTACTCGTTGTGTAGACGTCCGCTCATTTCGGCTGTTTACGCGCGAATGAAGAAAAATAATAAAAAAGGATGACGCGCCATAAATTAAATTCAAGGCAGCTAATGTTAAAGTAACCACATTCTTGTAAATTTTATATTGAGAGCTTTTTGTAATAAGCATTTATAAACAGTATTGTTATGTGATAAAATATAAAATACTAATACAAAATAATACTGATTAATTTTTTTTTGTCTCAAGTTGTACCTAATCCTCCAAAAGCCTACAATTAACTAACATATTACTTAGTTAAGTAAATATTAAGATTTGAATGAAGCTTGTTGCTGTTATAAGCAATTGTTTTAATAAAGTTAACATCCCTTTCTCTCCAACGACATCGAAACATCTCATTCTTTCCAATATTTAGGTATTTTCTCTATCTAAGATTATATCGCTAAGTAAAATGGATTTTATTAAATTTCGGACACAATATTTTTCAAACAAATGTCAATAGTTTTAAATTATCTTTGTAACTATTGTCCTAGGTACCTACCTACCTTCTTCTGCAAATTTATGTTGTTTTATCTCTGATAGAAAAAGAGGCTTCGTACGGACGCTATAATGTAGGAGTTATTTATTTTTTAGGCAGAGTGTCTAGGAAGCTGCAATATATCGTAATTAAAAAATATTTTCTACTTGATTCCTTCCAGTTTAAATTTTCAAATTATATTTACCTCCGTTCCGTTTTACGAAATGTTGCAGCCGTACTTTTGTATCGTTTTGAGTGTGTAGATGAATTGTACGAAATCACAATAATTATATAATTAACATTAGTTACTTGTTATTATAATGGTATATAAATAAAGCGGTGTATGGTATTGTTTCTCACGTTGTATTGACAGAAGTTATGCTGAGATAAAAAAAAATATGTTCTTTGAAAATATAATATCTTCATGTACGGAACAGTAGTGTTTGTTTAATTTTCCTTCATTTTCGTAATTAGACTCGGTTTCAGAAGTCTTTATATAAAACCTACTTTGGTTTAGTCTACTCTTTACAATCGTCATTCTTATTTGCGTTAATACAACTTAATTTGGAAAACCAAACAGGTGTAGCAAATCTTATTTTTCACTAATAAAAGATAAAGAAAGATTATTAAAGATTATTTTATTTTCAATTTGAAATGTAACCAAATTCTTTGTAACTTAATTAGAGCAATAAGTAACTTATAAACTAGAAACCTTAACTAATATACAAAGTTGCTAGTACTGCCTAATGGTACAAGTGGTCCGGCGGTGGTTTTATATATAACCTTTTTATAATTTACTAATAAAAACAATTAAATAATGCAAAACTATTTTAAATAAACATTTATACAGCTATAGACTAATAAAATGCTAACGCATGATAGAGCTTCCAAAATATTTAATTTAGTGTCATCTATAGGATTTAACAATATTTTTGCTTACTTTGGTTCCTCTACTCCACGCTAGATGGCAGCAGCAGTCTCAGTCCAACGTTAGGTATTGCATTCATGGATTATTTCAAACTTTTTTGATCGAGCTAACGCTGCTTCGTTTTTAACAAAATAAAGGTTTTCGATTCAGCTGTATTTTTTTATTAATACAAAAAAAATTGTGATACAACGTTTTTTTAAATACGAGATGTCAAAGTTTGGGGTTTATTAGATGTTTTAATGTTACTTTATAGTAATCTCCGTAACTGCTTAACCGATTTGAATGAAATTTGGAACAGATATAGTTTGATACCTAGACTAACTCGTACTACTTTTTATCGGGGCGCTACGCGGACGAAGCTGTAAAAAGAGGCTATTATATAATTATTGTTTTAACTGTTTTACACTGTCTGTTACTTTCTGTTTTACGTTCAAGTATTAAATTAAAATAATAATAAAATTCATCATCACTGAACCATTTGGGGGCATAAGAACCTCAGGAATCGAACCCGCTACATGTATTTTATAATATACATAAAGTTTTTGGTCCGAATCAAACTACCACAGCTTTTACAAATAGCATTTTAGATTCCTCAAAAGTTTAACTGGTGTTTATCCTAATTGCTTAATAGCAGGCTTTAGTTGAGTTGCTCGCCTGGGGATAGGATTCCAACTAAGAACAGATCGAACGAAATTAAGCACGATTTTGTTTTACCATTGATGATAGCAAATTGAATACTCTAGGGGACGAAAGCTCTCGAATATCAACCAAAGACAATGACATGACAATGGTTTTCTTTATACCACTACAGCGGCAAACACGCATACTCTGTAACCGATGTACGCTTGCAACACCAAAGGTATCACTCGGGCGTTGCCGACCCTGAGACAAAAAGAAAGAAAGAAAGAAAGAACAAAATGTTATACAAAATGGTCAGTCTCAAGTGTCTGTAATTACACCGGTATCCATCGAACCGGAATACAGCAATACAAGCATTACTCCTTGGCGGCAGAAATAGTTATGATAGTAGAGCTTCCGCGACGAGCTTTTCACAAGGAGTTATACTACTTCGTACCAATTCCCTAGTCTTGTTTGAGCCAGCTCCATCCACCAACTTCACGCAACCTTTTGGAACCTTTCGACAAATATATTGTGGATTTCGTTATAATCAATGCCCAGGGGGCTAGACAAATACCACTTTCTGTTAACGCCTGCGGAAAGATAAAATTGTATGGAAATGACATTTGCTGAGGAAATGTCACGTGACATTTCCATACGTCAACAGAAAGTGGTATTTGTCTAGCCCCTCTGGCGGTTTTCGGTTCTAAGAGCTTTGTGAGAACTATTTCGGTGATTCAATGCCTACGGTTTTTCGCATTTCGGACGTTTTCCCGAGCTTCCGGTTCCCGGTTTTTGGTACTGAGAGCGTTTTGACAGCCTTATCGGCGAGCTTGGTTTTTAAAGGATTTCCTCGTTCCAGGTTTATACCACTAAATCTGGCTTAATTTCCCATAAAAATAAGCCTTAACAACTATCCAATATTTTCACATCGTTAAATTCATAAGCGTTGAATACGACGTCCATAAACAAAAGCATAAAGTTTAAAACGACACAGAATATGTATCAGCTTGTATAAACTGTCGATCGAGTATAGTATTGTATGATTAGAGTTGTGACATGACGAGTCACAAAAGCCGGATTTCATAAAACTCCGACAAAAATGAATAAGGTTGGCGTTTGGCGGTTACCTATTAATAATAATAGTAATAAATAATGCTGGACATATTTCACACAGCATCATTTAGCCCCAAGCTAAGCAGAGCTTGTATTATGGAAACTACATGACTGATATACTACTTATATGCATATTTTTTTTGTAAATACATACATATTATACATAGAAAACACCCAGACCAGAGACAAACATTTGCTAATCATACAAACATTTGTCCCTCAGTGGGAATCGAACCCACAACCTTCTGCGTCTCAGGCAGGCGTTCGCCCACTTCGCCACAAAGATTGTATTATATATTTCTGATATGATATGATATGATAATTATGATATGTAAATAAATAAATAATGCTGAACATTTTTCACGAAGCATCATCTAGCCCTAAACTAAGCAGAGCTTGTTTTATGGGAACTACATGACGGATGTACTACTTAAATAAACATATTTTTTTAAATACATACACATTATACTTTCATATTAACACTACCATGTCATTCTTAGGATCACGATCTAGTTAATTCACTATTATCATCATTGGGAGCTCGTAGTAACAAGCCGCTGGCCATAAGCCTTCTCCCGGGCCTTCTGCAACCAGGTCTTCCCCTGCACGCCAACCATGTCAACCATCCACCTAACTGTTCTGCCAAGGTCCATAGTGTATCAATAGAGCCACCACTCAGGACCTCACTCGTCATATCATGCTATAGGTACCTATCTGTATAAGTGTTTGTGTATGTGTTGTTCATTTCAGTTCAGATGAATAAACGTTTTTCTTTATTTCTTTTACTCTACCGAATTAATTAGAGTCACATAAATGTCCGTATATTGTCCTAAACAAGGAGGCGTGTGGGTCATTATTTAGTTTCAGGCAAGTAAGCTTTCATTGTCGGACAAATGAATATAGCCGAACGCGGCCAAAATGATCGAAGCTACCCCAACCCTAAAAACAGTGGATCAAGTGGCTATTACTGTAATTTTTTTGTTGAGCTATTTGATCGATTGTCGTTTTGAGGTAATTGTATAATGAATGGTTTGGTTATACGTTGCATAAAATTATAATAAAATGGCTGTTAACATTATTGGCAAACGTATGATTATGAATTAGGATTGTAGACGGTATGTTTTTTGATTGTTGCTGTTTTTTGATGGAAGAATAATTTTATTTTTTCTGCTAAGTAAATTCCTAATATTTGGTGGCGGATATTTTCAAATACCTAGCAGATGTAGAAAATAGATATACTATAGTATTCTCTAGGTAGGTAGGTAGGTATTCTAAAATGCCGTAACAATATTTGAAGAACGCTATTTCTATTTCTTCGGGACTTGACGAAGAGTTACTAACAAAACTAAGCAATAAGGCCAAAACAGAGTACAAAAAATTTTTTGAGAGTGGAATAAGCGTTCTTACGATTCCAGTTTTCCTTCTAAAGGGGGATATCAAGGGAGATTCTAAACTTTTTTCATTCCAGTTTCCCCCCTAAGGGGGATTTGTGGAATAGCCCAACATAACAAACAATAGTTTAAAAATATTATTTAGCTAATTTTGTCGAAGGGGTACGTTCATAAAATTTATTACCATAAGGTAGCCCACTAACTTATCCGAACAACATCGCAAAAGCAAAATCTATTTTTTTAAATATTTATAAGTTTTCAATCTTTGTGGCTCATCTTTTTTATGGTCGTAACTATCAATGCAAAACATGATATTAGGTAGCTACTTTACCATAGGTACATCACGTAATTTTGCTTACAAATAGGAGAATATCGCGGAAATAAGGCGGTCTTATCACTAACAAAGATCTCTTCCAGACAGTTCCTTTCTAAATGCAAAATCTTTTACTAAGCCTAAATTATACCTGTTTAAGTTTGTAAGTAATAAAGGCTTTTTAAGTGAATAAAAGCAACGTCTAAAATTATTCTGTGATAAATAAATACAACATAGGTAGCACTTTGTTGTCTTATAGGAGGAAAATAGGTAGACTATAAAATACGGATTCCGTTAAGTTAAATAATAAAATAGCCCTTTACACTATACATAGTGTAAAGGCGAAATAATGAAATTTCCCTTTCACTTGTTTTATCAGTGACTGCGTGTGGCGATACACCTGCTTCCGGCGACAACGCACTTCCGCCGTCGGATGTGTCATAGACAGCTGTGTGCCTCGAGTGTTGCCACCTATACGTTTATGGAAATAAGAAATATAAATAGGTACCAATAATAGTCGTTTTTATACCTACTTACCTACGTAGCGAGAAAAGACGTAAAATGAAAGTTTTTATTATTCTTAGGTATCCATCCTACCTTGTGTAGCTGTATGTAACTAGTAACACTTATAAAGTTTCAAAAACTATCGTGAACTTGACTATTCATATTGTAAAAACGGGAATTTTCACGTACTGCACTATCGGTGAAGGCACCGACTAAGTTTCGACTCATTCCGAGAGTCTTCATCAGGGTGAGTGGTTGCGACTTTCTCCTTCCGCGTAGTGCACGGCGCGACGCGGAAGGAGAAAGAAACTTAGTCGGTGCCTTTACCGATAGTGCAGTACGTGAAAATTCCCGTTTTTACAATATGAACTTATAAAGTTTGTGATCAGTTTGAAAACTTACTTAACAAAAGTATATTGTAGTTATGTTTAATATTATTAAAAATTATATACTAAGTAATTGTTCCCTTCAATCAAATACAAAATACATAAACCATATTTGTCTATGTGAGTATCAATAAATTTAAATCAATTCCTATGAAAAAACGAAGGAAATCTGAAATATATAGGTACGTGACGTTGACGACCTCTGTGGCGCAGTGGACGAAAGCTCGCCTGAGACGCAGAAGGTTGCGAGTTCGATTCCCGCCGCGGAACAAATGTTTGTATGATCTACAAATATTTGTCTCGGGTCTAGCTGTTTTCTATGTATAATATTATTATGTATGTATTTACAAAAAAACGTATGTAATTAATATATCAGTCATTTAGTTCCCATAATACAAGCTCTGCTTAGTTTGGGGCTAGATGATGCTGTGTGGAAAATGTCCAGCATGATTTATTTATTTATTTATTTACATATAACATATAAACTTCTTTTGATGATTGTGTATAGGTAGGTATGTCCAAAATGCTAGTCATGAAATTACTGAGGCAATTTTTCTGTTAAAGTGGAGCAAAATCGAGCATTTCAGTTTGTAGGTACACCAACCTAATTTACTTAAATAAAACTTATCAAAATTATTTTGTTCAACGATAGAATTGAATTTATATTTACTGGCTGTCATTATAGTATCTGTGGTATTGTGTAGTTACATAAAAATTGAAAAAATAATTAGGTAGGTACCAGAATACCTATAGGTTTAGAGATAAAAAACAGTTTATAGCACACCAAATAAAAATACAAAACACAGAAATTCATATACATACAAGATGCAATGGATGTTTATCGCTGAAAGCGACCTCTTCCAGACAATCTATGGATGGAGGGGATGAAATGTAATCAAAAGACGGCGGTGTAAAATAAACCTACCTATAAAATATGTATAATCTTATAGAATTATCATTTTGGAAACGCTTCCGTCTGGTAGTGATCTGGAGCAGTTGAGCTATCTATAGATCGTTTGCAATGTCCAACATTATTTATTATTATTATTTTTTGTATATAGTTGCAGGTATGAATAATTTTATTAATATACTATGGATCCTACCTAGCTACTAAGAAAGTGCGTTAAAGGGAGGAAAGTACCAACTAGGAAGGTACTCTGTGACGACTGACGTCTTTGCATTCAACTCTGACTGAACTGAAACCATAAATAAATAATCACATAACCTATGCCTCGGCCTAGTTTAAGCTACATAGCACAAAGTCATCACTGTTCCCACATATAAGCAAATTCATATAAAGCTCTTGGTACCTATACTATCAGTTATAGGTTTACAATAGGTAGTACTATATGTATAAACTATACCTATAATAAAGGGGAATGCAAGTTTATCTGTCGTGAAAAGTCGTACCTAGGTGTATGTAGAGATATACCTATGTGGCCAGTCAGAGCGTGGAGAGTGGACACGACGAACGGATACGAGGTGTGACAGATGTTGATACTTGCCAACGCTTTAATTTACCCATCACATTATATTTTAAATAATATTAGAATGACTAAATATGGTTACCACTCGTAAGTCTTAACCTATTAAGAACTAGGAATTTATTTTAAATCATATAATTAATGCATTTTTAGCGAGTGATAATTTAGAGTATGGAATTTAATTGATGTTTTTTTTAAAACTTTTTGTCATTTTGTTTATTATTAAGTAACTAACACGATTAAACCAATTACACTAGTTACTTAAAATTAAAAACATCATTTATATCTAATAAATTAAAATTATTGTAAAAAAAAAATTTGATAAAATAAGTCAGTACAGAATTAATAGCCTTAAAAATTAATTAGTTAAAAAATAATTGATAATTAAATAAATAAAAAGATTTTCATAATATTGAAATGTTTAATACAAAATAATATTAACAACACACACGTTCGGAAACGGACGGAAAGCATCCTTTCATTAATCACTCTCGCAAAACCTCAGGCATACCAACCTTAAACTCGTCCATTCATTTGCGAAGATATCGCAGTCTGGGTTCTGGTCAAGAAGTCTGTTGAGTCCGGCGAGGGTGCGAGGCAGTGGGGAGTTGGCACGAGCAACGGTTCTACTGGAGGGCACAGAGAAAAGTCTGTGGCTTCTGTTGCAAAGGTTATTATTAGGAAGGTAGAGCCGAAACAAAAGGTTGTGCAGATCAGGGACGTCGATCATACCACGGAGCACCTTGCACATTGTTGCTGTCTGATCATACTCTCTTCTGGTCTGTAGGGAATTGTACCCAAGACACCCTTGGAGAAACATAGTTGGGTACCTACTAGTGTCCGACCGAAGTTTCAGTTTCGGTTTCGGTTTCGGCCGGTTTCGGCCTAAAAATCGTGTTTCGGGCAAAGGTTCGGTTTTGGCCAAAAAACAGCCGCACCTTTCGGCCGCGCCGAAATTTACAACATCGCACTTTCGGGTCGCGTTCGGCTAACGTCGGGTGCGCTCGGCACGGCTGACAATACGGCGTCACTCGTCTGACTCTTCCGGCCGCTGAATCACTTTGCTCAGTGAAGTGACGCTTGTGTTTGTTCGCCGAATAATGGTAAGTAATTAGGTATATTTTTTTTGTTATAAATTTATCATGTCATAGTGTAATTCTTAAAGATTATTTTCATAATTTATAAACAGATTGACGGATATATTGGTTATTAGACATAAGTGCGGAAGTTTAATTATTTCATTAAATGACTTTAGAATTCGTCTTAGTTGCGTGTATGTAATTACTTATAAATAATGATTGTAGGTACCTACGTAATGATGGGTAAATGAATAACTTAAAGCATTTCTTTTAATATTGACGTGTAACATAATTTCATTATATTATTTTGATACAATTTTGGAAGTCAAATAAGGTCAATTTAAGGGTTTTGACGATTTTGTTCGCTTACGCTTAGTCTTGGTATTGATGTTACATTTTCACTTTTTAGGGTAGTTTAATTTAGACCCAGTGTCACTATGACAATGTTGAAATGTTGTTGTTGTGTTATGTTTAATTCGAAAAATCTATACAAAGGTAAAACGTAGAACCCTGTAATATCAGGCCAGCGAGATATTTCATTATTATCTGGAAAGAACAGCCCACTGACATTTTATTCAACGTTTTAATCACGTTTATAAAAGGTTCGGTTTAAGCCGAAACTATAATTAAAACCGAACCTCCGGTTTCGGCAAAAAAACATGTTTCAGTCGGTGACTTTAGCTTGCTCCGCACAACACAATCACTGCGAAAGTCTGGTCGTGAAAAGTGAAAAAGCAACTCCTAAATCCTTGGTTACCGTTACTCTAGAAATCATGTTGCCATGAATCGAGTAATCAAAGCATAACGGGTTTTTCTTTCGACCGAAAGTCATCACGGAGAATTTGGAATCTCATCTCATCTTATTGTCAAGATACTATTGACAAACCACGTTAACATCGACGGTGATTACCGTATACCGTGTGAAATGAATACCGTACCGTATCTGTGAAGGCACCGACTATGTTTCGACTCATTCCGAGAGTGTTCATCAGGGTGAGTGACCACGACTCTCTTCATTCGCGTCGCGTCCTGTGCACTGCGTGAAAATTCCAATATGAATGATCAAATCCACGATGGTTTTAGGAATCCTACTAATATTATAGACGTGAAAGTTTGTGAGGATGGACGTAAGTTACTCTTTCACGCGAAAACTACAGAACGGATTTTGATGAAACTTTACAGTAATATAGTTTAACTAGCTTCTGCCCACGGCTTCGCCCGCGTGGTACTATAAAGTAGCCTATGTGTCATTCTGATATATAATCTAGTTATATTACTAACACTTAGGCTGCTTTATATACGGGTACCAAGCGCGAAGCCGTGGGCAGAAGCTAGTAAACTATATTACTGTAAAGTTTCATCAAAATTTATTTTTTGCGTGAAAGAGTAACAAACGTATATATTTTACTTGTGTTGTGTCTATAGGGGCAATAAATGTGATTTCTTTCTTTAATCAGTAGGTTATAAAAAAATAACAAGTATCAAAACCACTGCTTCATTATAACGGTCGAACGCGACACGCACGCGTGCACCGTACTATACCGCACGTATAGTCCAATGACTATATAATATAGGTATACTATATTGTATACATTAACGTTTACCGATAGATATGCAAAGTGCACAGATACGCAGCCCGCATTCTGATGGGATGCAGAATAATTAATAGTTTGTATGTGATGGGTTTAATTTATTTAGAAGGAAACTTTGTTGCGTGTAACAATATTTGCCTTCGAGTCAAGGTGATGTTTTTTTTCAAAGGTGATGTAAGGTAATAATTGTTTTTTTTTTTTAATAAAGGTTTTGAGCTGTTACCAATTCAATATTGTGTAGTATTTTTTGTTTGTAATGATCAGTTTTATTAAGTAATCTTTTTCTTAACTTAATAAATATGTAGGTAATTAAATTGCATAAAACGTTAATCTACTACAAGTGGAATGATACTGAAGCGTTTTTTTTGGGATTCTAACGTTTTAACTTTAGAAGTTTAGAAACAATGTCTAGAAGACATCTGTTGGTAGGTATCACCTAAGTTATTTATTTACAAAACTTTTACCTAAGTAGGTACTTCGGAAAGCCGTGTATTTCAAAATCCAGTAATTACATTTAGATTTAGAACCACGCCGAACGCCATTTCTAATTTCAAACGCCGTTATTTCTTTTTAATTTTAGATTTAGGACTAAGACGGATGGCTGAGAAAAAACACATACCTACCTACTTTATAACGCATAGGGCCGCACGAAAGTTACTGTTATCTTGGCATATCCTCTCTAGGCGAAATGCACATAAAGTACCCGGTTTATTATCTCAACGTTCTCGAACAACGGTATTCGGTACTTGATGCGCGCGCCGCTCCCCCCTCGCTGCTATTGTTACGAACCTTCCATGAAGTAGCACATTCGAGGTAGAGAATATTTCCATCTCTAGTATATATTTCCATCGCATATTTCTCCCAATCTACTGAACAATACTGACATTTTCCAACACAGTTTTGAAGAACGAAAAATTTGCAATTTTTCAGTATAAATATTACCGAAAATCTAAAGAAAATTTATGTAAAATTTACAGTTCTAAAATAAATTCCTTATCTCTCTGGCGTGGAATTTCAATGCGGTATTTTATAGACGTGCACGCTCATGTTGAAGCGCATTTCTACGGCGAGAGATCCGAGGAGGGAATCCAGTACTTGATTGGTCTCGGAGCAACCCTTCGTCTTATTCTCCGTCCTTGTCTTGCGACGGTCTACTGCGCTGCTCTACGTGCAGGATTTGTAGTCCTCTGCGAGATAGTTTATCGCTTTGAATATATACATATTCTTCTTTTCGGGGACTAGTTTAGCCAGAGAATGAGATCATAGAAGTAGGTACTTAATACAATACATATTTATTAGTTAGGAGGAATGCAATATTGCATTTTGTTAGAAACTTGATATTTTAATTTCAAGTCTCTACACCGCTGGAAATAACATGCATGTTTGATTGTTTCCATGTTGTAATAAACTTAAAAACTCCGGTTATTTTCTTTAACATGAAAATAACCATCTAATCCAATTCAAATTAAACAAAGATGTAATTTGCATTATAAAGTAGGTATTATAAAGCGCATCACAATGAATCTTAAAAAGTTAAAAATATAATATAAAAAAACTAAAATGTAACAGATAAATGAATAACAGATAAATTAATTCACTTGAAGTTGTTTTTGTCAATCTTGAGTCGGTTTATCAGCGTCAGTATTATAATATCAGTGGCGTCAGTTTCTGGAATTTTGGTTTATTTAAAAAAAGAACGTCAACCGGTAGGAAAAAAGTAAGAAAGATAAACGCGATAAAGACGCGTCTACATGGTAAACCCGAGTGCGAAATCACAAGATTAATTATAAATTCTTGATATTGGATCGAATTATACCTAATATCTAATCGGATATTATAGGTATGTACCTAATGGGATCGAATCCGCGCCCTCCGCGTTATAAAAAAGTCTAGTAAAAATTATGATCCCAAATGTAACATTTTAATGTGTAGGTAATTTTATATTGTGTTTTATATACATATACAATGTTTGTAAGAGTAGTAGAGCTCCTCGTGAAAGAGCTCGGAGAAATACTACCACCATACCTGTTTGTGACGCCAGAGTTTTCACTATTATTTCTCCAGGTCGGCATCGCGCGAATAGGTATCGCTGGTGGAAGCGTCCACAGGTTACGGCAACCGCTTACCAACAGGTGGGCCGTATGCTTATTTGCCACTTAAGATGTATGAAAAAAAATCTACGAAAGATATCTTCCAATGGAAGAGTGGTATTAAGCCCGCGTCGTCCCGTTCGGTGCGCGCCTACGTAGTTATAGCGCGAATGTACTTTTGCCCACTTTGAAATATAGCGCCCGTCGTACATAAGGACGTAACTTGCGTAACGGCTTTGTGATGAAAAATATTATTGCGTGCGATTTCCGTGGTGCTTTTTGCAATATATTTCTTTATTTTACATTTTTAAGTCGTCATCACATCGTAACGGTTAGATGTTTTGGTAGGTATTTTTTATATATACCTAGTAATTTATGATAGGATTCTGACGTTAGTTTATTTGCATAAAAACATAATTTTCGTCTGAGCCACGAATTTTCGTCAGATAAAAATGACCATACTCGGTTTATAATGTATCAAGAAATTAAAACCACCAACCAATATAAAAACCACTAACGCAAGCATTTTTTAAAGAAGAGCTGTAAGTCTGGTATACTTTAATTTTTAGGAATGTGAAACTTCTAGGGGTTTGTAATTCCTGAACTCCTTCGTCTTTTGGGAAACTCTCATATTTTATGTGGACAGGCAAAATAAAGATATATTACTCTGAAGATTTCGTCAAATGGCAATATTTTTGTACGTTGGAATCGTAGAACCATCTGAGAAATAACCACCACGGACTACTTAGTTAGGTAGGTAGTATTGATACGTACGTACGATAGTACGTAGGTAGTACGTAATAGAATACGAATGCCGAACTCATGTCAAAGAGGTTACATGAAAATATTTTTTTTCTGTTTATCGTTTTGACGTTGCAAAGCACATCTTTTATTTCCCTAAGCGACAAAGATTTTTTAGCACCTCGTTTGCCTTGGCCGCTTTTTTATCCATAAGGTAAGGTCTCAATTCATTTCAAATAATTTCGGTTATTTTTTCACCGAATTTTTGCTGCCATAACATAAATAATATAAAAATTTAGATTTATTATTTTTTGACATTTGCTTATGTAAAAACAAATCAAAATCACTTATTGATTAAACGACAAATTTTTGTTCTTTTACGAGTTATTTTTCAGGATTCCTACAAATTCAAAAACCTACAAATCTACAAATTAAAAGTTTTTTTTTACATCTATCCTTAATTCATTAAATAATTTTTTATGTCTCTATTACTTCAATAAGTGTCATTCACGGACTAAAACTGTTTCTGAAAAGTCAGAAAAGTGCACTTACGCCTTTCTCCGTCTGGAATGTGACGTCTGTCTAGAAGCGGGCGCTTTTTCCGCGAGCCCATCCGAAGAACGGAAAACAAAAAGGCTGGATTTATATTTATATTATTTTATTTATTCCCTCTTATTTTGTGTTTTATTTTCGTTAAATTTTCGCTTTTTGCATATCGCGGATGGACGTTATTGTTGCTAGTGATGGGATGAGTGATTCTTGGGCTGTTGAATGTAATAAAATATTTGGGAAATGGAAAACATGGAAAAAGGAGTTTGTTATTTTTGGAAGATTGTAATTTATTGTCCCATGTGGTTCCGTATTTTCAACTGACAGTGCCAGTTTCGTTTTTGATAGCATTTGCAATAATATAAGCACTTAATTAATTATAATCTGTACCAAAAGAATATTTCATGGTAATTCTATTTTAGTTTAAAGGATTCCTATGTAGTTTAGTAAGTAGGTAATTTTATTAGGTAGGTAGACCTAGGAACATTAATGACTTGTGATTTTTTTAAAGGAACTAATTATTTTAGGCTCTTTGTAGGTACTTAGCAAAAACAAAGTTTACAGCTCTTAGTAGGTAAATACCTTTTTCTAATTTTTGAATATTTTTTTGTAATTTCAACTAAAAGCACGATCCCCACACTATCATCCGATTTTGCATTCGCCATTTTATTTTTGGAATGTCACTGTCACTGCGTTGATTGGCAGAATGGCGGGAAAATGTTTGACGGCACTTTGAGACGAGACGCGTGTGGTCTTCCAAAATGTCTGCGAAATAATAATGAATTTATAAAATGTATCGATGTTCCATTCATGGATATTGTGGCTCAAAAACAGCCATAACTGAGGGAATTACCTGCTAGCAGATACCTATTGATTTCATATCGATCTCATTTATTAGGTACTATAGCTGTTACCAGCGGCTTTGCACTTTGTTGTGTTTACAAAAAACATAATCCTATACATATTTTCACCCCCCTTAAAATGAGATAGCCAAATACCCTGAAACACATTCTTATCTATTTATGACGAGTAGCTACATTTCCTATCTTTAAAATAACCGATGCTCCCATACAAACTATTACCCTCTATTTTCCTCCCTTAAAATTTGAAAATCCAAAAACTCTGAAACACCTCATTATTTATTTATGCTCGATAGTTGTAATTCAAATTTTCATAATTCTAACTTCAAAGAAGAGAGACTAATACAAAGTTTACCCCCCATTTAGTAAAAATTTACAAAAAACCTTTCTTAGCACCTGATTACGTTATAAAATAAACCATTGTTCCAAATTTCAACTTTGTAGATTAAGCAGTTTATGCGTTGATAGATCAGTCAGTCAGGACAAACTATTTTTTAAGGAGGTATAAAGATGTTTTATGTGAACAATAAGTGTAAAGTTTTTATGTTCTTGTGTGCCATACCTTGTTGGATTCCAGCATAAAAGATGTAGGTACCTACCTACATAAGATGTTTATTAAGAATCTGTTATACATGCTACCTGTTTACCTAATGAATAATGAATGAATAACTTTAATTTAACTAGTACGTTACTGAGTAAGTTACCTAATACTAGGTATATTTATGCTAGTGCGGTACCTATTGTCAGTATTAGGTTATAGGGTAGGTATGTATGTACCTACGTATTAACCTAATATTAACAATTTAGTTCTTGCATGATATTAGTATGGAGCCTTGATTGAAGTTCATGAGCTGATTAATGCGTTAGGTCATGCCAATGTCGATTTATCAACAAAGTTTCAACTGTAAAAGTAGGTCCTAACGTATTTTATGCTACTTTTAATTACTTATTCAAAGCACGCAATCGCAGTCCAGATAGGTACATAATTAGGTCAAGTAGATTTCATGAAAGTAGCCCAAAATTGTTCGTGATGGCGCTCCTTATAGGTACCGCGTTTACAGGTATGCGTGGACGAAAGCCCGCCTGAGACGCAGAAGGTTGCGGATTCAATTCCCGCCGCGGGACAAATGTTTGTATGATCTACAAATATTTGTCTCAGGTCTGGGTGTTTTCTATGTAAAATATGTATTTATTTACAAAAAAAAGTACATAATTAATATATCAGTCGTTTAGTTCCCATAATAAAAGCTCTGCTTAGTTTGGGGCTAGATGATGCTGTGTGGAAAATGTCCAGCATTATTTATTTATTTATATATGTAAT
Source organism: Perizoma flavofasciatum (assembly GCA_958496245.1). Lineage (NCBI taxonomy): Eukaryota > Metazoa > Arthropoda > Insecta > Lepidoptera > Geometridae > Perizoma > Perizoma flavofasciatum. The sequence goes on from OY292442.1 coordinate 6,513,466, forward strand.
GTATCTATGGGTATTCCGCCACAGATTCTAACGTTATTTTACTTACTTTTACATTAACATTCGTATGAATGACGCATAATGTAAACGCGGTACCTATTAGGGGAGAACTTTGTCCAACAGTGGACTTCTACAGCTTGTTGATGATACTGATTTGTAACTTTATTAACAGTTAGAACATTCTATTATTTTTAACTAATTTCCGCCCACGGCTTCGCCCGCGTGATATCCGGATAAAAATAGCCTGTGTGTAGGATGTGTTATTCTGATGAAGGGTATAAGCTATAATACTGTAAAGTTTCATCAAAATCCGTTAGATTTCCGTTAGTAGTTTTTGCGTGAAAGAGTAACAAACATTTCGCGTTTATAATATTAGTAGAAATTTAATTAGGTATGAGAAGTTCGTTGAACTGATTGAAGCTTGCTTTTTCAGTTTCCGCATAAATTTAACATTATGATCACACTTTTCCACTCAAATGATTTCAATTCTCGACTGTCCAAACAGCTACCTAGGTACACTCGCAAACAAAATGTAATCAGCCATTCTCTGAGCGTTTCATGCTCCACTGTACGCATACGCATACCTACATAATTAAGTAGGTAGGTGTGTTTGTTTCATGCAAACATCCCCCAGGCTATGGCATGGAACATGCGGTAGGTATAGTTACGCGTGGCCGATCTATGTTACTGTATGCCTGCTTGTACTAACATCATTATAACGTTAGCCGTCAGATTTTCTGGAAGATATTTTTTTAATAAGAATAAGATTTTGTTTATTTAGTTACATAGTTGTCTATGTGATGCGTAGCTGTGTGACTTTCATTGTGGTTATGTGATATGCGTTAATACCTAGATTAGGCATAGCATTATAATATACTAGCTTCTGCCCACGGCTTCGCCCGCGTGGTACCCGGATAAAAAGTAGCCTATGTGTCATTCTGATGTATAAGCTATATTACTGTGAAGTTTCATCAAAATCCGTTCAGTACTTTTTGCGTGAATGAGTAACAAACATCCTCACAAACTTTCACGTTTATAATGGTACTAGCTTCTGCCCACGGCTTCGTCCGCGTGGTACCCGGATAAAAAGTAGCATATGTGTTATCCTGATGTGTAAGCTATACTACTGTAGAGTTTCATCAAAATCCGTTCAGTAGTTTTTGCATGAAAGAGGAACAAACGTCCTCACAAACGTTCACGTTTATAATAGTACTAGCTTCTGCCCACGGCTTCGCCCGCGTGGTACCCGGATAAAAAGTAGCATATGTGTTATCCTGATGTCTAAGCTATACTACTGTAGAGTTTCATCAAAATCCGTTCAGTAGTTTTTGCATGAAAGAGGAACAAACGTCCTCACAAACGTTCACGTTTATAATATTTGTAGGATTTTCGTGAAAGAGTAACAAACATCCTCACAAACTTTCACGTTTATAATAGTACTAGCTTCTGTTCACGGCTTCGCCCGCGTGGTACCCGGATAAAAAGTAGCCTATGTGTTATCCCGATGTGTAAGCTATATTACTGTAGAATTTCATCAAAATCCGTTCAGTAGTTTTTGCGTGAAAGAGGAACAAACCTCCTCACAAACTTTCATGTTTATAATATTATATATAGTAGGATAGGATATAGTAGGATAATATCTGTGTAGTGTTTGAAAGTATCAACTTTTGTTCATTTTATTGTTTTTTTGAGTTTAACGTATAATTTTTAATATTCATTTGTAATTAATATATAATTATACTGTATCGCCGTTTCTTAAATAAAAATAGACTAAAATATAGTTGTTCATGGTGTAGATACAATAAAGTATTGTCATTCATTCATACACACTATGAATTTCTTAAATTTTAACTTTATTCATCACCACATCCAAAATAGTGCACACTAAACTATCTTCTTGTTTAAAACTTTTTTGCATCGCGTGTTTCGTGACAGACAGACGGACAGCGTAATTTATAAAAATGTTGCTATCGGCCGATCTGAGCACGCTACCGAAAACCGATGTAATCTGACCCCTGTGTACGGAGGAGAATGGGGAAGGGTGGTCCCATGACTCAGGCCAGGCGGAAAAGATGTCACATTAGAGAATGAATGCACAACTTATCTTTTCCCAAGATAGGACAACAGATACTAGCATTTTTAGAAAGAAAAGAGAAAGAAAGAAAACCTGGCTCAGCTCTCCAACAACCCAACAGGTAAAAATGATACTAAACAAAAAATAAATAGTAGTAGCGAAAACGAAAACGGGAATTTTCACGTACTGCACTATCGGTAAAGGCACCGACTAAGTTTCGACTCATTCCGAGAGTCTTCATCAGGGGCTCTCGCGAGGACTCTCTCCTCCTCTCTATGAGGAGGATATGAATCTCCTATCTTCTCGGTATCCTACTGCTTAGTCAGTCTGACAGTTATCAAACGTGACAGTTTAAAAAGTGTCAGAAATGTAAAAATTGCAGGAAATGTCATGACATGACTGTCATAAAGTATATGACACTTGTGACCTTTAAAAAAAGAAAATACAAAAAATGACAGAAGTGTCAGGAGTAATGTAATGGTAATGTCAAAGGCTCGGTTGTTGAAACAGTAGGTTTCTTGGCTGATATTTCCGTTTCGCCCAACTATCGTTTAAAACAAGATTTATGGAGGAATGGATCAAGTATACCAGTTTCCTTAATAGAATTACTAAAGTTAGAGAGCTCTACGTCAACTGGTCATACTTTTCAGCTTTTAGGTATTCCACCGATTCGCTGATAGCTAGAAATTATCCATGAAATGAAAAGGGTTGAAAATTATATTTTTCACGATAGTCATCATCATCAATCATGATTCATTGGTTAAAAATGTTGGTTCAATTGAGGGTGAAAATGACACCTACAGAACTGGCCGGTTGAACTATGTTCAAGCAAAGAATTCGACATGTTTTAGTGTCATTTTTTGGCTAGCTTTATTTTTAAGTTTATTTTATGAATAAATGATAATAAAGATTTGGACGTGTTGGACTTTTGGTTAGTTAAAACCTACCTAGGTAGGTACCTCCTAACATGGGTAGATAAGTATGACTTGAAAATATTTAAAATCCTGAAGCTATCTCTACCAGGGCAACATGAATGACAGGAGTAAAAAACGGCGAAACAAAAACAGCCTAAGAAAAACGACATGGCCAATCAAAATATAGGTAGGTAGAGTCAGCGTCACCAACTGGTTACCCCTCTTGCGTTTAAAACATGTGTTTTTTTTAACTCGTATCCTAAGACTAATAATACATAACCAGATTAATGATGAAAAATCTTAAAATATAAATCTATAATTCAAAGTTTAATCATAAAGATCCCAAAGGGGTACCCAATCAGTTGGTGAAGCTTACCTACCGTACGAAGACATGCGAGTACCAGGAATAAAGTATCTACGAAGTACTTTCATTATACTTACTTTCATTAGTTTTTTCACCATAGGGCATGAAATTAACTAATCAAGATTTCCAAGACAGAGCCAGTGACAATACAAAGCGAGGAAACTAACTTATTTAGGTTGAAAACTACCAGGGTATCTATCATAGCAGTAAAGGAAATTAAACCACCGGGATATAAACGGTTGAAAGCGGACAATAGTTGCAATACGGATCCATATATTAGTGGGAGGATTTAATCAAGTCGGAATGAAAAATGCCTCGGGTACTGTGCGGGGTGAACTATGCCGTATGGTTGGCAAAACGAAACGATTGTGAACGAGTTACGGATTGCTTTTACGGATCCAGTGAATGCAGATGACACTTAAGTGCTTACGAGCACTTTGTATTAAATACCTACTAGTTGTTGCCCGCGGCTTCGCCCGCGTGGTATGTTAATAAAAGTAGCATATGACCGTCTTCAGGCTTCAAACTATTAACTATTGCGTGTTGACTATACTTCAACACGCAGAGACTTTCGCATTTATTATATTAGTGGGATATGTTATAGTTGAGAACTAATGCTAGTGTTTCGCATTTTACAGGATTTCTTTAAATTTTCTAGATAGAATAATTTAAAGTTCCTTCAAAATTAACAATAAGTCCGCGGTCCAATAAATACTGAACATTATTATGTATTTTAGCGTACTACAAGAACTAAATACAAGCACAAGGTTTCATGATACTTTTTTTAAATAATATATATTTTGCCCTAAGCCGAAGAATAATGTGATGAGAGTGAATGAAGTCAAAAAGGCATATCAGGATCATGACAAGTGGAAATCCATGGTATCTGCCTATCCCACTGGAAAACAGGCGTGAGTGTATGTATTTTTTTTTGTAATTCAAACCGAGCGTCATAAGCACCTCGTTAGAGAGCGTTTCATTTTTAACTTTAACTCTACTACGTAATGTATTTGAAAATGCGTGAAACTGACGATCTATTCTTAATGAAATGAATTTATTGAAATACATGATCCGTTAAAACACGCCACTATCTACCCATCCTTTGTTTTATTAAGGCATCAGATCTGTAAAAACACGGTTAAATCTCGTATAATGTATCAAGCAAACGCGTCGCATGCATCGGTCTGTGTACGTGACGTGAACGATGATACAAAAATTAAACTGAATTAGCACATAAAAAAAAACCTAAAACAAGTAAAAAATACCGTGCACATTATTTTGCTATCGCTACAGGGGTGGAACTGCAAAGGGTTGCAAGTAATGAGAAGAATGAAAAATGGCCCCGCGCCACAGAGCCGGGAATTTATAAAAAAAAACTACAAAATTCCCGCAACACCGAGCTTCCTGATGAATTGTGGAAATATTAAGGTTTCTGAGATATAAAATCCCATCTGCACTAAAGCGGATTTTTGTTAGGTATTTTCTAATCAAAAAAGCCGTGTTGTATTATTAGGCTTTTTCAATTGAAACATTTACGTGCGTGAAGGAAAACGGCATACTCTAGACTAGAAATAAAATTTCGAAGACATGTACCATCACTAAGCGGCGATGAGCTTGCAAACTTTAACTTGGAATGCAAACAAAACTTGGACATGTGTAAACTATAATGTTTGGACGTTCCTCTGACTACTTCTTACTTGGTATCCTAACGTTTCAACGTACTGAGCATAGATCTCAGGATATCCGTCATGGAGGCTATAGTAGGGAGTTTTTTTAGCCGTTTTTAATCAATCTTGGACATAACGGGCAATTCGAATAGATATAAGATAGATAGATCAAAGACTTTATTTGAACTTCAGACACACACATACAAAATACAACAATTATACAGTAGTAAAAATAAACACAGTTAATTAAATACAGTTAACTATTTTCAATAATATAATTAAAATCTAGGTATAATGTCTATGTGTGCTGCCTGTCTAGGTATATGTGTGTGGTCATGAGGTTGGTATTTTATGTGTGCCCTTCACGTGAAATAGGTAGGTACCACGATAAACTAAGTATTTTCGACAGCCACAGACTAGTTAGGGTAGTCAAAAAATAACGGTTCAACGCTTTCTAGAATTCAGATCGAATAAAACTCAAATTTTACATAAATTTGTATTGTAATTCCCTCTTATAACAATTGTAACAATCTTGCAAAGATTCCCGCTGTCGAGCCACCTCTTTTGCAATGTCATGTGTCCTTATTTTTTTTCTTTTTTTCTTACTTTATTAAGATTGTGGATGTCTCTTATGGAAGAATGCTTCATAAGTTAAAGGATATCCAACATAATCTTAATGGTTAATAATAATAATAATAATTCTGGACATTTTCACACAACATCATCTAGCCCCAAACTAAGGTGTAACATGTAGGTCCCATAATACAGAGCTTGTATTATGGGACCTACATGACTGATATACTACTTATGTACATTTTATTTTGTAAATACATACATATTATACATAGAAAACACCCAGACCCGAGACAAATATTTGCAGATACAAACATTTGCCCCGTGGCGGGAATTTAACCCGCAACTTTCTGCGTCTCAGGCGGGCCTTCGCCCACTGCGCCACAGAGGTCGTTAAACGAATAATTTTGTTTTTATTTTACCTTGCGGTAGGTATCATCTTGTGAGGGTCGGGGCGGTTTTCGCTGCTCTGGTCGGCTTGTGCGTCCCAGTGATCTTCGAGGCTATACCGGCAGGGCTACACATACCGGTCAGGCTTGGAGTGAAGGACAGCGTAAGTTGGAGGGGGCGCCCTTTTCAGGGCGCGGGTGTTGGGTCACTGACGGAGATCGGGGGACTCTGCCGGCTTGCACGGCCCCACACATGGCCGGGGCCCGGGTGGTTCCTGGGCCACCCGTCGGGGTAAGATGGTGAATGCTAACGCGACCCCATCTCGCCCCACTACGGCGGGAGACTGTTAACCGGAGGCTTTTAGTGGGTTAGAGTCCCACATACCCCCTTTCGCCACCCCCGTGGCGGAAGGGAAATGCGGGGCCTTTTTTTAAGAGGGGGGAAAAGCCACATTTCCCCCCTCTTAAAAAAAAAGGTAGGTACTTATCATCTTGTACCAACAGTGGTACAAGATGATAAGTACCTACCACACAATAAAATTGTGAGGTACCTAGTAAGGTTAGGATAGGTAGGTACCCACTTTTACTGTGGCATATGTCCCAGTGAAACTGTACCTTCTTCCAGGAAGCAAGTCCAATAATCATGAACTTCCTCAGCAACGCGGCAATGTTTTCAAATGATTTCTTGTTCCGATGAAACCTATATTTGATACTTCCTCGGAATCTTGGCATATATCGACCATCTATTATTTGTAAGACATCCGAACAGACTTGCATACATTCGCGTCCAAAATGCTATTCGGATGTCGCCACCTCATCTAAGACGTCCCATTTAATTTATAATGATACTGATATTTTTTAGGGTTAAATAGAAAAAAGGAACCCTTATAGTATCACTTCGTTGTTCGTCTAATGCCGTCTATGTGTCTGTCAAGAGCAATTTTTTTTCTCAAGAACCAAAAACTTATGTCCGCGGTCACTTGGAGCTGTAAAAAATCAGCTTCTAAGTCAACTCAATCAAAAAATATTTAGGTACTTTTTGATTGCATTGACATTATGTCTTATATTTTGACACTCGCAAAGTAAATCAAAACCTATAGAGTACTTATCATTGACCTAGAATCATGAAATTTGCCAAGAAGCAAGGCCTCACAGCACATGTAAAGGAATAAATTCGAAAATCGATAATTTGTAGTTAGGTTATCACATAAAAAATATTTTTTATTGCGATTAGGTACAAACTTACACATGCTGTTGGAGAATTGCCCGTGACGTACCTATATCGATGTATGGGCGAAACATTTTACATAGTTGTAAAATGTAAAATTGTAAAATACTAACTGTAAAATAAAAACGTTAACTTTGTAGTCAAAGTTAAGTCTTTTAATCCGAATTTCAAGTAACGTTAATTATTTTGGTGTATATACAAGTTTGTACGAAACCCTCAGTGCGCGAGTCAGACTCGCACGCCATACCTAGGTTCGGTTTTATTTATATTAAATAGGTTATTGATAGTAACTAATCCGCTTGGTACTACCTGAACCTAAGAAAAGTTTAGTAACTACTTACATATGTAGCAAACTCCGTGCTAAAATTTCGTAAAATTAGATTTTACCTATTCTGCATTCGTAAATTCTCTGACGAATCTTCTCTCGTAGATTCTTCTTATTCTAGCCTAAACCTAAATGTAAGGTGACAGCTCTTAAATCTGGTTAGTTAGATACTCAACTTAGTAAAAACCGTTATTTATGCTCTACCTACCTTAAAACTAATTTTTACAATTTCACAATTTCAGCTTATTGTTAAGCTCATTTTCAACAACTTTTTGCTGAAGAGGGTAGTCTAGCTAAGTAGGTAGGTACGTGATTTTGTGTAAAAGGTATTTCGTCGTCATCATATTTAAGCAATCGAAATCTGACATATACCTCCTCGAAAGAGTGCCACGACGAACGATTTTGGATCACCTCCATCCACCGGCTTCCCGCAACATTCTACTTATAATATCATCGTGAAAGTTTGTGGGGATGGATGTTTGTTACTCCTTATAAAGCAAAAACTACTGAACGGATTTTGATGAAACTTTACAGTAATATAGCTTATACATCAGAATTACACATAGGCTACTTTTGATCCGGGTAGGTACCACGCGGGCGAAGCCGTGGGTATGCCCACGGCTAGCTAGTTTAAAATATTCATCAGTTCATGGCATCGGGGCAAATCGATGACCTTAGTGGAGCGGCGGGGGAGTTGAACCAGCTGCGACGCAAGAGGTGTGGGTTCGATTCCCGCAGCGAGACATATGTTTGCATGTGCTGCAGATATTCGTTCCGGATGTTGTGGTGCTATGACACTCATAGTTTCGGATACCCACGATACAGGGAATCCTGTGGGGTCAGCAGGACTGTAGGTATATCGGTTATATCGGTTGGCTGTTTTTTTTTATGTTATATCCCACGTTTGTACCTAAGTTCGTATTCATGAGTAGTACATGGTAAAATGTTTCTGCTTTATCGTAAACTGGCAAAGCCACCTTTGCCAGTCTCTTTTCTGTTAACCTACTTACCTAGTACTGTTTTACGAAGTGAGTGTCACCAAAAGAGAATTCTTTAAAAAGATCCCAAGCAAAGCTATTTCACTACCGTTCGCATAAAGCATAAAAACTGCCCCATAAAATTATTTACGAACTTACCTGCACGGTTAACTGGGTCCTAAACTGGAGTGTTTTTATGTCCCATTTACGATTTGCTCTCAGGGCCACAGAGCATGGAATTATTCAGGAGACGTACCTACAGTTGAAGCCAGAGAGAAAGAAAAGCTTAGCGTAGTCACAGATATTGGCCTCGATTCTGTAGTACACTAACTAAACTAAATTTAAACTGTCGCTCTCTTTTACTGATAGTGTAAGCAAGAAAGAGATAGCTACAATTTACAATTTTACAATTTTAGTGCTGTCAAATTAGTTTTTTATTAAGATTAGATTTAAGTTTTCCATACAAATTTAGTCGTGATTTCAAAACATGCTGACTATAAACACGAAGAAAAGCGGCACGTAATCTGATTTGACAGCAGCACACAGCAGTAAAATTCTTGCCATCTCTTTCTTCCATGCACTATCAGTAAAAGAGAGCGATAGTTTAAATTTAGTAAAGTTAGTGTACTACAAAATCGAGGCCATTATAACACTATACCTACTAGGCACCTACAGCCATACGACACATCAACAAAAATGTTCACTCAACAGACAAGTGAGTTTTTGTCAAATTGCAAAGCCCCCGACGTGCTTTTACGTCTATTACAGCGCCCCCTAGTGACTTGTAGTCCTTAAAGAGACACAAATCGATTGAAAAAAAAAGCATTTCTTTAAAGGCGTCGCCGTTTCGCAAATAAATGCTAACAGACAAAAGAGCTTATGATTTTCAAACGGCTGAAAAGATTTACTAGAATCATAGCTAAAAGAACGCATTTGATCAGGTCACCTTTTAAACGATGCTACAAGAGATACTGATACACACATTAAACTTATACCACCCCTTTTTTGCGTTGGTTTAAAAATACATTTAAAAGTTGACAGTCACATCTAAAAAAACGCGAGTACCTACGATTTCCACTCGTGCTTCTCATGAATTCCACTGTACGTATTATTTTTGGCAACATACCTACTTATTTTGTGTTACTTAAACAGGATACCCACCAGAAGTCAATAGGTAACCGCACTCTAGGTATATTACTTAATTTAGAGTCTCTATTATCAGCCAAGATTAACATACTCTTTGGGCTGGTTATTCACAGTTTAATCAGTAGTTATTATGCTCCGTGAGTCATTCCTTCGATCGCGAAACGATCTTACTGAATTTGTGCTTATTTTTACAAGCTCTCGTTTGACTCCGCGGCTTAAAGGGATTTCCGGTCCGGTCTAAAAGTATCTTTTATTGCTTTTCTCGGTATTTGAAACAGTAACCAAAGTAAAGTGTTATTCCAACACCTACGAGATAACAAAATATTTGAGCATTTTAAAACGATAAACAGTTTACTTTAGGCATGCTTATGCACATGTACGCAATTGTACACTGAAGCATCTAGACAAATACCTCAAGCTTAGTTTTCCATTCACGCTAACGCAAATGCGTTAAGGAAAAACTTGGCAACGGTCATATGACATCTCAAAAGCTTGTAATTTCCATACAATCAAACTTTCCACAGACGTTAACGCCAACAGAAAGTGGTTTTCTTGAGGGCTGCTTTCCTTCACTTGCAAAAATGAATACGTTTGTAGTTTTTATTTTGTTCGCAAAAAACTACACTAAAAAATGTGTAGAACTGAAAAATAATATAGTTTAGTTAAACAGTAATAAATTAATAGGATTTTTCCAAAAACTATCGTGAACTTGACTATTCTCGGGCACGTCTTACGTCGAAAGTACAGCATAAAAACGATATTCCGACCCCTGACACAATTGAGACAATTGCTACGTTCTCCCAAGGATAGAGACCCATTAGGTGTCCCCGGTGTCTACAAGATTCCTTGTGACTGCGGTAAATGCTACATCGGCGAGACAAAACGCAACATTTCTACAAGGCTCACCGAACACATACGCGCTGTGAAGAACTTAGATATCAACAGTTCCGCCATAGCAGAGCATTCGCTGGTCACTGGTACGACGCACTATATCCGTTTTGATAAAGCCCGGGTCTTGGCAAGAGAAAAGTTTTTCGTTCCTCGCAAGATCCGCGAAGCTATCGAGATAGGTCGCCTACCAAACTTTAACAGAGACCGTGGATGGGCTTTACCCCCCGCCTGGAAGTCATGTCTGTATGGACTGCATGATAACGGGGGAGTTGAATCTGACATTGCCACAGTGAGCGTAGCCTGTCTGGCTCCTCCAGGAATAGGTTATTGCATCGACGTGAGCAGTAGCGTAGACGATGTAGCACCCCTACCACCAGTAGTTACAACAACGCTACGAACACAATCGCCCCCTCCACTCGCGCGCCTTTATAACCGCGCACAACGTGCGGCAGCGCGTAGTGCACGGCGCGACGCGGAAGGAGAAAGTCGCAACCACTCACCCTGATGAAGACTCTCGGAATGAGTCGAAACTTAGTCGGTGCCTTCACCGATAGTGCAGTACGTGAAAATTCCCGTTTTTACAATATGAATAATTAATAGGATTTATAGATATGAATCAACCTCTGGGGAGTGTAGGTTTTCGAATTGCGATAACGAACAGAACGCAGTATACACTGCGTCGTCCAGAGGGTCTATGCTGAGTTTACAACATGACAAAACGGATTTCTATGCAAAAATTGCGAAATGGTCATTGCTTCGACAAGTTTTGAACGTTTTTGCAACTCAGCATATGCCCTCTGTTCGTAGTCTTTCTACAGAGAGGCCTCCCACCCGATGACGTCTTAAACGTTGCGGGAAGTCGGTGACTCAAAACTATCATAACGAAAGGTGGTTTAAACGCCTGAGACGCAGACGGTTGCGGGTTCGATTCCTGTCACGGGACAAATGTTTGTAAGAACTACAAATATTTGTCTCGGGTCTGGGTGTTTTTTCTATGTATAATATGTATTTACAAAAAAATAAGTATATCAGTCATGTAGTTCCCATAACACAAGCTCTGCTTAGTTTAGGGCTAGATGATGCTGTGTGAAAAATGTCCAGCATTATTATTATTATTATTTATAAATCGGTGGTTTATCTTCTAGAGATAGATCACATTTGATCTATCAATCTATCTTTCGATTTATCGATCTATCTTTTGATCTATGAAAGAGGTTTTACCATAAATAACTATAAACCAGGCGGTCATCTAGTTTATTTCTATCATAAGTCTACCTCTTTTTGAGAACCTACTTTCTTTTAATAGCCAATCAAAATTATGCGTTTTCTTTTTTGGTTTTGAAGTGTTTTTTAATCAAATGGACATCCCGTGGTTTTATTTTATAATTAAATTGTAGACCTTAGTCGCTTTGCTAGATGTCGCTAGTTTAGCGGTTGGTTGGTTTAGTGGCTCTGGCAGATCTCAAGATGAACTCGAGTTTAGAGCACTTTTCGCAATGAGACCGTGTTAGTTCTTCATAGCACAGATAATACACCCACGACTTTAAAGCTAACCTCAAATAACCAGCCAGAGTGGATGATGAAAGTCAAATAAAAAGATAAAATACTTTCCACGTTCTTTATATACAGTACATATAGATAAATGACTTAAAAATAATTAACATTTAGCACTACAGTAACATGCTCACATTCAGCAAAGTAGAAGCGAAACTGTGCACGTTTCGTACAAAAATAGTTTTTTAAAGCCGATTTTAGAACTGGCGCAGCCTGGAGGATCAGAAACGCCAGTAAGATTCAGTATGAGGCAATAAACCCATGGTCCATATAAAGGTGAAAATTAGCCAATTTGACGACGTCGTTGGCGTGGTGGGAGAGAAGCAGGCTGCGACGCAAGAGGTGTGGGCTCTCTTCCCGCTGCGGGACAAATGTTTGGATGTCCTGTACATATTTGTTCCGAGTCTTTGTTTATTGCATAATACTGATACTTTACGGCTTAATAATTATGGTTGAAAAGAAAAAATATTTTATTTAACATGGATTCATTTTAATGGAATCAAAAACCACAGTTACTGAGCCAATTTTAAGTTTTTGACAACCGTTGCTGTTGTCTCAATAATTTTATAAATAAATTATAATTTTAGTATATAATTCATTAAAATACCCTTACAAAATATGACAAACACATTTAGCTTTTATGTACCAAGTATAAACATTGATGCTTTATGTTTTTATCTATTGTCGTTAGTATACAAATTTCCGATGAAAATTCTTTAAGTATTTTAAGGCTTTTTCTACATTGCTCTACTACTATTCTATTACAAATGAACTATATAATAAAAAGGTACATAGGTACCTTATCATATTCTTACGGTTTACAATATCATATTCTTTTACGAACAAAATAAAGTTTTTGATGTATATTATTATTTAACCAGGCTGAAATATTATACTGGAAAGTTTAATATTTAGAAAGGTAAGGTATCTTTCAAACAATGTGGTATCGTAAAGTACGTATTTATCGTTATTTACCTTACATGCACAACTTTTTTTGTATACTGGCTCACTTCCTTCTAATTCCTTTTAATTCGCTACTATCTTACCTACAATCAGTTTATATCGCAGCACTATTGTTTTTTTAACACACGACGACTTATACAAAATGCTGAAATTGCGAACCATATACCATTATAGATCGATAATACAAAAAGTAAAGAGCCTATTGAAATACAATAAAAACACACACTTTCTAACTTATAGCTAAAATAAATACTTAAAAAATGCATCGAACACAAAGACACGAGCTGTAACATACGTTTTAATATTCAAAACGATGCTAATAAGGAACGACATTTTGGAAATACAGTTGCAGTTTATTTAATTTGTCTATATATTTTTGGTCATCCTTCTTCACCAAATTAATTTGTCTAGTAAGATAAATTATATAAAGCCGTCATCCGTCACACAGTACGAATTGAATAAAACGAAACATTCCACGTTTATTTTCTACAATACATGTCGATAAGCACATACTCGTAACCGCCACCAAATTCAGTCATTCAGTCCTCGAAACGGTCAAACGGACTGAGTAAAAACTCGAGGGCTTGATCAAACACTTGAAAATACCTAATGTCTAATCTAGCCAAACAAACTACAAGTGATTTTTACACAAAATCTTGATACGATTGACCCATAAGTGACTCCGATTTGACCGTCTAGAAAGGCACCGTGTGCATCGAATAGTAACATCCACATCCACTTTTCAAGCCCTTGCTACGAAAACTGAAAAATACTGCTTAAATCTACTGCAAAGCAAGGTCATAAGACTTTGGTTGTGCGTTTTGTAACATCAAACCAAAATAGTTCGGGTACCATTTTTTTAAACTTTCTTCTTTTTTCTTTAGGTTTTCAATAATTGAAATATTTACGTTAATGAGAGCAAATGATAAGGAATATAATTAAATGCGTGACGTGCTGAGAATTGATGACCATTGATCGCGAATGAAAATCGTTTGCGCAATTGTGCACGCTAGCAATTTATGACGTCCAAAATATACCACTTTCTTCGCGTAATGCAAAAAGCAAAATATGACATAAGCGAATGATAGACCGACAAACGGAGCTTGAAATCTTCAATCACGAAAATTGACATTTGCAACTGATCGTCTCGGATTGTGTAGGCATTTTTTAATATTTTTTTAATCGTCGTCGAGCTAGGTTTTATGTCTGGGCGACAACAAATTGTAACCAGTACAGTTTTTAATGTGGTCAATATAAAAAAAAAAACAGTTCTTCAAAGTAACGTAGGTGGCGCAGTAGATACTGTAAATTTTTGGTACAATCCAGTCACGACAGTAATTGTCGTACATTTCAACATGATGTTGACTTTGTCATAACATTTGCACCGCCCTTAAGACTACAACATTTTTTTAAATAATGCTTTTCGCAATATTTAGCTTAAAAAAATATTATGCATTCCAATTATATACCAATCCATTATTTACAATAATTACAATCTTTTGGCAGTGACCCGCTGGTCTCATACAGTTCGTAACGTTACGATCCATAAACGTATTTTTCAATTTAATTCAAATAAAATACCTACAGCTAAAATAAGTTATTTGACAAATAAAATGGCATTAGATAAAGCTAAAATGCGAATCAAATAATTGAGAAATAAATAAAAGTATTCATAAATTATTAAGAACTTACATTGATCACCATAGTGTGATGATGTTGTTATTTGTTACTGTTTCATTGAAATAAATTAAAAATGTTGTTAGTTTTTCATCGGTACCTTGTTTTGCCGAGGTTGTAACTGACAACATAAATTCTAGTTGATATGTTGATGGCATGCTCAAAATAAAATATATTGTGCGATGGGCTTTTAAAATACTTTTTGATGATTTCACGTATCCAACACGTCTTCTCAAATTTTATTTTACTCTGACTTTTACAAAAAAAAAATATTCTATTCTAGGTTGAATCTAGGAAGTGGAAACGTTTGTTAATATTATCATATTTGCATGACAATAAAACAATTTATTGTCATGCAAATATGATAATGTAGTTCGCCCTTCGAAAACTATCGACGAAACGCAAAAAAAAAGCAATGCCTTTATCAAATGATCGAAGCCAGTAAAATAATGGTGGAGGAAAAAATGTTAAGAGGAAATTTCTTAAAATCTAAAATCTCTAAAATCGGGATAAATGACCACTACTTCCTTGATGGTAACGAAATACCATTAAAGATTTCAGCCACACCTGTATTCATTAACATTCAACTAAAACTTCAACATCGAGATCATGTTGGTATTAACGACCCGTTTCTAGCCATCAGTAATTATAAACTGCCAGTTAGTGCTGGGCGGGTTCTCAGCCGCATACGGATGACGTTTCGTTTCTCTGTGAAGAACTGTCAAAGTTTTGACATTAGTTCAACGAAAAATACAGCATGTTAACTTTCGACTGTAATGCGAGAAATCATACCAGCAGCTTATTCTGATCATACGCGAGCGTCGTTTGAGGATTCCACGTCACTTGAGCTGCTGGATAAAGACTTCTTGGGTTTGTATTCTGTTATTACTACTGTAACGCCGCTAACGGTTACCTGTTGGAAAAATACAGCCATTAGTTATGTTCGCTACTGGCAATGCCGAATCGGGAGTTTAAGAAGCCTTCTTTTTCTGACTGAATTCTTCACTGCTGAGGGGCACATCATGATTTAAGTTTTTCATTTCTGTCGGCGACGCGGAAGGCATTAAGGAGTTGGGTGTTAAGTGTTCTACCTACTTCAAGTGCAAATCTAAATATAGGCAACGGCTCGTTCATACCTCTAATTAAGGCCAATTAGAGCGAATCTAGCTAGTCCCAGAGAATATTTCGTCACGGTTTTAAACCAACGCCATGACAACAACAACTTATTTGGTATCAATTTCTTTATTACTACCGCTTTGAAGATGCGTAGGTTCTGGATGGTGTTTCATTCCTAAAACAGCCTATCATGTCACCATCATCATTATCAACGGCAATGCTCGACATAATCCTCCCCTAAAGAGTGCCATAACGATTTATATTCGACATTTCTCATCAACTATTATTGCTTTATCTAGGCAGAGCAATTTCCATTTCAACGTGTATTCCAAAGGATCATTCTTGTTAAGTGTCCACTCACTCACACAATTTTTTAAATTAAATTTAAAGCAAACTAGTTCGCAGAACCGATGATCTGGGAACCAACATTTTAGAATGGCGAACCAAATGCACAAAACAGGCGATCATGCAGTGTAGGAAGGAAGGATCAATGCATCGATGACATCATAAAGGTTGAGGGATATCGGTGGTTGGGAGTGCTTATCATTCGTCACAGCACTCTGCAGACCAGCAGTGGACAGGCTGTTGATTTTTATGCTCTGAATCTTACCTCTCTAGTCTGCGCGGAACTTCTATCAACATTCCTGAGTCGAGGTGCGTGACGTTTTTTCTTGAGCGAGTTCGCGGACCGGGGGCGCTTCTGTGAGCTAGTGGGCGCGGTGCCGGCCGCCTGCGCCGCCACCAATGCTGGGTTGATACGAGGCTTCCGGGTAGACGTTCCTGCGAACGCACAATGGATGAGATACACAGTATCAAATTACGAATTAGAATTGCTCGTGGCGTAGCTAGCCTAGTCTTTCTAGCGTATCAGATCATCTGACGACCTCTGTGGCGCAGTGGGCGAAGGCCCGCCTGAGACGCAGAAGGTGGTTGTTGGTTGAACAAATGTTTGTATCTGCAAATATTTGTCTCGGGTCTGGGTGTTTTCTATGTATAATATGTATGTATTTACAAAAAAAAAATGTATACAAGTAGTATATCAGTCATGTAGTTCCCATAATACAAGCTCTGCTTAGTTTGGGGCTAGATGATGTTGTGTGAAAAATATCCAGCATTATTTATTTATCTACTTTCTGCCAGGTCATCGGTATGGATATGGCAGCCTACTAGAAAGATTCTGACACGCGTCGCAAGGCACGTGTAAAGTACCAATTTTTTAAGTAGTAGAGAGAGCTCCATATGAAAGAACTCTTCTGGGGAATGGCGGCAGAAATATGATGGTAGTACCATCATATTTCTGCCGTTGTCTTAGAGTCGACAACGCAGAGTGATACTTTTGGTGTTGCGAACGTCCATAGGTTACGTTGATCGCTTACCAATAGCTAAGCTTGTATGCTTGTTTGCCTCTTTAGTTGTAAAGACACTAAGCGCCCATATATTTTCTACTGGGCTGTCAGAACTTTTCCGGGTCGATCGTCTGCTTTGCCAACCACGGACGACGTCGTAAATTCAACGGATCACAATATCGGAAGGCTCCACACATTTTGTAACAGACCCCACACGCCATCAGAAAGCTTCAGTATCGCAGCACAGTCGCGGTCAATCGGAAACTGAGTTCATAATAGCTGAAGCGAAATGTCTGATATGGTGCGGGGTCTGCCGGCGTCTCGTCCAGCGCATCAGAAATATTCGGACAGAATTCTTATAATGTGCGGCCGGCGTCTAAAGATATCATTCCAGAACGTTAGTAATGAAGCCAAGTCAGATACCTTCGGGCGGCCTAAAACTCCGATCGCGTCGGCCACTAGCAACGAGCAACAGCTGTAAGCTTGCTCAAACAATTTTAGCTAAACAAAGAAAACTAATCCCAGATTGTCTTGAATATCAGTAGTACCCAACGACCCTCCAGAAAACAGCGTTGTTAGAACAAAGGACCTGCATCTTGCCCTAGGGGCTACGGAATCGTAGTCTATACCTCCCCAAGGCAAACCTTGCCACGGAATAAACTGTAAAATAGTACCAACTAACACAGAATAAATAGGAACTATATAGTTTTAGGGACGTTAACGTACAGATCGGCTTGCCGGATTATTTTTCATAAAAAGCCGGACATTGGTATCAAAATGCCGGAAAATTGTGCCGTCCAGCAAAAAAAAATATAAAGTAGTATATCAGTCATGTAGTTCCCATAACACAAGCTCTGCTTTGGGGCTAGATGATGCTGTGATAAACTGCCCAGCATTATTATTATTAAACACCTATAGCAGGGCGGACTTTGCCGGACATAATGATCCTTGTGATTTCAATGAATATGAATGAAAAAACCCTTTGACTTTGACTTTGCCAGCCATGATGGAGGACTTTGGCTTGGCAAAACCAACCTTTTGTGAAAGGCCGGTTTTGCCGGGCAGTATAAAATACTAAATAGTAACAGGTAGAGTAAGTCACAATTTAATTATTTATTTACCAATTCTTTTTCTGCTGAAAAACGAAAACGAAAACGCAACGTACCCAGTTTTCAAGAATTCAAAATACTCGCATTCAAGCTACATTGTATATTACAGCAGCGTGATAAAGCTCATTTTACATTGAAATCCACTTCGAGTAGTCTAAACAAGGAGTAATGACTAAGCGAAATGTAGCAGAACTATATCTATAATAATGTTTCAGTCGGAATGAGAAAAGTTGGATGGAATAGTTTTTGCTGTAAAAGGATACTATTAGATACTAAATTGTTGCTGAAACAACGAATTGTGATACCTCCCTAGTGGGAGGAAAGTAGGTAATAGCTACGCGTATATGCATTTGCCACAAGAGGTATTTTATCTCACTGAAACGGCTTATGACCCAGTCAAACTGACGAGGTGGCGGTGGCGTTGGCAGAGGCGATCAAAGGGTTGTGAAGTAGTTGTCAAAGTTCGCGTTAATGTACTGATCAGGGACCGCGGAAGTACTCCGTGACAGGGGGCAAAATCAATCACCGGCCCTGGTTACCTCCGGTCAATTTATTGCACATAGAAGACGAAATAGAAATGAAGATTAATCAAATTACAAAAATATTTTATTAATTATTTATTTATTAGGTGCCGGGTAGTAAAATTGGGGGGAGGGGCATTTGCCCCCACTTCCGCGGCCACTGGTACTGATCGCCACGCCACGCTACCTTATCGGAGTGTAATGCTGCTTTTTGCAATATATTTGTATGTAAATCTTCAAGGATAGTTCTTAGATAAATTTTATCATCACAGTTCACTAGGGGGCGCTGTTTTAAAGATGGAAATAAACGGTGCGGCCGGGGGTCACGTGGCGCGCTGATGCGTTCCTGGTAACGCGTCAGCTATAGACGTTACTTGCCCTAAGGGAAAAGGTTTCACCTACCAACAAATAAAGCAAAATCCTATCCTACTAATATTATAAACGTGAAAGTTTGTGAGGATGTTTGTTACTCATTCACGCATAAACTAGATAACAGATTTTGATGAAACTTTACAGTAATATAGCTTATACATCAGAATAACACATAGGCTACTTTTTATTCGGGTACCACGCGGGCGAAGCCGTAGGCAGAAGCTAGTCTTACATAATTAAATAAATTGGCATAATTTCCATAGGATATTTTTTATACTTTAATAACGACGATCGATGCAAGAAACGACTTGTCAGATGTAATATTCCGTGACAGAATAGCAGACTCGACTGGAGTCACGCAAGGCAGGAAGTACCTAACCTATCTACCATCTGCCACGTGACATGTCACAGGACTTATGCTTGCGTATGGCTCAGATACCTATCTACTACCTTACCTACCTATGAAATTTACTAGGTATCGAGGGCGATGATCTACATTACAAAGTAACGTTAATTAGAAAATTGCATCAACAGGGGGGTCCAGACAAATACCTCACGCTTACTTTTCCTTTCACGCTAACGCAAATTTAACAAGGTAAAACTTGGCAGCTATACCACGCGCTTACTTTTCAGCTGCAGCTGCTTTGCAGCTGTCACGTGACATTTTCACAGCTAATGTCACTTCCATACAAATTAATCTTTCCGCAGGCGTTGACGACAGCAGAAAGTGGTATTTGTCTAGACCCCAGGGTAGCATCACATCCTACCTATGCGGTGCATAAAAGTATCTAACTGGATAGGTAGGTGTCAGCATTCTTTTCCAAGATCAGAAATAACAGCGAAAAATCAGTGAATCGTTTCTAGAGATACCGAGGTACCTAGTTAGGTAGGTAAGCATTGAAATAAATTACCTATGTAGGTGAGTTAAGTAGGTTATTTACGTTCCTACCTACTGTTATTGGTTACACTGCCTGCACAAGAGCTAACATTCTAAATCGAACCATTGAGGTAAAAACAACCTCTGCGGCGCAGTGGGCGAAGGAGATACTAGGTACCTACCTAGATCTATCTTGATGGATTCCATCCAGCTACGGTAATTTAATTGAATTTTGATTTCTTATTCTATTTACCTCCAGGAGCGTAAGATCAGAACCTCACGAAATGTGGTGGAAATAGGTAGGTATTCAGGTCACTGGTTCTGATCTTCAATCTGACTTCCTGATCAAATAGCGTACCTACTATACCATCAACTAGCTACCTACCTACCACACAGAATCATGCTAAATCCCTTTACCTACACCACCAACGAACGTTGCAGATAGACAGGACTAGTATTATAAATTATAATATCTGTGGTAGAGGTAATAGGGGTCTAGACAAATACCACTTTCTGTTGACGTTGACGCCTGCGGAAAGATTGAATTGTATGGGAATGACATTAGCTGCGGAAATGTCACGTGACAGCTGCCAAGTTTTACCTTGAAAAATTTGCGTTAACGTGAAAGGAAAAGTAAGCGTGAGGTATTTGTCTAGCCCCCAGGTATCCGAATTTGTACTAACGAGTATTTATGTAGGTGTAGGGTTACCAGACGTCAGGATTTTTCCTTACATGTCAGGATAACGATTTTTTTTTAAATGACAGGGGTTTTTGGTGAATTAAGTAGATATTTACCTACTTCATACGTAAGTTATTGATTTATTTGTAAGAACGATAAAACTAAAACAAATCAACACAATTATCATGAAAACTGAATTTGTAAATTCTAGTAATAACATAAAAAAATACTTAAATTACGTTATGCAACTGTCTGTATAGTGAACTTATTATTAATTTATTACCTACATTATATCGCGCTGGCACGCGGCAATAATGTCAGGTCATGTTTATAGAAATCAAGCTTCTTGTCAGGATTTTCCAGAGAGACATCTGGTAACCCTAGGTAGGTGTAGGGTCAATGGATACTAACCAGCAAATTTACGAAGCCAAAAAGGGTTGCAACGGCCGGACGTGACTGACATCACATTAAATTCGGTCGGCTCATGACGATTATCACGCCGCCAATACAAAGTTGCGGTAAAATATTGAGGTAGGTACTTTTTATATTTTTAATGTTTCCCTAATTTTTTATACAAAAAATACTAAAATGGCAAATGCTAAAAGTGGCAGCGCCAAGGATAAGAGAGAAAAAATAGGTAAGTAGGTATATTTTTTATGCAACTCCAATTAGAAAAAAAAACATGTTTCCTCTTCTATTCGTTATTGATTACAGCTTATGATAACTATATTCATATATGGATTTTAGAGTAAATCTAAATTCTGATATTTGGCACTGTATTTGCAATAATTAGGTAGGTAGGTTTGCAATAATTACCTATGTTATACGAGGGTCAGGAATTTAGACTTTTTAGGAATTAGGTATGAACTTTATCAATAAAATCTGGCGATGTAGATAGTGGCCTCGCAAAGGCCCGCCTCAGTTACTCTTGGCCTGCTGGTACTTAGGTAAATCAATATTTTGTCTTTGAAGGTTATGTTGTAAAGCGTTCAAAAACTTATTGGAAATAATAGCTTCATCGTAATAAACGTCAGTTTTATATTAATACTAGTGAGTAAGGTGAATAGAAGTGGAGTTCAAAATCATAATATGATGTGCCCTATAAACGATGGTACGTGGCTTAAAACTAAATGTGTACTCTGGCTTGTAACAGTTCTTTTAGGGAATATAACGGCGATAAATACCTTTTCTGACATCACACATGGAACATTTGAAGGCCTCTGCATTATTTCTGTACGTACAAACGCTGCAATCCCAATAATTTTCTTCGAGCACTTTGGATGGCCTCTTGGCTCTCCGAATTACATTCTTTTTGTCCATTTTAATCTAAATAACACTTGTTTATAACTGATACACGTTTATCATGATATTTTTGAATTTTTACAACAATTTCTAAAGGACCTACATTGTAAATTACGTATGAAAAACATTATTTATGTTTTATCGTACACAAAAATGTACACTTTTACGCCATGACAGGTTTTTAATGCTGTGTCGGTAAAGCAGAGCAATGGCGACATATTCAAGGCTGCTTTACCGACATGGCGTTTCTTAACAGCTATAAAAGATGGCGCTGGCATGCAATGCTAATTAAATTTGGTAGGTATTGGGAGTTCGTGAAAGTTTGTGAGGATGGATGTTTGACTCTTTTACGCAAAAACTACTGAACGGATTTTGATGAAACTTTACAGTAATATAGCTTATACCTCAGAATAAAACAGGCTTCTTTTTATCCGGGTACCACGCAGGCGAAGCCGTGGGCAGAAGCTAGTACCTACCTAATATTAGTTACCTATGCTTAGACAAATATTATATTAGGATATCTACTAGGTCGTAAAGTACAAGAAAAAAATAGAATCCACCATGGACGTAGTAGATAACGTATTAGGATAGGTGGCAAATAATTTTAACTCGATAACACTACCTACTCAAAATAACTAAAAATTTAATCCTGCAAATAAGTTATTTAGTTCTCAAATTTTATTATTAACTGCCAACAAAAACTTACTTTTGCTCTTAAGATAAACTCGACCTTTCCAAAGAATTTAAAGCTCGGTTTTAGAAAAAAAGAACGGTAAACTACAAAGAAGAGTAAATACTTTTTATGCTAGAGTCTCACAGGGTACAACATTCTTGGAAAAGTAGACCGTTTTTGCTCATTTTAAATTTCTCTACCTGAAGTCGGCAAGGGTCGCTACAAACATTCTACCGCACTGCACATAGCCACGGGGCTTGGTCGCTTGGGATCAAGAAAAAAATATTCAAAATTGCTGGGTATGAAGACCAAATATATGATTTATTTTGTCTAAATGATACGGATAGTAAACATTAAACGTTAGAAATTAATAAACAACACGGTTACACAATTAATTACAGTAAAAAATATTTTAATAGATAATAGGTTTGTTATCATCATTGACAACCTGAAGGTATCCACTGCTGGACATTAGGCTTCCTAATGCTAGACAGTCCATTACCCATTGACTTCCCGTAATGTCTATGATGCCATATCGGTCTATCGGGTGAGAACCCTTCCTACACTGCTTCTCCGTGGTTGCGCCATTCGAAAAAGAAGCAATAGGTTTATGGTTAAGTATAAAGATACACCTACTTCCCCAGGCAAACATGTATCGGGAGAGCAATACTTAAAAAAAGAACAACTTTTTAAAGAAATTGATATCCCGTTAGTAGGTAGGTAACATGGTGGAATGAGTGAGTTTTGATGAAAATTTGTTTTATTGAATCTACAATTTGTTTGATCCTCCATATATGGTTTGTAACAGGGCAAAGTATGACCAAGCTGTGCTCAGCACCTGAAAAGCAAATTTTATAATTTGTGATTAAAATTAAAAAAAAAAAAGAAAAAAAAAACAAGTCTGGTATAATTGAGTAAATTTGAATCTTAAACTCTGCCGGTTTGTCTGCAATCGTCTCTTAAAATTTGAACCACATAGGTACTAATTTATGTATAACATCTACTTAGGGATGACATCACCCAGGAAGACTTGTAGAAAATACCAATTTTATTGCAGCCCCACAGTTTTCTCACAGTTTTAATTTAAGCAGTTATTTCCTCAATATTTAGAAAACGTTACCCTCATGAAGGCATTTAAGTTCACGTCTGCAAAACCAGCAGCTGTTAACCTGCAAGGCTTTTGAGATCTGAAAATAAATACATTTTATTATTACTATACCTTTCAGTTAGATAACAACCAAACAAAAAAGATTACTAATTGCACAGAGGTTGCTAAGCAGGTATTCGAATAGTTGAGTGGGTATTTTTATGAGTTTACGCCTATGCAGGTTAGGAAATACAGACTTAACTTTTCGAATTGATACACCACACAATGGTATCAACCCTATCTAATTCATTTTAGGAAACTTAAATTAGATTTTGCTGATCTAGCCGGTAACATAAATAAATAAATAATGCTGTACATTTTTCTCACAGCATCAGTAGCCCCAAACTAAGCAGAGTTTGTATTATGGGAACTACATGATTGATATATTAGATACTTTTTTTAAATACATACATATTATACATAGAAAACACCGAAACAAATATTTGTAGATCATACAAACATTAGTCCCGCGGCGGGAATCGAACCCGCAACCTTCTGCGTCTCAGGCGGGCTTTCGCCCACTGCGCCTACTATATTTATAATTATAAATATAGCGGAAATGATTTTCGGGCATTTGCATCTCTAACTTACTGGTGCATTATTCAAACCCGTGAAATAATTGAGATTCGTGACATGACTGGACAGTTCATACTTACCTTGCTTGTACCAAAAGTAGCCCTTTTTCGGCCTTGACGCTGCTCTGGTACCATCGGCTGTTGTAAATGGCATTACTGACGTCCATGCTCTACAAAATTTTAAGGTTAATACATTTTTTTTACTTGGTGCGGTTAAAATCCTTATGTTTTTTTGTTAGGTAAGTTCTAGCCAAGAAAGGGAGCTGAAGAGAAACGGTCTGTTTCATAAAAACTTGAGTAGACATAATGTCTTGATAATGTCGAGAGGCTATTGATGCTGGCGACCACCACAGGCTGTCCCGCGCAACTACCTCCCGTATATGTGACAGAGTAGCGCAGGCTCTTGCATGGCATTCTATGGAATTTATAAAAATGCTTGATACTGCGGAAGAACAGGCAGTTACGAGGGATTTATCAACCATCAGAATCTTCCCATCAATAATAGGCCTTCGCCCTCTGCGCCGCAAGTATATTTAACAAAAAATTAGTAAGGTACATTTATACTTGCAAGTATATTTTAACTTATTTTTGTCTATTAAACTTTTCAACTATGAAACATCTTTATTTATTACAACCCAAAGTAACCTAATCCTACTACTATTATAAAGGCAAAAGTTTGTGAGGATGGATGTTTGTTACTCTTTCACGTAAAAACTACAGAGCAGATTTTGATGAAACTTTACATATAGCTTATACATCAGAATAACACAGGCTACTTTTTATCCGGGTACCACACCGGCGAAGCCATGGGCAGACGCTAGTTGTTAATTATAATATAATATAATAATAATTTATTTATTTCAGGCAACATAGTTTAATATACGTACAAATACAGGGCCCATATGATAGATACCTTAAAAACTAAAATACATAAAATTTCATTTCATTTATTATTTCACAATTTTAACAATCATATTCGAAATTACTTAATATTATAAAATTAAAAATAAAATTATCATTAAAATTTCTAAATTATCACATGTAAAAAATTCAGTAATGGTATAGAAACACTTTTCCAACAATATCTTTGTAAGTTTTATTTAAATGTGAGGACTATCAATTACCTTCACTTCAGTAGGCAGTGAGTTAAACAGTTTTGCAGCTTGATATCGTGAGTTGAGAGTGATTCAACTTTAAATAAAGGTATAAAAGTGCCTCAAGATCTTTGCGTCTTGTATCTTCTTTTTGTATTAACTATATTTTATATTGTTTTAATTGAATAAAACAAAACCTATTTATCTAGCACATATTGATTGCTATGTGGGTGCGGCTGGGTTCGGTAACCGACCCCAGAAACGTCGATAGACGATTCCTTTAGGCTACATATCTCCCATCATGAAGGTCTACAGGTGTTCAGTCAGAACTCTCACCACGAAGGAGTTGAAACTGACTATGTGTCGTGACTACAATCATTCGACCATCAGACTGAATTTGCTCTTCACGCGCAAATACTCCTCCACATTCTCAGCCTTGATGGAGTAGTGCACGCGAGCTACGTAGATCGAAGTCACGGGAATCGCCGGACGCAGCGTAGAACTCGGTGCGATACCGCACTGACAAACAGGCTTCTTCTTCTTGTTGAAGCTCTACTTGTCACTTTGCTCCTTGTCAGAAGGTGCAGTCCTGCGAACTGGTCCTCATAATACCCCCTTAGCCGGTTTTGGGGCGGCAGGCCTGTTTGAGACGGCCTCTGCATACGCACGTTGTTGGCGAGATGTAGGCAACGTGATGCTTTTCGGAATCTCCGCAGGGGGAGATGCAGCGCGAATGTGCCTATTTATGTAGTAGGGCTATTCAAAGTGAGGTAGTTTTTCCGTTCAGAGAAACAAAGAGAAAAAAAGTGTAAATAACTGAATACAAAAGATTCGCGATACTCATGCGTTTTAGTAGATACCTATCTTTTCATTATATCCTTTTTATTTTACCTGGGTGTCTGTTTTAGTGCAAAGTTGATGTCTTCATTCCGTTTTGCCAAATAAAAATATTTTCTTTCTTCTTTCTTTCTTTCTTTCGATACGAAAAAAAAATATGTCAAAATCAACTCTTTGTTGTCCAAAAATAAGGGGAGAAGTGACGAGTCTCTAAAACCGGTAGATTCCGAAAGAAAAATAAATAAATTGTTGCCATAATTTGGAAAATAATCCAAAATACTTCTCTAAGATACACTTTTGTTATCGCGCAGATAAAGTTTGATTATGCAACACCACCCGTTAGAGTATACTCTATCCACTTAGAGTACGCTTTAGCTAATCAACACCTAATATCTCGTTTAATCGTTTTTTATGAGACAGACCGAAAATCTGGAACTATGGCTGGGGGTGTGGGAAAATCCTATCTACATCAGGGAGGCTAGACAAATATAACTTTCTGTTGACGTTAACGCCTGCGGAAAGATTGAATTGTATGGAAATGACATTAGCTGTGTAAATGTCACGTGACAGCTGCCAAGTTTTACCTTGAAAAAATTGCGTTAGCGTGAAAGGAAAAGTAAGCGTGAGGTATTTGTCTAGCCCCCCAGTTGTGCTGAGCCAGGATTGCAAAATAGGATAGCCAAAACAATATCGATACATAAAAATATATGTTAGAGGAGATCATAGCTGACAAAGCTAGTCGATAATTGTTGGATCGATGATTGGTGGATCGGTGTTTGCCTATTAGTTAACATTCCTCGTGGTAGGTTGCAACCCCATCTCTGCTTATTAGAACACTAAACGGCCATCGTTTAGTGTCATGCTTACGAATGCGTCGTTTGAGAACTTGCCGGTTTCATTACAATGTTTTGCTTCATTTTAGGGGCATGTTAGAGCGCACCTACATTTTTCCAGTGATAAAATCCGTTTCTGTACGACTGGTGGCGAAGTCCTACAGATCGGAAGTCGGGTTATCGCAAGTCAAGGTGCATTTGTCAAAATAATTTCAACTTACAGCACTCATCATCATATCAGCGAAGAAGCAAAGAAAGAAGACTTGCATGAGACCCAAGAAGAGAAAGATCGCGTATGTCACCACCACCACAATGTCATCTACAATCTGAAAATTATAATTTTTCAAATTTGATTATAAATAGACATTTTTGAGTAATCCATTCACTTGTTCATGTGCACAAAACAAGTTATTAGCGGAATGTCAGTCGAAGGTTTTTTACAAGTTATATCCAGGAGAGACAGCTAAGCGTGTCCTTTTGTAGTAAAAAAGTGCTGTATAAGGCCACTAACGGCAAGAGTCCTATTATTTACAACGCTATGCTATACGAAATGTGCTTCTACGTTCCCAGAAATCTATTTGAGTAGACCTTGGAGGCATCGGTAAAATATAGGATTTTATTTACCGTTACGGTGAATCCTGTGAGGCAAATGACCAGAGAGCTTGATATAAAGTTAAGCAGATTTGATTTAGAGTAAATTGTTTCAAGAGTATTCGAAGATCTGTGGGAAAAAGCAAAAGCAAAGAGTTAAATGCCTGTTATTAATCCAAGAAAATAACACTGAATTTATACCTTTGCATATTGTTGTTGATATTCATTTATTGATTTGATTTCGTTCGCCCCCTGCGAACGAAATCAAATCAATAAGTAAGTAAGTATAATGTTTTGTTATACTTACTCAATAATACCCTGATGCCACTTCACCAACTCTTTAAACTTCGCTTGAAAGTCTTCAACCAACATTGCTTCGGATTCATCAGGGATCACCCTCTCAATGTCATGTTGCAGTAACTTAAACTGTGCTCTGATGTACGTGCAATATGTAAAAAAGAGATAATCTGATGCACCCACTTCCAGAAGTACGACGCTTTCTGAAAAAATAATGTTTATCTTTGTCTCTCGTATCCCTTGAACCGATGTTTGATATACTGTTTTCCCTGCCTAACTTCATACCACGATTACTATTATTCACTTTGAACCTGTTATTACTTTATCAAGTTCCTAATTTTTGTATATCTGGCAGTTTTCGTCGTTGTTATATATCCCAATGCTATTTAAATTGATTAAATTAAACTGAAGTGTTTTACCTGCCCAAAACTGATGAAAATACGCAAACGGCCAGTACTTAAACTCGTTCGGAATAAACGAGAACACGTCCATGTAAGGTAATAACATCTCAAACTTGTGCGTCTTATGATACTTCACAGCTATCAAAACTAACGGCGTCATATCAGAAGCTGCAAGCATTGAGCAATTTAGAACATACAACGTGTTGATGACTCTATTCAGGAATTGCCTATTTTCATTCATAATAGTCTCTTTCTCGACCGATTTTTCTCTGTTACTCTCATTTATTTCAAGTTTTCGCATACTTTCAATGAGCTCCTTGACTTCAGCTTCATGGATGAAATGGAAAAATGACTTGAATATTGATAGTAGAGTAAAGGTTGTGCATGGTGCTACACTGGTAATCTCTACGATATGTTTTCCTTGAACTATACCCAAATAGATACAGTAAAACGATACAGCAATCGATGATAAAACCCAAAAGAAGTTGAAAGTGAACAACCATCTATGTCTTATTATGTCTGATGTTGTTTTTATTTTTTTCTCTATGTTCATTCCTGAGAATTTAAACAGCACATTTAATTTCCGCAGTGATTGGTCAAAAAGTAATAATTTGTCATTCATGTTTTCTGTTTATTAATGATTTTGTCGCACTTTTGAAATTTCACTGTAGTGAGGTTCCAATGAAAGAAATGTACTTAAAGTTACTGAACTTTCACTACCACTTCCACTTCCACCACTTACTACCACTTTACTTTCTACTATCAGTAGGTTACTTAGGTTTTCAAACCCAGATTTATAGGCTTTAGAAGTTAGACGTATTTGGACGTCTGCAAGGCAGGACTTTTACGAATATTTATTTTTATTATATTTATATTTTAGTGTTCTCTGTATACATATTTCGAGTGTTCAAACAATTGGACTAATTTTACACTTTTTAAATATATGTCACATTTGTTTCATCACTCCGTTCTTAGTGGGACGTTGCCTGCTTCTCCGAATACTTATATAACATGTTATTATTAAATATTCTCATAATATTATCTTTAATATTCAGATACTTCAATTAACTAAGGTATCATTAGCGTGTCGTACAATATCAATTTTGAATTCGATAATTTCACCGTTGGCTATTTTCCTGCAATTAACGCCATCTGGATTTCCCATGTTGGTTTTTTAGATTTCCGTAACCACAGGTTGCCAAAAGTACATCATTAGCCTATTTCTTCGTTAGGAAATCTATCCTGGATACCTTCCGCCCCCCTTCCAGGTGGAAGGTTATGTCAGACTTCTACTGACTAAAACCTCAAGGTGTTCCTCCTTGCACCTTTGCCAGGGAATCACGGGTCATCATCACCATCGTCAGCCTATATTAGTCCACTGCTGGACATAGGCCTCCCCTAATGAGCGCCATAGCGCCCTGTCTTCAGCTTGCCGCATCCAGCATCTGCCTGCAGTCTTTCGCAGATCGTCATCCCACCTGGCCGGAGGGCGTCCTACATTACGTTTGCCAAGTCACGGTCTCCACTCAAGAACACGTTTACCCCAGCGGTTATGGGTTCTTCGCGAGATATGATCGGCCCACTGCCACTTCAGCTTGCTAATTCGTCGAGCTATGTCGATAACTTTGGTTCTCTGACGGATGTATTCATTACGAATCCTATCCTTCAGAGAGACTCCGAGCATAGCTCTTTTCATAGCTCGCTGAGCGACTTTGAACTGGTGGACCAGCCCTATCGTGAGTGTTCACGTCTCAGCTCCGTAGGTCATGACGGGTAGGACGCACTGATTGAAAACTTTCTTTTTCAAGCATTGTGATATAGATGACGAGAAGACTCCACGTAGTTTTCCAAACGCTGCCCAGCCTAGCTAGATCCTCCTCTTGGCCTCCTTCTCGAAATTGTTTTTACCCAACTGCAGAATCTGCCCAAGGTAATATTCGGAAACAATTTCGAGAAGGTGGCCATTTACAACCACCGGTCTTGGAACAATGTGGCCATTGATCATGACTTTGGTTTTATCCAAATTCATGCCAAGACTAATACATTGGGAGGCTGAAGCTAGTCCGTCCAGCATCCAGTTCAGCTCCTCTAGCGACTCCGCCATTAAGACTATGTCATCAGCGAATCGCAGGTGTGAGATGTAATCGCCGTTTATGTTAATGTCCCAACTTTTTCAGTCCAGCATCTTAAACATATCTTCCAACGCGCTCGTGAACAGTTTCGGGGATATGACATCCTGCCTCACTCCTCTGCGCAATTGAATGGGTTTAGACTGCTGGCCCTGTACTTGGACACTCATAGTGGCGGCCTCGTAGAGACATCTCAGCACCTTGATATAACGATAGTCTACTTGGCATCGCTGTAAGGATTCCAGAACAGCCCAGGTTTCGATGGAGTCAAAGGCCTTCTCATAGTCCACAAAGGCCAGACACAGGGGGTGATTATACTCTTCGGACTTCTGTATAATCTGCCTCACTGTGTGAATGTGGTCTATGGTGCCATATCCTCCACGGAACCCGGCCTGTTCCGGTGGCTGGAACTCGTCGAGTCTTCTGACGAGGCGATTCGTGACCACTCGTGAGAACAGCTTATAGACGTGGCTCTGGAGTGAGATGGGTCTATAGTTTTTAAGGAGGGTTTTATCTCCCTTCTTAAAAAAGAGCACCACCAAACTCCCGCTCCACGCCTTTGGAGTTCTCCCACTGTGAAGGACGGTGTTAAAGAGGTTTTGTAGCTCCTGTATAACAGGGGCTCCTCCTGCTTTCAAAAGTTCTGATGTAATTCCGTCCTCACCGGGGGCTTTTCGATTTAAGCTGCCTCAGAGCTAACACAATCTCATCTTGACTGATGTCTGGCAGTTCGTCGGTGTAGTGGCGCGTCACGGTGGCTCTGGAATCGTGGTCGTCTCGTCGAAAACGAGGGTCATGTGCAGCGTATACTCGACCATAGAAATCCTCTATCTCGGCGGATATCTACGGCTTAGACAATACGGTCCTCCCGTCGTGCATTTTAAGCTTCGTCAGGTGGCTCCTGCCAAGCTGCTGAGTGAATACTTTGGACCCTCGGTTTCGCTCTATCGCCTCTTCAATGAGGCGTGTGTTGGAGCTCCGAAGGTCGCGCCGTACCATCTTCGCAATTTGTTTGTTCAGGTCTGACCTCTCTGACGAAGTCGCTTGGGTGGTTTCCCGTCTTTTTGTCATCAGCCCGAGAGTTCCATCCGAGAGTTTGGACTTCTTGCCAGTACGCTGCTTTTGGCATAACTTTATACCCTCGTCCCTTAACGTTTCGACCAGATTGTGTAAGGTCTCGTCAGCGTCATCAGTGGGTTCCAAGGCAACAAATCTATCGCCGAGAAGCTGCTGGAACTTCTCAGTGCCCGCCATGATTTGGATTGGGTTAGGTCGGAGCGTGGACTTCATCAGACGGTTTCTTTCAAGCTTCAAGTTGATATTCAGAGAGCCTCGGAGTAGTCGGTGATCAGATCCGGTATTGAACCTGTTGATCACTGAGACATCTCTGAATATATGCTTGCTATCCGTCATGATGAAGTCGATCTCATTTTTAGTCACAGTGTCGGGGCTTTGCCATATCCACTTCCTTTGGGGCCGTTTCTTAAAGAAGGAGTTCATTAAGAACAGCCCCTCTTTCTCAAGGAAGTTGACAAGCATTTGCCCCCTGTGATTCCTAACTCCATAACCATGCGGGCCTATTCGGGATTCGTTGCCAGTCTGGGTTCCCACCTTGCCGTTAAAGTCCCCCATAACAACATTGAAGTGAGCCTTAGTGGTGCTGTGCAAGGCTCTGGATATGTCTTCGTACATATCCTCCACTTCATCATCCGAGTGTGCCGAGGTTGGTGCGTAAACCTGAATGACCTTCATGCAGTAACGCTTAGACAGCCGAAGAATCAGGTACGCTACCCTGGTCGACACACTGGAGATTTCTTCAACGTTGTTAAAGAGGGCCTTATTGACGAGGAAACCTACACCACCTTGGGATGTTTTATCACCCTCACGAAAGTAGAGAAGATGGCCCGAGTCTAAGGTTACGGTGTCCTCTCCCTCTCTACGGACTTCACATAACCCCAGAACATGCCATTGAATGTTCTCTAACTCCACTTCCAACTGCGCTAAAATGATGGTCAAGCCTCAGTGTGCGTCCGTTAAACGTAGCCAGGGTCAGTTTGAGTGGTGAATGGTAGCCTGGGGTAGCCCGGTGATTCTTAGCACCCCCTGCCCCGCCGTTACCATGGCCGCTACTATGACAAGGAATAGCGAGGCGGCCGGGAACTAGGGGCCATTTTCTTGTGGCTTGAAACATCGATTGGGGGGGTAATGCCCATAATCCCCACGCTGGGCATGCGGGTTGGGGATCGCAGTTAGGTGAGAGATTGTTCTGCAGGGGGCGCTGCTGCCCACCCCCCGGTGTATGTCCCTTAGTCGCCTCTTATGACACCCACGAAAAGAGTTGGGATGGTGCAAATTCTAAGCCGGCACCAACACGGCAAATTCTAAGGCGGCACCAACACGGCAGGGAATCACGGGTACGCACAAGCAATCTTCTGCGAGCCCTGGCGGTGACAGCCCTGATTTCGGGGCTCCAACCAAGAGATGAGGGTCAACCACTAATAAAGCGCATGTGGGAACACACACACTGCCTCCAACCTGTGCCATATATTTAGTACAGCTTGTGGATGAAGAAGAGCACAGAAGGCTCTTTTTCTTTATACGGAACCCCTGCGGTGGATCGGGGTTTTTTTTTAATTTTTTTTTTTCGGAGTGGAGATTCATTGACGAATACATCCGGTCTGGGGAGACTGGAGTTATGTGGGACTCGCCGCCCTGAAAAGGGCAGAATACCCACTAAAACCCCTCCGGTGTTCCTCTTTCGCCATTGTAGCCAAGCCACGGGAACAATATTCCTTCCGCGACTCGACTGGCGACCCCAATCCCTCTCTCTCTTGGCGGCAGAGCCTCCTCTCATCACGTTCGCTCGCCGCCCCCATTCGTCCATCTCCTTTCCACGCGGATCGGGTCCTACCCCAACCCTATTTACCAAACATGGTCGTATATGTAATCAGTTACATGTTACACTGTAACTGATTACAGTGTAACAGTGTAATCAACATCCTAACGTACTCTGACCAGATTGGAGACGTAATGAGAGTGAATGAAGCAAAAGAGGTATGTCAGGATCGTAGCAAGTGGAAATCCGTTTTGTATGTATGTTATAATGCTGGACATTCTCACCCAGCATCATCTAGCCCCAAAGTAGGCAGAGATGTGTTATGAGAACTACATGACTGATATACATTTTTCATATTATACATAGGAAACACCCGAGGCAAATATTTGCAGATCACAAAAACATTTGTCCTGCGGCGGGAATTATGCCCGCAACATTTTGTGTCTCAGGCGGGCCTTCGCCCACTGCGCCAAGAAGTCGTCTGGGTGGATGGACTGTATCGAGCGAATATAACAAGGAAAGAGCAGGTACTGAGTTGACAACTGATAAAAGAGAAGAGAATGGAAGAAGAAAACTTATTGCGCCGACCCTACATAACATGGTATCAGTTCAATGAGATAGCTGACAGACTCGTTATAAGGATAAATGCCATATGACAGTAAATATGTTGAATATGGATAGATACCTATTCATAGATATATAGATAGAAGCAGAGGCATCATAGATATATAGATAGAGGTCCCAAGAAACGGTGAAGGGATTGTGTAAGCGATAATAACAAGAAAGTATTGAGTAACTTCTAAGTTGATGCCTACAGAGGAGAATGGAAGGAGAAAAAATGCTGACACCCCACGTAATATGGTATAAATTCAGAAGATAATGGATGTTGCCTGATTCTTTTCTGGGCTTGGCCAAAATGGGTAAGTGAATGAGTCAGTGATTTCGGTTTGATGTTGCTATAAAAAAATAAACAATTGGAAGAAAGAATAAAAGAAAATACATTTATTGTCCTCATTAACATAATAACATAAACAATAGGTTGATTGTAGGTAAAGTATAAACATGTACTTAATTCTGCAGGCAAACCTCTACAACACTTTTTGTTATGAAGAAACTTTCCAATGTGCTATTA
Organism: Perizoma flavofasciatum; assembly: GCA_958496245.1. Lineage (NCBI taxonomy): Eukaryota > Metazoa > Arthropoda > Insecta > Lepidoptera > Geometridae > Perizoma > Perizoma flavofasciatum. Next base: position 6,548,072 of record OY292442.1, read on the forward strand.
TATCCCGTTTCTAACTAGGAAACAGAGAGTAAGTTAGTTACGATATTGTTGAAAATCAGTTTTGTTGAAACAACAATTTGTTTGATCCTCCATATATGGTCTGTAGTAAGGCAAAGTATGACCAAGCTGTGCTCAGCACCTGAAAAGCAAGATTTAATGTAAAACTTGCAAAATAAAAAAAATGCAATTTTACTCTCGACGCAAGGTCGATAGATATTCGGGGTATGATATGATAGCTTAATTGTTTGTGTCTTCGTTTGATACAATTGGAAAGGAGGATTCTTAGATTTTTAGACGTCCCTAGAGAACGCTGCAATGGCAGTAAAGGTAGGTACACCTATAGGTACACATTATTATTATCTCAGAAAAAAACATAACAAGCTACATCATCCTATCCTACTAATATGATAAATGCGAATTTTGTATGGAAAATTTTATTCCTTAGTTTGATTCGCTCAAAACTCGGTACAAATAAACTTTAAAATAATCAATAAAACGTTTTTTTTTTAAACTACCCTTTGGGGTTGTGCAATTGAGTTCTAAACTTTGTATGGAAAATTTTAATCCTTGGTTTGATTCACTCAAAACTCGGTTTAAGTAAACTATAAAGTAAATTATAAATTAAGTATTTTTAATTTTTACAAAACTACCCCTAGGGGTGTGCAATAAAGTTCTGAAATTTGTATGGAAAAAAATATTTTCTGGTTCGATTCACTCAAAAGTTGGTGGGCATAGTTTGAAGCCTGGAGACGGTAATACGCTACTTTTGTCAACATACCACGCGGGCGAAGCCGCGGGCAGAAACTAGTATTGGAATATTTAACAGTGTCAGTTTGTCTGCAAATCATTCCTTAAAATTGAACCACACACCAATGCATAACATCTACTTGTAAAAATAGTAAATTTAGAAAAGTTACAGTCAGGGTAAACGTGTTCTTGAGTGGAGACCGCGACTCGGCAAACGTAGTGTAGGACGCCCTCCGGCCAGGTGGGATGACGATCTGCGAAAGACTGCAGGCAGATGCTGGATGCGGCAAGCTGAAGACAGGGCGCTATGGCGCTCATTAGGAGAGGCCTATGCCCAGCAGTAGACTAATATAGGCTTTTGATGATGATGATGATGATGACAGTCATCCCGGAGCAAGAGATAGCCTCTGTTCCAGTTTGAAAGGTATGGGTGCCGGTAAAATTACAGGCACATGAGACTTTCAGCCGTTGTATCTCAGGTTTGGCAACGCACGAGTGATACATTTGGTGTTAAAAGCGTCCATAGGTTACGGTAATCGCTTACCAACCGGCAGGCCCATATGCTTGTTTGCCACAGTAGTAGAACAACAAATAAATTGGAGCCTGTCTCACGGTTTTAATTTAAGCATTCAAATTCTTAAATATAGGTATCCTCATGAAAGCATTTAAATTCACGTCTGCAAAACCAGCTGCTGTTAATCTGCAAGGCTTTTGAGATCTAAAAAAACATAGGTATTTTATTATAACTTTCAGTTAGATAACAGATTAACACAGGTTGGTAAGCCATGGAGGACTAAGCAACTCTACGGACAAAATACAATGGATATCCCTAATTGGGACTAAAGCCCCTCAATTGGCACCTCTACTTGATCTTGATGATTTTCTACTTGATCTGTGGCTATTACCACAGATAAAAAACACACCCCTTGTTAGGCAAATCTTACTGCAGTTATGTCAAGGTTTTACAGTTACCATCGTTTTCTTTGTTTTATGTACCTAATTTCAATAAACGATTTTGTAGGTAAATGACCAAGCTATGAACAAAAAATATTAAATTCTGAGTCGGTATTTAAAAAGTTATGTTGGTATTTTATAAGATTATACAGCTTTTAAAAAACTTACATTACTAATGCATTATTCAAACCTGAGAAATATATTAGAGTTTCGTGACTTGACTTGGACAGTTCAGTTTACCTTATTTGTACCAAAAGTATCCCTTTTCCGGCCTTCTCAGATACCATCGGCTGTTGTAAACGGCATTGGTAACATGCACGCTCTACAAAATTTAAGTTAAATATTATATTTTGTTCTTAGCTTATGGCATAGAATGGGAGCAAAAGAGAGAATCTGTAACTACAGCTGGATGGGGGAAAATTCCTTTCTTGTTCTGAACCAGGGGTGCAAAATTGAATAGCTGAAAAAAAATAATAGGTACATAAAAGGATTTCCTAGGAGAACATAGCTAACAACTATCAGTGAATTGGTGTCTGCCTGAAGTTATCATTCTGCAATTAGCTAGCTTATCGCCGCTTGTAAGCCTGCAGTAAAAATATCGATGTATCGATATTTTTTGTACGATATATCGATATATAATATATTGATTTAAAATTTAATATTAGAAAAAGGTACCTATAAAAATATATATACTTTTTAGATACCAAGAAACGAAAATTTATAAATCCTTTTTATGGTTAACATTTAAGAAATATCACTTATTTATACATACAAATTGTTTAACAATTTACATTTTACGGTGTCTTTATGATCTATTTGCTGCCTTTTAAATTGGTAAGGTTTACAACTCTTTTCTGTAAATTTCGAGATTGTGCTAGATTAGGGATATACTAGATATTTAGAGCATCAATACTGTCTTTCAAATCGCACCGATATATCGATATTTTTTATAAAAATCGATATTATTAGCAAATAATATCGATACGATATTTATATCGATACTTTTAGGCACTTCCGACATCCTAAGCCGCTTATTGAAACGGTTAGTGTTTCAGTGATTGCCTTAGAATGCATCGTTTTAGAACTTGCCAGTTTCCCCACTATTTTTTCTTCAATGGTTCTGCACGACTGAATTCGAAGTCCTACAAATCTGAAGATGACTTCGATAAAGTAATTACAACTTACAGCACTCATCATCATATCAGCGAAGAAACAAACAAAGAAGACTTGCATAAGTCCCATAAAGAGAAAGATTACAAAAGTCACCACCACCACGAAATCATCTGAAATCTAAAAATTTATATATGAAATATGTGTTATGTGTTATTCTGATGTCTAAGCTACATTACTGTAAAGTTTTATCAAAATCCGTTCAGTAGTTTTTGCGTGAAAGAGGAACAAACATCCTCACAAACTTTCACCTTTATAATATTAGTAGGATAGGATGAGCATTAATACATTTATTGTGAGAAATCCATTCACCTGCACTATCAAATCGGTAGAAAAGCTCAATAGAATACCAAACTAAGGCTCTTTACAAGTTACGAATATATCCAGGAGAGACATCTTAGCGTGGCTATGAAGTATAAAATCGCTGTTAAAAAGTGACAATAATTATATTGTTTACGACGTGCTTTACGAAATGTGTTTCTATAACTTCAACTAATCAATTTGATTTTACAACAAAATTGACAGAAACTGATTATCAATGGACCTTGGAGGCTCCGGTAAAATATTGATTATATTTGCTGTCACGTTGAATCCTGTGTGGCAAATGACTGGAGAGCATCAGATAAAGTTGAGCAAATTCGATTTGGAGTAAATTGTTTCAAGAGTATTCGAAAATCTGTGGGAAGAAGAAAATCAAAGAGTCAAACGCCAGTTGTATAACCAATAAAACATTACTAAATGTGAAACTATGATCACTGTTCTTATAATTCTTTATTGTACACAGAAATAACATAGAAATATTAAACAAAATATTATAACTCATTTGTTTGCAGTAGTGTTTTGTTATTCTTACTCAATAATATCCTGATGACATTTCACTAACTCCGTAAGCTTCGTATGAAAGTCTTCATCCAACATTGCTTCGGAAACATTGCTTGAGTGGGTGATTGCAACAGAAATCACCCACTCAAGATCATGTTGCAGTAGCCTAAACTGTTTTTTTATAAACGTGCAAAATGTAAAGAAGAGATAATCAGATGCACCCATTTCTAGAAGGACGATACATTCTGAAAAATTAATCGATGTTATTGAGGTGTAGAACATATCACTTGAATCACTGTTGTATTTTCATCTCGTAACTTCATAGAATACCATAATTACCATTATCCATTTCGAACATTTTAGTTTTTTATTTCTGTCAGTTTTATTCGTGGTTCTCAGTTCTTATACAATTAAACTTGATTGCTTCTTTTATTCACAAAATCTATTTAATACTAGGTCAATACATATTATCTTACCTGACCAAATCTGATGAACGTATGCAAACGGCCAGTACTTAAACTCTTTCGAAAAAAACGAGAACACGTCTAAATAAGGTAATAACATCTCGAACTCTTGCGTTTTATGATACTTAACTGCTATCAAAACTAAAGGTGTCATATCAAAAACTATCATTGAGCAACTTAGAACGTATAACACGTTGATGACTCTATTCAGGAATTGCCTATCTTCACAATAATCTCTTTCTCGACCGATTTGTCTCTATTATTCTCATTCCTTTCTAGTTTTCGCATACTTTCAATAAGCTTCGCGACTTCTGCTTCATAGATGAGGTAGGAAAATGACTTGAATATTGACAGCATGATAAATGTTGTGCATGGTACTGCACGGGTGAGCTCTACAATTTTTTTTCCTTGAACTATACCTAAATAGATATAGTAAAACGTAGCGATATTCGCTGATAGAACCCACAAGAAGTTGAATGTGAACAAACATCTATACCTTTCATGTCTGATGTTGTTTTGATTTTTTTCTCTACATTCATTCCTGATAATTTATACAGCAAGTTTAATTTCTGCAGTGATTGGTCGAAAAGTAATGTTTTGTTATTCATGTTTTCTGTTTAGCAATCAATTTGTCACACTGCAGTCGATATCCAATGACAGCAATGTACTGAAAATTCAATCGGTAGGTACCTACTCAATCCTATATTTATGGGCTTCGTATCGTATGTTAGAACTTACTTTCACTGTCGTCACTGTGCAAACAATGGAAAGTTAGACGTCCAAACTACAAGACAGGACTTAATATTTTGCATATAGATATAACTGTTTTAGTGTTCATTCAGTTGTGCACATATTTAAAGTCACAACCAATTTTCATAAACTATTTTCACACTTCTTAAATTATTGTCACAATTGATTTATCACTCTGACGACCTCTCATGAAGACCTCTACGACGCAGTGGGCGAAGGCCCGCCTGAGACGCAGAAGGTAGCGGGTTCAATTCCCGCCACGGGACAAATATTTGTATCTGCAAATATTTGTCTCGGGCCTGGGTGTTTTCTATGTATAATATGTATGTAATTAAATATATATATATATAAATGTAATTATATACCTAAGTAGTATATCAGTCATGTAGTTCCCATAATACAGGCTCTGCTTAGTTTGGGACTAGATGATGTTGTGTGAAAATGTCCAGCACTATTACTCTGTTCTTAGTCCTCAGGGTCCTTGCCTGCGTCTCTAATGCTTGTACCGATTTTTTAAAATTATCTATTCTACGATAATTTAAAACAATCTACATTCTACTTTCTAATCTGATAGATCTAGATCTACTTTCTAGGTCTATCAAACCCAGTAATATTTTCCTACAAACCTATGCCACGTCATGATGAAGGTATCATTAGCCTGTCGTACGATATCAATTTTGAATTAAATAATTTCAGCGTTGGTTATTTTCCTACAATTAACGCCATCTGGATTTCTATTGTTGGTTCTTAAATTACCTTACCCAAAGGGTGACAACAGGGCCCTACGACACTGTCTGTCTGTTTCACACAGGGTTGTATCTAGCAAGTTTAAATCACAGACTAGTCTTACTATGACTTCTCCCAATGCAAACATTTTGCCATCCTGTTGAAACTAGAGTCGAGTTCCGATGTTAATAAATTGCGAATGAAATGAAATAATGAAATAGACAACTAAAAATCTCTAAAAATACTAAGAGAGCCACACGGTTATAGGATTGGGCATTTTGTTAAGTACCTACTGGATGTATTATTACTAATATAATAATACATCCAGTAGTGATGTATATACATACTATATATACATAGTGTATTTACAAATATATATATAAAGCAGTATGGCATCTAGTTCCTATGGCACAGGTTGTAATATAGTTTAAAAATGGTCAGCATTATTACTATTATTATTTATTATTAATAAGACTTATATGCATTCAGAAGACTTAGCTTAGATAATGCTCAGAAATTTTTGTGTACAGGGTTAAAGTGAACGAGGGTATTCTACCCCTTTAGTAGACCATCTAGCTTAAATCACCTTGTATCATATACAAGAGGAATAGATTAGCTTAGACATAAGCTAGGTTACTCAAAAATAATAGTTATGAGGATTCCAAGCATAATTTACTTGACAAAAAAGTAAAGAATATTATGACTAATATTATAAGAAAATATTTTAAACTTATGCTAGCAGAAATATCTTACAAAAAGGCATCTCTTAATAATAATACTACTGGTCATTTGCACACATCATCATCTAGTCCCAAACTAAGCAGAGCTTAGACTCGACATAAATATTTGCAGAACATACAAACAAATATTCCGCGGCGAGAATCGAACCCGCAACCTTCTGCGTCTAACGCGGTCCTTCCCCCAGCGCGCCACAGAGGTTTTTTTACTCGGGTACCATGCAAGTGAAGCCGTGAGTAAAAGATATATACGTCATTTTCCAGCAATAATTATTATTGACTTCTCATGTCATTTTTTAATGAGATTCATTCGAAATGACACACCAATTACCTACAACATAAATGTAAATACCTAGCATATATGTATATCATCATACCTAGTAAACATAACTTCTAAAAAAACTGTTTTTAGGAAAAAATACATAAGAATAATACTAATTTATTAGGCAAACCAATGTAGACATACTTACAATAAAAATTTTGAAACTATCATAGTTTTGAACATAATTTTTACTAAAAAACGGGATATTTACCAGTTCCTCCCGTGATCATGGTACATCAACTGTGCCGAAATATCGAAAAACATTAAAACTCACAAATCATGGTAAATATCCCGTTTTTTAGTAAAAATTATACTTACAATAAAGTTTATTCACCTTTATCAATGGTTTGGGAGTCTAGTACCTACTAACTACTTATATAACATATCTACACTTTAATTACCTCCGTAGATTGTCTGTAACAGGGCAAAGTATGACCAAGCAGTGCTCAAAACCTGTAAATAAAATAAAAAACTGACACTAATTTTCAAAAAAAAGGTTAAAGTGGGTCGAATGGTATTGGAACAAAAATTGGGCCCTAAAAACCTCATTATTTTTTATAGTACTCTCATCTAAAGATCTAGTCCAAAGCTGATTTATCTTACCCTCATAAATGAGTTCAGATTCACATCGGCAAATCCAAACGCAGTCAACTTGCAGGGTTTTCGTCCTCTGCAAAAATAAAAATACATATCAACAAATACTTATAAAAAAACTAAATTATTGAAGTCAGCAGAAGTGGTTCTGGGAATTACCTGGTTTGTATCATCAGTAATCTTTTTTTCATACTTGTTTCAGCCATGTACCATTGACTCTTGTATACAGCGTCTGTGATTTCCATACTCTGCCCAATTAAGTTCGAAAAAAAAAATCTGAGTCATGTGTATACGATGAAGTATATTATAATGTGTTATCAATCGTTATTCAAATGTATTTACTTACAGCAGTCATAAGAAGATCAGCGAAGAAACAAAAGAAGAATACTTGAAATAAACTCATGAATAGAAAGCTCAAAAAGGTCAAGATGAACGAGATATCATTTCCCATCTGAAACAAATACCTGTTATATTATTGGTGATAATGGTGGTAAGCATCTGCTGTTTTCGTAAAAATCCAATAAATCAGATGCCTAAGGTAGATAGTTAACGCTCGTAGTTAAACACTACGCTAGTCCGTCTAACTTAAACCAAATACAAAGTCAAAATACTGGGAAAGTAATAGAAAAAACTGTTTAGGGACAGATACCTCTATTTTGTATATTTTGTATATTCTGGGAAAAACTATTGTGATTATAGAAAAACTATAATTATGATTACTTATCAAAACAGTCAGTAAAATGTAGACGTTAAACTTACTGTAACATTAAAACCAGTGAGGCAAAGAATCATCGAACTGGACGCAAAGTTAAATAAGGTTGATTTGGAATAAATAATTTCCAAGAAGTCAACAGATCTGAAAATCATTTGAAAGCTGTTTTGTACAACTGATTCTAGGCGAAATATTCGAATAATATTTCACCTGGAATCAGTTCGCATATTAATGAAGAATTTAATGAGATGTACCAAAAATGGAAGATTATAAACAAGAAGAAGATACAACAGAGATTCGTTTGTAAATTATTGATTCAACTGACTAACTCAATCAAATCTTGATGCCATTTGACCACATCCCGGAACTTAGCCTTGAATTCATCATCGTCAAGGAATTTCTGATTGCTGTTCTGTATAGGGATGATATTTTCAATAGTGTGCTGAAGCAGTTTGAACTGGATACGAATGTAGGTACAGCAGGTAAAGAAAAAGTAATCCGCTGAACAAATGTCAAGAGAGACTACGCAGGCTGAAAATAAAGAAAACTTGTTTATGCAAAGTAAAGACATATTCAGGACTTGCAAATTTCAAAACACAAGTGAATTCATTGCTATTTATAAGTATATCACGAGCCTAGTGTTGTAGTGGCCAGAGAGAACTTTGATCGTAGGTGTTAATGCCGTCTAGCACCAATTAATTTTGAAGGAAAACATTGTAAGGATACCTGCATGACCTAGAAACAAACATGTGAAGACATGTAACACGTACATGGAAAGAGCCTCTACAAGACAAACTGAATCCTTTTACCACACTTGTTCTTTCACAATCAGTCTCAAATGCCTTTTCAGAGCCATCGGACCTCAAAAAGGACTCCTACCTAACGCAAGGTAACCAAGAAAGAATCGATGCGTGTCATCAGTTCTTTCTAGAAGAGGAAGATCTTGAAAATCATTGAAGAAGATTAATGTCATATTTCTGCAGAAACAGTACAGTGTGTGTTCTATGCACATAGTTAAAACTAGGTAGGTACACTTAACTATAAAATAGGTAAGCTATAACGCTTGCCAAATGGGGAAAAATAAACAAATTAAATCTACTACAAACAATTAATACCTTTAAATTGTCTAACTCTTGCTAAATCTATAATAATACACTAGCATTATCTTACCCGACCATAATTGATGAAGATATATAAACGGCCAAACCTTTATCTTCAACGCATCAAACGGATAAAGGGCCAAGAACGGCAATATCAAGTCCAATTCTCCCGTTTTATAGTAATTCACTGTTATTATAACTAGCGGACTAAAAGTGAAGGTAAGAATTACTACTCCATACAGCCAGTTGATTAAATTGATGACTTTGTTAAGAAAATCCCTCTCTACGTTCATAATTTTTTCTTTTTCCTTCGATTGCGGTTTTAGTTTCTCCATCTTTTCCAAATTCCTATTTTTTTCTACCAGTTTATGTACATGTTTCTCGTTCAGGACGAGCAATAGTCCTTTTACGTTAGCTAAAGTGCTGAGTGATATACAAGGGGCGATGTATGTAAGGCTCAGGAAGTCCTTGCCAGTGATGACTCCATCTATAAACCAATAAATGGCTCCTGCCAAATCCACGTTAAGCCAGAAGAAGTTGATGATATATATTATTCGAGATTTCATATTTTGAAGTTTCATTAAGCCTTCTGAAGTTGTGTCACCATTTTTTATGTTAATTCCGCCGTAACGGAAGATGAACTCTATTTTTTTGATGGTTTGATCAAATAGTAGCATGTCGTGTCCCATTTTAGGTTACAAGGGTTTTTAAGTTGAACGTTTCACCGATGAATATAGACTATAGACAGGTTTTATCTAGTGAATTCACATTTTATAGGCGGGCGCCTACGTTATTAAAAAATATTTTTCTTTTCTAAAAACGGGACATTTGTGATACCATAAAATTGTTTGAAGTTCCGTATAATATTTAAATTCATTCATTCATTGGTAGCTTGTAGTAGTAGTAACTAGTAGGACACAAACCTCCTACCTCAAATGGTTCTGGGATTTAGGTGTCCAGGTCTTTCCCTGTACGGCAACAAGATCATTTATCTAACTGGCAATTAAACAAGGCCTCTAGTATATATCCTCGGCCACCACTTGGTCAGGGCTTACTCCACCTACCATGAACAAATCTCACCAAGTGCCATGCCCAAACCACATGGAAAATATTGGTAGCAACCCACATTTATAAAAATTGGGTAATCTGTTACTGGTCTTATAATGAAAATACATGTTTTATCGTAAATTATAAATTAACGCTGTTGATTACAAATAAACCGTATCAGTCGAGGATATTTCCTGTATAGTGCGGAATCATAATTCATGTAATTATAATGTGACTATTTTTTTGATGCGAAATGAAGGTTTTTAAGAGAACCAAGCATGCGATACTCTAAAATTAAAAATTGAAGTTGATAGCTACTTTATAACGATACCGATTTAATAGTCAGTACAATTAAAATATCACTGTCACTGCGTTTTTCTTTTGCAAAGGAAAAATCGTATTATTTTTTAGTAGACTACAGAACTTTTAGAAGTGCTGTAAAATAGGCACCACCACGTATGGAGAACCTCAGAATAATTCCATCGTCGACGAGGCTTTGCAGGATGATAAGTAGGTCATTGTGTAGGATAAAAATGTAAAAAAATAATGGTAAAAACGGTCGATGTAGGCACTCAATGTTACGCCTCATTGCGAGAGTCTTCATCAGCGTGAGTCTTCATCGCAACAGACTCCTTCAGCACCCCGTCTTCAGTCTATGATCTCCGACAAATGGCAGAAACGAAAACTTTATTTAATTTTGTCCTTCTGTCCCTGTGTCACAAGCAGATATCTTGCATATCCAAATCGAAGTTGTAAAGACGTGTTTTTATCTCGATAGAAGTTAAGAAGTTCATGAAGTTATTTTAACGCCATTAAAAAACGTTATTTTAAAAACAATCCGAGAACAATTTGAACCTTGTATTCTATGTCATTATGTAAATATTTTCAACGAAGATAAATTCCTATTTTAGAACGAGCAAGCAAAAGTTTTCCTTTCCTTATTGGTCACTTCTATTTATCAATGCTACAGATCTCCTTGATCAAAGTAAAATAGTGCCATAGAGGTTTCTGCATTAATTATTGACCTGACATTATATTGCTTGAATTTTCTTGTCCATTCTTTTTTCCACAACATTTTTTCATGGATCTATTCAATTTATTAATTAAAAGCAATTAAAATTCAAATAAGAATAACATTATTATCAGAAAAATAGTAAGCTTACAGTTTACGCCAAAATGCTATCTTAAATTAAAACATTGTTTTATTGTTAATGACAGGCTGTCATTAACAATAAAACAATTCTTTTTTTGTTGAAATAAAATTTCTAACATGTTTTCGTCTATTGTAAGATTAGGTACATACGGTGATAACACCTATATAAGAACCACCCTAGAAGTCGTACAAAAATAATTGAATGAAAATCGCATTTCATTCGGATTAAGCCGGTTCGGACATAATTATTAACAGACAAAAATATAAACAAACAAACAACCTCTGTGGCAAACTCAAATACCGGCTCATTAAGTCGCGGGTAAAAATATAAAACTGTCTAAGTTTGTTTTACCCTCGTTTTAGGAAAACATCGGTGTTGCGTGCAAAAATGCGAATTGTCTGAATTTTCGGGGGAGGATCAATGTGAGCATGCAACCTTTTTAAATGGATTAGTAAGCAATTTTTTTCGAAGCTTTTTATAAATGTTGAACTTTTACTACAATAGAAAACGGCTTACGTCTAATTAGATAATTTTTATTGTAAAAGCGGGAATTTCCAAGTCGAAGGCACCAACTGAACCATCACCACATCATCAATATGATATAAGAAAGTACCTACTAGCTAACAATCAAGCGAGCACCTTCTCTCAATGATACTCTCAATGATGAATGACGCACGTTAAAAAAAAGCGTTACATATGAATAATAAGACCAATCAGTACTTAAAAAACTGTTTCAATACAAGTAGGTCTGTTTTATTGGCTGAGTATTTTATTTACAAATTAGTAGATTTACGATGAATGGCAAAGCATTAGCTTTACCATTCAGCGTGCAATGCAGCCAACATTTTAGGGAAGCTACTCCTGGTAGTGATCTGGATTAATTACCTCTAAATCAATTTCAACGGTCTCTTAGTTGGCTCCACTGTTTCATTTGTATATTTTTTATAGTTATAGGTACATCTAAATGGTTGTTTTTATTTCTGCAGATACATTGCTCAGGCATGTTTTCCTAAACCTGACCTCTTAGACAACAACCACTTTCTGTTGGCGTTAACGCCGGGTGGAAAAGCCCACAAATTTAGATAAAAAGCACATAGGGTAAATTCATATTTAAACATTTTAGGTTAAGTATTGAAAAATAAAATGAAGTGGATGGAGTTCGAGGCTAGTTTGTTAGGTGCATGCTGAGGAATGATAAAAATATGGTCATTACTAAAGCGCGGAAATACTGTGTGAATTTATTTTTCTAAATTTTTCAATATGCAAATTTGACTTGCATTTGAAATTTTCAGTAGGTACTTAGCCTACAAAATTTACGTCGATTCTCGAAAACTATTTTAACGCCTGTGAAAGGTTGAATTGTATGGAAATGAAATTAGCTTTTGAGATGTCACGTGACTGCTGTCAAGTTTTGCCTCGACAAATTTGCATTAGCGTAAAAGTAAAACTAAGTTTCAGATATTTGTTTAGACAGCCTGAAACCCCGAATATTTCCCGACAATCAACTTTCTGAATTCCAGGATTCTGCCCGCTGTTGATCGTCACTGACACTTGTTGCTGGCATTTCTGTGACTGTCCATGAAGTCCCTGTTCTTAGACAGGAGACGGAACTTTTCATTTGAACCAAACAGAGTTTGTTGCGTAAATCTCGCGCGAGGAATTGGCGTAAATTCACTTTAACATTTTAAATCCAACGTATGTATCTATTTGATCCTTGTGATTTAAATTAAAAAAAACCTATTGACCTACCTTGACTTTTGACTTTGGGTATCTAGTGGGTAAGTACCGTGCAACTACGAACGGAAATTTCTACTGATAGTAGTTCGCTAGTGTTTCGTAAAGCTAACAATGAACGTTGTCTTTACAAATTTAATGAAATTAAAAATAAATCTAGGTACCTGCTCTCTTCCCGAACTGAGTGAGTCAAAATTTACAATACGATTTACTGAAATGTCAGTAAAATAGACGATTTTTTTTCTGGTTACTTTTTAAACCTTGCAAAGTTTTACTCTGTAGCATCAATCCTCAGAACTCGCCTGTAAGGAAACAAACTTCTTGGCCGGGTTCACGGCACAATACAGTGAGAAGCGATAAAGTCCTTTACAAAATACATGGTTGACACTGTTGTTTCTGATTCATTTTCCTCGTTTGATACATTTCCATATACACAGTAGTTATTAAAATAAACAGCCAACAGACACAGATAAACGAGAAGTCCTGGGTGGCTAGACATATAACACTTTTTCTTGCTGTTAACGCCTGCGGAAAACTTGAATTGTATGAAAATGACATTAGCTGTGGAAATGTCACGTAACAAATTTTTCCTTGATAAATTTGCGTTAGCTTCAAAGGAAAACTAAGCGTGAAGTATTTCTCTAGACCACTGACCCCACACTATGATTCCCTGCATGACGGGTATTTGGAATTAAGAGTATCTTGGTATAGCAACACCCAGAAATTCTATGTGGATGTTGGTTTACTTAAGACTCTCATCGAAAACGGACAAAAAAAACACTCTCGACTGCAATCGCCATGATGGAAATCCTCAGATCTATACTCATTAAACAGACCTGTGAGGATAGTCAGAGACACGTCCAAAACCGTTTTTTTTTTTGGAGTTTTAAAATTATTTTATTATTGTTTACTAGCAATAATAAAATAATTACCACGGCCCACGGCTTCCTCCTCGCGGTACCCGGATAAAAAGTAGCCTATGTGTTATTCTGATGTATAAACTATGTTTATTACTGTAAAGTTTCATCAAAATCTGTTCACGAGTTTTTGAGTGAAAGCGTAACAAACATACATCCTCACAAACTTTCGCGTTTATAATTGTAGTAGGATTGAAACGAAACGTAGTAGCTCTTTGTTGTATTATTTTTTGCAATGTTGGCAAAAATTATAAAAGAAAAAGTGGTCTAGAAAAAAAACCTAATATCGCAACTAAATGGAAATCACTACAAAATTATATTTTTTTTCTTTAATTTAATACATTGTTTTTTAATAAAGTTTATTTATTTTGTGATTTTTTTCCGGTAGTTTAGTTTTTTTATTCCAAAAACTATCGTGAACTATTCACATTGTATAATTTAACAATGTGAATAGTCAAGTAATTTGCATGAACTGCAAATATTAGTTCCAATTTTCGCAATGTGATACCAGCTCCTGCACATGTCTTTTTATGCGTTTTTTGGTGCAGCCGCTCGGTGAGCGGAGCTCGAGAATGATAAATGGATGCAACCATCATCTTTTTTCAAATCAACAGGTAACAGAGTTTATCGAGGCAGAATAACCCGTGTGCTCCCGCCTGGGCTAAACTAGTCGAATTGTCAGAAGTCAGTCTATTGGTTCTATAGGTTTATAATACGCTTACATAATATTAACTTAAAACTAATCAACAAATAATATGACCACCTCAGTGGTGCAGTGGGCAAAGCCCCGACTGAGACACAAAAGGTTGCGGGTTCAATTCCCGCTGGGGGGAAAAATGTTTGCATGATCTACAAATATTTGTCTCGGGTCTGGGTGTTTTCTATGTATAATATGTACCTATGTATTCACAAAAAAATGTATATAAGTATTATATCAGTCACGTAGTTCCCATAATACAAGCTCTGCTCGGTTTGGGGCTAGATGATGCTGTGTGAAAATGTCCAGTATTATTATTATTAAATAAAAGATGGACAGATTGTGTGAAGGATGACATGGTTAAGAAAGGAGTGAGTACTGAGATGACGGCTGATAGGAGAGTGAAAGAAAAAAACATGTTGTGCCGACCCTAAGTAATCCTACTACTATTATAAACATGAAAGTTTGTGAGGATGGATGTTTGTTACTCTTTCACGCAAAAACTACGGAACGGATTTTGATGAAACTTTACAGTTATATAGTTTATACATCAGAATAACACATCCATTCATTCCATCATTTTATCCGAGTACCACGTGGGCGAAGCCGTGGGCAGAAGCTAGTGTAGGATAAGGCAATGACAAGAAGATGGTGTTTCGGACCGGTCAAAGTGACGCGGTAGCGGTGGCGGAGGCGATCAAAGGATAGTCAAGTTCGCGTGAATGCCACCACCAGGCACCTATGCGTCAGTTTGACCGGCGACGCCGGGGCGATCACACTAACTTATGGCTATCGTGATGGCAATCAATTTTGACACTAGTTCCCTGTTTAAATGGCCCATCAATCAAAAAACGGAACGTCATATGGGGAACCAATTTCGTTTATTCGCATTGTTCATCTATGCCGCCCCATCCAGCCTACAAATTAGACAATACACAAAGGTTATCTGGAAGATAATCCTTTCTAGCATTATGTTCACCTATGTACTACTATTTTTGCAATAAATAATTTTCTATCTAACATCTATTAGACCACGATAGGGTTTAAAAAAAAAAAATCAGTTTGTAAAAAATACGCCGTCGTAATGTATTAAAATGTTAATCTTATGTTATTCAATTTTTAGGTGTTACATAGGCTATTTCATAATGTTACTTTCGTACCGATATTTTCAAATTTACAGATTTAACTTACCTGTAATTAAGTGAACTTAAATAGAGGCCATTGTATTTTAATGTACCTACTTAACTACTGTTTAAGTAATTAAGTATTTAAATTAATGTGTATTAAGTAACAATGGCAGCCAAGTGGTACTTCGAGGGTTAAATAGGTATATAAAATAAATAAATAATCAAACTATGATTATTTGTTTATAACGAATACTAGATAAAATTAATTGAAGGTACTTAGTAAAAACAAAATGAACCTACAAATAAAAGATTTGCAAACACGGTTAGGAACGGTCTGTGGATAGCTCAACTGATCCAGATCACAATCAGATGAAAGTGTCTACAAAATACTGGCCAGCATTATGAAGACCCTTTGCATTCCGCATTGCCACGCTGAATAGCAAACATACAACATTGCATTTGGCACATGCCCGCTTTTTGCAAGTAGTAAGCATTCCACGTGAAAAGGAGCAAGCCTAATATTGGGAAATTCATTTAGAACATCTTCCAAATGCAGGTCTCTTACTCCCATCTTAAAGAAATAGAATGCATTTTAGTGACAGATTTCTATAAAAATATGTCCGTAAGACATGCCTAAAGGTAAATTCACCTACACGGCACATTCATCAAAAAGTTTTTGCCTAAACTTAGTACTTAGATAAGAAAACAGTCAGTCAGTTATTAACGCAACGATTTCATATTAATTATGGTCTTATTAATTTAGGAGGTAGGTACGTTATGTGTATAGTTGTAAAAAATACACGTGTACGGAATTATTTCAGTAGGACATAGAAGCGAAACTCTCGCCTTGAAGAGAAGGCACCTATTTAACAACAGGGTGTCTAGACAAATGCCTTACGCTTTGTTTTCTTTTCACGCAAATTTATCAAGGAAAAACTTGGCGTGACATCACAAAAGTAAATGTCATTTCCATACAGTCACCTTTACCTTTCCGTAGGCGTTGACGTTAACAGAAAGTGGCCCACGGTACGAAACTTAAAAACGTAATTCAAAGAATGTTATATACATAACATCATTTCGAATACTATGAGATTTTAAAGACACTCTTGCAATTGCTATATCCATAATCCGATGCCTACTTGAACCGTTATCACGTCTTAAATTAAAGTCACTGTATCGTATACTTCCTAAATTTGTCTTTTAAACCTAAGGAACGCCATTTAATACATCGTTATAAAGTCCTTACTGTTTGTTTCTCTTTAAGTAAAAAATTGCATTTTTAATCTTTTCACTAAATGTTATGAGTAAACTACTTACTCCAACGCTTCAATACCCTTAAATTACTGTAATCCATCTGAGGGCATTAATGAAGGAGTTGCGTTTCTATGGAGCATGACGAATATAAAGTAACTTTGCTATTTTAAAGTAGGCATGTGTGTATGGCTATGCTTGTGTGGGTATCGGTGACGTATGGAACAACCCCTGCTGTGCCCGCCGTAGCATGACCCTAGACGGTACAGGGCTGTCACGTTCCTGTTGTTTTTTATTTTATTTGGATTTTTATACTGCGAAAAATAAAAGGAAAATATATCGCGCGAGAAATAGGCGTGCATTCTTTATATTAGCCCCTGGTCTAAAATGTTTTATGGATTTTTTATTTATTTTTATAAATGTTTTTTGCCCATGAAAAAATAAAATAATATAATAAGTTTTAAAATAATCTAAATTATTGTAATGTTTCGGAGGATGCGTAAAAAACATTTGGAGAAAAACGTCTACGAAATCCTATCCTACTACTATTATAAACGCGAAAGTTTGTGAGGATGGATGTTTCTTACTCTTTCACGCAAAAACGACTGATGAAACTTTACAGAAATATAGCTTATACATCAGAATAACACATAGGCTACTTTTTATTCGGGTACCACGCGGGCGAAGCCGTGGGTAGAGGCTAGTGTTTCCATTAAAATTGGCTCTTAGTATCAAACGTTTTCAAGACCTTCAAAATGTGTTGAAACTAAGACGTATAAAAACTTGCTTGATCGCTGCAGGGTCACGGTGATGACCGAATGCTGTGTTATTTCTACCTTGTTTACTACTTAACCAGTTTTTTGTTTTGCTTTAAGCAATTTAATAAGGTATGTAATTTACCTACAAATAAAATGTTGTCTATATGTTTTAACAAAATGAAATGAGTTTTTATAAGTTTATTTGGTAAAAGAAGAAATAGCAACTAAAAACAGGAAGCTAGTTTTCTGAGACTTAAATAAATATTTAAAAAATACAGTTATTTATACGGTTTAGCCTCCAAAGAAAGCATATCTAAAATTATCAATAACGTAAAGATAAAAAATAAAATGAACATTTAAATGGAACGCATTACATAAATTTCGACAAAAACTTTTGAAATATTTTTTTTTTATTTTTACGAGAATCCGTGTAGCAACCCTATTGAACCGGCTCACACCCCTTGCATAGCATAACGCAAGCCCCCTACCGTGTCTAGCAAGTGAACACACACACAAACAAACAAAAAAACACACACACGCACACAAATTGACAGCTCATAAATTAAAAGAACCTGTTCTATGGGGTAGTTCTTTGTCACTGTATTTTACATAAATTATTTTGCTATCTTTCACCCTGAAAATAAACCTCACAGCTTCAGCAATAGGGTATAACTAAAACTTGGGTCGTGAATTAGACAAAATGCGATAGAGATGCCTTATAATTTACTGAGTAAGAAAGGAATTTTGGGATATTTTTATAGGTGAGAGTTTTTAGATTAAACATTTTGAGAAGTGAGAAAGGTCGGAAATCGGCTGTTTTGTGTGATGTTTTTTTTTTACTTAAATACGTAGTAGCTACGTTCCTACATACCTATTAAAATTCTCATTTTAAATTTTAATGTTGCTATGTTAAACATTAACTTTATTTCCAAAACGGTAAGACTTCATCTATAGGTGATATTTATCCTAGAATATATGATTTTATAACGTGGTATTTATAGGCCGGAAGTTTATATCCAACCCTATCAATCGATTACCAGGGTGGATCATACAACATCGATGTGCTCAAAACGGTGAAGGAAAACATCGTTAGGAAACCGACCGATGTTTTCCTTCACTGGCAAAAATTCAAAGGCATGTACCATCGGTTATTGTTGTAATAAGCGGTTGGTGGTAGACAGTTGCATAACGCGGGCATGCGCAAAATATAGTATTTGGACGTGCCTCTGATCACCTGTTTGGTATCATCAAATATCTGCGCACCGTGTATGTATCTGAGGATGTCATGGGAATAAAATGGTGACCGTTTTTTTTTTTTTTTTATAAAAAAAACGTGAATGCGTTGGCATTCACGTCAATATCTACTATTTCATTAGAATCCTAAGAAGGAGCACCACTTTTTCTTCACCCAATGGGGTGCTTAGTCGGTAGTGGTCCCATGCTGTGTTGCCATGACTATATTTCGGCGAATAACAAGAATCAAGACCACAAGAACGAATATTTTCTATCGCTTTCTGGTCACTTTCATTACAAAACATGTTTGCAAGAACTTTTAGAAATCTTTTTTTTGCTGGACTTTTTCCACACAGCATCATCTAGCCCCAAAGTAAGCAAAGCTTGTGTTATGGGAACTACATGACTGATATAATTACAGGATTAAACGAACTCACCTGGAGTGATGTTCTATCCTGATTATTTAATTACTTATTCTGGGAACACTCTGTAGTACTCGATCCTTCATGCTAAAATTCGCGTGTTAAAAGCATATGCAACTGCAACATAAAATTTTTTTGATACCTGGAACATTCACATGACATCATTACGTTTAGAGATAAATAAAGGGGAAAAAGCTATGTGCTCGAACAGCTTTGGGAGGGTGGGAAATTATATTCCCAGAATAAGTAATTAAATAATCAGGATAGAACATCACTCCAGGTGAGTTCGTTTAATCCTGTAATTATTTTTCTTACTTATTCTGGGAACACTCTGTAGATGTTTAGAGGATTTTAAGACCTTATGCCCCTTATGTAACTTTACATTATTTATTTATTTATTGAGATAAGACACAAAACTAGGAACAAAAGAGGATACATTAGGTACCTATCCCCTATCTATAAGTATAATCACAATCAACTCATTTTCAATGAGAATTTCTTACATTGATAAAATTTAAATTTTACTTAATTTATTTCTGTTTAGAAGTGCTATCAACAGCTCTCGCAAATTATAGTTGAGCATCATCATTACCCTGTAAAGGCCTATTGTAATGCTAAGCAAATGTCATAGGTCATTTGGATGACCAACCCACAGCTTATAGAATACTATCCACTGTAAAACCCTGCCTGAAAGCTTCAGATGATGCTGCATGCAGAGTGAAGTGTGATGAGTAAATAGATACATCTATTCCACTATCACTCATCACTTGTTTTAGCCACCTGCTTATTGATTGAGTTGTGGCCCTTATATAAGGTCTCTTATATGTAAGGAACAAGTAATTGTATGCATCATCATCATCATCTTGTCTTCTCTTGTCACTTTTAAATAATGCAAGAGGGCTTTCACAGGGCTAATATCTGGTTTGTCAAGATAAGGCAGAGACATTTTTGACAAACACCTACCTAGAGCAGATGTTTTTAAAATATCAAACAGTAAAATATCCACTCACTCTATTATTTTTATATCTAATAGAACCTAATGTTTGAACTCTTTGCCCAGTTGTAAGAGCTAATAAATAGCATAGCAGTCTTTTTAGTTAATTTCTCTAAATCTAAATATTCAAGAGGATGCCATTGTGTTATGTATGTAAGAACAGTATTTGGATCCCAAGTGGCTGAATACTTAGCAGCAAACAGTCTTATTTTAAAAACTCCTTTGACAAACCAACGTTTGACCTGGTCATCATTACCAACATGATTGTCTATTATAAGAGATAGTGCTGAACGGTGGCAGTTTAAAATTTGATAGGAGGCACCCTTATTAAAAACTGACATTAAATATGATAATATTTTAGGAACTGAAGTACATAAATAATTTTCATTACAAGTCTTGCAATAAATCATTGACGAAAACAACTGTCATACTATTTTTCCACAAAGAACTTATCATTACTGAAATTGCACTGATACATCTCCTACCAGTCGCTTCTTAATTGATTGCCTGATAATACACAAGCCCACAGGATAAGATGTGGATGCAATGGGTGTTGAATCCTGGAATAAGTTAAAAGATTTTCAGATGGCCCAAAAGTTAATACTTCAGAAACTGACAAAGATTGAATTAGTGGATACCATGCCTGAGAAGGCCAAATAGGAAATACTATTATCCCTACCGCCTTATCCACTCTAATTTTTTGCAAAACTTTGAATGTCAATGCGAATGGAGGAAATGCATAAAAATAATAACTATCACATTTAATTGTAAATGCATCAACATTTCAAGCAAAAGGGACAGACAGATACTTAAGGCGTGAGGCAAACAAATCAATATCAGTTGAACCAAATGACCCTACAATCTTTTCAAATATGACATGGCATTATTCCCATTCTGTATCCAGATTTGAACTCCAAGACTGAAAATCAGCTTCTATGTTATCTTTGGATTTAATATAGGATGCAAAAATCCAGAAATCCCTACCTTCACATCATTTCCAAATTTGTTTTGCCAGATTGTTAAGCAGAGGAAACTGAACAAAGCCCATTCTATTAATATAAGATATAGCTGTTGTATTGTCAATTCTCATAAGAATTTCACACCCTTTAAAATTACTGGTAAAACATTTCAATGCAAAAAACGCAGCTAACAGTTCCAAGTAATTTATATGATGTTCTGTTTCATTTAGGTCCCAACTTCCCCTTGCTGTCTCACCATTGCAGAAAGCTCCCCAGCCTGACAGAGAAACAGCCTGATCTGAGAAAAACTCTGTGGATAATTTATTTTGTTTAATACTCTGACTGGCTCTGTTTAAAATATTTTAATGCCACCATAATAAATTTGATTTTCTTAATTTTCATCAAACAGTATAATTTTCCCCCCACAACGTTCCAAAGCTAAAAACTTTTCTTTCTCCAATATTTTTGTATAAACACAGCCATATGAAATGGCCATACAAACTAAAACTAGGTTTCCTAATAATGTAGCAAAATCTCTGATTGTACAACTGTTTAATTTTAAGAACTTATTGATAAGATTTCAAATCTTTTCTCGTTTTCTAAATGTAGGGTTCACAGTCATGTTTATTGAATTTAATTTAAACCCCAAAAAATCCCTAACATTTGCCAGTATTATTTCACTATTTTCATTGTTAATTATAAAACCTAAACATTGCAATACATCATATACATTTTTTACATGATCAGCACATTTATTGTATGATGATCCAAGAAAGATTAAATCATTTATATAAATAACTAATCAAATTCCTTGTTTTCTCAGACATTCCATGACAGGCTTTAACAGCTTTGTAAAAACAAAAGGAGCTGTACTCAATCCCATTGTCAAACAATTATGTTCAAACATCTTATTGTTAATTTTTTTTTTTTTTTTTTTTAATCAGCTGAATTGATTAGGACTAAATAATAAGTATTTTTAAAATCTATGGTGCACATAAAATCACTTTTTGAAAGTAACTTACAAACAGTTCTAATATCCTCCAGTTTAAAATGGGAAGATTCAACAAACTTATTTAAGTTTTTTAAATTCAGAATAAATCTGTGTGAACAGTTCTTTTTTAGGTATAGTGTAAATACTGGACACAAATTGGCCAGTCACAGCTGTACATTGGGAAATAGCACCCATCCTACTAAGTTTTTTACCTCAGAATCAATAATAACATTTTCTGATTTATTACAATTCTTACAGGGCTTGTAATCCTGTACAGGTACTAAGAAAGGGATCTTATAGCCTTGTAACCACTCTGAAACGGTGGGACCCTGGGTAATTATTTTCCAACACACATAAAAATAATACAGCCTAGCTGCAAAAACATACTTCTACGGATATTAGGCACGGCCTTCGTGTGATTGTCCGGCTGGATGGCGGTTGTCTAAGTACTTCAGACCTGGACGCTGTTGAGTGTTGGTGATATGCCCTTGTTTGATGTGGTTGCTTTGGTACTGACAACAGGGCAGCTGGAAGTTTTTTGTGTGTCTTGTTTGATTCATATTACTATTGATACCATTTCCAGGCTTATTCCCTGATATCTTTGGTTTAGTTACATTCAAGGCCCTCGTTATAACTGAGAAAGATTTCACAGAATCATCCAAGTTAGAATACAGGAGCTCACCCCGTTTATTTTCCATCAGGTTTTCTGACAAGTTTTTGTCCAAAAAGGGGGAACTAGCCTTCTCTGACCTCTATATATATTGGAAGTACAGGTTACAAACAATTCTAGATGCTTCTCTCAGCTTCTTTATCACTTCCAATTTGGAATAATCCTAGACAGGATATGGATGGCTTGAGCTATAGTGGCTCCTGACTGGCCCAACTCTTGCTGATGCTTCTGCATAAGCTTGTCTCGGATCTTGGCCATCGGAGTGAGGATACCTGATAGTTCTATGTTGAGCTTTAGGACATCCAACAACCTATTTTCTGGAATCTTTATTGATTTCAGAACCTCTTTTTCTCCCTTAGAAAGGCCTTTTTTCAAAATGTTGATCATCAGCGAAGCTAGATGGGGGTGGATTACAGCCCCATATCCATCCTCATTACAGGGCTCCCTCTGCTATTTGGTCTTCTTCTATTTCCTCTAGGCATTCAGGAGGCTATGCTGGGTTTTCTGGGTCTAGTACAGATTCATTATCTGCAACTTTCATCACAGGGTAAGCTGTATTGTAAAAACTCTCGACTAGAGTCTCTCTCCACCGGAGAGGGTGCAAAATTGCACAACAAAAATACATTGAACTCAGACATGTTCATACGAGTTTTGAGACCCAATAGTTATAAAAAATATAACCTCTTTCCACAGGAAAGGTTTTGTATTGTAACACAATACTTGATGCTTTTTCCAACGGAAAAAGTGCATGATTGTACCACAAAAATGCATGATTGACCCAAGTTCTTCTAGAACAAAGTTCTCATGGAACCTCTTTCAGACTCAAAAACTAACTGTTCTGAGGCAGAAAGGTATTTATATTTGTATGAAAATAGCCCTATGGCCTCGCTAAACGCGGTGCATACCTCCTGCTTCCACATCTTCCATTTGTATTGTTTTTTATAATTCTCCAATTTCTTTTCAAATTTGGATCTTCTCTTCTTTAGTACGATTACGTTTGGGCATCTTCCATTCACTAAATCACGTAACTGGGCACTCAAACACACACTCTTACTGTAAAAAACTAGTGAAAAGCTTGTTAAAAGTAAATTTTCATATAAAATCGTTTCTAAAACGTAACAACGCGAAAGCGCGCGAAAGAACGAATGATGTCATGTGAATGTTCCAGGTATCAAAAAAATTTTATGTTGCAGTTGCATATGCTTTTAACACGCGAATTTTAGCATGAAGGATCGAGTACTACAGAGTGTTCCCAGAATAAGTAAGAAAAATAATTATAATATACTTACGGCCTAAGTAGATTTTAATAACACACATACCTACCTACCTAATCATTCAATTCAAAAGTCAAAAACGAAGAAGAATTTAATTATCTTTTTCACTTTTTCATATTCCAATTTAATCAAAAAAATATTCAACAACTTATTCCTAGATAAGTAGATATCATAGGTACAACATTTTCAGATCACCATCTTAAGACAGTTGCAATGCAAACGATCTTTAAATAGGTCAACTGATCCAGATCACAGATGAAAGCGTCCCTAAAATGCTAGCTGCATTCAGCACATAAATAATTAAAGGCTCTCCCACACAGATGCGAAATACCGACCGATAATACTATATCTAATAGCTATGACACAATGTATAAAACAGTCTGGTCGCATTAATACCGACTGGATTGTAAGAGTACATGCGGTATCACATAAAATGTTATAAAACAAGTTAATGCAATAACGAACTGCGTTAATACCGGTCTGCCACATAGTTTGGCCACATAGACCGATCGGGCTATGAGTAGTTTTTTGCAATTGGTCGATTACCGGCCGGATTAAAATACCTATCATTAAAACATACTTTGTAAGAAAATGTTAAGGTACAGAATATAGTCATCTATATATATACTAGTTTCTGCCCACGGCTTCGCCCGTTCGGTACTCGGTATAAAAAGTAGCCTATGTGTTAATCTGATATATAAGCTATATTACTGCAAAGTTTCATCATAATCTGTTCAATAGTTTTTGCGTGAAAGAGTAACAAACATCCATCCTTACAAACTTTCACATTTATAATATTAGTAAGATAAGATATATATGTATATGTATATTATCACCAAAGTCAAATAGTCAACTTGAGGAAGTCTAAAATGCAATAATGTGATGGTAGCATTGCCTACTTATTTGACTCAAATCCCTGGAAATCTTGTATAGCATTCACTTACTTTTTGTCGCACCACATTTTTTTTTATTGAATTAAGTAAAAAAGAATTCGTGTATCGTGCGATACAGATTTCATAGGGGAAAAAAACTAAAAAAAACAACTTACCCGGCGGCGTTGCGGCGGCTCGGGCCCGCCTTGTCAAACGGACAGGGTACAGATGGAAAACGATTCTAGAGATTTATTTGAAAGAAATAAACACAATGCAACAGCAAGTAAGAGCAGAATCCGTTGTAGAAACAAGGGTTCTTTGTTATAGAGGTATGTTCTAATGAATCAACTAGCCATTTTTTATTTGTTGAATAAACATCTGTGGCCTACTTTGACCGTGTGATATCCGAAAATAAAAAGATAGCTGCTAAAATAATAAATTTGACTAACATTGTTTAATCAAATTCCTATATATTTAAGAAAAACAGCTGAAAAATACCCAGACATATAATTTGCATACCCTACCTAGGTATCTAGGTAATTCTTTTAAAATACAATGGCGATTGATCTTCTATCCACATATTTCTAAGGATCAAGAAAAACCTTCCGATTCGGTTTTCGTTTGAATTTCTTGGAAAAAAATGTTTTTTCTCTATCCTGAGATATATTTTGAAGTTAGTTTCGTGTGTAACCGACTATTCAGTATCGTTGCATGCACACGGGTACCCGCTGTCGTGTACTTTTACAAACTTACTTTACCATCCGATTCAAGCTTAAATAGCCTTTCTTGTTTTACGATATGATTCAAAACAACTGCATCTCAGTTCTTGCGAAATTCCATCGTCCCACCGCGATCACAATGTAAATTCTATTAAAGCAAACTCAGCCTTCCTTCTCTCGATTTAAGATCTTTACGAACAGCTTTTTCAATTTTGTCATCAAAACATCTGTGATCGTTTGATACAGGAGTGAAATATATCTTGTGTCGACGTTATAAGGTTTTAAATTGAGCGTTAACAAGACTGCATATTGAGAGTAATCCACCAGTTTTCTTTACAAACTAATCAGTCAAATTTCATCTGTATTTATAGAATAATAAGAGTTTGAATAACTGGATTTGTAATTTGGTGATAATCCCAGATATCTACCTGGATTTTTTACCACGATAGACATGTATTGTCTGCTCGAAAACGGTCTCATGGTCTCATGCATGTCTTGTAGTCGGTTGAATGTTTTTGAGTAAAATTATTTGTCTACTTTTGTTGTAGACTAGTTTCTGACCACGGCCACAGACTAAATATCTATACGCGACGGCTTTGGCCGTGTGGTATCAGGATTAAATGTAGCCTGGGTAGGTAAGTGTTATCATTAAATCTAGATCACGAACTTTATATACTATTCAGAATGGTTCAGCCGTTAAGAAGCAAAAACCATTATAATATGAGTAATACCTAATTTATAAATTTTATAATATAGTAGGATTAACCTGTGGATGTAGGATTTAGGTACTGAAGAAATAGGCTAAGGAAGGTCGTATGTATTTTTTTTTAATACAGAACTAGCTCGTAAAAAGAATATGCAAGTTAAGGTATTTCAAAAGTTTTAAACTGAAGTGTCAGTAAAAATAGCCAACACTGACACAAAACAGGTGTAAACTATCTAACTCTGGGCACTTTAACCCAAATACAATCTTACGAATCAATTCGACAATGTAAAATAACATTTTTGTTCCTTAACTGCTGTCAACAACATAATTAAAAAATAACTTTCATACTTTTTATGACAATGTTTTGTATTACTTCAAGATCAACGCTAGTTTATAATTTAATATGACCTACAAAATAAACCTCCAATCATAAAAATACTAAATACTCGTAAATAAAATATGTATTTTTTTATTATTTTGGGTATAATTATTGTGGGTTATAACCACCTCTAATTCAAATCACTCAGTATGTGATATAACTACCAAGGTAAACATAGTAACATAAAAACCGTACAAAAAAACCGACGTTTCAAAGTGATCCTTGTGATTTTATTGAATAAATGAATTTTTGACTTGACTTTGAACAATATATAAATAAATACCCAAATGACAAAAAATTAAATGAATAGTCCAGGACTCCCTGTGTGGTGGGTTTCAGGACCTACCGTGGTACCATAACACCCAGATCCAAATTGGTGTTGAATAACAAAACACTCTAATCCGAATGGTCCCAATACGGGTCACTATTGATGGTAGGTAATAATTCCATAACTGGGATATAAGATGAAGTTTAGGTTCATTTATTAATAACGGACATGACAATTAAATGATAAAACAAGCTCTGCTTAGTTTGGGGCTAGATGCTAGATGCTATGTTAAAAATTACCAGCATTATTTATTTATTATTAAATGACATCGTTTTTATTTTTATTACTATAATAATAATAATGCTGGACACTTTTACACAGCCTTATCTAGCCCAACACCAAAATAGAAAAAAAACAGATGAGAACAATTTGTACTTATATCTGATTTTGTGTACTTGAATGAAGCTTATTGTATCACTGAAAAACTTAAAGATCGATCTCGTACTATGCAATCACTATGTTTGCAAGCCTTAACTTAACCTTGAAAGGCAGGCTCTATTCATCTACTTGTTCCTACTGAACTTGAATTCCATTCCTTTCTTCAAAGAGGCAACACTTTATAAGCATTCCATTCTGAGGAGCTCTGAGTTTAAAAATAAACAAATGCAGGTTAATGTTCGACAGGTACTTTATTTGAATCTACTTAACCGACTATTAACCTCTACATATTTGAGTAAAAACTCCTACTAAAACCTTGCAAGTGTGCATTTTAGTGTATATAAAACAAACTGTTCTACTAAAACGAAAACAATTCAATTTTATGTCATTAAGATCACAAGAATCAAGTTTAATTTATTTCATATATGTAAGCTTAAAATAACAGTTTCACTTTAATTAATAATTATAATACTACTGCTGGGCAAAGCCCTACTCCTTCGTCTTTTATTATTTGCTGTTTGAGACAACAGTACTCCTTCATAAGTATCAATCTCGTGGACCTTTAAGAATCACCCAGACAAGTTTTAATTGCGACTATTCCAAGCTACCACGGCTCTAAAAGAATTGGTTAAAAATTGGGCTGACCATAAAAATACGATTCACATAAATTGATTCAGACGTTACGCATATTATTAGCAATAAACATATATTCAAAATACTAAACATCCAAACTTTTCTTTTGTATTTATAATACTAGTAGGAAAGGATTCTGTAGGTTGATCCAACAGACTCCCATAATAAAATAATACTACTAGGTGTTAATTTGTTATGAGAGTCAGTTGGATGCCGAGAATAACAGAACTAAAAGATCATTAGAATAATTGAAGATGCATTTTGTTTCTCTTCCCATCCTAGTCTCTGCTGCTATTTGTAGACTGTCTTCAAAAGTGCGAAATATGACCAAGAGCGACTCAAAATCTGAAAAAATACATATTACAGACCAAGATTACAATATGACACAATTTCTTGTAACTTCTTCTAATATCACCACTAAGTATTTACTGAAAAACGAAGCATGTGTAAAATTCCTATGAATATCTTAATAAGTATCCATCTCGATAGTTATTTGTCTATTTTTTTCACTCCTTAATAACAAGATCTACCAAGGTATTTAATTGGAATGGCTGTAACCTACTGTTCCGGTTTGGCAGGAAACAAGGCGAAATTTTAAACCCATGAGTCATTTTACTCAACATCACAAAAAGTTAATAAAATGAAGCTTTAAAACCAAACCTTTCTTGCAGTGCAAAAAAGTAATTTAATAGAATTAATTCAATTATATGTACAGTTGTCTTTTTACTTGAGGCAAGTGTCATTTTATAGCTCTTTATATGCACAGATAAAATTAGTTTATATTTGTTTTCCATGCATATGTGTGACATACAGTGCCATCTAATAAGCATCAGGGAACTAATTAAGTATTTTACGTATGTAAGTATTACCGTTAAACCGTTAGGTACTTGTTTTCATTTGTTTATAAGACAATATCAATGCGCAGCGGTATGGCATTTAAGGTTTCCTACACGTAAGTCAGAAACGTCTGGTAATACCGACAATGATACCGATACTTTTTAGCAGTTCACACACAAAGGTGCGAAATACTGGCAAAATTTCTGCTTCTTACTATCGGCACACTTGGCCATTTTGACCGGTAACTGTATGTTTACTGATTGGTATATTAGCAGCTTAGTCGGTATTTATGTGGCGCATGGCGGTTTCCATGCGGTATTGTAATATAAAAGATACACTGGGAATAAAAATCGCATCACCGGAATCAACAAGATACTACCGACTGGTGAGTGAAAAATCACATTATCAAACAAAAGTAGCGATGGTAAAAGATTTAATAAAATTGCATTGTTATGTCGGTCAGTTTATCACAAATTTATGTAATTTTTTAAATCATCAACAGCTTGTAGAGTCCTCAGCTTCTACACACCGTGACGATGGCCTTAGCCACCTCTTTCCACCCACTTCCGCGATGACTCCCCCGTGGAACTTCCGTTTGACACTACCAGTAAGTGCTGTCATGGTTAAAATCATTAACCCGTGGACCACTGGATCTTGCTGGCAGTGCACTGGTTGAAAAAATGTAAAAGAATCTTTCAGGCAGACAAAGCCTTGGCAATGTCAAAAAAGGCCCTGTCTGAAAACTAAAACATACCAACACTCCATCAAGCTGAGACAGGAACCTATTTTGACCCCAAGCAATACATATTTTTTCCGTGTATTTTGCTATGTTTGTGTTTTTGGGTTCAAATAAAAAATCTTTCTTTCAAATGCATGTTGATGTCTATAGGCGACGGTAAGCGCACACCATTAGGTGAGCCGTTTGCCGCTTTGCATCGATATAAAATTAGCTTGAAATCTAATTTTGGTTTGGCTTTATTTGGTGATAAACTATCTAACTATTGACAAGATAGACTTTATTCAGGCGTGCCTTTACAAAAATGCATTCTGAGATGTTCAATAGACAGATATATTTAGAAACCAATTCCGCTTAAACTTTCGCTCTCTCTCTCTCATCTCTCTCTCCGTTGATATTTTTCACAATTTCTATGACTTACCGTAGTGAATGCTCTCAAGTTTAGATCAGCAAAGTTGGCGGCCGTCAACTTGCAAGGTTTCTGTGCCCTGAATAAGAAGAAACGTTACAGAAAACGTGCATAGAAAGCCAGTTAAGGCCCGGTCATACTAACACGGTGAGGATGGCGTCAACAATAAACAATTACATAAATAAACAATAACATTCAAAAATTAAGTTCGTTTTTCGAAGGGTTAGGCCATATATTTCCATACTACGATCCTGACAAGTGAAAAACATCCAAACCATCTGACCATAGAACATTTGTCAACTCTCGTCATCTTCAATCACTCTACAAAAAACATGCTTATTACTAGTATACCTTATCCCCATTATTTAATTATATCAGAACATAAAGTTTTCCATGTAGCAAACCCTTCGTTTTTACTGGAACAATAACCGAAGTCACGTTCCTTCGAATTGTTCACCAATTATTCTTAGCTTGGTCAATTTGGCTTCCTCACGTTTTTCTTTTACCGTTTGATCACGTGTTAATGTGCTCATAATCATTTCCAGTGGAAGAATCCATTGCTCCTGATCTTGCAGCAATATAATAAATAATAATAAATAATACTGGACATTTTCACACAGCATCATCTAGCCTCAAACTAAGCAGAGCTTGTATTATAGGAAATACATGAATGATATACTACCTACATACTTTTTTTGTAAATACACACTTATTATACATAGAAAACACCCAGATCCGAGACAAATATCTGCAGATCATACAAACATTTGTCCCGCAGCGGGAATCGAAGACCTTTTGCGTCTCAGGCGGGCCTTCGCCCACTGCGCCACAGAAGTCATCGAAGCAATGGATTTCTCGAACCCGACTTTCAGATAGGAAGATGGGTTTACTCCATACCGTACTGCTCTCTTATCAGTTAATACTGCCCATGGCTTCGCTCATGTGATACCCGGATAAAAAGTAGCCGATTAAATGTAGCTCTTACAGTTAAGGCAGCGTCGCTTGATCGATTTTTCTTCGACTTATATTGCAAAATTGGTCTCCATGAAAAGCATGTCGACCCTGAAGGTTCCCATTCTGAATATTGGTGACCCATCGTCGACGTACGACCCATTCTTAATAATGGCGAAAGATTTTTTTTTATCGGATTAGTTTTTTTGGGAATACCTCCTACATCCAAACTAACAAACATTACCTCTTTATAATTTTTTTTATAGACCTCACTGTTCCTCACTATTTCATAAGCGTCTTCGCTGAATTACGACCAAGTTTATAGATATCGGGGTCAGCAGCAAAAAGGGCGAATAAATGCTTTCAAATGCATGAAGTTGAAAATAGGTCAAGCAAATACAATTCCGTAGGCACTCTATTTAATGAGAACCTGCTTTACCTTGGCGTGTTTTAATGAAATTCAGCATGTACATACTAACTATACTATAACTTCGTTATTTAGCAACCTCAATCAAAATCTATTACGTTTTGCAACCCTGGCCCGAAAACCTAGGGCTTTTTGTTTTCATTATAAGCAGAAATTTTCCATTCAGTTCACTTAAACCTATACCCTCTAACTAGAAGAGAGTTGCTCGAGACAGATCTCGATGGAAAAAGCTTTGCCTAAAGGCAAACTGAACTGAGAGATACTCTAACATGGAAAACACATAATTGAGAATCAGTCCAAAATAAAATTACAAGCGTATACAAAATAAATAAATATACCCAGACTACGTTCTTTCGTCTTTTTGCCCAACTGTGGTAATGCTAATTATATGATATGAATTAAGCAGTAATTTAATGAGTTTAGAATCTTTTTTTATACTTTCAAATGATATCTTGCAAGAGTTCCAACATGTAAACATCTTAACGATAGTTTTACATGTGTAAGAGAGAACTTAAGTTTAAGTTAAGACAATTCTGTCAATTAATAAGATAGTTTGCGTTTTCGTATTTATTTCTACTTATACACATATTTTTTGTAAATGTAAGTATTTACAAAAAATATATGTATAAGTAGTATATCAGTCATGCAGTTTCCATAACATTGCTTACTTTGAGGCTAGATGATGCTGTGTGAAAAATGCCCAGCATTTTTTTTTTGCTTTTTGGCATCAACTGTCATGTAACTTCTAAAGAAATAAATAAATTCTAACATTGATAAATTGGATCTTATTTGTGACGAATTGAATTGCGTTTTAGAGTCCGAAGCACGTGGCGCATAAAGTTCATTAAAGCGTCAGACACTCAAGTACAAGAGATTTTTCACACACAGTGTGTGTCACATACATACGTAACAAAATGTGGAACAAGCCGGTTCACAAATTAATGGCCGGGCCTGTAGGTACATACTTTTATGGAAATGCCAAGATGTGAAAAAACTTGTTTCTAAAAACTTACAAAACGAACGCTAATAAAGTAAATAAGTTAAAAACCTTGAACCAACCTCATTATAATAATGAGGACGGCCTTCTTCGTCTGCTCGTCGAAATCGTACCAAAGGCACTTGTAGACGGCCCCGCTCACTTGTGTACTCTAGAAACAAGACAAAATGTTATTTATATCTTACTTCTTACTTGATAGGTTTGGTTAGGTACATAGATTATATTGTCTAGTTACAGAATAACAACAAAATGTGGAAAATACACATCATCTTCTGTAGTTTTCATTCATCTTTTTTGGGATTACGGAACACCACCAAATTTATAACAAATTCTGAACTATTTGAAATATTGCTATCGCACAAGCACGGACGGGCCTGCATCAGTCAAAAAGAGATAGCTACATTTTTGTACGCGCTTCTTATTTAAGTTATGAGCGCTGTACGCCGGATACTTAAACAACAATACACATAAAGGTAACAAAGTTTTATGTAAGGATAAAGAGCTAGGTGTGATCTGTGTTAAAAGTCCTGTGACCAGTCAATGCTTTGAGCTCCTCACTCTAATTAAGTAGAGACTTGATCTCGCTTCTCTAACTCGCGTTGTCGTAGACATGAGCTGCTTCGGCTAGTGCAATTTAAGGGGAATTTACACACTTATCATTTGGACACACTTTTAAGTTTGTTATACATAAACTAGACTTACAGATTCCATCAGCTTGTCTCCAAAAAAGCACAGCAAGGACACCTGAGACAGACTGAGAAGCAGGAAAGTTATGAACGCGAACAAAGTCTTCATATCTTCAGCTACCTTTAAACAAAAAGGATTCGTATTGCATAAATGGAAATTTCCACGTACCGTATAATATTGTTTCTTTTTAAATAAAAATAAAATGGATCTCAAAAAGCGTAAATATGGAAATCTGGACAGAGCTTTTGGGGTTAAGACTCTAGGTTCGTGGGTAACCCAGAATATACGAAGGGCCCTCTTCGTATATATTCCTTTTTTTGCATAAGTATACTCACTTGTACAAATTTGTATGAATAAATGTTATACATTAACTAGGTATTATCATTTTCAGCTTGCGGCAACCCACTGCTAGCATAGGCATCTCTATATTTATGCCAATTGCCCCGGTTCTGTGCACGTCTGATCTCAGTACAACCCACTGTCTTAACAATTTTGTCGACCCATTTCGCCTGTGGACGCCCCCTCTACTCCTTCCAGTTCTCTTGCTTTGGTCCACCTGTCATCGCTACGCCTGACCAAGTGACATCATACTCTTGGATCGAGTCTTCAAGAAATTAATAAGCGCCCTGTCCAATACATCCGCAAAAGACTATTGAGGATCAACTGGAATTAGGCAAGTAAAATAAATATATCCGATCGCTGGTCCATACCAGCCTGTTAAGCCTGTATGTGCCTGTTATATGACATAACAGGCACATGAGACTTTTCATCCGTTATGTCTCAGGATCTGCAATGTGCTAGTGATACCTTGATGTTACAAGTGTCCATCGGTTACGGTAACTGCTTACCAATAGGTGGGCCGTGTGCTAGTTGATGTATGCAGTGATATTATATAAAATTATTTCTATTACCTAGGAGCTACAAAATGGACTCATTACCGTGAATATCCTTAGTACCTACCTACGTTGATCCATTAGAATACCAAGTAAGCACTAGTCAAAGACAAAGCATTACCTGCTTTGTCAAACATTATAATTGGTATTATATTTTTTATATTAATTGTCCTTTTGGAGAGCAATGCAGCCTCTCTAAACGCTTCTGACTAAACGCTTCGCTAAAGATCTTATCCAAAGATCAAATGATTTTTAAGAGACATAAATACACTACAGACACAAACATATACAAAGTTCTGACCCCCCACTTGGACTCCTGTGTCGTGGGTATCAGGCACCACTAATTCGTGGTACCATAACACTCAGATCTGGTACAAATATCTGCAGAGCATGCAAACATTTGTCCCACATTGGGAATCAAACTAGCAAATCTCAAATCGAACTCTCTTTCGTCACAGAGTTTCGTCTCTACTCGCCCGGTACACCATCAAGGTCGTATTACGTGTACAAAGAAGACAATTAAAAAACATTAACTTTACCGTGATATTGAAAGCGCTGAGGCAAATAAGTAAAGAGCTACTGACGATGTGGAACAGTGCTGGTTTAGAAAACAGCTTCTCTGCTTGGTCAACTAAGCTGGAAAGTTAAGAAATTAACGTACATCTATATTAAACCCAAGTTAAACAGATTAGAACGAAAGTCACCAAATTAGCTCTCTGAATTATTTAATTGGCAATGGACATGTCATACAGCTAGGAGATCTAACAACCGGTGGAACAGAGGTTCTCGGATAGCGACCGCGAACTGGATGGCACTACCCGATACATCGATGCATACTCGATGGACATCTTAAAGGTTGTGGGTTAAAAGTCAGTGGATGCAGATGACCCAAAACCGTTCGTTATTGCACAGTTTAGGGGAGCAGTAGATTTCTGCAGTTTGATGTGTAGTAGCTAGTGATCTCGACGTATATGCCTATCTATAATTATCCTAGATTAGAACCAATAATTCAAAGGCACGTGTTACGTGCGTGAAAGAAGCTTTTACGAGATGCATTGCATTCTTTTACCTCACGATTCCTTAATATGGATCAGGTTTTTTTCAGGGCCTACATACATCAACCTTGTCTCCCAAAAAGGAATTTGTGACACGAATGAACGTAGAGCAAGTTTTTGTGTTTAGGAAGATTATATAGATGATATAGTTCTAATCCTACTATACTATTATAAACGCGAAAATTTGTGAGGGTCGATGTTTGTTACTCTTTCACGCAAAAACTACTGAACGGATTTTGATGAAACTTTACAGTAATATAGCTTATACATCAAAATAACACATAAGCTACTTTTTATCCGGGTACCACGCGGGCGAAGCCATGGGCAGACATGCCTGACTTAGTCCCATTTCAGCTGCTTTCTTAGTTACATCGGTGATCTGCGTTTTGGATCACAGTATGGTGTTACGTATACGAATGGTGAGTTCTAGAATATTATTGTAAGATGAACTTACTACATTAGTTGCTGATGTTTGACCACACCTTTCGCTAGATCCTCCTTGATTTGTCTAGAATATATTAGTTGTATGTTCTTAAACTGGTGGCACAGTATACGAAAGTGCATCTCTATGTACGCGCATATTACGTAGAAAAGTAATTCTGATCCGAGGAGGTTCACACACACTATGATAGCTGAAATTATAAGAACTGTACACAGAGTGTTCCTGAATTGAATCATCCCAGAAAAAAGTTACCTACCTATGTAAGTAATTTCATAACTTTTTTACCATATTCTATTTTTTTAAGAAACTCCACATTTTTGAGGGGAATTGCTTATCTTTGCTTACATTTGAAAATATATCTTTTAGCTCTCGGCTCAGCAATAAAAATCTGTTTGACATGTGACACAAACTTTATAGAACTTATCAATATAGTTTTAATAACACCAAACGATAGTAAGTAGAGCTCTTTTTGAAAAGTAACCACTTACCATGTCCATGGACGTGAGTACTTATCTATTTAAACACAGTAGGTAACGCTCGCATTCTGCTGTATTCTGTGTTTAAAGTAAAATTTCAGGCATATCTTTTTATAGCGTATAACGTACCTATGTCAATAGATTATGGTCAAGCTTACCTTGTTGTGGGCTTATGCCTGTTTGCTTTTCTTTGACACACCTACCTTTCGTTATATATTTTGTATTTTATGTATACTTACTTGCAGCAACCTGATGTAGATACAAAACCGGCCACAACTTAGTATCATGCACATTAAACCAGTATTCCACAACGAACGGGTATAGAATACCTGTTTCTCCTTTAGAGAAATACTCAAAACCCATCGCCATCAGTGGCGCTAAGCAAAACATTACTAGTACAGACCCACTAATAACCATCAGTAGGTTTACTACCGTGTTTAGTATTGTCACTGATTCATTGGTAATTTTTTCTTCGCTTTCTTTATTGTCTGATCCAGTTTTTACAGTTTTTTCGTCAAAACGTTTATCATCCTTACCATAATGTTTATCATTTGATTTTTGTTCGGGATGTATAGCTTTGAGTGTGTCAATGATCTCGCAAACAATATTCCTATTCAGATAGAGGTGCAATGATTTCACAGTACTAAGAAATGTTATAGTTATGAGGGGTAGAGCGAGTGATAGTTTGACAAAGCTAAGTCCGATTTGTATTCCTTTGATCAACCAGGCGATCTCGCCGAGAATCACGGTGTATAATGTTACCAGATTTGTAAAATACAGACAAGAGTTTACAAATACTTCGATAGTACTATTCCAAGGCATTGAATATGTTTTTATACCGGAAAGTATTAGGCATAAACGCATAATTTTCAATGAGTTCTCAAACTTTTTATTTTCTACCATTTTGGAACTATTTTGTACAACGTTTAGAACGATAATGAACACTGTTCTAAGGAAATTAGGCTGGTACTTTTGACTTAACATCAAAGGAAAGAAGTTGTTTTAATTAAGGCAAAGTCAAATGAAACAAATTAATGGCCTATGAAACAACAATAAGTAGCAATATTTACCTAAATAAAAATGTAAAACACCTTGATCCTTCCTAATAAGAAAGTAGACCATCGCATGACCTGTCATTATATTTTCATAAAACAAACGTATTAACAGATATTAAGAAAAGTCCAAATTTTAACTTAAGCTAAGTAATTATTGTTTTATTTATCAAAACACTCAAAAGATATCTATATTTTTGTATATCTGCTAACATTAAAAATAGCATGTTTAGTAACATAAACCAATAAATTTACAAACCAGTTAGATTCTAAAACATCAGAATATTCTAGCACTAAAAACATAGCTAGTTTATTTGTCCATAACAACATTTTCGAGTTTTTCTATGTACCTTGACGTTGACAGACAAACCTACATACCCATGTATTAAATTGCTCGTTAAATAATTATCCCTCCCAGTCTTGTCTGCCGACATTCTCTATATTCTGAGCTGAGAACAAAACCCAGCAATCACAGAATACCGAACCCGTAATTTTGCAATTTCCAAAACTAGATTCTGAATACCACGGTCCTTTGAACGTTTCGCAAAAAATTGTGACCGTATTTACGCTGGGCTCTCACAAAAAATGGCGGCTTGGCAAAGCAGCCTACGGGCTTGGTAGGTCGGTTCTTAGGTAGGTTGACTCTGACACAGGTAGGTAGGTACGGAGGGGATCAGGGACTTTATCCATAGATGTTGATTTTGTTGCGTGCCGGGCCCCAAATCCAAATTAACTTGCCAATATTCCTATCCTTCCTACTAAGTCAAAATTTGGATGTTAAGATGTTTGTTCCTAAAAATATTCGTAACGGCTGAACTGTGTTCTGGATTTTAAGTCCTTAAATAAAACATAGGCTTCTTTTTATCCGGGTATTCTGTCACATATTTTCCCTAAGATTTTTTTCAGACTGTACTGAATAAGTATAGATAGACAGATAGATAAACTCTTTACTAAACTCAAAAAATGGGCGGGGAACAGTCCCTTCTAGGAATGAAAATTATATTAATTTCGAAAGTATCTCCAGGGACCGGCAATCCATTTATTCGGAGTCCCTAACGGTAATGAACTGGGCGAAGCCATGGGCAGAGGTAGTAGGTAGGTACATAATTTTGAAATAGAAGATACCTACGCGAACAGCGACTGAAAAGATTTTTGTGTTTGTCCAAGGTCCAAGGACCAACGATAAAATAAAAAAATATAAATTATCAGTGGCTAAAAAAAATAAGTAAAATATAGGTTCCTACAGACATAGACCTTGACAGTTCGTTATAATTATGTATAAGAAAAAAGTGAGGAGAAAACTAAACCATTTTTTTTATATAAACATAATCATAACGAATTAAGTCAAAGTCAAAGTCAATAGGTTTTTATTCATTGTATTCATTCAAATCACAAGGATCATATAGAAACGTCAACTTAAAAACTACGTGAATTTTAAATTTGTAAGTGAATTCATGCCGATTCCTCGCGCGCGACCAAGCCTAGAAGAATCAGGCAACAAACTCTGCTTTGTTCAAAATGCACAAAGTAGGTACCTAGAACTCTGTGTGTATTTTTGCTTATTTATAATGGTACCAAATGTTTTATTTGTTGATTGTTTAAGGATTTGTTGAAGTGGAGTGAAGAGAGATGAAGCAATAGGTAACCTGACAAAACTAAGTATTCCCTGTGTGTACCTTTAAGGTAAATAAATGACAATGACTCTAGTTTTATCTAAACTATGAATCTCTAATCTAACTCTTCGAATCTGTGTATTTGTAAAAACAAATTAGTACGTAGTTTCGAAAATAGTGTAACACCTATAATTTAATCTGTGAAGGTTCTGAGGAATTCATGCGTATGTTAAAGTCTGTCCCGTAAACTCCCGTTATGTTACCTGCGTTTCTATGGAAGTTTTTGAAGCAGGCTATTATCCTGTTGGATTAATTCACGGATTCGAGACTTTTTCATAGGAAAAACAATAGTGATTTAAATCTTTAGAATACAGTGTTTTAAGAGGTTTCTTTAGGTTAGTAACTGATGAAACTGTTCCTCAGTAATGTTGTAATCTTTGTTGCGTTATTTTAGCGGCAAGAAAATCTCGAAAAAAATAATCATATAAAGAAATATTTAAAATATTTCTGTAAGCTTAAAAATTAATGAACTTTTTTTATTTCTAAAGATAAGGTTTGAAGGTTCTGAAGGAAGATAGAATCAGGATATAAAACGTTATAGATACCTATTAAAGCAAGGTTTTGTTATGTACGTGTAGATTCAATATTTAGATGTAAAGCTGAGGGCAGAAGTTAGTTCATTATACATAGTAGGTATTCTTCAAACTTTCGCGATTAGATAACATAACTATAAGTTTTTTTTTTATTATTTTCCTGACGTTTTGACTGTATTGCAACAGCCGTGGTAAAATTATAAAAAAGGTAAACGCGATAAAGACCCGTTTAACTTATAATTATGTAATTCATTATTATAATTTGGTTAACGTCTGCATAATCTCATGTTTATTTTAATATTTGTAAAAGTATGAAACTTTCGATTTTATTCAGATTCAGATTGTTATTGCACATTTTGATATTAATGGCGAAATAAGTTACAAGATATTTTAAGATTATTATCAGCTCTGTAGGCGAAACCAGTCACCGATCATAATATGAAACCCACTCTTCGAATGGTCTTTATGTCTACGCCAATTTGATAGTTTTGAAATTATGATAATGAAATTATGAAGAAAAATATACATATCTTACCGTGAGTTTGAAAGTTAAATTAGCAAAATGAAGTCACATCATTAAATTATCTAAAAGACTTGTGGTTTATTTGACTACCAATCACCAGGACAACGACGTAACCAGTATTTTGGGGTCGCCTCTTCTGGTAGCTGGAGCTGTAGAAATAGTTAGTACCTACCTACTAGCCCTACTAATATAATTAATGCGAAAGTATGTGTGTGTTTGTGTGAATGTTTGTTACCACGTATCTCCGTAGGTAACTACTTAACCTGTTTTGATGAAATTTGGAATAGTAGATTGTTTAGATTCTGGAATAACACATACGCTAATCTAATTTTCGAAAATCAACCCCTATTTAACCCAAATAGGGTGGTAAAGTTTCTATGGAAAATGTTATTAATTTATTCGTTGGTTAGATTCGATTTTTACAAAACTACCCCTAGAAGGTATCATTTTGATGAAACTTTACAGTAATATATCTAATATATCAGAATAACCCATAGTCTATAATTTATGATGATACTTGGCCATAAGTTTCAATTAAGTCAGTAAAATTATATCGGAAATATCTATACCTATAGTGTTTCTGGGCTAAACCGCTGAGCCGTTTATCATGAGATAATATTTGAAGCCTGGAGACGGTCAAACGCTACTTTTATCAACATACTCACAACACGGGCGAAGCCGCGGGCAGAATCTAGTTAGTAATAAACCTATAAATTTAACTCCTATTATTTTTACGATTTAGTACATTAAACCGCCGAACTTATATGAAGAATTTGATGAAGATAAATGAAGCGAAAGAGGTATGCCAGGATCGTAGCAAGTGGAAATCCTTGGTCTCTGCCTATCCCTCCGGGAAACAGGTGTGATTATATGTATGTATGTAAATTTAACTATTCATAGCCTATCTACCTACATAAATGTAAAATTTGCACGACCAAAATGTCGAATACCTGCCTATAATGAAGCTAACTGTATATAAAAGTTCTAATGTATCTAGTTACCTATATTCTTGCAAATAAATATCATTGATTTATTCGAACTATCAATATTTTATACTTTCAACCTATGGGATAGGTACCACTCACAAAAGTCAAGAAAAATATTATTTTATAATCAATTTGTTAATTTGAGTATTGTAGAATTAGTGCCCCATCGAGGTCAAGATTTATAAAGATGATTTGTTGGCATAGAATAAATAGGAGTCTCTTACGTCTATTATGTGAACAA
Source organism: Perizoma flavofasciatum (assembly GCA_958496245.1). Classification (NCBI taxonomy): domain Eukaryota; kingdom Metazoa; phylum Arthropoda; class Insecta; order Lepidoptera; family Geometridae; genus Perizoma; species Perizoma flavofasciatum. The sequence goes on from OY292442.1 coordinate 6,589,331, forward strand.
AGATAATATCAATCATATCTTCAAGGACAGATGCGTCATTCGTTGAAGTCTATGATGCGCAAAAAGTTTGCCTACGAATAAGTTTTAGTTTGTCTTTATTCTTTATAATTTTACAGGCCAGAGCCTATGGAAAAAAAAATTAATTTCTTAATTGTGAATTGTGTTTCATTCACGCTTTCATGGTGTAATTATTATAAATTCTAATCGATATAGGTAGATATTTTATATTTCGTCATTTTACAAATAAGAAGGTAGTTATAATAAGAAGGTACTATGTATAATATGCATGTGTTTACAAAAAATCAAGTATAATATTTAATATATCAGTCATATAGTTCCCTTAGTACAAGCTCTGATTAGTTTGGGGCTAGATGATGCTGTGTGACAAATGTCTAGATTACAAAAAAAGTTTTTTTATTAATATTCCAGCAGGTAAATAATAAAGACGTGATCTTGGTCTTTATTATTTAGCCCTAAACTAAATTAGCACTAATCTTCTTGTCCTTATCCCACCGCTGGATGCACGAATCTATTTTCTGAATCCTAGCTGAGTTTAAAAAAAATTCACATACCTACATACATAATGTCACTCCTGTCTTTGTTTTTATGACTAGTACCTACTTGTATATAATATTTGTTTTTAATGTGTTATTTTTAGTTTATTGTCCATTTTATGGTAAAATACAATGGGCATTCTTATAACAATATGATAGGTATATGTCCATTACCCGTGTTAGGAATATGTGTGTAATTAACTATGAACTATGAAAAAGTGTCTTTGTTTAGTATTTGTCTATACCTACACTTTATTACTCGATGTTTATTGAAAAGTAAAAGTACAAGTATCTTTGAAACAAGTGACACCATTTCAAAGTCATCAGTTTTTCATAAAGTCGGCACATTCTATGAAACATTTCTTAATGACACGAAATTTTATTGCTGTAAGTTTATAATCTATGAATGAGCAAAACTGTATTGTTTCAAAATAGACACTATTATGGCGGCAAATAACAAAGTGATTTTCCTTGTAACAGCATAAATTATAATCAAATATCTACATTTAACAAACTAATATAACTAACAAAGATTTTATAACGGACTTTACGATGGTGTAGCAGTAAAAGTGAAGTAATTGTTTATTTTTAAAACTACCATAAAATCTGAAGGTTTTGTAACTGCGCAAGGACGGACGGTAACATACTATAAATAGGTAAATAGGTATAAATAATACAAGCCTATTGGCGACTAGAACCGTCTCAGTCGATTTTCAGCTCTATCAGACTTTGGCCCTTATACTTTTCTCTCCTATTACTGACTTACTGACTTGGGACAAACGTTATACTTACACAGGAGACCTTACTTACTTCCTCTTAGATAATCTACAAATTTCAAGTTGTTCGGGAGTAATCGAGGTTTTATTAAAATCCATTTTTTACATACAAAGTTTTAAATATTTAAGTGATAATTACAAACAACATTGATAAATCTATTCTGACTCGGTATCCAGCTCTATTTAGGCGCATGGTGGGGCTGGTTGGTGGTCATCTTTGGACTAATTCCTCTCTAAATAGAGTTAATGTAAATGTAAAAAAAAACTATATTATTTATTGTACATTGTATAATTACAATGTACAATATATTATTATAACATTCTACCTAATTTATCCTTTATGTAAAAAAAAAACCAAAAAAACTGTTTTTAGTAATAATTATGTTTCAAAACTACTAAACGACAACGGGCGGTACTTGAAATTTTCAAAAATGACAGAAAATATATTACCATTGTTCATTAGTATTTGAAAGTAATCGGTTTTGAGAGAGTAAATGCTCAGTGTTGTTTTTTTGCTTTGATTATTGTGGTAGGTACCACTGTACTCAGAGTTCCTGACACCCACGACACAGGAATTCTAGTGTGGGGTCAGGACTATGTATGTCATGTATATGTCTGTTGGATATTTAATTATTTAGGTATTCTCATTTTGTGAACAAGAACGTCGTCATCACCACGGTTTTGCGCTTACTGCTTACTTTAACTCAATAAAGTTTGAAATTTGTATTAGTTAGTGTTCCAATAAGCGGCGATAGGCTTGCAAACTTTCACGTGTACTGCTAACTTGTAAAACGCGGGCATGTGGTAAATGTAGGTAATGTTTGGACGTGCCTCTGACTATTCCTACCTGGTATCCTCAAAGATGTACTCATTGAGTATGTATCTGAGGTCCATCATGGGGAATACAGCCGCGAACGTGTTTTATTTTAATTTTTGTTGCAACTTTTTGCTTTGCTTAACTAGTCCCAATGAGTCGGAATTTACGGGACACATTATTTAATTGACTTATCTCTCTGGCTCGTCTACCACATAGATAAACATAGATCACATGTAATATTCTTATCTTAAAAGAAAAGCTAAGCGTTTTGTAAGTACCAACCTAAATTTATCATAGCGTATGCAGGCGCACCTCATATTTATTTGTATTTAATAAATATTACATTTATCATTCTTTAATATATTATATTACATTTAATAGTAGTTCGTTCAGGTTGAACGAATACAATATAAGATACCTGTCACGATCAATTTTTCTTTTTATTTTATGACGTGCACGCGGCCTACGTGATGGAAAGCGGTTACCGTCGCCTATTTAGGTTTGTGTTAAATTTAATTTAATTTGCCTTACTATTTTGGAAGCAATATAATAATTAATCCCAGTAGTTAAAGTAGGTAGGCACTTATATTTTATGACATATTGTTAAATGAGAAAACAGCAGCTCCATAGTTAAATCATCAAACAAGAAGTTTTTAGTACCTGGTATTATGGGTACCTGGTACCTGGGTTATTAAATTGAAAGGGAAAGGCAAATAAAATGTCAAATATAATTTTAACTTAAACGATGACTTTTAATACATTTTCTCCCTATTTTTACACTTGTTTTGTACAAAACAACGTATCGGCGCAGTATACAACGTACATTTCTTTTTCGACCTTAAGCAAAAATCACAATAAAACAATTATTCTAAAGTATCAAAAATTACGTATAATAAATCGAGATCGTGAACATTTTGGATTATAAAAATAAAAAAGCATACTGGTGTCGATTCTGTGCATTATTTCCGAAAGCTAAATTGAATAATTTTCCAATAGACTGAAAGCAAGATATTGATATATATTTAAGCACTATCATTACTTTGTACAGAACTGACACCATTATCATTGTCCTTGGTTGTTAAACGAACTTCTTATCATGTCACAATGTTGGAAGACGTAGTATCATTAATAATGGAATGTACATTTAAACCATTTATCCACTCAATTATCCAGAAAATAGTATTTTTGTAGGAAAAATCAATTGATACTAAATAATACAAAATAAGGGATTGTACTTAATTTTACGATGTTTATCAAATTTGGCATCATCGTTTTTGATAGAGACAATAATAATAACCAGGTCAAGTTTGTTGACAACAAAGCCAAATAATGGTGATTTGGAAGTGTCAAAATTATATTATCCAGCAAAATTACAAGGATCATTTTCATGAGATCATAAAACTACATTGACGGAGCTAGTCTAGAAAAACTGGAAAAAGTAATTTAGTTTTCCACAAAAGGCTACAGTTGGAATTGTGCCTATCAAACAAATTGAACTCATTCTTAATAGAATGGGCTTATCTATCATAACTAAAACAAAAATTGTTTGGAAATCATACATTTAGCATTATTGAAAATATCTAGGAAAACGAAAAACATCATGTAAGAAAACGAAAAAATAAACCTAACGTTTAACAATCATTGAATATTTTCCTAACAATTTACTTAAGGTCGAATCAAAAACAATTATAATTTGAAGAATGGCTAAATACCTACCTAACTAATGGAGCAATAACTTTGAACAACCAGACCTTATTGACTTAAAAACTTGTTCTGAATCACTTTTAACATAATTACGTAAAACCATAAGAAAAGAATCAAAAAGGTCTGGCTCAACATCGCGACTAGGTGCTGGAGTAACTTTCTTACAAAACTTCTGAAAAACAGACAAAATTTTCACGAAACCAAACATGAACTCAATCAAGCAACAGTAAAACTTAACTCCTGAAACAAATCTTAAAGAAAGCCACCCCATCCTAATAATAATATCTTAAAAATTGGTTAATTCCTTTAGTTTAGACACTGTCCTCACAAGTCAACCTTGGAGCTCCTTCACTTCAACATGGCGTCGCACTCACACAGACACGTTTGGACACCAGTGTGGTCACCGCACATGCCAGAGGCCGAGGTTGAGTACACTAAGCTTCGGCAACTTCACGATATGGTCCAAGCCCTGCGGCGTGATACACGTACACCCATACAAGTCTATGGCTTTGAGATTGAGCAGCCCTTCCGCTAAAGCCCGTAATCCCCTATCTGTGACCCGCGTACACTGCCCTATATTCAGCGTCTCTAGCGCAGATAGCCTCGCGACCCTCTCTAGCCCCTCATCAGTAAGCCGACAGGCGCTAAGAGATAGCGACCGCAACCCGGAGAGGCCTAGCGTCGCGTGTGACAGAGCTTCATCGCCAACTTTGTCGCAGAATGATACATCCAGTGCCAAAAGCCTTCCGCTCTCCGCCAGGTATCCAACTCCCGTGTCGGAAACTCCATCGCAAGCACGCAGATTGACGTCTTCCAAGAACTGAAGCTTGGACAAATGCCTCAGTCCTGCATCGGTCACTGCGACGCAGAATGATAGATTTATAGATTTCAGCTTGGGAAGCCCTGACGCTGTGTGCTTCAATGCTTCATCTGTTAACCTTTGGCAGTCTTGTAATCCTAGATGCTCCAGCTCTGGTGTTCCTCTGGCCTCTCCTCCACCGCATAAATGCGCTATGCCAGCATCGTTCACGTGCCAGCATGACCGTAGATTCAGCCGACGCAACTTTCTCAGTCCCCAAGCGATCAAAAGCAGTCCGGTGTCAGTTATATTGCAACAACCCCCCAGTTCTAAATCTTCTAAGTTTTTTAAGGATTGCGCTATTCGTCCTAGCGACGAGTCTGTGACTTGTTTACACAACGATAGATCTAACCGTCTTAACGAAGGCATTTCCGCTGCAAATGCACTTGCCAAAGCCGTGTCAGTGACGCTGTAACATCCGCTGAGAGATAACGACTCCAAGCCCGGTAACGATGAGACGGCATCTCTTAATCCTCTTCTGAGAGATAAAACTTGTAGTTTCCTTACTCCTCGTCTGGCAAGTGATTGGAACAGCACTGGAGCGGGTCGTCTGAGATGCAATGACGCCTCCACTCCGCGCCAAACAGACCGGCGATCAGCTGCGTCACGCCAAGTACGGCAAACTTGTGCAGCATGACCCCTGTCCCTCACCGGCAGTCTCTCGAATATCAGCGCTAAGATTTCCGGATACAGCCTCGAGATATGCGTCCCCGATGTCTCCGTCGGCACTTCAGACACGTGAGTCGGCGGTAAATGAGGCCGGTGTAGTCTGTACGGGGCACTGCGTAGTTTTCTCCTGTTTGTACTGGCCGGTAGCTCAGTCAAACCTAGCCGCTCGTCCCGCCAGGAGAGCGCTTCCTCCGTCCATGCACTCATAGCGACCACTACACACTATAACATGGCACAATGCATCAGACCGGTTTTCGGAGAAACTCGTATTTGTTGCAAGAGCGGGTGGCGTACGTCCGCTCCGGTTGACGCGTCCTCGTGCACTGGCGGGTGATGCGGAGAGGAGAGCGGGTGCCTCCCCACCGACCGCGGCGACGCGCTGCCATTGGTCGGCGCCGGCGGCACGTGACGCGCCTCGTATCGATTCGAAGGCTCTGCGGCGGCATTTTTAAGTTGGCGGACTCAGAGCCCGCCTTCGCCCCGCGCAGAGCCCTACACCCGCACGAGAGATTAGACAGACCCGGTCCGAGTAGATGAGTCTGCTGTTTCCTTTCTGATCTCTTCGTGAACGTCAATGTACCTACCTGTGACTTGGAACAAAACTAAGAGAACGGAGGCATTTAGTAACTAATAAGGATGAAAATGTAGAATTTTTCACTTGCATTTTTTAACACGAAACACATTCTGAAAATCCTATCGAAAAGCAATACCTAAGTATAAGAAATTTCCATTATAATAAACTAGCTTCTGCCCACGGCTTCGCCCGCCTGGAACCTGGATAAAAAGTAGCCTGTGTTATTCTGATGTATAAGCTATAATATTACCTACTGTAAAGTTTCATCAAAATCCGTTCAGTAGTTACTCGTGAAAGAGTAACAAACATCCATCCTCACAAACTTTCACGTTTATAATATTAGTAGGATTGGAGTTTGATTCAAAATCGTTTGAATTCAGTTTAGCTAAGAAGGTACCTATGTACATTTATAGCTAAATAATATGGAAAAATAAAATGATTTGAAATTTAAAATCAATCATTGACCGGTTTTTACAATTAAATAATCAATTGGAAGATACTTAGGTATCTTCCTACCTACCTATCTACAATCAAGTAAGTAGGTGATACTAACTAATTACAATGAATAATAAATAAAAAAGTTAAACAACTAACAGACACATACTTTCATAGTCCTGACCCCACACTAGGATTCACTGTGTCGTGGGTATCAGGAACTATGAGAACCATGGTATCACAACAATCAAACCCGTAAAAAAAATGCAGAAGATAGGCCTAGGAACAAATATTTGCTTGGCGGGAGGAATCGAATCCGCACCGTTTAAGTCGCAGCCGGCTACTTGCCCGTCGCGCCATCAAGGACGTTACAGTAACACTTGATCAAAATATTTCCAAAGTGTACCAAATAACATCACCGAGACAAAACACATTAGGTACAATTTCGTCATTCCATAACCGCTTGATCTTTGACCCGAGTGATAAGGCGGCAAAACAACTCTGCGCGTCGCCGTATATTTTCGTTCGTGCTGCACTTGCCGACGACGCGCCCACTTTACAAAGACCTCTGTCAACTCAAACACAACTTTTATCTCGAACCACTAGACGTCGCTTGGGCTTAGCTAACCCGTGACACAGCTCAAGAGAAACTGGGTTTTTGATAACACCAGCCAACTATTACAAGGGCGACCGGTTGAGCGTTCCAAATATGAATTTCGAATACCTAACGTGTTCCAGAATGGAACGCGGATCGAGTTGGCGGTTTAGAAATGGATGATTTCAAAATTATTTAAAAATGTGCTTGATGGTGGTGAAATTAGATGGATGAATGAAGAGACCTAATTCTCTTCATTCATCCATCTAATTTCACCAAAAAGGATTGTCATAAATTAATGCATTCAATCCTTCTATATTAGGTACCTAATGAATTAGAAGCAATTTTGTAATTCTAAGAAACCTTGACTTGTTTTTGTATTTGTAGGCAAAAAATTTTTTTATTTCATTTCAAATTAAACATCACTGGGTTATTAACAATCAGTTAACTCTACCTTTTGCATGCAGATCTACCACAGTAAAAAACACAGCAATACAAAAATATTAATACCTACCAAGATTTCAACTTCAAAAAGGTTATAAATAAGATTTAATACACTAATAAAGGATCTTCTATTTTAGGATCTAGTTTACATGTTAACTTGTTAGAAACTAAAAGGAATTATTCATGTAAATTCTGTTGATGTTCCTATAAATAAATAAATACACCTTTTTTCTAGTTCTAGGTCTATTATCTAGGTTTTTTAAAAGTTTTTTTTAGAATGGTGATGGCTCAGATAATTATTATAATACGACGGTATAGTAGTACAACTTGCTATACCATCGACATCTAGCGTTGAGTAGCTTTCACAACTAACTTAGGAAATCTGCCATCTAGTGGTGAGTGGTGGTACTATTTCATTTCGTAGTTAGCATTGCTATTGCATTGCTTAACCACTCGTATCATAATCATCTACCCCGCCGTAGCAAACCAGATGAATACGTAGTTATGAGTGCCGTTACTAGATGGCTCTACAAATATTTCATAGAATTCGGGTATGATTAAAATCTCTTTTATCAATTTATAGGTACTTAACTGCTGTTATTTTAATTAATCCATTTAATGAGTTTCTGCGGTGATAACGAAATCAAATCACATTTTCATTTGGTTTTGGGATGTTTCCTCAAAGTATTAGCCTTAAAAAAAAAACAAATAAACGGAGGGTTAAGTTCAACCATTGTTTATGAAGCCAAATTCAATAGACTTGAGTCAAAAAGCTTTGGTTAGACATAACTAGGTAGGTACACATTATTTTTTTGGTGAACTCGGATTAGGATTGTTGGCAAAAATATTAGAACGAGGATTAAAATTTAATTTTGTGGTGGTTTTCCAAAATATCCAAACAAACTTAAACAAAAATTTGAGTACCTACCTACCTACATCGGGATGCTGATGCAATACAGATCATTACATATTTTTTGTTTATGAATACTTAACTCTAAATAATAGATTTTAATCAAGTTACAACATTATACACTGTCTTTTAAATCAAAATAAAAGAGACCGGACATAGCTACCATAACGAAGTTCAGTTTCCGGCTGTTAGTGTGGCACAATGTTGATTATTCATACCTACCCCTATTGAAATTATGCCTACATTTGGATAATTGATTTATATGCTGTATGAAACAAAGTTCAAGACTAAAAGGTTTTATTTGTGTAATCTTAATGATTGATTTAAACGCTCTTCTAACACCGGGTTCCAATAACAGCCGTTCACGGATAACGTCTCATTTATTTGTATAAAGCTGTTACGGTCTTAATACGAGAAGTAGTCTAACTTGAGTTCAACTCGAGTTTAGCCAGGGCCACTTAACCTAGGTTTAAATGTAGACCTCACCAAAAAACAATTTTATTGTAAAGTTAAGGTATAATAAAGCTGCGGAATGGCAATTTGCAAAAATACTAATTAAAAAAATATATAAATAATCAGTCATGTAGTTTCCGTAACACAAGCTATGCTTATTTTAGGGCTAGATAATGCTGCTTAGCGAAAATGTCCAGCATTATTTATATGTTTTAAGGTTCAAACACAAGTTACAATCATAAAAAAAATGTTTGAGACGTAATTTGAATTTAAACTAGACGCCTGCTTGTTGTTTGTCATCAAACCTCATTTTAGTTCCGTAGGGTTCTGTAGTCAACAAAAATCTTTATAGTTTCGTCATGTCCGTCCGTCTGTCTGTCTGCCTCTCCGCGGCTTAGCTACGAGACTCTTGGTTCTAGAAAGCTGTAATTTGGTAGGTATAGATATACATCGCCGAAAGTAGTAAAATAAAGATGTAGAAAAAACATTTTTGAGGGGAACTACAAATACACGTAAAGAAGAGATGATTATTTCTCGTATATCCATGTTGTGGTGTCGTTGGATAAGTCGTTCAAAAGTATTGCGGGTGTATGAAAACCATTTTTCGATTCAGGGATCCATTTGCGAAATATTAAGCTTTATGTGCAAATTTTTGTTGGAGTCAAGTGTCCGCAGTGTCAAATGTCAAAAATGATATATATATATATATATAATATATAACGAAGTTAAAAGGAAAACTATAACAACTAATTAGGCTTACAAGTTAACGAGTAATAATTGACCAACTTATAAGATGTACTTGGAGAAGTAAAAAGGAAAAATTTCGTACAAATTGAAAATTACGTAGATTAAGTTGTTAGTTGTGTTAAAGCCCCCTTCTGAACCGCATATTGTGACGGACAACTACGGAACCCTACACTGCGCAGGCCCAACACGAACTTGACCGGTTTTTTGATGATAACAATTTATTTGAATGCTAACTATTTGCAAAAATGCAGGCATTTGTCAAATGTTATGTTTGGATGCGCCTCTGACTACCCTCTATTTAGTATCCTCAAAGATCTATGCACTGAGTTTGTATCTCAGAAGTGCAGTGGTGTTTTGGTTTGTTTTTTTTTTAATGAGGAGTCATCATTCTACTTCTGTAATTGCAACCAACCCTTAACCTTTTTCATTGAAAATTCACATGTTAAGTCTTCTAGATAAGTCTGTGTATAAATTTATATTTGGGTATTGCAACCCAAAGAGGGCCCTTAGAGGGCGCGACTATCGCTTGTTTGTAATTCATTCAGTCATTATGTTCATTCATTAGTTTATACGTTCATTCACTCCCTTCACACGATGTAATCATGGCGGATGCCGGTCAAATTTATTCAAGGATCAAATAAAATCAGTATGAGTGTCAACGGTTGTTCTCATCATTCCAAGAATTCACATCATCATCACAAAAATCAAAGCCATTAATTGCTACCATTCCTGGGTCTTCTCACAAACGAACCAAGTCGCTGATAGATCTTGAACCGGCCTGTCGGTGGCAGCAACACCTAAGTCGCGAACATTCATTCCTGTTTGCGATGTGTCACACTATAAGCCGCGAACTGTAGCTAGCTCTATATGTAATGGTTTCATTACACGCGATATCTATGCTAATGTATTTACTTGTCCGACTATCAGTAACACGTTATTAATTTCTCGTTAGACCACAGACAAAAAATAACTTACGAAAGGTAGTTTTCTTAAAATTTGAACCTACCTCAGTGCTTTGTGTAGAGTATTTCTGCCACAAAGCGGAACTGGTCACATTGTTGTATTCCAATTTGAAGGGTGTGGATGCCGGTAAAATTACAGACAATTTTACCGGCATCCTTGACATATCATTGTAACACCTGTTTTTCATAATGAATTATATATAAACATTCTACACATACTACACTACAGCCTGAATTCATAGTCGGGGGTTGAACAGTCCCCCAAAATTCATCATTCAGCATTTGCCTTATGGCTGGGTGAATAAAGGTTAAATTCGCACTTGATTTTTTACTAAGCGCCTGAACATTCCCCTAGGGGAGCCCCTATTTGACTATGAATTCTGGCCTACGAGTACCGTGGTACCAGAATACCCAGACAACTATCAATTGTTCAAAATATACAAATATTTTGTCTCGAAACGGAAATCGAACCCGCACCTCTTGTGTAAATAGTTGCAGCTAATAGTTTTTAATAAATTTATTCATACAACTATGTACAAGTTGGTATATACAAACAATACAGAAGAAACAGCTAGCTATCTAAAGACCGTTGCAAACGATCTATAGACAGCTCAACTGATCCAGATCACTACCAGACGGAAGCGTTCCCAAATTTACTGGTCGCATTGTCACGCTGAATGGCAATGCTAATAGTTGATTTACAACTTTGTTTGTTTGGCGGCAATGCATCAGAAATACCTCTGGTTTTTTAGATGGATCTTATTCTGGGGGACCATAAGCCTATTTGCCTACAAATATCAAACGTGAAACTTTCTTCATATAAAAGACTTCAACGCGCGAAGATTCGAATAGCCTTTCATACAAGCTAAACTCATCTAATTTTATATATGTATCTACCTACCTAGAATGATATCAAAGAGGGTGATTCAATTTCCAACTGTTCTTGAAAACAGGGACAAGTTTTTTAATTATTTAAAAACCGACTATTACCCGTCATTGCAGCACCCCCAAGTGACTTGTAGCTAAAACCTGTTTAAAAACACCCTTGAAAAAATCTAAAAATCAAAAAACCTTATTGCAATCCGATAAATCGAATAATTTTGGAGTGCCACAGCCCACGTTTGGGCTAAGAAGTTGTTTGCTCTTAGTTCAAATGTTCAAATGCTCCTAGATTCGCCGGTAAAAATTTACAATTGTTGGCAGTCAAAAGATCTGGTACTAAATCTGTTTTCACCTTCTGGTAATACAAAAGTGACGGCAGCGAACCTTGTCTCCATATTTTTTTTTCATCATAATCAGCCAGCACCTGTAATAATTATAACTTTGAATGCTCCTTCCAATACAACCTTCCTACATCCCTAACTTTACAATAGTAAAACGAGTACCTCAGTCTGGCGTAACTTTTCGGAGAGACCGCACGCCTTTCTCCCGACTATTCATAACTTAATCGTAACTTGAACTAACTAAACAATACAATGTGCTTAGAAACAAGTGTTTACGCAACTTAAGTGCAGTTTGAGCTGAGTGTGTGTTGTTTTTGTTTTGCTTTGGACCAGGAATGCATAAAGTTGAAGGTCGGATTGTAAAACGATTTAGTGCTAAAGGCTTTTTGTCTCATGTCTAATCTGAAATCTTTATTATTTGATATGGATCATTTACCAACCTACCTATATGATGAGAAAAAAACTGTAACCTACCTACATGATATCGAATGAAAATGTTCTATAAGAGAGAGCTAATAAAAACACATTCATATTGATATTAAAGTAAGCTAATTCATGACTTTATGTTGTTAGGTTTTAATCCTTGCAACGAAAGAAAAGCATAATTAATAAGTCTAATCCAAGTTATTTATGCCTTTAATTTTCAAAGTTAAGGTCATTAAAATTAATAACTATCTACTACACGCTTACATGCATAAAAATAATAACCTACATAAAAAGAACACCATTTTGAAATTAAAATAATTTTAAACAATTTATTCAAGTTTTACAATACACCCATCAACTTTATACAATGCAACTTCGGTAGGGAAGGCCTTCCCATAATTTTAATTTAAAAAATATAATAGTATCTAAAAAGCGTAACTAATTTCGATAATATGACAGCGAGAGTCATAGGTTTTTGATTTATTTATAGCTTACGACACGATTTATTATAGAAACTAGAGGGTCATACATATTAGTACCAATTAACAGTAAAATTTGGTAGGTACTACGAATTTCATTTTAGCTTATTCGCACTAGTACCACTGGATTGATAATGTATAAGACATAAGACTTAATAGAAAAAAAGTCAAAATAAAATTTCGTCACCCATTTTTTTACCCTTTGAAGTGGGATTTTTTATACGGGAACTTGAAGTTTATCATGCACTTAATTTGAATCATTAAAATGGATTCGTAATGGGCGAAGATAACGCGTAACATACACACAAAAAAAACATACCTACACGCAAATTGAGAACCTCCTCCTCTTTTGAAGTCAGTGGATACTACTTAAATTTCAATATTCGTGATACGTTGCAGTCACAAGTTTACGTTTTCTATCCTGCAGCTACTCTATCATCAGATCATCACGTGCTTACGTATTTTGCCCAGACGGGATAACACTCTCTCGAATAAAAACAAAAGAAAAATTGCTCACAAAAATATTTCAGCTTAGAACGATCTATGATGATTTTTATTAAGTTTTACGGAAAAAATAACAATCTCTCATGAATAAAACTTGTATGGGACCACCTCGGGATTATTCTCTATACAACAGTTAACGAAGATATCAAGGAACAAACATACATTATAAAAAACATACAAAAAAATCAGCCGAATTGATCCTCTCCTTTTTTTGAAGTAGGTTAAAAAAAAGGAACCGCAGACTGTTAACAAGTTTTTCTATGAATAGGTCCCAGATTGATGTGTAGCTATTGACGAAATGTAGGTAAAATTTTTGGTACCAGCGATGTATTTACTGATGTACTTACCTACTAACCTTGTACGAAATGTATGTTGCACGAAACTATGACGATAATACTCGTATTTTCTCCACTCGAAGAAAGTTGCTTTCTTCGAACACAAATCTTACTTATATGGTAGGTAGAATAAGTCGTACGTCGCAAATAGTAACATTATTTTTATGTTGAAAGCCTTCGAGCAACAGACTCCAATACCAGAGTTGGCCACTATTTAAGAAATTTACTCATGTAGAGATCGTATGTTATAAATAGCTTTCAACAACAATAGTAAGCTTATTTTTCCTTACAACATATTATTGGTTTTGTTGTTAAATCTGGTTTTATCCGAGTTGTTGAGCACCGATAAAAATAATTTGTACGAGGCTAGGAGAGGGGTTTTACTTAATCCTAGTGTAGTAGGTATCCATTACAATATGCTGAGATGTGTTCATAATACAAGTTTTCGTACTATAGGTTACATAGGTTCGTACATACCTACTAGCTTCTATTCGGCTTATGCTTTTATTATGCTCGTGTGTGGGAACCCAATTTTACCCAAAGCCAATTTCTCGTCACTGTTCATGAATAGATTTTGAGGAGCAAAAGATATAACATTGATTTTAAGCAGTAAATTTTAGTAAATTTTCGTTATGATCAAAACAGAAAATTGGTTAACGTTAATACGTTAGTATCAAAATAAAATCATGGTAAACAGCATAAGACCTTAAGGCAGGGGCAGACCATGATCACAAACAACAATAAGGGAAGCGTGATGCCGCATCTTGCTCATCATTGGCTCACTTAGTATCTAGCGTTTTTCTAGCATCATTTCTAAAATGTAAAAAAAATATGTAACAAGCAAGTGCATTTTAACTCTCGTAACGTTACATAAGATTCAAATCAGCATGTTCATAAAATGACAGCTACGTCGTAGTTGCGTGTAAAAATGTTTTTTTCTGGATCTTTCAAATATAAACTCTGTTTAGGCAACTGTAGCGATCAATACTTCAATATAATGGTATCAATCCTACTAATATTATAAACGCGAATGTTTGTGAGAATGTTTGTAACTCTTTCACGCAAAAATTACTGCACGGATTTTGATGAAACTTTACAGTAATATAGCTTATACATCAGAATAACACATAGGCTACTTTTTATCCGGGTACAATGCGGGCGAAGCCGAGGGTAGAAGCTAGTAACTAATAGTTTAAAACAAATATGTAGCTCAAGTTAAAAATAACTTGAGCTACATATTTGTTTTAAACGAACTGCGAAACGCTAAATTTTAACATCGGGTATGTGTGCTTCGTGTTGTTTTTTTGAGGATGTGTATTTTTCAGTACTATCGTGTTGGTTGTTTAATATTGTTTGGCTAGGATTTAGAAAACCGTTGCACAAATTTAGATAAAAAAATATAGGGTGGAAGGGCTAGACTTTCTCAATCTAACGGTACCACACCCAAAGTTAGAAATTAAAAAGGGTTCTGAGAAATGACGTTTTTAAATTTGTAGGTAAAGTACTGAAAAATTAAAATACGAGCAAACTTTGAATGCACCATATCCCTAATTTCTACAAAGAAGAATATAGGGTTAATTTCTAATTTTGGAAATGCTACCGTTGGAATAGGAGAGTCCACCTCTTCCACCTCCTGTGCTTTTTTTATGTAAATTCGTGCGACGTCTTTCTATTGTTTTACCCAACCTATTGTTTTATTATGTCACTTACGTCACAGGAGGTCAGGAAAGAACACACTTTTCGGCCCACCCCTTCTTAAATAATGTATCATATCAACAATTTTCAAATGTATCATCATCACCAACACCCTGTCAAAGTTCACTGCAGGACATAGGCCCCCAAAGAGTGTCACGATGAACGATCTGGGATACCTCCACCCATCGACTTCCCGCAACCTTTAAAATGCCATCAGTCTATCATGTGAAGCAGTATAGGAAGCTACACAGCGTTGGCCGGTTCACCATCAGCATATACATACATACTTTATTTAAAAAAAAACACAAATTCATTGTTTTATTTACTTAAGCAACATCTGTAATTCTATTAAATTCTTGAGACATCGGTATTTAATTGTGATTATCGGTAATCAAAAGGTATCTACCGGAAAAAATACGTATCGTTACATCCCTAGTCACTTTTAAAATGCACCCAGCTTAGTGCTAGACTAACGAGGGATCATCTTTTAAGCTTTACGTTAACAGAATTACAAGTTATTATATGGCTGTGTAAATTGGATAAAATGTTGAGGGCTTAGTGTAAAAGTTAAGTGAGTTGGTATAACTCGCATACAAGTCCCATACGGTCATTCTGAGGGTATGATGTAGGTACAGGACGCATCATCAATTGGTTACGCTCGTTCCTACTTTTTTGAAATCTTTCCCTTTGCAAATGGAGGACATAGAAGCTTGGTGCTATGTCCTCCATTTACAAAGGGAAAGATTTTCTAGCGAGGTGATCCACTTGCCGGAGGTCTAAGAACCGATAGTTGTTTGTCGGAGATATGATAATGTTCATCTGTGATGATAATGTTCAGGTTTCGTTAAAACCCCGCTTGCGTGATCTAGGCACTTCAATGGCCATCTCTATATTGTATGTGGTAGCTCTTTGTACTTATATCAGTAATTCGTTGCTTTTTGTTGACGTGATGTAACGTAGCTCAATCATGTGGCGAGAGATGTCGCTACGGTCGTTCTATCATATCTCCTTGTCAAGTGATTACTCTTTTGATCTTCAAATTTCAACTTTATGCATTCGAAAGATATCACAGAAATATATTTTGCACTATTCTATATGTAAGGCAATGAGAATTAATTCTATGTCAATAAATATATAATTATTAGTCTAATTTCCTACAATTCAGAGACAAAAATGTTTCGCACAAACATGGTGGTGTTTAATACATTCGAGTATCTGAACTATGACTATAAGTAAAATCTTCTAAAACCATGGAGCCTTGAAGCCAAAAATGTCGTGGAGCTCAGTGTTTCGATTCCTGGTACTCCTGGCTGCACTGGTATGGATCCTAGCAGAGCCAGAGTCCAGGTCAGACCGGAGACCAGAACGGCTACTGCGGGATGAGACATCTCATCGCTTCACTACGCAGAGGAAGCCATCGACTAATGGAAGCTGGTTGTAAGTATAAACACATAATATTTTATTGAACCGCGATGTACCGTACTTTCTGTGTAATAATGAAACTGAACAATACTTAGGTACTATGTTTTTGTATTGTATTTTGTATTTATTTATTCCAATATTAACAAAGATATATTGTATGCGGAATGTTGTGGGTGTTTATGTTTATTTATCGTGGTCATCATTCGAATATCTCTGCTTTGAATATCTTCATCTATTCAACTCTCGTTTAATGCGCTCCTCTGAGACCTTGCAACTTAAATCTCTTGTGTACACTTCTTCCTTCTATGATAATTCTTTTACAGTACAAGCTATCCGCCTATGGAATGCTCTTCTCCTCAATACGAGAACTGCCAAATCCCTTCCTATCTTCAAAAAGCTATTGCACAGTCACCATTTGTCCTGATCTCAAAGCTGATGAGTTGCTAACTTATAGATTATTTATGTAGGTATATGTATTCATTTATGTATGTATGTACGTATGTATAAGTATATGTGTTTTATCCAATTATTCGTCACTATGTATGTTTGTACTGTCTATACACCACCGTCCTGTATTGTTCACGTAAATTCCTGCCCATCCAAAGGTTGTCTGGAAGAGATCGCTATAAGCGATAAGACCGCCCATTGTACTCCCGCGTTTAGCTTGTAATTTGCTCTGTTTGAATTTGTAAGCAACATATTATGTGGTGTGCAATAAAGAGTTATCTATCTATCTATTCGAGGACTTTTTTTCCCTCAGCGGTTATCGGTTCTCAGAGCTGAGAATAAAAATTGAGTGCGACCAAGGCATTACAAGTCGCAATTCGAGCAAACATTAGGAGGCAAGACATTAATTTTTCATTATATAAATGTTATGGCCTGTTGTAAATGCTTTTGGTTTTATACACAGCGCCACCTGCGTCCCGTCTAGACGAGTCATAAAGCTGTGTATACCTATTACTGTATAGTTATAATATACATTCCCCACCCGATCAATATTTAGACGACTATTACATAGTTTTATGTGATTACCTGTGTTGTGAGAATTACTATTTATCGTGGAAATCTTTATTATAAAAGGTATTCTAGAAGTTAACTTGTTTATTCGTCGTGGCATTGGTTATTTCGTGGTCACTCTTTGATGTCAGTGAATGAACCAGTTTGGTGAAAGGTTGAGGTTCCTATCTAAATATTATTCCGTGATCCAGTCTACACTAAAATCTATACTTAATATTATAAAAAGTTTTAGTTTGTAAGTTTGTATGGAAGGGGTAATCTCCGAAACTACTCATCTGATTTCAAGAATTTCTTCACCCATGTTTAGAATGGACTTTCATAGGCTGTAAATAATATGGATTTTCGTGGAGACCAATTTTGCAAAATTATGCCGACGAACGGTTGAGCGAATTCTTTTCCTATTAACGATGTCTTAACGGTAAGAGCTACTTGCTACTTTTAATTAGTTACTTTTTATATGGGTGAAGCCGTGGGTAGTAGCTAGTGTAACAATAAAAAGCACTCTGTTTTGAAAGTAAAAATCGTGTATTGAAAGCTAACTGCACATAAAGTACATTCCGTTCTTTTCCACGATGTCGACATTGTGTCGTGGTGTTCCGTACAGCCAGAACTGGTAGAGCAGAGAGCTGATGCCACTGCTGATGAAGCTCAGGCTTATCTTGTCCTGGAAATAAAATTGTATTTAGACGTAACTTATTTTTAATCTGAGAAAGAGGCATTAAAAAAAGTTTGCGATCAATTTGAAAACTTTACATATTTTTTAGTATGAAATTTTATTTAAAATTACACAACGAATCATTACATTGTAAAAAATACTACATAATTGAACAAAAACAAAACAATAATGTATATTATTTTATGTATCAAATTAATTTTAGACAATTTCTATGGAAAAGCTGTTAAAAGGAAAAAGAAAATATTTCAAAATGATCGCAAACTATTTTAGATATTTACCTATCTTTTATCGACTAAAAATGCTTAGGCATAGTTAATTCACTCATCGTGTCGATTCTTTCTTAGTCACCAAAAACCAGTATGTTCTGAGGACTCTGGGCATTGGAGCACGTGTTATTGCAAACATAAATTCACATACCTGAATTCATTAATGCACAAACACACAAAGATGTAATAAAACTTACTTGCAATACTCCGCCGTTGTTAATGTACCCCCTAGACTGGACTCTATCGATGTACAGAACTACCTTGAAGCCAGTAATTATGTAATCCACATTTTCTGTCGATGTTATCCGAGTTGTATTATCTGGCTGAAAATATTACAAAGGAATTATTTTTGCTACAACTGTTACTTTATTCTTTATTGTACACACAGAAAATACAAACAAAAAAACTTACATATAGGACATGTACAGAGGCGAGCTTTACCCTAACAAGAGTTTTCTTCCAAAGTTACTGTTACTGTTCAAACAGCATCGTCCTTTCGACTAACGCGGAGGAAGAAAAGTTCTCGACAAATATCCCAAGATGTATTTAGACAGACATTCCATGATAATAGTTATAGTATTTAAATTACTAATCCGATAATGTATACTGCGGGACAAATTTTTGCATGTTCTGATATTTGTTTCGGGTCTTAATGTTTTGGTAACACAGTTACTACTAGTTTTTTTTAAGTAAAATTCCCAACACACCCAATCTGCAACAATTTATTTAGAATCTGTAAAATTTATTTTATCTTATTATACACGAATTTATTGACTATTGAAATTATTTAAATTAACTAGGATATTATTTTATAACTTTTTATTAAATCAATCAATCGTATTAATTAAGTTTAATAATTGTTAATGTGGTATTCTGTATTAATAAATGATATTCTATTGTATTCTATTCTATTCTGTGTGTGAGTAGGGTATGTTGGGATTTTTACTTTAAAAAAACAGCCTGATTTGGTAAGAGTATAAATCCCACTACTACCTATGCTAGACCTACTCGGCAATATTTTAAGTTTATCCCTTATTTAGCTTTTCTTCTTGTACGCTGTAGCGTACTTCAAGTAGGGAATACATGGATTTAAGACCACAATATATTACACTGAATAGCTACTATGATTTCTCTGTTTTGGGCTTCCTAAATAAATAAATAATAAAGAAGAGTTATAGAGTAGTAGTGTATAAAAAAAACCCAAAACAACAAAACAAAATGACATAACTCAATATACCATATTTTCAACCTGGATATAAAAATTACATAGTGATTTTAATAAAAATAGTAGTTTTCGATGCAAATAGATTTAGAATCATGATCAGGTATTGTATGTTGGAGAATAAAGGCTGGCAACGCAAAAGCGTTGACGAACACGGTAAACTCGGACTTTTATACTTTAGTACATTCAATCTATTCAGCACACTGGCTCTGGACAAGATCCCTTTGCTACCAAAGCTCTTATTCACTGACCTAAAGCAGAATGACAACAAAGCACCAATAAAATAGAAATTGCGAGTAAATTACCATTGTTATGGGGTATGTCAGGGTAAGATTTACATCTTGCAATGGAAAGGTCCATGATTTGGAGCCGTACAGTATCAGCTTCGTTTCTGAAAATATGAAAATCGTTATACAAGTTTGTGAAGGTTACCCGCACTATCACGAACATTCACAATTGGATATTTTTTTATTTTGTTTTGAACAAATAAATAAATACACCTAACACCAGGGACAGAACTGGGTCCAACTCAATTTAAAATGTAATAATACGAAAGCAATATTAATAAAAAAATAACCTTGGAGCACTTTTTTAACCCTTAAGTTTATTTGAACTAAAACGAATTTAATTTAATTTCAGTCAAGCATATTTTTATGCATTACCATATTTACCATTCTTTACTGGTGCCATGCAATAGTAGTTATTCACAGTACTGTATACAGTTGAATTCAAAATGTCCCCAACATCTTGGGATTCATAATCACTCGCGTGTATCTCATTTAGAATATTACTACTCTTCTCCTCCTTACTTGAGAATATCTCTCTAACCCTCTCTTCATCTGAGAATATCTTGTTAACTTCCTTTCCTTTTGAGAATAATTTCTTGATCCGTTTTTTGGCCGCACTTAATGCTTTATTTTTGTTTATTTCTTCATGGTTTTCTGCATCAATATCTTCAGTTGAATATGGTTTACTAACAGTTTTGTCAGTTAATTGAATTGAATATGTTTCATCGTCAACATTCTCATAAGTTGAGTTTATTTCATTGAAAATTTCAGTCACATCTTCAACGTTAACAAATGTTTGATTTCCTTTAACTTTATCACCGGTTGAATTGGTTTCATCGTGAAATCCTGTCACATTCTGATCACTATTCACTATTTCACCACACACTTCTACATTACAGGACAGAGAAACAAGGAGTATTGCGATATAGCAAAGCGCTTTCATAATAACTAAAAATCACTAACTAGTAAATAGGCAAGCTGTAATTTTTATGACATGTAATTAATTTCAGATGATAGCCGATAAGCGTCTGATAAACCATGGATAATTGCCGTGTAAGACAGATAACGTTATATTTCCAAGAAATTTCATAGTAATTATGATAATTCGAATAAGGTACTATCGATTTCATTGTCGCAGTGGATGAGTATCTAGTAATTTGAGACACGAGATGTGCGGGTTTGATTTCCGATGCAGCACAACTTCGAATATCTGCAAATATTTGCTTTTTATGCATTTGTTTTAATCTAAGTTCAAGAAGTTTTGTGTCACTCCCGAAGTAAGACCGGGAGACACACAACATCTTGTCAAAATAAGTTTCATCAATAGACTCATAGATGGTTATCTCTGCAAATTAACGCCAGACTAGAGAAGGCAGGATTTCCTAGGAACCCAAAAAATAGAATCGTTTAAACCCTCCGTAATTTTTTACCTCTTCAGACCAATTTCCTCTCAGAGCTACTGCATTTCTCTTATTTATGACATCTAAAACAAGTATGAAAAGAAATAAATTAGAATTATTTCGATGGATCATCTCTCCCTTATGACAAAAACCCGGATACCCTAACTTTAACGCCGGAAAATTATCTCAAATGCCTTATCATCTCAAAACCGCTATAAGAACTAAATTCACTTACCCAAACTCCATTGAGTTGAATAATTTAACAAAAACTCGAAACCGGTTGGGACATAAAGGGCTCTTTTCGGCCCTCATTAAGGGCTACTTAAACATTATTATAGGCCATTATATTCACGCCTATGAGATATGGATGCAGGGAAAGGTTGCTGGAGTTGGTTTTGCTGTGACACGTATCACAATAGTGTGTCATTTACGAAAATATATTATGGAAATAGTTATAAAGGGTTCTCCTTAAAGTTACATGAACATATTCCATGCCTTACGAATAAGAAATGGCTGGAATCAATTTTTACTTATTCCCAAGAAAAGGGGTTTACTCAAACTCAATTTATACGGTGGAGCTGTTAGCAATTTTTCAGACGGTTACAACAGCTCTATACAAAAGAACCATTTAAGACTGATTTCTACGTTCGTCCTCAAAACCTTACTCTACAATTTATCCAAATGGAAGTACGTATTGATTTATTGGTTTTTTTTTCATGTCTCAACGCAACGGAATTTTATTTGATACTAGCTGCGCCACGCGGTTTCTCTCGCGTAAGTTTCGATTTTATACTCGTGATAACTTCGAAATTGGATGTCCGATTCGAATGAATTAAAAAGTATTTGACTGCAACATAAATACCCTTTTTGATAAAACTATTTATTTGAATAAGAGTTCAAACTACGATACGAATGTAACCAACTTTTGTTTCAACCAGCGATCTAATTAAATTTTAGAACACAAAAGTTGCTATTGTGACTTAACTATGATAGTTAGATATATCTCCTCTAGGACTTTTTTGTAGGTAATAATAAGTACTTTAATTATGTAGTACATCATTTTTATGTATCATCAGTAGTTTTCTCAGAGCACGCCAAATAATGAATTTTATATGCAAAATTTTGCTACTTTGGGTTACATTTTCGCTATTTCCATAAGGATCTCTATTTTTTTTTTAATTATAGCCTCTGTTACTTCCTGATAATTTAGCTTTTTATTAGTGAAAAAATGGTTAAAATCGGTTTAGTAGTTTCGGAGCCTATTAGGTACAAACAAATAAAAAAATATTTCCTCTTTATAATATTGTTGTATAGATAATTTATTCACTATACGAAAATACGTGTTTTGTTGCGCGTCATCTGACAACGTAGCGCTGCTGTGTAACGCTGCCAAACAAGTTGAACGTCAATTGTTGCGCCTTAAATGTTGCCTAGTAAACACATAGCTTAAATAGTTTACCTACTTGCACATTGCAATGCTGAATTTACCAGGCACTTGATATTTTATGTGCGCATTAACATGTGCTCAAAACGGTTGCAATAGTTTTAAATGATGTGGGAGGAAAAATATAAACTGCCTATTTAGGTAGGTATCTACTAGTTGAGATATAGTTTAGTGTATTTTTTTTGATAAGAATATTAGATTATTACCTACTAAGGCTTAAAAAAAAAAAGATCGAAAAATAAATAGTTTATAACGGTATGTTAATATGTAATCTTTATCAAACAGGGATCAACCTATTTTCATGACTGTAAATAAAACACACGAACACACTTATCACGTTTTAATCATCGTTTGCATCAATACATTTGCCATGCTTATTCCAAGAATTACAGTTCAAAGTAGGTCACGCACGTTCATAAGCATATCACATCAAGGGAATTTAAAACGTAGTTTACGCGTAGATTTCGATCAACATTTTGTAACCAGAACCCCTTGCGCTTTTCAGCTTAATATTCACAAAGTTGAACCCTATTCCTCCTCTTGTAATTGATGGCTGTGCCTCCCCATTTTCTAAATCCTTTATCGCTATCCCCTTGATCTTCTGGTCTCCTTGTGGATACTCGAAGAAGACCTCTTCTTCCCTCTTCACAAACGGTATTGAGCTTGATTCTACATTCTTCTCAAAGACTTTTCTCACTTGTCCGTTGTAATCTTGGATTTGGCCGATTATCACTGTTTTTGAATGAACTAGGTATAATGAAGCACATAGTAGTGATAATAATTTAAACATGATGCCGCCCGTTCGTCGGAGTGTTTGCGTTATAGTGCTAAGGTCTTGAGAAGCTGAGAGAGGTCGGGTTACCGGTTAGGATTGGTTTACATGAAGCAAGTTTTTTTCCTTATGAGTCTAGGGGGTATTCAGATAACAGTTTTTAAAATTCTGGGACTCTGTTTTTGTGTCGATTTGACACCGCGACGCATGCTTTGTCCTATTTAAATAGTTTTAAAATGCATACAAAAAATAAATAAAATTAGTTAGAAAAAAAATCGTGCAACCGTTTTGGTTTTTGCCAAATGCTACTCGCTAGAATTTGTTTCATACTTCTAGGACACAAGATAGAAAAGTTAGAGGGGGAGAAACTAGATAAACTTTAGCTACGCTTCATAAAGCTTATATTTTCTGGATGTTTAAATTAATAGATGCGACCACATACATTTGATTTTCAAATACCCATACTTTCGTTAGACGAGCATTATGTAACTCAAAATTTTACAAATAAAAATATAAATAAAGAACACCCAAAAGTTGCATACTTACAAAGTCCTGACCCCACACTAGGATCCCGTGGGAATCAGGAAATATGAATACCATGATCATCTAGACCTGGAACAAATACCTGGAGAATATGTAAACATTTGTCCCGCAACGGGAATCGAACCAGCACATCCGACATCTCAGCCAGCTACTCGACCGCCGCGTTATTCGAGGTCGAAGTCGGTATGTAAGTATTTCTTGTGTATTTTCCTGCGACATGTAAACTCGCTCTTATAAATATTACACATTCATATCAAGTGTATCAACAAGGCTGACCAGAGGTCAGCTTACATCAATCACTTAGTTAAACTAAGCTATAATGTACTCTACCCTCTTGTCACAAGAGCTTTTCGTCTCCCGTAGTAATTTAGCAAAGGCTATCCTCCATACAATAATGTACTCTAATACCTTGTTATAGATACCTTTCCTGGTAGTAATTATCAGAATGCAGTGTTCAATATTTAGTTTCAATCATATTAGTAGATATGATTGAAACTAAATATTTTGGCTCTACCAAAGTACTGACTACCGTTAGCATCTACCAATCTACCATATACCAATAGGTACTATGACAACAAGTTATTGGTGGCTTTCTAGAGGTAATTGAATGTATTTCAATTTCCGTTTAGTATCTTTTCTCCCCTAGATCTCTACAAGAGAAGGTAATTTATACTAAAAACGGGATATTAACCATGATTTGTTAGTTTTAATGTTTCCGGATATTTCCACACAGTTGTTTATAGGTAACCTTATAAGTTATACATAGAGAACTTAGCAATAGAACATGAAATAAAAAATCAAAACTGTACGAAAACTATAATATTCATCACTATTTTTTCAATACTTCCTACTAAACTGCACATCGTCGCTATACTGCTGATATCCTCCTTTGGACAAATACCTGCCGTTACCATTCGGGTCGTTTCCATACACCTCGATCTCAAACTTGTACCCTCTCAGTATAGTTGGACTCTTCAACCCGATCGTCACGCTTTTCATCCCAACTCCCCCGCTCTCTATAAACGCCTCTCCATCTTTATCATCTCGAAGGTCCGTCACGTAAACAGCGCTGATTATTTCGTTCTGTGGAGCTTGGATGATGACGTCATCTGTCCTTTTCCATAGCGCCGGATCGGCTTCCTTTATTTCACTGAAGATCTTTCTGGATTGTGCGGACGCGAAACCGATTCTTATATCGTTGGCTTTGGCGATCGCTATCAGGAGCGAGAGATATAGAATTGTTTTCGTCATTTTCTGTGGATAGACGTGTGTTAAATGATGGTTGTGGGAAAACGTTGGCTTATAAATAACGTTAGTGTTATTAGATCATCGCTTCTGAGTTCATTTAGCGTATAGTTGCTAATTAATGGACTGAAAAAGGTACATTAATGGACTGAAGAGTTTGAGGAAGACACGTCAGTGTCGGTAACTTTATCTTTCGTGATACTTACCTATATTTTATTGGCTTATGAATGTTTGTATATACGTCCCTTGAAAATTTGACCCTTGACAAGACCTGTATTATTATATGTGTGACAAAATGGTCCTGTCGTATTGTATGGATCTGAGTGTTGGGTAACCAATAGGACGGATGGGGAAAAGGCTGAAGGAATGAGTATACAAGCGTAAGTCTGAAAGTATCGACTATGTCGGGAAATTGAGAGCATGTCATCGAGGAAAAATCTCGTATTACGAGAAATTATACATAAATGTGGAAGGATTTAAGTGAGGTAGACCAGACTTCATACATGATGGATGGATTGTATAAAGCATAACATGCTGGGTAATAAAGAAGTGAGTAGATAGAAAGATAGATAGAAAATACTTTATTGTACACCAAATAACATATCAGCTTAGTTAAGTACTATCAACTTTAACAATGTTGTACAATTGGCGGTCTTATCGCTAAATAGCGATAAGACCGCCCATTGTCCATCTCTACCAGAGAGGAGAGGAGAGGAGTACTGAGATGACAGCTGATATAGGGGTATGTAAAACGAAAATGTGTGTGGGGCCAAGCTAAGATGATGATACTCGTATATCTGTCTGCTTGTTGTTTTACGAGCAAATTATTACTACTTTTATTACTTTACATTTGTACTTATTTGACGGACATGACGAAATTATAATGATTAAGATTTTGTAATTCAGCTTCAAAAGGTAAAAGGAAAAATTAGACAAAGGTAGTAAAATTGGGAGCATAAGTTCTTTTTTTATATTTATAGTTGGCATGCGCCCGAAAAGTTGATAAGCGTCACATAAAACATCTTTGATTCGTATTTCTTAAATAAACCATAATGACATTTGGTTAAATGTTTGCATGTTCTGAAAAAAGTCTTTATCCAGTTCCAGGGATAGTGGTACCATGTTACTCATAGTTCCTGATACCCACAATAGCCTAGCTTGGAGTCAGGACTAAGTATTTGACTGTCGAGTTTTTATTTATTAATTGTATGTGAGCTACTATTTTTGGTGTACAAAAGTAAAACCACGCGGAAAACATAGCGCAAAGTAAATATTATGATTGATACATCGTAAGACTGACGTATAGGTTATTGTATCTTGATTTAGATGCCCATTCAGAGAAACTGTAGGTACCTACATATATAAGTACACGTACTTAGCACTTCCATGTAAATGAAATCTTTATTCCGTAACACCATAACTTTTCCAGACATTTCTGCCTCCGATATCAAAGAAAACAGTCGTATTTTTGGCCAATATGTCGCCTACTACAGTTTTATTGTCTCTTTTCCTAATTTTCGTCCAAAACACGCAATGCAACGACTTGTTTTTAGGGTACCCTGATGTGTCATCGAAATTGATATACAGTAAAGTTCATCAAGAGAACCCGGCTATTTGGGTGAGATCGGAAACTTTCACAGTCAACTGTTCGAGGAATGAGGTCATCAATGCCATAAAGATCCTGGACCTACGACATGACAAGTGGGGAGACGCTTATGTCAAATCTGGAGGAATTGGGGAGAAATATGTGACTATAGAGTTAGACAGCCCGACTGTGTTCCGAGGATACAACTTTTGGGTTGAAGTGTACGCGATTGAAACGAGCAATTTTTTGTATAAACATGGAAAAAAGTGACTATCCTGTGACAGTGTGTTGTTGATTAGTTTATTAAAGTTATTTTTAGTTTAGCGTTTGTTTTATTTTATCACATAGATTGACTCTTTAATAAATAAACTTGTAAGGTTCTTTCTTCCAAGACATATTAGACTCTTATAGGTCCTTAGATAACAAGAACCATCTATAAATAGTAAATCGAAGAAATTAGTGGTTTAATCATTGTGATTGATCTCTTGCAGTCATTTTAAGAGATAAATAATCTTTAACTTAGAATAATACAAATACCTGGGTAAACGGTCATGCCATATAGGCCGTTGCAAACGATCTATAGATAGCTCTATTTTTACTGATTCAGATCACTGCCACTAGGAAGCGTCCCAAAAATGCTGGTACATTGCCACGCTGACTGGCAATATAATAGGTACCTACCAAACAAACTGGCATTTTGATAAAGATATAAAAATGCGCACTTTGTTTGATTAGATCATTGGAACTAGGTACATAAAGAAAATGAGATCATCTTTTACGAAGTAGGTCAGTACCTACATAAGATCATGTAATAGACGATTTTCTCGCACATTTTCCATTAAAAATATTGCTGGATGATAGTAATTGTCAATCTCTACAAGTACTGGGGTATACGTAGGTATAAGAATAAACTTGTCTAATCCTACTTCTATTAAAAACGTGAAAGTTTGTGTGTATGGATGTTTGTTACTCTTTCACGCAAAAACTACTGAACGTATTTTGATGAAACTTAACAGTAATATAGCTTATACATTACTTTTGAGTACTTAAACAACTTTTTACTTTTTAACTTTTCCGGGTAGGTACTACGCGGGCGAAGTCGTGGGTAGAAGCTAGTAATACATATGGCTGTTATTTAAGAATACACATATATAATATTTTCTCTTAAGTAAGTATACTATGGCTTCATCTTCTCAAAATCCTACTAATATTATAAACGCGAAAGTTTGTGAGGATGGATGTTTGTTAATCTTTCACGCAAAAACTACTGAACGGATTTTGAACTTTTTATCCGGATACCACGCGGGCGAAGCCCTGGGCTGAAGCAAGTAAAATATAAATTTAAGGAAAAAAATCAAGAAGTAAATGAAAAAATACAAATCAAAACGATGGACGTCCTTTGTTACATACTGAGTAAGTAGATCTTTTAGGATAACGAGAAGGGGGTAGTCAGAAGTACGTTTAAACATTACATTTGGAACATGCCCGCCATTGCTTTTTTTGCAAAACAGTGCCGTGACAGGTTGCAGGCCCATTTTTGGTTCCAAGGTCGGTTTTCTCACGGTTTTTTACTTCGCCATTTTGAGCTAGTGTTAATGCGCACATTTTTCGAGTGGAAAATTCCATTGGTGCGTGTTTGAACCCATGACCTCCGGATCGCGGTACCACCAAGTCCACCAACTAAGTCAACAATGCTCTTTAGCTCAAAGAAATTTCTTTTTTTGAGAAGAATCCCACGATACATGGTATCCTATTTGGAGTCATGAGCATGTATATGGCTGTTGGATGTTTATTTATTGATTATTTATTTAATGGAATGTGATGAGAGCGAACGAAATAAAATAAATATTCCAGTATCATGCAAGTGGAAATCAAAGGTCTACCCCTTTGGGAAATAGATGGGAGTATATATATACGTAGGTATGATCTCTTTAGTACTGATAGCTTACTTCATAATTATGTTGCTAGTGTTAAGTTATGTATAAAAAACACGTTTATTGAGAATAAAAACTTTGCTAATGTAAACGTAGAAAAGTAGAATAAGTCATTTTTTGGTAAAAAAATATAAACCGCCGCGCCGGCGTGATTTATTTTGGTAGTTTGTTATAAATTTTAATTGACATTATGTATGGGTCATCGCTGTGCAGTATTAGGTGTGATAAAATTTCGTTACATGAACAAACATGTTTGAATATATAAAAAACTATAGTCATTTACCAAATATTATTTATTTTTCATATCTCTATAGAAACTCTTAGTTCCCGGTTTCAACTCAGTTTGCCGGGTTTTACGGAGCACCCCAGCTAAATGATCTCACTCCTCACTCACCCATTAATTATTTCATGGTTACAACATGGGTTTACTCACTCACCCATTAATTATTTCATGGTTACAACATGGGTTTACTCACTCACCCATTAATTATTTCATGGTTACAACATGGGTTTACTCACTCACCCATTAATTATTTCATGGTTACAGCAATATGGGTTTACTGGAATTCGAGAAATGGTCCAACCAGCCCGACCTCTTCTCGGAATCTTCCCGTCTCTGCTCCTCACTCAGTCTCACTCCTGGCCAGAGACGCGTCTGCAGGCGGCATAAGGAACACATGCCAGCAATCAGTGATGGGGTGAGAAGAGGGATCGAGGAATGCCAGTTTCAGTTCAGTACACGGCGATGGAATTGCACTGTCACTAAGGATGGAACCGTGTTTGGACCATTGACTTTGATAGGTAAGATAGATAACTCTTAATTGCATAAAACAAATAAAAAACACTAATTATAATCTTATAAACTAGGTTGTGGTGATACATTGGGCCATGTCTTTACTGCTATCTCTTTTATCGTGAATTTTAATCTCTTATCTCTAGTTTCTTGTCTAAATTTTTATATAATTTTTTGTGTATTTTATCTCGTGTTATTATTATCTGTGTTTGGACCGTCTCGGCTTTAAAAGTCTTGTCTGCTTAAAAAATCTTTTAAAGTGAATTCTGATCTCTTGTTTTTTGTCTCTGTAATATTTTTTTGTATTATTTCTATATTTTATCTCGCGTCAATTAATATCTGTTATCTTGTCTATCTTAATTGCCTTCTAACCCCTTTTAACAATCTCCCAATATTATACATGAAATAGACTTATTCAGAGTCTCTCAGAATATTGTATACTCTCCCGAAACCATACAACCATGACTGAGAATAACATTTTTTTTTTTTTAATGTTAGGCGATTTTGCTGACGTGTCTTAACTAATTTAAATTTAAGATTTTAACAGAATAACTTTTTTATTCCAAAAAACTATCGTGAACTTGACTATTCATATTGTAAAAACGGGAATTTTCTCGTACTGCACTATCGGTGAAGGAAAACTTGGGCAGAAACACTCCTTTTTTGTGTTAGTTTACTTATTTTCGGACACCCTGGATAGCCTTTTTATACCTCTTTTATCTGTTATCTCTTTTTCCCATCTTTCATAATTTTAATTTCATATTTCACCACTAAGTATGTTAATATCTTATGAGACCGATCCTTACATATATGACATTTCTATTAAAGCACTGTAAAAGTAATATTGCCGACATGACAATAATTCTGCAGTATTATTCCAAGGACGAAACAATGCGATAGCGAAATAAAATAAAGATGTTTTCGCGAATGATCTGACACAGCTCTATAAAAATATCGTAAAACGTTTTGAGGGATATTACTAAAAGGAAGGATAAAAGACAATTTTTGCGAAATCGCAATGATATTCTTTCTTCTAAGTAGATAGAGGTACGGAATTTACGTAACTGTTTCCATATCACCTTGTTTTTTTATCAAAGGCTGTGCCGTTTTGATACTTGAGGCAATAGATAAAGGAAAATAAATCGCCAATTTATACCAGGAAGGAATACTAAATTGGTACAATGTTTTTTTTTATTTGTTTTTGTTTATTTACTGTCTCACCATCATCATGTTCTTGCATAATTTGTTTGTTGTTTTTGTCGTGCTGAATAAAGGTTCAGTCAAACTAACGCGTTGGTGGGGTCGGTGGCGGTGGCGATTAATTAATTCACGCGAACTTTGACAGCCACTTGATAATGATTCCGTCACCGGCGCGGGGGTCAGTTAGATCGGACCCTATGTTTTTCATTTCATTTCATTTCAAAACTAAAACAGTATGAGACGGAATTAAAATATTTCTCTAAAATTGATAAAGGAAATAAATCGCCATGTACCAGGAACACATGATGTGAGCACAGAAAATTCATCGCCTTCCAGCTTTTATCCAGAATACCTAAAAGAATACTAGAAAACCTGCCGCTATAAATCAGTAGTTGCTGTCTGCGGCTGACAGTTACATGGATTTAGTGCTAGGATCTCACCACTTTAGCTTTGTATTGAAATAGATGGAGATGTTTTCCTTAGTTTGTTATACAGAATGTCCCACATTATTTCAACACGAAAGGGCTGATTCTGCCAATGAAAGTGAACGAGTTTTCCAGATGTTGTATTCAGATAAAAACTTATAATTAGTTATTAAGGTCTGATTGATTATAAAAAATACTGCTTCGTTCTTGATACGTCTGCAAGTTTCGACTATCATCGGAAATACGAACGACCAATAGTGATATTTATCTAGAGCTGTTACAAGAATTATGTATATATTTGTTTTGATAGCTTTACCGTGAAATTATTATAATAGTTTGGAAAATAAAAAAAAATATTTATATTATTTTAAAATTATTAAAGTTGAGTTATTTAATGACACCAAAAAACTAAAATATAAAAAAATCATAACGTGACTTATAATCACGTAATTATTCACTGGAAATTGACGTCTCCCCTCAAAAATGCAATGACGATATATCTGGGATCACCTTTATCCACCAACTTCCCACAAGCTTGAGATATCATCGGTCGCGCGATGGCCTTCCTACACTGCATTGTACGTTTCCGAATTTCCGTCTAACATTTATTATTTTATGGTCCACAGCCTCGAGAGAAACCGCCTTCACTTACGCGATTACCTCAGCAGGGGTGTCGCTTGCCATTTCCCGCGCCTGTCGCGATGGTCGCCTTTCAAGTTGTAGCTGCAGCCGGGCGTCCAGGCCCAGGCACCTGCATTCCGAGTGGGTTTGGGGAGGGTGCGGTGACAACCTTGAGTATGGATACAAGTGAGCTCCTAGTCAATTATGGTGTCCTAGTAGTAGAAGGCCTGTCTGTACAATTTCATCGCCCGTCCTGCCGATCTGACTGAGGATGTACGAGTACATTTACATATGAAAACGATATTATGCTATTTCTAGAGAACATTATGATTTTTTTCAGTTACTTGGGAAAATTTCTATATTCATATCAACGCAAAAATCTGACAGAAGCAAAGGACCCAAATAAGATGTCTAAAATTATTACATCCGCATACACTCATTCACCATTTTTCTATTGTAAGTAAAGTGGAAGGGGAAAGTTGCCTAGCAACCTCATCATGAATGAGTGTGCAATGCATTAAGCTCCTATCTAACTATGATATCCTGGTAGGAACACGTCGTGTCTATGACGTAACATCCACGTGGTATTCATTCACGATGTGAACTAACGTGATTCACGTGATTATTATGTGATTTCACGTTTATACATTTTTAATGAATTTTTTAGGTTAATAAATATTTTGAAACATTTTAGTGACTTATGAATATGAATCACTAGCAGAGCTTAAGCCGTGTGCAGAGGCCTAATACGGCTTCGCTCGCGTGGAAATCAGATAAAAAGTAGCTTATGTGTTATTTTAAGTCACGAAATGTTCCAAATTTCATCGGAATCGTTTCAGCCGTTACGCAGAAGTTAAGCAGAATATTAGTAGGTTAAGTAGGCAGAATTGGATAGTAGCCACCGACAACTATGTTAGTCCATTTTAAAAAAGATAAACAAAGTTGAGACCTTAATTAAGGTCCTTGTGATAAAATACCTCTCTGAATTTATATCAGCCGGGTACTCCAAACTATAGTCCACTACTTATTTTACTAGATAGTCTAGAAAATCCTAGGGTCATGTAAACTCTGCTTACTCCTGTTGTCCCAGGAAGAAATTATTATTTTATTTTACAGTCCTGAATCCGTCCCAATATCTGCATCGGTACTCTGGCAACGAATAGACCGCTTCATAGTTCATGGATGCCTAGTACTTTTCCCCCACTTTATCGAAATTTCCCCGCAAAAAAAGGCTGAAAGAAAAAAAGATCAGCTTTTTTTTGTTTTTTCAATGACAGGTTATTGACAGGTTATACAACGGCCATAAGAAAAATAACAGTTGATTGATTAACTTAACACTGCTTTGTCTCTTTTTAAGTGATAATTCGATAGTTGAAAATAAAAGACCGCTAGCTAAACCAATCTATAAAATTATTTTTAAGTTAGAGACAGTAAGATGTTTATAAAATAAAAGAGAGGTAAGACACTTTTTCAAATACATTATTTTTTTAAACCTTGAATAAACCAATAAAAAAATGCACTTAGTCAAATTTCACTGAAAGTTCAGGTAGAATCACCTGCCTTGCCTCGTACCTGTGTACTAGGAATACAGAATTGAAGTGAAGTTATTTTACCTGTTTAAGAACCGTAAAACGCACCATTCATCCCTGACAATATACCATACCCAGGCACTTATCACTGTTTGTGAATTTTCCCCTAATTTTCCATTTCAACAAACAGAAAACATTAATAATACTATCACTATCTCCTTTGCTCGTATGTTCAAAACGAATGGAGTTGGTGAAACGAAAGCTGTATAAACGTTTCGCTTTACAATATCATGTATCTTTCAGGTTTAAATTTTTCCTGTAGTTTATCCCTGTATTCAGTGGTTTCCTTCCTTTTCCCTCGTTAGGTTAAAAGTGAGACGGCAGTATACAAATATTTTTTATGTATGGAAACACAGATGAAAGTATATCTGCGTGAATTTGCGTGTGAATAGAGTGTAGTTTCCTCTGGGTGTGAATAGAGAGGGAAATGTTTCCCTCCCATTCACTGCGCTATTTTTTTATAAACATTTGCAGAGGAAAGAGAAAAGATATACTTTACTTTTGTTTCTTTTAGCCATTCATAGCGTTGTGTGCATGTGTTTGTGAAATTCAACCTGCAGCTTTGTGCTTGTGTGTAACGTTGAATTCGACAGAGTGCTTACGATGTTGAGTTCTCACCTGAATTTCAGTTAACGTGAAAAATTTAAATGTCCTTCCGGCATTTCCTTATCTCCTAGTACTCAGGTGAGATGTAAGACAGGTGAAAAATCCACCTGTACTCTTCAGAAGGGAAAAACACCGATGCCAAATGGTAGAGTTGATGTTAGAAATGTTTCTAAACATTTGTTTAGAAATTCGTCTCCGATTCTACCTACTTTGTTCTAGTTTTTAAAGTTATAGTTTTCGTCAATTTTCAAAATTATATTGACTTCATCGATACCGTTAAACAAATATTTATATAATATATAATAAGTAATGGAAGTCGCTTTTTGTTTCAATAATAATTTAATTAATATATATTTATGTTTAATTTTTTTATAAGTGAGCAACATCAAAATTGTATTCCTAAATAATCCGAATATTGAACAACCTACCTACTTATATACAATTTAATAATAAATATTCGTCCTAAACTAATTGCAAAAAGGTTCGCTACTTCAAGGAGAGCTTATACGAGCTTACTTAGCACCTGTCAGTTGGTCCTCACGGTTGTCAAACCATGCCTTACGACAGGTCTTTACCAGGCGAACAGAAGTTAACAAGAACCTTACAGACTAGACGGCTGGTAGAGAAAGCCGTAATAGCTGTTTCAGTCTACGTGGGTGGGTTGGCCTTAGTGGGTGGGTGGCTCGGTTCGTAGAACATTGCTACCAGTTTTACGAGAATGTTTATCTGCATATCTGTTTGTCCAACGATAACTGCAGAATCGTTTATTCAATCTTGATAAAACTCGGTAAGTAGGTTTCAATAGACGGATAAAAGCGATAACGGTTACTTTTTGTGGACACCGGTCATACCACCCTGCTTCAGTCACAAAGTTCAACCAATATGCCTCCATTCTACGCCCGTAGCTCGTCACATAGAGCACACCTCCTGTCAACTTATGCCACCCTAGCCAGTTTTCACGTACTGAAAGGGTTAGAGAACCGGCTGAAAATGAAAGGATTATTTGAATAGCGGTCGAATAACTCCCGATTTTTTCTATTATTAAATACTAGGTTCTGCCCACGGCTTCGTCCGCTTGTTACCCGGATAAAAAGTAGCCTATGTGTTATATGTATACATCAGTATATATATATATATATATACTATATATATACTATATATATATATATATATATTATATATAAGCTTATACTACTGTGAAGTTTCATAAAATCCGTTCTGTAGTTTTTGCGTGAAAGAGTAACAAACATCCACCCTCACAAACTTTCGCGTTTATAACATTAGTAGGATTTCTTCGTGGGTACGAGTACTATGTGAAAGTCAAATCAATTGAAATCACAAGGATCATATACATAGATCATGCTACCACAACACCCAGACCCGGGACAAATATCTGCAGAACATGCAGTCATTAGTCCCGTATTGGGAATCAAACCCGTACCTCTTAGCCGACTTCACGCTCGTTGGGCCACTGCGAGATCATTTTTATAGATTTTTACGAAAAAATCTATAAAAATGCTTGCTGAAATGCTTCTAGATCCTTTTTTTTAATCCTTTGTTTTAAAAATGGGAAAATTCCTGAAAATGTTTGAAACGTCCCAACCCGGAAGAATCTGCTAGGAACAGTACCAAGAGAACATCAAACGAAGGAGTACAAAGCAACTTTAAATTGTGAAAATCTCGTAAGGGCGGGGGCGTGCTTAGAATGAATGTTCTATGGTGAAAACGGTTTTCCCACGAACATAATTTTTCACAAAAACATGGAATTTTCTGCATATTTCGAGGCAAAGATACCAGGGTCACAAAGTATAAAGGAGAATATCTGTGTAAGCTAAGACTGTTCACGAACAGTCGAACAGGGGTGTCCCCTTGTTGCTTGCGTAACACTTTCGCGTCGCTTGCACTAGGAGCATAGATCATTCGAGGAGGTAGCACACTGTAAGGTGAATTTTTTATAAATTTTAATTGAATTTTACTCTGAAAGTAGGTTATAGTTAACTCGAAAACTGCTCCGTAAATAAGTAAATTAAAAAACAAACTAGGCTTATTACTGTTATAACATTCATAATATAGGTATGCTATAATGAAATTCAATACCTTATTTCTATAAAAAACATAACCAACCAGCAAACAAACCAGATGCTGGACTATGTGTCCAATTTGTGGTTTGTTTGCTGGATTCTTAATCTTAAACCTTCAATAAAACATGAATCATTACATAGTACATAGTATTTTGTATCTCTATCGTTTGAAGAAATCACATCAACTAGATTCATCCAAATTACATCTGTATACGAATAACGTTTCTTTTCTCTTTGCTAAGCTTTTCTGACAAAATGTTGCAGTTTTTCTTGGAAAAATAGAAAAACTGCATCATTTTACGACTGTAATTGAAACCGGTAAATCGGTCAAGGTAAGCTTGAATTTTCAACCTGCGGCGAAAAAAAGTCAAAGCTCACGCACATCATGCTCAGATTCGTGATTCCACGTTTAAAGAACAGCGGCGCGAAGAACATAATCCTTAAGATTATGGAAATAATAAAAATGATGTTTGCCTCTCGAAAGATTTATAAAAATGTGAACCTTAGCTACCAGGAAACTATAACCCAAGTGCAGGTCGGAAAATAGCTATGAACGAACTTGTGACGGAAAATGAGACCCCAACAAAGGGCGGAGCTTAAATTTTCACACAAATAGGAGGAGCTTTTTAAGCTTTTTACGAAGGGACTTTAAAAAAGCTTTTCCGACATGTCTCTTTGAATTTTCTCTACTAGGAGTTCATGATGGTAAGCGGTTAAATAATTCTTGGAATGTACGGAAAATTTCCAGGGAAAATACGATTCTTTTCGTACTCAGCTCTTTGAATTTTCCCTACCAGGAGAATATGGTTCCAAGAACATCAAAAAATCCAAGAATGTTAGAGAAAGGAAATATTTCCCAATAGAAAACGCGTTCCATCTGTGCTTAGGGGAGGTTTTCCCGCATCTGAGCATTTGTGGCACCAGGATAACATAGAGCAAAGAGGCAGAAATTAATTCTAAATATTCCCGGTATGATGCTTTTCTTGAGGATTAAACCACTGATGAGTAATACGAGTAGTTATCTAACAAAATTAAAGTTAAACCTCTCATTTTAATACCTCATTGTTGTACAGATCTGTATTATATTTGAATTTCGATCCTGGATTAAGATTTGTGATGTTGAAAGTATTTGTAAATATTAGTAACGAAAATAAACGCAAGAAGTGTCGCAGCTTTTTTTTTTTGGAATTTTATGGATTATATTATTGGATGAAAATATTTTTTCAAGAATAAGATGTTTTATACAATTGGCGTGCTAGACATAAAACAATAAAATGTTATTTATTTTGTGTAGATCCGCTTTAGTACAAAATATCTTCTGGTTACTCATTAAAACAAACAGATAAAACCGGATCTGACGCCGGATAACTCGGGATAACCTGGTTTAAGGGTGGTTTTTGCAGAGTTAAGCTACCAGGCGAGCATAGGCTGTAAGCAGTGGTTAATCCGTCTTACCCAGCTTTTCTCGCCGGTACCGTACCCCTTGATAATACATATTATAGAAGTGGATATAAAAGAAGTGAAATATATATTACATTTTTCGAAGCAAAATACTTGTTTTGCACTAGTATTTTACAAACTTTCGCGATTAGATAACATAATTATAAGTTTTACGGGTTTTTATCGCGTTTACCTTTTATATTTTTTTGCAATAGTCTAAAGCCGTCTTAATTATGGTAATAGGAAAATCTAAACTATTTTTATGTTATTATGAGACAAATAGACATACGGCCCACCTGATGGGAAACGGTTTCCGTCGCCCATTGATATCTGCAACACCCGAAGCATTACTGATGCATTGCCTGTTCTGAAGAACTCTTTTTAATTATTTTTTTTAAAGCCCGTCCCGTTACAGTTCAGCGGAAACACCTCAGAAGGCAGCTCATCCCACAGTTTACATGTACGGGGAAGAAAGGATCTAGTGAAGCGGGTAGTACGAGAGAGCCACATATCAATCATTTGTGGATGACCATTGTTTCGGTTTCGCGATCTTTAAAAATCACGTTAGAAGTGAGGAATTAGTCTGAAAGTTTAAAACAAAAAGCTCAAATACCAGGAGTAAAGCAAACGGTCGATCAGCTCCATTAGATTTTGTTTTACTAAATGCCATCCTAAACTATTGCTGAATAAAGTCTAATTTCTAATGCTATGTGATTAAAACAACCCCTCGTAGGAGCTTCGTAGCAACCGGCGCGGCGTAGCATTAGTCTGTAGCGTAGCGAGAAAATATCGCTATCCTTGTCTGTGAAAGCTCTCATTCATCGGAAAATTTCAGCTACAGTTTTTTACGCAAAAAGTTACAATCGTAGACGTCACCTGCTTTCTGCTTGCTAAGGATATAAAAAAATGCTAGGCAAGAAAATGCTAGCAACACGAGGAACCGAATTCACACAAAACAATTTTTGTACCAGGTTTACAGAAAGCTTCGTAGATGTCAGAGAAAGGGAGCGTAAAGTGAAGAGAGGCAGTCGCGAACAAGGCCGCCAACTGATGAACCGACATAACAACGAAGCTGGGAGACGGGTAAGCAATTCTCTACACATACCTATTCTTATCATAGAATTTACATACAATGCTCCATTATTATCATCAGACGAAAGACGACCACAGAAAAAGAAGGTCGCGACGAACGCTTTCGAATCTTTTCACTATTTCATAAGTCCATCAAAGTCAATAGGTCATTGAAAATATACAAGGAACATGAAACTTTTTGGGGTTCTACGCCGGGTCTCTCGGTCTTTGCGAAAAGTTTTATTACATTTCATACAGTAAATCATTTTTTCCCAGGCCGTGATCACCAAGTCGAAAGTGACTTGCAAATGTCATGGTGTCTCTGGGTCTTGCAGCCTTATAACTTGCTGGCAGCAGCTGGCATCCTTCAGGGAAGTCGGTGAGTTTCATCATCAAGTTACCCACTCCTGAAACTAAGGTATATTCTAACAGTTATCAAACACCGTTTTCAGAAAGGTTGTCTCATGTCAAGTGATGTGTTTTATTTTATTACGTCCACCAACCACGTTTGCTATGAACAGATTAGTTTGGTTAGCCTTTCAGAAGTATTTGTATTTATAAGTAAAGCAGTGCGACCACCCCCGTACTTTTCAAGAATTCTCAGCATTCTTCGTAGCCTCCTTTACTTTATATCACCCTGGTATTGCGAATACCCCGTTAAGGGACAACCTTCCTAAACGCGGAAATTACGCATTTTATTGCTATTTTATTGATTATAGCTTCTGCCCACGGCTTCGCCCGCGTGGTACCCGGTATAATAAGTAGCCTATGTGTTATTCTGATGTATACATAAGCTATATTACTGTAAAGTTTCATCAAAATCCGTTCTGTAGTTTTTGCGTGAAAGAGGAACAAACATCCTCACAAACTTTCACGTTTATAATATTAGTAAGATAAGATTTTTATCATGGGGAGTATCACATAGTATTAGACTTCCGGTTAGTGGAAGTGAGTTCGAATCCCGGTTCGTGATCTAGATTTTTCTGCTCGAAAAATCAGTGAAATCTAAAACCGGCACGCACAGAGCCAAAAATTCAAAGGTACGTATCTAGGCACGTGTTTAATAGATTATTTAAAAAAAATGGTACATACAGTCCAAATGTTAACCCACAAATTATCTTGGGCTCCATAATATGCGTCGCCTGAGACGCAGAAGGTTGCGGGTTCGATTACCGCCGCGGGACAAATGTTAGTATGATCAACAAATATTTGCCTCGGGTTTGGGTGTTTTCTATGTTTAATATGTATGTATTTACAAACAAACCTGTATAAGTAGTATGTCAGTCATGTAGTTCCCATAATACCAAGCTTTGCTCTAGATGATGCTTTGTTGAAAATGTCCAGCATTATTATTATTATTATAATGATATCATATGTGCCTCTAGTGGCCCATAGACCATAATAAAAAAAATACACTGATGGGTGTATAACAATTTATACACCCACGTGCACATCATACACTCTGCAGGTTGAAAACTATTTTTGTAATGTTTTTAAAATGTGTCCATAAAATTCTTATGGAACTACCATGTACTTATGTAGTGTAGACCTTACTATGTTACCATGAGTAAATTTCACTTAAAATTATATAAATTTTAATATTAGGAATATCACTGGCGTGGTGGTGATCAGAGGGAAATGCTGTTTTACAAGGATGGTAGAGCCTTATAGCATTCCAAAAATAAGAAGTAACCAATCAAAAAAAAACAGTTTAGTATTTTGTCCGATTCTTGTTTTTTTTTTGTAGAAGAGGTTCTTTACTAATACTTCTTTATTGTAAAAGAAATATAAGCATATTTATTTTACAATAAAGCATATTTCTACAATAAATATGCAGCAAGTAATCCTACTAAAACAAAGTTTGTGAGAATGGATGTTTGTTACTCTTTCACGCAAAAACTACTAAACGGATATTGATGAAACTTTACAGTAATATAGCTTATACATCAGAATAACACACAGGCTACTTTTTATCCGGGTACCTCGCGTGCAAAGCCGGGGGCAGAAGCTAGTTACTGCATATTTCTTGAAACGGCGTTCGACATTCGAATTAATTATTAAACTCGAATCCCGGAACACAAAAACATTCACTCTCACACTGCGAGTTCAAGATCTTTGATATTCCCTAGTAACGTTCTCTCACATACATTTAAATCCATTGTTCTGCCACCGCATAAATAATAGTAGGTACCTACTAAAGTACTGCAACTGATGAATGCCCCCAGATCAACAAAAGTTAACTCCGATCCAAGTTAATAGGGTGATTACTCCTCCATGTTCATGCCATCCTGGTATTTCGGTTGATTGTTTTAATAAAAATCGTATTGTTTTTAACATTGCCTGCTTGCTGGGTGCTAGAAAGAAGCCTTTATAGACATGGAGATAAAATACTGTTCACCATGAACTGAGATCTCGAGAAGTAACGTTTTTTATCAAATAAGTCTAGCCGTTACGAATATTATTAATAAACAAACATCCGAATAATAGCAACACTGGCTTCATGTAAACCAGTTATTAAAATATGGTTGTAATACGAAGGAATGTGAAGTACCTCGTGTGTTCATAAGTCTTGAGACACAGTAAAACTAAAATATTTTTGGAGCTAAGTTGAGTATTCATTTATTGGATATTAAAATTAAAACTACTGACATCTAGATCTGTATTTAAAAATAAATCATTCAAAATGGCCGCCTTTGCATTCAATGCAGGCCTTCAAACGCGTGCGCCATTCATCTATGGCGGCACGAATCTTTTCAATGGGAATCCGTTTCGATTCTTTAATAAGGGCTCGCTTGAGAGAATCCAGGTTTGGGTGAGACTTTCTGCATGCCCTCAGCTCTAATTCCGTCCATAAAGAATAATCCAAAGGATTCAAGTCAGGGCTTGACGAGGGCCAATCTTCGCTCCGAATGAAGCCTGGCAAATTGGCCTCCAGCCAACGTTGGGTAGTCTTAGCTTTATGGGAGGGAGCAGAGTCCTGTTGGAAAACCCAGTATTTTCCAGCGAATAGCGTATCATTTAATGGTTTAACCACCGCTTCCAATATGTCGGTTTGGTAATTTTGTGCCTTCACCTTGACGCCTTGCTGGCAAAAATGAAGCGAAGTGACCCCCTCGTAGGAAACAGCCCACCAAACCATCACACTTGCTGGATGATGAGTGCGCTGGACATTGCGTACAAATGGCTGGACGTCCTTTGAACTTCTGGCGTAAACCTTATTGTTCTGCCGGTTAAACTTTTCTTCCACCGTGAAGATCTTTTCATCGGTAAACAGGATATTTTTTGGATCGTGTCTCTTCAATAGGTTCCGATATCGTTCCAGTCGCAATTTACGAAGACGCTCGTTTAAATAATGCACTTTCCTTCGACTGTAGGCCTTTAGTTTAAGATCATATTTAAGTATCCTGTTCACCGATATTCGCGAAATGTTGGTCTGCAGAGCTAATTTCTTTTGAGTCCGGCAAGGGTTGCGACGAATTCGCTCTCTGATTACTTTGATGTTGGCGGGCGTCCTTACAGACCGCGGGCGGCCACATCTTCCACGGTCTTCTAAAGAGCCGGTCTCCTTGTACCTCTTTATGGTATAATACACAAAGTTCCGACTACATCCCAAACTTTGGATTTCACTAAAAACTTGCATTGGTTTTTTTCCTGCTTGAAACAGTGAAATTACAGTCGCACGCAAATCTTTTGTTGGCGCCATTTTCACGGAGAATGAAACAAATATTCAAATGTATATTTTTTCTGATTCAAAACATTCGAAATTTAAAATTTTTTAAGTTTTAAAAAGGTTGCATGAATTACTTTCTTTTTAAATTAATTAAATAAGTTCGTCTCAAAACTTATGAACACACGAGGTAGAATATAAATAATTTTATAGATTAAAAATCATTTCAACACCACCGAAGCTTATCTACTTACTTAATTAAGCCACGTATTTTAATTTTATGGACATTTTAACTGCTTTTTGAGCTTAATACCTACCGTAAGTTTATGAGCTACTTTGGTCGCTATGATCCGAAGCAATAAAATAAATAACTACACGTCTGTTTGTCCAGGTTAATCTCGTGTTAGCCCGTAGTAAGATTTCATAACTTGTTTAACATTGTTTTTAATAAAATCGGTTTAGTTTATGGAAGTAAAAGTACTTATTTATCTGATGGTTTCCAAAACACGATTTAAAAAAAACATTGATTTGTTTTTTTCGGTATTATAAACTCACAGACCTATAGGTACTAATGTAAATAGTATAGATTTTCCGACCAGACGATTCCCATTCGTTCCTTTTTTGAAGAAAATGGTATTGATAGCGGGCTCTGAGTCCCTCCTGTTAGCTGCATTGTCTGTCATACCTACTGACACTCATTCACATTCTGGCAAAAGTTTGATGCGTAGGTACCCATTTTTGCGCGAAATTTGTCTTAATTATTTATATTTTATTCTTTCGGCTAGCTATGCCATATATTTGCTAGCTAAAGCTTACTGTCCGTACAAAGTAGTAATGTTTAAAGGTTAAACCTTATGCAATCTTGTATGTATGTGTTATATCATAGATTTAAATTAAGTAAGTATGTCGTTTTATAAGTTTTTAATAAGTTTATGTAACTTAATTAACGTTTATTTAAGTATTATGAGTGTGCGTCCTAGGATTACATTTACACTGGAATGGTACATAATTAGAATATATTACTTCGTAAATAAATTAATAAAAATAAAAAAGTCCTTTAAGGGTTCCCAAAAATAAATTATGAATATTTTCGAATCATCAATTAATTTATTTTTTTTCAAAAACTTTGGTAACTTATCTATTATTTATTCTGAATTTTTCATTAAGTTACTCCAACGGCTTCATTACAAAGTACGTATAAACCTTTGCCTAAGTAATTATCCCCCATCGACGTGCTCCTTTTGAACCATGATTCTTGAATCAACCTGTATAAAATTTCGTGCGTGTTTTTTATTTGATGAACTAAGTATTTCGGCCTTTTCACCTATGGGTGGTCTGTAAATCTTTATTTTATGCTATGGTTAGTTTTAATTTGGTAGTTTAATTTAACTTTGTCTCTAGTTTAATTCATTTTGAC
Organism: Perizoma flavofasciatum; assembly: GCA_958496245.1. Taxonomy (NCBI): domain Eukaryota; kingdom Metazoa; phylum Arthropoda; class Insecta; order Lepidoptera; family Geometridae; genus Perizoma; species Perizoma flavofasciatum. The sequence goes on from OY292442.1 coordinate 6,633,215, forward strand.
CGTCATGGTTAATTAAAATGGAACATTTAATGAGCTAAAGGTTCAAACAATAACTTATCATACGTATAACAGAATACAGACCGCATACCGCATCCCATTATAGGTAAGTATCTAAATACTTAAAGTGGTAATACGCTACTTTTGCTCTTTTTATTCAAATTAATTGACTTTCTTCATCTGGGATGATGTCAAGAAATCGTATTTTGCTGTGCATTATTTATTACTAGTCCACGGCTTCGCCCGCGTGGTACCTGGATGGAGGAAAAGTACATGTTATTTTGATGTTACATAGGCTATATAACTGTAAAGTTTCATCAAAACCCGTTCAATAGTTTTTGCGTGAAAGAGGAACAAACATCCATCCTCACAAACTTTCACGTTTATAATAGTAGTAGGATTCAAGATCTGTGCTCTACCACAGATTAGATAATAATTACTATGGCTCTACCATGTTTAAGTTCATATATTTATAGTAGAGGTATACCTAGCTTATCAAATGCCTACCTTACCTATAATTTTTTATAAAAAGTGAGACCCATCTACGCCATCGAATTTTTCTAAAATAGAGCAATTGTTTAGGCACATTTTATTTATTTTATAGTAGGTATGACACGACACATGAAGTTTGCACCATAGATATACTATAATAAATCTATGAGTAGCACCTATTCGTAGATATAAGACACCAAGTCAGTGACCTCGATTCTGTAGTACACTGACTAAACTAAATTTAAACTATCGCTCTCTTTTACTGATAGTTTACGCAAAAAAGAGATACAATTTTAATCATAAACTAAGCTTGTTGATTAGTGTGGGCACGGCACGGATATGATCATACAAATGTTCGCATGATCTGCAAATATTTGTCACGGATCTAGGTGTTTTTTTTATATGTAATATGTACATACGTATTTACAAAAAAATATATAAGTATGTACTTTGTACGTATATCAATCATGTAGTTCCCATAAGACAAGCTCTGTTAACTTCGGAGCTAGATGATGCTGTGAAAAAAATTGTGGATAATGCATAGTACTTAGATATAACTAAAACTTTTTAAGCAGGTGATTATCTAAAAGACAAGTACGAAGGCGCGACCGAAGTCCGTGTCTCGCGGCGCGGCAAGCTCCGCATCGGCGATCCTCGCTACAGCCTGCCGACGGCCCAGGACCTGCTGTACTTAGAGGACTCACCCAACTACTGTGTGAAGAACCAATCTGTGGTAACCATTTAAGTACCTACCTTACTGTTTACTCACCTGTATCTCTAACGCAAGTACCTACCTACATATATTATCCAAGACTTTCTCCACTACGCTTACCTATGGATTGTGGCGTAGGTATCTTTCTAACAGATATGCTGGCCACAACACTCAGACATCAGATACATTTGATTCTTCCAGAATCAAACGTCTCAGATACCCGCTGCGCTGAGTTCGATAAACGGTGAAACTTTTGATAAAATATGGTTTATTTATCAGGGTTCACTTGGCACAACGGGGCGAGAATGCAACCGAACATCTTCTGGCATGGATGGCTGCTCGCTCCTATGCTGCGGCCGAGGCTACAACACGAAGAAAACAGTCGTTAAGGAGCGATGCAACTGCAAATTCCATTGGTGCTGTCGCGTCGAATGCAATACTTGTATCAAAGCAATAGAAGTGTACACTTGTAAATAGCGCCATCTGTTGAGACATTCTAAAAATAGATTTATAAGGTTGTAAACAAAGTGTTTTAGACGTTACACTAGATTGCACTGTATTTATTTATTTATTTATTTATGAACACTTTATTGCACATTTAAAAAAAAGTTAACAATAGGCGGACTTAATGCTAAAGCATTTTCTACCAGCCAAACCAATTTGTAGTGATTGGCGGTACAAAATTTTAACTACAATATTATATTATACTTATAGTTAATGACATAATATACTTAATATATATAATTATATATTTATAGGCACTTATACATAAAAATAATAGTTAGAAGGTAGGGTAAATAAACTATGAATACAACTCATGACTATGTATGTATGTAGTATAATAATTTTATTATGGTTTCCAATATACATATATTGAATATTTATAAATATTTTTAAATATTAATATTAAAATATTTTGTATCGATGCCATAATAAACAAAGTGCATACCTATCTACCTAAGTACCTACCTAGGTATTACATACAATCTGCGAATAGAAAATTCATTGAGAACATGGCTACGGGACGCGGCGCGGCGGGCGCGGCGACCGACTTATGATAATTGAGAATATAGGGCAGAATAAAACAGATGATAAATACAAAAACGAGTTTATTTATAACTAGCCGATGCCCGCGGTTTTACTCGCGTAGGACAGGTGCAACAAAAATAATTGCATGCCTTGCACCCATAAGGCTTTTTTTGAATACCTTGATACTTATTCAGTTATTTTGTATCCAAACTAAAATTATAGCAAATTGCACCATGCGTTAAACGTTTCTTGAACAATCTTAACACACCATCCTACCCCCTTTGAGGGGTAGTTTAGAAAAAAAAATATCTTTTATCATTTGCACTAAATAATATTTATGCCGAGTTTCAAGCAAATTGGACCACTCGTTAAAATTTCCCATACAAACTTGGACACCCTCTACAATTATTATATTAGTATTTTACCATTGGGATTTAAGAATATTTTCATATATTGAAATATATGTAAAGTTTCATGTTTGTAAGTTCAAGGAATACCATTTTTTCTTACAAAGAATTATTTTTCTTATTTTTTCAGCCCTTTTAGCCCTTACGGGTAGAATTTTCCAAATTCCTTTCTTAGTGCACCCATACACCATCATAGGAATATACCCTCCAAGTTTCATGTTTCTAGGACTTTTGGTTTGGGCTGTGCGTTGATTCACCTCTTGGACTTAGACACCCCCTACATCCCTTTGAGGGTTATTTTGGGGAAATTATTATATATGACTTTTATCATTTGGATTGAAGAATGTTTATGTGAAGTTTCAAGACTGTAAGTTTAAGGAAAACGATTTTTCATACAAAGGTTTTCATCCCCTTAGGGGTAGAATTTTCCAAATTCCTTTCTTATTGCACCCCTACACCATAAGAGGAATATACTTATATAGGACTTATGGTTTAGGCTGTGCGTTGATCTGCCAATCGGTAACGGAACAGTTTTATATATATTGATAAATAAGGTAGGTAGGTAGGTATGTACCTATAATCACATGACCATACCTATTAGATTTTATTTGTTATGATCTCATGTGAAACTCTATTTATCAACTAAGTAGGTAGTTAGTTACTAAGCATCTTACACATAAATAGACTAGAAATCTGTACATTTAGGTACTTCATTTTATTATTTTTACCATTTTCTACAGAGGCTAAAATAAAAAATAATATTCATTACAAATCATTTTGAAATTTTATTAGACGCGTTTTATTTTTGTACGAGCATCCTTTTTTTTTATTTACGACAATGAATTGGCATTAAACGAAGCGGATTTAGCTAGATAGCTAAAACTTGTTTCTATTTATCAATATCCGTTTCCGTGATTTTGCAATCCTCGCATCAATGTAGTTAGTGTGATCAGAAAAAACTAAGCCTCTTTCAAATTTTAATATTGAAATTGAATCGAAAATCATAATTTTAACTTTAACTTACTAAGAACTATTTGAACAATTTTGGCGTGAAATAGCTAAAATAATTTCTGTGCCAAAACAAAACACGGCCGTGTCGCCACAGATTAAAAATCGCTTTTGGCGCTTTGGTTATCGTGCCAGGAATCTTCGAGCACTTAATACCTGCTCGATGTATGCAGCTAATCAAAAGAGGGCATTTGGAAACAAACTGCATAACAATTTTATTTTGACGATGTCAATTTAATTGTAACGTCAGTTCGATTTTGACAGTTCGTTACAGGGTATGGAGGGTTGAAGTGAGGGGAGAACTAAAATTTAAATAACCTCAGCTAAAAATTAAATAATCTGTGAATCTGTCTGTTGGATTTTCAATCTCCTATCAAAAAATCTTTAATCTGTGCTCCTAGTCTGCTGTTCTTCTGGTGCATGCATTTTGTATACCATCTTTCTTTCTCTTACAATTTTCTTTCTGCTAGTTTGATAAAATCATTTTAGTTTTGCCTTCGAAAGTGCTGTGAAACTCTACTTAATATATTTCCAACTGGATCATGGGGAAGCCTTCGAAGCAGCTATCCGTTAGTTAATAATTTCTACACATTACAAATCTTCAATAACTCTACTCGTTTTCTCCAAAACCTTTGATTATTTTTGCAGCAAACAGGTAAATCTTCATTTAGGTAGATGCTTAGCATGTGTCGCGCTGGATTCTAGGGTGGATTTTGGGATGCTGTTTTTGCGAAGAGCTTGGGCAATGCTTGTCGCAGGAAAGTTTTTAGCAGCGAGCTGTACTGCATGCTTCTTTATAACTTATTATCGCCGGCCTGTGTCTAATTTAATTTCGTCATTTATTTGCTTGTTTAATGTAGCTAGTAAATCATCCGTTTTTAGCGATGCGCAAGTTGAGTTATTTCTTAGTTTCTTCAACTCGCGCACCGCTCGGCTAGGCTATAAACTCAACTCTTACGCGATCGGCCAGATTCCATGTTTGACTCAGTAATTATGAAATTATGCCCGTTTGATGAACCCGTATGCATTCTAAGACCGACAATTTCCGAATCGCGAAAGAGAGAGTTAATTGGTGAGAAGTGAGACAGAACAACATCATGTTATTGTTTGTTTACTTTTTTGAGTTGTTTACTTCCTGAGATAAGGGTTGGGGAATTATGATCACTATGGTACCACAACAGGGACCATGGTTATCATAATTCCTGATACCCATGACACAGGGAATCATAGTATGGAGTCAGAGCTATGTATGTGACTGTTGGTTTTTATTTTTTGTTTACTAGGTTTGTTCACTCCTTAAATTGACTCCACAAGCTATTCAGTGATTTGACTTGATTCAGTTTATTTATTTATTGAACAAAACCTCTCAAACTTACAGCCAAGGGCCAAAACATTTTAGAGCTAAAGATATTACAATTTACAGAGAACATAAAAAAATCATACAATAATTGACAAATTATAATTTTTTCATAATAAAGACATATTTGGTTCCTGAGTAATCATTCGAGTTGAGCAGTGCAAGTGCATTCACTGTAGGGGTATTGGATGCGGTGTTAATGCAAGGTGCGGGTGGTTTATTTCTAGCAGCTTGAAAGTTGTGTTATAGAAGCTAAGGTCCAAAATAACTTGGCTTAGTATAAAATGAGCCAGTAATTTTGAATAACAGATGTGCATAATCTTTTTGTGTATGTTATGTCAACTGTTTCTTGTTTGTGATACTCAAATACCATTCAAATGTTTGTGTTGATTTTTGTGTTTTATAAATTTGACCAATAGTTTGATAGGCTCACTCACTTTCATTTTAATCTCCTTGTGTCTATTCTAGATCTGAGACCAAAGCATGAACAGTTCACATTAACTTTTGCATAACATTAATATTAGTGGTTGATAAATAAGTACCTAGGTACTTATGTATATTTTGTTTAAGCTAAAAAATATTTCAAGCAAGCCCATGTCATTGACTTAAATCTGAAATGATCTTATTCTTTTGCTACAGAACATTTTAAGAATAGTTCCAGCTTGTGCCTCAGGTTCCTAGAAATCCATTCATAAATAAATACATTATACACCCTGGTATACCTAGGTATAGATTACCTAATACCTGGGTAAATACATTACCACATTACATTAATAGGTAATTACAATATCTAGGTATAGAATGTATTTATTAATAAAATTTGTTTGAAAGCTTAACTTCACTAGTATTATGAATAGCTCCAAATGTAAGTTTTGTTCTCCAGAACTTGTAAGACATGTTGCCGATACGTTTTATTCTCTAAAATGTCGTGAATGGTCCTAATGCTAGATTTTTTTTGTGCTTTTTTTACTTTAGATGTACAGGCAAACTAATATCCTATCTTGTGCAGCTCTTAGTTTGCTGGCGAAATGTCTTAGGTCGTCCAACTAACTCATAATCTGTTTCCCTTGTTTCCTTTTCGTGTACACGCGAGGAGCCAATTGGTCAAGTAGCTTGACCAAATTTCAGGTTATTTCATTGAGAGTGAGCTGTGCCCCGTCATCCCATCTCCATTTTAAAGTCATTGTTTCTTCTCGAACCTCTATTATATGATCATTCTCAATTTGTTACATGTATCCTATCCTTCCTGCGCTACACTAATATGTTTCTTTCCATGCTTCTCTGACAATTTATGATATGACCTTTAAAAAGGTTGAAAGTTGACTCATTTTATCCTGTCCTACCAAAGGTTGTCTGGAAGAGATCGCTTTTAGCAATAATATCGCCCAGTGTGCCTTGTATGTTTATGAATTCCTGTGTTTTGTATATTTATTTGGTGTGTTATAAAGAGTTTATGTATCTATTATGTGTTTGTAAGTTTACTGATGTTACAGAATGTGATCAAGGGTGTCTAGACAAATACCACTTTCTGTTAGCTTTAACGCCTGTGAAAAGATTGAATGGTATGGGAATTACATTAGCTGTGGAAATGCCATGTGGCTGCTGCCAAGTTTTACCTTGACAAATTGGCGTTAGCGTGAAAGGATAACTAAGCGTGAGGTATTTGTCCAGACCCCCTGGGTAGTAAAATATAATTTATCTATTTACAGCGACGCTCGTCCAACCAATCATTGAGCGGTACAGCTAGCAAATCCAACATGAACAACCCTCCGATAACCGCTCAAAAGTCCATTCGAGCCAAGCAGAAACAACGTCAGAAGACAGATGAAACCATCAAGAAGCTCTTCAATCAACTCCGCCGTGACAGCAAAAGCCAACTTGACAGGAGCCGGCTTGCCAGTCAAAGCTCACAAAGCAGTGTCATAGATCTCGATGACTCTAGCGTACTTAACAACACTATTATAACTGGAAACGTGTCTATGACAGAACCCACGACAGTCGATTTGTCCATGACAGATGCTGTCACAGGGAACATAACAGACACGGTTAGATCGGGGTCTGTGACAGATGCTGTCAGAAAGAATAAGCCGGACTGCCGGAGAAGAACGACCACAATTGTCATAAAAGACGATGATCCAAACACACCTAGCACATCCACGCCGAATAAGAATGTCTACTCGCTTCATCATTCGACGCCGATCAAGCAAAAGCCGTCCATTGATGAGCTGATCTTAAGTGTCAACAATCAGTTGGTTAATGATGACAGCAATAATAATAAGACGAAGGTGATCAATTCCAGTTCGTTCTTGACAATTGATTTGACAAGTGATAGTAGCGGTTTCAACAGGAGCACCCAACCCACGATTATTGATTTGGACACTACGAATGATCAGCAAGATTGTGTCATAGCTTCTGTTAGGTAAGTGCTTGATTGCAACTTAAGATGTACAAAACAAAAGGAAAATCTGATGATGAGCGGTTACTGTCAGCTATTGATATCTGAAACAGCAGGGGTATTTATGATGCGTTGCCTGTTCTAAAGACTAAAGTTAACTCTATTTCAATTTCTAAACCTTCTCGACTGTCCTTTAAAAAACATATGCCTCCTTTTACTTCTTAAATTTTTTGCTTATCTTGTGCAGCTCTTAGTTACTTTCGACCTCTGTGGTGCAGTGGGCGCAGGCTATTCTGAGAAGAAGGTTGGGGGTTTGATGCCCTTTGCGAGACAAATGTTTGGATGATGCTAATATTTGTCTCGGGTCTGGGTAATTAGTACACAAAAAAAAGTATATAAGTAGTTTGTCAGTCATGTAGCACCCATAATACAAGCTCTGCTTAGTTTGGGGCAAAATGAGCAAAATGATGCTGTGTGAAACTGTCCAGCAGTATTTATTTATTAGCCTCTACCCACGGCTTCGCCCGCGTGGTACCTACCCATATAAAAAGTAGCCTATGTGTTATTAATGTATAAGCTATATTACTGTAAAGCTTCATCACAATCCATTCAGTAGTTTTTGTGTGAAAGAGTAACAAAAAAAAACATCCTCATAAATTTTCACGTTAATATTTTGTCACCTGTTGTGTTTTATTAAGGTCAATAATGTATTTTCTATCTTTCTTCTTTCTTTCTTCTTTCTTTCTTTCTTTCTTTCTTTCTTTCTTTCTTTCTTTCTTTCTTTCTTTCTTTCTTTCTTTCTTTCTTTCTTTCTTTCATTCTTCTATTTATTTATTTTATGAATACCTTTACCGGTTAATATGTAGCTTGTATTTCCAGCCAAGGCAGTTCGATGAGCGGTGACTCTGACGTGACGGTGCTGCGCCGGCCGGGCCGCACGCGCAGCATCGCGAGCGCGATCAGATCCGGCCTCGCCAACCTCAACGCGACCGAGAAAGACAAACTGCTCGCCTTCATGTCGGAAACACTCTTCAACGGCTGCGCTGTGCCAGCCAAGATAGAGGTATATTAACCTTATCTACTTACTTCAGTTTCATTCATTATTTATTTGTACCTTAAATAATAAGACATTGTAAAAGCGTCTTCTAATAACGGGAAGTTGAAAATAAGTCCAATATAACATTTCATTTTCATCACCCATTTTTCAACCTTAGGGAAATGTCTAAAGGTGAAAATGAAGAAAATTACACTCATTATTTTACCAAAGCTTATTGCAAGACGTTGCTGCGCGCATGCTAAACTCGCTATGTAATTTTTTTTAAACTCATTTTTGACGGCATTTTGTTTAATTTTCAAAAGCGTGTGGCTGCAAACACCGTTTTTTAGCATCTCTGTCGGTGTAGGATGCTAAAAAACTAAGGTTTGCAGCAGACACACGCGCCTTTAAAAATGGTGCAAAATAGCATGAAAGGAAACGAAATTTTGAAAAATGAAATATATAGTGGGTTTTGCGTCGCTGCGCACGCAAAACTATCTATTTCATTCAGGAACAGCCAAAAGCGGTCAAAAGTAGCACAACGGGTGAAACGATTTAGAACATTATATTGATAATGTCGAAATAGTAAAACACGTGAACTAGCTTTCATCCAGGTAAAGCGAAGCTGTGGGCGAAAGCTAGTTCTGTCATAAATGCTGAACATTTTCACACAGCATTATCTAGCCCCAAACTAAGCAGAGCATGTATTATGGGAAGTACATGACTGATATACTACTTATATATATATATATATATATATATTTATTGGGAAATACATACATATTATACATAGAAAACACCCAGACCCGAGACAAATATTTGCAGATACAAACATTTGTCCCGCGGTGGGAATCGAACCCGCAAACTTATGCTTCTCAGGCGTGCCTTCGCCCACTGCAACACAGAGTTGTTAATTGTCACATACATCTGACTACCCCCTGTCTAGGTTTCTCAAAGATCTACACATTGAGCATGTATGTGAGGATGTCTATCATGGGGAATACAGTCGTGAGCGTGTTGATGAATGAATGTAAATACTTTATCGTACTCCTTATGATATAAATAAAATAAACAATAACACATTAAGATAAAGGTACAATGGGCGGGAGCTTATCGCTTAAAAGCTATCTCTTCTAGACAAGCTTTTGACAGAGAGGATGAAGAAAGTGCTGATTTTTGTCTTGAATATATTTTTCTACAAAAACTTAATTTATAATTTTGTTAATTCGCAGCCTCGTGCATTAGAGACGGCCGAAGACACCTACATTAAAGAAGTGATACTCGGCAGGAAGCTATCACGCAACAGCATCGGCAGTAATGTATACAACCCAGAGAAGTATGTTAACACCACCGGACTGAGGATGGTAGTCATTGACGGCAGCAACGTCGCTATGGCGTGAGTAACAACCTTATAACAACGTTGCAATGGCGTGTGTAACAACATCGCAATGGCGTGAGTAACAACGTCGCAATGACGTGTGTAACAACATCGCAATGGCGTGAGTAACAACGTCGCAATGGCGTGAGTAACAACGTCGCAATGGCGTGTGTATCAACGTCGCAATCGCGTGAGTAACAACGTCGCAATGGCGTGAGTAACAACGTCGCAATGGCGTAAGAATCTTATAACAATGTCACAATGGCGTGAGTATCAACGTCGCAGTCGCGTGAGTAACAACATCGCAATGGCGTGAGTAAGAACCTTATAACAACGTCGCAATGGCGTGTGTAACAACGTCTAATAGAGTGAGTAATGGCGATCTTGGAAAAACGTCGTAGTCATGTGAGTAATGGTGGCCTTCGAAAGACGTCTTAGTCATGTGAGTAATAGTGGCCTTCGAAAAACGTCGTAGTCATGTGAGTAATGTTGGCCTTCGAAAAACGTTGTAGTCATGTGAGTAATGGTGGCTAATGGTGGCCTTCGAAAAACGTTGTAGTCATGTGAGTAATGGTGGCCTTCGAAAAACGTCGTAGTCATGTGAGTAACGGTGGCCTTCGAAAAACGTCGTATTGGCCTGAATAAGCCTTCTTCCAATATCGTAATGCCGTGAGTAACAACCGTTTTACAGCGTCGCAATACCGTGAGTAACATCTTTGTAACAATGTCGAAATGGCTATAGTAACAACTTTGTCGTATCACAACTTTGGTTCTGCCCCAAAGCACCTTTTCAGGGTCACCATGATGGCAAAGATTGGAATGGTAGCCCCCGGCTCAGACCATTCATTGTGGCACTGTTATTGTAAATCACAAAGGGTAACATTTTTATTCCAAAAAACTATTGTGAACTTGACTATTCATATTGTAAAAACGGGAATTTTCACGTACTGCATTATCGGTGAAGGCACCGACTAAGTTTCGACTCATTCCGAGAGTCTTCATCAGGGTGAGTGGTTGCGTCTTTCTCCTTCCGCGTCGCGACGCCGTTTTACAATATGAAGGGTAACATTTTAATTACAAATTTAACACAAAATGCAGCAATCGTTACTTAGCCCATATGATAGTGTCCAGGGTTATCGTCGCCAGCTAGCGTCATCTCGAACTATAGCGGAATGAGCTAACTCATCACTGATTAAAAGGAAAGTCACAACAACTGATTAAAAGGCATTTTGCTGTTTTTATTTTGGGTTACAAAATAGGAAATACAAATTGGGTCTGATGATGAATTTCATCATCTTCAGACTGAAGACTTGTCGCGACATTCACGATGTCATCGGTCCATCGGGCCTGCTTACACTGCGTCTTCCGGTTCGTGGTCGCTATTCGTGAACCTAAATCCTCCAGCGGTGGTCGGTTCTACGAGTTATATGGCCTGCCCATGCGCATTTGATTTGGCCGTATAAAGGATATCAGTATTTTTTGAGGTAAGTATTTTGGGATTAAACATCTTACGTCTCAGGGTGACGAATATTTATAATTCTTTTAATTTTTTACTCCCTTAGAAATTAATTAGCTTCTAATCATATCAATAAGGTGTAATTAAATCGGCTTTCTCATCATGTTTTCCCTCACCGTTTAAGAGTACCTACTAGCATTGCGCGTACATATTTTTAACTCGGAAAATACATTGGTGGGCATGGGATTCGAACCCACAACCTTCGTATCGAAAGTCGGAGATCTAGCCACTACGCCACTAGTGCTCTTGGTGTGTGAATTATTATGAAGACGCTTCTTAGGAATACACTTAGCGATCATTTAGAACTGAGCGCTTTCGTGACTCGGAGGACCGACTAGAGATGTTCGTCGATCGAAATATCGATAAAAGGTTTCGTATAAAACGAGTACAAAAGGTCCCATGTTTTGTATAGCGTTTCATAAAAAATCGCTTAGAGGATGTGTGGTTTTAAAGTGGTGTGTCGAAAGGCCTCATTCCCTTACTAATAACAGTTGTATAGCCATGGAGTAAAGATACGGTTCGCGGCTGTTGCTGTGGCACAATTAAGTCCATAATTTCTAATAAAAACGAGATATTTACTATATAAACACGAATGGTAATTATCTCATTTTTAGTGAAAATTATGTTCACAACCATAGTTTCAAAAGTTGGTCCATGGTCAGCAGTGGGCTTCTTACGACTGATGATTATGATAGCGTCATCGTTGTAGAAAATTAACAAAATAAGCCAGATTTTTTTATGGAAAATATTAAAACCCGTTTCAAAGAACTGGAAGTTGATAAACAGTCCAGTAGGAATTCTCATCTCCCATTTTTCTGATGACTAAAAATGTCATTTTTTCGGAAGGAAAAATCAGACGAATTCTTCTTCCTTTTTGAAGTCGATTAAAAAATAACATTAATAAATAACGTTATAAAATAATTATTGAAGTAATTTTATCTTGAATCTCTCAAAATTTACACCTAGTTTAAAATACTATTCAAAAATGATCACGGATTAATTGAATGGGTTGCCAGGAGCGCAGCGATGCATACTCATTGCTCAGTTTAGTTGAACAAACCACGCAAAAGTAGAGCGAAGAATGCCGCAGTAACGGCAAAGCAGTACTAAAACTGACTTGGGCCTATTTTCTGAACTACATAAATATTATCCTATCTAATTGTCATATCAAATAGCTTACTAGTGTTTAGCGTATAAATGCGGATATAAAGACTACTAATTTCGGATTAAATTGGAGTATTTTTAGTTCATAAAATAAAGTATTGTGAAAACGGCCATGCTACATGGAAAACAAGTATTTAAATATTGAGTTAGGAAGTTTTACTTAATCAAAATTTTCATTTATTTTAAGAAAGTTCATTTTTTAAAGCAACTTCACATACTAAAGATTAAAGTCGTTTGCCTAAGGCGGTACTCAAACCAGCTAAATGGGAAAAAACAATTCTGTATTTATTTAATAACACTTTTTATGACAGTTTATCAGATTATTATTATGTCTAGTGGAATTATAGAAAATGCAATTTGTGCAAGTAGCATAGCTTTAGAGAATTCACCGCAGAACTGTGCCGCAGTACCAGCCGGGAACTGTATACAGTGTTTGTCTCTTTCTATAGAACTTAAAACTTTCCGTCGTAGAAAGAGACTACACACTGTGTTATTGGCTTTTCAGCGTTTATTAGTTTAGGTTAGGGCCTTTCTCACCCAGTTCTGTTACGTGGATTTTGGGCAACTGACAGATGTAATTCTGTTGTAGACAGAGCGCTTTGCATAATCGAATGCCTTGACTACGCATTGCGTTTTGACTACAGCATTTTTGCTAATGACTAACCACACATATCCGTGCTGGGTCAAAGCCGTTGAAGGGCCGTGTCGCAAGTAAAATTCGGTTATTGTATTTTTTCACAACACCCAACAGACTTACATAATCCTGACCCCACACTAGGATAGCCTGAGTCGTGGGTTAAAGAACTACGAGTACCGTGATACCACAGCAATCAGACCCGTAACAAATATCTGTACATCCAAATACTTGTCCCGCAGCGAGAATCGAAACCGCACCTCTAACCACTGCGCCAAAACTTTTAAAGAAATAAATATAATGACCTTCCCTTATAATACATTTATGAAAATACATTTTGTACGTGATAATTGGGACGGTATATTATGTAAAAACAATATCATACAAATTTATTTTTCTAACTTTCGCGCGATCTTTAAATTTAATTTATATAAGTACCCTGATAAGTCCCTTATAATTAAATAAATAAATACCCCATTCTAGAATTCTCTGTGTTGTGGGTATCAGAAAGTTTGAGAACCTGTGCTTTATAGTATATAAACTGGTCATGTAATTTAGTGCCTTCTGTATACAAATCAGCTTCTAAAATAATAGTTTATTTCTTCCTTTAACGTTCGTTCCGCAGCGGAAAGCGAAACCTCTATCGTCTAATAATGTAGTGCCTATTTTTTTCCCCCGGGCCGACCACGTCACGGATACGGCACGGATAAGTGTGGATAGTCCTTTATCTGACAGTTGAGCTATTCGCCACAATGACTTGGTGGAAAAGGCCATAATATATCTATTTATATGTCACTAACGTATCTCTGCATTTCAGACATGGACTCCATCAGTACTTTTCAGTGAAAGGTCTTAAAATAGTGATAGATTTCTTCTTGAGTCGCGGCCACGCGGTCAAAGCTTTCGTGCCAAGATTCAGGTATTTATTGAGCAGACCAAGTTATCATCATCATCATATTTATTTATGTAAATCAACATTGAATATAATAATATGGTGTTAGTTATATATTCATTATTCTATTTTTTTTTCACAACATCATCTAGCCCCAACGTAAGCAGAGCTTGTGTTATGGGAACTGCATGACTGATATACTACTTAAATACATTTTTTTGTAAATACATACATATTATACATAGAAAACACCCAAACCCGAGACAAATATTTGCAGATAATACAAACATAGGTCGTCTGTAAGCACATTCCTAACTTAAACGATTTGGCTACTTATTAAGGTAGACCACTGAACTCGGACCACTCACGTATTTACAAAATGCGTGAAAGCAAAATGAATATTTAGACAAATACCGCACGCTTACTTTTCCTTTCACGCTAACTCAAATTGGTCAAGGTAAAACTTGGTAGCTGTTACTTGACATTTCCACAGCTAATGTAATTTCCATACAATTCAATCTCTCCGCAGGCGTTAGCATAAAATGGTATTTGTCTAGCTCCCACATGATGCCCACTGAGTTATGTGGAATTATTGTTTGTTGAAACTGTGATCTACCTAATTTCGTGTGAAATGAGTTTCTGTGCTGTTAGTCTTTTCTTGGTCATACTGCTCTAAGTCACTGCCTAAATGATGGCCCTGAATGGTGGCTTTCTGTCCATTATCTTCTTATACTTGTCCCACATTACGTGGGGTCGGCACAACATGCCTTGGAGGACGGCTGATGTCGTCATCTCAGTACTCTGCAGACGCTCAGTTCAGTTTACATAGTTTTTAAGATAAATAATAATCAAAACAAGTGAACAAAGAAATCCCATCCTGAGGGTTCAATGAGGGAATCTCAGTGGAACCAGCATAATTATTATTATTTCCTATGGAGCTCCGGGGGTTGAAACAGGGTTCCCTAGCACCCTTCCAGATGGTTCAACGGGGGAGTCTCAGTCGAACCAGCATTATTATTATTTCCCATGGAGCTCCTGGGGATGAAGCAGGGTTCCCTAGGACCCTTCCAGAGGGTTCAACGAGGGAGTCTCAATGGAATGCTCGCTACATTTTGTGCCACGCGATATTTCAGAAACAAGTCTGGGAAGAGCTCACAACCGCAGCTGTTGTGCCAGTTGGAAAGGCAAGGGCACGTGATATTCACGCCGAGTCGCGAGTTGCAAGGCAAGAACATCGCCTCCTACGACGACCGGTGAGTTTCTTCCGCTTTGCAACGTTGCCCAAGTCGTTGGAAGTTTCTTTATTCTTGTACACACGCAGAATATTCGTTATATTCTTAGAATTCATCCGTCTGTGTACACATACCCTATTATTTTTAGCTGTCCCTATCCTTAAAGGTTTGCTGGAAGAAAACTCTTGTTAGGATTAAGCTCGCCTTTCTATATGTCCTATATGTAAGTTTTTTGTCTGCATTTTCTGTGTGTACAATAAATAATATAGAAAATAATTTAAATATAGGAGATGTCTAACACGTGATTTCTATCAGCAAATATTTTGAGGGTAAAGCTGGTAATAGTGGTCCATCTGTATCTGTTTGTGTACGTACATAAACAGATACAGATTCTATTGATATTCAGATATCAGATAAACAGATTCTATTGATATTCTAATGACACAACTCATAATGTAGGCTTTTGTCCTAATTCCGTACTTGTTTTGTAAACAGCAATTTCTGATGATTGGCAGTCAAGGTAGAAGTGAAAGAGCTTGTCTGCCTCCAAAATTATGGGCGCCGTTACCTAAATATTGTATGCCCGTGAAGGAAAGAAATAAAATACATTAATTTGACACAATTTACAGAAAAGTAGGAAGGAACATATATCGGCCCTACTGTAATAGGAACATAAGGCACCCAATTAGATACCACCGCTTCATCCTACTATTATTATAAACGCGAAAGTTTGTGAGGATGAAAGTTTGTTACTTTTTCACGCAAAAACTACTGAAAGTATTTTAATGAAACTTTACAGTGATATAGCTTATGAATCAGAATAACACAGGCTACTTTTTATCCGGGTATCACGCGGGCGAAGCCGTGGGAGAAGCTAGTTTATCATACATTTGTACCTATCATCTTGTTTACACAATTTCCCAATAAATATATACTGATGCAGATACATCATCCAATGCGCGGCGGAGTTCGAGGGCGTCATCGTCAGCAACGATAGCTTCCGGGACCTGATCCACGAGAACCCTCGCTGGGCTCGAGTCATCAACAGCCGAGTGCTGCCGTACAACTGGGTCAATGGCATGATCATGTTCCCGCGGGACCCCCTCGGCAGGAACGGACCGACGCTCGAGCAATTCCTCAAAATGCCGAACCAACAGCTGCAGAATAGAAACATACTGCAGCAACAGCAAATTTTCTGAACTTTATAATAATTATGTAGGGTGTCAAAATGTCTGTGATCATACAACGACAAAAGTAGATGAACATAAACTCTCTTATTCATAATCAATCACTATTTTATCAAGTCGCTAATTCTAACCCTGTCCTTTTCTAACACTTAACAAAGGATAGAGACAGAATTTTATTACGCTGCAGAAGTTAGTGAGTGATTATCAATAAGAGGGAAACGGTTTAAATATTTGGAAGCTATAGTCTTCCGTCCAAAATACTGAGCTATATTTGAAGCGTCTGCGAAATTTTGCTATTGGCAATAGGAAGCTGCCATTTCCCAGATACTACTAGAGAAAGGAGCTTGTAAAATCGCAAACTGTGAATCTACTTTTATCGTTAGCTCTACTTAAATTTTAAAGTAAATAAATTTATAAGTAATTAAGTCAACTTGTAAATAATTATCTCAAATGTAAGAAAGTACGCTCAAAATATTTTTGTACTATTTACTAGAAGTGAATGCATGGCAAGTCTAGCATACAGGCTTAAATATCTATCTTGGGTTTCCCTTGCATAGGCTAATTATAAATGGTATATAACTGTCGAGTGAATGCGCTTTGAATAGGGGCATAGGTAGGCAGAACAAGTAATTAAATGTCCGTTTAGAGAATACAGCGCCATCTCTTGGATTTCTTAATACTAAACGGGATGCCAACGATTTAACGAAACAAGCCCGTTGCAGATATTGCTCTGGGGTCAACCAGAAACCTTCGTCCCGTGTCCTAGCACGGTCCCCATAAATTCAAGCGTAATTATTTTTGTTACCAACATAATCTTATAACATTATGGTCAGATATACTATATCATGTTTATTTATGTACTATATTCGCCCGCTGAATGTGGCATTCGATTTTGATTTTTAGGTAGACCACTGAACTCTGACCACTCTCACGTATTTACAAAATGCGTGAAAGCAAAATGAATATTTAGACAAATACCTCACGCTTACTTTTCCTTTCACGCTAACTCAAATTGGTCAAGGTAAAACTTGGTAGCTGTTACTTGACATTTCCACAGCTAATGTAATTTCCATACAATTCAATCTCTCCGCAGGCGTTAGCATAAAATGGTATTTGTCTAGCTCCCACATGATGCCCACTGAGTTATGTGGAATTATTGTTTGTTGAAACTGTGATCTACCTAATTTCGTGTGAAATGAGTTTCTGTGCTGTTAGTCTTTTCTTGGTCATACTGCTCTAAGTCACTGCCTAAATGATGGCCCTGAATGGTGGCTTTCTGTCCATTATCTTCTTATACTTGTCCCACATTACGTGGGGTCGGCACAACATGCCTTGGAGGACGGCTGATGTCGTCATCTCAGTACTCTGCAGACGCTCAGTTCAGTTTACATAGTTTTTAAGCTGACATTTCTCGATAATCCTTATGATTTCGATGATTAAAATCCTTTGATTATTGACTTTGTCTTCATGAAAAGGCCCTACTTCTGATGGTGAAATATTCAAGTGAGGTAAAAGGATATAGTGAGTCTCGCCCAGACAGCAACTCATTTCAATGTGTATCCAAAGATTATAGTGTTTGATTAAAATTACAGTTACCGCCTACTAAATGTACCTATATACCTAACTGTATGTAGATTGTTTTTTTGAAAATTATTTAGGTAGTTTTAAGCTAGCGCTGGATTGTGCCTGGTGGCACAAACTGAGGGAGGCATGTACCCAACAGAGGGTGAAGTCGAGTTTCGAATGCGTTTTTTTTTTTGGTTGCTTTAACCTTATTTTATGATGTAGTGACTGAACAGTCTCTGGGTAATATGCGATTATTTTCTATTAATTAGGTATGTGGCCAACTATATTCTGAGAGTTTTATATTCAAGTCTGTTTTTTTATTTTAATTATTGTAAATAAAAATTGATTAATAATGTTTCTACTTTTTGGTTTTTATTTGAAATCCCCGGTATTTGACCAATATATCTGCCTGGAAGCCGCTGTGAACCTCTGGGCCATATTCTTTGGCTGCTTTGGTCTATCCGTGATCCTCCCGCCTTGATCTGCCTACATCTCCACTTGAGCCTCGCATCCGTATACCTACATCCTCGAACCTTTTAGCGACGTAGAATCTCGATATTTCGTAGTTTCAATATTATCCAGATTCCCAGTTAATTATTCGTTATACCTTTAAACGAAAGTGATGTAGTAGGTATGCTGGCAAACCAAAATAAGTCCATGAGATAGATAACTAACATAAAACGCTAGTTTCTGCCCACGGCTTCGCCCGCGTGGTAACTGAATGAAAAGTACCTAGCCTATGTGTTATTCTGATGTGTAAGCTATATTACTGTAAAGTTCCAACAAAATCCATTCAGTACTTTTTGCATGAAATAGTAACAAACATCCATCCTCACAAACTTTCGCGTTTATAATATTAATAGGATTAAAAATGTATAGGAATCAATAAATAATAATGCTGGACATTTTTCACACAGCGTCATCTAGTCCCAAACTAAGCAGAGCTTGTATTATGGGAACTACATGACTGATATACTACTAATATACTTTTTTTTTTGTAAATACATACATATTATACATAGAAAAACACCCAGAACAAATATTTGCAAATCTTACAAACATTCGTCCCGTGACAGGAATCGAACCCGGAACCTTCTGCGTCTCAGGCGCAATGGTAAATGGTTTCAAAAGATACACTTATTTTTCATTCAATAGTTTATTTCTAAAATGTTTCTTTGGTTATATTATAACAAATAAGTTATAACTACAAAATCGGAATGGAATACAGATCATAAGATTATGTGCTAGCCTCTGCCGTTGGCTTCGCCCGCGTGGTACTCGTATAAATAGTAGCATGTGTTATTCCAGATCACGAATTATACCATAATTTGATGCAAATCGGTTCAGCCTTTACAGCGATCCATAGCAACAAACATCCAAACATCCTCATTATTAGTAGGAAGAAGGATAGTATTCTAGATCTAGATTATTTACGTAATTAGGCGATTACTCGAGAGATAATGGGAAGTCAAAGATCATTCATTTTTAATAGTAGAAATCTATTTATGCGGTGCTATCTCTTGTATATCTTTTTTGATGACTTTACATTACCTAATTAATCTTATTCAATATAGAATACAAATATACTCACTCGATGCGGACGAATTTTCTTTTTACGTATCGATATTTGTTTGTGTTGAAATAATATATTGCTGATAAAGGCCAGTGCACACTGTCGCTAGTTTAATGATAACAAATAATCAATTAATTTTTTTTCTCGGTTTGCAGCGGGAAACGAACCCGCACCACGGAGTTGGTCCAAAGGCCCCATTTATAATTGGCCCTATTTTGGTGGTCAATTAACATACAACACCGATATGAATAATCAAAAATAGCCCTGCCGAGTGCGCTGACCCTAAAAACTAATTTCTTTGATCACAAGTTTAAATACAAAACGCAGAATTAGTACAATATAAATAGATATTACGCTTATAAAAATAATATTACAAACAAACCTTATTGTAATCTCACTTTCCTTATATCCAAGCTCATTTACTTACGATACATGCAGTCTTATATACAAAATTGCGTGCAAAAAACTTAAAAATGCTTGCACCATCATTTACATACCAACAGCCTATAAGTCTACTAGGACAAAGGCCTCCTAGGATAGGTCTATAGGTAGAGTGCCATGACGAGCGGTCTTGAGGTGCCTACATCCGACTTCCCGTATGCTCGGCCGAGGGCCTTCCTAAACAGCGTCGGCTGGTTCGTGGCCACGAAAACCTATCCTCCCGCGGTTTTCGGTTCTGTGAGCTGTATGCCCTGCCTATCAGCAAACTAACTAATTCTGTTACTTTACTTAAATATAAGACAAGCAAAAAATATGAAAGGAAAGAGAATATTATGGGAATAAAAAAAATAATGGATATTAAAATTTGTTTCCGCTATCCTTTTGTTTAGAGGCAGCCGGTTTACGGGTTTTTTTTCTATACAAAAATGGAACATTAAGGAAGGTATAAAGATTTTTTGGCACTACTTAATCTAACTGCGAGATCGGATATTGTATAATTTTCCATACACATAAATTCAAAACATGAAACAGCATATCACGTTTCATACACACAACACAACCCTCCTACAGTAGTCGGGTAAAAATTAACCAATATTTTAAAACATTTTAAAATTATATTATTGACATTTAATAAATGCATTTAACAAACATAATTAATTAACAACAATTATAAAAACAATTTATAAATTACGTTAAAATAATTCAAACCCTTATATTATATTATCTAAGGTAAAAACTTATTAATAAACAAGACCGATAAAATCAACAAGTATTTTACTTATTTTACTTGAAGACAAGTTTGTTTGGATGGACTTATTTCTTATCCCTTTAAAAAAGCAACGCAAATCATGTTTCCGAGCAAAGCTCGATCGTCCAATCTCCATTATTTACTAACTTCCGTGTTCGAGTAGGCTCGTAATACCTGGATAAAAAGGAACCTTTGCGTAATTCGATGAAGGCACCGACTAAGTTTCGACTCATTCCGAGAATCTTCATAAGGGTGTGTGATCGCTTTCTCCCTCCGCATCGCACGCGTCTTAATGAGTCGAAACTTAGTTGGTGCCTTCACCGATAGTGCAGTACGTGAAAATTCACGTTTTTACAATACGAATAGTCAAGTTCACGATACTTCTTGGAAGAAAACAGTTCAACTTACTTAATTTTTATTAAATTAAAATTAATCGCAGTACTACCGAACGATCAATCTAATGTTTTTTAAGATATTGGATGTTTGCACAATGTACGAAATACCTAATGGACGACTCGCCTACGGTTTATCAATACTGATGCCTCGCTGGATTTTTTTTCAAATGAGGGAGGGACTATGAGTAAATTAATGTAAGTTAGTTATTTATGTCGGTTTTTTGAAGATAAACTAACCGGTCGGTTTTATTTATTTTGAACCCAAGTTTGTTGGGTAAAGTTCGGATAGTAATTCTCCTTTTCTGAGTGGTAATAAAAAAACCTAATAACCTAACCTATCCAAGACGGATTTGTGTAGGAAGGATTTTTCAGGCCAAAATTAACTTATTTATTTCGTCTACGAATATTGACCATAGATCAGTCGTCCTTATTTGACTGTATTTATTTGAAAATAGTTGGATTATGTTTAGTTACTAAAATATGTAACCGGCTGAAAGATATGAGTGCTGAGGTATAAGTGTAGCTTATCCCTTATTCAGCATCTTATCCAACTTCAGCTGTTCTAATTGCAATTGTCTTCTGATAGATCCTAATTGCGTTAAAATACTAATGTTCCCTCCCTCTTCTTTAGGGAGAGATTTTAATATATTTTTCTGGACGGCTGGTATTTTCCATTTATCATCGACTTTCTTCATAGCTTCGCTGAGCGGACTAGTGTTTTCATTCGACTCAGCTTGCCTTTTAGGCGAGTGTCTTAGGACGGGTATAGATAGACTGTCTACATCGTAGACGAGTGTCGATGGTTTCTCGACAAGTTTTCTCTCTTTCGGTTCATGGATTAGTGCTTTTTCGACAATCAACTTTCTAGAATCTTCAACTTTACCGTTGGCGTCTCTATTTTCTACGTTTCTTGGAACTATATCTTTGGTTTCTATGCTCTTGGATGCTTCTTTGGTATTACTAAGGAATTCAACGCCATGTCTGTTTTTAAAATTCAAGTTTTTACGCAGATACGAATCGACGTCATAGTTCGCGGAGAACAATGAATTGTCTGGTATGTTGAAGGAGTAAGGCTTTTTCTGTATAGGTTGGAAACTTTTTTCGTTTTGGTAGAAGTAAGGTAAGTTTTGCGAGTCGCTGTTGGAGGTCGGGGGTGGATTGGTGGGTCGTTTGTGGTGGCGTATGGGGTGGGAGATAGCTCGCAGTTTTTGCGTTTCCGCCTCTATGTCTCTTTGGAGCTCGGTACATTTTGAGCTGTACTCTGTGGCGTTCTCTTTAATCTGAAACGTAAAAAGATTATCCATTGAAAAATCTCACTAATATTATAAACGCGAAAGTTTGTGAGGATGGACGTTTGTTACTATTTCACGCAAAAAAATACTGAACTGATATTGATGAAACTTTACAGTAATATAGCTTATACATCAGAATAACACATAGGCTACTTTTTATCCGGGTACCATGCGGGCGAAGCCGTGGGAAAAAGCTAGTACTTACATATAATAAGAAAACATTCAGACCCGAGACAAATATTTGCAGATCATACAAAAAGTTATCCCCCGGCGGGAATCGAGCCCCCAACTTTCTGCGTGATACATTTAGACAAACTTAGATACATTTCACAGTGAGTATACCTTGTAGGGGGGTAGTCAGAAGCACGTCCAAACATCATAAGTGGCACATGCTCGCGTTTTTGCAAGTTAGCATTCCACGTAGCAAGTTGGAAGCACATCGCCGCTTATTCTTAAAGGTGACTTTATAATATGGCCATATAAAAGTATACTTATACTAACAGCGGCAGAGATATCGTGGTGTTTGCCTCTCTCTCGCTCCTGTGCCATTCGCAACATGCGCAGCTGCTCTTCCAACCGACGCATCTCCGCCTGTTCCAACAATCTGCAAGTCAAAATAACACTGAGATAAGCGAACCAAACTATTAGTCAACAAAACTATGAACGAAACTGGAAACGCGCTTGTAACGCGCTAGCTCGACACACATTATATTGACAGTTCAAAACACGCACGTAACGCACCTCACCGCGTTTTCGGTCTTAGTTTATATGGTCATAGCGAATAAGACCCCAGGGCGTCTAGACATATACCTCACGCTTAGTTTTCCTTTCACGCTAACACATATCTACTAAGGAAAAACTTCGCAGCAGTCACGTGACATCTCACAAGCTTATGTCAATTCCATAGAATTCAAGAGCGTCTAGACAAATACCTCACGCTTAGTTTTCGTTTCACGCTAACGCATTAAGGAAAAACTTGGCAGCAGTCACGTGACATCTCACAAGCTTATATCACTTCCATACAATTCAAACTTTCCGCAGGCGTTAACGCCAACAGAAAGTGGTTGTTGTCTACGGGGCTGAGGCCCTTAGACAATGTAATTCGCTTCGTAGCTATATACATTTTGGACGATACCGACAGTAGAAATATAAATAACTACGAAGCGTACGACTTTTTTAAGTAACTAAAGTGGCAAACAAGCATTCGGAGCACTTGTTGGTAATCAGTTACCGTAACCTATGGACGCTTGCGACATACATAATTCGACGACCTCTATGGCGCAGTGGGCGAAAGCCCGCCTGAGACGCAGAAGGTTGCGGGTTCGATTCCCGCCGCGGGACAAATGTTTATTCGAACTGCAAATATTTGTCTCGAGTCTGGGTGTTTTCTATCCTACTAATATTATAAACGCGAAAGTTTGTGAGGATGGATGTTTGTTACTCTTTCACGTAAAAACTAATAAACGGATTTTGATGAAACTTTACAGTAATATAGCTTATACATCAGAATAACACATAGGCTACTTTTATCCGGGTACAACGCGTGCGAAACCGTGGGCAGAGAGTGTATACTATGTATGTATTTACAAAAAAAAAAAAGTAATAATAAAAAATGAGCCCCAAAGTAAGCAGAGCTTGTGTTATGGGAACTACATGACTGATATTCTACTTATATACATATTTTTTTGTTAATTCATAAATATTATACAAAGAAAACACCCAGACCCGAGACAAATATTTGCAGATACAAACAATTGTCCCGCAGCGGGAATCGAACCCGCAACCTTCTACGTCTCAGGCAGGCCTTCGCCCACTGCACCACAGAGGTCGTAAGTAGTAATAAATATAAGTAGTATATTAGTCATGTAGTTCCCATAACACAAGCTCTGCTTACTTTGGGGCTAGATGATGCTGTGTCAAAAATGTCCAGCAATATTTATTTATAATCTTTTCACATGTCTTTGATTTTCTGTTTCTAGTACACAATGTTTTCCGTCACCGTTTGAGCTGGTGTTGAGTTATTAACATACTTTTCCCGGGACTTCCTCTCCTCTCTTATCCTCTGCTGCTCCATGATCTGGTTCTTTAATTCCTG
This sequence comes from Perizoma flavofasciatum, assembly GCA_958496245.1. Classification (NCBI taxonomy): domain Eukaryota; kingdom Metazoa; phylum Arthropoda; class Insecta; order Lepidoptera; family Geometridae; genus Perizoma; species Perizoma flavofasciatum. The sequence goes on from OY292442.1 coordinate 6,657,761, forward strand.
CTGGTAGAACTGGCGTCTCTCTGCAGCCTCCTAGAAACAAGACAAATGGAGTGTCATATTAGAGTACTCTGATTGCACATAAAACCTTTTTCTCTGACGACCTCTGTGGCGCAGTGAGCAAGGCCCGCCTGAGACGCAGAAGGTTGCGGGTTCAATTCCCGCCAGGGGACAAATGTTTGTATCTGCAAATACTTGTCTCATTTATGGGTATTTTCTTTGAATGTTATGTATGTATTTACAAAAAAAAATTATATATAAATAGTATATCAGTCATGTAGTTCCCATAATACAAGCTCTGCTTAGTTTGGGGCTAGATGATGCTGTGTGAAAATGTCCAGCATTATCTATTCGTTTATTTTTAGTTTTTAAGATGAGACAAATATGGAAATATTTGTCTCGGATCTGGGTGTTTTCTATTAATTAATAAATAATGTTTGGATAAAAATATCCCAACATTATTTATTTCATGAAGATGTATTCTGGAAGAGGTCGTTATTAGCGATAAGACCGCTCATTGTACTTCCGCGATTAGCATGAAATTTGCTGTTTTAAATTGTAAGCAATATATGTTACGCTACTTTTCATTGGCTACTTTGTATTTTACGCAGGCGAAGCCGTGGGCAGAAGCTAGTTATTTATAGTGTACCTTTTCAACTTGCAAGTTCCTCATCTGTATGGCGTCTGCGTCGAATATAGAGGGCATGTAGGAATGCCGCAGATCCGAGTGTAACTTATCACGGTTCGTCTTTTTAACCGACGACGTGCGCTCTGAAATACATATAAAGAACATTTTATAAAATCACAGTATTAACCTCTTCGGGAATTGAGCCCGCGACCTCCTGCTTGATGCCTGTAATCTACGCTTATATTATCAAGAGGTAAAGTTTTGTATGTAGGAGGACTAGGAGGTAATCTCTGAAACTACTTATCCAATTTCAAAGATTATTTCATCAATATTTAGTATGGACTTTCAGGGTGGCATAGGCTATAAAATTATCCCGTTAAAATAAAAGAGCGTTTCGTGGAGACTAATTTTTCAAAGTACAGTGACGAAACAAAAGTCTATACTGTAACTAGGTACCTACATCATAATAATCCTAACGGAACAGATGAACTCAGATAGGTAGGTAGATTTTGAACCGATGAACTCATATAGGTAGGCAGATTTTGAACAGATGAACTCAGATAGGTAGGCAGATTTTGAACAGATGAACTCAGATATGTAGGTAGAATTTGAACAGATGAACTCAGATAGGTAGGTAGATTTTGAACAGATAAACTCGGATAGGTAGGTAGAATTTGAACAGATGAACTCAGATAGATAGGTAGATTATGAACAGGTGAACTCAGATATGTAGGTAGAATTTGAACAGATGAACTCAGATAGATAGGTAGATTTTGAACAGGTGAACTCAGATAGGTAGGTAGAATTTGAACAGATGAACTCGGATAGGTAGGTAGATTTTGAACAGATGAACTCAGATAGGTAGGTAGAATTTGAACAGATGAACTCAGATAGGTAGGTAGATTTTGAACAGATGAACTCAGATAGGTAGGTAGAATTTGAACAGATGAACTCAGATAGGTAGGTAGATTTTGAACAGATGAACTCAGATAGGTAGGTAGAATTTGAACAGATGAACTTAGATAGGTAGGTAGATTTTGAACAGATGAACTCAGATAGGTAGGTGGAATTTGAACAGATGAACTCAGATAGGTAGGTGGAATTTGAACAGATGAACTCAGATAGGTAGGTAGATTTTGCTCGAGGTACACATCCAACCAAGAATCAACGAACCTTATTAAAATTACGCTTTATTAAGTTAATTGTGTGAATTGTATGTTAAATGTATGATCTGCATTCATTTGTCTGGGGTCTGGGTGTTTTCTATGTATAATATGTATGTATTTACAAAAAAAAAATATATAAGTAGTATATCAGTCATGTAGTTCCCATAATACAAGCTCTGCTTAGTTTGGGGCTAGATGATGCTGTGGGAAAATGTCCAGCATTATTTAATTATTTATTCTATTTTATTAATTTAAATGCGCTTTACATAAACGAAATGGATTAGTACAAAGTAGGTTTTTATTAGATGTGAATATTGGTTATCCTAATCCTACTAAAATTATAAACGCGAATATATGTGAGGATGAATGTTTGTTACTCTTTCAAGCAAAAACTATTGAACGGATTTTGATGAAACTTTACAGTAATATAGCTTATACATCAGAATAACACATGGGCAACTTTTTATCCGGGTACCTCGCGGGCGAAGTCGTGGGCAGAAGCTAGTTTATAATGAATCAAATTAACTAACATTTAAGTATCAAGCCTCTTCTTACAATAATGGTGTTAAATCCCATACAATAATGATGTTTAATCCCTGGGCCTTTGATAGGCATTAACAAGGCCGGAGCCAACGCTAAGGGACATTTTTGTATAAATTTTAGAAACATAATAATGTAGTACTGTAGTTTTACCAACATAATATTGTTGGTAAAACATTAATTAGGCTAAGTAGTACATGCTATGAAATGGTTGATGGGCTATATATATAGAACGGCACCAACCAATTCTGAATTTAAATTCAGATCAAATAATAGGCAGGTGATAACTTTATTGCAATTAATATGACTTTATTATTATTATAATTATTAAAGGAGTTTACCATCGAAATCGCCATAGCTACGTCGCCTCTCAGTAGCCTCCCACTTGTTCCACGTCGCCTCCCTAGGATCTGCGACCGTTCTAGGAGAAAGTTCACGCTCGGCTTGCGTCAGTTTCGACGGCGATGGGGATAGCTGGAAAAACAGTAAATGAATATTATTTTTGTACGTACTTCTGGCTAGCTACTACGTTACTTAAGGATCCGGCGTACAGCGCTCATAACTTAAATTCGAAGCGCGTCCAATCTTTCTCTTTTTGGCTGATGCATGCCCGCCCGTGCTTGCGCGTTAGCAATATTAGCCGTTCAGAGTTTTTTATAAATTTGTTGGTGTTCCGTAATACCAAAAAGATGAATGAAAACTTGTTGTATTTTTCACATTGTGTTGTTATTCTGTAACTAGACAATATAACCTATGTACCTAACCAAACGATACGTAAGGTATTGTTGTTTTTAATACGAAACAAAAAATAAGAAGAAAACATGTCATGTATCTCGTAAAAATATCCAAAATGTGATTCGTTTACATTTTTATTTTAGGTAAATATTAAAAAAAAATATATAGCAAGGTACGTAGATAAATACTATTTGAATGCAAATAATAACATATTATGGTGGAAATAAGCTCTAATTACAAATGACTATGGTATTACGTTTGTATGTTGACGTTTTTAAGTTGACGTTTCTATATGACCCTTGTGATTTCAATGAATAAAAACCTATTGACTTTGACTCTTAATATGTAATTTCCTGATTGACTCACCAAAGTGGCAGAAAAGGAAAGTGATGAAAAATGTTTAACGTCAAATAAAAAGGAATTCGCGGTGTAGGTAATATTTTTTTTAATGGTAACACTCTAACTTGAATTGTTCTTGGTCCAATATTTTTTTATGAGCGAAAATACGTACAACGATTTAATATTTATCTGCGGAACCTCTTGCGTCTCAGCCGGCTTTTTGTTTTTGTCTATTTTCATTTGTATACAATAATATACTTACTCGGTACATTTCGGCATCGTCTGTTTGCACGGCGACTGATAGCGGCCTCGAGACACCATCCATTTGGACCGCAGAATCCACTTTGCTGAAAACATAAAAAAAATTAAATGATTTTAGAGATGGCCATTTGGTTTTTAATATGTTAACCCAGACTTAACCCTTTTGGACCGCAGAATCCATTTTGCTGGATTCTGCGGTTTTTTGAAGTGTTAATATTAACCCTTTCGGCTCTCTACCGGCTCTCTACACTCATTCGCCGACACATCTAGTCAGAAAGGGCTGTATTATACTTAACCACAGATATAATACAATACTAGACTTACTAACTATTTCTGTCTGGCTCTCTTCGCTCGCTCCATGTCCGTTCGGAGGATTAAGGGAAATCACATGAATAGATAATATCCCAAAAACTCAACATTGGTGGGACTGTTATCCCAGGAATATCGAGCAGGCTGGTAACGATAGCGTGGCTTAGTTGGTATAACCTCCGCGTAACAAAAGGGAGGTCGCGGGAAGTCCCGCCGAGGTTTGAGTTTTTCGGATATTACACATTCTTGTCATTTGAGAGGTGACAATATTTAAAATTATTTATTGGACAATTAAAAAGTACCGAACACATAGGCGAACTTAATGCTAGATAGCATTCTCTTCCAGCTAATCTTTGTGTATATGGTAAAAGGTAAATGACCTTTTACCTACATGTAATTACGGGAGAGGTTACAACTGTGAAAAATGAAAAATGTTAATCATTGAACAGGTCTCTCAAAATATTTTTGAGGTTATCTAGATAAATTCTACTTGAGGCCTCATCCCAGAAATTTAAGGGTGCGTGGGATAATAGGAAGGCAAAAATCTTACTTATTCTGAGCACCAGAGCTCGCAAACTGCTGGTTAGGTACACAGCTAACGCTTGCCCTCCTCCTCTCTGGACTATATCTTTCTCTTTCTAGCAGCAGCTGTCTCTCTCTCTCCTCCCGTTCCCTCTCTTTCTGCTCCTGTTCTCGACGCTCCCTCTCCGCATCCTCTTTGGCCTCTTGTTTCTTTTTGGCTTGCTGAAACAACAATAAGATTCCTTTTACCAAACTCGTTCTTTCACCATCAGTCACTAGTTTCAGAGCATTTTTACCTCAACCTTAACTAATACAGGGTGACAAAGAAAGAAACAATAAACACGTTGAAAAATACTAGTCAAGGTACCAGGCTACCATAACTTGCCAAAAGGGTTCCTATACGCCGTAGGTTTCTTTTTACCTGGTCACTAGCACCACAGATATTGAGCACTAAGCAGTATTCCACAGCGTGATTAACTTTGTTAACCATGGGTGGCCATTATAATAACAAGTGGCACGACAAACGAACGATATCATCCAAACTACCAGGATACCATAAATAGAATGAGGTTCTTCAAAAAGAATAAATGAGGTTCTTATTTTTTTGGCTTGCGTAAAAGCTTGTAAAGCACCAAACATTGCTCCAACGAAAATATAAGTCGGATTGAAAGACAAACTTAACTTTGTGGTTGAAAAATTGTTCGCCCATACATCGATATACGTCACGGTCAATTATCCTACTGCAAGTGTAAGTTTATAATCACAAAACCATATTTTTTCATACGATACTACAAAAATATACTATTTTCGGACTTTTTCCTTTACTTGTACTGTGACACTTTGGTTCTTGCCAAATTTCATGATTCTAGGTCAACCGGAAGTACCCTATGTTTTAATTTATTTGCCAGTATATGTCGCATAAATGACCGTATTTTTCATTGCGTTGACTACGAAGCTTATTTTTTTTAAAGCTCTAATGAACCGTAGATCTACGTATTTGATATTAATTTTAACTTGATACCTCCACGTTTTCTTGAAAAAAAGGGTCTCGACAAACAAACAGACAGAAAAACGCACGGACTACGACGTGATCCTATAAGGGTTCCGTTTTTCCTTTTGAGGTAAGGAACCCTAAATATAATAGACAAGAGGTAATTCATCCGGACTACTTGGACTGATATTTTCTGTACTACACCATGTTTATTTTCCTACATACAGGCCTACCGCTGCACCCCCCAAAACCTTGTGTTTTGTACTCGTTCAGCTAAATTATTTATTTTCCTATCAATCGGACCATGAAAGTTTGTCTCCGTATTCCGACTGTGAAATCGGACTTAAGAGACACCGGTCTCTGTGGCACACTCACACCACAAATAAGGTATATAACGCGCGATTTCTCATACATAACAAACCTACATTCGTAAACCACTCTCTATACGTTTAAAGTTACTAACTATTCCATGTTTTTTTTTTTCAAAAAAATTCTAATATTCTTTTGGACCAACTTGCATCTATTTGAGACTCTTACTAGTAACCGACTCAACTCAAGTTTACGCGCACATGCATCTAAGACTAAGCTTATGAAAAAATGTATTTCATAATAAAAACGTATGACCATTAAGATATTTAAAATAATCCATAGATAATAAAATATCAAAGACATTCTCTTTCAAAATAAAATATAAGATGTGATTTGATTTAATTTGAAAGCTACAAGGCTAGCATGACTAGCCAAGAGGTCTCACCCGGTCAAGATATTCCCTGTACTGCGCCTGCCGTATCTTCCTGAGTGTGTTTCTTCTTCTCTCGTACTCGCCAAGTCCGAGTAGTGCATCGCCGCAGATTCCATTCGCGCGTTCACCGCGCACGAGCGGATTGTTGGGCGAAAATTCACCCGCTTTCAACATCACTGGTAGGCCTATGTAGCGCTGTGGACAAAGAAATGTTAAATTAGACAAAACTTTCGTGATTCTACCGAAACGATTCAGCAAATAGCCGGTTGTAAAAATCAAGAAAGTCTTCTTTATTGCTTAATTTAACACTAGCCGATGCCCGCGCTTTTACTCGCGTAGAGGTAATTGATAGGTACATCAAAAATCACGTTCGAGAAATACGATTTTTCATACAAAAGTTTTCAGCCCTTTTCACCCCCTTTGGCGTTGAACTTTCCAAATTCCTTTCTTAGTACACCCCTACACCATAAAAGGAATATACCCTCCAAGTTTCATGCTTCTAGGGCTTATGGTTTAGGCTGTGCGTTGATCCTCCAATCAGTAACGGAACAGTTTTTTATATATTTAATTTAATACAAAAATAAATGACAAAATGTATGATTAATTCATTAATGTCACTGGACCTGACCAGTGGGTCGATCACGCTAACCTATGGCTATAGGAGATGGAGATCAATTTTGACACTTCTAGTTCCCCATTTGAATGGCCCATCCATCAAATTGCGATTACACTGATTCCCCATCGCTTGATTCCCATACCCAGACTAAACTGAAAGCCATGAACCGTCCATGAACGAACGAAACTTGTGATTTTGAAGTAATCGAATCACGCTAATGCCATGCCTCCATCTCGATAGCCATGGAAATTAGTGTGATCGCCCCGCTGGTTAAAGTACGGTGCTAACGTCCGACCGAAGGAAAACCACTCAATGTCAACATGTAAATCAGTTTCCAACTCATTATCTTGTTAATCGGTGTGTTAGAGATGGGTATTTACTGGATGCAGTGAAATGCACAATATACTGCATTTACTAGCGATCAAAGCTGTAGTAGATAAGTGAAGGAATATAAATAGATTACTTCTTCAAATTACCAGCGAAGCAATGCATGCGAAGTGTGATAAGTAGATTTGTATAAATGAATTTTATTTACAACAACTTAATTAATATAAAACGTAAACTTATCTTACAATAAGAGGAGACACTTAGATAAATAAATGTACAGAATAATCAATTTGTTTATGAGGCAAGGTGAAAAGAGCAATGGCGGCATTCCCTTGCCAAAGAAATCCTTTGAACGAGGAAAGAGCCATCCCCTTTTGTTACCAGAGCCGTAAAGAAAAAGTTTCTACTTTTTTAAATTAATAATTGTATTCATTGAACTTACTGGCGAGCGAAGCGAACAACTGATGAGTTAGCATCGTCTGAAGTGAATAAAAGATATGAATGCCAAGCGAGCGAAGTTCAAAGTTTCATTTTCGATACACTAACGACTCAACACTATAAGTACCTACTTTATGATAGACAGAAGTTTCTTATTATTTATTTTGGTAAAGGTCGCGATCACATCAAAAATTCAATTACCACTCCAATGACTGCTTCGAACTAAATCCAATAAATTTGTGGAATATGAAGCGAAAGTTTCTATAGCTATACAGAAATAGACTAGATAAAATGCTAGACTACACGATGAGTTTGAGGTTCGATCCAATATCGCGAGTGACGTCATAGAAAGATATTCTTTACCTATAAACTTTACAGTATCGCAGTTAAATTAAATAAATTAAATTAAATTACATACACAGAGTAACTTTGCATGAGCTAGAGGTTATGGCTGATGCCATAAGACCGACAACTTAAGAGGATGAAGCCAAACCATAAACCAAGAAAGTAAGAGTCTTGTTGTTTCAAAAAAAAATATTTCACAATTCTTGGTAAAAAATAATATGCCAAACTATTTGAAACGACACAAATATCAGAAAATACAAAGCGTTGTTTGCATAATCAACTGATTAATGATATTTATAAATAAGGACCATTGTTGTTTTACATTTTCGAAAAAATAAATAAATTGAAAGGATATTTTTTTGCCAGCGTGGCGCCATGGTCTTGGCATAGCTTTAATTCCGTGATCATGCATTCGAAATTTGTGCAGCTACTTTTTGTCGTGCTGATGCGGCAGTTGTCTGCCTCTTAACGTGTTCACTGATCCACGCAAGCTTACAATTGTAAATGCCGTTAACGGTCAGACAGCCAAGTGACCGAGCTGTCGCTTGTGACTAGGAATATGGTCCTAGTCACAAGCGACATACTGGTAATATACATTGTTTGCGACACTAGCTGTGCCACGGCCGCCCTCGGCCCTGACCCACCGCGTCGCATCGCCCGCCCGCGCTTATATTCTTTTGTTCGGCTCCTAAGGGCCACAGCGTGATGTCGTTAGTCGTTGAGTGATCGCGACGTTCTCTCTCCGCGTCGCGATCACTCACCCTGATGAAAACTCTCGGAATGAGTCGAAACATAGTCGGTGCATTCACCGATAGTGCGGTACCTACGTGAAAATTCCCGTTTACAATAAGGTAAAAATATGTTCTGAAATCCGACTGGTACTTACTAAACAGAGATTAGCGAGTTCAAACAAAAAAATAAGAAACCAACTCCTCAGTTTATTATTAGTATACTATAGATAGATATATCGTATGAGACATTAGTACAGCACTATGCCGTGACGATCCATCATAAATCAACAATAAACGGCTAACAACTTAATTAATTGACAATACAATTATGCGCATATTTCTCTTTTAAACACAGTCTCAAGAGACAACATCTGGATCACTTAAAAGAATAACCAGCCTTGTTTCTTACCTTTATTTCTTGGCTTGGTCGCGGAGGAACAGGCAGTAAAGTTGACGTCAAAGTGATCCTTGTGATTCTTAAGAATAAATTACTAATATAAATTATTGTAGTGCACGGCGCGACGCGGAGGGAGCAAGTCGCGATCACTCACCCTGATGAAGACTCTCGGAATGAGTCGAAACTTAGTCGGTGCCTTCAGCGATAGTGCAGTACGTGAAAATTCTAATTTTTACAATATGAATAGAATAAATTAACTTTGAGCTTGAACTTAAAAGAGCAAACAGTTGCAGGAACCGTATTTATTTCATACCCGGATAAAAAAGCCGATGAAAAGTAGCTCTTACCGTTTTAAGACAACGTTCGTAGATATGTATTCGCTCAAAGGAAAAGTCTTTTTTTTAATGGGAATAGATATCCTAAGTCCACCTTGAAGATCAAAAATTATTAGTGAAATATTTTTTGCAATCGATTAGTACCTTTGGAGATTACTCCCTACATTTAAACTTGCAAACTTTACCCCTTTATAATATGAAATACTAGCTTCTGCCCGCGGCTTCGCCCGCGTTGTACCAAGATAAAAAGTAAACTATGTGTTATTCACTATGTATTAGCTATAATAATACTGTAGTTTCATTAAAATCAGTTCAGTAGTTTTTGCGTTAAAGAGTAACAAACATCCATCCTCACAAACTTTCGCGTTTATAATATTAGTAGGATAGATGTAGAGATGGCTGGAGTAACCAAGCTGTAGCGCTACTAAGCTGTAGAGCTCCGACAAAGAAAAACACCGAGCACGCAAAACGATTTGCTGGGAGAGCAATAATTTAGCTCGAAGTGAAACATCGATGATTTGCAGAGGTGTTGGCTATTAAACGAACATTTTATTACTGGTTAATATGTTGCCATAATGTAAAGGAAACATTATCGACGGACGCTTGCATAATTATTGCGCTACTAGAAAATGTCTTAGCGTGATATATCACGCTTGGAACAGAGATTAATTTCTGATCTCGTAGTTTCCGATACCGACGATAGAGGGGATATGATCAGGGCGTGGAGTCAGGATAATAATATGTGAGTAGGGTAGTGTATTAGTGAACGAACTCCACTCAGAAAAAAAAATAAGAGCAAAGATATTTTTAAGAAAATTGAAAATAATTACAACAAAATGGGCCTCCATGGATGGAAGACGGCGGCAGACTCAGATCAAGATGGTGGAACGAGTTGGACTCTTTTGAGAAGGATTGGTCCTCATCAGCACTGGACCGTGCAAAGTGGAAGAGGGATAGGGAGGCCTTTGTCCTGCAGTGGGATGACACAGGCTGATAATAAAGAACAAAATTTAAAATTTTCTTGATATTAAAAACAAAATAATAATAATAAATCTGAATTTCAGTAAGAATTGGCAGGTGCCGTTTCATCCTACATAGCCCAGCAACTATTCCATAAGTATATACTACTGAAATAGCCTAGTTTATCACTTATATTTCCAACAGTTTACATCAGGCGCCATCCGCAAGATTAAGTTTTTTATATGATAATATACAAAGGGCCTCTTATTGTTAGTTTTGGCTCCACTAATACCTATAAAGGCCCCAGGCATAAGCCTGAGATTTGAAATGAATATAGAGAAATAGTAAATAATAATAAAAATAATTATTGATAAATGTATTTATTTATTACAGAAGTCATCATAACCAAAGAGATTTTATATTTTACAGGCCGATAAGTACTCAAATAGGGTGTTCAATGAATTGATGTGCCCAGTCCGGTGTGTATCGTTTGCGGAAAAGATGACGCAGTTTTCCATTACTCGATTAGATAGACAGATAAGCTTCATGCGATTGGATCGAACCTACACGGTATAAGTTTTGGTGAGGTTTTATGGATTTTAAAAGATTGGCAATTTAATAGGACTTTCTAGGAAAGTACCTTTTGTTTTTCATTTAGGTTTTGTTTTAGGAAACGTCGTTAGGTGGATGATAATAATAAATAAATAATGCTGGACATTTTAACACAGCATCATTTAGCCCTAAACTAAGCAGAGCTTGTGTTATGGGAACTACATACATGACTGATATACTACTTATTTACATATTTTTTTGTAAATACATACATATTATACATAGAAAACACCCAGACCCGAGACAAATGAATGCAGCTCATACAAACATGCAATAAAACTACAATTCAGAATTTTTGGACATGTTCGACTCTATTTATTTTTCATTATTTTTTCTCCAGAGCAACTCATCCAATCAAATCGTAAGGTTTCGAAGAAGCTCGAAAAACCTATTTACATACATTTTCTTGGGTGTGAGAATTGTAGTTCGATCAATGTAGATTGAGAGCAGTGTAGATTGATCAATATGTGATCTATAGGTACTAAAAATAAAATGAAGTTTTTTTTTGAACGCGCTAATCTCTGAAACTACCAGTCTGATTTGAAAAAATAATTTTGCATTTGATAGCCCAATTCTTGAGGAAGATTATAGGCTATTTATTATCACGCTACGATTAAGAAACAGAGCAAAAGAAGTAAAAGCGCGAACGGACGATGCGACGCGGTGTGGCCGAGGGCGGCATTTTAAGATACGAGTATATGTTACAAAAAAAGTTATTTATTTTCTATCATTGTCCAATACTCAATACTCGATCAACTGACCATCAAAACTAGGTTGTCCACCATCTGCTACCAGCGAGTGCTCGGCTATTTTGGACACATAGCCCGAAGACAGCCAGATTGCCTTGAGAGACTAGTGGTAGTGGGAAAAGTGGATGGTAAGAGACCTCGTGGCCGTTCACCTAGCCGCTGGTCTGATCAAATCAAGACCCTCACTGGCCTCCCTGTGACCGTCGCCTTGAGACAAGCCGAAGATAGAGCGGTATGGAAACAGCTCGTCTTCTTGTCAACAAAAACTTTCCAGAACGGGCACGACCTTCAGTAATTAAGAATGCGACAAAGAAGAAGAAGAGATCGCCCAATACAAAAAGTGTTTAATTACACATGAACTTTTCAAGGAGTACCTTGATGTTTCCTCACCACGCAAACAGGTTGTCTTTATCTACCAATCAAACAATATTAAGTCATTGGAACTACAAAAAACTAAAGCCTACTAGAAAAGTAATTCGCGAAAAAACATAAGGATCTTTTCTTCACTGCACATGTAAACTGTGGAGTAAACTGCTTTCTGAGGTGTTTCCGCTTAAATATAACAAAGTCCGCTTAAAAATAATAATAAAATAGTCTTTCACAGCAAGCAACGCATTATCAATCCTTGTAAATAAATATCATTCATTCATACATTCAATACCCCAGCTGTTGCAAATGTCAATAGGCGACAGTAACCACTTTTCATCAGACTGCTTAGCATGAAGACCCAACACAACGGTTTACTGACTTAAACTCTGATATGCATGCACACACCCCACCACACAACTAAACACATCTGCCACTGTGACTTTCCAAATTTAATTGTTTGTCTATTTGCTTGTTTTCCAACTTTTAACTTATTTTTAATTTTGCCAAGCACTTTCTACCCGAAATTCACCCAATTGTTAAATGTGTTAAAAGAATCTTGATAACTCTTACTCCAGAGACGACAAGATACAGACTTGCACGCCTAGTTTGGGTCTTGCAGCTAACCATATTTAAAAACCCTTGGGCATGTAACACCTGTTTTGGCAAATAAGTATATACTACTAGATTCTGGCTACGGCTTCGCCCGGGTGGTACCCGGATAAAAAGTAGCCTATGTGTATAATATTATTCTGATGTATAAACTATATTACTGTAAAGTTTCATCAAAATCTGTTCAGTAGTTTTTGCGTGAAAGAGTAACAAACATCCATCCTCACAAACTTTCGCGTTTATAATATTAGTAGGATTCTATATTCTATAATGCTATTGAACTTATTATCTGATATCAGAGTTTTCACAAGCGGTATTAGGTTTATGATATTCCTATAATCAGAAAAGATTTTCCTACGGCCACCAACTAAACCATTTTGGCTGGAAAACATTTTAGTTAAGCGTATTTAGGGAATCATCATTTTAGATTTTTGTAACTATGGACTTCAGTTCAAAATATTGGGGTACATTTCGAAATCCGGCTTAGCCCTTCTTCTATTTTAATCTACTTGTGTAATTGACTGTACAAATATAAGAACCAGCACACACTCAGACCCACCATGATTTCACCATAAGACTACAAATTTGGCCATTCACCCACAATCGCGCCACTGATCGTCAAACCCCCAAAAGAGCCACCACCAACATTCTGAGCCACCTCCATCCTTCGACTTTCCACACTCTGAAATACCATCGGATTGGATAGAGGGCCTTCCTGCACTGCTTCATCCGGTTCTTGGTCGCCATTCAGAAACTTTCTTCCTTAGCGGTTATCGTATCGTCAAGTACAGAAAGATAGTTCCATTATATGTCTAGCCGTATACCTTGGAAGTTAATTCTCAGACATATTATTCGGCAAGCGATCACGCAACAGTGGGTCTAACATAGAACTATGTTGCAGACATAAAGAACTAAATCAAGCCATTGGATAGTAAATGCGAACTGTGCTGCTTTATTTGCAAACTCAATGCGGGCTAGCACGCGATGGCGGGGATTTAACCGTACAACTGTTAGGGGCAGAACTATAGTTTAATTTTGCGCAGACGAGTGATCACGCAATAGTTGAGCAAGTAAAGTTAATCCTTCCTACTATTATTATAAATGCGAAAGTTTGTGAGAATGGATGTTTGTTACTCTTTCACGCAAAAACTACCGAACGGATTTTGATGAAACTTTACAGTAATATAGCTTATACATCAGAATAACACATAGGCTACTTTTTATCCGGGTATCACGCGGGCGAAGCCGTGGGCAGAAGCTAGTTTATCATAAAGCAAAATTAGTTTTTGGCGCATTTATACCAAACAAAAAAAAGGAAAATGACATCCTCAGATACATACTCAGTGCGTAGTTCTTTGAGTATACCAAGTAGGGGTAGTAGAGGAACTTCCAAACATTTGGCACATGCCGGCGTTTCGCAAGTAGTTAGGATTCCATGTGACAGATTACAAGCCCAGCGCTGCTGTATTGGTACACTAACTGATAGCACATTCTTTTATTGGTTCTAGAGTTTGTCGACTTTCTCACGATGTTTTCCTTCACGTGTCCATGTGCACTTGTTTTTCTCGAGTGGAAAAATTCACTGGTGCCGGGTTCGAACTCACGACCTTCGGATCGGAAGTCGGGGTACACAAGGCCAACACAGCGCACGAAATTAGTAAAATAGCAACCGCGAGTTGACCAATATGAGACCAAACACTATCAGTATACATTCGAACTTTAAGTTATCTATCGGAGAGTTCCGTTGTTTACTTTCCGTCACTATGATATTGAACATAAACGTTTTAAAATGCTCAAATAGGTTAGAGTAGTAGGTTTAGTAGGTAACCTAACCTACATATACAGTTAGAACAAAATGAATCAAAACTCAGTTTAGATAACACAAAAAAGTTTGCAAAAAAAATGGGTTTCATGATTGGTTTTCTACGACAATTATGCCTTAACAGTTTTGACCTATTTCAAAAGAGTGTTCGTTCAGTCGATGGTTATCAGGGGGCGTCCTCACGGAAACTGAAATAATGGCTTGTACAGGGGAAGCCTTTAGATGGGTAATGTTCTCCTACTCTTGTATTTCAAGCAAGCACGTAAGGCCTGCTAGCCAATCAGTCACTTGTCGACCTATTTCATGGTTCGCGCTAAAGGGAGAGTCGGCCAACAGTCATTAGGGGCTATTTGCACGAAAGCTGAATTCATGATTTAGGAAATAAATAGAGTTGTTGATAAGACTCAAATAGACTCAAAATTAAGGTTATTAACTGCCATATACATAAAGTGGGCTAGCAGGTGATAAAATAATAATTCCACACAACAACAATTAGCCCCAAAGTAAGCAAAAGCTGTGATATGGGAACCACATGGCGGATATACTACTTATATAGTATTTTTTTTTGTAATAAATAAATAAATAAATAATGCTGGACAATCCACACAGCATCATCTAGCCCCAAGCTAAGCAGAGCTTGTGTTATGGGTACTAGATGACTGATATACTTAATACAATACATTACATAGATAGATATTTTTTTATTATACATAGAAAATACCCAGAACACCCGGAACAAATATTTGCAGAACGTACAAACATAAATATTATACATAGAAAACAGCCAGAATCCGAGACAAATATTTGTAGATCGTACAAACATTTGTCCCGCGGCGAGAATTGAACCCGCAACCTTCTGCATCTCAGGCGGACCTTTGCCCACTGCGCCACAGATGATTGCGACTAACTGTCTAGGCCGTATCAATGACATGTCTGAATAACTAGATTTTTTTACATTAAAACCTTCCAAACGTACAACTCTAAACGTTTAACTCT
Organism: Perizoma flavofasciatum; assembly: GCA_958496245.1. Taxonomy (NCBI): domain Eukaryota; kingdom Metazoa; phylum Arthropoda; class Insecta; order Lepidoptera; family Geometridae; genus Perizoma; species Perizoma flavofasciatum. The sequence goes on from OY292442.1 coordinate 6,673,297, forward strand.
AAAAATTTACGCTAAACACATCAAGGTCGCAGTAAATTTAATAAATATGAAACACAATGGGCAGGGTGCGGCGAAGGGATCACGCAAAGGAGCGGCGCCTCGCCCCGGGGAACTCACGATATTAAAATTATATTATGGATGAATTTATTATTACGAGGACAAGCGAAAAATTTGATAAAGATCTATTCCGGTGGCTTAAACAGTAACTTGATTGTGTTGTGAAGAGTGATTAAGAGTTGGAATTTATTATAGGCATTAACAACGGCTTGCATGGTTCCTTCCTCTGACTTATTGTCCAACCAGAGCGGGGCGATCACACTAATTTCCATGGCTATCGAGATGGAGGCATGGCATTAGCGTGATTCGATTACTTGTCAAAATCACAAGTTCCGTTCGTTCATGGACGGTTCATGGCCTTCAATTTAGTCTGGGTATGCGAATCAAGCGATAGAGAATCAGTGTAATCGCAATTTGATGGATGAGTCATTCAAATGGGGAAACAGGTGTCAAAATTGACTGCCATCTCGATAGCCATGGGTAAGCGTGATCGACCCACATCGGTTTAGACATGGCTAAGTGACAAAATTTACAAAACGACAACCGCCTTACTTACAAAGAGGCTTAACATTGTTGTTTCCTTCAGTTGAATCAAATTACAAATTACATACATCAGAAAGAGACAAAGCGGTGTTTAGTTTATCAACTGCTAAGTAATGGTTATTGAGTTAATTTAAAGTGTAAACCCACCCTTAAAGGTAATCACAAGAATTTCTAATATCCTAAAAAATCAACCTTGGGGACTTGGGGACCCGTGACCTCCAGCTCGAGTCTCGCCGAGGTTGAATTTTTATTTGAGGATTTATTTATTTATTTATTTGTTTATTGGTAATCAACAGCGTTTACTTATAATCTACAAAAACATTTGCATCAAGCATAAGGCCAATAACATATAAGGATATATAAGAAAGGCCCTAAGCCTTTGGCTAAGCTTAGTGAAGAAGGGCCGATGTCTCACGAAAACAAACGATATCTACAAAGATTTCTTAAACGTTAGGCGCTTTTGAACCAAATTAAACCAACTCAAACAGATGGGTGTTATATTTTTAACGTGTGCATCTGTCTGTAGCATCATAGCTCCCAAACGGATGAACCAATTCTGATTTAGTTTTAGACTCGATTAGTATTCTTAGCTACGATTCAAGAAAATCTGTTTAGTCGTTTGAAAATCATCAACTCCTTTCTAGTTGATGAAGGGACTTGACTCTATACTCATTAATTTGAATAATTTGTTTTTTTTTTCAATTGATTTGTATGTCTTCCAGGATGATTCTTAGGTCTTCATTTAGAATCACTAGAGGGCGTTGAAGTCGATAATGGCAATATTGTGATCTTACTTGAGAAACATCACTTTGGCGAATTAAGTCCAATAATACTCGTTTTACAAAACACTTAACCCGAAATAGGTAACAACAGTCTCATAGCTTCATGAATACAAATCGTAACACCTGTTAAAGGTAATTTCCGATTTATTCATAGTAAAAAGGCTAAAAGGCTAACGTAAAAGTAGTAAAGTAAAATAATGGGTTGAGGAACTAAAAAGAAAATCCAGGGTCATTATGTTGGTTTAGTAGCAATTTGTATTGTCGTTTAACGAGCGGCAGAATTACGATAATTTTAAATAGAATTGCAGTTTTTTCTATTTCCCAACCGGCGTTTTCAGAAAAACAAATTAACTTTCGAAAGCCCGTAAAAGCATGTTTCTGTCTGAAATGTGTGGGTGCTCTAATATGGTTTTCAGGTAGGGCCGGGCAGTAAGAACTAAATTAATTTAAATTTCAACGAGGTAATGTCGCCAGCCTTTTGCCTGCGGTCGATGACTTATACTCTGTTTTCTTCCTGTAGTTGTATTACTACTGGTAGAAAACAGTCTTCTTTTCCTAGTTAAATATTTTGTAAACAGTTATAATCTTTTTCTTTTTTCAAAGTAACTAGTAACGAGGTAACTAGATGTATTATTCTGTTGTATAAATAAATATTTGATTTGAATTGAACGTTTGATAAGTGTCGCTCACGGGGACACGAGGTCTACAATATCTTATGCAAAAGACCTATCGATTTTCTAGAGGAGTCATAAGCCAGCCAGGTATCGGATTATCCCAGCCAGTGGGAATGAAACTATATATTTGAGAATACAAGAACCAAAATTTCGAAGGTATGTGCCATCTGTTAGTGTTCCAGTAAGCGGCGATGAGCTTGCAACTGTCACGTAGAATGCTGACTATGCGAATCCTACTATTATAAACGCGAAGGTTTGTGAGGATGGATGTTTGTTACTCTTTCACGCAAAAACTACTGAACGGATTTTGATGAAACTTTGCAGTTATATAAGTAGCTTATATATCAGAATAAAACATAGGCTACTTTTTATCAGGGTACCACGCTTGCGAAGCCGTGGGCAGAAGCTAGTATCATTATATTTGGCACTGCGTTTTACATAGTAGTATGGATAACGCAGACATATGTCAAATATAATTTTTGGACGTGCCTCTCTCTACCCCTTAGTATCTTCACAATTCTGCGTACTTAGTATGAATTTGAGGACCTCCATAATACGGATTAGAGTTGAGAGTTTTTTTTGTGACAAAAGATTATTGTTTTAAGGCAGAGACGATACAGAGCGATGAACACAGGCAAGTCCTTGACGTGATTGTTGCGTGTGATCGTCGATTATGTCATGTTCAATGCATTGTATGTACGGCATAGAACAATTCATTGTTACGAGTCAGTCATTATAAAGCACATTATAGGAGCTAAAACAACAACGAGCATTTTGTATTGTGTAATTCACACCAGTTTTTCTGACGGTTCGGAAGTGACCACGAATTCCCTACAGATGTGAAAGAAAGCTCATTTTAGAACAAATCTCAAACCATAAATAAAGTTTACCCTGTTTTTTCTCCTCATTATTTGGCTTAAGATAGCTTAATTATTTATTTATTTATCTATAGAGATAAATAAATAAATACCCAACAGTCAGATACATAAGCCTGAACCAACACTAAGATTCCCTGTATCGTAGGTATCTACGACATTGTACCACAGCACCCAGACCCAGAATTGTATATCTGCAGAACATCAGAGCTTTTTTATGTTTGGATAGAATATAAAATGTGCTTATAAATGGGAAAACTACATCGTAAGAGTCGTGAAAAATTATTTCAAAAGTGACTTACGATTAGTTCTAGTAAAGTAGCACACCGAACAAAAAAGAGAATTCTTCAGAACAGTAAACACATTTCCAAATAATCGACACAGGATGAAAACATAATCGCGAAAGTTACTCCTAATTATCACAGTAGGCCGACTTTTCAGACACACTTTGAATATGGTAATGTTTACATTTTCACAGTGTAAGCCTACTTTTCGGACTACAAACTATATACGGCCAGTGGAGCACTGTTTTGAAACAAAACACGCTACTGCCGCGGAGTTCGCCAGACTGAAGGCTGGACGTGTTAAACTGTTAGCTCTTTCGATATTATGCTAGCCTGGTACACGCGCAGTCAGACTAGCCTAGGAAATTATACTTTCTGAATACAAAACAAAGATTATTTTTCCTTTTACGAGTCCTTTACAGCTCTTTATACAGTCCCCTATATTATGCTAGCCTAGTATGAGGTTAGCAGCAAGAAAATTTTGATAATGTCTGAAAACTCTAGAAACGCACAAAAGAAATGCCCCAGATCTACTATTAAATTTTTTAAGGAATGAAACAAAAAACTACGTAATTATATGTAGCAAGCAACTTAAATAGTGCGCAATTCGACTACAATCATACCAATTACTCCGTAAGCTTTATTTAAGTTGTACAATTTTAATGAGCATGCATTTAAAGTGATTACTTGCCAATGGTTATGATGAGGTCCTACCCTAATAGGGGGCCATAAAATGAGCTGATAGGAGCTGGCAGTGGCAATAGAACACGGCAAGGAATCGTCAGATAGTCGACTAGAAACACTTAGCAACCTACAGGCAATCCTATCCTACTAATATTATAAACGCGAAAGTTTGTGAGGATGGGTGTTTGTTACTCTTTCACGCAAAAACTACTGAACGAATTTAAATGAAACTTTACAGTAATATAGCGCGGGCGAAGCCGTGGGCAGAAGCTAGTTTAAAAGTAAAATCGACATGGCAAGGATAATGATATGGAACTGAGCCAACTATATCTGGGTACTCTATCAAAAGAAACTTTGTATTGGAGTTGCTTTACGTTCGTATTTCTCTTTGTTTTCTTTTTGATACACAATTTATCCAATTTTTTCACATCGATCCTAATTCTAAGTGGGGGAACTAAGGTCTGTCTGTACTAACGTCCCGCATTGGGGTGTATTGTCTTCGATCCTATTTATCTAAAGATTGCTTGGAACAGATCTCTAGGTCGCCTATGTGCCTCTGATATTGTTTTAAATGAAGAGTTATGAGAGTGAACGAAGCAAAAGAGGGCATGTCAGAAAAGTAGTAAATTGAAATCCGTACTCTCTGTCTACGCCTAAGGGAAATAGGCGTGCCTTTATGTTTGTGTGTATGTTTAAAAATATTTAAAATGCCCGCGACTTCGTTTGCATTCGCCGTCAGCGGTGTCTAGCCCTGGTAGATATTGTTAATTTTTTTTTCAAATTATTATTACAGACAACCTGCGTGGCGGAGCGGTCGAGTAGCCGGGTGGGACACAAGAGGTGCGGGTTCGGTTCCCGCTGTGGAACAAAAGTTTGCATGTTCCGCAGATATTTGTTTAACACCCAGGTTTTGTGGTACCATGATACTCGTAGTTCCTGATACTCACGACACAGGGAATAGTGAGGGGTCAGGACTTGACAGTTGAGTGTAAAAAAGTTTGCAAACACTGTACTGTAATCAATTCTAAAAAGAAAATGAAGATTTAAGATACCATGATAGATGTACTTATTTATTTCAGTTTTTAATTCGTACGCAAAATAATTGCATGTTGGGTATTTTGGCTAACAATATTTTTTTATGATTCAATAGTTTGTTGAACATTCATTCACGAATTGACTCTTGGTTATCGTTTTTGATACGAAACTGATATCACTTTTCAAACTTTCGCATTTAGATAACATAATTATGAGTTTAACGGATTTATTCTTTTTTTGTCATCCCGTGACCACGGCTGTTGCAATACAGTTGAAACGTCGGGAAAATAATAAAAAAGGTAAACACGATCAAGACACGTTAAACTTATAATTATGAAACTAAAATCATCTTGTAGGTGAAGCCTCCGTGCTTCGAACCGAAACACCCAAGGAATTTCGACCAGATTGGTAATGATCTCGTGCCTTGGTAGGTATAGCCCCGGCGTACCAGGCGGAAGAAGGTCGGTAGTATCCCAGTGAGGTAGATTTTTGAATATTTTAAACGCTGATTTTATACTGAAAATGTATTAACTCGCCACTTGCAAGTCGCAATATTACCAATGCCGAATCAACTACTGCAACGTAATCAGACATATTACACCCACTTCAACTTACAGGATTGATAGTCCGGTCATTTCAATGTCAGGACCAATCAGGATAGCAAATTGCAAGATTTGTTTACTAGCGACACAGATATTTATAATACTGGAGCGGATTGCTCTGTCCAATCCTAACTACAAGAAGAATTGGACTTATTTTTCCTTGTCACTCTGACTTGAAGTATAAAAACATGGTACCACATCACCCAGACCCGGAAGAAATATCTGCACAAATTTTGCCCGACAGCAGGAATCGAACATGCACTTCTAACATCTCAGCCGGTCGTAATGATGAAGTACGATGACTCTAAAAATGGTTCAAAGTGATGGTGAAAGAAAAGGTTCGTACGTAACGTGATGTTAAATAGCCTCAATAACCTTCCTCAAGAAACGGGCAATTAAAAAAATCTAGAAATCCGTGTGGTAGTTCTAGAGATAAGCGATTTCAAACAAAAGAACAAACAAACTCTTCAGCTTTATTATGGTTCATAGTGATGGTGAAAGAACTAGTATAAAAGGATTTAACTCTTAGCATTTCATTACATATTTTCATCATTTTTTATTTTTTAATAATAATAAAACATCCAACAGACACATAACTACATAGTCCAGACTCCACACTAGACTCCCTTTATCGTGGGTATCAGGAACTATGAGTAAATGGTATCACATCACCCAGAACCAAAATAAATATCTGCAGAACATGCGGGAATCGAACCCGCACCAAGCGTCGCAGCCAGCTTTTCACACACACACTTTTACAGCCATCGAGGTCGTCAAATATTAAGGACATGCTGGTTTTTTCACGATGTAAGTTTCTTTAAAGTTTGAGAGCACATTATATTGCGCACATACAATTTGCAGTAGAAAATCAAAAGGCCCGGGATTCGAATCCACAACCTTTAGATAATATGTAGTCGTATATATCACATAACATTTTAACTAATAAAAAACGTTTGGCAATCGCATTTAATGCCTTTGGCAAAGAAAAGTTTTGGCGGACGCTAACCTAATAAACCTTGAACTGTTTTCAAAAGTAGCCAGAATTTGATAACTGTGGGCGGATGCTCAGGATTTCATGAAAACGGATTAAGGCTGCGTATCCACCAGGAATATGCGACACATCAATATTATCACTCCATTTTCCTATCCTTGCTCAGCTCAGCTCTGGTGAAAAGGGCTAGCGAACGAGGTAAAAGGGTACAAAACGAGGTATTTTTACATACAAAAAGCAAGAAATGTATGCAAAGGACGCGAGGGAGGAATGTGTGTAGAAAACTAGTGGTACTAGACTACCGGTCAATAGACGATACTTCTTAGATACTTTGAAAACAAAACCAGTTGAAAACAAAAATACTTTTATATTTAACAATGTGCGATGAAGAAACGGAGGCATAAGATTAAAAGAATTAATTTTTACTTTAAATTTGAGTCTTAGAAGATAGCACAGATTCTGGACACGTAACCATATTCAAACTCATCTGTTATGTGGAGTTACGAGTATTTACTTTTTTTATTGAAATTGTTTTTTTTTAACGAGTACGCTACGCCTGTTAAGTAGATATATAGATAAACTTTGTATCGTCCACAACACCATTTTAAAGTACAAAACAGAAACATAATAAAAGCACAAAAAAAATAGAAGGTGAATAACGTTAATTCAAATTTTACAAAATATTGATCAAATAAACGATACAAGTCTCCGTCCCGTCTATAACTAATTAGGCACCTCGCTGGCTCACGCGATTCTGTCATTTATGGAGCTATAAGTTGTACACTAAATACTAGTAGTTTTTGAGATAGTTCCTAAACGAAGCCCAATTATCACTAAACAAACTATTCAAATTAAAATTTTGATCCAGTCACAATCTCACAAACGTCAATTGGCGTTCTACTCTGAAACTAATGACGTTTCCATAAGATGTTATATTATCAACCTAAAAAGCGGGAAATCCGGCCGCCGAGGTTAAAAGTTTTAGGGATATTATAGAATCTGGCGATTTCCCCTTTATGTGTGATTTAAAAACCAAATAATCGTGATTTCCATAGTGAAACGTCAAAATTGAGAGTTAAAGCTGGTTGACAACAATACGAGAATCTATACTTATAATAAAGCTGAATATATATTTTTTGTTTGTTTGAACGCGCTGGAACAATTTTTGTATTTGATAGCCCAATTCATGAGGAAGGTTATAGGCTAAAGTAATAGCGCGGTTGGGCGATGCGACGCGGTTCGCTGGGGTCCGAGGGCGGCCGTAGCACAGCTGACTAGATTTAGTCTTGGATGACTAAATTCACGTAGTTTTTTAAGCTGACGTTTCTATTTATATGATCCTTGAACAATGAATAAAAACCTGTTGGACTTTGACTCTGGCCATTATTGGCATTTATGGGCAAGCTGTCAGTCCCATTCAAGCCTCGTTGAAAGCCTTTGGACAATCAGTTAAGCCAAATGTGATGCCAGAAGCCTAGCCAGTAAAATAATTACGAGATTTTTCGTAATAATTTTACAAATTCCCCACAATACGAGTTACTTTCAAGTTCTACAGATATTTATCTGGGGTCCGGAAGTTGTGGCACCACGGTACTTGTCGTTCCTGATACCCACCATACAGGGAACTCTAGTGTGGGGTCAGGTCTATATATGTGAAGGTGGGAGTTAAGAAAACTAGACAGTGACAGTTGCCACAACTGCCCTCATCAGATTCAGAAAAGTTCATTTTGTATTCACTTTAAGCCAAAAACTCACCCGGATATATCTTTCTAAACCAGCAGGTATTTGTTCTTCAAGCTCGTAAAGTGCAGTCTTCTCTTTGCTCTCTGCATTGTAGTCGCCCAGGCCTTTGACTCCGGTTCCAGGGTCTTGAAAGCTCACTAGTTTCTTGTTGGCTGTTCCATTTTCTTTGTCTTCTTTTACCTAGGTAGGGTTAAAACTTAATGTAAACAATTTTTTTATGTGTTTTCTACAATTGATCGCAGCACCCTCGAATGTATTGTGGCAATAAACTTATTTAAGAACCATCCGTGAAGTCATACAAATTGATTGCGAAAAACTACACTAATTATTTCAACCATTCAATTTTCATTTTCAATTACAAAATTGTAGTAGTTTAGTTTTAAGATCTTGATTTCTGAATAGTGTTTAATTTCAGCTGATTTTATTTAACTGATATTTCAATGGAAAGATTCATCAATATGTTCTAAAAAAGCATAACAAACATAATTTATTGCAAGGCAAATGCCTCCCTTCCCTCATCTCACTCATAGAGATGAATTGAGATTTTGAGAAAATTGAGATTTTGGGCTATTAGGCAGCCAATTCTTTGAATAACAGGCCCGTTGGCTCTTCTCCTTTTGGACACATGATAAGTAAACAAGAAATCTGCCGAAAAATAAACAACAATATTGTAATTACCTGGATCAACATCATAAAATAGTAGACTAGATGAACCAACGAGCTTTTAATGACAAATCAATACTCAGCTTAACATTTATGTGGTTCTGGTAATGGTGAATGGGTAACAATCCAAGGTAATAGGTAGGTATAATAAGCACTTTCAATTCTGCCTGTGTCATGCACTGGGCAAATACAATAGATGCCTACTGTAGCTTGAACACATTTTTATTGATTAAGATTGTGCAATCTTTCATAATTTCAAGCATGGTTTATATAACAAATAATGCAACATTACCTCACACTGGATGCATGGGTTGCAGTGCACTTTAGCTAAGCATAAAATCACTGAAAGTACCTTTCAAATCATTTTTTATTCCGGAAATACAAATATTATGTTGGTGCATCGGTTTTTTTATTAGGAACTGAATTAACTAGGCTATTTACGACTGCGGTGTTGCGCGACGCACCAAGTCGATGTAAGAACGATATTACTGGACGCAGAGAAAATCAATACTACCTTATACTACTACCGCTGCAACAGGTAGCTAGCTACCAACTGGCTGACTGGGGAAAAATAAGCTGTGTTCTGTGATGCGAAAACTTACCGCACATTCGTTGAGAGGCGTAAGACCAAGCAGGGCTTTTTCCTCCTGTATCTCACGCTTTTTCGCAACAATTAAGCTTTCTAGATCTCCTGAAGATAACATTGTAATTAAAGGAAAAGTTTTCGCCGTTTGTCGGTTTCACTTTTCGGATTCGGAGTTATCATCCAATGGCGGGAAAACTAATCGTAATTGCACAGCTATCTCCATCTCCTAATTTGTAATTTTACCAAATGCACGGTGCACCGCAGAGCTAAAACTATTTAGTAAATAGAAAAAAGATTGGAATAAAAAAATGCAAATATATCCAACACTGAAAAAGTTCGTTTCTTTTTGTGTTCGAATTTTATTTTGGCATTGGCATTTGGTATTGTCATTAGCATCATCGGAACTTCAAACAGTTCGGAAGTGCGGGTAAGAAGCGAGCTTGAGCTCTTTTTTCTAGCTTCGACTTTGGGAGCCATACTCCTGAGTCTATTGGTTTTACCTTAGAGCCATCCGATTATAAAAGGTTTGCATTTCAGCGGCTTTACGTGCACCTGCACGGCTTTCGTAATTTTTTTCTTTCCGTTCTTTGAACTAGTCGGCTATCCATATTGTCTTATGGAGAGTCGGGTGAGCCCAAGAGCTCACGGGATAAAGGACGTCAGGGAGTTTGGCTGTAGGGCGGCCGCGAATGCAGATAACCAATTTCGTTGAAATATCTGTGGTGGCTGTTGTCGGCGCGGTCAATATATGTACATTCATACGACGACGCGCCGCAACGTGCAGATCCTCAATGCTGAGGATCTGCACGTTGCGGGCGATTATGTAATTCCTGAAGTAGCGCCCTGCTCCTGTATGTGCACAAGCTCGGAGGGCAATGAGCGAAAGTCTGCTGCGTGCATGACAGACGACACTATCAACGTCACTGTCTGTCTAACAGACAGAAGCCATAATTAAAAAGATGATAAAAATGTCAATAAAACGAAACAATTCTGATTTTTTGATTTGATTTTAATATTCTTTTTATTGAAATTATCGATCTTTAAAGTGGCTATTTGTACCCTTTTCACGTTACTATAACTTTACTACATTTTCCTAGTTTCAATTCATTGTGTGTACGGTTTTACATAACCTCAAAATCACTGAAACGGGCAGGCAAAGTTTTTACTACTTTTAAAGCATGGACGCCGATTACGAAAAGAAAATTGCCAAATTGAAGTCAAAAATCCAGAGTTTTCCTGATTTCCCAAAGAAAGGAATCCTTTTCTGGTAAGTCCGGTAAACCGGGTGAGGAGTTAAACCTTTTACCACTCTGGCTTTTTCTGGCTGTTTCAATCATTGATTCAAAGATAGTTATAAAGATAGCTAGATAACACTATAGTAGTGTATTATTATGTTGCTTATAAATTCATACAGAGCAAATTGCGGGAGTACAATGGGCGGTCTTATTGCTATAGCGATCTCTTCCAGACCTTTAGATGGACTGGATTTTATGTGAATGATAAAGAAAGGTGCTGCATATTCAATAAATGTAATTTATTAGATAGATAAGATAAATTATATTCTTAAACATAATTTCTATAATATTGTATATTCAAAACTAATAATAAAGCTGAATTTTTTTGTATGAATGCCTTATACTCTGGAACTAACAGTCGGATTTGAAAAAATATTTTTGTATCTTCCAATTCATGAGGAAGGTTATAGCTATTCAACATGCTTCGGCCCTACGCAAAGCTTATGTTATGGGAACTACATGACTGAAATACTACTTATATACATTTATTTTTTGGAAATATAAAAAAAACCCGCCTGAGATGCAGAAGGTTGCGGTTATGATTTCCGCTGTGGGACAAATGTTTGTATGATTAGTTAATATTTGTATTGGGTCGGGGTGTTTCCTATATATGATATGTATGTATTTACAAAAAAGGGTTAGGGGTAAGTTAGGAGGGGGGGTCAGTGTAGGTCTTAGTGGAGTATGTTCTCCGCCAGGGAGCACACACCTATAAAATGCTAAGTTTGCCAGTAGCGCACGCCTAGGTGTGCGGAGCTAGGCGCGCACCGACAAACCCTTCATACACGTCCACGCCATCTTTAGAATGCCGCCGAAATCTATTGATGGGCCCACACAGATGTGGGTCGTCCCCTCTGGGCAATTTTATGGTCCTAAACGAGCCCCGCACATATCATCTACCTCGAGACCGCAACAGCTAAGTATAAAGGGCGAAGGCGAGTCTTCGGCGCCCTAGTATCATTATCCGTGCTTGATTCATCAATGGTTTGGGATTGGTCTCTGTAGCGGGTCTGTTTTGCCTCATAGGAACAACAGAGTTGCTACTGTGGCCGCCTTCGTGCCGTCAATGGATTAAACATTGAAAGTGACACATAAACGAATAATCTGGCTAGGGAAAGACAACCCGAATGATAGAATCACCCCAACATGGCTGCAAGACTAAAAGAAAAACTACCCCAGGAGGGTACCGGTGAAGCCGGAGAATCCCTCCCTGTGCAGCTTGGGCTGTCCCACCTATTCTGGGCAAAAACTTCAAATTAAAGAACCAATGGAACTACAACCAAAGATCCTAACCCAACAGCTTTTTCATCCAGGGCTCTTTAATCGACCACGCTCAGCATCACTCAGCGATGCTACAGAAACAAACAAATCGACTAACAATCGAAATATAGCTACAGCTCCCAATGATGAGAGGAGCTGAACCGGATGCTGGACGGCCTAGCTTCAGCCTCCCGATGTATCGGTCTTGGCATGAATTTGGATAAAACCAAAGTCATGATCAATGGCCACACTGTTCCAAGACCGGTGGTTGTACATGGCCACCTTCTCGAAATTGTTTCCGAATATACTTACCTTGGGCAGATTTTTCAGTTGGGTAAAAACAATTTAGGGAACGAGGCCAATAGGAGGATCCAGCTAGGCTGGGCAGCGTTTGGAAAACTACGTGGAGTCTTCTCGTCATCCATACCGCAATGCTTGAAAACGAAAGTTTTCAATCAGTGCGTCCTACCCGTCATGAACTACGGAGCTGAGACGTGGACACTCACGATAGGGCTGGTCCACCAGTTCAAAGTCGCTCAGCGAGCTATGGAAAGAGCTATGCTCGGAGTCTTTCTGAAGGATAGGATTCGTAACGAATACATCCGTCAGAGAACCAAAGTTATCGACATAGCTCAACGAATTAGCAAGCTGAAGTGGCAGTGGGCCGGTCATATCTCGCGAAGAACCGATAACCGCTGGGGTAAACTGTTAGAACCGGGTTCATGTGTTTCAGGGATATCTTCTCGGCCATAGCGGACGGCCCGACCAGCCAGTTACTAAACAGTGTGCTCATTGACACAGTGAAGAGTAAATTCCCCGATGTAGAAGCTATAGTGGGGCTGGAATCCCGAGGGTTCCTGTTCGCATTCTCGCTAGCAGCCGAGCTTAAAGTGGGGTGTATACCTGTGAGGAAGAAAGGAAAACTGCCTGGCAATGTGGTTTCTTATAAATATGATTTGGAGTATGGATCGGTGAGAAAAACAAACTGATATTCACGGATAAGAAAAACAAGTCCGCTTGTAAATATGAGCCTATTACTATTACCCTTTTGTTTAAATAAATAAATAATGCTGGACATATTCACACAGCATCATCTAGCCCCAAAGTAAGCAGAGCTTTTGTTATGGGAACTAAATGACTGATAAAAAAAATTATATTTGTATACGTTTTTTTTTGTAAATGCATACATATTATACCAGACCCGAAACAAATATTTGCAGATCATAAAAACATTTGTTCCGCGGCGGGAATCGAACCCGCAACCTTCTGCGTCGGGCGGGTCTTCGCCCACTGCGCCAGAGGTTGTCACTAATGAAAGAACTTTTGAATAAACTACAGCAAAAATGTCTACTATTTTTTCTTTTTGTTCTGTGGCAGCCCAATTAGACAGTCTTTTTATATTATTTATTTTACAAGCCAATTTTATATTTTTAAATTGATCATCAAATTATTTATATCCAGGACATTCTGGAAATCCAAAAGGACATAATCCGACCTGGCCTCAAATGCCTGCTAGTTGATGACCTGATAGCCACGGGAGGCTCCATCACAGCAGCAGCCGAATTGCTAAGGATCTGTGGAGCTGAGGTGCTCGGCTGTTTAGTGGTGATTGAACTGGAGAGTCTAAATGGGAGGGCGAACATACCAAAAGGTATACCAGTGCATTCCTTAATAAAGTATGATTAATGCAGACTTCTTCCTCATATCACATAGTTCTTGACCACTATAGGTTTTAAGTAAGTAGGGTAGTACTACCCATTAAAAACTAACCATTAGTTTAGTGAAGTATTTCGCTTCTAGTAAAGCTTGTGAAATACCTACCTTTTTCCCCTAGATACCCCATTCATAATTCAGATTAAATTAAAAAAATTAAAAATATTTGTTATGTCCAAAAAAAATTTAAGATTTTAACTGTCAAGTTAGTAAAGGAAATATTGCTACATAATGATAGGTACAAGTTGTTTACAAAAATCCAAACTAGATGGCGCAAAATATGAATGCTGATACCGTGCGTAAAAAGATCCTTTTACGTTATGTTGACTATTTGTAGACCAAAGATTTGGTAGGTAAAAGTTAATGCAACTTTCTATGTAGGTAGTTTGTGATTTTAGTTTATTTAAAAAGATATAATTAGAGCTCAGTTGTTATATACATACTTGTTTTATTTGTACAATTTATAATAAGTGAAATATGTCATTCCATTCCATATTTATCAGGTTTTATACAATAAAGTTTGTTTTTATTATTCTATGTATTTTATTCAACTTTATTTAACACTTCTTGAATAAATAATAAAAATTAAATAACTATGAGAATAGTAAAATTACATAGAAATACTGTAAAGAATAAAATATACTTATCTAACTATTTAAAAATGTTTATCTAAAAAAACAATTACTTTATGGTTTACTTACGAATATATGAACTTTTGATATGAAGGTTCAGTTAACAAAAAGTTTAAAATGAACCTTTAAAGTGAGACTGTGACTATCACAGCTTCTTCCGGTTATGAGCAAACTTCTCAATACTGAAACACTGCCTACTTAACGTTTAAAAAATTGCGCTTTAAGTATAGTTTGAACTCTACTTGAATCTTGAGCAGCGTTTCAGTAAATGGTTGTTTCTCTTGCTAGTATTTTGTTGTTTCTCTTGCACACAGTCTCAACAATTAGGGATATTATGGTCCGATGTTGAGGCACAATAAACTATTAGTAGCCAGTCTCTTACCCTAATTTAGTCAACAAATGACACTACATACACTACACACGTTTGATCCCAAAAACAACATGCTCTCCTAACTCCTTTGAAATATCCCCAAACGCCTTCGGATTAGCCTTATGACTTTCAATCACCACTTCAGTCGTTGAAACTGCCTTCACTTCTTGAGAATCTTCATGAGCATTTGGTGTATCAGTTTTTAATTCTTCGTCCTCCGTAGCTACCTGAGGATGGAGGTGGGGCGAATTTTCATATTGTTGAGACATTTCGGGCAATTGAAGAAAGGACTTGAAAGGACTTTCTTGAGTAACGGCCTTGCCTTTGTTCTCAGTTTTGTTCTCATTGGCGTTCTGCACTATTTTGTCCACTGAAGCTTCCTTTGTGTTCCTGTACTTTATATCGTGCGTTACTGGTTCTTCAACTTTGTCTTGTCCCTTAACCTTGCCTTCAGTAGTTGCCCATGTATCTGATTTGTCAAGTTCTGTAACGTTTTCGTAGCTTTTTGTTGGGTTTACGCTAGTATCGTTTTCCATCTCTGGTATATGCTCTGTGGACATTGGGACTTCTTCAGGGTACGCTGGTTCTTCTGGGTACTCCTTTTCTTTGGGGTAGGCAATTTGCTGTCCATTGTCCTCAGTCGCGTATACTTCGATATGGAAACCGAATCCTCTGAAGATAGTCGGGCTTTTGAGCTCAACTGTAACGTTCTTCTGTCCTTGTCCACCTTCAATTATTTTAGCTTCTCCGTCCTTGTCTGGTCGTAGATCTTTGACGACGATTCGGCTGATCACTTCCGTATCATTGGCCTTGATGGTGACTTCGCTCGTCTGCTTCCATATTGCGGGACTGGCTTCTTTATTTTCATCGTAGATCTTTCTCCCTCCTTCAGGACCTTGGATAAGGTCGTTGCAGCTAACTGCCGCTACTAAAGCGAAGGCTAGAAGTTTGTACATGATGAAGAATTGTAGTTGAATGACACAAAATGTGTCTTACAAACTTTTATATTGAGCAAAACATAAGGAAAAATTTAATGGAGTCACTTTAATTTTTTACTGACGTAAAATGACTTCTTCCTACAGGAAAACCGAAAGATTATATCTCGTACAGTCACTGAGTTAAGTGATGTAGTCACTAGGAAGGTTGGTCAGTAAGTACATGTTGAGTTGAGTTGACCTATGATTTGTCATGTAGGTAAGTAATTACTTATTAGTGTATCTTGGTTCGTAAGTAAGGTATAGGGAAGTTTTTGTTAGTCACAAGTAGGGTTGCTATCTCTAAAATCTGCCAACTAGGACGAGAAGTGTAAGCCCCGGATTTTGAAGCTTTAAACCCGGCCATATTATGAGTTTTTTTAATGATACTCAGTAAAATAAAAAATAATTTGGGCCGCGTTTTTTGGTAGATGTTTTAGTAACCTTAAAATCCAGACTACAAATGAAACACCGTCCGGACTCTCCCCGGATGTCCTCTCAACTAGGACAAATCCGGGAAAACCCGGACGGATGGCAACCCTAGTCACAATTAAATGATAGGTACCTAGTTATTACTAATTAGTTCATAATTTATTGTAAAAGGGAATTTACTTTAAACTAAATAGGTAGGTACGCCCTGTGTCTAAACTTTCTTTACCATCACACATTCAGACTGGTGTTTTTCTACCAACAATAATCAACTTAGTGCAGACCGAAATATTTAAAAAAAAGTAATCACAACACAAAATTATTAATAACCCTTAGCAATAACAAATCAATGATTGCTTGGCAGAAGTTTGTTCCTCGTGTTAATTTTTTTAGCGCCTAATAGGTAACTAAAATGCTTTAAAACAACAATATTTTGGCAAAATGTAATCGCTTTTGAATTATGTCGACGTCTATACCGGCATGATACGTGAATTTTATGAGACACGAATCTTGAACGTCTCCTGAATTCGAATAAGGCTTTAGACGTCAGTAATTTAAGATTAACATTGGAATGAATTCCAAGTAGTCTTCTAAATTCCGATACCGGCGAGTGGTTAGTGTTCAACAAGATGAATAAAAAAAATGTACCTTGGTATACATTTTTACCCGTGACTTAAGGTACCCGTATATGCGTTTGCCATAAGAGGTTGTTTGTTTCTCATTTACTATTTATCTCCGAAACGGCTAATCGGAGTTTGATGCGGTTTTTACAATCGATTTGTATGTCTTCAAGGATGGTTCTTAGAGAGCTTTTATATCCAAAAGTCGCTAATGGGCGCTGCAATTGATGTTGGAAATACACGCCGCCCGGGGGCTTTCAAATATTGTAGACATTTATTTCATTTCGAACCGTTGGTCATGGAGGTACTAACCCAGGAGTTTGGTACACCTAGTAGTGGAGAACTAAAAATCAATTTGTAACTCCTAACATTAAATAATGCTGGACATTTTTCACACAGCATCATCTAGCCCCAAACTAAGCAGAGCCTGTATTATGGGAACTACATGACTGATATACTACTTATATATATTTTTTTGTAAATACATACATATTATACATAGAAAAACACCCAGAACTGAGACAAATATTTGCAGATCTTACAAACATTTGTCTCGTGACAGAAAGAGGAATCGAACTCACAACCTTTTGCGTCTCAGGCGGACCTTCGCCCACTGCGCCACAGAGGTCGTCCTCTCGTCATATTACTAAAATAACGTACCTACTTATCTCTTTTTTCATACAACTCGATTGCAAATCAACTAATTAGAAGAATGTGTGCTGTGTCGATGTAGTTTCACTGAGTTGCTGCAGCTATATTAATCTGTGGCCCCAGATTTTAGTGGTACAGGAAACTTATGGAAACTGCGAACTAGTAAAGGACTAGTTGTGCGTGACCTCGTTTTTAATGAGCTCGTGGTTCCGATTACAATAACAACACGAAAAATATGTACCTACCTAAAATATGTACTTCTTGTCACATGGGGTGACTTGAAGTGGTTCGTAGGTTATCGCTCGGTCCGGATGGATCATAAATCTTTATTTCACCATTTACAAATAGTTACTTAGGTACCTAGGCTATGACATGAAGCTAACTAGGTAATGGTAGTTTTTTTGTATTAGTGGGTATAGAACTTATAGATAAATGGTAAGGACTTATAGGTAAGTACCTATATACATAAGTTTGTCCAAGATGTCATTTAACTGATGTTTTGATTATATTCTTATTATAATATAGATTATCAATATAAGATGAAGCACCTACCTATTTTTTGTAGTTTATTAAGCACTAGCTCTCTAGGATTCACTAGGATTTCCTGTGTTGTAAGTAGCTAGGCTCTTCCGTATCAATAATGAATAACATAGGGATTTAATTATTATGGGAGGGTAGTAAGTAGTGTATGTTTGAAATGCGTGCTGGCTTCGAGTACTTCTTCACAGGCCCGTTTGGGGATCTTGTTACATTCGAAAAATAGGGAGGTACATGGTTCTATTCTAACCAATTCTTCCAATTCTAGCGTCCATATAAACCCAATCAAAAACACGATGTGTTGTTTACCTAGAGCCGGTTGATGACCCATATGCGTCATCAGAAAAACAAGCGGCATGGGAACTCCTTGTCTGACTCCTGATTTCAAATTACAAACGATTCTACTTCAAACTTCAAAGTCTAAAAGTATATAGATTAAATTATCATTTCGTATTTGGTGAAGGATCAGGAAGGAGTGTTAATGATCGGTGATTTGACTCCAAAAAAACTAATCACACAAATAGTATGCGAAATGTGAAAGTTGTTACTGTTGCTGACTAGTTCTCTGCTAGGAGCGAAACATTAAAGATTGAAAATATATTTTGCATATCATTGTGCAATGCAGACTGGTGATCGTAGTCACTAGATAAAATGTAATCTGTACTGAGGTAGGTAAAGAAATCTTTAAAAGCAAAAACAAAATAAATTTTGCCTATTGATTAAACTACAAAACTATCATTCAGAACGTTTTCAATAAAATACGGAAAAAAATAAATTAAAATTATTTGGCAGCTTATTGACTGATTCTTACCTATGCTATCATATTATGGCAATCTTGACCTTGAAAAAATATCCAAATATTAACGAAGCATACAACTAGATCACTGCACTACAAATTGAGAAGACCAGCACGAGTTGGTTCAGCTATTTAACCATTAAGCTGTATGAGGCCATATAAATTATCTGTATCTTTTGCAAGTTTGCCATGATTGACTTGAAATCGTAAGGTATGGATTGCTTTCTCGTCATCATCATATCTTTCAGGCACCTGTGGCACTGACTAAATGGATACAATAATGACATAACTAGTTAACCACCTACCTATTATTACCAGTTATTAAACCATGGAGTTGAACCATTGTCAAACATTTACACAGTACATAAAAAGGTTTACCCTAACTTAATGTTTTGTAGGTCGGTATTAATGAATGAGATAAACAGTAAACTGAAATTACCATAAACTGAAATTATGAATGAAAACAACTGATTCCATGAATTAAGTAAGTACATAGTTAATAAATAATTTTGAATCATTCAACCACATATTGTGAATAATTCACAACTTGTGATTGTTTACCCTCATAGGGAAACACTCCTGCACGTCTACTACATTCTATAATCTCCCACTGGTGAGTTTTGACAGTGGGTGAATTTTAGTTTTAAACATGCTTCAATTGTAACTAACAAAAAACAATGTAATCCAAATCTTGGAAGTAAATTTAACCCACCTCTTATGAAAATGAAACTTTGTATCTATATGTAGTTCGGATGACAATACTATAATTTGATATCTTGGAGCTGATCTGATGATGGAGCCAGGTGGTGGGTAGTGGAACTCTTCGATGGCTACTAGAAAACCCCTCGACCTCATGATTCGTTTTGACGAGTCCAATAGACTGCATTTGGTGTCGAGGGGTCTAATAATCGAGCCAGGAGGTGTTCAGTGGAACTCTTCAGTGGCTACTAGTAAACCCTTCGAGTTTGGGCTCATATTATACGTTTTAATAATCGTGTTTTTTAGTTTTTTCAAACTACATATTATTTAGTAGATTAATTTCTAACCTCATCTCAGTCTTACATTTAAAACAAAAAGAGGACGCCTCGTTTTCCTTAAAAGAATATGTTGACAGTCATTCGGATACGTCGTATGAAACGTGACGTCATTCGGATACGGCTGTAATTGGAACACGGTGATAGTGAGTTCGAAGCCCGTTCAATGGATTTTTCCACTTGAAAGGCTATGTGAATGCTTCGTCGCCTCAAACGGAATCATAGTTAGGAAATTGTTGAACTAAAGATCGAACACGTAGATATGAAGAACCTCTGCGAGACTTGCTAAATCTTTTCACCACTCGGGGTTTTCACTATCGGACGCTAGTCCCAGGGCCATCTTATCTCAACCTGAGCTACTTTATGTCACTCACTAACCTACCCAGGGCCATACCTAATCAAAACGGGTCATTACTGATCTAACGCAGGTTGACCAAGAAAAAGCGGGATCGTTAATTTTAGAAATACAAAATTTCCGATTCAGCGGGATTCGAACCCGCATCTTGGCCTCTAAACGAAAGCGGAAATACGACGAACACCTCTGGTGTTGCAAGCGTCCATAGGTAACGGTAACCTCTTACCAACAGGTGGGCCGTATACTTGTCTGCCACTTAACTAATTTGTCTAAATTGACATTCCAACAAATTCAATCCGTACCCTTAGTCCTGAATGTGAACTGGTGAAATGATACATGAGAAACGACCTCAAAACCTTTTATTAAACAAGTACCATCGAAAATTTCAGCTAAATAACATAAAAATATGGTTTAATTAGTCAGTTGCTATTTGCAGTAATCCGGTTTGGAGCAAGGGCACTTCTCCCGCATCTTCAAACCCTTCGCCATCTGCTTCATGAACGGATGAAGCTCATCGCTAAAGAATGGTCTGCAATAATATAAAAAAAAAAAATACTCTCGACTATATTTATCATGATGGAAAACTCCTCAGATCCCATCGAGCAGTTAACCCCGAGAGGCGTCTGTTGAACCACACTGTTCTGTCAACACATCAGTCTTTTAGGACTTATGTTGGCAAATGCAGACATTGTCATTGCGTCATGTTGCCTGCTTTGCTCTGATTGGTTGAATCTACAGTTTCAACATCAGGCAACATTACAACACAACTGCATTTATCATGATGGAAAAATCCTCAGATCCCATCGAGCAGTTAACCCCGATAGGTGTCCTTTGAACCACACTGTTCTGTCAACACATCAGTCTTTTAGGACTGATGTTGGCAAACGGAGACATTGTCATTGCGTCATATTGCCTGCTATGCTCTGATTGGTTGAAACTACAGTTTCGACCAATCAGAGCACAGCAAGCGTGGCGGGACTCGCACGACAGTTGACAGGTTTGTTTCCTGGCAAATTATCAAACATTGCGTCTCTTGAGGCTGTTTACTCTATGTCAGATCCTTACTATACTATCATCATCATCATCAATTCACCCCGTAATCATCCACTGCTGGGTATAGGCTTCCTTTCGCTTTAACCAGCCTCCTCTATTCTGTAACCTCGAATGACTGACGATGTCGTCGACCCACCGCGCTGTCGGGCGACTATAGGTATATACCTCGTGTGTTCATAAGTCTTGAGACACAGTAAAACTAAAATATTTTTGGAGCTAAGTTGAGTATTCATTTATTGGATATTAAAATTAAAACTACTGACATCTAGATCTGTATTTAAAAATAAATCATTCAAAATGGCCGCCTTTGCATTCAATGCAGGCCTTCAAACGCGTGCGCCATTCATCTATGGCGGCACGAATCTTTTCAATGGGATTCCGTTTCGATTCTTTAATAAGGGCTCGCTTGAGAGAATCCAGGTTTGGGTGAGACTTTCTGCATGCCCTCAGCTCCAATTCCGTCCATAAAGAATAATCCAAAGGATTCAAGTCAGGGCTTGAAGAGGGCCAATCTTCGCTCCGAATGAAACCTGGCAAATTGGCCTCCAGCCAACGTTGGGTAGTCTTAGCTTTATGGGAGGGAGCAGAGTCCTGTTGGAAAACCCAGTATTTTCCAGCGAATAGCGTATCATTTAATGGTTTAACCACCGCTTCCAATATGTCGGTTTGGTAATTTTGTGCCTTCACCTTGACGCCTTGCTGGCAAAAATGAAGCGAAGTGACCCCCTCGTAGGAAACACCCCACCAAACCATCACACTTGCTGGATGATGAGTGCGCTGGACATTGCGTACAGATGGCTGGACGTCCTTTAAACTTCTGGCGTAAACCTTATTGTTCTGCCGGTTAAACTTTTCTTCCTCCGTGAAGATCTTTTCATCGGTAAACAGGATATTTTTTGGATCGTGTCTCTTCAATAGGTTCCGACATCGTTCCAGTCGCAATTTACGAAGACGCTCGTTTAAATAATGCACTTTCCTTCGACTGTAGGCCTTTAGTTTAAGATCATATTTAAGTATCCTGTTCACCGATATTCGCGAAATGTTGGTCTGCAGAGCTAATTTCTTTTGAGTCCGGCAAGGGTTGCGACGAATTCGCTCTCTGTTTACTTTGATGTTGGCGGGCGTCCTTACAGACCGCGGGCGGCCACATCTTCCACAGTCTTCTAAAGAGCCGGTCTCCTTGAACCTCTTTATGGTATAATACACAAAGTTCCGACTACATCCCAAACTTTGGATTTCACTAAAAACTTGCATTGGTTTTTTTCCTGCTTGAAACAGTGAAATTACAGTCGCACGCAAATCTTTTGTTGGCGCCATTTTCACGGAGAATGAAACAAATATTCAAATGCATATTTTTTCTGATTCAAAACATTCGAAATTTAAAATTTTTAAAGTTTAAAAAAGGTTGCATGAATTACTTTCTTTTTAAATTAATTAAATAAGTTCGTCTCAAAACTTATGAACACACGAGGTACAAAATACAAAAGAGACTATATTCAAAAGAGGTGTTGCAGATGTCATTAGGCGATCGTAACCACTTACGTTTAGGCATACGGCCCGCCTCGGCATCTATCATAATTTATAAAATCGTTTCTCCTGACTGACTGACTGATCTGTCAACGAATAGCCAAAACTACTAAGTCTAGAAAGCTGAAATTTGGAACATAGGTTTATTTTATAAAGTACTAGCCTCTGCCCACGGCTTCGCTCGCGTCGTACCTGTGGACCCCTTCCGTTGATAGCTTGCAGCTCAGCCCCAACAACAGTAAATTTTACCACCCCGTAAAATGTGAATTAGAAGGTGTCTGAATTGTACACCCACCATGAAGACAGGTTAAATATCTTACCGGCACAGCATTCTATTGATTTCTTGCTGGTATTCTTCTGCAGCAAGCTGACATTTCTTTACTTCTTCAAGTTCTTCCTGTCTTGCTCTCTCCTGAGACAGAAAAAAAATGAATTGACATAATCTGGTTACGATTTGTCACCTCATAATGGTATTTACTCTAATTGGATACTCGCCTGCAATAGTGAGTT
The DNA here is from genome assembly GCA_958496245.1 of Perizoma flavofasciatum. Lineage (NCBI taxonomy): Eukaryota > Metazoa > Arthropoda > Insecta > Lepidoptera > Geometridae > Perizoma > Perizoma flavofasciatum. Next base: position 6,696,572 of record OY292442.1, read on the forward strand.
GTATTGTACCTACCTAAGTATTTAATCTGGTTATTCTGACTCTGGCCCACGTCCTGTTTTAGTTCCTGCACCTCGCTGACCTGTCTCCTTGTAGGTTATGGTTGCCTGGTATTTACTCTAATTGGATACTCGCTTTCAATAGTGAGTTGTATTGTACCTAAGTATTTAATTGGGTTGTTCTGACTCTGGCCCACGTCCTGTTTAAGCTGCTTCAGCTCCTGCACCTTGCCGACTTGTCTTCTTGTAGGTTATGGTTGCCCGGTATTTACTCTAATTGGATAGGTACTCGCCTTCAATAGAAAGTTTTATTGTACCTAAGTATTTAATTGGGTTGTTCTGACTCTGGCCCACGTCCTTTTCAAGCTGCTTCAGCTCCCACACCTCCGGCTTGTCTCCTTGTAGGTTATGGTTGCCTGACTTTAATAGGATACTCGCCTTCAATATTGTGTTGTATTGTAAGTATTCGATCTGCTGTATCAAGATGTTCAGCTTCTGCACCTCCCCGGCTTATCTCCTTGTAGGTTATGGGTGCCTGGTACTCTAATTGGATTGACTTTAACTGGATACTCGCCTTCAATAGTGTGTTGTATTCGATCTGTTTGACTAGGTTGTTCTGATGCAGCTTCCTAGCCTGCGCGTCTGTGAGCTGTTTGTGCGCGACCAGTTGTTCCAGCTGATCATGAAGCTGGCTTTGGTACTCGTCCTGCTCCAGTTGCTTCAGTTTCTGCACTTCGCGGGCCGCTTTCCGGTCTTTGATCTGTTCCACCATGGCAACGCGCACATCCTGGGAGAAATCAGGGTTAGAAAGTTTTACAAACGCTTTATAAGGAGTATAGTGTAGGAAGGCCACGCCTCCGTTGGATCGTGATACGTGACATTATTTTATTTTTATTTTATTTTTTTACTATAAAACCACACACGTTATAAAACACCGTCCATACTAGGTTGTGTCATTTGTTCGCGCGACATAAACCGTCCACATATATGTTTTGACGTGAAACGTCTTTCATTCTGGTCAGTAGGGGGCATCGAGCATTTAACCCCGAGAGGCGTCATATGGAACCACACTGTTCTGTCATAACACATTAGACTGATGGTGGATTCTAATCCACCATTAGGACTAATGGTGGAAAACGCGGACGATCGTCACTTGCGTGCGTCTTGTTACTTTGTGTTTAAAAATACAGTGACCAAGTTTAGCGATGCTCTAATGCTCAATTAAATGGTGTGGTAAAAACACCCTATCTTCTAAGTACAAATCAGAGCACAGCAGGCGTGGCGGGACAGTTGACAGAATGGTTTCCTAGCAAATTATCTAACATAGAGTAGAGGTTGTCTACTCTATGCTAGGGGGACACTTGCAAAAACCATATGTAACAAAATATCTTCAAGATCGCTTATTACCTACTTTGGAAGTATAGCAACAAACGGCATTATTTTATTACCATTACCTAAAAGATAGAAGTTATTACTCGGTAGTGCATATGTCGCGACGTTTCACGTATTCCACTGCGGCTGCGGCAGTTACAGCAGCCCGATTTTTGATCTGTCTGTTACTACAAACTATCTGAACTATCTGTTATGGTCACGGAGTCTCGGTGAGTTGAAATCTCACAAATGTGGACCCACTTCTAATGATTGCAGGAAGTTGGTGTTTGGACGGGGCCCAAGACCTTCTAAATAGAAGTCCACTTTGACAGTGGACTTGTTTGCATGATCTGTGAATATTTGTCCCCGATCGTAGTGGTGCTATGGCACTGGTTCCTAATACTCACGACACTTCTTTGGTTCAATGTTTAATTTTATATGTTTGAACGTACCCCAAATAAAGTTAATCCTAGTGTGTCAGGGCGTTAGATGTTTATAATAATCTAGAACCTAGATTCTTGCCTGCTACATAATATAGATGCTAGAATGTTGCATTAATTTACCCTGTTCGTTTTTTGCGCCCACGATTGGTAAGCGCATCGTTTTAGATCTGTCTCCCTTTGCTGCCTTTGCGCCTCAGCTTCAAACAAGAAGTCATTCTTGTCGTCCATTATGGCTATCTCGTTCTTAAGCTCGATCATTCTTCTATTACAGGCGTCTAGTTCACGCTGTTGAGGAAACATAAAAAAAACTTGTATTTCTTCAACAATTGCAGCGTGTTTCGATTAGGTAAACCTATCTAAGAAAATAACCTATCTTGAAGTCATACAAGTTGATTGCAGAAAACGGCGGTGTGGGACGAAGTGTGGTCTTTCATCATCTCATGTCACGTAAGAAAATAATATTAAATAACATAGTATGGATAGAGCAGGATACGAAGTAAGTATATTCTGAGCAAACAGAAGTTTCAATAGAGGCTTGGTATCCTCGAAAGATGATGCTGTGTGAAAATTGACCAGCATTATTTATTATTATAATATTTACTAGCTTCTGCCCACGGCTTCGCCCGCGTGGTTCCCGGATAAAAAGTAGCCTATGTGTTATTCTGATGTATAAGCTATATTACTGTAAAGTTTCATTAAAATCCGTCATCCTCACAAACTTTCACGTTTATAATATTAGTAGGATTTATAAAAGAAATACACAAGGCAAACATTGAATATCCAAAACAACATCGAACCTCTTTCTTCCTAGCCAGTTCCACCTTAGCGTTCTGATCGGCCAAGCCCTGTCCCGCCAGCGAGTCCCACGTATCGGATATCAACTTGGCTTCAGCCTGCAACTTGGCGACTGTTTCTTGACGCTCTATGATCATTTGTTTGCGTTCGCGAGCCGTCTCCATACGTTTCTCTGTGCGCTTGCGTTCAGCTGAAATAATGTGATGGTTTTATTCCAAAAACAATTTTTTTCACCAAATGAAAGTAAAATATGATGAAAAATTATGTACTACAATACTAAAGTACTCATTATTACCTACAAAAAGTCCGCGAGGGAATATATCTTACTATCATAGTTAAGTCACAATAGCAGCATTTGTGTTCTAAAATTTAATTAGATTATTCCCACGGGGCGCAGCTAGTATGTTATAAGTTAACGTTTCTATATTATGATCCTTGTGTTTGTTAATAAATAATAACCGGCCAAGAGCGTGTCGGGCCCAGCCTAGTGTAGGGTTCCGCAGTTGCCCATAAACTTATTCACTACCTGTTTTACACAACTAATAACTTCATCTCGGTAATTTTCAATGGAATTTGTACGGCATTATCCTTTATAACTCTCCAAGTACATTTTACGGAACGGACTAAAGAACCCTAAATACATATTGTCTTTGACTTACCTTCTTCTTCTTTCTTGATATCCGCGTCCCAGATCGCCTTGAACCTGAGCGACTCCTGCTTGAGTAGCTCCTTCTCCTTCACTCTCTGGATCCGTCTCTGTTCAAGCTGTATGTCCGTGAATTCCTTGCATTCGTGGTCGCGGCGCAAGCGCTCTATAGCATCCTGTTCCATACGCGCCGCCTGTAGAAAAAATAGTAGCAACACAACTATGAGTTTTCATTGCGAAATGTAAAAATTATTCATTGTGTGATCGCGACGCTCTCCCTCAGTCACGTCGTGCACTCGCGTCGCGATCACTCACCCTGATGAAGACTCTCAGAATGAGTCGAAACTTCGAGTCATTCCGAGACTTGAGTCGGTGCCTTCAACGATAATGCGGTACGTGAAAAATCCCGTTTTTACAATATGAATAGTCAAATACATGATATTTTTTGTAAAAATTACTAGTCGAAAAGTCTTATGAACATAACATTCATAAGATATTGCCATCTCAAACAGAGATCGTAGGTAGGTAACAAAATATTATTATGTAGGTACCTACATAATAATATTTTGTTATCGCTACGTAGGTAAGTAATAAAATAGCATAATTCTAGTAAAACAATGCCATAAGTAGGTTAAGCTCTGTTCCCCACATTAGGACTTTAAAGCTTGAATGGCAGGGTCACAGGCAGTAGCGGATCCAGGGGAGAGGTCCGCTACTTCCTGAAGGGCTCAAGCCTCCCCCCAAAAGCATCGAGTCCACCCCTGACAAACATCACTGTTTGACGACCTCGGTGGCGCGGTGGGCGAAGGCCCGCCTGAGTCGCAGAAGGTTGCGGGTTCGATTCCCGCCGCAGGACAAATGTGTGTATGGCCTGTAAATATTTGTCTCGAGTCTTGGTATTTTCTATGTATAATATCTATGTATTTTCTGAGTGTGACATTTTTTTCGTTATCGGCTAATATGTTTAAAAAACAAGTGCCCCTCATTTAAATGGTTGTTGAATAGCTATGCAAGTAATTGAATATTATGTACCTATTTATATTTATTTGTTACCTAGTGTAAGAAGTACCGTCTTGTTTCGAAATTATTTATATATAGGATTACTGTTAGCGGCAGCTTAATTGGTGTAAGAATCATTAGTTTTTACCATTTATCTTGATATTGTAAACCGTTTGTACCTTAATAAATAAAAATAAATAATAAAAATAAAAAGTATATAAGTAGTACCTCGTGTGTTCATAAGTCTTGAGACACAGTAAAACTAAAATATTTTTGGAGCTAAGTTGAGTATTCATTTATTGGATATTAAAATTAAAACTACTGACATCTAGATCTGTATTTAAAAATAAATCATTCAAAATGGCCGCCTTTGCATTCAATGCAGGCCTTCAAACGCGTGCGCCATTCATCTATGGCGGCACGAATCTTTTCAATGGGAATCCGTTTCGATTCTTTAATAAGGGCTCGCTTGAGAGAATCCAGGTTTGGGTGAGACTTTCTGCATGCCCTCAGCTCCAATTCCGTCCATAAAGAATAATCCAAAGGATTCAAGTCAGGGCTTGACGAGGGCCAATCTTCGCTCCGAATGAAGCCTGGCAAATTGGCCTCCAGCCAACGTTGGGTAGTCTTAGCTTTATGGGAGGGAGCAGAGTCCTGTTGGAAAACCCAGTATTTTCCAGCGAATAGCGTATCATTTAATGGTTTAACCACCGCTTCCAATATTTCGGTTTGGTAATTTTGTGCCTTCACCTTGACGCCTTGCTGGCAAAAATGAAGCGAAGTGACCCCCTCGTAGGAAACACCCCACCAAACCATCACACTTGCTGGATGATGAGTGCGCTGGACATTGCGTACAGATGACTGGACGTCCTTTGGCGTAAACCTTATTGTTCTGCCGGTTAAACTTCACTTTCTTCCACCGTGAAGATCTTTTCATCGGTAAACAGGATATTTTTTGGATCGTGTCTCTTCAATAGGTTTCGACATCGTTCCAGTCGCAATTTACGAAGACGCTCGTTTAAATAATGCACTTTCCTTCGACTGTAGGCCTTTAGTTTAAGATCATATTGAAGTATCCTGTTCACCGATATTCGCGAAATGTTGGTCTGCAGAGCTAATTTCTTTTGAGTCCGGCAAGGGTTGCGACGAATTCGCTCTCTGATTACTTTGATGTTGGCGGGCGTCCTTACAGACCGCGGGCGGCCACATCTTCCACGGTCTTCTAAAGAGCCGGTCTCCTTGTACCTCTTTATGGTATAATACACAAAGTTCCGACTACATCCCAAACTTTGGATTTCACTAAAAACTTGCATTGGTTTTTTTCCTGCTTGAAACAGTGAAATTACAGTCGCACGCAAATCTTTTGTTGGCGCCATTTTCACGGAGAATGAAACAAATATTCAAATGTATATTTTTTCTGATTCAAAACATTCGAAATTTAAAATTTTAAAAGTTTAAAAAAGGTTGCATGAATTACTTTCTTTTTAAATTAATTAAATAAGTTCGTCTCAAAACTTATGAACACACGAGGTATATTAGTCATGTAGAGGTAGTTCTCATAATACAAGCTCTGCTTAGTTTGGGGCTAGATGATGCCTTGTGAAAAATGTCCAGCATTATTATTATTTCTGTTTTAGTGTTTACCTTGATACCCTCAACTAGGTCAAGGCCCTTCCATCTAAAATCCTGGATCCGCCACTGTTCTCAGGGACCCACCCACAAGTATTCTTCGCCCGTTAAAAAAGCTTAATACAAACCAGTGCATCGCTTTCCTTCATAGCCACTTCATACCACATCTGGTCGAATTCCTTCTCCGCCAGCTTCCTGGCTTTTTTCTCTCTAATCTGGTACAGCTGTATTTCCTCAGCTTCTTTCGCGCGCAGTTTGTATATGCATGGTAGGACGTGCACGCATTTAGACCTGAGAATAACGTGGGAAAACTATTAATAAAAAAGTTTAAAACTTTTACAGACTACCCTTTTAAAATTTCCAGATCTTTCATCATAAATTTGAAGTTATCGCGATTTAGTATAGTTGTAGAATAGGACTTTCCTATATAGTCCGTGGTATAGGTATCCATGTCCTTTCTCTCAATCTCTCTCTTAGTGACTATAGGTATACCTACTACTTATTATTAACTGATAAGCACGGAAGACAAAGACTCTCCCACATAATCTGCGTAAACGTTTAGCGTTTTTTCTATATCTGTTTTGAGTACATTTTCACGTAAAAATTAACAAACTATTATTAATGTTTAGATATTTTGGCAGAGTTGCATTTACCATGATCATGGGAGGAACTAAAGTCTTTGCGGGTGGATATTAGTGGCAGACGAATCGATCTACTCTCTTTCTCACTCTTTTATTACAAACAATACCACTACCACTCGCAAATCATGCTAAATATCCCGTTTCAGAAAAACATATATTAGTTGCAATTCGGAAAACGAAGCGTCATCGTTTTACGTCTATAATTGGAACTCGTGGTTAGATGACTAACAGAGGCGTATCCTTGTATTTCTCCTCGTGTTCCTTCTTCCGTTTCTCCAGTAGGTACTTGAGTCTGTCCTGCTTGTCTTGCCAAATCGCTTCCGCGCCCGCTTGCGCTTGCACTATGAACTTACGGATGTTCTCTTCCTCTTCAACTTGGAATAAGTCTACTAATCTGCATAAAAAAATAGTTTTCATAGAAATCCTACTAATATTATAAACGTGAGAGTTTATGAGGACAGATATGTTACTTTTACACGCGAAAACGGATTTTGATGAAACTTTACAGTAATATAGCTTATACATCAGAATAACACATCTATCTTCTATCACCATCTCTCCATTAAAAATACGCCGTGTGATTGGCTGACTTGGGTGCCAGAGCATAAAACCCAAATTGGTTAAAAGCTCGAAAAGGACTGGGGAATGTCCTACTACGATATCTGGCCCTAATCTATCTATCTTCTATCTATACTATAATAAGAATGTAACAGGTCAAATTCTGTACATTGAAGATATTTAAAAAAAATATTTTGGAGGGCACTCTTTAATTGATACTGAAGCCAATAATGTTTTTTTTTTTTTCATTTTTTACTGTCTGTCTTTCAGAATCTGGGCCGCGCATAGCGCGGAAACTACTGAATGGATTCAAATGAAACTTAGCATGATTTGAGATAATTCTACGGGGTAGGACATAGGATACTTTTTATCCCAAAATTCAGCACGGTTCCCTTGGGAGAGGGGATGAAATTAGTCTTCAGGGATGGCAATCGCGAACGAAGACGCGGGTACAACTGGTACAATTGTAAAATTCTTACTTCTTTCTCTTCTCTTTTAGATCGTCCTGATACGACGCCATGCAGAGGTCGACACGTCTAGCAACGTTGTTTATGAGCGATCTGCAAATTAAATAGGGAAGCGTAAAAAATATACCTGCTTAAATTAAGTGGAGTCTAGACAAATATCACTTTCTGTTGGCGTCAACGCCTGCGGAAAGATCGAATTGTATGGAAATTACATTCGCTGTGGAAATGTCACGTGACTGCTGGCAAGTTTCACCTTGACAAATTTGGGTTAGCGTGAAAGGAAAACTAAGCGTGAGGTGTTTGTCTAGACCCCAGGCTTAGGTATGACTCGTCAATTTTGTGCATGATATGAACAAAAATCTTCTCAAACACAATCGACTAAGTACATGAGGTTTATTTAGTAGCTACTGCCCACGGCTTCACCCGCGTGGTAACTGGACAAAAAGTATATACTTAGCCCATGAAAAATAGCGTTCGTAAGAAACGCATTCATTCGACCGTTTTTTCGTCGACATACGTTGCAAAATTGAACTCCACGAAAATCCCATTTATTTAACCGGGATAATATACAGAAAGATAAAATTATAAACAAAAATTATTTCACTAAATATTGGTGAAATAATTTTTGAAATCGGATAAGTAAGCACTTAGTTTCGGAGATTACCTCCTACGTACATATAAACTTTATCTCTTTTAGCTGTGACATCAGCAGCTACATTAGTAGGCGAGGCTGAAAAACAGCGTGGCTGAGTCCTCGACCTTTTTACTTGAAAACAGACATACCTTCTCACTATACCTAGGTAGGTATGCCACTATAATTAGATAACTACTTATTATTATATTGTACTCTGGCTTGGTGTGTTTGTTTAAGTTTACCTATGTAAGTAAATAAATGCATTCTTTTGTACTTAGTTTATTATAATGATGTACCTGCGATCGCATCTGATGAAGAAGTCGCTATTCTGTTTGTCCTTTAACTCCTTCAGTCTGTTCTCGGCGCCTTTCTTTTGCTCTTCTTCCTCAGCGCGCAGTTTCTTTACGAATTTCACGTAGCGGAATGTTGAGTTTAGCACTCTTGAAGTCTGTTATAATGTTACAAGTTTTACAAATACATAGAGCCCACACAACGGGCTATAGACAGAGCTATGGTTGCCTTACGAGCAGGTGGTAAGTGGTACTAAGTGAAGACTAAGAACAGCGACGATTTTGTAGTTGATGGCCGATGAAAAAACGCTGCTACATAACAATCAGGGTGGTAGGTATAATAAATAAGCCATTTATTTCAGACACTATATAATATTATATAGTAATAGTTATTAATTATAATTAAAACTAATAAAAAAAAAACGGTGGTATGCCACTTGTCAAGTACCTTTGTCCAATGTGACTTAGATCGAAGAAATTGGATGTTTCATCCAACTCTGTTTATTTGGTTTCCGATGGGACCAAAGATCTGGAAACAGCGGAAAATATGAATTGTTATTTCCCCGCTGTCCCCCGATTCACTTTTTTGCCATCTAGAACTCAAACTTCAACAGAATATGGCACTTGTAATTTTTAAAAAAGACTGATATTCAATGAGACGCCCAAGGAAAATTGTCAAACATTGAATCTTGGTCAGAGACATTTGACAAGTGGCATACTACACCATCCTTTCTTTAAAGCAGCGGGCGTGGACGGTCTCTTCTAGGAATGGAAATAATATTAATTTTAAGTGCCCATTTTCTTTGCAGTCCCTAACGGTAGGTAAATAACCCTTTCTTTAACTTGCTTCTTATGATAACTTCGAAATTTAAGAATACATGCCCTATGTACATATGTAGGTAATCAATCCAATGTCCAATACACACGATTCACATTTCTTTCTTTTATATTTTATACCTACTATCTACTCTTATTATAAGGTGCCAACCTAGTGGGGCAGGATCCACCAATATTTTAGGCTAGTGTAACCTGCTCCACTAAAGCAAATCAGTGGGGCAGATTACACTGCATAATTTAAGCTATTCTAGTTTGCCTTATCAGTGGGGCGCCTTGGAGAGGCAAAGTGGATTCCCTAGGTGCAAGTTATTGAAAGTTGAAGGAGTTCAATGTTGAAAGCGCATAGGTTTGGTCGCATTATTTTTTGATTATAGCTTTTGTAGGTGTGGTCATTGGGTGTGCTGTTTTTTTTAACTCACATAATAACAATCAGGTACGCCTCTTGGTCCGGGGCCGTCTTTAGGTATTTTCTGGCGCGGTGGTTGTGGTGGTTGAGTGAACATGGTACAATGCTCTCAGTAAATAAGTTTACAAGAAATAAACTGAAATTATAGGATGGGTGGGATAATTCGATAAATAATGAGACAGGACGACAAGAATAAAATTGAAATGTGACATTTCATTTGAGCGATATATGAAAAAAGGTTTTGACTTCGATAACGATTTTTTTCAACCTCTACATTGATTGTTATCTTGAAGGTTTCGTACTTGTGATGAGGCGAAGCTACGCTTGGATTATTATTTCTGTGGTTGCGGGTTTGATAATTATAATTATAAGTTTAACGGGTCTTAATCGCGTTTAACTTTTTTATTAGCTATTTTCCCGACGTTAAGACTATATCGCAACAGCCGTGGTCACGGGATAACTGGAGTATACGGAGCTATCGTCGAGAAATAAAGGCAGTAGCCGCAACTACCCTCATTGGTTTGGTTAAAGAATATTGAAAAAAATTAGGTACATTCAGTAAATTGATAAGATAAAAAGATAAAAGATAAAAATATTTTATTTTGTGTCACATAAAGCTACACATACGAGTTATTAAGTAAATGAGATTGACAACAAAAACGGCCGCCACTCAGCACTATGTTAAAGAAGCACTTTGTGCCACTAAAACGCTGGTCTTCCGTGACGCCGGTGTGCGTGCGGGGCAGCAACTGCGATACGCAGCATCTATTGAAACACTATACAAATACAAAATTGTTCACAAACTGTTGAATAATAGAAGATTTGGATTCTATACACATGATAATTATGCAGATTATGTAAGTGATTACGTATACTTTTTGCTCGTAAATTGCTCTCGTGTATAAAAGCATGGCAATTTGTAGACCTACACCCGCCATCCTGATGCACAGCATTTCATCTTCAGAATCAGAAAAGTCCATGTTCACATTACGACACACTACACTAACCGTATCACCGCACTGCACAATTAGATAAAAATTAAAAAAGTTAACGCGATAAAGACCCGTTAAACTCATAATTATGTTATTTAATAGCGAAAGTTATAAATACTATTGCGGATTTGATTCCCAATCCCGCTCGTTCCAACATTAGGCTTCGCATTTAAATGATCACTAGCTTCTGTCCACGACTTCGCCCGCATGGTACCCACATAAAGCATATGTAACACATAGGCTTTGCTAGGTACGAACTATACCTGTTTCAAATTTCATCGAAATCGGTTTACCCGAAAAACTTATAAACTTTCGCATTATTTAATATGCGTATGCAAAGTAGGATGTATCAAAGTCAGTGCTAAAATGTAGTTTATATACACCTATAGATAATGTACATTTTGGTTACAAGATTTAATATCTATTAGGTTACAAGATCGAGAAGAGCTATAACAATGTATCTCTTACAAATCTCTATGACCTTTTTAACTACCTACAGCACTGTACGTACAATCAAACCAATATAACTGGTAAACAAGTTTAATTTCTCGAAAAATCAACCTTAAAAATAACAAAATTGAGATCAAAACTTACAAACCAGCAATGATTTTGCCGCAACGAGTACTAAACAATTTACGTTAAATACAACATTTTAAGCTAACAGGAACTCGTTTTAAATTCTATAAAAGGTACTTAAGTAGGTAAGTATGGCACTTTTTGGGTCATCTTTGGACCATTTGTTTTAAAACGACGATATACTTAATTCTATGAGAGATTATCATTTTGATCGTGATAGTCATTATAGTTCTGAAGGGTAACATAGATGGCACTGTACGCAAGAAAAACATCAAGGATGCATAGCATACTCAATCATCATTATCAACATATCCTGGACACTGCTGTACATAAGTCATAAATAACACATAATGGAACCTTTGATCTAATTTGGTAATTTGGCTCCTGGCACTACCGCCCCACTCATTACATGAAGATTAGCTAGAAGAAAATGTTAATTAGCATAAGCCTCCCCCATTAGATTGGCATTTTGGTAACCATCCACAGACTACCCGCAGCCTTTGAGATGTCATCAGTCCATAGGTGGGGGGCCTTTCTACACTGCGTCGTCTGGGATACCATGTTGGTTACCATCCACAGACTACCTGCAGCCTTTGAAATGTCATCAGTGCATAGGTGGGGGGGCCTTTTTACACTGCGTCGTCTGGCATACTCAATGGCTGTCAAAAATGTGGCTTCATATTATGCCCCTGTCATACAGTGCCACCTTTAGGCCCGAGTTCACCAACACAATAACGGATGGTTAGGTCTATGTAAAAGCTTTTTGACATATTTTCAAGGAAATCTATCCATCATAATCGCTGGTTAGACTTGACCGTCCGTTTATTTTGTTGGTAAACTCAAGGCCAAACTAGTCTGTCCTACCACATATATAAAAATATACCTCTTCCGAAAGTAATTTAACAAAAAAGTATGTTATCAAAATCTTAATACTAATTAGTTCAACAATTCACAACCAAAGTCTGTTTTCGCGTGATATGCGATAGTAACATTCTTATAAAGTAATCAACATGATTATAAAAGTTTCCAACAAAATCAACTTATACAAATAAAAACAGTTTTCTAACAAAACGAGTAATCTCAGATTTGATACAACCTGACGGATATAAAACGAGCTTATAAAAAATATAGAACTGAGTTTCAACTCATTTTAAACTGAAAATACGGCAATTTACCACTGTTTCATATCCATTTAATGACGATTTGAGGCGAATTTTTAAAAGCCCTTTCATCGTGGCAGATAAACCTTAAAGTAGCCTCGAATCGACCAGAAACAGTGGTTGAGAAAAACAGTATTTTTATCTAAAAAAAAATAGTAATGATTTAACCACTTCAAATTCTTAACAAAAAACCTATATTCATACATTTGCGCTTTCATCTCTAACTACATCTTGCGTCTTCAACTTTCAATTCATCTTCCGTCTAGGTCACTCATTGTCGAATGTGCAGCGTTAGAAGCGTGGGTTCACCTTATTTTGACGCATGCGCTATAGCGCTCTCTGCATGCCTAAAGGAAGACGCAAGTTGAAGATGAAAACGCACAAGTGTGGACACAACTTGGACATTGTCCAATTCCTGAATACCGTACTTTATGGATCAGTCAAAAGCTTAGCATAAATCACTATTTCCAAACTGTTCAGTTCCGGCTGACCGACTATCACTTTAGAGGGAGAACCCACTAACTCTCTGTTCACTAACCTCAAGTTAGCACTGTTGGGTATCAAATCTAGATCCCCTATATTCAGTTCGAGGCATTCTTCGCCGAATTCGTAAGGCATTGAGACGGGTATGTTTTTAATTTCGCCCTCGAATGTGTAAGGTTTGCCGGAGATTCTGTTGTAAACGGTGATTTGGCCGCGTTTCTCTGTTTCCGATTCGTACGGAATGATCTGAAATGATGATAGGTGTATCAACACTGTAGATAGAAAAAAGAAACCTACCTCCAACGCCCTGACAGGGCCGATATACCTACCAACCTACTTGGAGCTACACTAGACCTAAGCTTAACCATTGTATGTAGGACATTAAGCATGAATAAATGAAATTATGAATTATGAAATCGGCTCAAGTCGAGAAATTTTCATAGCTAAGAAAACTCTAGTTCAAGTCACCTTCCAAACATAAAAAAAGAAATTTTCTTGAATCATACGTGACTTATAAACTACTTATATACATATTTTTTTTTGTAAATACATACATATTATACATAGAAAACACCCAAACCCGAGACAAATATTCGCAGATCACACAAACATTTGCCCCGCGGCGGGAATTGAACCCGCAACCTTCTGCGTCACAGGCGGGTCTTCGCCCACTGCGCCACAGAGGCCGTTTATTTATTTATTTTATACTAGCCTCTGCTCACGGCTTCGCCCGCATGGTACTCGGATAAAAAGTAGCCTATGTGTTATTCTGACGTATAAGCTATATTACTGTGAAGTTTCATCAAAATCCGTTCTGTAGTTTTTGCGTGAGAGAGTAACAAACATCCATCCTCGCAAACTTTCGCATTTATAATAGTAGTAGGATGAATGTACGTACCGATAGAGAGATCATCAAAGTATCAGTGTGGTTATACTTGGCGCTGATCGCGTAAACATTCTCATTGTGCTGTAGGAGCTGACTCGACCAGGTCTGCTTCGAAATCAACTCTCCCAGCGTGAAGAGGACGCTCCATTCGTTCCCATCCTGCTGCTGGATCGAGTTCGGATGCTCCTGAAATAAAATATAATATTGTTCTGGAATACGTTGAAGAGTTTGAGTAATGTATCTGGGGGTCTAGACAAAAAGCTCACGGTTACTATTCCTTTCACGCTAACGCAAATAGGTCAAGGTAAAATTTGACAGCTGTCACGTGACATTTCCACAGCTACACATTCCCATACAATTCAATCTTTCCGCAGGCGTTAACGTCAACAGAAAGTGGTATTTGTCTAGACCCCTGGGATGTCCATCATGGGAATCAAATTTGTCTAGACCCCTGGGATGCCCATCATGGGAATCAAAGTCGTCAGCTTGTTTTTTTTTTTCAGAAGCTAGTAATGAAATAATCCGTTCGGTAGTTTTTGCGTGAAAGAGTAACAAACATCCATCCTCACAAACTTTAGTGTTTATAATAGTAGTAAGATTTATATTTAAACTTAAGATTCGTTTTCACTATAAAATTAATAATTCATACCTTCTTGATGTGGTACTCAAGTATGATCTTGGGTCCGGCCCAGTCGCATACAATACACTGCACTCTCACATCCATCCCTATCCGCTCCATGTAATCCTGAAACAAGCATGTAAAACAATAAAACAATATTTATGTTTTTTTTTAATTCATTATTAAGTATACAGTTACATGGTTATGCTAAGTATACCTAATAAACCTAATAGTGGTTTGTCTAAGGTGCATGTAACGCAAAAGGTTGCGGGTTCGATTGCCGCCGCGAAACAAATATTTGCCTCGGGCTCTGGGTGTTTTTTATGTATAATATGTATGTTTTCACTAACAAAAAATATGCATATAAGTAGTTTATCAGTCATGTAGTTCCCATAACACAAGCTCTGCTTACTTTGGGCACCTTTGGGGCTAGATGATGCTGTGTGAAAAATGTACAACATTATTATAAAAAAAACATTATTTCCTGATTTGCATGTGAGAGTATGTTTGCTCACCTAACAATACATTATTTAAATTATGTGAACTTTATTGTGACGCGGTCGCGAGGTCGGTCCAGGCGGAGGTGGCGTGACGAACTCTACATATTTTTGGTATACTGACCAAGAATGGTAAAGAGGATGGCTGCCTTTGCAGTGGGATCAGATAGGCTAATCAGATTAAATTAGATAGAATGTTATAAATAAATAATGCTGGGCATTTTTCACACAGCATCATCTAGCCCCAAACTAAGCAAAGCTTGTGTTATGGGAGCTTCATCGCTAAAATACTACTTATACTTTTTTTTGTAAATACATAAATATTATAAATTGTTGTATCTAACATCCATCCCCATCCTATCTGACATACCAATATTTTATATTATGAATCTGAATCTAAATTATAAATTGTTGTTTCTAAAATCCATCCCCATCCTATCTGACATACCAATATTTTATATTATGAATCTGAATCTAAATTATAAATTGTTGTTTCTAAAATCCATCCCCATCCTATCTGACATACCAATATTTTATATTATGAATCTGAATCTAAATTATAAATTGTTGTTTCTAAAATCCATCCCCATCCTATCTGACATACCAATATTTTATATTATGAATCTGAATCTAAATTATAAATTGTTGTTGCTAAAATCCATCCCCATCCTATCTGACATACCAATATTTTATATTATGAATCTGAATCTAAATTATAAATTGTTGTTTCTAAAATCCATCCCCATCCTATCTGACATACCAATATTTTATATTATGAATCTGAATCTAAATTATAAATTGTTGTTTCTAAAATCCATCCCCATCCTATCTGACATACCAATATTTTATATTATGAATCTGAATCTAAATTATAAATTGTTGTTTTTAAAATCCATCCCCATCCTATCTGACATACCAATATTTTATATTATGAATCTGAATCTAAATTATAAATTGTTGTTTCTAAAACCCATCCCCATCCTATCTGACATACCAATATTTTATATTATGAATCTGAATCTAAATTATAAATTGTTGTTGCTAAAATCCATCCCCATCCTATCTGACATGCCAATATTTTATATTATGAATCTGAATCTAAATTATAAATTGTTGTTTCTAAAATCCATCCCCATCCTATCTGACATACCAATATTTTATATTATGAATCTGAATCTAAATTATAAATTGTTGTTTCTAAAATCCATCCCCATCCTATCTGACATACCAATATTTTATATTATGGATCTGAATCTAAATTATAAATTGTTGTTGCTAAAATCCATCCCCATCCTATCTGACATGCCAATATTTTATATTATGAATCTGAATCTAAATTATAAATTGTTGTTTCTAAAATCCATCCCCATCCTATCTGACATACCAATATTTTATATTATGAATCTGAATCTAAATTATAAATTGTTGTTTCTAAAATCCATCCCCATCCTATCTGACATACCAATATTTTATATTATGAATCTGAATCTAAATTATAAATTGATGTTTCTAAAATCCATCCCCATCCTATCTGACATGCCAATATTTTATATTATGAATCTGAATCTAAATTATAAATTGTTGTTTCTAAAATCCATCCCCATCCTATCTGACATACCAATATTTTATATTATGAATCTGAATCTAAATTATAAATTGATGTTTCTAAAATCCATCCCCATCCTATCTGACATGCCAATATTTTATATTATGAATCTGAATCTAAGCACATACCCCATCTTGACTGATCAATTCCAACGCATCTTCTACTATCGCGGGAATGGATACATTAGCACTCAGCTCCTGAGAATTTGTAGTTTCCAATGACGCCGTAGATGAACTCAACACTGAAATAGAGAAAGGGTTTTCGTGATAGATTGAAACTGTGAATTTATAGATTACATTGTCGGTTGCACAGCGAGCTATGGAATGGGCTATGCTCAGGGTCTCTCTAAAAGATAAAATCCGCAACAAGATTATCCGACTGAGAACGAAAGTCATCGACATAGCTCAGAGGATTAACAAGCTGAAGTGACAGTGGGCGGGTCATTTAAAATAAACAAATAATGTTGGACATATTCACACAGGATAATCTAGCCCCAAACTAAGCAGAGCTTGTATTATGAGAACTACATGACTGATAATACTACATAGATACACTTTTTTTTTGTAAATACATACATATTATGCATAGAAAACACCCAGACCCGAGACAAATATTTCCAGATCATACAAACATTTGTTCCGCGGCGGGAATCAAACCCAACGTTTGCGTCTCAGGCGGGCCTTCTCCCACTGCGTCACAGAGGTCGTCATATGACGAAGAACCGACAACCGTTGGGGTAATCGAGTTCTTGAGTGGAGACCGCGTCTGGGCAAACGTAGTGTGGGGCGCCCCCGGCTAGATAAAGCGATCACTTAAGAAAGGCGGCGGGCAGAGTGAGTCACGATCACTCAGCGTGATGAAGACTCTTGGAATGAGTCGAAACATAGTCGGTGTCTTCACCGATAGTACGTTACATAAAACAATTCCTGTTTTACAACATGAATGATCTCACGATAGTTTTTTGATTAAAATGGTTAAGTAAATCTCAAATGCTTAACTTCGGTGACAGTGAAACCGGTGCTAGTGGTATTGTTCGCAATAAGATTAAGAAAGAGGCAGACGATTCGTCTGCCACTAACATCCACCCGCAAAGACTTTAGTTCCTCCCATGATCAAGGTACATGCAACTCTCCCGAATTATCGGGAAACATTCAAACTCACAAATCATCTATACTATACTCACTAATTATAAAGCTAGAGAGTTTGCGCTGATCTAAGAAACTAACAGTCGGATTTGATAAAATCTTTTTGCATTTGATAGTACAATTATTGAGAAAGGTTAAAGGCTATTTAATATCACACTAAGACCCTAAGGAACCGAGCAAAAAGAAAAAAGACAAGGAACGCTAATTGTTATATCGCCTATTTGGGTGTAATTAATTAATACTCCAGTTTAACGTTTTATACACGGTAAAAACTGATTTCTTATAAAAAGACAAATTGCTTTCCATTAAGACATTTTTATTACCTCCAAGAAAATGATTCTCTCCCTATAGACGCTAGACAATAATTTCTTCGTAATAGTAAGAAATCATCTCATTTTATTTTATTTGTTACGAGATAAATAAATTTAATTCAAGAAACATAGTGTTTTATTTAACACATTTATTTGATATTTATTTGATACGACATAAAATAAGTCTTGAAATAAACATTTATTTTCAAGTAAGAACAAAATTGAGAAAAATATTAACTTCAAAAAAGATAAGGAGTATTTTTGTTTTAAAAATATTGCATTAATCTAAGAAAATATATTTTTGTAATAACCAAATATTTCGAGAAATCAGTCTTTCTTATTCAAAGAAATCCTTTTTACCCGTGTAACAAATCACTTTTTTATTGCTTGTACAAAATACCATGCCTTTTTCATAACCTCAAACCACAATATAAAAACGTGGGAACTCTTACATTGATTTTGACAAATGACATAAAATATGACACTCTCACCTGCTTAATAGAAAAATTAATTTAAACAATTCTCACTTCTTTAAGTAATAACAAACTTATCCTAAGGTTTGTCCACACTTTAGTAGTTGGTTGGATTGTCATTTCCACTGTAGACCATCCACCTCTACATTGTAAGTCACACCCGATACCAAAACATCAATGAGTCTACCTAGAGACCATTTCGAAAACGAAATAGTAGCGCGGGCGGGCGGTGCGATGCGATGGATCGGGGACCGTGGCACACATTGGTAAATATCCCACATTTAGTAAAAAATCTATAGAAGTAACAGCGGGATCAGATTACCTTCATCGCATCCAAAGCTAGTCCGTCCTCTGTCTCCGGGATTCAAATAGTCGTAAAAGCGAGGCATGTGATCTTGCTCATAGCATTGGTAAGGATTATCCCGCGCGTACGCTGAAAAGTTAAAATCATAATAGGGCCTCAAATCAAGTCTTAATGTTATTTAATTTAGGCAAATATGTCAAACCTACTTTGCAATTGAGGACGCTAAGACTCTGTCATATAATCGTCAATCGCAAAGCGGGATTTGATATCTTTCTCTGAATTGAATCTCATTGAAATCAATAAAACTTGATAGGCCTCAGTTCGGTCGGCAGATTTAGACAAACGTGAAGCTAGCCATTTGGCTGCCGGCGAAGAAGACCTTATCCAGTGACACATACTCGTTTGCTCGTTCCCACGGTTAAATTCACGTTTGCCTAGATCCGTTTACCAAACTGTACAGGCCTTTAGACAAATACACGCTTAGTCTTCCTTTTACGCTAACGCTAATATGTCAAGGAAAAACTTGGCAGCAGTCACGTGACATCTCAACAGCTAATGTCATTTCCATACAATTCAACCTTTCCGCAGGCGTTGACGCCAAGAGAAAGGGTGGTTGTCTAAAGGGCCAGTTCAGATTTTACAACTGTTATTATTATGCTCGATTGTTATAACACGACCTCGGTGGCGCGGCGGGCGATTAGCCAGCTGCGGTACAAGAAGTGCGGGTTCGATTCCCGTTGCAGGACAAATGTTTACATGTTCTGCATTGCTCCGGGCCTGGGTGTTGTAATAACACGGTACTCGTAGTTCCTGATACCCACGTCACAGGTATTCCTAGTGTGGGGTCAGCACATGTTGTGTGTCCGTTAGGTGTTTATTTATTTACAACTTGGCCATCTTGAATTTAGCCGTTTTACTACGCAATTGACTTCGTGTCACTGTATAGGATTGTAAATTAACTTTACGTCACTGCATTAGGCTGTATATTAACTTTGCATCACTTCATTATGCTGTATATTGCCTTTGCATCACTGCATTAAGCTTTATATTGGCTTTGCATCACTGCATTAGGCTGTATATTTATTTTTTATCACTGCATTAAGCTTTATATTGACTTTGCATCACTGCATAAGGCTATATATAGACTTTGCATTAGTGCATTAGGCTGTATATTGACTTTGCATCACTACATTAGGCTGTATATTGACTTTGCATTACTGCATTAGGCTGTATATTGGCTTTGCATCACTGCACTAGGCTGTATATTGACTTTGCATCACTACATTAGGCTGTATATTGACTTTGCATCACTGCATTAAGCTTTATATTGACTTTGCATCACTGCATTAGGCTATATCTATACTTTGCATCACTGCATTAAGCTGTATTTTGACTTTGCATGACTGTTTAGTTGTATAATTGACTACGTGTCACTGCATAGGGTAGTAAATTTCTCCGTTTATGCGCAAATAGTGAATTCCACAAGCATGAGGCGTTGTGCAAAACCAAACCAAAGCCAGTTTCGTCTACTTTTGATATACTCTGTTTAAATTCAATAAGGAATCTATGCGGTGGAAAGAATGATAACACAAAATATCCTTGAAATATTAACATATATCGAAAGAGACAACACGTTGTCCATTTTAAGGATATTCCGGGTTTGATTAAAATGCTTTACTGCGATACCTTGAGTCCCCAACATTAAAGTTAAGAGATTGTTACAATATAACTTATGAAACTATCTTGCTTATGAAAATAATTTTGACATAAACGGGATATTTACCATGATTAGTAAGTTTGAATGCTTCCCGATATTTCGGCACAATTGTATGTACCACTAGATTCTGCCCACGGCTTCGCCCGCGTGGTGCCCGGATAAAAAGTAACCTATGTGTTATTCTGATGTATAAGCTATATTACTGTAAAGTTTCATCAAAATCAGTTTTTGCATGAAAGAGTAACAAACATCCATCCTCACAAACTTTCACGTTTATAATAATAGTAGGATAGTAGGATGATCACGGGAGGCACTGAACTGTACTTACGGGTGAGTGTTAGTGGACATTCAAAATCACAAATCATGGTAAACATTCCGTTATTGTTAAAAATTGTGTTACAAAATTTCCACATCTTTCAACTTGGAACAATTTATTGATTTTGGAACGACTCAAGGTGTGCCAATTTAATAAAAAGTGCAAAAGCTAACTTACTGTTATTAGAAAAGTCAGCGGCAGCGTGCTGAGCAACTCTGAAAGCCGACATACATGCAAGCATACGCACAAACAAACACAGTCTCTTATTCATAATCACTCCATTACATTTATCGGGTCGATAAAAACCTTTGTACCCTAAGTAGAAAAGCTTATATGAAGAATGTGATAAGGACGCATGAAACGAAAGTGGTATGCTAAGTTCATAGCGGGTTTCTGCCTACCCCCTCGTGTTTAACTCTAAACAGCCCAGCTTGTATGAATTTGATGAGTAGGTAAATGAAATGAAAGAGGTATACGAAGAGTTGGAATATGATACCATCGCATCTTGTGTGTGGAGTAAACTTAACTGATTAACTAGACGCGTGTTAGCACATTAGTGGTTAATTACCTTCTCTAGTGCAGCAACTAAACTTAATTTAAACTATCGCTCTCATCTACTGAAACGCACGCAAGAAAGAGATGGCAAGAATTTTACTCCTGTCAAATTGAGAGTTACAGTTCAACGCCACTGTCCACCTCAACTATCTGTGATTTCCAGTTTAAAGATGATAAATTTATTCATACAACTATATACAAGTAGGTATAAACAAAAAAATACAGATGAAACAGCTAGCTATCCAAGGATCGTTGTGAACGATCTATAGATAGATCAATTGCTCCAGATCACTACCGGACGGAAGCGTTCCCGAAATGGTGGCCGCATTGTCACGCTGAATGGCAATGCTAACGCGTTGTACTAGATAAGAGCCCGCTCTCTGGTCACGCGTCGCTTCGACCAGTCTTGGCCCCGGACCCAGCGTCTTTCGTCGTCGTTCCAAATAATTATATCTAACTCCAAAGCAAATATCCTTCACTTTGCTATAATTCCATTATCAAGTGAAAATCCGTGAGTTTTTTTGGGTGGAAATGCCAACGCTTTTCCCTTCCGCCACGGATATGGCGAAAGGGGATATGTGGGAATCGAACCCACTAAAAGCCCATCGGTTAACAACCCCCCGCGGAAGTGGTGAAAGATGGGGTCGCGTTAACATTAACGCTCTGGCTGTGCCGTGCAAGCCAACCTCTCCGGAAACAGACATGACTTTATGTGCTTTTTATATATACCTAATTTATTTAAGAATATTATATTACGACTATACCACGTACTTTACTATTCTCCTGCTGACGTTTTGTTTATTGTTATAAAAGGGCGAGAAGAAAAGTTATGGAGTGATTATGAAGCTTAAAATTTTATCTACTCATCAAAATCTGTCATAAAATAAACAATGCAAACGGTGACAAGAGTAATTTTAAGCAAAGCTTATATTTAAATAGCGGTAGAACGTTTAATACATTAAAATTATGCTAGAGGATTTATTTTTGATCTGTGGCAGTTAAAATAAGTCCACCGGCGCCCACTAGATGGCAATGTATATCAGAATAAATATATCATTCTCATATATCTCTTACTTCCTCGGCACGTGGCGGGCGAGCCGGGGTTGAAACGCGAGAGTTTCGGGTTCGATTCTCCTAGCAACGGGTATAATGTTTGCATGTTCAACTAATATGTTCCACAGATTAAAACAAAACCCTCTAATAGAAAATGATGGGCATAGCATTAAATAAAGATTCAAGAAAGACATCCGAACCCAAATAACAGGGACAGTCAGAGGCACGTCCAAGGCGAGTGCATAAGCAGTGCTCGTAAGGCTTAAGATGGGCTAAAAATGGAACCCGGTGGCGCAGTTGGTTAGAGCATCACCGTATCTAGTATAAAGTTGCAGGGACCTATACTGATCGCCACACTTTTTTTTTTTAATAAATAATAAAATGTATTCAAAGAAACTCGTAATTATACAAAACATAAGTGCAATAAATAAATAAATATAGCTAAGTATAATAATTTTGCTATTTTGAAAACACGAACTGATAAACGATATGTATTAAGTTAGGAGTGAAGACTTTTGTATGAATAGTTGATGTCGACGACCTATGTGGTGCGGCGGATGAGCCAGAGGTGCGGTTTCGATTCCCGCTGCGGGACAAATATTTGCATGTTCTGCATAATATTCTTGAGGAAGGTTATAGGCTATTTATCATCACGCTATGGCCCTTGGGAGCTCAGCAAAAGAAGTAATAGCACGGCCACGGGGGTTGAGGGCGGCCGTGGCGCAGCTTGTATAAAATACCTTACTCAAGATTTTTTTTTTAATCCGACTGGAAGTTCCAGAGTTTAGCGCGTTGAAACAAAAAAAAACTTTTCAGCTTTAGGTTAATTTACTTACGCAGTGGAAATGGTATTCGTGCTAAATGTGCAGCGGGTCTCTGTGGTCGCTATTTTCAGAACCGGCGGGTTCGTTATGAACCGGTTCTTGAAGTTGTAAATGCTTTCCAGCATACATGTGCTGTTTATGCTGTTCACGTTCAGAATCGGAACTGAAACGATCAAAACGGGATTATTAATTTAAAAAAAAAAACAGAAACTAACACGCTCACAACTGTATTTCCATGACAAATGTTTCTGTGATTCGCAAATATTTGTCTCGGGTCTGGGTGTTTTCTATGTATTCACAAAAAAAAATATAAAAGATAAAGAGTTATCTATGTAAAAAAAATACATAGATAACTCTTTATTGTACACCACATAACATGTTGCTTACAATTTCAAACAGATCAAATTAAAAGATAATCGCGGGAGTACAATGGTCGGTCTTATTGCTTATAGCGATCTCTTCCAGACAACCTTTGGATGGACAGGAATAGTATATCAGTCGTGAAAATGTTCAGCATTATTCATTTAATTACATAACGTAACACTCCTGTACCTACCAATAAAAAAACAAAATAATAATAATTTAAGACATCTTCACACAGAATCATCTAGCCCCAAACTTAGCAGAGCTTGTATTATGGGAACTACATGACTGATATACGAGTTATATTTTTTTATTGTAAATACATTCATATTTATACATAGAAAAAACCCAGACCCGAGACAAATATTTGCAGATACAAACATTTGTCCCGCGGCGGGAATCGAACCCGCAACCTTCTGCGTCTCAGGCGAGCCTTCGCCCACTGCGCCACAGAGATCGTCAATTAACCTTTAACACTCCTTCTGTACCTACCAATGTTCTAAAGTCTGAATTCATAGCCGGGGGTTGAACAGTCCCCCAAAATCCATCATTCAGAATTCGCCTTATGGCTGGGTGCATTAAGGTTGAATTCGCACTTGAATTTTTACTTAGCGCCTGAACAGTCCCCTAGGGGAGCCCTATTTGACTATGAATTCGGGCCTAAGAATCAAATAAACCCTAATTTACTTTCTAGTGTAATCTCACCTCTTTCAGAGCCCGTGCTAACTTGCACGTAAAGCGGCTGACTCAGACTTCTGAACTGAACATCATTGAACTTGCTGAACGCTTCATTTATCTTCGGCAACCGTTCCGAGTCCCTCCCCTTACTCCTTACTTGTTCCGCTCTTATCTTCTTGTGATAGTACGTGGAGGAATTGGAATCGATCTCCATAGGCTCTTGAGAACAATCATCTTGAAATACATCGGCCGAGGCCGCCATGTTTGGGTACTGTGAGCTTGCATTTATGTTTCTGGCATGGTCATTGTTTCTGGTATGGTCCATGTTTCTAGCAGCATAGTCCATGTTTCCGGAATGGTCAATGTTTCTAGCATGGTCCATGTTTCTATCATAGTCATTGTTTCTAGCAATCTCCATGTTTCTAGCATGGTCCATGTTTCTAGCAGCATAGTCCATGCTTCTGGAATGTTCAATGTTTCTAACATAGTCCATGTTTCTAGCATTTTCCATGTTTCTAGCATGATCTATGTTTCTAGTAAGGCCAATGTTTTTTTTTGCCATCGATTGATTGTATCGCGGATTTTCGACTGGGCTATCCCGTGCAACGGGTTCTGTAATCCTGCCTTGCTTCACTTTGTAATTCGTTGAAATCGGTTCGTTTGTTTCTTTAACTCTGTGACTGAAACATTGAATTTTATAAGCATTTGAATCATTCATTTCTCCTCTTGTATCAGTCATGTCAATCAATTGACCTTCAATATCGTATATACTCCATTCTCTCCTCGCGTCAGTTTCGTTTTCTTGATAGTCGATATTGTAATTCCAACCTCTTCTATCAGTTTTTGTTGTTTGGCGGTTTTTGTAAACTTTTCTTGACAGATTCGGATCCCTGGTATCAGATATCGAATATATTGGTTCATGAGTTTTGCGATTCAAAGTTTGACTGTAAACTTGGCAGTTTGAGCTTGTTTCTATCTCTCTTGCCTTCGATTGACTGTCACACATTTGCTGGTCATTCTCCCTAGATTGATGCAACTGACGATCATACATTTGCTGATTAGTCTCTGTTGATACACAAGATTGACGGTCATAAATCTGCTGATTAATCTCCCTTGATTTATAGAATCGACGTTCATTTTGCCGGTCAATCTCGTTTGTTTGATTCGATTGATCGTCAAACATCCGCCGGTCCGTCTCATTCGATTGACGTACGTAAATATGTTGGTTAACTTCGTTCGATCGATCAATCTCTTGGCTGAGCCTAGAGCTACAGGCTTCAATAGCTCTTTTTCTAGTCATATCAACTGACGGATGGTCAACTTTATAGTTGATGACATCTTGAATTGTCACTACAATCGGTCTCTGTTTCGCAAGATTTTGCTTCTTTGTCACAAGAGCATGTTTTTTTGGCAAGAGGGTGTTGGCTAGTGGTCTTTGTATGACAGCGTTTATTTTGGTGACCCGTCCGTCGGTTTGTCGAAAGCCTACTGACGGTACGTATTTGTAGTAAGGTTTGTCTTGGGGCTGTATCGGGTAGATGCCACTTAGTTTGCGTTGGCGTTTCTCCGGCTGTGGAATGTTCTGGAAATGAGATAGAAAAACATGAATTCCAATAAAAATCTATGTTCGTAGTTGTTATTTCATCATCATCTAGCCCTTCTGCACCCACTGTTGGATATAGGCTTCCTTTTTTTTTTAAATAAATAATGCTGTCCATTTTCACACAGCATCATCTAGCCCCAAACTAACAACACAACTATTTCTGATCACAATTATTTCTGATCCCTTGTGATTCCCGGCCACGCTGACTCTTATGCTGACGCTGTGGTTATTTACTCTGTTGTTTTGTTTGATACATAAAAATACCTTTATTACTAGCTTCTGCCCACGGCTTCGCCCGCATGGTACCCGGATAAAAAGTGTTATTCTGATGTTTAAGCTAATTTACTGTAAAGTTACATCAAAATTCGTTGAGTAGTTTTTGCGTTAAAGAGTAAAAAACATCCATCCTTACAAACTTTCGCGTTTATATTAATGGTAGGATATAATGCTCAGATATTTATGTCCCGAATTTCAGACTGACAGGGTCTTCTGTCTTCTTTTATTTCGGTAGGTAGTGTTCTTCTTTAGTCTGTAGGAACGTAATTATTATTATTATTCCACTTTTTAGAGCTTACCCACTGTTCTAAAGTTGCCCATTATTTGAACAAAATGAAACTAAATATAGGTAAGAAGCGGTGTCGTTTATGTGACGCCCGTGATGGGACAAAAAAATGGTTTGATAATGTAGTACAATGTTTTAATGCGGCCGTCATAACAGAAGCTTGACTCCAGCATTGTTTTTAGGGTTCCGTACACAAAGGATGCTATTACTAAGCCTACATTGTCCGCTGTATCTTCTTAACCGTAATACTAAGGCCGCTTTCATGACATAAAAATCAACAATTTATTTGTAATTTATTTGATTTGCATTGAAAAATTCAACATATTTTTGTTATTTACCGAAGAATTACCCCTTTACCCATAATTATTTTTTTATGAGTTATATAAATAAACATTGTTTTTTTTTAATTTAAAACTATTTAAATATATCAGAAAAAGATAAAGCAGTGTTTAGTTAATCAACTGTTTAATAATAAAATGGCTCTAATATAAGGAAATAACTGTTTAAACTTACAGAGCTTCTCGATACCGGCACCAACTGCCTGTCTTGATTCAAAACAAATGTATTCAACTGCTTGTCCCTGTTCAGGACAACGGTATTCAACTGCCTTTCCCCATTCAGATGAACGGTATTCAACTGCTTGTCCCTATTCAGATGAACAGTATTCAACTGCTTGTCCCTATTCAGGACAACGGTATTCAACTGCCTTTCCCCATTCAGATGAACGGTATTCAACTGCTTGCCCCTATTCAGATGAACAGTATTCAACTGCTTGTCCCTATTCAGGACAACGGTATTCATAATCGGCCTGTGTTTCTGAATAGTCACATTCACACTGTGGTATGCCCTTTCTTCGTGGATCTCCTGGATTCTTTCTTGGCGAATTTCTTGCACGGAATTCTGACCCTTAATCATTTCGACTAAACAGTTATTTTGCTCCATAATCCTGTGAAAGAGTATGATCGAACTTATTTGACGCTCTCTGTGAAGTGGGCGCAACCGCCTGAGACGCAGTAGGTTGCGAGTTCGATTCGAATATTCGTCAAATATTTGCACCTCAAGGGCGAAGCCATGGCCAGTAACTAGTTATGTTGTAAATAACTAGTTTCTGCCCACGGCCATGTGGTAGGTTACTGGACGAAAAGTAGCCTATTTGTATGTCTGTGTTACAAACACCAATTATTCCAGAATTTATTTAAATTGATTCAGTACTTGGATGGATTTTATACAAATACATGATAAAAAATAAATAAAATAATGCTGTACAGTTTCACACAGCATCATCTAGCCCCAAGCTAAGCAGAGCTTGTGTTATGGGAACTACATGACTGATAAATTACTTATATACATTTTTTGTAAGTATATAGAAAACACCCAGACCCGAGACAAACATTTTCAGATTATAGCTACATTTGATCCCGCAGCGGGAATCGAACCCGTAACATTTTGCGTCACAGGCGGGCCTTCGCCCACTGCGCCAGAGGTCGTCATGATAGTAAGAATGTTTTTTTTACAACCAGCATACATACATACCTGTAGTTTGGCCTCTTCATTGAGTTAAAGCTCCTTAGTACCCTGTCACTCTCATTGCCTCTCTTTAAAGGCTGAAGTATAGAAGTCCCGGGGCGGAGTATGTTTGGCCTTGGTTGGTATTTCATAATAGTCGGAGTCATGTCAGGGCTATAGTGGACCATGAAGTTAGAAGAGCGTTTCGGTGTCAGTGATATGGGGGGTGATTGGCTCGCGCTGGTCGAAGATATTTCTGTACCCTGTGGAGACACAGTGTATATCATCTTGGCTGACCAATTCTGTAGCACTATCGTAAGTTGCTGGCCTATCTATATTTTTCAGGGAATGTGCCCAGGAGCAACATGATCTGGGATATACCTCACGCTTAGGTACTTTTTCTTTTACATTAACGAAAATTTATCTAGGTAAAACTTGGCAGGAGTCATGTGACATTTCCACAGCTAACATCATTTCCACAGCTAACGAAAAAAAAACTCAAATAAGTTTTACCAACCAGCATTAATTATTATTGAGTGTGGTGAAACATTGCTTGTAAAATTTCAATACCGGTATTTCACATTTTCAATACCAGGATTTTCAGGATATTCATAGATTGTAATGAAAATACACCAATGTAAAATTGCATGTAAAGATAATAGTAATATAAATATTAGGCTACTTACCTGAAGCCGGAATGGCTTTCTCTTCTGTTTCTTCTTTTTGATCTGAGCATTCACTTTGCGTTCCATCTTAACGCGGTCCACAATGTCCTTCAGGTCTGTCTCCGAACAGTACTTCTTAGCTCGAATCATCTCAATCAGGTGGACTTTCTGTTTCAATGAAAAAATAAATAAATATACTCACAATAAAATTAATAATCCCATTTAAATAAATGATGCTGGACATTTTTCACAGAGCATCATCTAGCCCCAAACTAAACAGAGCTTGTATTATGGGAACTACATGACTGATATACTACCTTCATAATATTATATAATATTATATTATTCTTTTAGAAAACACCCAGTTT
Organism: Perizoma flavofasciatum; assembly: GCA_958496245.1. Classification (NCBI taxonomy): domain Eukaryota; kingdom Metazoa; phylum Arthropoda; class Insecta; order Lepidoptera; family Geometridae; genus Perizoma; species Perizoma flavofasciatum. The sequence goes on from OY292442.1 coordinate 6,725,547, forward strand.
CGAGACAAACTATTAAGAGACAAATATTTATAGATCATACAAACATTAGTCCTGCAGTGGGAATCTTACCCCCAATCTTCTATGTTTCAGGTGGGTATTTTCACACTGCGCCACAGAGGTTTTCTAATATAATAATAATGAAGGAAAACATCAGAATATAGTCATTGCAAGTCCATTGCTTGCGTGGTATCCAGATAAAAAGTAGCCTATGTGTTATTCTGATGTATAAGCTATATTACTGTAAAGTTTCATCAAAATCCGTTCAATAGTTATCGTATGAAAGAGTAACAAACATCCATCCTCACAAAATTTCACATTTTAATAGTAGTACAGTACAGGTTACAGTTATCATTGTGCCATACCTTGACTCGGAACTAATATTACCTGATAAAATTTGTCAAGCAGCAGGAACTGAACCCGCACCTCTCGCATCTCGCTACTCAGTTGTCACACACTTGAACTCATCAAATATGGAATGCAGAGGATCTACACACAGGCTGGCTTAAGTAAGTGGAAAACAGATCAATGCGGAAAACTTATACTAAATGGCCTTGATAGTTCAAGACTACACTAGACTAAACATAATTTGTAATAAACATTTTAACAAAACGATTATGATTTGGATCAATATAGGTACTTACTTTTACTTTTGATGCATAGTTCAAGACCACAACAGATCAAAGAAAGTTTGTAATAAACATTTTAACAAAACGCTTGTGATTTGGATGGATATACTTACTTTTACGTTTGATGGTAAGCCAAAGCTCTTTGCTAGTCCTTGTAAATGTCTGTAGCTGCATACTTCCAGCCCGTTGAATGCAATATCTTCGCCGTCGAACATGATTAAATTTAATCCATAAGATTATCACATCAACAACCGGTGTAAAACTAGATTTACACACGTGGAACGTGGTGGGTACGGTTTTGTGAATGGTGGCGAGGTACCGAAGTTAGTTTAGTTTGGAAAAATATTGCAAAACTACCCTCAGGTTTGAGTATTCACTGAACATTTTGATAGATATTTTGACGTATGTAGCGAATTTAGCCGATCTCATTACGTTACAAAGTTACCTCTAACACAGATTGACAGATATTCTAATAGCCATTTTTTTTAAGAATTTCGCCGGCCGGCCGGCTTGTCAACTCAAATAAATTAAAAAAATCCTAGACGGCCAGAAATGTACGGCCTAAGCTAACAGTGCACGACGAAAAATTATGTAGACCTACGTTTAATAGGAATAAACCTTCGATCAACCTTTGTATATGATACAACAAAAATAAGTCGCTCAAGTGGCCACGTTTGCACACATTTTTACGAGACTCAGAATGTTGTGGGTTCGGGAATCGAACCCACAACCTTAAGAGAAATATTTGCAAATCATAGAAATATTTAGCCACCACAGGATAAATATTTGTATGATTTGCAAATATTTGTCTCGGGTCTGGGTGTTTTCTATGTAGCTATAATAAATATATAATTACAAAAAAAAGTAAATAAGTAGTAGATCAGGCATGTAGTTCCCATAACGCAAGGCCTGCTTAGTTTGGAACTAGATTATTTTATTTATATAAATTTCGTACTTCGAAATGTAGAATAAAGTTTATTAACGTGAAAGTTTGTGAGGGTAGATGTTTGTTACTCTTTCATACAAAACTACTGAATGTATTTTGATGAAACTTCACAGTAATATAGCTTATACATTAGAATAACACATAGGCTACTTTTCTCCGGATACTACGCGGGCGAAGCCGTGGGCAGAAGCTAGTATATCACACTAGTATATTATATCTACTCAAAATAACTGGCTGTGCAATGGGCTGTATTGCACTGCCTATTACGTAGGTAGGTATCTGAAAGTTAGATAAGTCAAATTATTTTCACGTACACATAGTTACTATCAATATGGCCACAGAATACGGGCTTGTGATTATCATTTGACTTGTCCAACATTTGTCATCGAGTGGCTTTAAGATACATTAAGGTTTTAAGTTTTGTGGATGGTTCGCTTCATTGATAGTTCAAGCTGCTACGGTTCCCGGGCTTTCCTGCATTCATTCTTTGAATTGGTCGCCTCCACAGATTTGGCTTGCTGAGCGGGTCTGAGCATGAACACAGATAATTATAATACAAGCATGGAGCTCATCGAGGATGCTGTACACTGTACAGATGGCCACACATTGGTCGAAACAAATATAATAAAATACAAGTCTTTGAAACCAAATGAATGAATAAATGCCTATGAAAACTCTACCAGATACTCGAAGAAGAAGTTGCATAATGGACTAGGTACAACAAGTCATCTTTCCATGGCTGTACAATGAGGCTGTACACATGGACGTAGTACATATGGAGTATGTACTATGGTTGGTCTGTTAAAAAAAAAACATTTCATTGCACGCTTCATGTGCCTTTTTAGTGTTCAACGAGCTGGTATGAAAGACGTTGTGATGTTATTTTATTTGTCGTTGCTCAAAAGCTCTTGATTAATATGATTTATTTTGTTATTAACTACTATTAAACAAGTTTCGTAGATTGGAACGTAAAACAAAGGAAAACATCCGTAACGGCGCCAAATACAAACGAACACAAATAACCATTATTTTTTATCTTGTTAAGTTTTTTATTTTCTTACATTTTATACATATGTAGGTAATATTAAATAAGTGGTAGTTTGGTTCCCGTATCTTCTGTACGCCTACTCAAACATCTTCTGAACGGATGAACAGGATTTGTACTGAAAACAAAAAAAAAAATATGTATACTTACGTACCTAGTTAAAACAAAACAATTTTACAACCAAGCTACCTTAGTTTAATTTGCTGTCTTATTATGACAAAAAAACATTTATTGCAGTACATGCAAACATTTGTCTCGCAGCGGATTTGAACCCGCACATCTAGCGTCTAAGTTGGAGTTATTGTCTGAGCGAACTTACCTGGTTCTTGTAACATTTCTTTGGCTGAGTGTATCCTCCAGAGCTTCTTTGAACATCGTTCGCTTTTTAGTGAAAGGACTGTCTTTTATTTCTGTGTTTACTAACTCTGATTCCTGAAACAATTGTTTCAAATAAGTAACACCTACGCCGCAGCTATTCGCTATACGAGCAAGGTCCAACTTGTTGAGCAAAGCGCCATTGACACGCACCATGATCACACTATATCTAGTTAATATATTCTATATCTTCAATGTTCGTGTCCTCACAAAAGGCCCTGTCTGAAAACCAGCGCAGCAATGTACTAACACGATGCTGCATCAAGCTGAGATAGGGACCTATTTTGACCCCAAGCAACACATATTTACTATGCTAATTCTTTCCCAGTATTTTCCCATATTTGTGTTTTATTGTATCTTTCTTTTTAGATGCAGATAATATTGACTTATTCCACTGTTAGCTGAGTGAATTTGTAAATTGTAGGTACACATTATTTTTTGTGTTATTTTATGAAATGAATTTAATTATGGATTCACTATTGTATTAGAGAAGCCTTTGTAAAAATTCTTGTAATTTGAAATAAATAAATTAACTCTCTCGAGAAATGTTTTCTATGAGGATGCAAGTACCTACCTATTTCTCTGAAGATATTTTTTAACCGACTTCAAAAAAGTTTTTACAAACCTACAAAACCGAAACACGTGTCGATTTCTTATTTAGTTTTCTCTAATGTAGCTAGGTTGTTGTGTGAACGCATTCTACGTTGTGTTGGACTCATAGAGAGAGGGAAATTGGTTACTAAATATATTTAATATCTTATTGACCGACTTCCAAAAAGCAGGAGGTTCGCGATATCCATCTGTATGTTTTTTTTGTGTGCATGTAACGCGATATCTTCGCCAATTGTGAACCGATTTTAATGTTTTTTTTTAAGTATGTTAAAGGGCGGCCAATTGATTTATCTACCTACCTTGTGTGTATGTGGGCAATGATCTGAATTACAAAATACCTATTAAGTACCTACCTATGTACCGACGTACGGTAACTTCTTTTCCTTTTTTACAGTCCTTCGAATAATAAGTTCTTTTGAATTATTTACCAGCCTCCATTAACTCCCCCACAGTAGGTAACTCTGTATAGAGGATCTGATGATATTATTTTCATTTCATTTCATTTATTCTTTCAATATTATTGTAACAATCGTCAGTATTTGAAGTCACATGTAATTAAAATATGGTTAAAAAATAACATCATTATTAAAATTCCTTAGTCTAAATTATCGCATGTTAAAAATCATCAAAAATCGAGTTTTCTTACCATAAACCGTTGATTGTCCCTCAGCTGACAAGTCAGACTGTCCCTATATCCGACCTGTCTCCTCAATTCGTCATTAGCAATGTTCAGTTTTCTTTGAAGCTCATTATAAGCAGTTTTTTTAACCTGCTCCATCCGCTGGCACCGCTCTTGCTTTGCCATTTGCAATTCGACGAGTCTTTTATTCATGTGCTTTTGGTATTCTTGAGCTGCTTGCTGAAAGCAGAGAGTTAGGTTCCTACAATGCGGGTTTTGCAATCGATTTGTATGATATCCAGCCGGCTTTTTTCCCAGAACGTTTTGTCTACGAAAGACTAAAACTATTTCTGTCGCCTATTCTGTCAAACAAAAGATAGGAACAAAATATGTTTTGTCTTCTCGGCGGTACACAAACCATTGTCTTGAGTCTTCATGCTAAGCTGGCAGAATGGTTCTTATATGTTTTATCGCTACGGGTTAGTTTCGCTACGCTCGATTTCCGCTATGCTTGGCTTTTAAAATAACTAACAAAAAGTACCACTATGCTACGAATTTCTTAGTTCTACCTCAAAAAATACTAAATACAGTTCGATAGAAAAGTGTTTCTAAATTATACTCTTAAAGCTAGCCTGGGCTTACATTATAATTTTCCTTTCGACAGTCCGAGAATCTGATTCCGAGCATAGCGGCACTTTTGTTTAGGTATTTTAGAATTCGAGCATAGCGGGAATCGAGCATAGCGGAACTAACCCATCGCTACAGTAGATGCTAGGGCGCACTGCAATAGAAGGTAGATGGGACAATGAAATATCAACCCCATTGGTGATCGAACGATTTTACGAATCGAAATATCAAATATGGCAAATCAACCTCGTACCAAGGTTTACCTATAATAGGTATACATTGTTTAGGTAGTGCTAAAGTTAGTGCGTGATTATGAATAAGAGGGTTAGTAACCTACCAGTTTGCATCTCCTCTTCTCCTCTTCCCTGTTCCTCAGCTGTTCGTCAGCCCTATCCTCGTCGGTCCTCTTCCACTCTTGGGCTATCCTATCTGCTTCACCTTCTAATTCTAAAGCAGTTGCACGTTCACGGTTAAAGTTCTCTGTAAATATCTGCTTCTCTATTTGTAGGTTTTTCTGAAACAACATAAATAAACGTGTCATAAAAACAATCAGAAAAAAACCCGAACCTAACATCACATAACGGGAAGTTATTATAACAAGTCGAATACGAAATTACTTCCCCCATTTTTTGCCACTAAGTGGCATTTTAAAAACAAAAATATATGGGAACACCTTTAAGTATACCTGTACGGTTCCAATAACGTACAGGTTTGCAATATCTGCATTTCCGTGCATTAGCGTGGAAACCGGGCGCATCGCGGCAACTAGTCAGTACCACATCATAATCACGGCTCATCAACATCTTCCCGTCTCAATAAATTAAATGTATGTGTAAAAATATATTTTCTTTGATGTACCTTACAATACCCATATAATATACCTACCTATTAAAAATCATTAAAATCGGTTCACAATTTAAAGATAAAGATAATAATTGGCGTAGATATCGCGTAACATACACGACAAAATGGACGAATTGAGAACCTCCTCCTTTTTTAAAGTCGGTTGAGATTCATTGATATGGCTCCTCGGTGGCGCGCTAGGGGAGTAGGGCTGAGGTGCAAGAGGTGCTTGTTTGATTCCCGTTGCGGGACAAGTGTTTGCACGTTTGTGCGTAGATCTTTGAGGATACCCAGGAAGGGGATAGTCAGAGACGCGAGCAGACATAACATTTTGGCACATTGCCAGCCACATTTTGAAAAAATAATGATGTATGTAATTTGTATCTACTTACATAGGTATTAACGCTTGCGACTGTACATACCTACTGGAAGCAGGCAAAATCGAAAAAGGATTTTTGGAAAAACCTCCATGATTGTACACCATAAGAAAATAAACACACACAACAAAAACTACAAAACTAGTACAATGAACGATCCTATCGCTGGGGAGCGGCTGACGGCTGACAACATTTGGAGAGGCTGACGTAAAAACCTACCATTTGCATCAGATTTCTCTCTCTTTCCCGTTGCAACTCATCCAAAGCCACCCTGATTGTCCCGTTGTCTATCTCTCTCGCTTTCAGCTTCTCCTCACGAAGCCTCGCTGCCTTCATCTCATAGCCCTCTATGTAGTTGCATTTGTTCTTGTTCTGCTGATCCTGCTTTCTTTTTATTGCTGGAACCAACAAATATTTGTTAAGTTTTACTCTTACGATTTGTAAGAGTAAAAATTTAGGTATTCATTCATTTATTTATTTATTAACACTTTATTGCACATTTAAAAAAAAGTGAAACAATAGGCGGACTTAATGCTAAAGCATTTTACTGCCTGATGCTCCGCGACCAAGGCAGAAAAGAAACCCAAGAAAACAAGGCTATCTATTATTTTTAATGTTCCTTTTATACTAAAATTGGTACAATAAAGAAAATAAGTTACGTTACATTTTTCATCGAGTTGGATCAACTTCAAGAACAAGTTTGGAAGTGTGTCCTCCATTTGCAAAGGGGAAGATTTTAGATAGATAGATAGTTTTTTATTCAACACATTCCTACCTAAGGATACAGCATGTATAAAGCACAAACAAAAAAACAGTAAACTACAGTAGAATACAATATTTGGGTGCTAACCATTCCTTACGAGGACAGTCTATGCTGCAGTGGTGTATGGGTCGAAAAAGTCCTGTCTCAGCTTATTGCTGCTCCATGAAGCACTGATTTTCGACCGGGCTGATCCTTCTATTTAATTGCCCGGGGCTAAGTATGGTACCTATTATAATATCTGTGCCCGGGGCATCTAGTATTTATAATACTTTACTAGTACTTGGGGTCCCAGGGTCATATAACCGAGTTGTTGCCAGGAAGTACCTAGGTATTATATTCGCATAAGCGCCATCTAGATTTTTTCGCTGCATAATGCGATATAGCGCCATCTATGAGCAGTATGTGGTAGCATTAGCTACGCTTGTATAATCAGCAGTTTGATTGCTCTTTGTTGATGTGATGATATCTCAGACGGGTAGAACGAGCTCAATGTAGCTTATGTGCTGAGAGATGTCGCCACAGCTCTTATAGACTGGGTGGCACAGTCGTCAACCCTAACTCATCTAGTACCGCGGCGAGTCATACACGGCAATGGGTAAAAATGGACACATACTAACGTAAAAAGAACTTATGTTACCTTGTCAGGATTTTTTTTCGCAGACTTGGCATAATTAATGTCAAGAGGTACATTAAAAAAAAACATTAAAAACTCACTCTCATAATGATCCTGCTCCATCTTCTGCTTTATTCGTTCAAACCTCTTATTCTCTTTCTCCCTCTCTTCCCGAATAGCCTCCTGTCGTTTCCTGAATTAATTAATATGAGAATGAATGTTTGAATTAATGAACGAACGAATACCTATATTTTATATCCTTTTTTGATTTTTTACCTGTTAGCACTGGCAATCTGTTCGTCATACGCTCTTCGGCGTTGCACCATTTCTTGTTGGCGTTTGTCTTCATCTACTTTTTCTTTATACTCCTGTAAGAAGAATAATATTAAATAAATAAATAATACTGGACATTTTTCACTCAGCATCATCTAGCCCCAAAGTAAGTAAAGCTAGTGTTATGGGAAATACATGACAGATATACTACTGTATATATTTTTTTGTAATTACATACATACTATGCATAGATATAAAAAAAGGGCATTTATTTACTTACCTAGCCTAAGTACAACATAATAAGTAGGTATTTAAAATAGTAGGTATAGTGAGAAGGTATGTCTGTATGTAAGTAAAAAGGTGGAGGACTCAGCCACGCTGTTTTTCAGCCTCGCCTACTGATGTAGCTGCTGTCGTCACATATATTTTTAGTGATGTCACTAAAAATATATAATTGGTATGACTTAAACAATCTAACCTAACCACTCATAGAAGTACAGTTCCTAAGTCGATATTTTATATCTTATCTAATCTATTGAAAAAACTATCGCGAATTTGATCATTCATATTGTAAAACGGGAATCAGGTACCAAACTATGAATCGAAACTTAATCGGTGTAGGCACCGACTAAGTTTCGATTCATTCCGGGAGCCTTCATCGCGACGCTCTCCCTTCGCGTCGCGTGGTGCCTTCATCGATAGTAAAGTACGTATAAAAACCCATTTTACAATATTAACACTCTAATCTAGTTAGCCTATCTGATCCCACAGCAGGGCAAAGAATTCCCTTCCGTTTTTCCACTCTTCGCGGTCTTATGAATCTGCTGGCCAAGATACTGAAAATGTGTCGAATTCGTCGCGCCATCTTCGCCTGGGCTGACACCGCGGCCTATCAAAAACTATCAATTTAGATTAGACAAACACAGAAATGAACTCGCCTCTCCGCTTCAAGGAGCTGGCACCCTTCAATACTCCAGACTGAAGAGACATAGCGTTCCAAACCTAGCAGAAAGATTCACAGACAAAAGTTGAGAGAACACTCACTGGACTGAGCTCTCAAAACGACTCAAAAACCGGATATTATCAACCATCAAATTGCACTATTGAACAGATTACCAAGAAGCAGAATAGAAAAAAAAAAGTTTTTATTTCACGTTAATGCAAATTTGGCAGTAGTCACGTAACTTTCCCACAGCTAATGTCATTTTCAACAGAAAGTGGTATCCTGCAGTTAGCTCAACTGCAGTCTAGCCATCCTGCAGTTGAGCTATTTTAGACCGTTTTAAGTTCTTGAAAGTATTTAGTATGAAGAATGCGTTAGACGATTCTTTCTATTTCAAACCAAAACTATGATTTCATCTGAAGTGGTAAAAAGCTACGAATAGCTTTTTAGCAAAAAGTATTTTGCGAAAATCCTTAGCTACGAACACAGATTTGATTAATTACAAGCTACGTATGGTAACGCGGTTTCTATATTGCAAAAAGCCCAGCATGTTACGCTGTAGCACTCGCTACGGGGGTATCAAAATTAAACAGCATAAACCTACGACCGAGGATTTCTGCAATAATAAGCTACCAAGACACGCAAATGTCTGTGATAAATTATAAGGGATTTTTTTAAATTGTATTTTGTGGGTTGGAACGGGTCTTGGGGTGCATTGTACTGTACACAATGGCATGATAGTAATTGGAATGATAATGGACAGAATTTTAATTTCAATGCATATTTTTTTTCCAAGTACAGAACGTAGAACTAAAAATCTGTTGAGGATAGAAGGTAAGGACCTTCTATCCTCAACAGATTTCTATGTTTTTGTGTTTATAGCCTAGCCTATGTCTAGGCTTATGGTAGGCTCTTCAATTTTCCTATGGTGATGCTGGTTTAATGGGCGGATCTACAATATTGAGCCTTGTGATTTTAAGATAGTGCGCACTATAATGTTTTCGAAACTAGCTACTTACTAAGACCATATTTAAAAAGTAATATTTGAAAATAGAACTCTTTGGCCATAGAAAACAGTATGTTTCATCCAGCTGGCACTTATTTTAAAATTTCACTACAATATAATATATTGTAGTGAAGTTTTAAAAATATCGTGTCTACATCACCATGGATCACCGATTTAAAAAATAGAGATCCAAATACGCGGTCAACGTTTTTCATCACCAAAAGAGGCTGCCGAAGAAAAACATATTTCCGAGGTCACCACGTAGGAGTGACATAAATGTTTTCAAAATTGGTTTATTCTTATGAAAAAGTGCATTAACGCTAACGGAAAATATTTTGAGCAATAAATTCATTTTTGCCCATACATCGTATTTTTTTATTTATTCAGGAAATTTATAGTGCGCTTATGCGAATAAAGTTAAAAACGCGTGTCGCCTGTCGCTGATATGATCGACGGCCAAGTAGGTGGCCCTCCGGGTGCAGGGCTTGGGAGGGGCGGCTGAACTGGCTTCCTCGTGAGTAGGTAGGTTGTTTCGGTCCGTATTTGTTTGCCTAAAATCATCTCAAGCACCCAACAGCAAGGGAGTCTACGAATACCTTGATACTTAAAAACGAGTTACGATCTTCAACAATGGCTAGATTCTTATTCATAGCTTTGAGTTCTGTAGTTATTTTGCTATCCAAGTTAATATCTTGCGTGAGTCGTTTTGTTGGTACAGTCAGCTACTCTTGTCGTAACTAAACAGTAAGTATCATTTTAAATAATACAAATATTTCCTCGCGTGTATTTTTTTTAATATTGGCCTAGTTTTGAAGAACCATCTTGATACTTAACTATTTGCAAACGTTTCATTTCGTTGTTCAGTCAGAAAAATAGAGCTTGTACTCCCGTAGCCCACACTATTGAATAGCTGTTATGTGTTGTATTAATATTTATTATCTGTGAACGGGAAAGAAACGTCACTAGAACGACGCGGTCTCCTCATTCTAGCTTCCTTTGGTCTTGACTTTTGTAAATGTTTGTGAATGAACGTATTTTTTCAATGCATTTGTAGTATGCTTCTGTAAACTTAAATTATTGTAAGTTTTGTCTGAATATACCTTCTGCCTCACATCCTCCACCAGAACATTGTGCCACATCATATCGATATCCTGCTCTTGCCTCTCTATGTTTAACTTCTCCAAAATCTGCATCTTCTGCATTTCTTTCAAACGTTTTTCATCTTCTTTAGTGCACATCATTCCTTTGGCTCTGAAAATTAGTAGTAGGTAATTTATTATAATTATTATTTATCTGTTTTATTAAATCAGAAATCAGAACATTTATTTGCATGAATATAGGTCAACTAATACACCTATATGGTTCAGAATGAGTTGGCGTAGACAATGATGTAATTTTTTTTTGGCCCTCTTATATTTTACCATCCCAATGGTGTGTAAAATATCAAAGGTAGATTGAGAATAAATTGAAATCCTATTATCCTACTAATATTATAAACGTGAAAGTTTGTGAGGATGGATGTTTGTTAGTACTCTTTCACGCAAAAATTACTGAACGGATTTTTATGAAACTCTACAGTAATATAGCTTATACATCAGAATAACACATAGGCTACTTTTTATCCGGGTACAACGCGGGTGAAGCCGTGGGCAGAAGTGAATATTAGAATAATTATAAATTGTCAGAAATTATGCCCTAACGCTATCGCTTGATATTATTTATCAAGACTAATAATTCGTCTTCTAACCTAATTAAATCTTTTACAGGTAGTTGATAATAATGAAGATGAGGATGGAATACCGTATCTTTGACAAAACGTAATCAGGGTTCTATGATAATTTATGGTTTCCTCGCAAGGTTTTTCTTCACTGTTTGCGTATATGGAGTTTTCGATTTATTCATGTACATATTTTTTCCGAATATCATTATTTATGAATCGTATAGGTTCCTGGCTCAAAATCCTAATTTGGCATGGGTATAGCGTTAGGCTACCACGACTATTAAAGCTATACTTTTTACTAGCTATTTTCTATAATTTACATGTGAATAACTCACATTTTCTCCCTCTCCAAACCCTTCAAGCACTCTCTTAACTTCTCACTTTCAATCTCTTCCAAATACGCCTTGATTCTCCCCTTCTTCTCTTTACAATACCCACATTCTTGATTCTCCTGCTTCCTTCTCAACTCTTCTATAAGCTGCTCTTCTTCTGTTTCTAGAAGCAGCCTGAGCTGTTCCCTTCTTTGTCATAGTTTTACTTCTTCATTGTTTAGCAGCGCTTGCACTTTCTCACTCGTTCTGTTTTCTATGAGTCTAAAGGAAGAAACCATAAAAAACTTAAAAAACAAGATAATTTTTGAGTTCATTTATAAGAGGTGTTCCTGCCGGGGTAACATTTTTAGGATATTATATATTTATAACATAAATTATGAACATGATTTTTGATGAATGGTATATAAAAGAAAATGTTGAAAAAATTAGTAGGTATAAAGGGTAGCTATCATCTAAAATTGGGAAATTTGTATAAAATGGTGCAAAATAAAAGCTAGGCACCTACAAATATTATAAACGCGAAAGTTTATGAGAATGTTGGTTACTCTTTCACACAAAAAACTACTTAAAGGATTTTGATGAAACTTTACAGTAATATAGCTTATTCATCAGAATAACACATAAGCTACTTTTAAATCAGGTACCACGCGGGCGAAGCCGTGGGCAGAGGCTAGTCATTAAAATTTAAGCATTAATACCAACTCGCAATTTTAAAAATATATTTTGAAATTTTAAGCTAGCTCATTCAAAGTTTATAAAAGAGAAATAGACATCAATTTCATAGTTAAAAGTAATTAAAATTGTTGAATGTTTGAATATATGTATAATTAAAATCGTTTAAAAACTCGTTAATAGAAATAATAACCTCCTTGTCGTCGATGGCGCGGCGGGCTAGTAGCCGGCTACGACGCAAGATGTGTGGATTCGATTTCTGCTCGGAACCAATGTTTGCATGTTCGGCAGTTATTTATACCGGGACTGGTGGTTGTGGTTTCAATCGTGGTCGTGGTTATCAGGAACTACGAGTTCCACGATACATTTGATATTTATTTATTTAACCATTTCGTTATAGTTACATAACATTGGCATGTCAAAGTATACATAATCATGTTCTTAATCTAGAAATGTCAAAATGAACATAAGTTCTTAATCTAGAATTTTCCACTTAGCATGCAAATCAGAAAATGAACAACTCATGTATTTATTAATATGATAAAAAGGATGACATTCAAGGAATTCCTTTAATTTTGTTTTAAATTGGTTAAGTGGAAGCCGTGAAATATCTAATGGCAATTTATTGTATATATCGAGCTTTTGTTAGATACCCAGTTTATATGTCTTAACAAGTCTGGTTTTTGAAACGTGTAATTTTTCTTTGTTTAGGGTGTTATAATGGTGTCAATGTTTTTTCATGGGTAAATCGACTTTTTTTAATGAATTTCTATTAAAATACAAATAAATATAAAATATGCTCTGACTGAAGTTCGTCTATGTAAACCGTATATGATTCTAATGGATTTGTTTTGGCAAATAAATAAATAATAAATAAATAAATAATGCTAGACATTTTCACACAGCATCATCTAGCCCCAAACTAAGCAGAGCTTGTATTATGGGAACTACATGACTGATATACTACTTAAATATTTTTTTTTTGTAAATACATAGATATTATACATAGAAATATATAGAAAATACCCAGACCCGAGACAAATATTTGCAGATACAAACATTTGTCCCGTGGCGGGAATTGAACCCGCAACCTTCTGCGTCTCAGGCGGGCCTTCGCCCACTGCGCCACAGAGGTCGTCAAAATGAGGAATATACAAGGAAAGAAAGAAGGAAAAAAACATTTATTTGCTAACGTTGCACAATATAAAACACAGACAATACACACACGGGATTTACACAAACAAAATCTAAATACTAACAATAAAACTTTGTGTCTCCCGAAACCTACCAATATGCGACGCAAAATGGCGTCCAACTCAGCATTTGTTGTGTCAACTGGCAACACAACACTGATCTTCCGTTGGAACCAAACACTGAGTGAAATCACGGATGTCTGCTTACATTACGATTAGTAAATGAATATAATATTACTAACCTAACTATAAATATAAAGGAAGGAAACCTAGTGGGGCCAGGTCTATGTATGTAATTGTTGGGTATCATTATTATTATTAACTAGCTGTACCATGGCCACCCTCGGCCCCAGAGCATAGCATAGGTAATGCTCTTTCCGTAGCATAGGTAATGTTCCTTCCTCAAGGTTTGGGCTACCAAATGCAAAAATACCTATGCTTTAAATCCGACTGGTAGTTCCCGAGATTAGCTCGTTAAACAAAAAAACATACAAACTCTTCAGCTTTATTATTAGTATATAGTATATACCTCTAGATAAGCATTGGCTTCCAATAATTTGCTAAGCGATTATTTAAACTATGCTCGGTACGTGAAACAAAGGGATATCCTACTACCATTATTAACGCCAAAGTTTGTGAGGATGGATGTTTGTTACTCTTTCACGCAAAAACTACTGAACGGATTTCGATGAAACTTTACAGTAATATAGCCTATACATCAGAATAACACATAGGCTACTATTTATACGGGTACCACGCGGGCGTAGCCATGGGCAGAAGCTAGTAATTATATAAATACTAGTCGCTATGGCGAACACACTCCGCCCCAAGAACGCTGCTTTGCATGGTTGATGATGTAGGGTGGTAGTGAATCGAAATTTGTAAATAACCACATGACAATTTCTTACTTCTGAATATGCAGTGAATCATAGTCAACAATATCCGACAACTTCTTCATATCCTTGACGTTTGCACTGGTTCTCATCTCCGATCGTTGACGACCCTGCAACAAGATATAAAAGCATAATATAAAATTTACCTACAGTAAAGCAAGTAAAAACTAAATAATTATTAATTTATAAAAAAAAACTTTTTAAATACAAACTTTTTTGTATTCTTTTCAGCAATCCCGTTCATATGATACCCATATATATATCATAGGGGTGCATAAAAATGTTGGTCCGCCATCTTTGGGAGTCCGCCATATTGCATTTAGAATGTCACATAATATGTTTCAAACTTTCGCGATTAGATAACATGATTATATGTCATCTAATCGCGTGAACGTGTATGCAAATGTCAGAATTTCAGTTCAATCAAATGGGGATAACTGGTTTAAAATTCAAATGCAAGATTTAATCCATACATATTAACTAACAAGGCAAGTTAAATGCTTGTAAAAGAAGTTTGTAAAAATAGATCTCTTGGATTGAGTGGCGATGGTCAGGCCTTTAGGTCACAAAACCAATCACAGCTGGAGATCTTAAATGCTCGAATGGCGAACACGAAACGATGACATCAAGAGGATTGAAGGAATTCAGAGATCGTTCGTCATAACATTCTTCAGGTGAGGTATATGTTATTTTTAATCTAAGTGCAAAATCAAATTCGGCTAATACTTACCAGCCAAAACTGCGATGGGTGCCCAAAATAAACCATGTGTTTCATTTTGGATTCCTTCCAACGAACCATATAGGGTTTACCCCTACTGTAACAATAAAGAGAAGCCCTGAGAGAGACCTCGCAGTTCTGCAAACTAGGGTCATAATTAGATGTGCCTACGTACTTTGAAAAGTTAAGCAGAAGAACAAAAAATCTGCTAGCCTAAGGACCTCTGAATCAAAGATGGACGCTGTCTCTAAATAAACTTTTGATAATAAACTTTTTGTTCTATTTAAACTGTCAACGAAACTTCACCAAAACAATAGTACGACTATACGTAATGTATATTATTAGGAAGAGTAACTAACCAAATATTGAGTACAAACCACAATTATTAAAATTTAACAAAATAAACACTTGTTAATCGTAAAAAGATAGGCACACCAACATATTTAAACTTCGACTGTAAAGTCTATACAGACTCAAAAACCACCTAAGGTGAACTTTCGTGTGAGAAAATCAATACTTTGAGCCAAGCAAAAAAACTTTTATTATATATGTGAACCTTTTAAACCTGAGCAAGGTTCTTAAATAATTAATGGTTCTTGAAATACGCGTCCCAAGACGAATGGCTTGTACCTACGAGTTGATATTTTATTAAAGGAAAATATCGATCCAACTTGTTGCCTGACTACTGACTGAGTATGATTAGCTGAAGCTTCGGTAGAGTTATTCTTTCCTCACAAAAATGCATGATGCACATAAGATTTTTGTATACAGGGTGTAATAAGAATACTCCTGATATTACGGAATATTAAATCAGTGATTCTCAATTGATTCGCAATAAAATAAGCAAAACCACGAATTATTTGGTAATTGTATAAAAAACCGTAAATTTTATATAAAGCACGAGCGTGCGCTATACATGAAAGTTACAATATTTTGGTTGTTTTTGTGTTCATTTGAGGTCAATATTACCTCCAAAACGTAATAATATAGGTACTGAACATGCTTCAGTATAAAGCGATTTGGTTTTGATACAACAACGATCAGTTTCGGAGGTAAATTATAACAGAGAAACAAACAATCACCTATCGGCAAGCGCATATACGGGCTCCTGTAAATCGCCGTCGCGCGTAAAAAAGAAATTTTCTGTGAGGGGCTAATTTCACGACAAGAGCACTAAATTATCTTTTAATCTGTACCGCGAGGAGACATCGACAGAGTCGTCGTAAACTTTAACAGCTTTTTAAAGTTTAAGGTTCTCTTATAAAGTTCATTCTATCCAATCCTAAGGTTGTTTGAAAAAAAAAATGGCTAGAGGTGAGGTGCATTATTCTGATTAAAGTAATTGAAATTCCCGTGTGTGATCATGCTCAATTAATAATCAGAAGGGGAAATGGAAAATGTTTTTAATTAAAAATAGCCATAGACATGCCCCACGCAATATTGTGGGCTATAGTTACTTTGTGTGGTTTCTTTTAATTGAAACATGAGAAGAACACCACTCTACACGATAGGGTGAGGTAGGTAGGGTTACTTAACTAATTAATAATGACCTTGCAATGAAAGTGTATCTATTTAAAGGTAAGTCGATACGCATTCGCTCAGTAACGAATAAGTAGTTAATTTAAGCGCTTTAGTCGTGTAGGTCTACATTCCATCGATATTCTACAGACTAGGGGAATATATATCCTTTTCAGCAAAGGGCAAACAAACGCGCAGCTCATTATCACCGTATCTTATCATTGTACCCACCACCCATTCACACTAAACGTTTTGGTACCACCTTTATAATAAGAACGGTACAAACTACCGTCTGTCTTTTATGAAAAACTAGCTTCTGCCCACGGCTTCGTCCGCTTGGTACCCGGATAAAGTAGCCTATGTGTTATTCTGATGTATAAGATATATAACTGTAAAATTTCATCAAAATCCTTCAATTTATTTATGTTATTACTACTCATGACAGTAGGTAGGTATTTAACGAGTTGGAAAGTAATTAGTAGCTACTGATACTAATCCTTGGTAATGGAACAGACTATAGTTATATGTGGTTAGTATAGCGGTGGCGTATACATACAGGGTGGATTTTTGAGGTGGAGATGAGGCAATAAGGGCAAAACATTAACCGTTGTAGCTACAGAAGAAGGAGAAGACATTCCTTGACTTTTGAACAATTTTTGATCAGCGTCCACAGATTTTGTAAAACATATACAGTTAGAAAGAAAACATGGATTTTTTTTAGTTAGTGTAGTTTACATGTTTTTTTGATGCCAATTGTTCCGGTTTCGAGGATAAAAGTCTATAGGACCACTGAGGTAATAAGTAGATTTAAAAAACTTAACACCTTTTTTGGTTGATGCCGCTGATGACAAGAGGGCTGGCTCTTTCCTCGCTCAATGGAATTACTTTGTCCATTCAGTGAGGGAATGTCAGTGCTCTTGGCACCTCGCCGCATCTTTATTATTTCATAAATTTTTAGCTCAATTTTTTTCCTCTTTTCGTGGAAAATAAAAAATGTTATACATGGTTTTTAGTCTATGGAAAAAATCACAAAATACTTGTCCCATGAGTTAATTTTATAGTAAATGCGTTTCTCCACATAACTTTCATATTAAAACAATAGTCCAGAGGGTACCTAAGTACCCTCATCTTCCTACTAAAACACATTATGAGTACACCACGGCCACTCTCAGAATCATATAAAATTCCCTCCATCCAAAGGTTGCCTGGAAGCTGATTTTTAAGCGATAAGGCCGACCATTGTAACTTTAGTTTGAATATGTTATTGTTTGTTTTCTTAAGTTGTACCATAAAGTATTTTCATTTATTAATTCCTTCAGCAAATATAATATTTATAACTACTTTGCCGCTTCTCAAAATTTCACCCTTTATATTAATATCAAAGGTGCAGTCTAGTCTGTCTAAGGATTATACTTCGCCTTTGTGCGGAGACAAAAGGCTGATGAATACGCAAGGATAATCTACCACAAAAGCGTTACCTCAATCAACTATTGAAGCAGTAATAATAATTTTATTTTGTACTTATGTAAATTCTTACGTCTTTATATCTTTCAGTAAGGCAATAACATCGTCATTCTTCTAAATAGTTCTCTCTATCGTAAGGTTGCCTCAAAATCGTTACATAGTTCAACTAGTGAAGCAGTAATAATCATTTTATTTTTTACTTGTGTAAATACTTACGTCTTTATGTCTTTTAGTATGGAAATAACACCGTCATTCTTTTAAATAGTTCCCTCCATCGTAACAACCATCATGGTTATCTGTGCTATCTGTGTGTATGTGTAATTTTATAATAATTTTCTGCCCACGGCTTAACACTCGTGATACCCGGGTAAAAAGTAGCATATGTATTATTCTAATGTATCCTACTTCCTACTAATATTATAAACGTGAAAGTTTGTTATAATACGTTACGTACGTTTATAATATTAGTAGGATTCAATGGACATTTCATTTAACTAGCTTTTGAGCGAATGCTTACGTTAAGTTACTTACGAAACTTTTTTTCGGGCTTTTTATCCGGGTACTTCTACTAAGCGGGCAAAGATTGGGCAGTAACACAGACTACTAAGATGCTAACGCATGGCAGTAATCTTTCGTAATATGAACTCTGATATGATGTTATTAAAATTTAAAAAAGCTATAATATGGTTTTTTAAATTTTAATAATATTTCTGATCTGACATTTTCAAGCAATTAAATATTAAAGCAAGCAGTACATATTAAGTAGTGACCACAGCAAAATAGAAGCGCTGCTATTGGTTAGAGAATGTTTCAGAAAACTGGCGTGTTTTCTTAAAAAGATATGCCAATTACAAAGTTTTAATTTAATGACTTGCCGAGTAAACATTTCTACAACTGCCTGTACAAAATGGCTGCCAGAGGCTGCCAGCAAAGAATCGTAGCGGCAAAATTATTGTCTCAGAAAATTTTCTAAATTAAAAATCCTCAACGCTTTTACGCCACCCGTTCGCATTAAATGGAGTTTTGCTCGAAAATATGTTAATTTTATAACTTTGTTTGGAATTTTTGGTACCAAAGTTGAGATATCATGTTTTAGAAATGAAGTGTTCAATTTGTATGTAAGTAAAGGAAAGTAGAAAAAAGAGACTTTGTACCTAATACTGATTCGTAAAAACAATTTTGAAAACCTACAACTAATGACAACATCGTGACTCTTAATTTTTTTAATCTATTATATAGTTCAGCTGAAACACCTCAGAAGGCAGCTCACAGATAAGGAGGCAAGGATTTAGTTTTAAGTCTTTGACACCATTGTTGAAATTTTTAATATGATCGATATAAATTGGTTACCATCGTGCATGGTACATCTTTTAGGAATATTTGTAGTTTACCTAAACTAAGTGAATTTTAATTACAAACATATTAATACAACTACTTAAAAAAAAAGTACAAATCAATTTAACTATTTACATAATATTAAACTAGGAAAATAATTCTGTCAAATTGCTTTCAGCTATAAGACCAGTGTGCATTTCTTTTGTTATTTTATTATGTTTCTTTATTTGTACTGTAAATTGGTGTCATGCACAATAAAGTTTATCTATCAATCTATCTGTTTTCTTCTTGTATATGACAGAGAGAACGGAGTTTAAGCCACCGACCGCAGGTAGAGTACCCAAAAGGCTGGCTTTACCTCATTGGATAGAAATGCTCATTTTCTGAGCAAGGTAAAGGCCAGGCCCTTTGGCCCTTTAGTCTTTGGTTTCGTTCATCAGCCAAGTAAGTAGGCAAGATTGGGTAAATCAGTTACCAAGAAGCGCACCAAAGGGCAGAACATCAAAACCCTTGTAAGAATTAAATAAAGTTTATTTATCTTTTATTACCTAAATACATCATGATCGTCATTACCAAGTAAGTAGATAAACCAAGTAGGTACTGAATATGTATTGTTGTTCCAATTAGTACGAAACTACCTAATAAATTGGAACCTTATAAATAAAACTGAACTTATACAGTTTTATTTCGGAGCGGGTTTAAATCTGTTGAGGTTGTACAATTAATCAACTTCAAAGGCCAGCTTTATTATATTGTTGCATCGTTGTGGCGAGAAATTAATTTATTTTGGGAATCATTGTTGTTTGTTCTGACTTTGGAACGGATTCGAGGAAAGACTCTACAAATGCTATGGGCATTATCGTAAATTCAAGTAGTGTGTTAGATTGCCAAAAGGCAAAAAAATAAAAACATCCTACGGCTGCTAGTGTTGTCTATGATGGAAATCTTCAAATCCATACTCAGCAGTTACCTACGCAGTTTTTTTTATTCACACAGCATCCAACTTAGCAGAGCTTGTATTATGGGAACTACATGACTGATAAATAACTTATATACATTTTTTTGTTGTTAATACATACATAATATTGTACATAGAACCACCATAGAAAACCCAGACCCGAGACAAATATTTGCAGATACAAACATTTGACCCGCGGCGGGAATCGAACCCGTTTAGTAGGTATACTAAGAAGAAGGTCGTCAAAGGAAGACAAACATTATTATTTAATACATACTCATGTTTTGCATTCCATGTAATCTTACAACCCTCTATTCACACGAATCTACGCACTGAGGAGTACCTAATATTATCTTACTTGAGAATGTCTATCATGGGAATTATAGGTATACTAGCTTCTGCCCACGGCTTTGCCCGCGTGGTACTCGGATAAAAAGTAGCCTATGTGTTATTCTGATGTATACGCTATAGTACTGTAAAGTTTCATCAAAATCCGTTCAGTAGTTTTTGCGTGAAAGAGTAACGAACATCCATCCTCACAAACTTCCGCGTTTATATAGAAGGATAACTAGCCTTCGCCCGCGTGTTACCCAATTAAAAAGTGGCCTATGTGTTATTCTAGCTCACAAAATATCATATAACCATCATCCTTATAATGAATAATCGAATAAAAATCCAAGCACTTTCGCATTCTTTTACAAATACCTACTTAGGATATTAAGTACGTTTTTAACACACCAATAATTTGGGGCAGTATAAAATGTGACTTGTAAAATTTTGTAGTGCCTTTCTCCGAAAGAGGCTCTCAATTATTCGATTTTAATTTTTACGTAGCATTTTGACCCATTTCTAATCCAAAAACAGTTTTACAGTTATTGGCAACCGCCTTGCCATAAAACCACAGTCATCATAATGTTACACCTATAAAATGTTTATTGCCATAGACGTTACTACGAGTTTTATGAAAAAGTGATCAACAAACGTTTCAGGCTGTGGACGCTAAATAAACAGTATTAACTTTTATCTGCCAATAGTGAACAGAGAGGGTTTGTAAATAAAAAATCAGACTTAAGACTGAGACTTACTCCCGGGTTATCCAGCTCTAGCGTTAACGGTATATTGAGGGCAGAGACAAAGTAGCTAGGGCTCAGGGAATGTTTGGTCAAATCTGACAGACGTGAAAGTGTCAGGAAATGTTAAAACGGAAAAAAATATTTAATTTCAAATTCTGTTTTCTACTGTAGTCCTATTACAACAGATATAAAACAGTCCTCTTTTCCTAGTTTAATATTATGTAGATTCCCGTATTACATACCGGATAAGCCGTTTCGGAGAAACTGACTAACTATAATTAGAACTATAATTGGGTCTCTGCGGATTACATAATACAATAATCCAATTATTTTTTATAAATGTAACATTTATAAGACATGTCCTTTAGGTCATTACGAAATATGTTTGACCCTTGAAATGATAGTTTAAACCTGTCATTTGAGAAAGAAAAAGGTGGGTAGGTAATTTCTAAAACACGACGTTTTATACAGATCCCTATAAAGCGAATGCCCACTTATTAACGACATAATAAATTATCTCCCTCGCGTCCTGATACTAAACCGTCGTAGTATCTACCGTCCAAGCATAAATAAAATAAATGGGTGTGGACATATTGTCGCTATAATGAGATTAGACGCACAAATAATATATCTTTGCTTTCAATTCGAGACATTTCGTACACGAACAATGGGGAGCGACCTTAAGGTAATTACACAGTGTAAGCAGTAGAGGAACTTGAATTCGATCCTGTCGAATTGAACATAGTCATTTTTTTCGTCTTTAAACGCAAGTTTGATATGATCTTTTCTATTATCTAGTTAGTTATCACTAGTTTATTTTTAAGTAACTAATAAAATGTTTTAATCTCGATATATAGAAGGAAACGTTAACGGATTTTTTTTGTCAAAAATGTGTCTCTGACATCAGTGCCCTCTAGTTAACTCCAGGGAACTAACCTAGCATGCCAAGATATAAAATTAAGTTAAAATAGTCAAGTTAAGTTAATGTCATCCCGTGACCACGGCTGTTGCAGTACAGTCGAAAAAAATATAAAAATAAAACGTTGGGAAAATAACAAAAAATTAACGCGATAAGGATCCGTAAAAAACTTATAATTAAGTTAAAGTAAATAAGGAAGAAACTTGGCAAGTATTGGATATATTTGTGATGTGATCAGTCAACGCATAGTATTTATTATGTATTTAGTAAGGATTACAATTGCAGAATATATTTATCATAGCGTTGTTGATTTCTGGATACTGTTCCTAGAAATCCAAAAATGTACGTATATGCAATAGTATCGTCTTGCAAGTTGGCAACCTAATAAAAAAGGAATAAAATTCATATATCCAAGAAATAATAAAGGTTATCTTCGCATTATTTGTCAGGCAAAACGTACTTTTACAAGATTTAAGCCACATAGACTGGAGACGGTAGATTTGTAGAGTGGTTATTAAGATATTTTTTAAGTTACTTCAACGCTACAGTCAGACCCAAAGTCCCCCTCCCTCACACCGAACTTAAACCACTCAACTTAGCCCACTCATTTGATCACACTATGGCCCACCCTCACCGCGCTTGCGTAAGCCACCCTAGAAAAACTGTCATGGCCGTTCAGTCCGTGTATCGACGTCCTTCGGAGACGCGCGTTTCATTATAAACTGTATCAAAAACTGTTTAATGTGTATTACAGTGTTGTGAAACCCACGAACCGGATTTTTCTGGATTCCGCCGCTTTGGACTAACTGTAAGTAGTTATTTTTTGGCTGAGAAAACGTGTTGGTTTATTGTGTTACAATTTTCGTCTAGTGATGTTACTATAGTTATAGTGTTAAAAGTAACATTGAAAATGTTTACAGGGTATCGATTCAGAAACTTTTGAGTCGTTTAGGAAAAGCTTGGGTTGGAGGGCGGCTTGGCTTCTTTGATTGAGAGTAATGGCTCGCCTATTCTTATAGGTTGTTATAGGTGGGTCGAGAGGTTATTAAAATCAAATTAACTTCTTCTTCCGTGTACTTTCCTCCTACTTTTAAAGCTTCTAATAATTTTTTGCAGCTACATAATATACTTTGTTGGTAGAAAGGACCAGTGTGATGAAATTATTATACACACAAAATTGATGATAACTATTTACCATTTTCAAAATACCTGCTTTATAAAACCACTGCGAACCAAAACTACTACTACGTAGTACTATTTATCAGCCGGCAAAACTTCACCTTAGAGCTCCACAAATCAGTTAACTCAATTAACATTGGTGGAAGAGCTTCGAACCTAGTTTTCACAAAGCAGAGATCGGCAAAAGACGGACGTAACGAACGCACTTCAAATCAGAGCCAGCGGCACCCACGTGATCAGCTAATGGCCCACAAAACACGGTATCGATCGCTGAACAGAAAAAGTTTCCCGTTTCAGGGATTTCTTACGTTTGCAGATCAATAACCATGACAGTATTTCAACCTAAATGGCATGGCGGCTGCGACGCAAGAGGTACGGATTCTATTCTTGCGGGATGAATGCTCTCCAGATAGTTTTTAGATCCAGGTCTGGGACCTGGAACAACTACGAATGCTGTTGTAGTACAACAGCATTCGTAGTTCCATTACCCACGACGCAGGGAATAGTATGGGGTCAAGACAATGTACCTATGTGTCTGTTGGAGGTGATTATTTAGAGGTACCTAATGTAACATAGTTTTGTGACTTGGAGAAAAACAAGGACAGGACACTAGAAATTGTAAGTGGTTTAGCAGAAGAGGGCCCGCCTTTTCATTGCTTTATTACAAACTAGCCTCTACCTACGGCTTTGCCCGCGTGATACCCAGATAAAAAGTAGCCTATGTGTTATTCTGATGTATGAACTATTGTAAAGTTTCATCAAAATCCGTTAAGTAGTTTTTGCGTGAAAGAGTAACAAACATCCATCCTCACAAACTTTCGCGTTTATAATAGTTCTAGCTTCTGCCCACGGTTTCGCCCGCGTGGTACCCAGATAAAAAGTAACCAATGTGTTATTCTGATGTATATCTATATTATTGTAAAGTTTCATCGAAATCCATTCAGTAGTTTTTACGTGAAAGAGTAGCACACATCCATCCTCACTAACTTTCGCGTTTATAATAGGAGGAGGAGAGTTTATAATAATGTTTCAATGTATCCTACATTGAAACAGGGGCATAGCTGATGCGTTGTCTACGATAGGGAGAAAGTTGAAAAGTATCATGTGTCGGTATTTCTATTGGTAAATCTACCGGGCGTCTGCTTCATAAACAGCCGCCGCTGTGTTGGAATACACGCTTCTAAACTAGCATCACAACTCTACGTTTACACTGCACTTTTCAGAAACGAATTTAGCGATTAAACGGGTATTTCAGGCTTTGAGTTTATCTACACGAGTGTGTATACCAGCGCCTATACACACGGCATTTTTAGATTAGCTCATTATTTTCCTCTGCTATCCTAATTATGTTATTATGGTAGCATAAACTAATTATTTATGGAAGCCCTAGTGATAACACAATCAATAAAAAATGAGCATTTCATAAGTTTTGGAGCAAACCTAGCAGATAACTCGACACTAAAGCTGAGCTGGCTCTCGCATCGAAAAACAGCAAATCCCTAGCATCTTTTAGTTTGCTAAACACTGATTCTGAAAAATATAAACAATTATAAATAACGTAAAAAACGACTCCGCACCAGACTGGGACGGTATTACGGCTAAACAACTTAAGTTTGTTGTACCACAATTGATAGAGCCAATAACTTTAATATGCCAATCAAGTTTTGACCAGGGTATCTTTCCAAAAGCATTGAAAAAAGCCATTACATGTCCATTCTGTCTGGTAATACTCAGGTGAGACATTAGACAAGCACCTAAAATGGTTTGAACATAAAAATTGTCTCTCAGGACATATAAAAAATGTATCGTCCTCAAATTTGATTTCTTAGTGATGGTGTACTATGGATTGGCTCATCTATCCTTATATTATTGTGTACCTACCAGCCTGGAGCTCAGCTGCAAAATCTCACCTCTTACAATCAGAATGATCCCAAATGGCACTCTATCTAAATCAAGATGGTATTCCACTGAAACGCTCTACAAGAAATGTACACCCGGGTTTGAAAGCGGAAAACAATATTTCCTAACTTCTGGTCAGTTCTGGTTATAAATTCTGCTTACACGCACGCAATATTTGTGATTTGTGACCAAATAAATTACTATTGACTACTCTTGAATCAAAAATATCCTGCAAAATTTTATCAATAAAGTTCTATATTACTCATCCATTTTTCCACCGGTTGCAATCGACCCAATCTGTTGCCTAAACGAGGTCTGAAGCCTTTACTGCCAATCCGGGCCGGTAACCAATAGGTAAATAACTTGATTTGGGTATACATACAGGCTGGATATTTGACATTCACATTTAATTTTATCACACATCATCGAGTTAAGAATACTATGGCATTTTGAAGATATCATCTATACTAATATTATAAAGAGGAAAGATTTTTTTGTTTGTTTGTTTGTATCGAATATTCTCCGAAACTACTGGACCGATTTTAAACCATTTTTTCATCAAATGAAAGGTAAATTATCAGAACGTAACATAGGCTATAATTTATTTTCAAGAAAAATACAGATCCTTAAGAAAATTGCAATAATGTAACCCAGAGTAGCAAAATGTTGACTAAAAAATTTATTATTTGGCGTGCGCTGAGAAAACTATTGATGATACATAAAAATAATGTACTACATGATTAAAGTACTCATTATTACCTGCAAAAAAGTCCGCGAGGGAATATATCTTACTATCATAGTTATGTCACAATAGCAGCTTTGTGTTCTAAAATTTAATTAGAGCGCCGATATTCCCACGGAATCGAAACTTACGCGGGTGACACCGCGGGGCACAGCTAGTTTTTTAATACAACTAAAGTAGTAAACAAGCATACGGCCCAACTGTTGGGAACCGGTTATCGTAACCTATAAACGCTTGCAATACCAGAGTTACGAATATTACTGCTTGGCTGCAGGCATAGGTATGATTGTAGTACTTCCCCAGACGAACTTTTCACAAGGAGCTCCACTACCTATATAACCTCTACCATATCAGAAGGAATAACTAAAGCTTAAAACTACCTCTACCATAATCATATAGAAAGAAAAACTAAAGGCTAAAGACCTAGGTACTAAAATGCTTTTTATTTGGCTTATTTTACAACCTAATTTCCTGAGTTTGAAAACATGAAACATGAAACAGCTAGCTACTAAAGCCTCACGTGATTGTAAAACAATCCCATACAGTCGAATGCACGCTCAGAAATATGAACTCGTTTGCCCCACCACTGTCTATAGCGGCAAATTAGTTTTTATACCAAGTATACAAGGTTCATATTGACAATAGCTATTGCTATGTCACATTTGTCATAGTGCTACGTTTATTGGCGTCTTTGAATGTGTACATGGTCATTGATTTTATTAATGGCATGAGGGTGTGTTCCGTCGTAATTTACTGGGCGCCCTTACGACATAAGTACTAGATTCGGCTGTGCCCTTCGTGTTTATGACGATGTTTTCAATTTTGTTTTACATTCCTAATTTGGAAAAGGTTGTTAAGGCGACAAGACCGCCCATTGTACTTTTAATTTTGTTAAGTTTTTTTTCTGTAGTTTCCTAGTGGTGCACAATAACTATTTTCATTTATTCATATAACGGGGAACCGGGTCCCAACGCGTTTTTTAAATTATTTCGGGGCGGCTGGTCGAAGTGACGCGTGACCAGAGATCTGGTTCTTATCTGGGTCAACGCATTAGCATTGCCATTCAGCGTGGCAATGCGGCCAGTATTTTGGGAACGCTTCCGTCTGGTAGTGATCTGAATCAGTTGAGCTATTTATAGATCGTTTGCAACGGTCTTCAGATAGCTATCTGTATTTTTTGTATTCACCTACTTGGACTTACATAGTTGTATGAATGAAAATGTATTCATTCATTAATTCAAATGTTCCACTGTGGTGTGCTTTTAATTTTTACTTTGTTTTAATTTTTCACAATTTACCAGTGGGATAGTTTAAAATATCTCCCGTGGACTGACTGACTGTTTGATAGAAATTTTATTTTCCCATGTCACTAACCACATGATCGATATCATCATCATCATAAACTCGGAAGAAAACGGGTTTAAAGTAGCGACTACGAACCGGAAGAGGCAGTACGTTTCCAAGTGATGGATCGATGACATCGTCAATGGTCGCAGGAAGTCAGTTGAGGCGTTCCTCGTGGCATATTATGGAGAACTGAGATAACGTTGACCTAAAAAAACCCAAATATAACCAATTCGTTTGTCTTAACGGTCTTTAGATAAATAGCTGTATCATCTGTATTTTTTTGTATACCGTACTTATTTTTTATTAGCAAATTATTGTAACTTGTATTCATTTTATCATTTTCTTTTTTATCAAGAAATAAATCCCGTTTAAGTTTTTGGAGTTATTTATGTGCGCAATTATAATGAAAAGTGGATGAATTCGATTTCCAGATATTTATTCAAAAAATGGCAGCTAAGTGCGAGCATAGATAGAGAGAAAGAGAAATCCAAACAAAAGTAAGGAAATAGTGAAATATTCATGGATTCAGCGTCCCATAGATTTACTTGTGAGTGAGCATTGTCTGCTACGCCGTAGTGGTTCTACGAAAACCGTTGCTAAGAATGAAAATGATTTCTAATAATACTTTATTGTTAAATCTTTGAACCCCAGAGCGGTAACTAGTTGACGTTTACCGATTGTCCGTGGCAGATACGCGTGGCAACTTCAAAAGTATGGACGGTATTTGACACTTTACAGAAGTAGTGGAGATTATTGTAAAAAAGAGCTTGCCCGGGGAATTACTACCATCACAACTACCTCGCCACCCACGCCATGCTTGCCCTGCCCATTGGCGGATGCCTCCGTAGATTATAAACACTTCACACTGATATTCACCACATACTTCGTAAGTTATGTGCATCTGTGTCACTCTTAGCACATAAATTTCCTGGCTATTGTACGTGTCTACCTACTGTAACAAACTTCTATATTATACTTATTTTCTTTTTCTTTTATCCTTGTACTGTGTGGTTGTTCTCTGTTCTGTTTTATTATTTCTAATAATATTTTTATTGTGCGCACGCGCTGTCGGTCGTGGGGTCACTCACCAATAGGTTCTGTTTGAAAACCAGCGTAGCTTCACATCCTGGTGATGGGGAGTTGCATAATATGCTGAGACAGGACCTATTTGGCCCACGCGTAGCGGAGAGGAATAACTTTCTTTCTTTCTAACTATTTCAGCAGCTAAGCAGATGCTCGTATTACTGTGTTTGTCCGGTTTGAAGAGTATAGGTATAAGTGAGATTATAGGTTCATAAGACTTTTCACCCGTTATGTCTCAGGCTCGGCAACGCACGAGTGACGCTACTGGTGTAACAAGCGTCTAAAGGCTACAGAAAAGACATACCAACACGAGAGTTGTAAGCTTATTTGCTACTATAATAGTATAAAAAAACGACGATGCAACTATCCCGTGACATTGTCACGGAGTCACCTGTGGAATCCTCTATGAAGTAATTTATACAGACGTTGACACAGCTAGACTAGTTTACTTCAGCTACTTCCACAGCATTATGACGTACGGTATACTGCTGTGGGAGTGCTGCTGATATCAATACCGTTTTTGTGCTGCAGAAGAGGGCTATTCGAGCAATTTACCTCTATAATATGGGCCCCAGAGAATCACTTCGCCAAAAGTTTAAAGAAATAAATATAATGACATTCCCTTGTCAATACATTTATGATAATCTGATGTTTGCTCACAAAAATATTAATTTGTTTAAGAAAAAAAGCGATAATCACAATGTTAATACTAGAAATAAAGATAAACTCGCTGTTGCCACTTGTAGACTCCATAAAGTTAGTAAATCGTTTAAAGGGCACGGTGTACGCTTTTATAACAAACTCCCAAGAGATATACAAAAATTATCAATTAACAAATTTAAAAACGTAATTAAACAAAAGCTTTATAAAAAGGCATACTAAAATATTCAAAAACTCTTGGGATTGAAAATGCTCCAACTCGAACCTATTGTTTTGTAAAAGGATCATTAAAGAGAATAACCAGCCTTGTTTTCTTGCCTTTCTTTCCTAGTTTAGTCGCGGAGGAACAGGCACCTAGATAAAAACCGACGTTTCAAAGTGGTCCTTGTGATTTTATTGAATAAATGAATTTTGACTTTGACTTCAAGAAAAACCTTAATTACACTACGAAGATATGAGAAACTAAGGATGTTTGTTATCAATTCCAGCACGCTAGGAAGATCGGCTAGGCTACCTTACTTATTGCTGGTATTCTGCTGATCCTACGCAATACAAATTATAATTTTTTGAAATTATTATTTGACCATTCCCGATCCTACTTGCTAATATAAAAGTGAAAGTTTGTGAGGATGTTTGTTACTCTTTCACGCAAAAACTACATAACGGATTTTGATGAAACGTTACAGTAATATAGCTTATACATCAGAATAATACATAGGCTACTTTTTATTCGGGTACCACGCGAGCGAAGCCGTGGGCAGAAGCTAGTAGTATTATTTATACTCGTAAATAGCCCAAGCTTTTTTCATCGCTTCCATACCTTCATCCTTGCTTAACACAGCTTACAGGCATCACAAAGGATAGGTATCACAAAACAAAAACATGTCACATTAATAATGTATGATGTGCCGTCGGAAAAATAGGTACTTACACCCTTTGTATGTTTGTACTGAGCCGCACGGGTCAGAGGCTCCATGATTTATAAAATACAAAGAGCGGAAACAAAAATGTATAACTGAAAAATTAAACATTATTTCTGCATGATGAAACAGAGACAAAATGCTGGAATAAGGCACTTATAAACTAGGAATAAGACGCGTGGAGAGACGGTTTGTTAGGGGTCCTTGAGTTGACTTGGAATGAAACGAAATATAACTTATGTAAAAACTAAGTCATAAAGGTATTTCCATGTTGGTATGAGTCCAGCTAGTTTCTACCAGAGGGTCTACAAACATTTTAAGATTCGATTCTTAAATCTTAAAAATTGGCGCATTTCCTAATATTTTAAATTAATCTCTGATTTTCTTTTGTAGTCCCTTTAGAGCCCTACTCGTTAAAGATTGCGTGTGTTAGATAAATAGATAGAGCAATGAGAATATAGAGATTTTACCAATATTAAAGTTATTATTTTTAAATTGAATAATACAACTAATGACAAACCTAAATATGTTTGTCATTTTAAGAACCTACAACCAGAGTGGATAGGGAAGTTCCTATATAAAAGATTGTAGCCAGTCAATTTAAGTAAACAACAGTAGTTTTATTAATGGTGTATTTCAAAGTCAACAACTACTTCATCTTATAGAATAGTTGTATTAATACATGCCAATAAGAACAACAATTAAGATCTTCAACAATTATAATAAATGAACAGTAATAAGTAGGTATTGGTGCAAAGAAAACATCAAACATAATCAATAAGCATAATCACAGAAAATAAGAATATACCAAGAAAACATCAAACATAATCACAGACAATAATAATAACAGGTAACAATAGTGAATAACAAAGTACTTAACTTGCGCCGTATTCTGCAGTGGATCCGTAACTGATCAACCATAGAATTACATTCGGCTTTTATACACTTCAAACCTCATTAAGCAAAGCGCCATTTTAAACCAATCACAGACGATTGTTGATTTTACCGAAAATAACTCTGAACATTGGTAACTATAGCTAAATATAATACGGTGAAATACTTTTAAAACTTATTCTAAGATTTGTGCTATTTTTATAATCATTTGAACTACAATATTTGTTAAAACATTCCATCAACAACATACCATGAACTATCACTTGAGAAACTAAAAACATCAGGAAAGCAAAGTATACATATGTACAATATTTCAAAAATCATGAATTATTTTATAATGATGAACTGTAATTAAATATTAAAGAAATCTCATCAATTTACTAAGAGTAAACAAACATCACAATGTTTTGTTCGGTACTTTGAGTTTAGTTCAGAAGTGTTGCCAGTGTGTAAGTGTGAAGTGTTGTTGTACAGAAATATGCTCGTGAACCACAGAGCATATTTCAATACAAAATATATGACAGTGTTTACAAAGCTTAAATACAAGGATAGCGTTTTATAATAATTTCATATTTGACACGGCCATTCTGATTATACTTCGTCCCGAAGTATCTAAATAATCATTTTAAAGTTTTGTAAATTTTTGTCAATGAGACAATAACATTATTTGTATTACTAACCTAATCATTAATACACACAAATATAATACTTAATCAACGAAATAAATTCATAATTACCTAGGTCACTTATTTCATTATAACATTGCTACTGTCCAACTTTTCACATTAAGAGGACATAGCAACGGTCAATCGCTTTAGTTCTTTCTAGCCCCACACCTGCTGCGCATGAGACGGACCAGAATAAAGCAAAAGACTTCAGCAGTTCACTTATTTCATTATAACATTGCTACTGTCCAACTTTTCACATTAAGAGGACATAACAACGGTCAATCGCTTTAGTTCTTTCTAGCCCCACACCTGCTGCGCATGAGACGGACTAGAATAAAGCAAAAGACTTCAGCAGTTCACTTATTATACTATATAAAGCTATTTCATTATAAGTACAAGGTTTTATTATAAAGAGGATTTATTAATTTACAATATGTTTCATTGATCAGGGAAATGCCTTAATTTAGCTTTGGCTACCACTATTTTTCTTAGATTCTTAACTCAATTTAGTAATACAACCAGTGAGAAGATTTATGATAGATTTGAACTGTAGAACTGTAGATTTTAAACGCCCAATTCTTAATTTTGTTTTTCTACAATCCGCTTGGCCAATCTGACAATATTTCTAATCAATCTGATTTTAATAAAACAAACAACTGAATGCAGATATACATCTGGATGTATATCTTACTTTAAATTATTTTGTTGTAATGTTGTATAGTTTGTTTTTTTAAACACGTGGACATTATCTCTCTGTAGTCCCGTGGACATGATTCATATTAAAACTTTATTAGGTATGATAAGTGAATTGGCATTACATTCCACTGCAATTCATAGCCAAGATGGGGGCTCCCGTAGGAAACAAGTCAGACACTGTATGGTGAATTTAACTTTTATGCATTTCCCATACAAAACCAACTTCTAATTTATGAAAAATCTGGGTCAAGATACTTAATGGTCCAATGCCATCATCCAACCAATCATATAATAGAAATATTTGTTATAATGGAAATTTTGAGAAATGTTTTTATACGGGAAATGTTTTTTTTATTTTACAATAATATACAGTGAATGGTTTTTTTTCATGTCTTGATTTCTTGGCGTATGCCCTACATGAGTATAGCTAAGGATATGTTTTGAAGAATAATAGATCAGAATAGAACCAAGTTGATTGTTATTAAATTTAAATAAAACAACACAAAACGTTAGAAACTTTCCACAAAGTCACGCAAAACACTGTTTTATAGTTATTTCAATCAATATCATGTCAAAGAGAGAAATGTTCAGGAATGATCCGTCGATCAAGATCACCGAAACCAGGTATGCTAGAATTCTACAGTTATTGTTTATGAAAGAAATGATTCAATATCCAGCCTTATGTGAATGTGAAAAGTAGGTTATCGAGGAACCTTTCAGTCCTACGACTATGAATTCTACTGAAAGTAATATCGTTATAGAAGAGACGTGTAAATCCGACACTTTAATATTAGGGGTCATTATGAGCTTTCAGGATAATAATTCGTTGTTATCGATGAAACAAAGATTTTTACATTATGGTTTACAATATGCAATAAATTAGCTAATGAATATAACCATTATGTAATAAATTGCCAGAGATGGCATAGTACTAAATGGTATATTTTATATCTTTTATGACACTACAATTCCATTGTTTTATTTTATTTTCAGCTGGGAATAACTACAGCCAATAATTTTATAAATCCTTTGCCTTTGATAAAGACCTACATTTTTATTACAAAACAACGTTATTTATTAAGTGTTTTTTTTTTGCTACATTTGAACTACCCTCTAAATATAAGTCAACATGGGCCATAAAGCCACAAATGATCGACTAAGCTAAACGAATTGAGATATCCAAGTCTTTCATTAGCAATCTAGCATTTGTCTATTTGTTTTCATTTAATTTGAAGCGACGATAAACCGATTTTGACGATGTAAACAATGCAAAGTCTAAGGTTGTAAATGGTTCAATGAAAACAATCTTCTACTTAATGAAAATTTAACAAATTTAAAAACGTAATTTAACAAAAACTTTATATAAAAAAAAAACAATATAAAAAATCTGATTATTTAGATGACAAAACTCTAGGGATTGAAAATGCTCCAACTAGAACCTTTTGTTTTGTAAAAGAATCATTAAAATCCTTGTGATTTTTATGAAAAAAAAATGAATTTTGACTTTGTCTCTGTCTCTGTCTCTGTCTCTGCCTCTGACTCTGCCTATGGCTCTGCCTCTGACTCTGCCTCTGACTCTGCCTCTGACTCTGCCTCTGACTCTGCCTCTGACTCTGCCTCTGACTCTGCCTATGACTCTGCCTCTGACTCTGCCTCTGACTCTGCCTCTGACTCTGCCTCTGACTCTGCCTCTGACTCTGCCTCTGACTCTGCCTCTGACTCTGCCTCTGACTCTGCCTCTGACTCTGCCTCTGGTTCTGCCTCTGACTTTGACTTTGACTTTGACTTTGACTTTGACTTTGACTTTGACTTTGACTTTGACTTTGACTTTGACTTTGACTTTGACTTTGACTTTGACTTTGACTTTGACTTTGACTTTGACTTTGACTTTGACTTTGACTTTGACTTTGACTTTGACTTTGACTTTGACTTTGACTTTGACTTTGACTTTGACTTTGACTTTGACTTTGACTTTGACTTTGACTTTGACTTTGACTTTGACTTTGACTTTGACTTTGACTTTGACTTTGACTTTGACTTTGACTTTGACTTTGACTTTGACTTTGACTTTGACTTTGACTTTGACTTTGACTTTGACTTTGACTTTGACTTTGACTTTGACTTTGACTTTGACTTTGACTTTGACTTTGACTTTGACTTTGACTTTGACTTTGACTTTGACTTTGACTTTGACTTTGACTTTGACTTTGACTTTGACTTTGACTTTGACTTTGACTTTGACTTTGACTTTGACTTTGACTTTGACTTTGACTTTGACTTTGACTTTGACTTTGACTTTGTCTTTGACTTTGACTTTGACTTTGAATGTTTATTGTTCCGACGATAACTGCCAAACTATATATTTAATATTGATGAAACTTGGTAAGTGGGTAGTGGTTAATTATTACAAATAGTTGTTTATTAAAAAAAATGACATTGGGTCCCAAACTAGGCATAACCTGTATTTTGGTGGCCCTGGGTTTTCCAGTGACGGAAGTAAAGGAAGGTACGTATCATTGGTATGATATTATATTAAGTATAAATATGAATTTAATCGATATGTAATCCATATATTGTTTGGGGCATATTATTATCGGCATATAAATTATTGGTATTTTAGGACATGCATTTTCTTGAGCTATGGCAAGAGGAAGCTAAAGAGTTGAACCATGTCGTAGGATGGAATAGACATGTTAAACATAGTCATAATAAAACGCCTATTCAATCGTCTGCCTATTGATTCACTATTAAACTAAAGCTAACTCACGTAGTTACGAGTTTTTAATATGTCATTGATGAAAGGTACCATGGTTAAGTTAATTCTTATCTGTATCTATTACATTACAAAACATTACAATTTAAGTATAATGGCACAATAATAATTGTTATTGACAAATAATTGTTCACTTCAGCTTGCTGCTTATGGAATTATGATTCAGTTTGACCAACCTTTCAGCTTAAGCGGCTGTTGATACTGCTCCATTTGAAATTCTTGGGAGTCGCGGTGCTGCTGCATCAGCTTGAAGCTCCATAGTAGTTCTTGTTGGGGTCGAAACGTTGGGGTAGCATGACGTCATTGTGCTGGGTGCGCAGTTCGGGCAACGTTGAGGATCCCTTTTAGAAGAACATCAGCCGCTCCAGATTCCATCCTTGAACAAATAATTGGTTTTAGATAATTTGTATTAAAGAGCGTGAAAGCATCCCACTTCTGATGTTAGATAAATAGATAGAGCAATGAGAATATAGAGATTTTACCAATATTAAAGTTATTATTTTTAAATTGAATAATACAACTAATGACAAACCTAAATATGTTTGTCATTTTAAGAACCTACAACCAGAGTGGATAGGGAAGTTCCTATATAAAAGATTGTAGCCAGTCAATTTAAGTAAACAACAGTAGTTTTATTAATGGTGTATTTCAAAGTCAACAACTACTTCATCTTATAGAATAGTTGTATTAATACATGCCAATAAGAACAACAATTAAGATCTTCAACAATTATAATAAATGAACAGTAATAAGTAGGTATTGGTGCAAAGAAAACATCAAACATAATCAATAAGCATAATCACAGAAAATAAGAATATACCAAGAAAACATCAAACATAATCACAGACAATAATAATAACAGGTAACAATAGTGAATAACAAAGTACTTAACTTGCGCCGTATTCTGCAGTGGATCCGTAACTGATCAACCATAGAATTACATTCGGCTTTTATACACTTCAAACCTCATTAAGCAAAGCGCCATTTTAAACCAATCACAGACGATTGTTGATTTTACCGAAAATAACTCTGAACATTGGTAACTATAGCTAAATATAATACGGTGAAATACTTTTAAAACTTATTCTAAGATTTGTGCTATTTTTATAATCATTTGAACTACAATATTTGTTAAAACATTCCATCAACAACATACCATGAACTATCACTTGAGAAACTAAAAACATCAGGAAAGCAAAGTATACATATGTACAATATTTCAAAAATCATGAATTATTTTATAATGATGAACTGTAATTAAATATTAAAGAAATCTCATCAATTTACTAAGAGTAAACAAACATCACAATGTTTTGTTCGGTACTTTGAGTTTAGTTCAGAAGTGTTGCCAGTGTGTAAGTGTGAAGTGTTGTTGTACAGAAATATGCTCGTGAACCACAGAGCATATTTCAATACAAAATATATGACAGTGTTTACAAAGCTTAAATACAAGGATAGCGTTTTATAATAATTTCATATTTGACACGTGCAAAATTCATATTAATACGCTTTAAATTGAAAAATAATCAGGGGTTGGACAAATGGACTGACAGACAGAAAGACGGAAAACAACAAACTTTGTCAGTATTATAAACGCAAAATTTTGTGAGGATGGATGTTTTTTACTCATTTACGCAAAAACTACTGAACGGATTTTGATGAAACTTTACAGTAATATAACTTATACATCAGAATAACATATAGGGTACTTTTTATCCGGGTACCACGTGGACGAAGCCGTGGGCAGAGGCTAGTTATATATAGTTGACGACCTCTGTGGCGCAGTGGGCGAAGGTCCGCCTGAGAAGCAGAAGGTTGCGGGTTCGATTCCTGCCACGGGACGAATGTTTGTAAAGATCTGCAAATATTTGTTCCGGGTCTGGGTGTTTTTCTATGTATAATATGTATGTATTTACAAAAAAAAAGTATATAAGTAGTATATCAGTCATGTAGTTCCCATAATACAAGCTCTGCTTAGTTTGGGGCTAGATGACGCTGTGTGAAAAATGTCCAGCAGCATTATTATTATTATTATTATTATTATATACGACAAAAAAAGTCCCTATCTTACGCACCTAAAGTGTTAATATAGCTTGTCCTCATTTTAGGCTACTTCATAATCATTTGGCCGTTGTGTTTGTACGCACAAAACATGCGGTTTTAAGGCTTTGTTTGCAATTAGGGGTAACTAACTAGAGTTCACATGGTGATTTCCACATCCTGTACATAATAAAATAACCTGTTTAAGATGTAGCTGAACTATTGCAAGAAAGCTTTGAATGCTAAAAAAGGTAGATAGATGCTTGCGTGCATCCATAATTATTACGGATTGAAGCTTTGAGATTTTGTCTTTTTTTCCTTTAATCCTTTATTCTTTATTGTACACACAGATAATACAGACAAACTAACTTACATATACTTAGGACGTGTACAAAGGCGAGCTTAATCCTAACAAGAGTTTTCTTCCAGCAAACGTTTCTAACCTTTCTTTTTTTTCTATAGAATTATGGATCTGAAGAAAATAGTTTGAAACTATCATGGTAAAAAACTGAATATTTACCATGATTTGTTAGTGAAGACTTTACTAACAAATAATTCCTTATACATTCCGTGATCATGGTACATGCAACAGTGAAAAAATATCAGGATGCCTTCAAACTAAAAAATCATGACCAATATAACGTTTTTGATAAAAAATCTTAAAAAAAAACAAAAAAGTTTGCTCAAAAATTGATCAATCTTCCGATTGAATCAAATTGCTTGAGAAATTCCTTTTACATATTACATAATGAACATCATACTAATATTAAAAACGTGAAAGTTTGTGAGTATGGATGTTTGTTACTCTTCACGCAAAAACTACTGAACGGATTTTGATGAAACTTTACAGTAATATAGCTTATACATCAGAATAACACATAGGCTACTTTTTATCCGAGTGCCACGCGGGCGAAGCCGTGGGCAGAAGCTAGTTACATATAAACATACTAATTAAATTACAGACAGCATTTACAATTTTATTTAACTTAGGTTATTCAAATTAAAATTAGGTTATTTAAAATTATAATTATGTAAAAACTGATCTTTTTACGTGTATACGTTCTACGGTGAGTGTGAATAATGACAACCACATCTGACGATACAGTCTAGGAAAGCATAACTATTTATCGTTCGTTTCACAGCGACCGACAGTCCGCCCTCTCTGACCACAATCCTCAACTTATTACATCTGCAATCTCTTGCGAGATACTTGTGCGTGAAACCTCGGTTTCGAGACATCCTGTGCTTTATTGACCCGACTCCTTAAGCTTAAAGTTTTCAGATACTTGTGTGAGAAATCTCGGTTTTGAGGCATCCTGTCCTGTGCTTTATGGACCCGACTCCTTAAAGCTTAAAGTTTTTAGAGTTTTTAAACAGCAAGAAAGCTAAAGTTTTCACTTTAGCTAATATACTTCAGCTTATTTTTCATAAAATAAGCTGAAGTATATTATGCTATAGGCATCTATATCTTTATTAGCTATATCTTTTTTAATAATACCTAATCTATAATAGTCGAAACTATGCTGCGACGCAGGTGCGGGTTTGATTCCCGCGGACGAATGTTTATATTTTGTGCAGATATTCCGGGTCTTGGTGTTGTGGTACCACGGTACTCGTTGTTCCTGATACCTGCGCCATAGGGAATCCTTCACCCACGTGGTATCCGGATAAAAAGTAGCTTATGTGTTATTCTGATGTATAAGCTATGTTACTGTAAAGTTTCATCAAAATCCGTTCAGTAGTTTTTGCGTGAAAGATTAACAAACATCCATGCTCACAAACTTTCTCATTCATAATATTAGATTCTGCCCACGGCTTCGTCCGCACGGTACCATAATAAAAAGTAGCCTATGTGTTATTCTGATGTATAAGCTATGTTACTGTAAAGTTTCATCAAAATCCGTTCAGTAGTTTTTGCGTGAAAGAGTAACAACCATCAATCCTCACAAACTTTCGCGTTTATAATAGTTATAGGATTATAACCAGACCCACAACACAGCGTTCCAAAGCACATAAAACAAACAGATTAGCTCATGTAGCACGAGTTAAACCAGTAAATTTACTTATCATCGGTAGATATAGAACCCATAATTGCATACTCCTAACAAACGGTTCACAATCTGCGCCTACAAATATCCGGTCAGAAATGGTTGTGGCATCTAGTGGTAGGATCGCTGCCTATGTTATGGAGATCGGTACTAAGCCCACTCTCATTTAAATACGTTTGCGGGATGGAAGTACAAAGCGCGGCCACTCTGAAAAACAGTCAGAGCCAGGCTTGTGATAAACATTTGCAGTTAGAATGTTTCAGTGATAATGTTCTAGGACATTGACTGCAGATGTATATGTCGATTAGTTAGTTGGTTTCTAAAGTGTAAGTTTCACAAGAATTTATCCCAAACAATCATGTGTGTAGATTTTTTTTTACATTATGATGCTATTATTCAGGATGACTGGTCGAAGCGACGCGTGACCAGAGAGCTGGCTCTTATCTGGGTCAACGCATTAGCATTGCCATTCAGTGTGGCAATGCGGCCAGTATTTTGGGAACGCTTCCGTCTGGTAGTGATCTGGATCAGTTGAGCTATCTATAGATCGTTTGCAACGGTCTTTAGATGGCTAGCTGTTTCATCTGTATTTTTTGTATATACCTACTTGTAAATATTTGTATGAATATATGTAAATCTATTATTCATACAACACCTAGGTATATTTTTTTTAATTTTTCAGTCAGTCTACAAACGAAGCAGAATATCTGAGTTGAATTCGAATTGTTGAGTATCTTATACTATCTAATATTGTTCACATTGTACACATCTAATCCAATTGTAAGATTTTGTTCATTTATATTCATTTACCTATAATTTGACTTTCAGGACTGTGAATAATTATAATTTATCTGACTGACGTGTAAATTTAATAACCAATAAATTGATTATTCTGATTATATTATTATTTGTAAAAACTCAAAAAACTGTTTGTTTAAAGGCTGACTATACAATTGAAAAAAATCAAAATATGCAGTTTATTGATCGAGCGTGCGATCATTTATTCAATATTGCTGAAACTTGGTAAGTAAGTAGGTCATACTAATATAACTTTTAATTTCGAATATTAGATTAATCGATGGAAGGGTTGTTGAACTGTCGCGAAATCTCAATTCGTGGCCAAACTAGTTTATTCAAAACTTTCTAACTTCAAAAGACAATGTACTTCTTTAACAGTTGCATTATCAGACCACACCCTGTATGCAAGCCTCCCTTAATCCTAGAGTATTTGGTTCACTTTGCATTGATTAGGCGTTAAAGTACTTACTAATGTATATACTTACTAATCTGTGAGGGTGCCAGGCGCTGGGCGAGCTGCCAAACTGCGAGAGCTCAGATAAGCAAGCACCAGAACTTTCCTTAGTACCACAAACCGAGTGCACTGGTATTTACCATCTTACTACTAATATAAACGTGAAAGTTTGTGAGAATGGATGTTTGAGCTATCTTACTACTATTATAAACGTGAAAGTTTGTGAGGATGGATGTTTGAGCTATCTTACTACTATTATAAATGTGAAAGTTTGTGAGGATGGATGTTTGAGCTATCTTACTACTATTATAAATGTGAAAGTTTGTGAGGATGGATGTTTGAGCTATCTTACTACTATTATAAATGTGAAAGTTTGTGAGGATGGATGTTTGAGCTATCTTACTACTAATATAAACGTGAAAGTTTGTGAGGATGGATGTTTGTTACTCTTTCACGCAAAATCTACACATTAAAGATTATTTAGACTAGAAAGCTAGCAAACCTTAAAAATAAATAAAAAGTGACGTACCTATTTTTGACTAATGAAAATTATAACAAAAGAAAAAATGACTAAACCTACTTACCTAATTGTGTTATTCCAAATGCTTGATACTTTGCCTACCTTGACTTTATTTTATTGTACCAACTAGTTTTTTTTTTGTTTACACAAAACTTCGGCCTGCCTACCTATCTATTGCTATACCCTTAGACAGGGTTCATGTGAGATACCTGCCTGTAAGCACCATCTATGTACCTACCATGTGAAAGCAATAAATGTATTGAGTATTGAAAACTACTGAACGTATTTTGATGAAACTTTACAGACATATAGCTTACTAGCTTCTGCCCACGGCCTCGCCCGCGTGGTACCCGGATAAAAAGTGGCCTATGTATTATTGTGATGTATAAGCTATATTACTGTAAAGTTTCATCAAAATCCGTTCAGTAGTTTTTGCGTGAAAGAGGAACAAATATCCTCACAAACTTTCACGTTTATAATTTTAGTAGGATTATAGTAGGAGACATCAAAATAACAAAAAGCCTACTTTTATCTGGGTACTACGCGGGCGAAGTCGTGGGCAGAAGCTAGTATGATGTATATACATATGATGCTAGTATTTCGCGCAAGCCATAGTTTCTACAGTAGATCTCCTCGTCATTAAATCTTGACTTTGACTTTGACTTTGACTTTGATTAAATCATGCACGGCTCTAAAACATAGGTATTATACTTAATACATGACATGATAAAGAAAGAAGACACGTGAAATTACAGGCACGTGATATTTCACTCGTTATGTCTCAGGGTCGGCAACGCGCGATACCTCTATCGCTAGCGTCCATAGATTATTTATTTATTAACATATTAAGTAGGTACAATTATATGTTTAAACCTATGTATGTTAGGTTTGTCTAGACACTAGGTTCTCGAGGTGTTACTGTATTTGAGACAAAAATACACAACAAAAACATGAGTAATAAGTAGGTAGGCATTAAAACTAACATTATAAACTAGTAGGCCGTATGATCGTTTGCCATTTTAGCTGTATAAAAAAATGTGGTCCGAGTTAATATAGAAGTGAAACGTACTATATTGCATTTCTAAAATATTTCAACTGAAGTGTTCAGTTCAGAACTCGAGCCAAACTGACTCATTTTCATAATCATGCATAATGAATACTGTATTTTAGCAGGGCTATTCAGCGTTGAAAATGTGAAATGCTATGAATATCTAAGGAAATCGTACCTACTCTAGAGCTGAGTATACCTACATAGGTACACAAAAACTGGCATTGAGCTGTAAACACATGATTATTGTTATGAATATGTGAATTACTCGCAAAACGCAGGCAACCGTGGACTCCCAGACGTAGCCGCGCCGATACCGCGGAAGCGCTGAGGCGTTCCTGTTATGTGAAAAATTTCAGTAGTTCCCTACTACACTGCATAAATCTATAGAATCGCAGGTGTTCCCCGCAACCTTGTACCAGGTATTTGATGGGTTCTTGCGATTAGCATAGGTCAGAAAATTAAATGTTTTCATCATTTTTATATTCACACCTCATATATAACCTCATATGCTTGAGTAGTTTTATCCCAGCTCTGGAAATATATTTCTAATGATAATATCATTTCAAAACAATAACGGGTAATTTAATTTATGAAATACATTTATGAATTAGAATATACATATTTTGGTGTATCCATAATCATTTGTAAAAGTTTTCTCTTAAAATTACCACTTTGATAAATACTTTCACGTACCACAAACCATTTAGGAATGTCCACTATTATATAAAACAAAAGAAGAGGCACAAACCTAATGCCTTGCAATTTTTCATCCCTCCTAGTTGTGAAAGCATCCCCTGAGTCCTTTATTTTCGACACAATAGGGATTGGAAAGGATCTCCCCTCTTTTGTTTGAACATACCTTGAAGGATGAACACAAAAATAAATATGTCTGTCTCGTTTGAAGGAACTGAAAAGATGTCGATAGAAAAGATAACACTTTTTATTTAAGTATGCATGTTACATATGAGTATTTTACTAACGCAATTATGACTTATCTTTAAATCTAGAACAGGTTTTGCTTCAAAACAATTTACATAGTTCGCAATCAAAATAAAATGAGCAAAAAATTAAATATACATACATAAATAAAATGTCATTCGTACAATGTAAACGAATAGTAACAACAATGCTAAAACCCTTGACTTGCCAGCAGACTGAAGATCTCCTAATATATAATCTATAATAATAACTGATTTATTATTTATAATATACCTTAAAGCCTCAAAACCTACTAACTTTTCCAAATGACATGTAAATTCTCCATCGCTATTACTAATATTCTTCCTACTTATTCAAATAGACCTTAAACTTAGCCTAAATCTTCAGTTTAAGATATATTTATTCTACATTCATTTAAATAAATTCTTTTATTAAAATATTTTCCTATTATTAGTATACATTTTACCTATCTACAGTATCTGTGACTAACACAAGTTATTTTAACTTAAAAGAAGAGCTCCCCCAACCCTTATTTTGTAAATATTATTGTAATCTATTAAAAACTTTTGGATTTTTTTACTTAATTAAAAAACAAAGACACAAAAATTATTTAATATCGTATCTCATACACAAATTATTTATATGGTAGGTACATAAGTAGGTAGGTGCTTACACATTAACACAGGTTACCTATAAGTGGGTGCTCACCAGTGCTAGCGAAAGTCTATATACGCAGTGGCATGGGCTAAAGAGGTACTATCTCAGCTTATTGTTCCAAGGCATAGCAACGTTGATTTTCAGATAGAACCTAACAAGTTAGAGTGTATTTTATTGACTTAATTTGGCCTAATCTCACCTGATGGTAAATATTGATATGGCCTCCAATGAAGAATGAAGGTCTAGTGTATATTTAAATCTCATTTTTATTTTTTAATTACTCATACATACTCCTTTATGCGACACAAAATAATCAATTTTTATCTTATCTTTATCTTTATATCATTGCTACTTTAACTTACTGATTCTGAGCTATGTCGGTAACTTTCTAGTATAACACTTTCCTCACATAAAATAGTTATTGATAGAACCAAGAAATCAAGTAGG
The DNA here is from genome assembly GCA_958496245.1 of Perizoma flavofasciatum. Classification (NCBI taxonomy): domain Eukaryota; kingdom Metazoa; phylum Arthropoda; class Insecta; order Lepidoptera; family Geometridae; genus Perizoma; species Perizoma flavofasciatum. The sequence goes on from OY292442.1 coordinate 6,769,825, forward strand.
TACCTTATGCATTTATATTACTCTAGACTAGAGCTAGACTCCAGGATCATGTTGAATTTGTGATAGACAGAATAATCCCTTGAGTCTTGACTGTCCCATCAATACTATTTGTCTGAAGACCACAACGCATCGTGCACCCTCTATCGATCTCGTAACTTGAGATACAGTCCAATATCATGCTGCTATTATCTTTATATTGTTAGAAATAGAGCTCAAATTACGTTGATAAGTAAAAAGAGGGTATAAAATAATATCGCTTGAAAAATATTAAACGGGGCTTCCGGACGGTTGTGGTGTTAGTTTACGGAGGAAGGTAATTTTTCACACCCTTTATAATTCGGTACGAGATGCCAGAGGGTTCAGAGGAGCCACAACTTATGAGAACCAAGTGATCTTTCCGGATTAGTTTGAAACGCGGTATAATATCTGCATAGTTTAGCCGTGGCTATCTCTAAGGTACTTAGAAGAAATCACTGCTAAGGCCATGCATTGTAACTCTTGAATTTGTGTCTTACTGTTGTTTTGACAAATTTTTTATTTGACGAGTATTATAATACTATACGTATGAGTAACGCGTATTCTGAGAAGATGATTTCAACTAGCTACCAGACAGAATACATATTCGTACATAGATAGACGCAACGTATGTTTAGTATTGAGGTCCCTTTTGCACCCTGTGAAACCCAATAAAAATCATCATGAACAGCCTGTAGAAGTTACTGCAGGATAAAGGCCTCTTCCGAGGAACGCCACCTCTTTCTACTGACGCCCTCTATGATGTCACAAGCCATTCATCTCAAAAACATGGGAATTTCACGTATTATCGATGAAGGCATCAACTTGTTTCGACTCATTTCAAGCCTTAATCAGGAAAGCAATGCACTTTCTATGCATCACGTCTTACGCGCCGTGTGAAGCCAGCTGCAAGAATCGCACGATAGTTTTTACAGTAAAATGTCAACGGTCGAGAACCTTTCCCCAGTGATTACCGGCTCTGCGAGTTATATGGACTGCCCATTGCCACTTGAACCACATTTATTGAAACCTTCTCTATTTAGAGAAAAGTTTTCTTTGTGCTCCGGTTTCTAGTTCCGGTAAAACTCAGCTCAAACAGCCTGCAACTCGGACAGCAGGTTTAAATTAAACTGCTACTAGGAACGAGTAATGCAATCTCTCACATTCACTGTTATTAGGGTTCGGAAATCAGGCATTTTTCCGGTTGTTCTGCTGTAAGGTTCAATGCATCAATAGAATAGATAAATTCAATCTAGTCCGCGATGTCAGTGACAATTAACTTAGGCAAAAAGTTGAGAAAGTTTGGGCCAGTGTAGCCCCTCCATACGAATACTACGGACCGTCGACGCTACTGCCTCCACGTCTATCTGCGCGGCCAAGGAGATCGTAATAAGTTCGTTAGGGGTAAATTTAAGTTAGCATCAGAACAGATGAGTTAGCATTAGTGACATACAAGTTGAAAGAGAACCGGTTCCGATGGTATGGCAATATATTGCGAAGAGACGACAAATACTCCGTAAAGACCGTCCTTAACATGCCGATGAAGCCTCAGAAAACTAAGAAAGTCCGGCTTTTAAATTCTTACTTGTTTCTATCCAGCTGACCAGCTCGCGTAAACTTTCCGCACTTTTCCCGGCATTTAGTCCACATCGCTGGCGGCTAGCAACAGTAATCTATCCTTTGCGTCAGTGCAAACAGCGCTTTGATAGCGAAATACCTCTGTGACTTATTTGTAAGCTGTGCCGTTTTGGTCAATTGAAACGAAACGAGCACATTTGAGCTGTTCTGAGCGGTTTGATTACGGCGTGTAGAGGTTACAACTTGTAAACTAGGACACTACCTACCTGCAAAATGTGGGCATGTAACAAATAGTGTTAATGTTTCTTCGTACTACGCGAGTTTGCACACGGATCTGAGGATACCTATCACGGGGATTGCAGTCGTGTGTTTTTTTTTTACGGTAGTAGTCAACGCATCGGAGTTTTTATGTATGAGCGACTTGACGACTGTTACAGTCACAGATTTATTATATACTAGATTCTGCCCGCGGCTTCGCCCGCGTGGTATGTTGATAAAAGTAGCGTATGACCGTCTCCAGGCTTAAAACTATGTCCATATCAAATTTCATGACATACGGCAGCGATTTAGCCCGGAAACATATATGTATAGATATTTCCAATATAATTTTACTACTAATGGCCAAATAACACAATATCATTATAAATTGTAGACTATGTGTTATTCTGATATATAAACTATATTACTGTAAAGTTTTATCAAAATCACACCCCCTTTTATAAAAATAAAAAATACGTGATCCATAATTTTTTATACTTTATTTAAACCGAGTTTTGTGTGAATCGAACTAAGAATAAAAAAAATATTTTTTTTTGTTTAGAAAAAAATAAAAATATGTATTTTATTTTTTGTTTTGAACGAATCTAACCCAGGAATAACATTTCCCATATAAACTTTACCACCCTGTTTAACTTCCTTAGGGTTGATTTTCGAAAATTAGATTATCCTATGTGTTATTCCAGAATTTTAACTAGCTACATTTGAAATTTCATCAAAATCGGTTCAGTAGTTACGGAGATATGTGGTAACAAACATTCACACAAACACTTTCGCATTATTATATTAGTAGGAAGTAGGACTAGCGTACAGCCAGGACCGACATATTAGCGTATCCTTCGAAACACTCTACTCTCACAATACGGAATTGTGAGTGATTGGGTGATACGGATCACCCATCAAAATGATGGCCCGACGGAATATCGCTTTACCTAGGCTCGCAAAGCCACGCCGATAGATTGTCTAGCCAAACAAGATGAGAGCTTAGATTATATAATATGTGGTTTGGTTACACGGCGAACCCGTTACCTATAAACCCGGCTAAGCCACGGTAGTCTAGCTTTAGTTTAGGATTAGGGTGCCTTCAAATTAGACGCTTAAAGAAGCGCTACAGGGGGGGGGGGGGCGCGAGTACAGCCCCACTGCAAGCGTCAAGGTATCTCTTCCTGTAATTTTGTGAAAAAAAACCTTGTAATAGTTTACCTTTGGCGCTTCTAATAGTTACAAGCGCCAAATTACGTAAGCAAATTTTTTATCCTACCATTACCTAGTAAATTTATTCAAAATTAGTTAGGTATGTACTTATATTACAAGAACAACAGACTGATGAACGGAAATTTACTTTTAATTAGTTGCCAACTCTTCTCAGCACTGTAATTAAACCGAAGTAAATTAGCTTGGCTTTTTGTCCATCGTTGGACTTATCCGAAGTGTCCAAGTCCTATTTAACTTATAAACTACAGATCTGCTGGGAATTTTCTTGGGAACACTTGGCGGGTTCGCTTATCGGGCCTAACCTAATCTTAGATTTCAACCTTACCTCTTACTAATTACTATTCGTACTCAAACTACTTACTCCTTCGAAGTCTCATTATCTGTTAGATTGATTCCATAATCAATTTCTGGTGGATCAGTTGGGCTACCTATAGATCGTTTGCAACGGTCTTTAGGTGGCTAGCTGTTTCAAGTTACATTACAGGAAATTGTAATGTAACTTGTAATCATAATGGGAGCCGAAATAAAAAACTATTTTTCAGCCGACTAACATCTGTCGGCACTGAACACTGAAAATCAGCGCTGCGCCTTAGGCCCGAATTCATAGTCAAATAGGGGCTCCCCTAGGGGACTATTCAGGCGCTATGTGAAAATTCAAGCGCAAATTTAACCTTTATGCACCCAGCCATAAGACGAATGCTGAATGATGGATTTTAGGGGACGGTTCAACCCCTGACTATGAATTTAGACTTTAGTCTGCCAGCATTTTGCTGAGTGTGCTCCTTTTGCCTGAATTTAATCATGGCAATTGCTTAGGTAGATATCGTTAGTTTTCTATATGTATAAGTACCTACTTGCTTAACCTGATGCTGTTATGGTTATAATTTCAGGCAATAAATGTTTTTCTATTCTATTATATTCTATTCATCTGTATTTTTTGTATAGAGGTATACCTACTTGTAAATAGTTGTATGAATAAATGTTTTAAAAAGGTATGCTTAGTTTAAATTTCAATTTAATATTATCTAACGAAAATATTTAAGTTTTTTTATTATTAATACATTTATTTCAGATTATAAGAAATCTATATACATATTAAAAAAAATTAAACACTTATTTTTCACAATGCAACACACCATAACATATTCATATTAAATAAAACAAATTAACTTATAAGTACTTTAAAAATCCCAAAAAATCGCATTGAAATATGCGATATATAATACTAATAATAAAAATGACAAAAAAATATTAAGTATAATGATAAAAAAAATGGTTTACCTGCCATTGGTTCATCTGCACATTTCAAAAGCAGGCCAATTCTTATCGCACGCCGTGCACTTACTCTCAGCCAATCATTTCTCGCTCGAGTCACAGATATATTATAATACAAGTACGTACTCGAGTGTTGACCGCATCGCCCGATATCGACCACTCGAGATCCATTACCCAGCAGCCACTGCGACCCGTCAATAAAGTTATCGGAGACCTTTCAGATCAACTCTTAATGTATTCTAAACCGTTATAGGTCGAGACCGAAGAAATATTGTCTTCATGTTATTGGTACTAAAAATTAATTGTACACCTTAAGAAATAAACAAAATAAATATTAATATATTCAAATCTCTTTTAGACAACCTTTTCATTGTAATAAAAGAAATAGAGAAAGCGTGCGAACTATTTATTTTGAGATAGATATTATAAACCGAAAAAAAGGTTTTAAATGCTTTTTTTTTGTATCTTACGTGAAATGTGAACCAATTTCAATGATTCTTTTTTTAATGGGTGGGTATACTTTAAGGGTTGTCTATATCAAGACAATACCACGTACTTAACCAAACCAAACTTAACTAAAATTATACCAAACCATGATTATTTCAATACTATATTGCAAGTTATTGGGAGCTATATGCGTGTGCCGTCTTGGTTCCTATCGTACATAAAAATGAGGTAAGTAAATACAAATGATTTTCATGCAACATATTTTTTTATTTTGCCGTTCATTCATAAAAAAACATTTCGTATTTTTATGAATGAACGGCAAAATAAACGACAACGTAGCTCCAAATAGGTTGTTTAAAAAACATCTGTTGCTATATATACATTTAATTTATTTTCAGGTACCTGCCAGTTGGCTATAAAAAAAAACAAATTTCAAAAAGCTCCATATGGGATGGCAATATAAATAAAGTTATCGTAGGACCTTTGAGATCGCAACCGATAGTTGATATCTTTATCGTTCGGAGGGTGAAATAGTCAGGTGTCTCTGACTCGAAGTAATCGAATTTCAGTGACTTTATTCAACTTCAATACGGACCACTAAAAAAGTTATATAGATAAATTCCTTGAGTTGAAAAAAAAACAAAGAAACACGCTCAAAACATAACTTTTGAAACTATCATACTCGTATTAACATAATATTTACTTTTAAAAAATAATTTGTGAGTTTTTTCAAAAATGAGTATTTTTTAATGTAAAAATTATGGGTAAATATCCCGTTTTAGTATGTCCCATGGTGAACATACTCAGATACGAAGAGCGTTAATGTTTGAGGACATCGATTAGTAGTCAGAGGCACGTCCAAACACTAATTTTGGCATAATTCCGTGTTTGGCAAGGAGCAGAGTTACAAGTCGCCATCCCATCGCCGTTTATTGGAACACTTACAATGGTCATGCTTTCGAATTGTTATAGGGCATACCGGTCTATTCACGTTGTGTTCCTTCACCGTTTTGAGCACATGTTACTGTGCACATACATTTTTCAAATGGAAAAACCCATTGATGCACGATAGGGCTCAAACACACGACCTCCATGACCGCCTACAAGGCCGACACGGCTGATGGACCGATAACATCTCAAAGGCTGTAGAAAAGCCGGTGGATTTCGGTGGCTCAAGACAGTTCGCCATGGCACACTTTAGGGGCGGTCTATGTCTAGCAGTGAACGTCGACAGCCTGATGATGATATACGCAGGGTTTTCTCTCAAGAGACTATTAATAGTGGTTACCTAATAAATCTTATTTTACTTGTGGCGCGGTACTTTATATTCCCAAAGTTTCTCAACGTCCCCAAGCAATAAATACCAATTAGTTAAGTACCTATTTCCAAAGTTTTGTCCAAATTTACAAATAGAAACTAAGTACAGAATTGAAACTATATTTTTCAAACTTGCGCGATCAGTAAACGTAATTATAAGTTTTGATTGCGTTTATCTTTTATTTTTTTTTTTCCTGTTTCGACTGTGCTAAGGTACAGAAATAACCCAAGCGTGCCATGAAAGTGTAAAACTGAATTGACGGGTGCGCGGTACTTGAACTCCCAACATTTTTGAACTCAATTGTACCACAATCGGCTTCTTGCTTTCAGAAGTATCGAAGTTTATAATAGTAGGCAAAGTACCCATAAAATACGAAAAACTATAAAAAGTCGTCGATAAGCGATTAATTGCATAGAAATTTCCTAAAGTCGGTACTCCGCTATTACCTGTATTGAATACTACAAAAGTCGGCAAAGTGCGAAAGTCGGCACTAAGCTCCGAAATCGTTGTTACAGCCGTGGCCACGGGTTGACTGGAGTATAAGGAGCTATCGTTGTGAAGTAAAGGCAGTAGCCGCAACTACCCTCATTTCATCTTCAGATTCAAAAGTCCATGTTCACATTACGATACACTACACTAGCGTAGTGTGTCATGTGAACATGGATCCGATGATAATTATGATAATCCTACTACTATTATAGACGTGAAAGTTTGTGAGGATGGATGTTTGTTAGTCTTTCACGCAAAAACTACTGAATGGATCTTGATGAAACTTTACAGTAATCTATACTAATATTATAATGAGGAAATATTTTTTTGTTTGTTTTTTTGTTTGTTTGTACCGAATAGGCTCCGAAACTACTGGGCCCATTTTAACTATTTTTTCACCAAATGAAAGCTAAATTATTAGGAAGTAACATAGGCTATAATTTATTTTTAAAGAAAATAGAGATCCTTAAGAAAATTTTGCCTAAAAAAATTCTTTATTGGGCGTGCAATGAGAAAACTATTGATGATACATAAAAAATATGTACTACATGATTAAAGTACTAAATATTACCTACAAAAAAGTCCTCGAAGGAATATATCTAACTATCACAGTTAAGTCACAATAGCAGCTTTTGTGTTCTTAAATATAATTAGATCACCGGTAGAAACAAATTTGGTTAAATTCGTATCGTTGTATTAATTCTTATTCAAATAAATAGTTTTATCATCAAGGGTTTTATGTAGCAGTTAAATACTTTTTAATTCATTCGAATCGGATTTAATTTCGAAGTTATCACGACTATAAAATCGAAACGTTTGCGGATTAAACCGCGGGGCGCAGCAAGAATAGCTTATAAATTAGAATAACACATATGCTACTTTCTATCCGGGTACCACGTGGGCGAAGCCGTGGGCAAAGGCTAGTAATTCATAATACGATAAAGACCCTTATGAAACTATAGGCTCCATATCATATTTAAAAATTGAAAATATTAAAATAAAAAAAAAACAACAACAACTGAGAAAAATACATCCTTACCCAATGTAACTTTTAGCTGAACTTATGGAATCCCATCTCCCAGCAATCATTTCGATATCGGGATCGCAGCTCTCTGGTATATAACTCACTAGTAACTCTTGAAAAGGAGCAATAAATTCCATTCGACGTTTTCATTGCCACCGAAATACTATGTAATATGTATTCAGGTACTTTATGTTTGGCAGGGCAATGTAACACTCTTTTATCGACTTTTATAGGTCATCTTGCTCTCATATTTATATGGTTTTCTAGGGTTTCCTGTGAATAATATCGTACCTAGGTAGGTATTATCGGTAGGTATCATAATATCGTATTCAGATATAAAGTAGCCTACCGTACCTAAACTTAGATTTTTTTAAATGAAATGGATTATAAAACATTTATTAAAAAGGTTACTCTTACCCTATAATCCAGAAACAAGACACGAACTTTATCTGTCAAACTCAGTCTATAGAAAATTAAAGATCTCCATTAAAAAAAATATAGAAACTAAGATGAAAAAGAAGTATAAAGGTAGACAGTAGTTTATTTGACCAACAACAAAACATACCTGTCCTAGGTACAAAATAAATAAAACAAATATTTTATAAATAGGTAATGGTAAGATTTTTACAAAAACACAGAGATAAAGAGGATAATTTTTAAGACAAGATCGGTTTTGCCGATATCTTCCAAGAATCATAGCTGTTAAAAATCATCGTGGTTGAGTCAGTTATCACAACTGTTTTTTTATTGAATTTATTACAGTTACAAATCTATGCTAAGTGAACCTAATATACCTTATAGTGGTTTGTCTAAGTTGCATGTAAGTACCGATTCCTCATTTGAATAGATAAGTAAGTGTAATTTCCGTAAACAGTAGGTAATCACAGCCACAAGCACAGGCAGAGTTCATACTCGTAGTAGTATCACAACATTGAATGTAACAGCTGGCCGGCCAGTTCGTTGAACTAGCATTCCATCTTTATCTGTGTGGGTAGATATACAGGCTGTTTTAAACATTCATGGAATATCTATACTATTTGATACTCGTATAACGGTGTGTTTCGATTTGAAGGTTATGGTTTGCCGGTGTAATTACACATGAGACTTTTCACCTTTAATGTCTTCGGGTCAAGCTAGTGATAACTCTGGTGTTACCGCAATAGGTGAACCGCAGGATTGTTTGCCATTTTAATTACATTAAAAAAAGCTTATATATAATCGTATCTGCAACTACAATAGCCTTTTGTAAAGTGTAAATAGGTAAATAAAAGCCCTTCAATTAATTAACTGATCTCGAACTGATTGCAACGGTCTTTAGGTGGCTAGCTGTTTCATCTGTATTTTTTGTATATACCTACTTGTAAATAGTTGTATGAATAAATGTATCCTCATTAGGTTTCTGAAAAAAAAACTTTTGAAAAAGGTTTGGCTGTATTTTTATACAAAATATGTATTTAAGCCTTAGACACAGTTGGAAAATATTGGCAGCTTGATATCAAAAACTGCAGCCGCGCCCAGACACTGTCGGCCTAACTTGGCAAAGTGTCAAGAACACTCCAATCTGAGTCCCTTCTAATTCCCCCTTTCTACTTCAGTTTACCCCTCACAGTACCTTTTTGCCCTTTAATCCCTGACGCAGTGTTTGACGCGAGGAATGAGACGTCAAATATTAAAAAAAAATGGTAAAAATCTTCGCTGGAATGCACAGACTACGAGGATGCTTAACGTATTTAGAATACCTTTATTCTGTCTCAGGAGTTTTTAATTTATAAACCAAGGTTCGTAATAATATGTTTATGTATTTCGAAAGTAATCGATTAAACTTTGCTCGGAACTGAGATTCGTAAGCTATAAATCGGATTCTCATCACAAAGTGCTAATATTTTAGCGGTTTCGCTCCCACCGTACCAAATAAAACAAATACAAATGATATATACCAAGGAAGCGCTAGTGCTTTTTTGGTATGTTTGGCGCACATTTAGTAACTTTATCTCCTAGCATACTATAGACAGGTCAAAAGTTTTATTTCGATTATATGAAACACAAAGAATATACCTAGCTAATGCGATTTATCATAAGGTATCAGCTTTATCGCTAAAATCGATCTCTAAGGGATCTCGAATGGATATGATTGATGTGAACAGATGAGGACAGTTGTGCCTAACTACTTGAAGTCGGTTAAAACAAAATAAAGACGTTTATTAAGTTTTCGTTAATAGGTAAAAAAAAATCACGAACTAAAAATCATAATGTGACTAAAAATCGGACGAAGCTATGTTTTAAGTACCTTTTCAGGTCGATGGAAGTATTGCAAGACCATTCGTCAAGGCACTCTTTGAGGGAGGCCTATGAACCCCTTCTGATGTTTCTTCAACCGAGAAACAGTTATAAATGATGATGATGGTGTAGTGAGTTAATGCATATTTAACGTAGATAATCCAGAATAAAGCCTTATGTTATGAGTAACCAAGTTAAACTACTCCTAACGGCAAGGTTTGTTAACAATTACTTAATTGAGAACAAGTTGGTAGATGGAGTTTTGCTTGCTAGTGACTACTTCAAGTAACTTCGAGTACATACAGTTATCGAGCATTTCTGTGGCACATTACGCTTAAACAAAATGGTACATAAATTCAATGGTTATATATAAGCTATCGAAACAGCTCACTATTTTGATAAATTTCATTTCATTTACTCAGTCACAATTTTGTAACATTCGTATCTGAAATTATTTCTCATTATAAACATATAAAATTATTATAGGGTAAAATGTGAACATTTAAAAATTGCTTAGTCTAAATTAATACACGTTAACGATTTATTAATGGTACAGAAATACGAATATAGATCTTTTTAGGATATTATTACGACTAAACCACGTATTTTACTATTATTCTGCGAGCATAGTTGCAGACGGTGCTCATGAGGAAGGACCTTTAAACGGTCAACGAAACGTCAGCTGGGGAATATCAAAGTATGTGGTACAGTCGTAATAATATCCTAAAACATACCGACCACGATTATCAATCTTTTTTTACGATTTACAAACTTACGGCCATCGCATGTTACCTTACAGTAAGGCTGGTAGGTATCACGGGCAAAAATAAATGCTGGACAAATATTTGCATTATTAATAATAATAATGCAAATATTTGTCCAGCATTTCTTTCGTGCGCAGTGGTACAGATAGGCTGGTCGGTATCACGGGCAAAAAGAAATGATGGAGAAATATTTGCATGCTCTCCAAATATTTTTTCCAGGGGTAGACAAATACCACTTTCTGTAGTCGTTAACGCCTGCAGAAAGATTAATTTGTATGGGAATGTCATTAGCTGTGGAAATATCACGTGACAACTGCCAAGTAAATAATTTGCCTTGATAAATTTGCTTTAGAGTGAATGAAAAAGTAAGCATGAGGTATTTGTCTAGCCTTCCCAGGCCTGGGTGTGGTACTCTAGTTCTTACTACCACGATATAGGGAACCCTAGATTTCTACCAAAGTTGTGATCCATGTTGGCTGAGTAGGTGGTACCCTAACCGATCCGATAGTCATGGGTCACGGTGGAAGAAAACATCGTCAGGAAACCGGCATGCCCTAGAACCAATAATTCGAAGGCATGCGCCGGTTACTGTTTCAATGAGCGGCGACGAGCTTGCAACTTGTCACGTGGAATGCGAACTACTTGCAGAACGCGGGTATGTCACAACCATATGTGCCAAATATAATGTTTATACGTGCCTCTAACTATCTTCTACTTGGTATTTTCAAAGATCTACGCGCTGAGTATGTCCATCATGGGGATTACAGTTGTGAGCGTGTTTGTTTTGGTATTTCTTTATAATAACTAGGAGTAATGGTAAGTAACTTCGGTAACATTGATCGATTGATTACCTATCACACAGTATACTTTCTATCCTAGCTTAGGCTATTGAATCTTAAGCCTATCCTCCTATAATCCTATTGAGTTGAATCGCTTAAACTTGTTACTAAAACTACCTTAAGCCTATTTTTAACAGTATTAACTCTTATTGTAAAATGATGTTTTCTTTAAGGTGCAAATATATAATTATTATTTTTTTCTATATTCAATGTATTTTTTCGCATTATAAAACGAGAATACGTAACGCTCTAACGCGTAAGTCGAAACTTACAATAATTTATGATAGAATTTACGATAGATTTTGGGAATAAAATTCCTAATGACTTTCAAATAAAGAACATAACATTTTATACCGATTCGCAATAAACCCTGACCCGAAACAAAAGAACACCAAGGCCCACCAATCAGCGCATCCCGCTGAAATTTATAGCCAATCAGCCAGCTGTAAATTGTGAATGGCGCAATTAGTGATGTCGGCGCGATGTTATGTGACTGGTTTGTTTTGATTCTGTCCAGTTTACATCCGGAAAATTGGCTTTGATGGGCCTATAAAAAGACTTTGAAGACTTGGTCCAACACTGCGATGAGGAGTACAAAGGATAGATAAAAGGCTTTTATTTAGTTCTAAGTTTCATACTAAAGTTCTATGGTAACTTTATAATATGTAAACTTGAGTTAATGTTTGCTGATTGTTCAAGTTTTATTAAATTAACCTTTTACTTTATTAAAGTAGTGGAGCTTCTGAAAAATGGTTCGTTCAAAAAGGGAAGGGGAAGTGCTACCGCCATGCCTATTTCTGCCGCCACACAGTAATATTCTCATTCCGGTTGAAGGTATGGTTGCGGGTGTAATTACAGGCGCATGAGATCTTTTACCTTGATATTTCAGGAAGACAACCTCTGTTATTGCAAGCGTCTATAGACTACGGTAGTCACTTACCACCAAGTGGGCGGTTAGTTTGGTTGCCTCTTTATTTTATTTTTATATGTCAATTTTCGGAAAACTTACAGCTACGTTACATTGTAGGCAAGGAACTAAGTACATGCAGCTAAACTAAAAAAAAGTCTACATATACACAGAAGGCCAATTATAAGTTTCCACATATATTAGAAGAAAATTAGAAATAAAATAGTAACAAAATAGACGACAGAATACAATAGAAATGATAGGATAGTTAGTTCCTAATTTTATAATAGAAAGAAATTGTCACTCAGTAAGCGTTTAAGCTTACTCGTTGTAGTGTTAAATAGATCTACGTCAATATTTGCTTTAGCCAAGGAGTTGAACGAGTCGCTGGCTCGGATTAGGAAAACGTTTTGCCTGTAGTTCGTCCTGGTATCTGGTACATAAATAACGTTAGGTTTTCTCAATGAGGCCGTGTTAGTGCGCAATCCTAAATGCTCAAGAAGCTTAAGTAGTATAAAAAAAACTAGTAAATTACTAGTTAGATAAACTAGAATCAGGCAACAGTTAGCGACTCAAGTACAAATAGATCAATGATTTAAAAATATATCTTACAGTCCTATTATATCTTAAAATATAACAAAACACATAATTTCAATTATATTGTACGAAAGAAGTTACTTTGACCTTTATTAAACTTAAATAGAAAAAAAACATATAAATATTACATATATATAAATGTTTGTTACTTTTAAAGGTTACTACAACCTCAAAGGTTTACAACCTTTGAGGTTGCCAGATAGATAATGCTTTTAGCATTAAGCCCACCTTTTGTACACATTAATTTCTTGTGAATGAAATAAATATACCTACTCGAAATATCAGAGCTTTCATAAAGCAATCAGGGTTTTAAAATAATGTCAAATTTAAAAAGTGCAAATGATTGTTATGTTCGTTAATTCGAGAATCACGTGAAGCCCAGTTTTCGTTATGAGGAGTAAGTTGTCTTGTTCCAACCTGTATAGGCATGTACGTACAATATTCAATTAATGCGAAACAGTAGGGCTTGATTACTGGCGACCGTAATTGAGATCATTATCCGTAGTTACAACACAATAACCGGTCAAGCAGACCGCCATACCACGTGCACTGCATACTTGAATAATCAGCGATTCTCAAACATATAACAAGCTTAGTTTACCAACCAGAGGGGCTAGACGGAGATGTAACATTATAATTAGCAAATGTCGTTAGTAGAAAAAATCAAATGTATCAAAGACAAAGACGATAGACTTTCATTTGTTGAAATCACAAGAATCATATAGAATGGCAACTTATTATATATTTCGTGAAAATACGCCGATTCTTCAGCCGCGACCATTGGTTTTATGAGTAGAAAAAATATCAGTATCGCGTTATACGGCTATGATGATTTGCGGTCGATTTCGCGTAGCACTCGTAGGCGTCGCGTAGCAAGCGTAAGCTTTGCGTAGTACTTGTAGGCATAGTGTAGCATGCGTAGGTTTTGCGTAGTTATCGTAGTACGCTTGCTACGCGTTTCCTATGAGTGCTATGCGAAATAGCACTCATAGGCATCGCGTAGCAAGCGTAGGCTTTACGTAGTACTCGTAGGCTTCGCGTAGCACGTTGCATATTCAAGTATTAGAGACTTTATCTATCTGTACCATACCTGACACAGATTCTTTCACGTCAGAAAGTAGCAATATATATTTCGCAGGCAACATTATTTAATTAAGTTGCTGATAGCATAATGTTACGAAATACGCGCTCACAAAAGAGCTTGAAAAACGTATTTTTTAAATTTTAGAAAAACCAACTAACACATGGTAGCCTTATCAATATTACCTTTTTAAATTTCCGGCACTTATAAAAAAAAACATTTTTTTTTCTAAATTTTAAAAGCCGAATGCAGTTTCCATGGTAATCGCAGCGCCTCCTAGTAACTTGTGGAACGTCACACGTAAAAATAATGTATGTTTTTTGACATGGCGCAGCACCGGCGCGGAGGTCCATTAAAATATTCAGAATACGTGTCCGAAGTTTATATATATTCAGAGTTGAAGTCGTGTGTTTGACAGCGGGCTCTTAACTTGAGAGTTTGGCTTCCGCTCCAGGTTTGAAACAACATTTTGAAATACTCTTGTGAAGTTTTTAGCTTCGAACGTATAAAAATTTATCGCCTCTTGGAGGTTCTATGATTATGTATTAATTAGCTTTTGCCCACGGCTTCGCCCTCGTGGTACCCGGATAAAAAGTAGTCTATGTGTTATTCTGATGTATAAGCTATATTACTGTAAAGTTTCATCAAAATCCGTTCAGTAGTGTTTGCGTGAAAACAAACATCCTCACAAACTTTCACTTTATAATATTAGTAGGATAGGATAGTTTATCTAATTACTGCTGATCTTTGCTTAACTGAATCAATCTATTCAGAAATCAGAATACTGATTATCATTATGAGCAGGTTAATTTCTATTGCGTTAGCGCGAAAGAAAATGATCTCGTAATGTTTTTGTAATTAATTTCGTATTCAGCGTCTGACTCCGACAGCTAAAGCCAGATTTACATGATAGCAGTATTAAGACTTGCTAGGAGGTATCATTGTAGGTAGTATTTCGTTAGTTAATATAAAGAAGGGAACATTAATACAATTAAGTTTAACTTGGTTAATTACGTGATCCAGCAGAAATACAATTCTACTGAAATTGAAAAAGTTTATACATAAACGCACAAACTAACTACCGCAATTTTAGATCATTTTTTACATATCAAAATAGCATAAAAAAACATTATCGTCACTGTAATCCTTTTTGTTGTGAAGAAACCTTGATTCATTTCATGATCTGATCTGATCAGGTGCCTGACTGCCTGAGTGGTGCATGAACATGAAGGATAGCAAGCCTAACTCATGCTTACCTTGGTTTCATGTCTGACTTGGGAAGACTTAAAAGATATCCAATGTAGGTACGTTATAAAATTGCTTGTTGTAGGTAGACACCGAAAATGTAGGCATCAATAGGATAACTCTATCAGATAAAAAAAATCAATTTTTCAAAATTTTTCACTTCTCTTCTTGATTATGGCTTTTGTAACTATTTGTCACAATTCTTCAAAATTTTTACAAAATACCTTTTTCAGTCACTTCACTTCACTTCTTGATTATGGCTTTTGTAACAGTCTGTTTCATAGAAACTTGTCAAGTGTCAAAAAACTGACCACTGACTGTATCTGCCACCAGTGTACAGCGCGCTAAATTATATTTGCAACAAATCAAAACAAACATGATAGGGAAAATCATGTTTGTTTTGAGTATGAATATATCATGTGTATATATGTATGTATTATAAATAGGTTATTATTATTATCATAATTATATATGTACCCAGTTGTCCAGCGATCTTCGTGGCATCATGAAGGCCCCGTCTGAAAACCAGCGCTGCACCTGACCCTTAGGTTCTGGCGCAGCATAATGCTGAGACGGGGACCTATTTGACCCCACGCAACACAAAATGACGTACCTACTTTCTCTGTTTTTCGTTTCGTATTATATGTTAAGTACCTGTTTTGTGTTTATCTGTTACTATTTGTTGTTTCTTTTGTGTTGTTTGGGGAAAAATAAATGTATTTTCTTTCTTTCTTTCTTTATCTAGCAGACTTTCGATTTTATTGAAAGATATATTTAGAAAGATATATTACCTAAACATGAAAACGAACTGTCGCACTTAAAGTGCAAGGTTTGAGTATGTCTATAAATTTCACACTCAGAGTGTTAGGTTTGAATGTTTAATTATATCTAAAGATTAGGTTAACAATAGCAAGCAGCACTTGACCCAGCACTGGTGCCATCAGCTTGCCTCGTGCAAACACTTCAAGGAACACTCAAGTCTACAGGTCTACGTAATTAAAGGCAATTTTACAAGGCGCATTCACAACGCGTCCGTGCTCCGTGTTAATTTGATTTCCTGCTAAGAGGCAGGCTCTTTGTGTCCATCTGGGGAGGTACTTATGCTCCTATCTAATAAACAAGTACCTATCTAATGAGGAAGCAGCTGCAGGTGCTTATTCAGATGCTCGTTTTTTAATTGAAACGAGCGGCATCCTACGACTTTTGAGCCGGGTATGAGCATTCATAGCTTAATAGGAAACGTAGGCGCGATCAATTTGAAAAATAATCAAGTAGGTTTTTGATAAGTGGACCACGGATCTTGGATCAATATCACTTAATTAAAATCAACAAAATCGGAGGGTCGTATCTCCGTGTTTCCTTATTATTAACTTGGCCAAATAATTTCGTTTGGTTTTCATAACCATAATCAGAACAAGGTGTTCTGTTTGTTTTTTTAATGTTACCAATTCATTGTTGTTTTTATTTTTGAATTGGACGCTTTTTGCATCAGTTTAAAAGCATATTGAATCCTATCTCTTCCTAAAACTATAAAAAAAACCATTGTAAATTCATTTTAGTTGTTACCTATACAATTTTACATATAGGGAACACCAAAAAATAATTGCTTTAGTGTCAGAATAATTCAGAATTTAGTGTGGGCAAATTTGTGTGGGCAATGTGGGCGGGGAATAAGTTTGTATGGGAATAATGCCAGATTTCCTCTTAACTTCTGCAGTAGGTATGAAAGCAATATGAGCCCAAGATCAGTCTCAAAAGATTTTGCAAACCGCATGTTTAGTACACTTTGAGTTACTCAGTATATAAGTTGGTCACAGTATTACGAGTGATCAACTGATATACGAGGCGTAGCTACAAGCCGCCAGCAGATGTCGTTTTAAAACGGTAAAACAGGGTGTCCAGACAAATACCACTTTCTGTTGGCGTTAACGCCTGCGGAAATGACATTAGCTGTGGAAATGCCACGTGACTATTGCCAAGTTTTTCCTTGACAAGTTTATGTAAGCGTGAAAGGAAAACTAAGCGTGAGGTATTTGTCTCCGAGCCGAATCACGTAGGCGAAATCATCTCGCGTTTGAGCGTAACTCCTTCTGATAACAAATGTTGTTGCGAGGACAAGAGTTATCTATTGTCTATAATATTAGCTTTAAACTAACATTGCTTTTTCTACGGAAATCGACATTTTTAATAATAATCTCGTAAAACTACAAGCAAAGCTATTAACTACTGAGTGTGGTGAAAGGCTTCTGTGTGCCTCAAAGTTCTCTGGCTGTAATTAAAGTATTTCCGTCTAAAATTAACCGTGGTTTCCAGAACTCACTCTAGCCCAAGCGTATACAAACTGAAACATCCTGTGGCTTATTTTGTTTACCGCCCAGGGTGAACTCATTTGCACTATCCCGGTAGTTATTTCCGTGTTGTTAAGACCCAACGTCCACAAAAGCGTTGATAATAAACGGCTAAGTCCACTGCTGGACATAGGCCTTCTCCAAATATTGACATGACGAACGGTCTAGTGCGATCTCCATCCTCCATTTTCTTTGATGCTTACAAAGTGTATACGGATTGCTTTAGTGCTTCAGTGAAAAGTGGGCTTTGGTTGTGTTCCGTGCTTCTGTTATAGAATGTTATTTTGGGAAATATTAATCGTTAAGTTAAATACGAGAAACTGAGTTCAAACCTGTAAGAAGTTTTGCTCAGGCTATGCCGGGCATGGCATGAGTTGAGACAGTTAATTCTGTCTAATAATCTGAAGCGACACGTGACCAGAGAGCTGGCTCTTATCTGAGTCAACGAATTAGCATTGCAATTCAGCGTGGCAATGCGGCTAGTATTTTGGGAACGCTTCCATCTAGTAGTGATCTGGATCAGTTGAGCTATCAATAGATCGTTTGCAACGGTCTTTGATAGCTGTTTCATCTGTATTTTTATATATACATACTTGTTCATAGTTGTACGAATAAATGTCTTAATTCTTACAAAATTTAAATACTCTCGACGTGTATTCCATCACGTATTGGGCGCCCCTTGAAATACTTAAATACTCTAGTGGTAGAACCACTAACTGGTGGTTCAAGGTGCTGCAGTTAGTGTCACATAGTTTCCACGTTTAATATCTACCTCCCTATCTGTCGAAGCTCCAAACCATTAGGTGGACGTTACATTTTATCATAGTAAACCCCACAGTGAATTCTTTTTAATATTATAATTAATCAAAATGATTAGGTAGGTAGGTACCTAATGCTTTTAACTTGATTAAGATGAGAGTTCTACGAGGGTACTCAATAGTAACTTTATTAATTACCACACGGTTTTATAAAAACTAAAAATATGTAGATTTTTTTGACACTTCAAAACTGTAAAGAACAATAGAAAGATAAAAAGAATGAAGTTTATAAAACAAGTATGAAACGTGGATTCAATATCCGAAAAATATATCAATCTCGGCAGAGATCGATGAGGAATCTTGAGATTTTTAAAACTTTATAAAAAGGCATACAATAAAATATCGAATTATTTAGACGTTAAAAAATCTTGGTATTGAAGTTGCTCCAGCTGAAAATATACCCACTGTTTTCTAATAGGATCATTAGAAAAATAACCAGCCTTTCGTGCCTTTCTTTCCTGGCTAGGTCGCGGAGGAATAGGCAGCGGGTAAAATTGACGTTTCAAAGTGTTAATTTAGTTAATTTTGACTTGACTTGAATTGACTTAACTTGACTTGACTTGACTTGACTTGAGATGACAAGCGGTAACAGTCACCTTGACGTCTGCAACAGGTTCATAGCTGATGCGTTGTGAAATGGGTTCGTAATAGCGGTTGCGTTCAAAGTATACCGGTCATGCAAATTTTTCAACAATTAAAAGCGCAATTTCCTTATTACTTTAACTATATTATACCCTGTAGTTTGCCAGTTTCACGGAACAAGAAAACAACATCAACTCGTTACCATGTAAATTACCTACTCTACGACATTGTAGAGCAAAAATGCATTTAAATATTTCAGTCTAGCTCTAGACTAGAGCATCTGTGTTGTCTATTGTGTTTGAAAGCATAGATATAAACCGGTTTGACAAAGCTTAGTAGCAGGGTCTTCAGACGGAACACAACTGAACCACCTATAGCGGAAAAATGGTCGGGCTGGCGATGTTACGTTGTCGTGACCATACCTTATTGGAACACTAACCGATAGCCCACGCCTTAAAAATGTTGGTTCTAGGGTTTGCCGGTTTCATCACGATGTTTTTTCTTTACCGTTCTGAGCACCTGGTAAGCGCACATAAATTGAAAAATCCATAGGTGCACGAGTTCGAACCACGGAAGTCACCACCGACTAGGCTGTGAAGTAGTCAAGCCCAAAACACTTTTAAAATAAATGTATTTGTACTTGGACTGAGAATACTGTTACAGAGGTATGTCGGGATGGAAAACGAAATAGAACTGTCCTCTCTTTCTACATACAGAGCTTTTATACTGGAGAGACGTGGGATAACTATATATAATTAAGGGTTGAGTCATTAGGGATGGAAAGTTATAAATAAAAATAACAAGGTTTTATACTGATGCGAAGTATCTACTTAACTTATTATCTTATTTACAAGTCTAAAGGTTGATTCGATGGAAAGTTACAAGTATATAATAACAAGGCCCTTATACTAATGAAAAACATCTACTTAACTTATTTACTAAAATATAAATTTACTTTTTAAAGGGTGGCACATAACACCTCCCCCTTTAGAATAAAGATTGGGCGTTGACGATATCTTCTTCGTCGTCCGTTTTGTAGGAGGTTGTTTGATTTAGGTTTCTCATTGGTATAGCGATTTGAGTGCTCCGTTGTCTTCGGGATTTGTCGAATCAGTTATTGAAGATCTAAATACATCCACGTTCATTCGAAGGTCGTCTTCTTTGTATGAATTAATTCGGACATCGGTTACATAGTTTTATTAAGATATAGGAAAGGAGTACTATGTCTGTTGTGTGAAGGCTGTATTATTTCTTTCAACGAACGTTGATTTTAAAGAAGCTCTTATGTTCTTCAGCTAGTCTGAATATTTTTTAGATGAGACCTGATTCGGTTTAATGAATCCAACAGCATTTCGTTGATCTTTATAGGAATAAGTTGCGGTGGGGCATTTATGCTTTTCGTGATCTCAAAACAGTCGACTGTCCATAAGTCAGGCATAATAATTATAATTATAGGATACGTTGTGTTCTCTTCTGTTGTTTGGAATGCTGAGCTGTATCCAGTGTTAAGTTTACACCCCTGAGGCAGAGTGACTACAACCGAGCCCTGAATCTTATAATTTGAGACGTTATCACCGCAGTGTAAAACACAGCTGGTTTTTAAGTTTAAAATGTAAAGCCATCTGTTATTACCCAGTATTTGGAATGTCTGAATTTTTGCAGGGAACTTTGCCGTTGTGCATGTTTCGGGGTTTGTAGTTTTTTTGCTGAAGAGTAGTTGCAGTTCGCAGATGAGATGCACCGTTGAGTCGTAGACCACGAAGTTCTTACAGATTCTTCTTCTGGTTGCGAATGTATTGTACTTATTGATACATAATATCGCCTACTGGGATCGGTGGCCAAGTAAATATGCTCTGGTAGTACGGTGGAGTGGAATGAGGAGTTTGGGTGTTGGATCGGGACAGAGTAAATATGATACAGAGTTATAGGATTATTCGTTAGAAGAGGAAATTCTAAGATATAGATGTATGACTAGACGATCTGAGTAGATATAAGCTGTTAAGGATGAAGAATCTAGTAGAGTATGTAAGTTGTCAATGGTGACTAAAATTACTAGTCTTTTATTGGTTCTAATCTTATCGGATTTTAGAAGTTTTAACTAGGTATAACCTATTTTTAATAAAACTTTTAATGAATACGTATAGTTTGTAAATTATGATGCAAACTATGAGTTTGATAGTGGAGCAAATTATGAAATTATAAATATAATTCGGGTCTTGAAAGATTTGGGTAAAGGACATGGTTTGGGCTGTTGTAACGTGACAAACCCTGTAAAGTATTTCTTATGTTAGTCTAATCTAAATGTAATCCTAGAGTTGTACTTATTCTAAACTAATTTAATTCAATATAATATATCGTAGGTCGTAGGTGATTGGCATGCACCAACTGATTCTTGCCAACCCTTTTTACTAAATAATTTTCATTAAAACCTATGCGTGCTATTTCGTAGGGGCCTTCACATCAAGCATCTAGATTGTAAGAATTAGGAACCCGTAACATAACTTTATCTCCGATTTTATACTCGACAGTATTTTTTAACTGAGTATCTTTAGCTTTTTTTTCATGTTCTTTATTTTTTAGAGCAGCATCTCGGGATGCTTTTAGACGTTCATTTAGATCCTTTAAATAATCGGGGGCTGTGTAGCCAGGAATTGATTTTATGGAGTAAAATGGACGCGGCTTGTAGCCGAAAAGAAGTTCGTGAGGTGTATAGCCGGTGGAGATATTTACTGAGGTGTTATGACACATGATTGCGAAAGAGATTGTCTGATCCCAATTTTTTAGTCGACGATTATGATACATGCGAATATGATCACGAAGAGTTGCGTGGAACTGTTCAAGGGCGCCGTTTGTTTGAGGATGGTAAGTTGTATTAAAGCTATGATTTGATCCGAAAAATTTCATCAATTGTTTCATCACATTATTCATGAATTCAGTTCTCCGGTTTGAATGGAATCGTTTTGGTACTCCATAGTGTTGACAAAAGTGGAGTAGTTGTTGTGCTATAGTCACTGCTTCCTTGTCTGGGATTGGATAGGCTTGTACGTACCGTGATAGGTCGTCTTGCAGTGTTAAAACGTATTTATTATTACTTTCCCTCATGCCTGAATAGGAGACGAGGTCGATTGAAACCCGCTCGAAAGGTTCAGTTAACTGGGAGTTTAAATTATTAATTTTAGTAGGAGCAGGAAATGCAGGGCGTTGTTGCTGCCCTTGTTGCCCTGAGCTTGGGGGTTGTCTGTTATTATTATAGGCCCGTTTACGGCATTCCGAAATCAGATGCCCTGGGTGTTTGCAGTAATTGCAAACTTTGGTATTTTGAACTGAAGGTTCTTGATGCTGGAAAAAAGACTGCAGTTCCATTTGTAGATGCCCTAGGGTCTTTGTTTGAGAGTATTTTTGAATAAGGAAACTTTTCAAATCGTTCCACGTGGCGAATTGCTTTGAGTGTACGTCTGAAGACCCTGGCCCTGTGATTTTATTTAATGCGTAAGTTAAAAGAATCTTGTGTTGCGAGTTGGATGAAAGTGAAAACGCCGAATCGCATGAACGGGCGAATCGATATACTTGTGAGGTCTTTGTGGTATCGAATTCTGGTATAAGTTGTAAAAGCGTTCTGAGATCGACGTTCATAGTTGCTTTGTTTGTTGATTCAGTTTTTACTGATTGAAACTTAGAGTCTGTTGAAATTAGACAAGGAAATGGAAGTATACAAGTTAAAATAGATATGATAATTATAGAATCGAGTATGGTTTTGATGTACCAATGGATGAAGAGATTATTATGAGAACTAGGAATAACTTGGGTTAGGGTTGGGAATAATAGAAAACAGAGCATATAAGTTTGAGCCACTTACCACAGTAACACAATAATAATGCGCATGAACATAGTTGGTTCGGCAGGGAAGTATAAAACCCTTCAGGTACCGTTTTACTGTTTTTCACAGGAACGTTATCCTTGTCTTGCTTGATGTTAATACAACCGGCTGCGCCAAATTTGTTACGTACTAAAGCCCGAAACAATTTAAAAAATATATTAATTTGAACTAGAATACTGATACAGAGGCCTGTCGAGTTGGAATAACGAAATAGAACTGTCCTCTCCTTCTACATACAGAGCTTTTATATTGGAGAGACGTGGGATAGCTAAACATAATTAAGGGTTGAGTCGTTAGGGATGGAAAGTTACAAAAAAACAATAACAAGGTCTTATACTAATGCGAAGTATTAACTCATTATACTCATTATCTTATTGACAAGTCTAAAGGTAGAATCGATGGAAAGTGACAAGTAAATAATAACAAGACCCTTATACTAATGAAAAGTATCTACTAACTATCTTATTTACTTGTCTAAAGAGTGGCACAAAACAAGAACAACACGGCTATATCGTGTAGCCTTACCTTACATGAGTAGGTAAGTAGATACATTTATTAATATAAAAAGATTCATCCATAATATTTATATAATGTTGTAACCATGTAAATCAAGTTAGGTTTGTGTTGGTTACTCACATCCACTAGGTTCGCTCTAGTAACATATATTATAACCACGTATCTCTGTGTTAATAAATGAATTTAATTCAATTCAATTATGTTTTCATATACATTTATGTCTATCAATTTCTGGTCGCGGTCGTGTGGCTGTGAATGAATGAGAATACTTTATTGCATACCATAAACAAATAACAAAATAAACAAAATCTTGTTCTTATTAAAGAACAATGGGCGAACTTATCGCTTAGAAGCTGTGATGTGGTTGTTGTAGCGTCCGTCTGAACTCTGAAGACACTAAGGGTTTTATACTTGTACGTGACCTAAATGTGCCTTCAGAATTCAGGCTGTATTAACTTAGATTGGTATTTGATACCTACGGCTTTAGGGCTGTCAGACGAGGGCTGACGTTTAGAGCATTCAAAAATAAACCCGAGTTTCAGCCTTTTTACCCACGCAAGGAGCCAGCATGCCTACGCGTTTGGGGTAACAGGCTGTTCGTTTAACCACAAAACATGAAACCAAGATTTTATAATATGCTAAAAGTGCTTGGTACACGGGGGCTATCCACGAGATCGTTAGTAGCCTGGTCGAAATTATTGGGATGTTTTGGCTTAAAGCGCCGTGGTTTCACCGACAGAGGAACTTTGCAGTTATCGAAGTCTGTTCAGTAACTAGTTACAAAATGATGAGGCGTTTTGCTTATTCAATGAATATTTGGGTTTTAAAGTGTCAACCCACACTTAGGTTTATCACATTTTTTTATAGTATCCCAAAAAATGCAACCACGGCGGCAGAGGAAAGTAGAGGGTTCAAGTATCACCATGATTTTTGGAACAGTTTGTTAGACTGTTACAGAAACGGCTGTGAACCTATTTGATTTTTTATATTCGTTTATTATGACTTCAAGAGTTTTTCGACATGTTTTATCGTCACACATTCATTAGAGAGTGATACAATTTAAAAAGGAATGCAAAAAATCAGGATTTTTTTTAAAATTAATTTGTAGAAATTTTGACGTTCCTTAAATGGGATGTGTGGTTTTGATGAAGATCTTGAATATAAAAAAAACCATTTATTTCTCCCACAAAAGTTTCTTCGAGTATAGGTTCTTAATCTATTTCAGGTGAAAACTATTGAAAAATAATGAAGGTAATAATAATATTATTTCCTAACCTCCTTTTGTCCTTTTTTGTCTGTCCGTAGCAGCCCTACCAAATGTATTATTTTGTGTGGGTTGGTAGCAGGCCGGATTGTATCCGTAACATGTAGAAACAGAGCCAAGAAGCTGTTTTGAATACTTATTTGCTTGACCTAGAAGCGATATTAGGTACATGAAATATTGCTTAGAAACGAAATATAATATAATATTTTATGGAGCGTAACATACTTTCCATACGCTATAACATTTAAGTTCAATCTTCATAGCAAAAGCTTATTGATCTGTATTGTGTTGTTTAAAATAAGCGCGTCAAGTCGACTGGAAAAAACCCTCGAAGTCAGGAATTTTACTATGAATAAAATTCCTGACTTCTGATACATTTTAATATGAACCAGCTATTTTCAACAAGAACTTGGTAAAATTAAAGTAGGTAGGTAAATGATCCGATGTTATAGGGTTTCATCATCATCTTCTTGTCCTTATCCTACATTAAGTGGGGTAGGCACATGTTTTCTTCTACCACTCTCCTCTATCAGCCGTCATCTCAGTACTCAATCCTTTCTTAATCATGTCATTTTTCACACAATCCATCCATCTTTTTTTTGGCCTACCTCTGCTTTTATTTCCATCCACATTCATATTTAACACTCTTCTCATAATGTGAAATTCTTCCCTCCTCATGACATGCCCATCGATGTTATAGGGTTTGAAAAGTCTAAATATTTTGGTTAGAATAGTTCCGAAATAATTCAATAATAATTTAAGTAGATATTATAGAATCACTGCTTTTTATAAAGTTTGTTGTTTAAAAGTAATATATGTCGTTAAAAAACTAAAAGACACGCTTTTACCATGCACTAAAAATTATAAAAAATAATTATACTCCTCCTGACTCCATCATCAGACACTCGTTAGCAAGCCAAGCAATCTATTGGACTCGTCAAAACGAATCATATCAGGCCTAACTCGAGGGGTTTATTAGAAGCCACTGAAGAGTTCTACTATCCACCTCCAGGCTTCATCATCAGATCAGCTTCAAATTATAGAATTATCATCCGAACTACATATACATACAAAGTTTTATTTTGATACAATTAGAAGTAGGTTAAAATTGAGATCCAAGATTTGATGACATTGTTTGTTCTGTGGAAAGTCGGTTTATGGAGGTGGCCCAAGCTCGTTCGTCATGACACTGTTTAGGGCAGGCCTATGTTCAGTAGAATTCGCATCTAGTCACCATCACACTAAAAGTTTCAGTTCCACCTTTATGGAGAACGGAACGAAATGGAACACACCTCTATCATCTGTCTTTCCTGAAAAATATAACCTAAGTCTCTTCAAAGTCAGAGTGAATCTTAGGTATCTTTTAAACCTTCATACTCTATCAACGGCCATATAACTTACCATCAGGTGAGATTATCGCTGAGATTATGACCGAATGGCCTTTTATTGACAAAACACACTAAATCTATTTGCAGAAAGTATTGACTTATTCCACTGTTCGCTGAATGAATTTGTAAATGCTACACTATATTTTTTTGTGTCATTTGACCAACATGACCAATTTTTACACCTGTAAAAATGGTTGTAATTTGAAATAAATAATTCTTCTACCTCTAAAGAGTACCAGTGACTTAACCAAACTTTCACGAGTACACAATAAAGTTCTACAGCAAGTTCTTCTGTAAATAAATTCTAAATTCACAAAGCACTGAAACTCAACCATCCTCGTCTCATCAATTCTGTCTCACACAACTTCAACGTGTCTCGTCAAATTCTCAAGTCCTGTCTCGGGAGCTCAGGATTATCCAAGTTTTGCACGACACATGACTTATTCACGTGGATAATGTCTGGTTTGGATCAGCAGGCTTAGCGGACGTGTGCCGATTCCAAATTAGGCTCTTAGTGGCCTGTGTTGTCGTAGCTGAAGAAACAGCTGGTTCAGTACACTCAGAGCTACGGTAGCTAGCTTCCAGTACCTACTTCGTCTCAGCTATTGCGAAAAATGAGAAACTACTCGTACAATAGGGGTACCAAATATTCAATACAATTACAAATTAGTTTATTTCAAAACAGTAATAACAGAATATGGTGCAGCACTGTTTCCTGCGTTAGTATGACACTGTGTTGCAGGAGAGCAGTTCCTTCCCCAAATGTTCTAGAATTTGTGCACTATGAAATATGTAGGTATAAGAAAAAAAATTAAGATATAACCGGATTAAATCTAGTAACTGAAAATACCAGATACATACCATACTTTAAATATGCGTTGTATATAATTATGTTTGCGTATGGGGGGTTGTGTGTGTGTTTTTCATAGTGTGCAATAGTATATAGCTCATTTAACAAGTGCATTTCCAAATCTATGAACCTTCCTTGAAGTCGTAACGATAGCCGTGATGATGATAAACATATGAACAGACAAACACCAGCTAGTCTCTTCCAGACAATCTTTGGATGCAAGACTTTATAATTTACCAAAAATTCAACCTAGGCGGGACTGAACTTGCGATCTCCTGCTTGGAATGCGGCTGGGGCTATACCAACTAAGCCACGAGATTTTTGCCAGCCTGGACTAAATTAATTCCATATTTATTTATTTAACCATTTCGTTATAGTTACATAACATTGTTCATAATCTAGAAAAAAATAAGTGATTATTTACTTAAGTTAAGTGTGGGTTAACACTTTAAAAACCATATAGGTACCTAACCAGTGAACCTTTGGAGGGAGTGGATTTTTTGGGAATGTAGGGAAGATTGATGGGGGATGGGGATGTGGGTACCTACTTATACTTAAAATTTATGAACTGGTAAATAAAAGAGTGCTTGTGGAGTGTTTCAGCTGTCTCTTTTGATCTGTGCTTGTACCTAAGTGATATGTGTTGAGGAACGCTTTACAGTTTTATGTCACAACGGTGTCTTGCTATGTCACGTTGGCTAGCATTTTTCTGTGATTTCTGGCATTTGAGAGACAGTTTTGTAAAATTTACACAAGCTGTAAGGAATAGAAGCCCCCTTTATTACTAGAGGAATGCCTACGACTTCGTTCTTGTGGAGAGTTTTCCATACTAAGTTTAGGCCTTCGCTGCACCCGAGTTGAACATACCCTGAGAGCTTTTAACACAATCGGCAAAAGCACTTCAAAATAGACAAAATTAAAATTAACTTACACTTAAGGGAAATCACAAGATATGTTTGTTTGCTAAGTTGGTATAGTAGAGCGTACCAAAGGAGGCCACGAGTTCGAGCCCAGCTGAGGTTGCTTTTTTGAGGTTTGAGGATGTGAATTTTCTAAATTCCCTTCTTAGTACACCCCTACACACTATTAAATGAATACACCCTCTAAATTTTAAGTTTCTAGGACCAGTGAGCACTGCGTTGCTCAATGGCTCCGCGTTGTCAGTGACTAAGTATCTCACCACGTTTTTTTTACATACAGTAGGTACTTATATTGATGAGACATTAATAGAACATTATTTAATTATACTTGTATAAATATATACCTTACGTACATTTTCAGCATTTAGCAAAATTTCAAAGTAGAGAAAAATTAAAACAAGATAGACATTTCCATACTTTCTTATTCTCCGCTTTGTACACAATGCAGAGATATGTGAGGTTACCTATCTAACAATTAGGAGGTAGTCGAAAACACGTCCCAATAAAAGATACATTTGACATAATTATGCGCTGAACGTCATTTCGCATGATAGGATGCAAGCCCACCTTTTTTAGGCAAGCCGGCTCCTTTTTTTCTGTGTGGGTAGGCATAGTGTAAACATCTTTTTGTGTTTAGCTCCTGATTATTTATGTGTATACTAGTTGTTGCCCGCGGCTTTGCCCGCGTGGTATGTTAATAAAAGTAGCATATGACCGTCTCCTGGCTTCAAACTATGTCCACCAACTTTTGAATGAATCGAACCAAGGATTACAATTTATACAAAGTTTAGAACTCAATTGCACACACCAAAGGGTAGTTTTGAAAAAATTACTAAAACTTTAAAGTAAACTTTAAAGTAAATAATTTCATTATTTACTTTAAAGTTTATTTGTACAGAGTTTTGAGCGAATCAAACAACTTTTTTTTTCATAGAAACTTTAGTGTTCTTTAACCCCCTTAGGGGTCGATGACATGTTCATTTTGGGCTTGGAGGGTACTGCATGTGTAGGATTAGGCTCACTGGAGTTTTGTACTGGCGTAGTAAATTAACGATAATCTCAGTAATTTTCTTGTTATTTGGTATAGGTAAAATATTGTCGTAGGTTTGTGCGAATAAGTGCAAATAGTGCAGCACTCCTACTAATAATGGTCTTCTTTCTTTTATACGACTTCGGAAAGTCGAAATGTTGCGTTTTGCTGTGCAAAATGCCACTCACTGAGTAAAATTTATTAATATTGGAATACCGATATTAGTCCTCTCAATTCCGGAATTGAAATATCGGAAAAATCTATTCGAGATTCCGGAATTACGAAATTCCGGAATTTCGTAATGCATGCCCTGGGCGTGTTTAATAAAGTTCTGAAATTTGTGTGTAAAAAAAATATTCCCTGGTTCGATTCTCTCAAAAGTTGTTAGACATAGTTTGAAGCCTGGAGACGGTCATACGTTACTTTTATCAACATACCAGGGGGCTCGCGGGCGAAGCTGCGAGCAGAAACTAGTAAATAAATAAACCCGAGACTTGTACTTTCGTCAGTGCCATTTTTCCATATTTGAGTGCGTTCACCCCACACCCCCGTAGGTTCAGTTGTAAGACTTCACAGGGTAAGTACCCTCACCAACGTTTCATTGCTTTACGTGCTTACGTTTTTAATTTATGGAGTAGTTAAATGAAATCGGCATTCCTTGAATAAAACTATTTTTTAAGGTTCATTGAATTAACCCAATTAGGTGTTTCATCTGTTTTTTTTTTGTATAGGTATACCTACTTGTTCATAGTTGTATGAATAAACATATTGATAAAAAAGGTAGGTTCATATATACTTATATATCAAATTATATATATTAAGTAAATGTGATAAGGTATATAAAATAATATTGTAAGTATCTATTAATAAGTTGATAAAATTATAGCACACTTACCGCTAATAGCAATTAAGTGGGTTGGCTGGTAGAAAATGCTTAAGCATTAAGTCCGCCTTCTATTAAACTTTTTATAACATGTGCTTTTTTTTAATTTATTTATTTATTAAATTTGTTAATAAATAAATAAATAAACTAAACTGAGTTCTCAAATTCGCGAAATTCTTTCGGATCGTAAGAAGGGTTTCCTACAACCCCCTTATAGGAAGGATACCTTCCTCCGTTCTCGCAGACGGAAGGTTAAGTCAAACTCCTACTGACTAAAACCTCGCGGTGTTCCTCCTGGCACCTTTACCAGAGGTTCGCAAGAGCAATCATCCGCGAGTCCCGATTCTGAGGCCCCAAGAAGAACTACCACCATTTACCTTCCACCACGGAGGTGGCGAATGGGGGTATGTGGGTTTCGAACCCACTAAAACCTCCCCCCGGTTAACAGTCCCCCGCCAAAGTGGGGCAAGATGGGGTCGCGTTAGCATTCACCATCTTACCCCGACGGGTGACCCAGGAACCAACCCGGGCTCCGGCCGTGCAAGCCGGCAGAGTCCTTCCTACAGCCCCTTAGGCCAACACGGCTTTCAAAATGACAGATACATATTATAAAATAGGTACATGTCTTACGACATGTATTATACCTATAATTTGTATCCGCGAAGGAATAAAATATGGAGCTGTACAACACTCTAGTCAATGGCCTCGATTCTTTTGCACATCAGCTAAATTTTATTTGATCTATTGCTCTCTTTTACTAAGAGTAACAAAAGAAAGAGAAAGAAGAGAGTTGTCAAATTCAATTTATGTTTTCCTTGTTTGGAAAACATAAATCTAGTGATTTCAAAACATGCTGACACCTAAATTAATTTAACAGGCGTAAAATTCTTGCCATCTCTTTCTTGCGTGCACTATCAGTATCCGCGTGAGACGCAAAAGGTTGCGGGTTTGATTCCCGCCGCGGGACAAAAGTTTGTATATGCGAAAATTTGTCTTGGGACCTGGATGTTTTTATATGTATAATTTGTATTTATTTACAAAAAAATGTATATTAGTAATATATCAGTCATGTAGTTCCCATAACACAAGCTCTGCTTACTTCGGGGCTAGATGATGCTGTGTGAAAATGTCCAGCGTTATTTATTTATTTTATTTTTTATCAGTAAGAGAGCGACAGTTTAAATAAAGTTTAGTCGGAGTTCAAGAGACTAAGGTAGAGAGCCCATATCAACAATAAAAACAGAAAAACCTTTAATTCGTCGCTCTATTTTCCGGTGCTAGGAAACGGAAGTAGTCACGTCGCCGGATATGACGCGCCGGCTGACAGTTAATATCCTGTTACACATCTATCTGCAAACTGTATTCTATCACCTTATAGTAGAGATCGAAATCAGTTGCGCAGTTGCAGTGTTGTATGGCGTAATTTGAGATTTAATCCAATGGGGATAGAGCACATTCTGAATTGTAACGATGAATATTGCCATCTCTCGAAATTCACTGGAAACTGCATTACTCGTAGGTAGGCTTGCAATGTTGGGTTTAGAGTTTGAGATTCTGGCAATATCAACTGGTGTTAACTAGTAATAGTTGGGTTTGTTCAGTTTAATCTTAAAGCTATTGAAATACTGATTAATCCGCACTAAGCTTAAGCAAAGGTTGTCTGGAAGAGATCGCCATAAGGCCGTCCATTCTACTTTAATAGGAATAAGATTTTGTTTTCAATATGACATGAAACAGGGTTATGCCCACTTCAATCGACGACCTCGGCGGCGCAGCGGGCGATAAGCCAGATCCGACGCAAGAGGTGCCGCTTCTTAAGCATATATTATGTGTCTGTTGTTTTTTTATTTTTAATAACCACCCTTTCTTCTTTTTTTCTTTTCTGGCTTGGTCGCGGAGGAACAAGTAGTAAAATTGACGTTTCAAAGTGATCCTTGTGATTTTAATAAATAAATGAATATTGGACTTTGACTGCGGGACAAATGTTTCGATGTTCTTCAGACATTTGTTCTGGGTCTGGGTGTTGTGGTACCACGGTACTCGTATTCCTGATACCCACGACACAGGGAATCCTAGTGTGCTAACTAATATTATAAACGTGAAAGTTTGTGAGGATGGATGTTAGTTACTCTTTCACGCAAAAATTACTGGACGGATTTTTATGAAACTTTACAGTAATATACCTTATACATCAGAATAACATATAGGCTACTTTTTATTCGGGTACCACGCGGGCAAAGCCATGGGAAGAAGCTAGTGTACTATATGTCTGAAGATTGTTAATCCAGAGTCCTTGAGACCTTTACGATTTCATTTGAAACCTTAGCGAGACAATAATTCTACGTTTTGTCACACGAACGGCAAAGGATCGCACGAAACATGAAATAAAAACGTAATTCTCTCAGTTCATTCTATTCCACGTGAACTCTGCTCGATTAAGTGAAAATCGTAAAATTTCAGCCTTCATAAAAACCGTCGTAAAATGTTGTCGAAATGCTTCAGCGCTTCTTAAGCAAATTGAATGAAAACAATGACTTGCGTAAACGTTCCTACCTGGCAAGGTGTCTGTTCTCTGAAGGTGCTTGGTGCGCTGCGTCCAATCCGAATCCGTATTACGTTCCGAGGTAGCCATAGTACCTACTATTTTACTTGTATTTTGATATCATATTGTTCATTTCCTTTTAAAATCTTCCCCCCCCCCCCCCACACACACACACACACACACACACCTGAATACTAAACACGCATTCTACTCCATACATTAATACCACTATAGGGTACTTTAAATCCTATTGTACCTTTCCATTATGTACCTGTTTAAATAGATACTTAAGGCAGTTAAAATATTTTTTGTTTGGCTCTTTACTTTTCGGAGGAGGGCGCTAATATTCGCGACACAGTTTTCAAACTTCTGCGGATATTACCGTTCTATCAAGTTTTTGTATGTTGACCCAAATAAATATATTTTTGATTTTGATTTTTTGAGAGATCTTTTAGGTAACCTCTTTTAGTAACCTATACTGCGGAAACCTCATGTGTTGGCGACTGTGTTTGTGAATACCTTTGTTCAAATCATGTGCTTATAAAATATCGTACTGTATGTACTTCTGTACTGACTGTACTTCTACTAGGAGTGGTAAGGCTAGATTGTTTAGTTGTTTAAGTCAATTATAGTTTTTTTATTGGTAGCTGTGACGTCAGCGGCTACATCAGTAGGCGAGGCTGAAAAACAGCGTGGCTGAGTCCTCGACCTTTTTACTTACATACAGACATACCTTCTCACTATACCTACTATTTTAATTACCTTCTTATTATATTGTACTTAGGCTAGTTTTGTTTGTTAAGTATAAGTAAATATATGCCCTTTTATTTATTTATTTAAAATTGTCATACGTTCACGTAATTTAAGTAGGTATACATTTTTTTGTCATATTTCACCTATGACACTAAATATAAACTATTATATATATATATGATTTTATTTTTGTTAACATATAATTTAATTTCATTTTCGTAATAATCATCTGTTTCTTATGTACCTATCTATCCTATAAGTGTAAATGGTTGTATCCAATACAAAGAAATAAAGATTTTCGTATTTTGAATTTATTGCTAAACCCCTCTTGCTTACCACAAACAAAATAGTAAATAATAAGGTTTATTTAGGGCCTTTCTCGCGTTTACCTTTTTACTATTATGTTACATTAGTATTATGTTTATAGATCGCGAAATATTAAAAAATACTAAATTTATTTATTTTACTATAAAAGAAAGTCGGTCCCGGAGCGGGACGAATTCAGCTCAAGAGGTTAAAGTAAAATAAATAAATTTAGTATTTTTTAATATTTCGCGATCTATAAACATAATACTAATGTAACATAATAGTAAAAAGGTAAACGCGAGAAAGGCAACGGGTGGTGGCGGCAGTCTAGTGGAAGGAACAGAACAAACCTAAGCATAAGTGTGGCGCTATAAGTCAAAACTGATAGTTTTGCGATGTTACAAGCGACATTTGTAGGTATTTTAAATCGAAAATACTTTATTGAATACCAAATAATATTTATAATCTAAAAAAATATAAACAAATTATGAAAATGATGTACAGTGGGCGGTAATCGCTAATTAGCGATCTCTACCAGACATTCTTTGGATGAAACAAACTATACAAAACATTAGATTAAATACAGTCATCCGAATTTCTGAAAAAAACAAATCTGATTTGGATTGGACGTACGAGTAATACGAGTACTAGGTTTTTTTGGTTTAAAACAACCAACCAAATTTAAAATAAAGATTTTCTCAAACAATGCAAGTTAACACGTTTAGAAAACAGTCCAAAGACTTACCACATAAAGGTACATAACCTATGTATTTTTTTGTATGTCCGTACAGGACATACAAAAAAAAATCTGTGGTAGGTATAAATAAAATCGAAAGATGGATGTTGCTTGGACTTCGTGTTGTTAGCGTAGCATGTGGACTGAGACTTGACTTGATGAAAAGCTTCTAAACATCTATTTTCTCCTTCACCTGATTGATTCAGGAAAGCGAAATACCTATTCAATCGCACGATCAAAACAACGATCGCAATACTCTGAAAGGTGACCGAACCACATTTCAGCGAGGGACCACAAGCCACCGTTTTTATTCCGGATGCTATGCGAACTTCCGGATTTCCGGTATTTGGCGAGTAATTTTTCAGAAATATTGAAGGGTCTTTTTGATATGATACTTATAATAATTTCGAAAATTCCCGCCACCTTGGCCAGACTGGATGGGATTGTATTTTTTCCCGGAATACCAACTGCTACGCCGGATATAGAATATCCTGAAATTTAGGGTTGAAATGATCTTTTTTAAAGAAAGCCAGCCAGGAGAGCCAGGTCTGAGTCAGGAGTACAAAACAGAATAAGTATGTACCTACCTGGCCGAAATCTTTTTGAACCAGAAAAAATCCGACTGTGTGTAGTCCGATCAACTCCGGTTGTGATTTAATGCCGGAAGGGGAGCCATTCGATTTACCGGAGTGACTTTTTTCGCACTCACGTTTTGAGCTTTGTCCTATAGTAGGCTTTGTGACGGTGCGAAATATCGCTCACGGAGAAATACGGTGTGAAACTGTATTTTGCCATTTTACACACTTCCAACAAAAATATTTCAGAAGGGTGGACTTTAAAACAAAAAATGTTTTGCTTAGTTCATTATTGGATAATTCTATAATATCTAGTTACTCGTAGTATAGTAATACAAATTTAATGGTCAAAGCCATTAAAGACTCTACAGTAAGACTTTCTACCTGATGGATTCTAAAAACAAGCTTTCAATTTATTTAAGCTATATTAACTACTTTTACGAACCAATAAATTAATATAAGCAATTTATTTTTATCTACATTAGTTATTACATTAGTTTTAACTTTTAATATTCTGTAATGTAGGTATAAGCTGTCATTGCCATGCGTTTTCCTAAGTTTACGAGGATTTACTTTCTTCTAGAAATCGAGTTCTAATACGTCTTCAATATGTAAGCTTTGAAAAAGAAGACAAGAATAAAATAGTCTCTGAATCAAACATTCCGAACAAAAACGGCCGTTTCGCGATAAAATCGTGCCCAACAGCCGGATCCAATCGTTGCTAGAATCCGTCGCTTCACCAGGAATAGGGGGAGTGAAGTTAGAGTATTCCTGGACAATCGGTCTGACCCCACTATTCTCCAACGTTACTGTGACGCGCTGGATGTAACTACTGTGTAAAGCCGAGGTAACGGATACATTTCTGAATGTATCTTTATATATATATATCTATATTTACGAACCTTCCTTAAAGACATATAAATTGATCACAAAGAACCGCATTAATAACGGATAAACGGATATACAAAAACCTCTTACGGGCCAGCAACGCGCGTAAAAACTATAATTAAAATTCGATTCGAGGTCAACTTTACCTCGTAGAGTTGACCGTATCTCCTAGCATTTCCAGGACCTGGGATCTGGACAAATACCACTTTCTGTTGGTGTAAACGCCAACAGATTATGTCTTCTTCTAAGGCCAATGTACGGTACTTGTGCTTTCAGTTTTCAGTTTTTAAGAACAGAGTATTTTAAGAGAAGTAATAGCAAAATTGCTAGTTTACCAGTTCCTATACATATAGATAGGAAATCAACTGCCATCGCACATTGGTAGGTAACGGCCTGAGTACACTTGAGCCTCGGGAGACTGGGGCGAGTCAATGGCCCTCCATCCTGCATTGAAAGCCGACAAATTGAATAAGCTCCTTAGCTGTCTTTGGAAATCACTTGAAGCTACATACCAGAAATTTTCCTAGATTATTATTGTCTAGAAAGCCCTAGAACCTAATGATTTAGACCCAATTGACATTTGAACTTTCCGTTTCTTTTATTGTGCAATAAAAATATTTTTCCGAAATTCCAACCTAGGGAGCAGCAGAAAGGTTTTTTTAAAATGCGCGAATATAATCGCATTGTGATAAGCTCTTTAATGCCTTGTTAAACTAAACTTAGTAAACTTAAAACAAAAGTTGAAGCTACGATATAGGTGAATACTGTAGGCAGACAAATTAAGGTAAAGTTTGTAAGGAAAAAATCTCGAAATGTACATAGTCACGGGGCGTTCTTTTAACGTCGCGGGGCATAATGTTCATATTGACCTTGAAGCATAAGGATCCGTCCACAGTTTACCTACTGATGTCAATAAATTGCAAAATTTTCCTCACATCATTCTCGCTATTATAGCCATCCTTGGCACACTTCCATCGGCACAACACTTCTCTTGAGATAACTATACGTTTCAAATAAGGCAGAACCTTGAATATCACTCACGGTGTTTCTAAAGGGTCCTTGTCCCATGGTTAAGCCGAAAAGCCTTCTATATCGGCTGTCTTTTCCCACTGGGAGTTCCAAGACCTTCATGTTCAAATGGAAGATAAGCTACGCTAACTTGTTTCCTCATTTTCATGTATTCTATAGAAGCTATTTGGTCTCCAAAAGCGTTGTAGAACGGCTGTTTTTCTACGTCGGAAAACGCCATAAATCTAGGCGACTCTAGGTTTACGGACATGCTGTTTAAATTCATGTTTTTTAACTGCGCCTTGTAGATTCTTTTCCAATTATCAACCTCTAACGGCTCACTTTTGTATGAGACTTGTGCTACGTTTATCAGACATTGTGAAATGGCGAGTGTGTTAGATTATTTTCAAAATAACATAGAGTCCGGAATAAACAGTCTCTTTCTTTCCAATTCTACATCGTTGAAAGCGTACTCCTGGCTCATGGAAAGGTGGTAATACATTTGCCGTATGCATTTATCTTCTGATAAGCTGAAGAAATATAATAGTTCTTGCCCTGTTTCGTCTTAGGAGCCTTCAGCGATCGCCGCTAAAGCCTTCCAAATCGTAAGCGGGGAAAACGTGTAGTAAGCGTCCCTTAGCACTTGTTTTTCTGAACAAAATAATGATAATATCGTTCAGCGTTCGTCGAAAGTTCGATTTTGTTGTAGATAAGATTGTTGCATGGCTTCATACACCGTTTCAAGTTCCGTACACAGTTTCAAAGTGTCCTAGGTTGTGGACAACGTGAAATTCCAACCATAAAGGATAAGAATGTGAAATCCCGAGCACACAATAGTGACTGCATTTTTCGCGATTGTATGCACTCAGGTGTAAATTGGTTGTTAGTTG
This sequence comes from Perizoma flavofasciatum, assembly GCA_958496245.1. Classification (NCBI taxonomy): domain Eukaryota; kingdom Metazoa; phylum Arthropoda; class Insecta; order Lepidoptera; family Geometridae; genus Perizoma; species Perizoma flavofasciatum. The sequence goes on from OY292442.1 coordinate 6,807,346, forward strand.
TAAAGGGATATTAGTCGTCGTTTTGTTTTAAAAACAATTTAGAGAGTCGTGTTATAATTTATTAATGCTTGGCGCATTAGGTACATATTGTTTTTAAGAGTTATACAGCCAAATGGCGAAAACGGAACGAAAAGAAAAAACGTTATTCTCTCTGTCTACATATTGCAAAAAAAAGTCGGCCAAGATCGTGTCAAGCCACGTCTATCGAAGTGTTCTAAAGGGGTACACCACTAACTTATTGAATTTCTGTTGATTTTTTAAAACTATACGCTTTGTTTAGTTTGGGGCTAGATGATGTTATGTGAAAAATGAACAGCATTTCATTTTTTTTATTATTTGTTTAAATAGCCCACTTAAACCAAAACATTTTACCGTCTTGATTGAAATTACCTAAGCTATGTCAATTGTGTACTGCACTGACCAAACAATGTCAGTATAGGTACGCAAAGTTATAGTTCTATAGAAAAAAAATCATCGATTGTACTCTAATAAATACTTTATTAGAATATTGTATATGTGTATATGTTTTTTGCCACCAAGCAGTAATGTTTGCATTCCAGTCTTTCATTTTAAAGGGTAGTTTCTTATAACATTGAAAATAACATACCTTGTCGATTAATAGCACAAATAGATTAACGGGCGAAATATGAAATTTTATTCAATTTACAATCTAATATCACAAAATTAGGAAATATACTTGAGTAAGTATTAATTCAGACAATAATAAAAATAAAACGGATGTCTTGCTAACAAGAAAATTATCCTTACAAGGGGTAAAGTGTGTACATAACAGCATCTGAAAAGAGCAAAAAAAAGGTACATTATAAACGTTTTTATTTTTACAACTAAAAAGGTAAACACGCGTTTAGCCCACCTTTAAAAAACCTAATATATAGTTGAAATATTTTTCAATATATTTTTTTTCTTAAGAATATTAAACTGCTCAAACGTGTGGAGAAAGTTATGTTAGAGCCCCGAAGTTGACTCATAACTCCTAAAGTTATCATTGGAAATCCGTCGAACCAATTTTAAGGCATAAGGGTGTAAATCCCCCGCTTTTCATTTACCAACGGGGGATGCGGGAAAAAGTTACTCATTTATGTTATCTTTTTGATGACCTTATTGGCGCGGTGGGCTTTAGCTGCTACGCAAGCGGTGCGGATTGGATTCCCGCTACGAGACAAATTTAACATGTTCTGAAGGTATTTGTTTTGGATCGGGCCATACCTAAGACACAGGGACTATAAGGATTCAAACCGACTAACATGAAACAATAAGGGTCCTATTTTCGCCATTAGGCGGCGGAACCCTAATGGCGAAAATAGGACAGGTACTTAAAGCAAGTTAATTAAAATATTGACTCACCTTCTATGTGAATGAGAGCCGTTATTTTATCATTGAGCGTAACGTTGCGTAGATAGGTCCCCGTGAATACGTCCTGAAACAAATACAAACCGTCATTCATTCTTAAATAGCCGTGTTAGCCTAGAGCACAGGTTCTCAAACTTATTTTTCCCACCGCCCACTCTGAAAGTTTTTAAACATAACAACCTATGCTTTCCCCTCTATACCGCCATAGCGCCCCCAATATCTTCTAGTGTTCTACGTCCCCCGTGAAGGCTTCCAGCGCCCATAAGGGGACGTTATCGCTCACTTTGAGAAACAGTGGCCTAGAGGGATGTAGCCCTGACTTCCGAGCCGAAAGTGCATTATTTTTTTCCAATTTATGTTCGCTTAACACGTGCTCAAAACGATGAAGGAAAAACATCGTGAGGTAACTTGCATCTCCAAGAGCCACACAAGAAGACATGTGATATCGATTAGTGTTCTAATAAGCGGAGATGGGCTTACCAGCGGTTACGTGGAATACTAACTTCAAAATGCGGACATATTGTGGCAAATCTATCTATACTATAATATTATAAAGAGGAAAGATTTTTTGTTTGTTTATACCGAATAGGCTCCGAAACTACTGGACCAATTTTAACCATTTTTTCACCAATAGAAAGCTAAATTATCAGGAAGTAACATAGGCTATAAATTATTTAAAAAAAATAGAAATCCTTAAAAAAAATGCAATAATTTAACCCCAAAGTAGCAAAATTTTGCCTATAAAATTCGTTATTTGGCGTGCGCTGAGAAAACTATTGATGATACATAAAAATTATGTACTACATGATTCAAGTACTCATTATTGCCTACAAAAAAGTAGTGGGTGGAATATATCTAACTACCATAGTTAAGTCACAATAGCAACTTTTGTCTTCTAAAATTTAATTAGATCGCCGGTAGAAACAAATATTGCATGAAACTTGATAGGTACATAGCTGTTACCTATTGTTACTTTTTATCCCGATATCTTCACGGAATCGAAACTTACGCGGGTGAAACCGCGGGGCGCAACTAGTATAATATAAAATTACACATAAAATACGTTGTAACATTACAGGCAAACATAACATACGTTGCTCGTTTATAAAAGTGGCTAGCTATTACTGAAATAAACGCGTTCTTTTTTTACACTAAAATAAAAAGGACGCATAGTTGTTGCGCAGTTTTGCTTTAAATAATGTTGAACGCAATATTCATTTGAAGATCATCGACCAGATGCGACCGATTGAAAAGTATTATTGTACTACAACGGTATTCGTACGTACACCAATCGGTGGAATTGAACCAGTAATCTTCAGTACAAGAAACTACTCTTCAGATTTATGACAGCCTGGTGATTTTCTGCCAAGTTTGAATCAACGTCCGCGCCAAACCTATGCCTGATAATAGGAACTTTTCACTATCAAACATCCTTATGACGCCCCCACTCCCGTGAAATAAAATACATTTGTCCGTAGTTATAACAGCCTGGTAGTTGACCAAACTAAAAAGTGCCAAGTTTGAGTTACAGCCACGCCAAACTTTATGACCGATGCCTAAATATGAGCACTTTTTACTATGGAAATTCGCTACTCCTCAGAAATGAGAGATAGATACACTCTAATACCTTACACTCTAATACGAAACAATCATTACATTATGAATAAAATGGAGACCTTACTTCTAAGGAGATAATTCTTCTTAGTTATAACCGCCTGGTACTTCTCAAAGATTGAGTCAGAGTTACTTAACTATGATAAACTTACCATGACAGTATACCCATCAGTGGAGTTGAGCCCGTACTCCACAGGAGTGAAAGAGACAGTCACGTCTTGGTCCAGCTCTAGATTCAGCAGTAGAAAGGAGTAGGACGGATAGCTGTCTCCCTTCATCGGGTACTGCGGTTTCACCCATAAAGTTATTTCTTTTTGTATCTAGAATATAATAGTTTATTGGTCAAACTTAAAAATACGTTTGTGAGGATGGATGTTTGTTACTATTTCACGCAAAAACTACTGAAAGGATTTTGATGAAACTTTACAGTAATTAATATAGTTTATACATCAGAATAACACATATATGCTATTTTTTATCCGGGTACCACGCGGGCGAAGCCTTGAGCATAGGCTAGTACATACTCGTACATATTATACAGAGAAAACACCATCTATATAAACTTGTCACCATAAACTGCCAAAGTTTAGCAAAGAAATAACCTCTTATGGTAGACGCATATACGGGCTCCTCTGTTCGCGGTTAAAAAACATTTTTTTTTACTCAGGTAGGTCACTGCGCGACTGAAGCGAATCTATTTTATACGATAAAGCCAGTTTTATGGGAAACTAAACCGCATTTAATTTAAACTTTCCTCTAACATTGTACTTCTCAACTCGTAAATCGACGTATAAACTTGCGCGAGCGGAAAGTCATTACAGTATACGGCAGTTGTTATGGCACGTCAGAACTTTCGCATCGACGCAAGAGGTGTCAGTTATATTCCAGCTGCGGGACAAAATGTTTGCATGTTCTGCAGATATTAGTTGTTCTGGGTGTTTACAAAAAAAATGTATGTAAGTAGTATATCAGTCATGTAGTTCCCATAACACAAGCTCTGCTTTTTTTGGGGCTAGATGATCTTGTGTGAAAATATCCAGCATTATTTATTTATAAATAAATAAATAAACATTGTATTATTATTATTATTTTACTTAGGGTAAAACTAGGGCATACATCATGATTTGTATGAAATTACGGTAAGAAAGTGGACTAAGTCTTTTCTTAAGCTTAGTGCAGACGGGTATTTATCGCAGGTGATAATCGAATAGTTAGGAGTTACTTAACAAGTCGACTCCTAAACTGGCCGTTTAATCCCGCGATAGCAAGATTAACGATCTGCGTAATTACAGATAGAGTATTTATTGCAATTTGCAAGGGCGATTTATTACGGGAACTACAGTACGCGACACTCTGTAAGACATAAAAGGTCATTATGATAAACTACCTTCTGCCCACGACTTCGCCCGCGTGGTACCCGGATATAAAGAAGCCTATGTGTTATTTTGATGTATAAGCTATATTACTGTAAAGTTTATTTAAAATCCGTTCAGTAGTTTTTGCGTGAAAGAGTAACACACATCCATCCTCACAAAATTTCGCGTTTATAATATTAGTAGGATAGGATTGGCATGACGATAGTTCCCTAAAGCTTACTAGATGACGAAACGAAACTAAATGCTACACTTTTGTTACTTTTAAATGCGTCTTTTAAGAGCTATAAAATGACACCTACATTCGATCAAAAATATATAAATTCGTTTATTCCCGTTCGTTCCATGACATCGTCTCATCGGGTGGGACAAACGAGCATAGCTAAGTTTAACATATTCGTCCCACTGGGTTGTGTTTCGTTGTTTCCTGGTTTAAGGTATAATACAAAAAAAACACGCTAACGACTGTATTTATCAGCCAAATAGGGGGTGATCAAAAGGCACGTCCAATATTAACGTTTAGCACATACCCGCGCATTAAGTATGTTAAAATAATCAAATTATAGCTATACAGGGTGTGCCAGAGCTAGTATGTCATCCCTAGAAATATAGGGTCTCATTACGAAAGGTGGTTTAAATCGGTGGTTTATCTTTTAGACCTTTGATTCCTGATTTTCAAGACAAATTGTTGTGCAAAGGAAACAAGGCTTAAAATTGAATGCTATAATACAATAGCCGACAGTCTATGTGACATTTCAAAAAGAGGTTTAACTACAAATAACTGCTAAAAGATAAACCAGGCGGTCACCTAGTTTATTTATATCATAACTCAACCTCTTTTTGAGGACCTACTTTTTTTTGGTAGCCAATCAAAATTATGTTTTTCTTTTTTATTTTGGTTTAGAAGTGTTTTTTTAATTAAACGGTCATCCCGCGGTTTTATTTTATTTTTAAATTGTCGACCGTACTGGCTTTGCAATAATACTTTTTTTTCGATAAGGTATATTTAAACCATGGTTTAGTGGAACTTGAGTTCAACTCGAGTTTAGACCACGTTTCGTAATGAGACCGATAGGGTTTAGGGTTGGTATTTATTTTCTATAGGATCGTAGGTTTGAGGATTCAAAGGTACACACTACCTACTGGTGCCTTCTGTGCCCCATCATTTTACAAGTGGCCATACATTGGTCATAACAAAATTTTAAAAAAAACTAGCCTCTACCCACGGCTTTGCCCGCGTGGTACCCGGTTAAAAAGTAGCCTATGTGTTATTCTTATGTATAAGCTATATTACTGTAAAGTTTCATTCAAATCCGCTCAGTAGTTTTTGCGTGAAAGAGTAACAAACATCTATCCATCCTCACAAATTTTCAATTTTATATAGTAGTAGGATAGGATGAGTCATTGACACGACATGAATGTATGAAGTAGGTATACAGGTACCTGATAGGGCTTCGCCATGATCCCGAGTGGGTCTTGCGCCACCGCGATAAGGTCCAAATTCAGAAGCAGCTGCTTCTCATAGTGGTAAATGTTCCTCATGTCGCAGCTGAGCAGCAATGGCGCGGACAACATCGCGAACACAGATATCAGAGATCGACACTGCTCAGGCGATAGCAAATCTTGACCGAATATCAACTGGAATGAGATAGATAGAGATCGACACAGCTCAGGCGATAGCAAATCTTGACTGAATATCAACTGGAATGAGACAGATAAATAGATAGACAGAGATCGACACTGCTCAGGCGATAGCAAATCTTGACCGAATATTAACTGGAATGAGACAGATAAATAGATAGACAGAGATCGAACTGCTCAGGCGATAGCAAATCTTGACCGAATATAAACTGGAATGAGACAGATAAATAGATAGACAGAGATCGACACTGCTGAGGCGATAGCAAATCTTGACCGAATATCAACTGGAATGAGATACATAGATAGATAGATGGACGGACAGATACATAGATAGATAGGTAGATAGATAAACTCTTTATTGTGCAGCACTTTACAGTACAAAATACAGAAACAATAAAAGAACAAAAGAAATGCACAATAGGCGGCCTTATCACTGAAAGTGATTTCTTACATATTATGAATTAGTCGTGATCAACTAATTAGGGACATTCAAGGTAGTGAAAAGAAATAAACTGTACTTATAAATACATAACCAGAAAACCCTTTTAAAGAAACCCGATTGATTTCTCAATTATTAATATTTACATAATTTGGTCCGATTATAATGCTATAAATTGCTGGAAATAAAGGATTAAAAATAGAAAAAAAAAGTTTAATGTCAAAGCTTAAGCACGTATTCAATTTAAGTTTATTCTGTAGCTGGATATTTAATTAGGGACAGTAAAGTTAAATGAAAAATTGAGTAAAATGAAACTAATAATCTGCTGTATTTTCTTTCTTTATAATTCTTAAATCCAACCCCGTTCATTAGCATTATATCTTACCATGTCAGGGTCATTCCAATGGCCGGGTCCATGGTATTTATGTAGTTCAATGTAATTAGTCTCATAGAAGTATATAACATCTCTGACGGAGAGCCAGGAGCTGTATACATCGTGATAATTCCGCCACATATTGCAGTGTTCAGATACTTTTTGTAAATCAGGCTGAAAACACAAAAGAATAATAAAGAAATACAACGATAAATAATGCTAGACATTTTCACACAGCATCATTTAGCCCCAAACTAAGCAGAGCTTGTGTTATGGGAACTATACACATCTGATAACTTTTTTGTAAATAAATACATATAATACTTCATTCATACAACATCCTCAGATACAAACTTAGTGTAGATCTTTGAAGATACCATGTAGGGGTAGTCGGAGGCACGTCCAACACATGCCCGCGTTATGCAAGTAGCTTGCACGTGTGAAGCATTGCCCAGCATTGTTATAAGTATTATTCGTACCTTCTTGTGATGAATAAACTGTATATAGTAAGGCCAACTACAGGAATAAACCATTTTTCTATTGGTCTTGTTAAGATATGCCCCAAACTCTATGTAAGCTGTAACAGAAGAAATCATAAATATTATTGTAATATAAAATATCAACCTCTAGATCACTGTTTCTCAAAGTGGGCGATAACGCCATGAGCACTGGAGATCTTCAGGGGGGCGGTAGAAGACTTTAGAAGATATTGGGGGCGCTAAGGTGGTCTAGAAGGGAAGGCATAGGTTGTTACGTTTAAAAGCTTTGGGGGGCGCTAGGATTTTTTTATTCTCAAAGAAGGCGGTGGTAAATATAAGTTTGAGAACCTGTGCTCTAGGTCTAGATAGTAGATATGACTGTAAAGTTTCATCAAAATACGTTCAGCAGTTTTTGCGTGAAAGAGTAACAAAACAAACATCAATCCTCACAAACTTTCGCGTTTTTAATATAAGTAGGACTTATTGTTATTTGTTATGGAGGCTCCGTTTACAGGATCGTCCATCAAAAAACAGATTTTTAACTTTACAGTTAATGTGACTTTGATGATAAAACCATATCAACGAGTGCATTAGATTTGCGGTACATAGCGGAACATCAAAACACATCGATAGCGCGTTCTAGCTTTCTGACAAATTTAGCAGCGACATCTAGTTATGGTTTACGAAACTACATGGCAGCGTGCGCACTCATCGTACAGTCCTTCTTCGTCGTGTCACCGGTTCTGTCTTGGTCACTCTGCGTTAAGTCGGTGATCTTACCAGGTTGAGTTATGATGGCTCTGAAAATGGCCTACTTATCGATGAAATAACCAGTGAGGTGAAAGGATGCACCTCATAGTCTCATTTAAGAAAGTGTCACATTTCTTAGAGTTTTTGGTTCTAGGACATTCCGGTTTCCTCGCGGTGTTTTCCTTCACCGTTAGTCACATACAGTTCTCGAGAAGAAACGGCGCACGAAGAGATCCGAACATGACATTTGGATCGAAAGTCTGATATTTTAGGCACTGACCACTCATGCTCTTATTTCTCGAACCCACAGTAGACTTTACTTCAAAACATTGGTTCACGTTTAATGATTTAATGTTAGCATTTCCTTGTCAAGAATGAAGAAAAGTGTATCTAAAAAGTAAATTGTTAATGTACTTTTGTCGCTGACTGTGCCTAATTTTTTAAGGTCCCGAAATCAAATGTCGGAAAAGTTTCGTCATATCTGTCCCTTTGTCACATACTGAATTTTCTCTTAGTTTAATTTATAGCGCGTGGCAATAAAATGTTGTAAGTAGGAATTAAAATAAAATTCGAGAATCGGACGAAGAACATTGATTTGATGTGGGTAGGAGAATAAAAAAGCGGGAAGATGGTAGATAGACGACGGAGAGGTAACCACGCGAGGATCATAGATCACGAGGGTGACCACCAGTCTGGGTCGGATGATATTGTGAGGGCGCCGGGCGGTGGGAACGCACTGGGTTCAATTGGCGAAGAACCGGGAAGCATGACATGCCCAGCAGTGGGTGAATGTGGGTAGATAAGATAGATGAAGAATTAATATTAGAAAATAAAAGGATAAATTTCACATCCTTCCTTGTGCTATGTAAATGGGGGGACGACTATAAATATCACTCCTATTTTTGAATAGGTCTCTAAAAATATTTTGAGGGCACCCTCAAAGCGCTTTCCTGTCCTGTTCAAACATATCCACACAGGGTTTGTGATGAAATATGAGTTTGATTCTAGTCCCAGTATAAGTAAAGTGATGTGTAAAGGGGCGGGTGTGCAAAAGTTACTTTTTCATTTTTATTTTTGGGTTTTTGTTGGGGAAACAACACAGCAGCTTACAAAATACCACATCCTATTTCTGTACTTACTTACTTACGCCACAGAGTATGTAACCAAAGTTTTTTTTTTCATGCTATGTCAAGTAAATGTTTTAATTTTATGTCAAATATTATCTTAATTTGCTTTAAACTGATGAACATATCAGGCTTTGGCAATAGGACGTACAGACTGACAGGATGAAACTAATTCCGAACCCAAAACACCCCTTAAATGTCTTACCCTGAATATAAGATATTAACCTGAATTTAAGCTGTCTTCTCCGACAAAGCAGCCGTCCACCTTGATATAATCGACGCCCCATTCGGAGAATGTCTCAGCGTCTGTGTTGAAATAGTTTTTGGAGCCAGGATACTTCATGCATGTGACCTCAGCTATGTTTGTGTACATGCCGAATTTAAGCCCTCTGGCATGTATCTGAAAATATAAATATTTCTCCCATTAGGTTAGGTTTAGGAGGTTTGCAACACAATAGGTGCGGGTTCGATTCCCACAGCGGGACAAATGTTTTGCAGTTATAGATATACAGATGTTTGGTTCTAGGTGTAGTGGTACCATGGTAATTCATTGTTTCTGATAACCATAATACAGGGAATCCTTATGGCTTACCTATTGCCTCAAAAACTTATTAATTCTAAGGGCTATGTTCCTCATTTATTCTTCTGCATATTACCTCGTTTCGAAGTTATAAAAAATATAATATGTTATAAAATATATAATTTGACGACCTCTGTGGCGCAGTGGGCGAAGGTCCGCCTGAGATGCAGAAGGTTGCGGGTTCTATACCTGTCACGAGACAAATGTTTGTAAGGTCTGCAAATATTTGTCTCAGTTCTGGGTGCTTTTATATATATAATATGTATTTATTTACAAAAAAAAGTATATAAGTAGTATATCAGTCATGTAGTTCCCATAATACAAGCTCTGCTTAGTTTGGGGCTAGATGATGCTGTGTGAAAAATGTCCAGCATTATTTATTTTTATTATTTTTTACTCAAACATAGATGTGTTAGTGTATTGTTTAAGACATTGCTGGGGGCATCTGAATGGTTGTGTTAAGTGGCAATGAACAAGCCATGTAGCTTACAGCCTTTAAAACAGCTGGGTTTTCGAATGGCAACTACAAACCTCGAAGGATGTTTACTGCTTACATAATCAGCGATGTACTTCATTCCGTTTGGAAATCTCTTTCTATCCGCTACCAGACGCCCATTGCTGTCTCGTTTCTTTTCAGACCAGCAATCATCTATAATGATGTACTCATAGCCAGCTTCTTGGTAGCCCTCTATGTAGAATGTGTCGGCCACAGACAAAATTAGTTTTTCACTAGAATTCATAAAAAATATAGTCATAAAGTATAAAAAAAGGTGGTGGGAACCGGGGGACCGAGAAGATTAAAGAATTTTAGGGAGATCTTTGTCCTGGAGTGGGACGATACAGGTTAATTAAAAATAAATATACCTATAGAGGTTTTAATCTTGTACTCAATCATTGCATCACCTCCTAGTGGTGTGTGGCAATAAACCTATTTAAGAACCTTTTTTGTAGTAGTGACTACTCTTACAATACATTTTGTACCCAAAATGATTGAAAAAAAGGTGTGGTTTTCTGAAAAATCTGGGTATAGATTATCTACTGGTTTTTAATTAAAAGTGACTGTCATCTGATAAGAAAATGTCTAGGGTTTTAGGTAGCGGCTAATGGCTGGTACTTACTACTTACTTTAAGCATTTTTGAGGAAATCTTTCACAATCGACATTACACATATAGTAACCCCAGGACATCCAGCCCATAGGCGGAGTACGAGCCACACCATTCTCTAAAACATGCACTTCGCTCACAAACTCCGTAAATACAACGCAAACTATAATAAAACGCGAGTCCATGGTTGTACGCAAAACCGTACAAGCTAAATTCAACAACAATAGTTACAGGTATTTTATCAGCCTCAATGGAAGTCACAATACAAATAAGTTAGGTACGGAATTTACTGCCACGCCGGCATCGTAAAATGCTCAATTCGATTATTTTCATATGACACGCAAGTTCACAGGACTTTTCAATTGAATGCAAAATTAATTTGTACGGAAATAACCATTACGGTATGTACGTAAGTAGGCAGTTTATAAACAAACTTTTTTTTTATGTAAACAAACATATTGTTTTGTTTTGTTTGTTACCAGTGCAGTAGCAAACATTTTTAATCTGTGGTTTTGCCTGCCAGTCAGGGCTTGTCAAAAGTTACCATAGCTGAAAGAAATAGTTAAAAAGTTAAAGCTTTTGGTGTGAAAAGTAACCTTTCATATATTCAGTAAATTAAATATGGTACTTATATTTTGAAGGTAGATGTTGGTTTGGTTGTATCAACTCACAGAAAATATAATTTAAGTTGCATTACACGATACCTACATATTACTATTTCTAACAGTATTTCCAGCCGGGTCTTAGGTATCAAAAGTTACCTGAAATAGATAAAAAAAGTTACTTTTTAGTGTTAAAGTAACCTTTCATATTTTTTCCAATATTAGGTTACCTACCTACTAAAAGTCGATAGACAGATGCTGGTTATATTAACTTACAGAAACAATGTTAATTTTATTTAGTAGAAGATTACAAATTCTGTCAACGCTGGTTACGTGACTCGATTAAAAAGTAAAGTCGATTTACGTCCTATTTCTAATTTGGTCGCTTAATATGTCACTACACATCTATGCTGTCAACCTATAAAATTCATGGATTGAAGGCCGTGAAGTTTTATGTTGCGTCCGTACAATAAAGTGTGGTTCTAATAGAAGCAAGCACTAGGTAGGCATTATACTCCAAAATTTTCCCCGATGGAAAACAAATCGCACAGTCTAAACCCCATCAAACTCAGATGTCACTTTCTCGAGCGTGTTTAAGTGTCGAGTGTTCGAGGATATAAAAAAATAGTTCTAGAAAAGAAATAGGTATTTCAATGTTTCAAATGCATGGATTCATCATAAAGGGTACCATTTTTAATGGAACGGTTAAATTAGCTTTTACATTATGCAATTTATCGCATATGCACCTACAATCTGAAAACGCATGCGTAATTTATAGACAGATCGCACACTAAATTGGAGAGACAGAATACTCCCAATAATAAATTGGAGTAACTAAGGGAGACGATGAAAATCAGCGAGTTATTCGAGAAATTACCGTGTACTTTCGTTTGTTACAGAAGTACGCGGTCGCTTATGTTCGAGTATGGGCGATGGCATGGCGTAGTGTGAGCATGTTGGCGGCGCGGGACGCGGTCGCGCCGCTCGCCGCGCTGCTCGCCGCGCTGTTCGCGCTCGCGGTCGCGGCCGAACCGCCCACTATGGAGCCGGTGCGGTTCGAGGCTGCTTTTCAAGGTAACTTTAATGTGTATAAGTATAATATAAGATAACTACCTATCTAATTACTAATCTTATTGAAATCACAATCCTCCGCAGTCGGGTAGGTGCCCGTTGTCCCTAGCGGAATAGCAGAAGTTTTATGCAACCTCTTTGTCTGCCAACTTTTTTGCCATTTGGCATAGGACCTTAAAAACGAAGTCGTTTTACACGTTGGGGTTTTTTTTTGTAAGTAACAATAATTTACTTTCTCAGTTTGAAACATCGTTAGAGGTTTTAATAGCAAAATGGCAAAAGATAAAAATGAAAAGAATGATAGGACGTGCCAATCATTATTTTCAAGTGTCAGCTTTTTTAAAAATTAAGTACCAAGGTAGGTACGAAAGTAAAATTAATATAATAATTACCTAGGGTAGGTAGGTAGCTATGTGGGTTTATTTAGCAATGTGAGTAGAATGCAATGCGAACCTGTTATAAACTTCAAATGATCGTAAACTTCTCTAAAATGTTTTCCGACGTCCCGCCTTGCGTATCGCACTTTACGGCTTTTACCTATTGGCCATACGAGAGCTTTATGAAATAGGTAGGTAAGTAGATATTTGCAATACGGATTGACTCAACAGCTTTATATAAAGTCTTTTTATCTCCCCGACGAAAGAAGTCTGTGTAGGCGTTTGCCGAAGGTATTTGTTGACTGTTAGGTATGTACCTACCAACCATTAAAACATCAAATATAAAAAATGAAAAAATATTTTAATAAAAATAATTTTATTACAAGGTAAGAAACATAAGTATAGGTACAACATAATATAGGTCCCTAAATGGATTGGGAACTCTTTTGTTAGGTTTAAGTAAACCTGTATTAGGTAAAAGAGTCTCTTTTCATACGTAAGTACACAGATAACCCTCGTAATCTATTATTTACTTGTCTCCAAAATCGAATAGTAATACGGTTTTTAGCAATCGTTTTTAATATCTTCAAGAATGGTTCTAAGATATATTTTATTGCAATATTGCTGCGATGCTGTGCTGCGATGGTGGAAATACGCGTGGATTTTGAATTTTCACGTCACATCTCACCTGGTTTAATTCAGCCTTATCTGCAAAACGCACTGCCACTCACCACACTATCTAAGTACCTTCCTAACTACCTACTGCATATTATGCATCTAAGTAATTAGGTACGTATCTGCCAATCTACTGATTCTTTAACCGCAGTTAACGCAGCTTTGTACAAAATTTTAAATAATTGAAAACAACAATTTTACGGCAGTTGTAAATATAGATAAATTAAAGAACTCTGCTTATCATTGAAGTAACTCTAGTCTAACTGTACCTACCTTACACCAATTTAGAAAATAAAATCAAAAATTGAAGTATATTAAGTAGGTATTCAAAATTTAAAGAAGGTAGGTACATAACATAAATGGTTAGAGATCTCTTTTGTAAATCTGTATTAAAAGTGTCCTCTCTTTTCTGTGGTTCGCACACGGTAACACTTGTACCTAATCGAATAAATTATATACCTACTACCTATCTACATTGATAAGGACATTATGTACCTACCTATACATATATCCAACATACTGCAATACAAATTGTTTGCAAACAAATCTGGCACAAACACTGACACCATAATCAAATTCTACTAAAACAATTCACGCTACAAACAATGGAATTATGAAAACTGCGCAATTTACCCCATTGTGGGGGTAACGAAGCTATTATGAACCAAATTGAACGAATAATTAAATTCGCCGTTTCTCCCATTACCGTGCGTTTGTGATAGGGGTGTGGTTGGGAGATTATATCTATGTACCTACTTACCTACCTATCTACTTTAACCTTCTATCGGGTTAGCAACTCGAAACAAAAAGACAATCGTGTGCCATGTACTAAGCCAGTAGATAAATATCGACAAATTACCTACCAAATAGATTTTAGGATTCTTGAAAAAAAAACACTTACTATTCCTAAACGGCATACAGCGCTTTGAATGTTTATACCAAGTTTATCGTTTGTACCTAATATATGGAATATTTAGGTACAAACGATAATTTGAAAGTTTGAATTATTCCTCCTAGTAATGTCGAAAAAAATGCGCTTTTCACATTTTCTCGCGTTTGAAAATTGTCTTCAATCTTGGATTATTATCACTTGCACGTGCCATGGCGTGGATCATTCAGAATACTGATGGCCTAATCCACGCCATGGCACGTGCAAGCTCTGGTGAAGAGATGTATCGTTTCAATTTAAATCCCAACCCTAAACGTGAAATACCAAATAACTACTGAACGTTAAACACGCATGAACAGTTTGTAATTATGTTTAGCGAATTGTGTAGTCATCTATTAAATAGTTATAGGTGTCTACCTACTATTGTATGGAGCTTTTTAATAGGCCATTATAAAAACAGTTGTTTGTGAAATAAAAGCTAAGAACACTTCTGTTTTTTATTTCAGTTTCTTGTTTTTCTTGCTTTGCAAATCTCTTCTTTTACCCTGCGTTAGGCCAGTGGTCTGACCTGGGGGGACAAATACCACTTTCTGTTGGCGTTACTGCCTGCGGAAAGATTTAATTATTTGGGAAGAGCTATTAGCTATGGAAATGTCACGTAACAGCGGCCAAGTTTTACCTTGATAAAATTATCATTTTTTGGAATGCGTGAAAGGAAAAGTAAGCGTGAGGTATTTGTCTAGACCCAGAGACAATTTCCTGACGATCACATTTCCTTTCACTCTAAATTTGTCAAGAAATTCACGTGACGTCTCGACAGCTAATGTAATTTCCATACAATTCAATCTTTCCGCAGGCGTTAACGCCAACAACTGCTGCTAAGTTATTCCATGACATATTTGCGATAACGTGATAGGAAAACTAAGCGTGAGGTATTTGCCGAGTCCAATGGTGAAAGAACCAGTTATTGTATTCAGTGCGGTACTGCATCAGCCCCGGATCTAGGGGGGGGGGGGGGCACCTGCCCATATTACAATATCTTTGAAAAAAAAACTTGTTTCACAAAGCGCCTAACATCCAGCGCACGTTCTATCTATCAGCTGAATGGGAATGCACTCTATGGTTATTTATACACGTAATTTATTAAAAGGTTTTAATTCTCCCGGTCACAAAAAATGCCACCCATTATATATTTGTGAGTTTATTAACAGTTTATGTCAAACGCTGGAGAGGTGGCCGCCTCTCCAGTTTTTGGCCCCGTGCATGCTTGTTTTATTCCATTCCACAAGCATGTTTAATTTCATTTTTAACATAGGGAGAGATGTAACACGAGATTACATCAGCTTCTGTTTGGTTTTGAAACTCAAACCGTTATGTCTAAGGGTCAGCAACGCGGTTGTGATACCTCTAGTGTTGCAAGCGTCCATAGGTTACGGTAACCGCATACCAAAAGACAGGCCGCAGGCTTGTTTACCACTTTAGATGTGAACGCGAAGCTATCGGGATAGGTCATCTACCAAACTTTAACAGAGACCGTGGATGGGCTTTACCCTCCGCCTGGAAGTCATGTCTGTATGGACTGCATGATAACGCGGGAGTCAAGTCTGACATTGCCACAGTGAGCGTAGCCTGTCTGGCTCCTCCAGCAATAGGTTATGGCGACGACGTGAGCTGTGAGTAGACGATGTAGCACCCCTACTGCCAGTAGTTAAAACAACGCTAAGAACACAATCGCCCCCTCCACTCGCTCGCCCTTCTAACCGCGCACAACGTGCGGCAGCGCGTAGTGACGCGGAAGGAAAAAGTCGCGACCTCTCACCCTGATGAAGACTCTCGGAATGAGTCGAAACTTAGTCGGTGCCTTCACCGATAGTGCAGTACGTGAAAATTCCCGTTTTTACAATATGAATAGTCAAGTTCACGATAGCTTTTGGAATGAAACTTAAGATGTATAGAAAAACCCCAGCCACAAAAGTAAAGGTTCCATAAAGCGTCCACAAACATTATAAATGAAATCATAGAGGTCCGCGTTGCTTCAATATTCGCTATTCAGCGTCGACCGCGTGGAAAAGGATCAAAGCAAGCCTATAATAAAACCGTCATTCACGTAACACGATGCAGTTTGGTGCAAAATATAGGAGGTTGGCCACAACGACCCCACAAAAGAAAGTGGTATCTGGCTCCAGCCAGATACCACTTTCTTTGGCCATGCCTGCGGAAAGATTGAATTGTATGAAAATTACATTCGCATAAAGCCATAATCAAGAATTGAAGTGAATGAAAATTAAACGTGAGATATTTGTCTAGACCCCCCTGGTGGGCAGTCGTCAGCCCTATCTGTGTAAGTCAAAGGGCATAAATAAAACTTTAACAAGCGCTTCGTTTATTCCAACTGACACCATACATAAGTCTACGCTGTATCTATATTTTATCAGCTACTCACATTATACATCTATACACCACACCACCTATCAAGTACTAGAACGTACAAGGGTTGCGTTGCTTGGCAGGACCTTTTTAAACCAATTTTTAGTAGCAAATATTCATTAAAAAATATTAAAACGTTTGAAGATACCTGTTCTGTGATACATCTCATTGAAACGTTATTTTCTCATTTATTTTTGTGAGAACACGTTTGTACCTATGCCACTCATACGGACAGCCAGACTTGACGAAACTATAAAGACATATGTTTAGTTACAAAACCCGTAAAGCATCGGACTTGTTTTTTAAATAATAATAATAATAAATAAATAAACAGTAAACAGACCAATACATAGTCCTGAACCCACACTAGGATTCCCTGTATCAGAAACTACGAGTACCGTGGTAGCAAAACACTTACTTATATATATAATATATATAATTTAACCCAAAAAAATGAGCGTTGAATCTCTGATCGCTTATGACTTTAACCAGGATCGAATGAAATGAAATCAACGTGCTGTATGGATCGATTAGCACGCCCGAGGCACCCCTATCACCATAATATTCAATAAAATATGCCACGTTGCTTGATATACTATTTACCTCACGTTTGCAAAATATTTTACTTTTTCGTTCAGTGCAACTGAATGAATACATAAATAAACGCCCCACACAGCATCATCTAGCTCCTAATTAAGCAGAGCTTGTATTATGGGTACTGCATGGCTGATGTACTACTTATGTAGGTACATTATTTTTTGTAATACTTACATATACATAGAAAACAACAAATATTTACAGATCATACAAACATTAAAATTTGTTGCGTGGCGGAAATCGAACCCGCAACCTTCTGTATCTCAAGCGAGCCTTCCCGCTGCGCCACAGAGATCGTCACATATGTAGACGATTGTGCTTGTAAACATTTTTGTTCAAATCGTGTACCAAATTGACGAGTCATAACCCTGTTTACGTAAGTAATTCAAGTGGATATATTTTACGTTATATTTTATGTGTTTTTCACCTAGGACATTAAAGATATTCTATTGTATTATATACTTTATTAAATAGAGTTTAGAATATCGTCCCAACGTCACAGGGGTGGGGGGGGGGGATCTTAGGTTATCATGAACTATGAATACCGTGGAACCACAATACTCAGACAGGCAAGAAATATATGCAGAATGTACAAATATTTGTCTTGCAGCGAGAACGTGCCTTTGCCTGGCCTATTGTTTCCCTCATCTTTACTGTAAATAAATACTAGTATAGTATGCCATGTAACATTATCAAATAAACCAATAAAATGTTTCCTAACGTCTATTAGTATTTCGCACGTAAATAATATACAATGCGAACCCACATCAGAATTACTGGGAAAAATGTTATTTCACTCTAATAACTGGCAAAACGTGAAAATACGGTTTTCCCAAATTCTTCTGCATTTCATATACCTTTAGCTGATTTACTAGGAATTTCTGGTAAACGTTGCGATGGAATTAAATGGCATAGAATCCACAGCATTACAAAAATTAAGGAAATTATGGAAATTGCAAATTCGTAGTCACGTTTTTGAGTTTGGGTGTTGGGCAGCTAACAATGATGTGCAGAGATTTCTCTGAACATTTTGGTAAAATGTGGAATTTACGATCTACCCCCTAATTAAACCAACAAAATGTATACGATATACTCGAATATATTATAATTTAGAATACTAATACTAATATTATATAGAGGTAAAGTTTGTAAGCTTGTATGTAGGGGGTAATCTCCTTCAGAGTAGACAAAAGCTTTATATTATCCCGCCAAAAGAAAAGGGTTTTTCATCAAGACCAATTTTGCAACGTAAGTCCACGAAACAACGGTCGAGCGAATGCTTTTGTTACGATTACTACTTTTCTTCGGCTCCTTTTTTAAATATATATCTGTAGGTATATTTATTGCATTAAGTATTTATTACAGGCATGTATGTTGTCAAATTAAGATAGGTATTATAGTTGCACTCTTTTATTATTATATTTATGAACACCTCTGCCACTCTTACTTATCCTCTCCATACAAAGGTTGTCTGGAAGAGATCGCACGATAATAATCGCTCAGACATCCCATTGTTTTTTTTATTTCACCAACAAACAAGAACAACAAAAAGTTGCGTTTATTTATTTTTTTATGGTATTTTCATTAATTTAATGAGTTTTTTTTACATCGCTAATGCTCACCGTATCCGTAGTGATGATAATGATGATAATACTTACAACGCCTTCTATGTCTTATGACTTTGTAGTTTGTCCTCGTTCGGTAATTCATCATAGCCGGGAGCATTCGCCGGTAACATTTTACGGGCGCCCGGTTTTTTCTGAAAGTTGCTAGTTATTTATTGATTTGCTATGAGAAATGGTTTTAGAATTTGCGATGGTTTTAAAAAAATCTGGGAATTTTCGTGTTGCTGCAACCTATCATACCTAAACTTCCATGCATAATATAATGCTTGGCCGAACCTCTGGGGATTACAGTGCAATTTTTTTTTATTTTTTTTCTAATACATTTTACTGAGCTAAAAAAGAAAGTAAGAATTGACGAAAAATTAATCCCATTTATGAGCATTATTTTCTCTGTATATAGGATACGACTACTATTATAAACGCGAAAGTTTGTGAGGATGGATGTTTGTTACTCTTTCACGCAAAAACTACTGAACGGATTTTGATGAAACTTTACAGTAATATAGCGTATACATCAGAATAACACATAGGCTACTTTTTATCCGAGTACCGCGCGGGCGAAGCTGTGGGCAGAAGCTAGTAGTTTAAAATGTGTAAAATTTAATAACAATAAAATGAAAGAAAATTTTCATTTTCCGCTTTTTGACAAAATTATAGATTAGTCGTTAGGGAGGGAATGACCATTATAGCAAGAAAAAAGAAGAAAGGAAATTATAAATGTGTCCCGATTATACACAAAAACATTATAATATAGCATAAAATAAAACTTTCTACAGTCGTTCGCGTACGCTGCAAAAAATATGAACATTGTTCGTCGTAGCACTCCTACGAAGTTTCGTAGCGATTGTAGCTTGATACTACGAAGATCTACGGATGTGCTACAGTAAAGTAAAGGTTCAACCATCGATCCATCGTTCGATCCATCGTTCGATCCATCCATCGATTCATACCATTATAAATGTGAATCGGGGGACAACGGGAACAACCACAAATAACCTACATTTGTGACTGAAAGCAAGCAATCTCTTGAGTAGGAAATTCCCCAGGAACTATCGACCTCACACCCAGATTCCTTCATCCAACACGTGGCTCTGTCTTACTACTCATACGGGATTTTTTTTTATGCCTCCAAGGTTGCGAATAAGCATACTGCCACCTGTTGGTAAGTGGTTACCGTAGCCTGCAACATCAAAGGCATCAAACGCGTGTTGCCGACTTAAAAAAAACACCCTTTTTGAAGATCCTTATCTTATCTTCTCTGTACGTGCAAGTTATGATACGGTCCTTTCGCTAAGGACCGTATCATAAGCGTAATAAGCGAGATAGAGTAAAATATTTCAATCCATTTATTTTTTATTATCCAGACAACATCTCTGGCGCAGTGGGCGAAGGCCTGCCTGAGACGCAGAAGGTTGCGGGTTCGATTCCCGCTGCGGGACAAATGTTTTTATCTGCAAATATTTGTATCGGGATCTGGGTGTTTTCTATATATAAACATTCATGTATTTACAAAAAAAAAGTGTATACGTAGTATATCAGTCATGTAGTTCCCATAACACAAGCTCTGCTTACTTTGGGACTAGATGATGCTGTGTGAAAATGTCCAGCATAAAAAAAAATCATTGACAATAATTATATTGTATCAATAGTATTTGAAATTACTTACAATGACCATTAAAAATTACAAAAGGGTTAACAAGTCAACAATAAAAAAAACACTAAAGTGAATTCTTCAGTCTAAATTATCATGCTACAAATATTATAAGCGTGAAAGTTTGTGAGTATGGATGTTTGTTATTCTTTCACGCTTTTGCGTGAACTACTGAACGGATTTTGATGAAACTTTAAAGTAACATAACGTAACATCAGTATAACACATACCATACTTTTTATCCGGGTACCATCCGGGTGAAGCCGTGGGCAGAAGCTAGTATATTATAAATTATATAGAAGCACGGGCCTTTCATTAAGAAAGAGTTTCAAAAATGTTGGAAGTAAAAAAAAAAAACTAACTAGGCTACGGTACATAGCTATTGTTTGTAATCGTTTGACCAAAGCGACGCATGACCCGAGAGCTGACTCTTATCTGGGTCAACATATTAGCATTGCCATTCAGAGTGGCAAGATTGCCAGTATTTTGGGGAAGCTTCCGTCACGGAGATTAGTTGACGCTCGATTAGTTGGATTAGCAATAAACGTCAGAACAACGTAAGCTTCATTACTGCCTGGTACTGCGTAACAAGGTGAACAATCCGACCATATTGAGCAATCTGCCATTATATGTCCCTGACAATTACCTCCGCTCTGGCCGCCGTCGGCACCAGTTGTTTGCACGTACTCTACATGCCAACATTGCGCTGACATTGGCCGCGATTCTGTAGTACACTAACAAAACTAAATTTAAACTGTCGCTCTCTTTTACTGATAGTGCAAGCAAGAAAGCGATAGCTACAATTTTAGTGCTGTCAAATTAGTCAGATTTAAGTTTAACATACAAATTTAGTCGTGATTTCAAAACTTACTGACTATAAACACGAAGAAAAGCGGCACGTAAACTGATTTGTCAGCAGCACACAGCAGTAAAATTGTTGCCATCTCTTTCTTGCGTACACTATCAGTAAAAGAGAGCGACAGTTTAAATTTAGTTTAGTTAGTGTACTACAGAATCGAGGCCATTAAGGGTGCTAACTTTACTTAATGCATTTACACACGAGTTCCATGTCGACATTTTTTATGACAGCCCGTCATCAATATTTCAGTAAGATTATATTTCAGTATTAATCAAAGATAGCATTTTGGTGTCATTCTGTACGCTTACTATTTTTTTAAATAAATAATTCTAAATAATTCTAAATTCTAAATAAAATTAAGTAATACAAGCATGCACGTATGACTAATCATAACTTTATGATAATAATATAATGTACATTAGGAGCATTGTTTCTTACGCTAGATCTCAAAGAGTCTGTATCACAGGGTCACATCGAATCACCCCGGATTCTAAATCATAAGTAATTAAATAAATAATGCTGGACATATTTCACACAGTATCATCTAGCCTCAAACTAAGCAGAGCTTGTATTATGGGAACTACATGACTGATATACTACTTATATATATTTTTTTTGTAAATACATACATATTATACATAGAAAACAACCAGACCCGAGACAAACATTTGCTAATCATACAAACATTTGTCCCGCAGCGGGAATCGAACCCGCAACCTTCTGCGTCACAGGCAGGCGTTCGCCCACTGCGCCACAAGGGTTGTCAAGTAGTAGTATTAATATTGGTGTTGTAATTAGTAGTAATATATATTAACAAAGTGAATGAGGTAATAGCGATAGCATTTTACCTAGCAATATACTTAGGATGTTTTAGGCCTAGTTCCTAGTTCCACCTAGTTTCAACACAAAGTTGTTCCAGGGAGGTGCGGTGAAGGTAGCCCGTGTGAGCAACTCTGCCGAGAGCTTCATGATGGAACTTTCGAGTGTGGCTGCGGCCCAGGGTTCGAGCTTCACGTCAACGGTTACAGCTGTTCAGGTAATAAGGAGCTTTAGGACTCTAAATCAAAATACACCACTGAAACACGCATTTTTGTACAACTAAAGTAGCAAACTAGCACACGATCCGTCTGTTGCTTACCGTAGCCTATGAATGCAGAGTCTAGACAAATACCTCACGCTTAGTTTATGATTCACGCTATAACAAATTTGTCAAGGTAAAGTCATTTCCAAACAATTCAATATTTCCGCAGGCGTTAACACCAACAGAAAGTGTTATTTGTCTAGGCTCCTTAGACAACATCCATTTTATATCGGTGTTAACGCCTACGGAAATTAAATTGTATGGAAATTATAGCTTTTGAGAGATCACGTGATTACTGCTAAGTTTTTCCTTTGCAATTTGCTTTAGCGTGAAAGGCACCCTTTGCTGAGTTTTACCAATTTTTACGAAACGGAATAGGCGAGCCACGCCGTTCACGAAAGTTGGCTTAATGTGTTGCATATCATTTGTTTTTAGTTGATAATAACAGACAATAGCCAAGACGGTTCTCCGTCCAAAGGTTGTTTGGAAGTGATCTCTTCCGCCCATTGTACTTTAAGTTTTGCTGTACAATAAAGTATTTTCATTCATTCGTTTTCAAGACGTCAAAAAAGCACACAATTTGATTAATTCTATTTTTGACAGATGATCCAAAGCATTAATTATTAATCGATCGCATTCCAAGAACACGAATCGGAAAACTATGTATATGGGTATTTTTAGAGAGATAGATAAATAAGTAAACTCTTTACTCTCTCTGTAACTCTCTGCACGCCAAAGATTAATAAAAAAACACAGAAATTTGTAAAAAACAATGGGCAGCATGAAAGCGATTTCTTCCATTCCACCTTTGAATCGCCAGGGTAAAACGGAATCAAAGACGACGCTGAGTTTAAATATATGCTAATTTTAGATTAAAGCTAATATTAGTAAGTATGTTAATTTTAGATTTCTTTCTCTAACCATTATTTATCTTCCGCAGAATCAAACTCATCAAAAACAACCGACTTTCCTCAGGCAGAGGATGTCTTGTACCAGAAAGATGTTTCGTTCTCAGCCGAGCTCGCGGTAGCCCCGTCCAGTAGATTAGGACCTAATATAGTTAAACATATAACTACAGGTTAGTTCAGAGAGCATAATATAGTTAAACATATTACTACAGGTTAGTTCAGAGAGCATAATATAGTTAAACATATAACTACAGGTTAGTTAGAGAGCATAATTATTGAAACTACGATCGAACTTTACAGGCGGCTACTGAGAAACTACTTAATTAAAACTGCGCAAGATATCTTACATAGCTAACAATAGATTTATCCATACATTTTACAAGTAGTATTATTTTTACTGTTAATTAATTGGAAATGTTTTAATTAACTCCAAATAATAATATTGGTAATGTTTCAATATGTGTCATCGCCATTTATTGAAACACTAACTGAAGCCACAGGCCTGGGTTGCAGGCCAGTGGGGCGATCACATCAACTTATGGCTATCGAGATGGCAATCAATTTTGACACTAGTTCCTTATTTTAATGGCCCATCCATCCAAAAAACGGAACGTCCAATATGAAACCAATTTTGTTCGTTCACATTGTCCATCTATGGCTCGTCCAGCTTACAAATTAGCTTGATACGATTCATCCCATCCGTTGATACCAGGCATGTGAAATTAGTGCGATCGTCCCGCGGGTCTGCAACTCGTCACTTGGAATGTTTATTACTTTACAAAATGCGGGCATGTCCCAAATATAATGTTTTGGGCTTCTGATTGCTCCCTACTTAAGCCTGAATTCATAGACAGGGGTTGAACAGTCCCCTAAAATCCATCATTCAGCATTCGCTTTATGGCTGGATGCATAAAGGTCTAATTCACGCTTGAATTTTCACATAGCGCCTGAATAGTCCCGTAGGGGAGCCCCTATTTGACTATGAATTCGGGCCTTAGTATCCACAAAGAGCTACGCACTGAGTATGTATCTGAGGATGTCCATGGTGAGGAATACAGTCGTGAGCGTGTTTATTTTTTGTTTTGAACCTTCGACTGTCCCTTTTACAGGTGCT
The DNA here is from genome assembly GCA_958496245.1 of Perizoma flavofasciatum. NCBI lineage: Eukaryota > Metazoa > Arthropoda > Insecta > Lepidoptera > Geometridae > Perizoma > Perizoma flavofasciatum. The sequence continues at coordinate 6,832,070 of OY292442.1, forward strand.
ACCATAAAACTAAACAAAACTGCCCAACACACTGTATAAAAGGGTACCAATGTATATAGTATATCAGTCATGTAGTTCCCATAATACAAGCTCTGCTTAGTTTGGGACTAGATGATACCGTGTGAAAAATGTCCAGCATTATGTCCAGCCTTATTAAAGTTACTGCTTTTCACAGAATTGAAACTAAAGTATTTAGAAAACTAAAGTGGCAGACAAACAGCCCACCTATTGGTAACCTATGGTTATTAACAGGCTACCAGTTATTTAAACGGCATGCCTTTCAGCGTGACAATGCAGTCAACATTCTGGGGTTGTTAGTTTTGTTATTTTAATAACTTTGAATTTGAGTGTGTCTTTTAAATCCACAGAAAGACTTGCCACACTGCCAGTAGAGTTAAAGGATGATTATACGCTTACGGGAGCAAAGACTAAACGAGTCGACGGAATCAAGGACCTCTTGGAAGATGGCTTGAGCAAGATGGATCTGAACATCATAGCTGATACGGATTTGGATCAGGATAGCAGTCAGAAGGTCACGACGCAAGGACCCAGCTTAGAACAAAAAGTGAGTAAAGGTTATATCACACATATCAGCCCGGCAGCGGATCGGCATGGCCTCAACTCGAGGTGTTCAGTATTTTTTGTATGAAAATCCATACTGCAACGCAAATGTTATGAAAATCCATAAGCATCGTTACTAATTGCCTCGCCTCGGTACAAGCTAATGAACGACTAGAGGTGAGTGGTCGAATCATCGACATAATAATACATAATACAAGCTCTGCTAGGTTTGGGGCTAGATGATGCTGTGTGAAAAATGCCCAGCAATTTTTATTTTATTATTTATTATTATCGACGCCGTGCTTACATCTGGCCGTTGCCGCGCTTATGTCTCGCTGCCGCCGATAGAATTTAACAGAACATTTGCGTAATAAATAGCAGTCAGCAAGCTGTCACGGGGCCGTCACCGCGAGGTCCTCCAGGCGTAGCCGCGCCGATACCGCAGAGGTGCAAACCCGTTGCCGCATTGTCGGCTGGTTAGCGGCGGCGAGGTATAACCGGGGCGGTGCCGATCCCGTTCCGAACTGATATGTGTGATAATCTTAAGAAAACAAGACTATTCGCTCTTTGCATAGGCCGGTAGCCCGTCTAAATATACAAATATTTGCATTTAGAAGATGTAGGCAAATATTATATTAGTACCAAAAATTATTGACGACCTCTGTGGCGTAGTGGGCGAAAGCCTGCCTGAAACGCAGAAGGTTGCGGGTTCGATGCCCGCCGCGGGATAAATGTTTGTATGACCTGCAAATATTTGTTTCGGGTCTGGGTGTTTTCTATATAAAATATGTATGTATTTACAAAAAAAAACATATAATTAGTTTAACAGTAATTTAGTTCCCATAATACAAGCTCTGCTTAGTTTGGGGCTAGATGATCCTGTGTGAAAAATGCCCAGCATTACTTATTATTAATTTATTTTTATGTACGATATATTAAATCGATTGAGAATCACTGTCGGAACGTCTCATTTACATTTTTGGAAGGCCCGGTCAAACTGACGCGGTGGCTATCGCGGTGGCGATGGCAGTGGCGATCAATATATTAACGCGAAATTTGACAACCACTTGTCAGCCATTTCCCTTAGACCACCCGCCACCGCCCCTGCCACCACGTCAGTTTGACCGGAACCCTTATTCCTATAACACCTTGTATACAGCTTTGTTTCTAGGGTTACTCAGCCATGCGCACTTTGTTTGGTCAAATTCAGAAATTGTTCCCGACTACGATTTATCGCCATAAGGTAACGTGGGGTAGGGCCTGAAATTGGTTTATGGCACGAAACTACGCCATTACTCTTCTATGCCTGTTTTATTAGGTGAATCTAGCTGGTGCCAGCAGATTAGGGATATTTGTAGACTTTTATATGGATCTGAAGATGTCTAGGCTGACTTTTTTCGATAAAAAATCGCATTGTCTGCGCGAATATCGGAATAATAAACTCCGATATTTCCATGGAGATGATAGGTTCTCGATAATAAAGAAAAGGACATAAGAAAGGAAGAAAACGCCTGAGTGAGAGAACGTGAAGAGATTTGCATGATTAGCAATTTTTATTCAGCGATTAATAATTAACGAAATAATAATGAATCTTTGTACATGATGTATGTATGTATGTATGAGTGTGTGGATTCTCTTGTCCGCAAAACTTTTCAAACTCTGATTGATTCATTATGCGTGGGAGTGTCTGGCTACTGAGATAGCCAGTTCAACTCCGCCCAGAATTTCCTGGGGTCTTCGCAGGCTTCGCGGAGTGTGTACTGAGTTAGGAACGAATGCTATCCATCGTGGGGATTTGTGAGCGTATTTTTATTTGTTGTAGGTGCCAGGAGTAACGTCTTCGCCAGCATGGACGGCAGCCGTGGACACCTGTAGATGTGACTCCTGCTGGAAACGATGCCCTTGCCCTGCTAAATGTAAAACTGGTGAGTTCTATACTTTCCTAACGACTAGGTCGTTATAGGCTAGCGCCGTATAGACTAGCGGGCGTTTTAACCTTTCTAAAGACTTCAAAAAAGGAGGAGGTTCTCTGTCATTTGGTCTGTTTTATTGTGTAGGTTACGCAATATCTATAATTATTTACTTTTTAATGGATAGGGTGGTCCAATATGAATTTTATGAAAAAATACCACCCTTAATTTTTCATTAGGAAAAATTAAGAAACAAAATATCATATTAAGTAGACTATTTATCAGTTTATGACATTTTTCTGACGAAACATTTTAAGACGTTTGCAGAGGAATAGCAGAAACCTTATGAACCACGACCGCAGGCCGTTAAAGCAAAAATAATGCAGCAACGAACTGTCAATTCTATAGCAAATTTAATGTCGCTTAGCTACTGATTTATAAATAGTAACTACTTACTAACGGTTTTCTGCTGTCTGAGAATGTGGTCAGTCACTGTTTCGGAATCAAAAATGTACAGATCAGATGGCTGTCACCTATGTTGGTTGCAATTGCCTCAACGAGGATAGTAAATTTTTGGTTCTTAGATTCCCCGCAAGAGCTTAGACGGGTACCTTTGGTTTGAGGATTGAATTTATACCAAACATAACCATTATTGCTGATAACTTAAACTACATTAATAAACCGATGGTGACCGTAGGCCATTGATCAAGTATGAGCATGGAACATAGGTACGTGGGGTGAATACACGCAATTAAAGTTTTGAAAAGACCGCCATTTTGTACAAGCAATAATTTCAAAATGGCGGATGCTTATCGCTCGGTACAATCAAAACTCGATTGTAACAATTTTATCTCCGCACTTCGAAAACTTACCAAATGCAGGATAAAATTCGAAATGCTACGAAAGGGTGAAATGTAAATGGTTAACCGTAACGTTTCTGAACTCTATTGAAAGAGCACTAGAACTCAATTTGTTTGCGTTCAATACGTCGCTTGATAGTTGGACAAGCAATTTTGTACTTTGCTTCATGAGAGATAAAGTAGAATGTCTGTTGCAAGCTGGAAATAGACTGAAGTGGCTCGAGTTATTCAGATAGAAAGGCTTTCGAACTTTACAGGTTTGAATTGGTCTGCATTTGAAAAGAAAGTGTTCGTAGCATTTTGGATAACATTTTCGTGAGATTCACTCAGTTACTGCGATTTTCGGGGCTAAGCTGTCGGCAGTAAGACGTAGATAATCTTTTCCTAGTTCACAGGATTAAAGGCAACCCTGGATTGTTATTTAAATAGTCCGAAGAGATGAAAACTGAAATCTGAGAACTCGTACACTACCTCTAGAGTTAGCTAAGTCTTTTAGGTATTTATATTCCCTTCGTCAGTATTTTATTAACTTTCGCGACCAATAAACATAATTATGTTTTGTAAGAGTCTTTGTCGCATTTACCTTTTTTATTATTTTTCCCAATGTTTCGACTGCGTAACTGATGTACCTAATCATCGTGATCACGTGTTGACTGGTCCCAGCCAACCATAAAATAATATTTTAGTTTTGGCACACAGATATTATAATACAAGTAGTTTTGGGTTGGATAAAGACCCACATAAAACGTATAATTCTCTACGCTATGTTAAGAAACAATTTAAATATAAGTACCTACTTATCTACTCGCGGACGAGTGAAAAATATGAACTTAATTGACTTTAAAATAATGTACCTAAATGAATGAATAAATGAAAATACTTTACTGTACATCTTCTGAAATAAATGGACGGTTTTATCACTTTGACGAACTCTGTGGCGCAGTGGGCGAAGGCCTGCCTGGGACGCAAAAGGTTGCGCGTTCGATTCCTGCTGTGTGACAAATGTTTGTATAATTAGTAAATGTTTGTCTCGCGTCTGGGTGTTTTCTATGTATAACATGTATTTATTTACTAAAAAAAAGTATATAAGTAGTTTATCAGTCATTTAGTTCCTATAATGCAAGCCATGCTTAGTTTGGGGCTAGATGATATTGTGTTTTTATATATTATTTATTTACTTAAAAGCAATCTCTGCCTTTGGATAGAGACGATTTTATGTGATTTGGAGTGTGGCCGGGATTTTACTTTATTATGTGTTTGTGTTTATGATGTTTGTGATATTATACCTTACTCATGCACACTCTTAAAAAAATATGCCGTTTAAAAATATCGGCAAGTTGGCAACAATGTCTGTTACACTATTGACATTGTGCAACAGACATTGTTTGGCATGGCAGTTAGACGTTCGTGCACGCAGAAGCAGGTCAATACTTTATTTTCTACCATTTTTTTTTCGTTAATATTACCCTACTTACTCTCAACACAAGCCGAAACATCAGTTTCATAACCCGCCTTAACATAGCCCCTACCTTTTGTTCTGCCCCAGAAGCCCAGAGCAATTATTTATTAAAAACTTCCTTGGCCATGTTTCGACGAAATTGATTTCATAAAAACCGTTGTTATAACGGTTCACAAAGAGCATGGAAAAGATTTTGGTAGAGACGAATATTACTTGCATAAAGCATCAGGCGATCCACTACACCGCCCCATGAGCTGGAATCCCCACTCTATTTGTGTCCTTACTGCATGTACGAGTACCACAAAGAATTGGTCTTCATAAAACTACCTGATACATTCATACTGTAGAACGGGAAATTTTGGGTGAAGACACCGACTAAGTTTCGACTCATTCCGAGAGTCTTCATTAGGGTGAGTGATCGCGACGCTCTTGCACTGCACGCTGCTGCTCTTTGTATGTATGGATGGAAGTGAAAATTTCCCGTTTAACTGAATAAATGATCAACTTAACGTTAGTTTTTGGAATAAAGCGACCAAATGCTCAGATATTTTATAAACAAATAAGTGTGTAGTAATTAGTTAATAAATATTTCTGTATATGGAACATATTCGAATGGTTTTCCGGATATTTAGGCCTGAATCAAATTATCTACCTAATGCTTCTTCTAACATCTTTGAAATACTCACACACACGCTTACTGCTATTGACCTGTTTTTTAAGACATCATAATGTCTTAAACGTTAGGAACCAACCTATTATTTCATAAATATTTGCGACTAAGCAAATATCTTTCTTTACCTTATGGCTTACGTAGCGTTTCGCTAACATCGTAACCGGAAGTCACCCGGCAGCCATTATGCCGTCCGCATCCGGTTTCGTCCGAACTTCGCCGTCCGGTATAACGTTTGTTGTTGTTATGTAACTCGTGTGGTTTATTAGAAGAGAAAATATTATCTATAACCACAATATTTTCGGGAATAAGTAAAAACTGACTTAATAAAATACGGGAAGTTGATAAAAAAAAGCAATACGACATATCATGGCCCATTTTTTCACCCTTAGGTGTGGGATTTATCCTTGAAGTACTTACACTCTTACCCATTAAAACAGAAATATTAAAATCGGTTTACAATTGGCGAAGATATGTAACATACACATAAGAAAAACTTACAGACGAATTGAGAACCTTGTTTTGAAGTCTGTTGAAAACTTAGTTCCTTTTTGTGCCATCACAGGAATTATGTATAGAAGCTTTTTTCGAATAGGGACCAAGTACCGGTCTTTACTTTGCGGGTATCACCCAGGGAGTGGGAGTCAAATCTATAAATCTGAACTGGTCTTCCTAATGTTAAAGTATGCTCGTTCGAATATACCATTTCTAAATAAAAAAAATCTGTTTACCAATACCTACGGGATACTTTATTTTTTATTGTACACACAGAAAATACAGACAGGGATAGGCTAATTAAAGATACCTTAATTAAACTCAATTCAATTCAATACAACCTATCTAAGAGCCATAGCGATTAAACCAGTTTTTATTAAAATGCAATCGAACAATTTATTGGCATAAAAAAAAAATATATATTTCAAGCCACAGAGATCATATAAAATTAAATTACTAAAATTACATACAAATGAATTAAAATAAACACACACAGAGACAACACAGATAACATGCAAGCCCGTACATGGACAGTTGAGACCGTCCGTTACAGGGGCAACAGCGCCTACACAAGTTACGAGCCTGTGTGCAGGCTTATCCAGTGCCCAATAAACGGAGAGTCCCACCTATCCGCCAGTGTGCTTAGAATGAAAATTAATTTCTACATACTACATCTCGTCAATTTGTAAATAGATTAATGTAAGATAATAATAAACATTATTTGATAAAGTTTGCTGAAAAAAATAAGAATACACAATCTTACATTTAATAAGAAATTAATAATTGGTAATTCCAAAAATCTATAAAATATAAAAGTATGGCTTTTACAATTTGCATAGAAACATAAAAGTAAGCAATATAAACAGGAAAACCGCTTCGAACATCATCTTAAAAAATGGATACCGTTTGGGAACTACGATGCTATAGGAAGACATACAAACAGACAAAGGCGCCCCCCTTTCTTGCTTCAGGAGTTAAAAACAATCTTCACGTATCACAATATTTTTAGTAGTTAGTCAATTATATCTTTCAGTTTTTTAAGTACCTAATTGTATTGTTCTCTTTTATAAATAAATATAATAAGTGTTCTCATGTTTGCTTTATAACATGCAATGATAACGTAATGGTTGCAAATGTTCCTTGAATTTCCAGCAAACTAATGAATTTACTAAATTCCCTTGTCATTACACGGCGTTTTTATTTGATTAAAGTAAACAACAGGCGCACGCACGACTAAGTAAAATCTGTCTGGTGATGCATGATCCAAAAAATAAACCTTTTTAACCACAAAAGTAAGCCGTTTTGGCCTAGTGGGATGTACCTTGACTTCAGATCTGACGGTCATGGGTTTAAATCACGGTGCACGGTATTTTCCATTCAGATAGGTAATGTACGAATGCATACATCCTCGAAACGGCGAAGAAAAACATCGTCAGGAAAGCGGCATGCCCTATATCAAAAAGTTCAAAGGCATGCCCCATACCTTAGAGTCATCAACATAGCTCTCGAAGTGGCAATGCGTAGGCTTTGTAGCTCGCAGAACCAACAATCGCTGTGGAAGAAAGGTGCCTGAATGGCGTCCGCGAACCGGATGACGCAGTATTGGAAGGCCTCCCACCCGATTTACTGATACCATCTTAAGAAATAGACCAATATTCGTCATGGCAGCCTATAAGTAAAATAAATAAATCAATAATGCTGGACATTTTCACACAGCATCATCTAGCCCCAAACTAAGCAGAGCTTGTATTAGGGGAACTACATGACTGATATAGGTACTACATTTTTTTTTGTATATATTTACATATTATACATAGAAAACACCCAGACCCGAGACACATCCAATCCCAGGTCGTCACGAGAGGCCTATGACCAGAAGTAGACTTCTATCTACAGTACGTTGATGCTGATGAGGTAAGAGTAGCAAATTATAAAATACGTCGAAGTGAGGGTGTTGACTCGACGTTGATTTTTCGATTACGTGCGGTCCTTCGATTGATATACTAAATAGTGATGGGTTGATCCGGTGATTCGATTACGGATGTTTCAATATACTGTGTTACTCCAGTCAACCCGTGACCACGGATGTTGCAATACAGTCGAAATGCCGGGTAAATAGTAAAACGGTAAACGCGATGAAGACCAGTACAAAACTTATAATTGTGTTTACTGATCGTGAAACTTTAAAAAAAATTGTTTTTATATTTATCTATAAGAATACATTTTGGTACTCCTGACTGTAAAATGAGACAGATGGCCACATTTGCGTGGATATTGTCCTATATATTGAATTCAATATCTGTATTATGTATGTAATTACATAAAACAATGACTTTGATTTCATATTTCATATCCTCGTGTACACAACATTTATGTTAAAAAGTTCCTTCCTTTTATTAGAGATAAACTTTTGATTAAATGTTTCTTGCACAGTATAACTTTTGAAACTATCATTGCTATGACCATATTTTTTTTTTAAAAACGGTACTTTTACCTTGATTTGTGAGTTTAAATATTTCCCGAAATGAATGTTCTCGGTTTGAATGTTTATACAAAACTGTGCCGAAATATCGGGAAACATTAAAACTCACAATTTTTTTATAAATATCTTGTTTTTAGAAAAAAAATCTCACACTATGCAACTGGATTTAAATCCGTAGAATAATCCGTACTTGCTCGCGCCCCAACTGTCTAAAGACCCATCCCTAAAGCAGCAAGTCCCCTTAATCGACATCACTCGAAGAATGCGCGCCGTGCTTCCTGAATTACATTAAGCTATCAAGGGTTGATCTATCGACCCGAAGGGACAGGTGACATAGGGTGACTAAATCCTCAGCAAATCACTGATCTAATAAAGTCAAGATTAAATTTTACACGTCATTGAACCTTTGATATTAATTTTAGTTTAATTTCAAGATGGCGGTATTAAAATTGGCGATGTGTAACATAAGATAAATAACATTCAAGATTGATCCATATGACGATGGAAAGCTTCAGTTTTTTTTACAATTTCTTCCATCGAAAGATGTATGCTTTTTGGAATTTAAACCTATACCCTGAGTCAGTCCTTCCCCTAGAATCCAGGACTATGTATGCGACTGTTAAATGTTTTTTTTTAATGAACGTGGCCGCATTTGAAAAGCCGGCGATTATAATATTTCTTAGGCACTAAGTACCTACTACTTAATATCTATATTCAATCGGAACCTTTAGATAAGATAAGATATAACGACAAATACATACAAATATTTGGATTCGAGATAACGTTTTTCAAAATGGTGGTTGTCAGGAGAATAATGAAATGTCATACCGACTGAAGAAAATTACATTAAGCTATCAGGGGTTTATCTACGACCTTAAGGGACAAGTGACATGGGGTGACAAAACCAGAAGCGGATAAAGTGCAAATCACTTCACATAATGAAGTCAACATCAATTTTGGGCGTCACTTAATTTCGCTTTAAATTGAGTTCCGAGAATTCAGAATTTCGAAGAAGTTGGAATTTGAGCAGGTACAGTATACCTGCTTAAAACCGTGTCAAAATAAATTTAAATATTGATATCTCTATCCTTATAAAATCTATTCAGGTTCCATTCATGGGTTGTCTGGTAAATATTTTTTTTATACGACTAAAGAGGCAAACATACTTACGGCCCACCTGATGGTAAACAGTTACCGTAGCCCCAAGGACGCTTATAATACCAGGGGGTCTAGACAAATACCACTTTCTGTTGACGTTAACGCCTGCGGAAAGATTGAATTGTATGGGAATGACATTAGCTGTGGAAATGTCACGTGACAGCTGCCAAGTTTTACCTTGAAAAAATTGCGTTAGCGTGAAAGGAAAAGTAAGCGTGATTTGTCTAGCACCCCTGAGGTATCACTCACGCGTTGGCTCCCTGAGTTATCAAGTTAAAAGATCTCATGTGCCTGTTCACCGGCACCGGCATTTCACCGGCAACCATACCCTTCAAACCGGAACACAGCAATGAGAACATTACTGCTTGGCGGCAGGAATAGACAAAGTGGTAGCACTTTCACGGACAAGCCCTTTCACAGAAGCTCTACTACTCATAAATTAGCGAAAAGACCGCCCCTTGGACATCTTTGTCAAAATTTGTAGTACTTAGATAGATAGATAGATAGAAAATTCTTTATTGCATAACTATAAAGTACTGTACATAGGCGAACTTAATGCTAGATAGCATTCTCTTCCAGCTAACCTTTGTGTTAATGGAGAAGAGTCTTGAGGTAGTGCATGAATATAAGAAAAATTATAAATGATACGCTAGAGGTAATCTATTAATAAAACTTAAACACTATTCCCTAAATAAACACAATTACATATATCTACTTACATAACCTAACCTTACAAATTACAGATAATAATTCATAGACTACTACATATTCTATTTAATATATATTATTCTCACAATATGTAGCGGAGAGACTGATTGCTTAAACTTTGTACTTACCTGAGCTGTTCAATATTTTCTATCTTTTATATTCTATTCTACTCTATCTTTGTAATTATCTACATGCTTACGGTTACTATTTTTGAAAATACAGCTATAACTCACAAAATAAACTTCAACTCAGAACTAGCTAGGTAATTAAATAAATAAAGAATACTGGACTTATTTGACACAGCATCATCTAGCCCCAAACTAAGCAGAGCTTGTATTATGGGAACAACATGAATGATATACTACTTAAGACTATTTTTTGTAAATACATACATATTATACATAGGAAACACCCAGACCCGAGACATATTTGCAGATCATACAAACATTGGTCTTGCGGCGGGCATCGAACTCGCAACTTTTTGCATTGCAGGCGGTAACCCATTGTGCCTCTGAGGTCGTCTGAGAGTTATTTGTTATGTTTTGTTTCTGTGTATAAAAAGTTAGTGCTCATAATGATGATAAAATACTAGTATTATTATGTTATAGATAACTACAGGGCTGATTATTAATCTTTCTCATTCATATAGTTTCCACAACGTTAGAGAAGTCTCTAGAGGAAGAAGAAATTCGATTTAAATATTATCTTTAAATTTACAAAATGGGTGCCTCAATAGCGTCCCTATAATTCAATCAACCAAAAATGCTTTAGATAAAACGAGAGTCACTCAAAGAATGTACAATCTTCCTGCGATATCATATTAAAACGGTATCGCGGGCATTTTATCTATGACCCTGGAATCCAGAGGGCAGGTACGAGCACCTTCAGGGCGACAGGGGAGTACGAGGGGTGATAAAAGTGAAGAATCTTTACTATACCGAAGGTTATTTACTGTGAAACGTTTTTGATCGACTCATAGTGGAAGTGAACCCGGCTGAGACGCAAGAGGCAAATTCGGGAGAATTTTTGCATATTCTGCAGATATTTGTTCGGAGCCTTGGTATTCTACTTCCATGGTAGATACTCGTAGTTTCATATACCCACACAATACACAAGGGTAACCTACTGTGCGGTCAAGACTATGTACGTGCTGTTAGGTATTTATTACTTTTATTATTACACTCATTTTATTCATAGCTCAGGATGGATCTTTTGAGACGAAGGGTTCGGACCGAACAAAAAGCTTTTTTAAACAAAGATTTTATAAAACACTATTGATAGGTGAATCAAGATAGCACTTATACTATTTCATGGATGAAAGATTTATGTAGTAAATGTTAGTAAAATGAATGCTAAGCTATGGCTACTCCAGACTGATTTAGGCAGGTGATGACTGGCCGTCTCTCGCCAATGATAAACAACGTAGGAGCAACGTTGTTGGTGTGAACAGCTAAAGGGTGTCGAGTTCGGGTTTGCAATGAAAATAGCCGTATAGTGAACATTCGTACTTAGAACAAAAGCTTTAGACCTTTTCGACTCATACCTACCATTGCAGCATAGACGCCCTCGTTAGCACTGGTTAGCAACCACGATTTTGTACTCTGATGTAATTTACTGTTTTTTTATAATTGTTTGTCTTCTTTTCATTTGTACTTGTCTGTGCTGTATCGTATGTGTTGAATAAAAAACTATCTATATCTATCTTTTGATCATAATACCTATTAAGTATATGAAATACCTGTTCAGAAAATTAAGAATATCTTATCACAACTTGTAGAAATAAGGCTTTCAATTCAGACGATCCTTCACCAAGCCTCTTGGTTTCGGCTCAAATAATTCCTTCTGTTTTAAGGTTCCAAATATTATATTAATTAATAACAAACTAATGAAATAAAACATTAATAATAACAAACTTTCTCAACAATTCATTTTAGACACAATGCACACTTAGATAAATTTTTTCACAGACGGTAAGTTTAATTAAGTAATTTTTAATTACGAAAATAAACAGACACATTTCTGAGGATTTAATTTACGAAAGCAAAATTAATTTCCGTCAAAACCAAATAACTTCTATGGAGTTCTTTAGAATTGTTTAAAATAATTATCTTAACATCTGTTTTCAGGAAAAAAACAATATTGCTTACTCGTAGATAAAATTTTGTGAAAGGTTCTCACATTCTCGCACTTACGTAAAAGTAAAGTAAGGGCCATCCCTTACTTTTTGTAAGGGATAATTTGTTATAGTATTTTTCAAACTTTCGTGATTAGATAACATAATTATTATAAGTTTAACGGGTCTTATTCTTATTTCTCTTTATTTCTTTATTTCTCGACGGTAGCTCCGTATACTCCAGTCATCCCGTGACCACGGCTGTTGCAATACAGTTGAAACGTCGGGAAAATAATAAAAAAGGTAAACGCGATAAAGACCCGTTAAACTTATAATAATTATGAAATTTGTTTTTCATTACATTCCCCTGTTTGAGATGTTATTGAATCTAAACAATATTTTTTAGTTTTCCTTAATTATTTCTGATTTAAAGCCCTTGTCCAGGAAATATTAGGTTCCAAATAGCAAAAGTTATGTAAAGTCTAAAAAGTTCTTTCAAAGTATGGAACAAAGTTAGAAAGTAATAAATAAAGTTTAACAAGTCAAATCAATTATTGCTGGTGGTCCCTATCAAATAGGAATCACCAGCAAAAATGATTTGACGAATTTCCAATGATAAATTATGGAGTTATGTAAGACGTATACGGGACCCCATAGCTTAAGACGTATACGGGACACGTGTTGGGTAGGTACTTTATTTTTAATTGTTATTAATTTCTTATACAGATCGTCGTCTTAGAGCGTGAAATAGGTAATTTCAAGGTCTTTTGAAGGGTCCCATTAATTTCGTCTATGAAGAAATTCAGAAAGGTATTTCAGAAATTAAAAAATAATTCATATACAAATAAATAGCAAATAAGGAATGCGAACTCAAATGCCTCGAAGAACAAACAGCTGTATTCGAATTACATGTTTTTGAACAAGTTCTAAATAATACGCCAGATTCATCATATTCAGTAGATACTCTTAAAATAGGTGTGTTCTTATACCTTTATAATTTCTGACAAGTCAAAATAAACAACACCTTCGTTTACGGCACGTGAAGTGATTTACATACATTGTTATCAATTCCGGTTAACATGACTCAATAACGTTAGAACAAACAAAATAATGAGATAACTCAAGTACGCATACAAAGCGGACTAAAAGGAAACTGATGAAGCCGTTTATACATAATGGCTTTAAAGGGCTGTCAGCCACATAATAGAATGAACACTTCAAATTGTAGTTTCGATAAGATGGCTTGAGCTCTAGCACAGAGGAAGCGGATTTTTTCATTTATTAGTGTTAACACACGCGTAAAAACTCATTAGGGGAAGTCTTACTACCACATAAATTTTCGCATCCAATCAGTAATGATCTAATTGCTTTAGTGTGTGAAGTTTTGGTTGGGTATGCCGGTATAGTGACGGGCACATGAGATTTTTTAACTTTGTCTCTATGGCAGGTATTGTAGATGTCATAGGCGACAGTAACTACTTACCATCTGATAAACAGTTGTGCTTATTTGCCTCCAAATAATATAAAAAAACATCTTAGAGCTTCAACGCATTTGTGTACCTACTTCTTAGTGCAGCATCCGTAAAGAAGTCTTGTTTTAAAATCCGCTGACGGTCTGTCGACATCCGCTTGGTGTTCATAATTACAATTATATTCACGGTCTCAATTAGATAAAGCAATAAAATTAATGCGTAATAAATCAAGTAATTTATGATAAAATTAAAGATCAATACAAAATTATTAACTTCGAAAATTGGATTACTATTTGCAAAACGCGAGCTTGTGCTCAATCTTATGTTTGGACGTGCCTCTGACTACTCCCTATTTGGTATCCTCAAAGATCTACGCACTGAGTATGTATCTGAGGATGACTATCATGGGGAAAATAGCCGTTAGGATGTTTTTTTTATTAATAGACTTTGACTTTGACTCCGGAATTACCTGTCGGATTCGAAAAAATCCCTTAAAAATCGAGCGAAAGAAGTAATAGTCGCAGAAGTAAAGTCGCATCGCCCGCCCGTGCAATAGCACGGGCGGGCGATGCGACGCACAGCTAGTGTACTAAAAAGTTAAAAAGTTATTTTTCATCATCACCCGTGTTTTGAACAACGAATTTAAAATAAAACAGTAAATGAATGATATACCTATGAAAAAATAATTAATAATATGTAAATAAATAGTCTTATTTTTGTCTAAACTACAAACACTTAAAAATGGTCATAACACATTTTATTCAATAAACAAAATAAATAGTTTTAATCAGATTTTGATACGTGGCCTATATCAAATTGTAAAAACATTATGACATTTTAAATATCACACTTTAAGGAACCTAGGCATATATGTAATTAAATTAATCTCATTTGGGTAGTTAGGATAGACCCCTTCACTTTATTTCCATAGCCTCATTTTCGCAAAACACATCCTTTGAAACTACTCCCTTATTTCAACATCATTTCAGTATCTTCCATAGATGGTCACAGTAAAGTTGAATCCATACCCTCTCTGACTTTTCAACTTTAGCTTCACAAACCTCTGACCAATACCTCCGGACTTCACAACGGGGTACCCGCCAGTACCATCCCGTTCGTTATCCTTCACAAAAATGGCTTTGATGTACGCGAAATTGTGCTGTCCAGGTTCCGGATATTCGATATCACTGGTTCGCACCATGAATGGGAATCCGTACTTGCATTCGTTGTATTTGAAGACTATGACGTCACCGTAAGTAGCCTGGCCAATTACGAGGTCGTGGCTTTGGCAGAAGGTGGCTGCTACAAGGCAGAATATCGCGATAATAGTGAGGAATCTCATTTTGATTAGACTCTTAGTTCGTTCGTTACTGATGTGCTAATTGAACGCTGTTGTTTTATATGGGAGAGGATGATGTAATGCGAGAGTGAGGCATGATTATTTTGTTTTATTTCTGCATACGATCAATTAAGAATTTTTCACGAGTAACTCTGATAGTAAGAGAAAAAAACACTGTTTTTTTAATATTAATATCACTATGACATAGCCCAATTGTGATTTTTTTGTTATTTAGTTACGTTTTTGTTTGTTGTACCTCCTGTGAAATGGCGTTATACACAATAATGAGTTTATCTATCTATTTATAGCTTTCCTTAATATAAACCTTCAATAAACCTATCAATCTGTACATACAGGGTTAGATTCAATATGATAAAGCAGTTGCTTTAAAACCATACTCCCAAACCAGAGATATCTCAAATTATGCAAATAATTCCCAACAAACCTAGCATCATTTCGATTCATATCGGTTAAGTTGTGTCCTAAAAATTCAGGTCCAGTGGGATTTGAACCCTTTCAAATCCCACTGGACCTGAATTGTTAGGACACATTCAACATAAATTATTCAACAGAATTCATAAACTTGAAGAGATCTATGTTTTCCTGACTACATACTGCATGAAGCTATCCACTGAGAACACAGCATCCATCCATCACGATGTAGACACATCATATGACGCGAGTTTGCCGAGTGTCAAATGTGTCACGATCAGCAAACAATAATGTTTTCAGTTTTCCGCAGTTCTGGAAACTATAGTTATTTTTGTGTGAGCCATGATAAAATGCATATACATTTTCTGGAAGGAATAAAAGTGAAAGATAGCGTTTGTGCGTTTGTTCGTCATCAGTCTAAAAATGAAGGCCATGACGAACGGTCCTGAACCACCAACTTCCCATTATTAGCGATAAGACCGCCCATCGCCCATTGTACTTCCGGGAGAAGGTTTTGATTTGCTTTGTTTGAATTTGTAAGCAAAATGTGGTGTACATAACTATTTATCCTTATCTATTTATGTATTTATTATTTCACAATTTAAAAGTGACAATGTGCGGACTTTAAGCATTTTCTACCAGCCAATCTTTATGAGTATATGTCATCGAAGAAACGACCAGTTTCAATGAGAGATCCTTGTGATTTTAATGAATAAATTAATTTTGACTTTATCATTTCGTAGCTGGCTCTACAACATAAAATACCTCTACGATACTCAAACCTAAGTTTAATATCAGAAAATATTCTCGGAATCCTTACATAATTTTTGAACAAGTGATATTACATGTTTTAGTACCTATCTGGGATTATATTCAGTGAACTATACGTAGATACTCAATTCAAGCCGAAATTCTATAGCGTTGCCTTTCAGCCTGATATATGCAAATGTGAAAGGTCCTTCATGTTTGTACAAATACAAGGTACCTAAATATGGGCAGGTAGACAGGGGTGTATTCAAAGTTGGACTGGAGCATTTGTATGATTCTCCCCAAGACTCCCAGTCTCAATTCCCACCAGTAACGAATTTCATTCATTTTTATTTTCATGGTGACTAACGACGTATTAAGTTAAGTTTTAAGTTTGTTTATATCGATCCTTGACTAGCGACGCTTCCACAAAACAAAGGGAAACAAATAAAAGAAAAATCGTCTGGTACGAATTAATAAATAAATAAATAATGCTGGTCATTTTTCACACAGCATCATCTAGACCAAAACTAAGCAGAGCATTATGGGAACTACATGACTGATATACTACTTATGTATACTTACTTTTTTTGTAAATACATACATCTTATACATAGAAAACACCCAGACACGAGACCAATATTTGAAAATTATACAAACTACGTATAATATCTATGTATGATTTACAAAAAAAATATATAAGTATTATATCCTACTATTATAAACGCGAAAGTTTGTGAGGATGGATGTTTGTTACTCTTTCACGCAATAAGTACTGAACGGATTTTGATGAAACTTTACAGTAATATAGCTTATACATCAGAATGACACATAGGCTACTTTTTATCTGGGTACCACGCGGGCGGAGCCGTGGGCAGAAGCTGGCCAGTCATATGGTTCCCATAATACAAGCTCTGCTTAGTTTGGGGTTAGATGATGCTGTGTGAAAAATGTCTAGCATTATTTATTTATTTATTTAAACAATTGAACATTTGTGTTTTGAATCGAACCTCCTTCTGTAAATTCATATGGAAATAATAATAAGAATGTTTATTTCAAACACATGAAATAACTGCCAGAGTTTAAAGATCACTATCGACTTCAATTTTAGCAAACAACAGCTCTTAGTTCAGTTACGTCTTAGGTTAGCAATCAAAAGCAAATGTTTGTCTAAGTTCGCGTGAATGTATTGACCGCCAGCGCCACCGCCACCGCCACCGCGCCGGTTTGACCGAGCCCTTACTGGAGGAATATGACAGTTAAGATACGATAAAAAAAAATAAGATAATATTATTAATCTCAAACAATGGTCTGGTAGGTACAGTGATGTTATATACAATATGGAATGATCATATGAGTTTTATGCAGGTACCTTGATGAGGTCTGTTCTCCGCACTAGTTCTTTATTGAGCCTGTGTTGCGGTGTCACAGCGACTCTCCTCGGACTCTCAATTATAATTATTTTAATTACAACTTAAAACAATTATTTATTGTTAGTATTGATTCTTCGGTTATACCTTGTATGATATTGTAAGAGTCAATTATATAAAGTAGAAGAATATAAATAATTAAAACTCACATAATCATACTTTTTTCTCTCTGTGTATATGTATGTGAGTGTATGAGTGTGTGAGTTCTTTAGGTTGTTAGTAGATGTCTAAAAAAAATATATATAACGGCCACGGATAATCGATCTTTAGTAATCGCTGATAATCGCTTTAAAAATTATGTGTCCGTGACAATAGGCAAATTTACGTTCTATTTGAGAATAATTTTGCCCCACTATGGCCAAATCCTGGCTACACCCACCGTACGCAGGTACAAGTGTCACGTAGATTTGTCGTCGAGGATTACCTATGAATAAGTGATGTTGAGATATTGACTCAGGCGGAACGGTATCCTTGTGTAATAAGAGGATTTAGGGCGCCTTCAAATTAGACGCTTATTGAAGCGAGCTTGCGCTTCTAGATAATGTATGTATTAGTAGTGGCCACACCACAGTGCCTTTGAGGATGCCTGTGAGGTGCCTGGCAGTGCCTGCCTGTATCCTCTCTGTAAAATTGTGTGTGTCAAATAAATGTATTTTCTTTCTTTCTCTTTCTTTCACAGTCACGCCATTGCAGCACTTCTATAAGCGTCTAATTTTAAGGCGCCTTTACGTTATATTTCTTGATCTCGATACCTTATATACTTACATAACTACGTTTGTTTGTATGCTCCACAGGATACTACTGTGGAAATTTCATTTTATTTACCACGGCAATATCCACACACAAACATAATGTTGTAAGAGAACTTATATCGTATTTCTAAGGATACCGTTCCGCTCGAATCAATGTCAACATAACTTATACATAGGTAATCCTCGGTGAAAATCTATGTGATACTACAAGTTTTCTACTATCTATACTACGTATATTGGCACGTGAATTGGAGCCTAATAGAATCAACAGTCAGGTATCAATCAGATCGTATCTCCTCCAAAGCCGGGCTAACATGATGATATTTTTACTTTTAAATTCAATTTACTTGAAACTGAGGAAGAAAGAAAATTCCTTTACAATTACGAAGCGTAAACTGCCAAAAATTAATGTGCGCTGCTTAAACAAGAGCTTAAGTACCTACCACAGGATTAGTTATCATTATTTAGCGCAAGGAAGCGCAACTGCTTTTTGAGAATTTCGTCTGCGGATATTTATAATTAAAACTGACTGACTTAGTTCCCGACTGTAATCCCCATGAGAAGATCCTCAGATCCATATTCAGTTCTATGAGGATACTAAGTAAAGAATAGTTAGAGACACGTCCAAATATTATATTTGTTTTGCAAGGAATATGATGATCTGGCGATAATTCAAATTATATTATGGTGCCAATCTTATCATTCACAATCCACGTATATAACCCTATGCATGTAATAATTACGAGTTTGTTTCATGAATTTTATTGAGAGTGGCCAGGTGTGGCTTAGTCTCAATTTTGACAGGTTTGCGATAATATAGGTAATATGATTCGATCTTTTTTTTGGTCCACAAAATATTATAACAAAAATTAAATAGCTACCATTGTTGTTGGGAGTTTCACCTCTGGTGGGTAGGATTAAGTATCTCAAATTATCGTATATTACTTATTCTGTGACCCAAGCACCGAGGAAGGAAATCGAGTAATTTCACAGGCGTCGAGATGAAGCCACTTAATTATGATAAGGACGTTTACAGCGAGCGTGCTTCAAGCGTTTTTAATGCTTACAGCGCTTAGTGACATTGTGTGACGCCGCTGAAAGAGCGTTGTGAGAGTTATAAAGACTTCCTTCATTTGAAATGCATGGAGCTAAGAAGTCTGGAGAATATAGGTAGAAATCCCCAGTTTAACCGTTAGATCTAGAAGAGCGGAACCCAGCATGATTGACAGAGAGCGTGACTTTTTTGACACATGTGTCAATATTTTGTCTAGTCAAGTTAATCAAGTTAAAAATATATCTGAACACTTAGATAAAAATTAATAAAGAATCACGAAGTAGTTTTCGTACATATATACTAATATTATAAAGAGGCATGTATTATTATAATGTTTGTACCTAAGTATGGATATAGGAGTTAATCTCTGAAACTGCTTATCCAATTTCAAAAATTCCTTCACTAATATTTGGAATGGACCTTCAGGTTGGACATAGGCTGTATATTATCCCGTTGAAATAAAAGGGCTTTTCGTGGAGACCAATTTTGCAACATAAGTCGACGAAAAATCGGTCGAGCGACTGCATTTCTTCAGAACACTTTCACCGTCAACTTTTTATCTGGGTACCACGCGTGCGAAGCCATGGGCAGTTAGTACACAATAAAATAAAATATATAGTTTTTTTAAAGTTAAGTACAAGCTAATTTTCTTTGCAGATCCACATCTAGTCTCGATCCCCCGATTCTCCGGTTCGTCATGGCTCGCTCTGCGCGCACTGCGCGGCGCGTACAAGCGCGTGCGCGTGCGCATTCGCGTCCGGCCCGAGCGGACACGCGGCGTGCTGCTGCTGACGGGGGAGCACGACGATCTGTCCGGCGACTACCTGGCGCTGATACTGAGGAATGGACACGTTGAACTGAGGTAACGTCTTTTAGCATGAATATTTACGAGGCGTATGTCAGGCTTTTATGTGTATCGTCGTGTTTAAAGGTTCGGAACCTGATTTCTTCTTAAAAAAACTTACACATATTTTTAGAGATTTCGCGCGTGTCTAAGAAGTAGGTTTGTTACCAAAATTATAACAGAAAATCAAAAACAAAATAATATTTTCGAGATATTTCTAACTGATCCAATTGAAATGCAATTTTGCGATCAATTTGTATGACATCAAGGGTGGTTCTTATACAGGTTTTATAGCGACAAGTCACTAGAAAGCGCTACTATAGTTATACGTAGGAAATAACGTTTATCATCAACAACCAGCAGTAGACTTTCAACAACTGATTTTCAATGATAATTTGAACGCATCTTTACTTAAACCGCAAATTTTCGCATTATACAGTTCTAACATTCTGCTGCAGCAATAACTGCCGTTTCGCGTATTTAATCCTATAGGATAAGTATGAACGTAATACACTATTCCACAGTTACCTGTTGGAATTGTATATAGTCTGTGGTTCTGTGGTACTAACGGTCCATTAGCTGTAAGGTAAAACCGGGCTTTAATGGTAATGATATTTTAGGTATGATTAATTGAAAATGTTGTTCTGTATTTTGCAAATAGATTTTAACTTTGTCAGTAAGCAGTTCTTTATGTTATAAAAAAAAAGTGTAGTCAGCGATACAATTGTGCTCTCCGGGTCTAACAATGATATTGTTAGTTTAGATTGCAAATAGTTACGGAACGAGGTTTATCTCTAAATGTACCTAACCCTGAATTTAGAACTAGTCTTACGGGTTCCAGAGATATTCGCGTTCTAATAATCAAAACGTTTAGTCTTCTTTTATCGCTGACTGTACCTAAATCAGCTTATATATATATATATACATATATACATGTGAAATGTACGTAAAAGTAGTCTGCGGTACAACAAAATATAAACATACAACTGTATTCTTCATGTTAGACCATCCTTGTTAGTTTACAAATCCATATTCACTAAGTACGCATAACGCTCTGTATGAATTTGTAAGGAACATAATTACCTATATGGTGTACAATTCAGTGTTATCTATCTATATATCCGTGAGGATTCTTAGTAGTTGCACATATATTATAAAACTAGGTAGTGGTAGGATTGCTGAGGTGATCGCGGTTGCTATTTTTTTTCATATAAACTTACGTAATAGACCCTCCGTATTTTGAGGTCGATCGGTGTGTCGGACTACTAATTGAAATTCCGAACTGGGAGATTGAATGGGCGAGATTTTAATTGAAATTGATGAAAGGTTATATACAGATTTGATACGACAGGTGTTTTATTGAGATGGAAAACTGAGCGTGTATATTTAATATACCGGGTTTACAAATACGCGTTTGCATTCATCTCCTCACTCGTCGAAAAGTTCATATTCAAGTGCCGACGCGAACTACCGTTCGCACAATCCGAAATTCCGCAGTCGGTCTCGCGAGTAGTCATGGGTAGCACACTATTTGAAAACGAGGATTGTGCGAGGGGCTCAGTTTTAAAACTGAGCCAGCACACTGTGGTACCACAATTGAGGGGAGGCAGCGAGGCAGTTTCTGAACGTAGTTGAGTGAGGCAGTCTTGGAAACATCTGTGCGTGTTGTGTGGTGTGGTAATGGAGTGGAGTGCTATGTGCGAGGCGCATTGTGCGAGCCAACACGATCTTTCCTCGCGGCTCGCGCGTCGCGCCTCGCGCCTATCACGATTGTGCAACTGTGTTGGTGTGCAGGTGTGCTAGCTCGTCCAAACGAAAAGAGTGAGGCCTCGTTTCGAGAAAGTGTGTAGCTCCAAAAGTGGTGCCACACGTGCCAAGGACCCACCACTACTTGCGAGTTGTTAGGCGAATGACGAGCGTGCCGTTCACACATGCGTCTTTCACCACAGATTTGTACTAAGTACTCGCGATTTATGTGTGTTAACAAGTTATTTCTTCTTAAATAATATTAAAGTCTAATAACGATGGCATAAGAAAACTAAGATAATAGCATAATAGAAAAGAGACATAAGTTACCATTTGTCTCTAAGCAGCTTATCAGATAATCTTAGATAGATACAATAGGTACCTACTTAATACCTATCTACAAACTCAATAGATACATATGTCTAGTTTATAACGTAGGTAGGTATTAAATTAAATTATAGCAGTAGGTAACATACATTAATTATGTGATGAAACCGCCTTACTTACTATACTACCTTACGAGTACTTAGGTAGGTACCTACTGTTTGTTTGTCATGGTACACATCCAATGTACCTGAAGAAAAACCTATCTACCTACCTAATTGAGTTTATTGGTAGGTATTTCAACTTTATACCTAGCTATCTACCAAGCCTTTTACCCTTGGAAGAGACTAGCCACCCACTACACAGGGAATCTTAGTGTAGGGGCCAGTAAACTTAACTTGTTTGCCGGTTGGGTAATGTAGACTGTCTTGTACCTACTGGGTTACCTACATCAAATTATGTATTGAGTTGTTTCCATAACTTAGTTGGTAAATAAGCACCTGTTTATTACTATTTTAGACATCATCATCTTCTTGTCCTTATTCCACATTACGTGGGGTCGGCACAACATGTTATCTTCTACCACTCTCCTCTTTCAGCCGTCATCTCAGTACTTACTCCTTTCTTAACTATGTCATTCTTCACACAATCCATCCATCTTTTCTTTGGCCTACCTCTGCTTTTATTTCCATCCACATTCATATTTAACATTCTTCTCGTAATATGACATTCTTCCTTCCTCATGACATGCCCATACCATGCTAACCTATTACTCCTCAACTTTTCCGTCACGGGTGCTACTTTCAAACTTCCCCTGATATACTCATTCCTTATTTTGTCCATTCTAGTAACTCCACACATCCATCTCAACATTCGCATCACAGCTGCGTGCACTGTTCTTTCATCAATCCCTTTGGTTGCCCAACACTCCGACCCATACATACATATTTATCCATATATATTTTAGTCAAATTTTATTATTATTATAGATTTTATCGCCACAAATCTGTATAAGGCACTGCAATAGTTGGCAACATCTGTGGCGCAGTGGGCGAATGCCTGCTTGAGACGCAGAAGGTTGCGGGTTCGATTCCCGCTGCGGGACAAATTTTGTATGATTAGCAAATTTTTGTCTCGTTTCTGGGTGTTTTATATGTATAATATTATGTGTTTACAATAAAAAACTACCTTTATAATTAGTATATCAGTCATGTAGTTCCATAATACAAGCTCATAATAGTTTGGGTCTAGATGATGCTGTGTGAAAAATGCATTATTCTAATAGACGAAGGAAACACGTCGGGGGGTTTTAAAATGTTTGCTTAAATTAACTTATTATTGGCAGGTTTGACTGCGGGAGTGGGGCTGGCATCCTCCGCTCACCAGAGCCGGTCAGGCTTGGGCATTGGAACACCATATCTGTATACAGACACCGATGGGACGCGTGGCTGAGGCTTAATAATGGCAAGCGAGTCCGAGGAAGGTCTAAGGTAAGAGCCTTTCAAACAACAAACGTGAATTGCTCTGAGTAGCCGGGCCTCGATTCTGCTGCTACAGATTCTGGGGCAGTGATTAAATGTTCTGCAGATATTTGTTCCGGGACTGGGTACCGTGAATGAAAATACTTGTACACCATACCAAAATAAATACAACTCAACAAAACTACAAAACTTAAAGTACAATGGGGGTCTTATCGATTAGGCGTGGTTCCTGTTCCCACAATACAGTGGATTCTAGTTTGGGGCATTCTGTCAATACAGTACTAGTAGCTCGCCAAGACTGATATCTTGCGGCCGCATAGTTTAAAAATAGAGTAGGGTCAAAAATATTGACCCTACCCTCATATTTGAACTTCAAAATTCTATTAGTATAGCCTACCTACTACGTTTCATAAAGATACACACAAACGCCCGATTGCCCAAGTAAACTCAGAGATATTTGATAGCTTCGCTGACTCGATCAATTATTCATGTGATTGATAGGTTTATGTGCGCAGAAAGAACGTACCGGCTATGAACCTATGAAAATGAAACAAAATATTGTGTATCTGTGTCACATAAGAGAGAACACCGGCCACCACAGTACCTCCTTGTTTTGTGTTCTACTGTGTGTACTGAAAATTATATTATATACACTAGTTTGTCACTAGTTTTCCGCCGGTGTCCAAAGTGATATTTCTGTTAGTGAAACTATTATACTGTGCCAATTTGTAGTTCCAAAGTTTGTCCTACTTTCGTTTTGTCTTCGGTCTTTATTGCCGAAGGGGAATGGAACAATGGAACTTTCGAAACTCTATCTACGGATATCTTTAAGGTTCAACCCTCGTAGATCGAAGATGAAATTTATTTTCATCGTTGGATAGCTTTTAAGTAATGTCAGAACTAGGGTATGCATCCCGAAATTCCGGACTTTCGTAATTCCGGAATCTCGAATAGATTTTTCCGATATTTCAATTCCGGAATTGAGTGGACTAATATCGGTATTCCAATATTAATAAATTTCACTCAGTGAGTGGCATTTTGCAAAATAAAACGCCACATTTCTACTTTCCAAAGTCGTATGTATATAAGAAAGAATACCATTATTAGTAGGAGTGCTGCACTATTTGCACTATTGGGAAGACTTATTCGCACAAACCTACGACAATATTTTAATTAAACCAAACAACGAGAAAACTTCTGAGATTATCGTCAATTTACCCTCCAAGCCCAAAATGAAACATGTCATCGTCTTCTGACGAAGACGTTTCAGTCAAAGAATCAACTCTACAAGCACCGCTAGACAAGAACTGGATAAATGCAAAATAATCCGCAAGTATCCATCTGTATCTACCAATTTTGACTATGCAGGGTTTGTCAAAGTAAAAAAAACGATATGATAACGGAGGACAACGAGGACAGAAGCATACAAATATATTTTGTGTGTCCTGCCTGAGAGTATTGAGAGTAAATAAATAGTATAAATAATGCTGGGCAATTTTCACACAGCATCATCTAGCCCCAATCTAAGCAGAGCATGTATTATGGGATCTACATGACTGATATACTACAGTACTAAGGAATACACATTTTTTTTGCTGTAAATACATATTTGCAGATTCATAAAATGAATAAATAATATTGTTGTTTTAATATTGAGCATCAACTTTTTATGTGAAAATAATTACTGCGTGCGTGTGTAAGTGTGTAATATCGTACTTTTGTTATTTATATTCTATGTTGCTTGATGTTGATTAAAATACTGATACTATAACACAAGTTATTTGATCGTTCCTTTCTTCAAAACAAAAAAATGACAATTCCGGAACCAGTTCTGAAAATTCTGAAATTCTTTCCGCAGGCGTTAACGCCAACAGAAAGTGGTATTCGTCTAGATACCCTAGAATCCTTTTCCTATGAATGACTCACGATACAGAGATTGCAAAGAAATAAAATATGCATACATCTTTACACATGTTAGGTTAATAACTGACAGAAAAATTGGAATGTGGCACACAAACATGACTGGACTGCTTATTATGGTTCCATTTTTGCTATTATGCCATTGGAACTAAACAACCTAGATACATTAAACTCTACTGAAATTCAAGAGTTACAGAATTAAAATAAGTTTATGTTTTCTACGTCGGCATCCCTAAAAATTTGGTCTCTGAAGCAATAAAAGTAAAATCTCAATCAAAAGTACCAAACGAACTTTTCAAACCAAAAATAACTTTTCCGTGAAAACGGTAAAAAATTAAACGACAAACCAGGTAAAGTAGAAAGTTATGAAAAGTATAATTATAAGCAGATTGAGTTTTGTTACCGTCTGACGCCGTTCTTGAAAATGACATTATTTTTGAATATAAATTAAACACTATAATAATTAATTATGCAGACTCTTAAGAAGTACGATCTCTCTTGAAATTTAAACTTGAAAATTTGGAACAGTAGTTTTATGAAAATGAGTTATTTTGAATAAAATAACAGTTAAACTTACGATTGAAATCACTCGAATAATTAGGTGGGACTCAACCGACTCTATTACTTTCCCGGAATATTTATTTAAAGTATTCACAATAGAATTGAATTTAAATTTCAAAAGAAATTATATTTATTGAGAGTCCCATTACCTTGCCACAGTCTTTCTTGGTAAACATGAAAGTCATGGATCCCAAAGTTGTTTGAACTGGAACAAATTTAATTATTTATGAGTACTGGAGCTGTAAAAGTAACGAGAAATTGTTTACCCGTATGGATTCGTTACTAAAACAGCACTCGTTACTATATTATTCATATTCTTATTTATGTATTGTTGTCATGTACACAGTTTAGTACAGGTGTTAAAACAATACATAGAAACTATACGGGGTTCATGTACCTACCTACATGAACCCCGTTAGGGCACTGCAACTTTGAGTTTTATTGTGTAGGTTGCTAAGTAACTCTTTTTATCTGTGATAAAGCTTGAAATATAATTTAATTAGAGTAATAATTTGTCGTAAGGTTGAAAAAATCATAAAAATCACTCACAAAAACAAAATCAAATTCAATCGCAGTCTAGTATCCAATGGAATAATTAATTAGCAAATAAAAGTCAAATAAGCTATAGTCAGTTATAAGTCAGTCAGGCAGCAATGGATTTTGTGCAGGGATTGGGTATTAAAATTAAATAGAATATAGTATCCATAGTATCGTTACGTTACTCGTTACCTTTGATACAATCAAGCACTAGCATGAAGCATTGAGTGGCATCGCGTACAATATGACTTTGTGTGTTCGTACTTTGTATCAAACTGACATCTATACGACAAATGCGAGTAACGAAATGATTTTTTTGAGTAACGTTTCGGTACTTCGATTATGGCGAAATACCCGTTACTCGGTAACGAATACATACAGTTTGCCCTAATGAGTACCGCTCATACCTTTAACCGTGGACGTAGCTAGGATTTGGGGCAGGGCAGGCAAGTACTTACGCGAACCGTTGAATTGGGCGAATTGACGACTTCGGTGGCGCGGGGAGTGAGTAACATGCTGCAAGAAGTGCTGATTCTATTCCCCTTTCGGAAACAAATGTTATTGGATGTCATGGTATACCACGGTGCTCATAGTTCCTGATACCCACGACACAGGGAATTCTAGTGTGTGTGTCTGTTGGTCACATAACAACACATAGGCTACTTTTTATTCGGGTACCATGCGGGCGAAGCTGTGGACAGAATCTAGTAGGTACATAAAACAAGGATTTCACAAGGCAAACTTTCCTGGAATGTTTCGTATGTTGAGCATTCCGATGTTCCCAATATCTGCATGCTTACCTAAATACATTAGCAGTGAAGGGTAGCTAATCGATAATTTTATTTGTTTAATTTTGGACTCAATTCCTTCACAAATAAGATGAAATTCCGTTCAACTCCACTGAATCCTTGGGTAGATAAATTATGTTCGAGTATTTTTCTTGTAGGAAATAAAATAAAGTTAAAAATAAATGGATAAAGCTGTTTGAAATGGCAGCAGATTAAAATTCAGAAGACGTGTCCAGACACGCTATGTTAGAGTTCCGTAGTTGCCTCATAACGCTTTAAGCCCTAGGTAATCCTTCAAACGAATGAACTGAAAAAATAAAATATAAACTTTTATCCCGAAAATAGGTAAAGTTGGTACAGCAATGAATCGTTTCTTCTCGGATCTACTGATTGATTTATTGGTCCACGAGAAAATCTTATTCTCCAAACCATCATAATACTTAATAGTCAATTACATTTGGCACATGCCCGCGTTTTTGCAAGTATCTTGCATTCCACGTGACAGGTTGCAAGCCCTGACATTGGCCAGGGGTCTAGACAAACAACTCACGCTTACTTTTCCTTTAACGCTAACGCAAATTTGTCAGGGTAAAACTTGGCAGCTGTTACGTGACATTTCTACAGCTAATGTAATTTTCTTACAATTCTATCTTTCCGCAGGCGTTAAATCCACAGAAAGTAGTATTTGTCTAGACCCCAGAACGATTTCCAATTGTCCAAAGAACATAATATCAATGCACCTAATATTACGAACGAGTAGAAGAATCGTAATTGTACAACACAGAAGTTGCTATTTACGACCTATCCCCAGCGCAAGAACATTTATCAATTTGATACTTTCGTGCTCGCTTTGTGAATTATTATTTCTACTGAATCGTTCAGAAATTGTAGAAGTACTTAAAGGCTCATTCATACTGTATGTGTCAAATGTGTCAAAGTCAAAATTCATTTATTTATTAAAATCACAAGGATCACTTTGAAACGTCGGTTTTATCTATTGCCTGTTCCTCCGCGACCAAGCCAGGAAAGAAAGGCAAGAAAACAAGGCTGGTTATTATTTTAAATGATCCTTTTACAAAACAATAGTACGTGTATTATAATATCGGTGCCCAAACTAAGCAGAGCTTGTATTATGGGAACTAAATGACTGATATACTAGGTACTTATATCCTTTTTTTGGAAATACATTATATACATATTATACATATAAACACTCAGACCCGAAACAAATATTTACAGATGATACAAACATTTGTCCGGCGGCGGGAATCGAACCCGCAACCTTCTGCGTCTCAGGTGGGCCTTCACTCACTGAGCCACAGAGGTCGTCAAAATAAAGTACGTTCTCTCTATCTCTATCTGTCTTATGTTGACCGTCGCCTCTCTACAGTGATAATAATTGGATAAACCCCATGTGTAAACGACTATATTTGTGAACATTTTTTGTTCAAATCATGTACAAAATTGACGAGTCATAGGCCTGTTCACGTAATTAAGGAAGGTATATTTTTTACATTTTTCACCTATGACAATAAAGATATTCTATACCATTCTATTTTAACATATGTGATTAGGTATTCTTTAAAATGAATCTTGCCAAAACATTACTGCAAATTGAACAAACGAATTACCAAGAGAAACGGACCATGTGTCTACACAGTCTACACACAGACAATCAATCTTCTAAATAAATAGCCACCCGAGGTGTGAACCAAAAATAGTAGTACATTTTCCACTTCACACAGTACCCTACCCTGTTTTACTAGGTATATAGTGCACGTGAAACTTCTGCGGCATTTACCAAATAATGTAGGTAGTTGGAAAGCATTTTCAAATGAAAACCTTAGTTGGTTTGGAATTTTATCTCCTCTCTTGTGACGCAGAATAAAAGATTTTACGCGCATCCGATGGTTTTATTAATTATTTATTTAATTAGAACAGGACAGACCCAATTATACTAATTATAAAAAAAAGATAGGTTATAACACAACACAGAGATAAAATAATAAATTAATGATAAATTGAAAAAAAAAAAAAAATTAAAGGCATATAACAAAATACATAAAATTGACAAATACATACACTCATACGACATTCTCGCAGTACCTCAAGATACCAACAAGAGTTCCTTCCATTCGTCCGCAAATATATCAGAATCGGGGTAGGCAGTTTATTTAAATTGTAAACGCGTAAATTTTTACAAATAGAGGTTTAAGTAAACGTTGTTTTAATAAAAACACATTTCTCATGAGATTTTTTACCCTCGACAACGCGCCAGAAATAAATATCTATGGTGTTGCAATCCGATGATTTAAAATTGTATGCGCGTAAAATCGCGCGATTTTTTTATTTCAACAAATATAAGTTTATGTAAACGTGGATGACCACAATTTCTAGAAAGGCACGTCAATGTTTCGTAGCCTTTGAAAATACTCAATTGCTTTTTACAAGTAGGTATATACGAAAAATACAGATGAAACAGCTAGCCATCTAAAGACAGTTGCAAACGATCTATAGATAGCTCAACTGATCCAGATCACTACCAGACGGAAGTGTTCCCAAAATACTGACCGCATTGCCACGCTGAATGGCAATGCTAATGCGTTGACCCAGATAATAGCCAGCTCTCTGGTCATGCGTTGCTTCGACCAGTCGCCCTGAAAGAATTTTGAAAACGCGAAGGGGAACCGGGGAACCCACGGACCCAGAGTCTCAACCCCAAAAGGCTCAAATAAGTAAGCTCTCTCGATACTTCTATATTTGAGCCTCTTGAGATCCTCGGCCGCTGCACCGGCTCTAACTGATGTCCCCGACAGATGAGATGGTGCTAGGGTATCTACGCATGTGGCGTCTCATACCAAAGGCTTTGTATGGGATGTATGTTGTGTGTATGTTTGTAAACGTTATTTCAATAAAAACACATGTCACATGATAATTTTTACCCTCGACAACGCGCGAGTTATAAATACCTATGATGTTGCAAGCGTCCATAGGTTACGGTAACCGCTTCCCAACAGATGGGCTGTATGCTGGTATACCACTTAAGATGTATAAAAAACCCCGATTCAGCGGAACTCTAACCGGCAATGAGTCTAAGACATTGTCCGAAAAATGTAGGTACATATAGTTGGTATTTTTTTTATTATGTTAGTACAGTTATTTTCCTGCTTCTAGATATCTCTTTGATGAAACGCTAGATTGCGAAAAAGGATTAGCATTATATGTAAATACCAGCTTGCCCTCATTCTATCTTTCATCTAGTCACTCTTTCATCTCTTTCTCGATCGCCTTTCGGACAGCCCCGGTATAACGAGTGTAGCCTTGGGGAAATAGATGCTAGTAATAAATCCTTTTAAAATCAATCAAAGCATCAAAGCAAGCTTTCGAAATGAAAGGTCTAATCCGCTTGGATCCATAAACTTAAACCCAATTAGACCTAAGGTTTTGTCTCAGTAGTAACTTCCATATAATCCATGGCCCGCTCAAACAGCGCTAGCGTCTAGGGGTAATGTCTCAGAAGGATTGCCGGAATGTCGTCCCTTAATTTGAGCTTCTCTTGCGAAAACTTTGTCCTGTAGGTCCCTATTTGCAGCACCGTGACATAACAAAGACCTTTTCTTTTGGGATTTCATGATTACCGAAGGTTTTTCAAGCAAATTGAAACCGTTTATCAACAAAGTCAAAGTCAATAGGTTTTTATTCATTGAAATCACAAGGATCATAAAGAAACGTCAACATTCTATCACCATCAGCTTCCTCACACTATAATAATTGTATTGTCCGAACCTTAGATGGCATAAGTTATGGTTTATAAGCTGTGTATGGTTTGAATGTCAAGATTTGAACCGCACCTACAAACAACCAAACACAAGGTTCGGCCATAGGTTTGCTGCAAATTGATATTAAATTTAGTATGAATAAGGGGAATAAGGCCTGTCGGTTAATAAGGCCTTAGTAACAGAAATCGACCTTTAAATGGACGCCCGCACACAAACGTCACACTAGCACATGCCTAATGCGTGTACAAGTTGGTAGAAGATCGCGTGCGCTCTTTCCCCGCTCCCTGGCAAACAGTGTTGGGCCGTATTTTGTAAGATGAGGCCGCGCTGCATGAATTACAAAAATACAAAGTAAACAATCGTAAATATTTTGTGTAAAATAACAGTAGACTGTGTAAATGTGTACCTTATTTATTTTATGCTTTTATGATCCCTAAGAGTATGTATTTATTATCGATATCCATTTCTTATTTATTTTGTTTTGCTTGCACACGTGGCTTGCTTTTATTGAAGCCTATCAAATTTAGGCAAAGGCCTTCTTAGCCTTCTATTTATGTATTTTGTTTTGATGGTCCCCAGACCATTCACTTCCATATAGTATTGGACTTGAGAACTCTGTATAGAAATACCAGTTAAAAATAACGTGGAATCTGCAGCATCAAAACCTGCAAAACTTGAAAAAACACCAATACGGTTCTTTGATTCAAATGATGAAGACGATGTTCCGCTCTCTCAGCGAAAATCAACTCCATTTCATAAAATTATGCCTACATCAGTTTAAACTTAAGAAAAACCACAGAAAATAAGAAGAAACATCCTTAATAACAGCGGAACTCAAATCACGAAAGGTTTTCTCATCAAAATAAAAAAGACATTCAGAAGTCCATATTCATAAATAAATCTGATCAAAAAAGAAAACTGGTTCTTCCCTAATGCAAACAGGGTAGTACTGTCATGGCTGTGAAAAAGACAGGATGGCCGATATGCGACAATGTGTCAAATGGTATCACGAGGAGTGCATTGGTTTATCGGTAGAAGATGCTGATGCCTTTGAGTACTCTGATGGCTGCTAAGCGACGTATTTTATATACTTTGCTTAAACATTTGTATGCCAAATAACTACAATTACTTGATTTTTGATCTCAAGTACAAAATATAATTTTAATTTAATAGTTTACGTATGTTTAACTCATAGACCTTTTTACCCTACCATAAATAAGGCCTACTGGCATAGTTTTAAAAATGTTTAATTTTGTTTTTACTGATGGAGGAAGTTGCCATTTTAAGTATATAATTTATTCTAGTATATATTTATGACTAATTACTGTTCAAACATGTTGATTTTCTATAATTGTTTTCAATTTATTTCAAATCTCCCTTAGCTAGGCCTTAATCACCTCCGTTACCTTATATCACGACTTGGGATAACACTGAGTTAATATTTATTTACACAAGAGGATATCCGAGGCAGGGCAGTAAATCAGTAAATATTATTCTAAAACGACTATCACTTGAAAAGACTCCGTATTTTTCCTCAGGGTCTGTTCTCCCGGATGACGTTTCGAGAGCCAGTCTGGGTGGGAGGCGCTGGTAACACCACAGGACTGCAGTCCAAGCTGGGCCTCTCGGATGGACTGCTCGGCTGTGTGGACTTCTTGAGGATCAATGGGGATACATATCAGCTGGTGAAAGACGCGGTCGCTACTATGGATATCGGTGAGTTAATTGTTACCAACTTTACTTCCCGCTTAGCATGAGCACCCAAGACAACGTTTTGTCTACGAAAGAGAAGACCAAAACTATTTCTGTCGCCTATTCTGTCAAACAAAAGAGAGGGATGGAATATTTTTTGTCTTCTCGGCGGTAGACAAAACTGTTGTGTTGAGTCTTCATGCCAAGCAGGCTGCTACGAGTATGCTTCCAGTAAATTTTACAATTAGTAATCACGTTTGTCTTCCCTGAAAATACAATCTGGGTCTCTTCAAGGTAAGAGTGAATAGGTATCTTTAGAACTTCATGATCCATCTTCAGCCATATTATCAATGAGTGAAGTCTATGCTTGGTTAAAATAAATATTGTATTCTTCCGGTTTATGGTAAAAAGCTATTCTTATGATTTTAAGTACAGGCAAATGTTGACACCAGAACATGAACATATCTTTTTGGCTAAATGATGCAGCCTGGCAACTTTTGAGCAATTGATAAAAGATGGAATGAATATAGAAGATAGATTGATGAACTCTTTATTGTGCATAGTATATTTTTATAGTAAAATATACAAAACCATAATAGATAAACAAAAAAATGCACACTAAAAGACCGCCCGTCTTTTAGTTATGTTGAAAATAAGCAAGAATTTAGTGTTGACAGGTTTATCCTGGGAAGCGCCTAAACATCCCTTTTCATCAAGGTTGAGTAACCATAAAAATAATTAGACGAAATTTTTTCATAATTTTAATAGACTCGAAATCCTTTGAGGCTTCTGACGATAAGATAAATCCGTTTTAATAAACTGTAAGGAGAAGAAATTCACGGGGACAGGTACAAAATGTTGTTTCGTAGTATAGCGGATAATAAGTTTGGGATCGTAAAGGAACTTTTTTATTATTAAGTAATGAGGTTTCGTAGAATTCTGCTGTTATTTAGGTAGCTAAAGAATTACGTACTTATAACATTTATACCGCATTATATCTATATAATCTCATTCGTTGCCTAAATATATAGATAAACCTTTATAACACACCAAAGAAAAATACAAAAACACAGGAATTCATTAACAGATAAGATACAGTGAACGGTCTTACCGCTGAAATGAGAATGACGGACAGTTCTGTCATATTATGTTTACGAGTATGCTAAAGGTTGCCTGGAAGACAGGCAACCTTTAGCATACTCGTAAACATAATATGACAGAACTGTCCGTCATTCTCACAGATCAAGCAACATTTGTCAAGATTAACGCATGATGGCCGTTGATATCATCATCATCATCATCAACAGACTGAAGAAATCGACTGCTCGAGATAGATAGATAGAAAATGCTTTATTGCACAAGATAAAACAAGTACATAGGCGAACTTAATGCTTATCAGAATTTTCTTCCAGATAACCTTTGTGTCATGAAGTGTGCGTATCAAGGGGGTGTGTCATGTCGGTAGTGCGTCTGAAGAAGACATAAGTCCATTGAGTGCCATGACGAACGATCTTAAATAAATAAATAATGCAGGGCATTTTCACACAATATCATCTAACCCCAAACTAAGCAGAGCTTGTATTATGGGAACTACTTGATTGATATACTATTTATATATATTTTTTTGTAAATACATACATATTATACATAGAACTAACCCAGTCCCAAGACAAATATTTACAGATACAAACATTTGTCCCGCGACGGGAATCGAACCCGCAACCTTCTGCGTCTCAGGCGAGCCTTTGCCCACTGCGCCACAGAGGTCGTCAAATCTTGATCTTGAATCTTGTTGGACATTTTGGCTACTTCCCAAGAAACAAGAAACACCCAACATCAGCCTGGCTCCATTTTAATACCCAACAGATACAATATAGTCCTGGCCCCACACCAGGATTTGTGCCGTGGATATTAGGAACTGTGAGTACCAAAATAATCTTTAAACTCACCAGAGCTGGCCACCTAGCTAATACGAACATTACGAACGAACTTGTGGAAGATCAAGCTGTATGATAAAGTCAAAGTCAAAGTCAAATTTCATTTATCCAAATAAATTACAAGGATCACTTTGAAACGGCGGTTTTTATCAACTGCCTGTTCCTCCGCGACCAAGCCAGGAAAGAACGGCAAGAAAACAAGGCTGGTTATTCTTTTGTAATTATCCTTTTACAAAACAATAGGTTCGAGTTGGAGCATTTTCAATCCCAAGAGTTTTTGTCATCTAAATAATCAGATATTTTATAGTATGCCTTTTTATAAAGTTTTTAGTAGTAATTATATTTATTATAGTTTTCCTAATGTATCATTTTAAAACTCGTCTTATATTTTACTAGCTTCTGTCCACGGCTTCGCCTGCGTGGTATCCGGATAAAAAGTAGCCTATGTGCTTTTGTGATGTATAAGTTATATTATTATAAAGTTTCATCAAAATCCGTTTGGTAGTTTTTGCGTCAAAGAGTTACAAACATCCATCCTCACAAACTTTCGCGTTTATAATAGTAGTAAGATTCAGTACTAGCAGACTCGACAAATGTGGTGCTGTACGTGAATCTGACAGAAACAAAACATCAATTCGACAACGAAGATCAGTTTGTATGGAAGAAAGGAACGTTTTTTTTTTTGCATATTTTATTCCTCGCAAATTTTCAAACTTTTCATTTTTAAAAACATAATCGGACTACTACGAGAACATTTTAAAATAAAAAAATAGCCAATTCAGTTCAGCTATTCTCAAGTGACGCGCTTATAAACGAACAGCATTTCATTTTTATTCATATAGATTTTCTGTAGAATTATTATGCAAAATGTTCGTGACTCGAACTTTCGCAATACCTACCCTAGATACTTAGTTGGTAAAGCTTGTTTCCTAGACAAAGCACATTATTATTCAAGTGAAATACGCTTTGGTTCTAAAAGCAATACCTGAGTATTGTTAGTTTCGAGTGTACCGTCGTATCTGAATACTAATCAGCAAAGGCAAATTGACAATATTAGAAGTTTCGAAGTGGAGCATTCCTGTTAAAATAGTGAATATATCATTGTCAATGTTAGAATCAAACGTTAGGCACATTATAAGTAAGCATTTATAGTACGTAGCAGTATTGATGCTCTATTTTTCAAACTTTGTTCACCATATGAAACCAAGTCATATCCCAAGTATTATTAGCTTTTTTTTGATGCCATTAAAATATCTGACATAAAACTTATCTCTGAGGGCCTGGTCAAACTGACGCGGTGGCGGAGGCGATCAAACATGTAATTGTCAAGTGGTTAAATAAATATAAATATAAAATAATCATAAAGTTTTGTATACCTAGAAGCTTAATTTTCTAAAGAAACATTATGTTTAAAAATCCATTACACAAAAAGAAGATATAGCTCTCTAACTGCCAAGATGCGTATTTATGTATGTGTGTGTTTTTAATATTCTTTATTACCTCATATCATCCAAACGGCTAGACTGATTTATATGTTTAAGGTATCATTGGATTTGTCTAGGCAGTTTATAATCTGACTGTACAAAACAGCATTTATCATTGGTGTCCGAAACGTCGGTAAATAAATAATTAAAATTGTAAGTGTCAGTTCGGACAAAGTGTCCGAAAATATTGTGTCCGAAACGTCGGCAAGCCTTCCCTTCAGACGCGAAATCATTCCCTTCCGCTAACGTTTAGTTCTCAAGGTTATGAATCACGCCTTTCTAATTATTCCAGACCGAATCTTTGATCGCTATAGTCTTGCCTTTGACAAGTTCTGAGTTTTGAGTCGCTTCAACTTTCTTATACAAAGGGAAAGGTTTGAATCAACTGTGCCTATGTTTTAATCATTTTAATTGATCGGTGTTTTTTTACAATGAAGGGGGTGATCTTGACATCTCATAGTTTTTGTAAGTAAGAAAGTTGACAAAAAGTTAAGATAATTTTTTTTTTCAATTGTATACATATTTTACCGAAAAATAATTGGTAAGTAATTTTATTCCAAAAACTATCGTGAACTTGACTATTCATATTGTAAAAACGGAATTTTCACGTACTGCACTATCGGTGAAGGCACCGACTAAGTTTCGACTCATTCCAAGAGTCTTCACCGATAGTGCAGTACGTGAAAATTCCATTTTTACAAAATGAATTGGTAGGTACATTTTTTTATGCAATCACTATTACAACCGTTATCGTCCTTATCTTCATAACAAAGAAAACAACAAGTATTATCTTTATGACCAAGCATCACGCAAGTACTTATAAATGGTGTAACGAATCATCATAAAAGAATCACACAAATACTGATCACATGGCATGAATAGTACAGCTCAAGCAACTAATTAATTTCCTTTTGCATACCCCAGAAAATTTTATACAAAGCCAAAGTCAAAGTCAAAATTCATTTATTCAATAAAATCACAAGGACCACTTTGAAACGTCGGTTTTTTATCTAGGTGCCTATTCCTCCGCGACCAAGCCAGGAAAGAAAGGCAAGAAAACAAGGCTGGTTATTCTTTTTAATGATCTTTTACAAAACAATAGGTTCGAGTTGGAGCATTTTCAATCCCAAGAGTTTTTGTCATCTAAATAATCAGATATTTTATAGTATGCCTTTTTATAAAGCTTTTGTTTAATTACGTTTTTAAATTTGTTAATTGATAATTTTTGTATATCTCTTGGGAGTTTGTTATAAAAGCGTACACCGTGCCCTTTAAACGATTTACTAACTTTATGGAGTCTACAAGTGGCAACAGCGAGTATAAACTCGCTGTTGCCACTTTATTCTAGTATTAACATTGTGATAATCGCTTTTTTTCTTAAACAAATTAATATTTTTGTGAACATACATCAGATTTTCATAAATGTATTGACAAGGGAATGTCATTATATTTATTTCTTTAAACTTTTGGCGAAGTGATTCTCTGGGGCCCATATTATAAATTGCTCGAACAGCCCTCTTCTGCAGCACAAAAACGGTATTGATATCAGCAGCACTCCCCCACAGCAGTATACCGTACGACATAATGCTGTGGAAGTAGCTGAAGTAAACTAATCTAGCTGTGTCAACGTCTGTATAAAGACGGATTTTTTTGACTGCATATGCCGCAGAACTAAGTCTCTTCGATAACCTATCAATATGAGGACCCCGTACCATAACATACCTAGAGAAACTAAAGCGCAAGCGAAACCGAGGGCGAATGCTTGGTATAAATAAATTCATTGTGGTCGCCGCACAGGCCACAGTGGCCATTCATTTGGAAGATCAATATAAACGTCTGGAGTCCTTGGGCTGACGTGACTTGACCCCACCTTCCACCGACCAGATACTACGTACCTAACATTATAAATGCGAAAAGTTGTAAAGGATGTTTGGTTATTTTTAGGTATCCAAAATATAATGGCGAGAACGGAACCTTAAAGTTTCATCATGTCGGTCCGGCTGTCACACCTCGATCTGCCCCTCAGTTAGTTGATTTACCTTCTGAAACTTTTAATCTTCTTGTGTTGAGTTTGAAATGACACGTATCAAAGAGACAGACCAGTGTCAGTATAAGTGACACTGGTCTGTCTCTTTGATGGAGTCTGTTTCTTTGATTTGACTGGAGTTATGATATATATACTGGATCGTAAACGCCTTCAGGACGCAATAATTTTCCAAATCGAATGTCATTCTGAGAATGAAGTTATAATTTTACCATACTAACGTAGTAGATGCTTGGAGTAGATGATCGTCTCGTCTATTCACTATTCTATTCGAAATATCTCGCTTAACTCGCAAGATGCCTATTTTTAATTGTCCGGAGAAGGTAGTGTTTCATGAAAATACAAATAAAGATTTTTTAAAGTTTTTTTCAAGGTTTTAGTTCCTCCTGTGATCATGGTACATGTAACTGTGCCGAAATATCGGGAAATATTCAAACTCACAAATCATGGTAAATATCCCGTTGTTTGGTAAAAAATAATACCTCAAGGTGGTCAAAAAGAATGTAGAAATACCTGAAAGTAGAAGTAGGAGATGTACCAAGAAAGTATAAGTGACACGAATGAATGAGAATAGCCGAACCAAGTTCCGTGGCATGTGAGACTTATTTATAAGATGCCTCTGCGTGGCGCATTGAATCCTTTCGCCAATGATCACAAACAATTTAGTCAGGCCACCATAAGACAATCGGTGGCCTATCTTTCTTTTCCTTGCGTCAATATCCTCAATGCTGAGAGTCTGACCTTTATGTAGGACTCTACATTTGAATATTTCTTTCCATCTGTCCTCATTAGATCGAATAGCTTTCCTCTCACTGGAGTCGGCGGTGAATCTGGCCGCTTTAATGCAAGGGGCTACATCTCAGCGGCCTTTTAACCGAACCTTACGTATCGCAACAAAATATGTGTAAGACGATTAACTAACGTAGTGTGTATTGGTAGATATATTTCAAAAATTGATGTCTACGGTTTTCATTAAAATGATAATTATGATAAGGCACCTATCGCCAGATAATCAGCCATAGGGATTACTCCTATAACACAAGCTCTGCTTACTTTGGGGCTAAATGATGCTGTGTGGAAATTTCCAGCATTATTTATTTATTTATTACTACTTATAATGTTTGAAGCAGATCAGGATGTAGACATACTTTCAAATTAAATCGCATTGCAGCTTATGCAGTAAGTAAAATTGACAGTGACATCAACACTGACAAAAAATATATGATAACACGTACTCTAAACGATTACTGTTAATAGTAAATGGTAGTTAAATATTTTTCTCAACATTTTAGTGCTAAAATAATTTGAAGTCAATGCTCTGTAGTTAATAAGTTATTTATTTAACACAATAGTATGTTATTAGTATCTTAAAACCTATGTTAGGTTTGTCTAGGTTCTGGAAGTGTTTATTGCGTACAAATTAAATGTTAACTAGAATGATAAAAAAACTTACCTAAAATACTTTTGCTAAAATATAAAGGTAAAACTGTTTTTTTTTCTAAAAATCATATCAAATAAGGTTCTTAGGCAAGTTTTATCACCACACGTCACCAGGGAGCGCTGCATTAGAGGATGAGAAACAAATAACTAACTTAATCTATATTTCAAAGTAATTTTATTAAAAAATCTGAGTTGGAAGTCTGACTCAAAAATAATTGAAAATCCCTTGAAACATAATCAAATCAGTATCTCTCAGACTCAAGTAAGTTTTATCTAATAAGCCGGTAACAGCCACTCCTGATTAAAGATCGCTTTCAGCCCTTACAATGTCTTCTGACCTGGGTGGGATGGATCTGGACAGGTGGTAGGCCACCATTTATTTATTAATATGTGGTGATAAATAATGCTGGACATATTTCACACAGCATCATCTAGCCGCAAACTAAGCAGAGCTTGTATTATGGGAACTATGTACATGACTGATATATTCATATTGTAAAAACGGGAATTTTCACGTACTGCACTATCGGTGAAGGCTATAGTTTTTGGAATAAAAATGACTGATATACTATTTATGTACTTGTTTTTGTAAATACATACATGTTTTACATAGAAAAACCCAAAACCGAGAGAAATATATGCAGATCATACGAATATTGGTCTCGCGGTGGGAATCGAACCCATAACCTTTTGCGTCTCAGGCGAGCCTACGCCCACTGCGCCACAGAGGTTGTATAGCTGCGTACAGCTTTTATGTTGGCTACCATTCAGTGACTGTTTTGCGCCATCAGTGATCCAACAATAAAACCGGTAAATTTTAAGGACCTCTCGAGTATGCACCTTAAATATAACTTTATAGGGAGTACGCCCGCACTATTGTAAAGTTTTTGTATATATTATCTGTGAACGGAAAAGGAACGACACTAGAACGACGCCGTCTTCTCGTTCTAGCTTCCTTTTGGCCGGCAGTTGTTCTTTTGTATCCAAGACGATGATGTGTGAATAAACGTCCTTTTATACATACTACAACTTTCAATTTAATTTGACTACACCGTTGGCGTCTTCGTCTGAGTAAGTAAATCCATTTATTTTTCTTCGAAAATAAGACTCGTAAAATGAAGACATAATTGATTGATCGGTTTCAACTCTTCCTCTCTCGTTTTGTTTTGGTGAACAGCGAATGAACCTGCGGATTTGAATAATCAATTTTTTTTAGGGTTCCAGAGACAAGTGGCGAAAGTAAAACCTTGGAAATGTTCGTATGTATGTCCGACCTAGAGGCACGTCACGAGAATATTTTGATATATAGCGTGTTGTCATAAAAACCCTTCACCAGATTTTTATTAATATTAAAAACAATAAAATTTGAACTCTTCCCGCACTTAATACCTTCTTGTGTGGATGAGACTAGTGACATATGTTTTTTTTTATTCGCACTAGAAAATTCTAGGTTTTCTTCGGCACTATTTATTTTGAAGGTCGTTTCGTTAAAATATTAAAACTTGTGTGTGTGTATGTTTGTTGTATGTCTTTCTTTTAACCTTGTGTATGGGAAATACAAAACTCTGTTTTTTTTTCGTTAATAGCA
This sequence comes from Perizoma flavofasciatum, assembly GCA_958496245.1. Lineage (NCBI taxonomy): Eukaryota > Metazoa > Arthropoda > Insecta > Lepidoptera > Geometridae > Perizoma > Perizoma flavofasciatum. The sequence goes on from OY292442.1 coordinate 6,873,877, forward strand.
TTTGATAGTAATTCACAACCAAAATTGGTTTGACGGGTTTCCGACGAAAACTTATGAGTTATGTTATGGAAACGTGATATATCTAGGGCATAATTCGTACAAAATAATACCTTCGTATTAGGTAATAGCATAGTCCTAAAATAACAACTGGTACCAAGTCATGCCCGACGAAAACAATCCTACTAATATTATAAACGCGAAAGTTTGTGATGTTTGTTACTCTTTCACGCAAAGACCACTAAACGAATTTTGATAAAACTATACAGTAATATAGCTTATACATCAGAATAACATATAGGTTACTTTTTATCTGGGAAACACGCTGTCATTCATCATAGTTAAGGAAAATGTCTGTTTGCATTGTGCTATGAAATTCAGGAAAGTTCGCGTAGTTTTGTAAACATATGACATAGAATAAATACTATTAGGTACGATGTTAGTATAGCTATTAGATAAAGGATGCTATTTTCGTAAATTGTATCATCATCACCTTCTTGTCCTAATCCCACATTACGTGGAGCACAATATGTTTTCTTCTTCCACTCTCCTCTATCAGCCGTCCCATATCATCCTTCACACAATCCATCCATCTTTTCTTTGGTCTACCTCTGCTTTTATTTCCGTCCACATTCACATTTAACACTCTTCTCGTAATATGACAATCTTCCATCATGACATGCCCATATGTAGGCATATGTATACCATATCCATGCTCATATTTTCGTATTATTTTTTTCATATTTTCGTAAATTATATATAAGGGATGTATATACCTATTTCGTGTATATGAAGCACGTGACCTTTGCCTCCAGGCTATTCAGATGGGCTTGGTTCCGTGAAACTTGACAAAGTTATTTATGTCGACACATGCTCGGGTAATCATTGGATAAAATAGGTCTAGTTCTGTTTGTTAATTTAGTTCGTCAGTGCTTATAGTTTTACTAGTTTCTGCCCACGACATCGCCCGCGTGGTACCCGGATAAAAAGTAGTCTTTGTGTTATTCTGATGTATAAGCTATATTACTGTATAGTTTTATCAAAATCCGTTCAGTAGTTTTTATGTGAAAGAGTAACAAACATCCATCCTCACAAACTTTCACGTTTATAATAGTAGTAGGATTATAACATACTTCTAGGATTCAAATAATGAAACAGAACTGTAGAGCTATAGATTCCAAATGTATTATAAATATATCTTACGATAAATTCACAACATCTTAGCCTGCATTCTAACGCAAATCCGTCCTGTATTGACGTTCCATTTAGGAATCGTTTCACAATACATTTCCCGGGCAAACATGACGCTACTCTGTTGTTCGTGTCAAATGGATCGTTTTATATCCAATCGGGACTCGCACTTACTTGACTAAACACTGAATTAAAGTAAGTACGAACTATAAGCAGTTTGTTTTATCAAAAAAACGTAACCTTCCAATTGGCTAAACAAGTCATCTGACGATATATAGGTATATCTTCAGTGAAAATAACGCTGTCTGGAAATGAAACGGACGTCTAGATTCTCAGTTTCAGATACATACTTAAATACATTAGTGCGTAAATTTTAGAGGATACCAAGTTGGGGTTGTCAGAGTCACAGGCACGTTCTGTCATTATATTTGGCACATGCTCGTGTTTACAGTTAGTATTCCGCGTGACAGGTTGTAAGCCCATCGCCGCTTATTTGATGGAACAAAAAAAAATATATTCAATAAATTTAAAAATGAGAAATATTAAGTCAAGCCACACATTTTTTTATTTGCCACGTGATCAAACTTCTTATTTTATAACTAATAGCAACGGGAAAATGAGATAGCCTCTAAAATAACCACCATGCTGAGTTGTATTAAGAGTGGCTTACATAGAAGATAACTAATGGCTAAGATAGTATCATTCCGACGCTCGTTAATTGTGGCTGACTTAGTAAGTTAGAAGGCAATGTAGATTTTTAGAGGCGAATAATGCTATTAAAAAGAAGTCTGTTTAACTAACATCCTTTAAAAATGACATGCTAATCTGTTCCTAAGTGGATGATATTATGTCTTACCGCGCTCGGAATACCGAATAAAAGTTTTTTTATTTAATAATAATCACTTTTTATTTCAGACAATTCGTCCATAATTTTTGTTAATAAATAAGACAGTTAAAACTTAAAGCTAATGTTAGTGACACACATATAACGCAATTAATAATCATACCTACACTAGACGTTTAATTGATGCGTATGTTTATTTAAAACTAGCTTCTACCCACGGCTTCGCCCTCGTGGCACCCGTGGCAAAAAGTAGCCTATGTGTTATTTTGATGTTTAAGCTATATTACTGTAAAGTTTCATCAAAATCCGTTCAGTAGTTTTTGCGTGAAAGAGTAACAAACATCCATCCTCACAAACTTTCACGTTTATAATATTAGTAGGACAATATTTTCGTATATTTCAGTAGTTTTATCAGTCCATCCTAAGACAGCAAAATCGGCAAAATAACTTGGTATTTTCTTCGAAAAGGCTACATTACCGTAAACAAGCAAACCCGCCATTGGTTCAGTGATCTCGCAATAAAATTGAATGATACGAATGGGCTCCAAAGCGATGGAATGGATACCTTATTATAATTTTCCTATTAAGGTAATATTTTTCCAATAAACCAATAAGAATTGTAGAACATTAAACCTTTAGGCGAGTTTTAGCGTGAATAACGCAATATCATTCATAGCAATATCAACAATTTCAAGGTTTACCTGACCTTAAAATTTCTGATATTGTTATGAAAAGCTTTGCACGGAAAAAGATATACATATCTACCCCAGTTCGTAATGACTAGCTCACTAGCCACGGCTTCGCCCGCGTGGTACCGGATAAAAAGCAGCCAATGAAAATTAGTTCCTAAGAAACGCATCCACTCGACGGTTTTTGGACGACTTACGTTGCAAAATTGGAACTCACGTTAAGCCAATTTATTTGAACGGTATCTATAATATATATAATCTATGTCCACTCTCAAAGACTATTTTAAATATTGGTGAAAGCATTTTAAAGTAATTTCGGAGATTCATCCCTACTTACAAACTTTACAATATTAGTATAAATGAGGCAATTTACTTTTTCTCTCAAGGAAGCAGGCACAGTGCATGTCACAAAGGGCACGTTAAGGTAGATGACCTATCGATGTTGAATATAGGCCTCCCCCAAAGAGTGCATTAACAAAGGTCTTAAACCACCTCCATCCCCCGACTTCCCTTTAACGTGTTATCGGTTCATTTAGTCGATTTTTTTGGTTGGTTGGTGGTTAGTTTGGTTTAGGCATATAGAAAGGTTGGAAGAAAGAAGATTAATAAAACAAGTATACAAGGCGAGCGTGAATAGAAAAGTTGGAAGAGGAAGGCCTCGGCGAACATACTCTGACCAAATTGGAGACATTCTAGAGAAAGGCCAGGTCTGAAGTACACTAAACCACCGAGCTTGTATGAAGAATTTGATGAGGATGAATGAAGCGAAAGAGGTATACCAGGATCGTAGCATGTGGAAATCCTTGGTCTCTGTCTACCCCTCCGGGAAACAGGCATGACTATATGTATGTGTGTATGTAAATATGGTCGATTTTGTCCGGTTTATGTACGCCGTTTGGGAACCATTATCCTCAGCAGTTGTTGGATCTGGGAGCTATAACTTGTTCATTCTAAGATCTCTTTTATATGTGGTGGATTGCTTACTACTTGCAAAATGCGGGCATGTGCCAAATATAATTATTGTACGTGATGACCACTACTTGCAAAATGCGGGCATGTGCCAAATATAATTATTGTACGTGATGACCACTACTTGCAAAATGTGGGCATGTGCCAAATATAATTATTGTACGTGATGACCACTACTACTACTACCGTCATTCACCTACTACTACCTTCTTGGTATCCTCAAAGATCTATGCACTGAGTATTTTGTTTGATTATTAATTTCGTGTTCACTATGGTTCTTCTAAGAATTTCTTCGTTATATGATATATTGTAGCGATCGGCTGCAATGAGCGTAAAGTTCAACAAGAAAAATAAATTAGTGCTTACGTAAAAAACTTTTTTTTCATTCAGGTTTATTCTGCAGATTTGCTATATCAACCACAAAAAAACAGGTTAAGCTCATTTCTCACAATTCAAATCCACGGCCCCATTCATCAGAACATTCGGCACACGTTCGCCGACTAATAACGAGGGGGAGGTTACCCTCCCACCACAGAGCAAGGAAAGTATTGCATGACGAGCATACCTACCTATAAATATGAATATTCACGCTATGAGCTTTCGGCAGCATAATTATTTTTGAAATAGGAAAAACCAATAGTTTTCTCGACCGCGTGCTCGGTTTGATTACTCTCTTAAAAGATGGGTTCTACAACGCAGTGAAACTTCTATTTTCTTTTGGAATTTTTATGAGTCATCAACAGGCGTTTTTTGTCAGTTCGTAGCAAACACTACCTGACCAAACCTTTCTTCTTTTTTATTCATTTTTATCATCATCTTTACACATTTCATTAGTCGGATAAGAGGAGTTATACCTAAAGTAAAGTAAAAAATATGCAGAAAAAAAGTAATAAACATACCATCTATCTAACAATATACTATAGAACATACCTAACCCCTTCATACATTATTATTTTGTGTCATTTCATGTTTTCCTTATCAGAAATACTCTTATGATGTCTGTGATGAACAGACCTATCGAAACAAATTACCTGATGATGATGTTACTATCAATCATATAACGCAGCAAATAGAATTCCATGTTCAATGGCTGAATACTGATATGTTGCCGCCTGGTAACAAATACGTGTGATTTAAAGGTATTGTAAATCTGCATAGACTCGGAAAACAGATGAGTGGGAGTTGTGGGGTAACGGATTCTGGGATGTTTGAAGTAGATACCTAACATTTTGAACAGTAATGATAATGAATTGGGCTGAAGTTTATTAGATAAGTTTTACCATTGAGCGGGTTCATAAAGTGAAAAGTTTCAGTGTGTGGATATTTAAATATCGTAGATTGTAGTTCGCCATTGGTGGTAGATTATTTGGGTTGCAAACAGCAAGCAAGGTCATAAAATAGTAGTGTTATTTAGTAAACAATCAAAAATTAATTGATTTTACTACAAGTATAGCAGCCGGCTGATATTGATGTACCCAATTATCCAGTTATTTTATTGAAGCTTGAGATTTGAAAAGTTTCCAAAATCGTGATGAAGTCATCCATATAATAAGTACTCACTGTTAAAACTTAGTACTCACCAACTGATCATATTCCAGCTTAACGATCCATGTTCAAGTACTATCTTATAATTGAACCCAAAAACTTCTGTCAGTTACATCAGGGCATAATAAACGAGAAACCGACGCGGTACCTTCATATTAATGCAGATAACATTATGTATAACTGGCAACTGATGATCTGACATGCTCGCGAGGTCGACCGGCGAGAAATTGTTCCCCGATCGTAATAATCTTATACTCTAGAGGATTGAACTACGCCATTGCTACTTATCTAGACTTTTTATTTATTCCCTTTAGCGACAAGGCTACATTTATTATGAATTAAAAGAAAGGTTAAAAATGCGAGGAGTTTTAATTTAAACTACAGTTCCATCGGCTCAACATCATCAATCACACCATCAACAATAAAACACCAATGCTGGATATGGTCCTACACAAAAACAGTGACATGACGAACGATCTTGAACTACGTCCACTGTCTTCCCTTAACCTTTAGGTACTCATATAACATATTCTACACTGTTTATTTCATTGTTTTAGGTTGGTTACTATGCACAACTTTTCATTCAAAATTATTTTAATATTACAATACTTATTTTATCGCAAGTGATCGGCACGACAGACTACTTAAAAGATAAAATATTGGCATGACGAATGGGATATCTTTCTTTGAACGAGAAAGTACAACATTGTTGCGAGTTATGTAAGCGGTGTTCGTACGTAGATCTTTTGTGAATTTTGCTAGGACTTAACAAGTCAGAACTTTTTTCCCTGATCGAAGTCGCAAGATGTAATCATCTAATATTGCTAGAAGACTGCTTTATTCTCTTTCACCCTAGATTACATGTACGAGTCTCTTATCTACGCTTCTTATAAGTTAGTATTTTGTTATCGAAATCTGCCATTCTTTCTTCCTGTTTTCGTTAGAAGAAAAATATGACTCAAATAAGATCCTTGTATAACCATTACCAGTGTAGATGTGATGCGTCGTTACGTATTCATGATGTGGGTAGCTGGAATTTCATTATTCCAATGCGACGTAGGTGAGAACAGTGATGGAGCTAGTGTCGGCAGAGCTGGATCTATCGATGAACGTATGTTAAACTTGCAAACACGCTTGGCAGTTGTACAGGAAAGGAACATAATTCGAGTTTAATTACATAAAACATTATTTCCCTCATCTCGGTAGCATCGAGGATTCAGGCATGAGTCCCACAAGGACCGCATTCGCAAATCCTAGCCACGACTCTGTATGTGACTAGTAGTGAGTCTACTGATAGGACAGCGAAACGCGAGAGAGAGATGTTCACATTATTCCCCGATACAATTTGAATTGGAAGGGAATGACAGTAATTCGCAAAATAATAGTAGGTAATCTTTGATACAGCTTAGCTGGTAAGACCAGAATTTCATTTAGATCGGTACTGGTATTATGATGACAATAATCAACGTAACTTCTGGTGAAAAATATATTTGTCATTCATCGATATCGAATCGATATTGAATATGTCCATAAAAATTGAAATTAATGAATCAGCGGGAAGACATGCACATACACACATGAAAATAGCGTCTACAAATAAAATCCCATAACGAACTGTCTTTATTTTTCTCTCTATTAAAAACACAAACCGTCTTTGTTTCATAAATGTACAAAGTTTTGAATTTCCGTTTAGTAAGAATAATAAAAGATGAATATTTTTTCTTATTCTCAGGTGAATGCGCCCCAACTCTCGCACCATGGAAACCGATCCATGAAGCCACGACCAGTGAAGCCATATCCAGTCAACATGACAGACACGCTATCTACGACATAAATGATATTGTAAATTTCGAAGACAACGACATCGTCATGCGAGACGCCAGTATCAAATTCCATGATAATAACAAACTTGATAACTCTGTTGATCCGCTGAATGAGATACAGAAACTAAATATGGCCGATTTCAAGGAAGGCAATGTTATTGTCAATGAATTCATGAATAAGAAAGTTGATCCTGTCAAAGAGATCCAAAAATTGAACATGGTAGATGATTTGAAAATAGAACTAAGCAATGAAGCGATGGGAAATGATTTTGAGAACGAAGTGAAACATACTAACGATGCTACAATTGATGTGGATTTGAAGAGAGGTGATGTAAAAGAGATTGATACGTGTGATTGTCAACATGGAGGGGGATGTGTGAACCATGGTTGTCTATGTCCGCTGGGCTACGCGGGGGACAAGTGTGAAATCACTTTGGATTTGAAGGTAAGGAAGTTAAGTGAACACCTCGACAGCTATTAAACCTTTTTTAATCTTTCGATCCAACTGTGCAATCAATTTTCAATGCAATGGATTGTTCCACTCGATTTATTATTTATCTCTCGATATACGAGTGCTCTTAAACGGTAAATGAAACACACCGTGAGATAACATAAACACAAATGTTTTGGTTCTAGGATATGTTAGAACTAAAACTTGCTCACTAGACCACCATCATTAAGATGCATACGAAGTATCCTTGCTTATAGCTATCATCAATTCACGAAAGCGCTTTTGCATTCTTAAAGCTAGAATTTCTTATAAACTTTATACCACAAATTTCGCTCGAAATTAGCATAATAAAATTGGCTGTTCATAGGTTCCGCGGTTCAACGGCTCCTCGTATCTCCGCCTGCCTGGACTGGGGAGTACCGCGTCAAGCTTGCTCGATGTTCAGGTAAGTTTACTTATCTATACAGGCTTTAGCAAGTCGGTATATGAAATTAGGCCCAAGATCGTTCGTCATGACACTCTTGAGTATTTAATCTTTTCGAACCGCAGTGGAAACCTTAATAAAGCTGTTTTAACAGGGCAATGCGTGGTGAATATTAAAATTATGCAAAAGTAAGGACGTTTGTTGCTTATAATATTCGTAACAGCTGAACCGATTTGGAATAGGCATATTTCGTGAACAACAGATAGGCTTTTTACCAGAATACCGTTTAGGCGGAGCCGTAGGCAGAAGCTAGTGTCTACTAAAATAAAATCAGCTCATATATTTTTCTTTGAAGTAGATAATTATTCTGGTGCGTTAGAATGGTAGCTAAGTTCACCTGATTCATCAAAATGTCTAACAACCTGCCAGTCTCTTAAAGTAACTTTCCTTGTAACAAAAAATATTGTTTCTAACTTTAACGTTCCCCGTTACCAAGCTGCACATTAATTTATTCGCTAACCCCAAAATGTCTTCGCACATTATGTGAACTTATTTTTTCTCCAATTTAGTCCCGAGGGGTTCAGGTATCTATCTATCCAAGTTTGTTCGAAAATGACGTAGCTATTTTTTTTAAGGTTTTAACATTTATTCATACAAAGTACAAGTAGGTATATACGAAAAATATTGATGAAGGAGACCGTTATCTAAAGACCGTTGCGTTTGCAACGGTCGACTACTAGATCGTTTGATCTAGTAGTTTATATATATATACGTTCTATATAAACTACTAGTCTCTGCCCACGACTTCGCCCGCGTGGTACCCGGATAAAAAGTAGCCTATTTGTTATTCTGACATTGTATAAGCTATATTACTGTAAATTTTCCTTCCCAAAATGCTAGCATTGCAACGCTGCAACGCTGAATGGCAATGCTAATGCGTTGACCCATATAAGAGCCAGCCCTCTGTCACGCGTCGCTTCGACCAGTCGGTTATCTATATTAAAATAAAATAGATATCCAAATCCTCCGAAACAAACTCACTCGATTAAAATTCCTGAATTGTTTTGAACAACTTTTTATGTGGATCTTCAGAACCCTCTCTCAGGATCTCGAAAGATTTAACAATTAAATCTCAAGTCTATCCAAAACAGATTTTTTATTTGGATGATTGTTATTTATCTAAAGCCCTTTTTGTGTTTTATTTTATCTTATAACTCGAATCCATTCATTTCGCACTGAGTGTTTTTCGCATTCATTGACACAGAGACACAGCTCACAGCTTTTCGTGACACAGAGTAGGTAAGCTCCTTATTTTTCCAGACAAACAAATAAAATATGGTTTTTACGTCACGTTTTGTGGAAAACGATGTGAGTTTTGGTCGGTGGATCAAGAAAATTGTACAATTTCTTGGTGATTTGTAAATACCACGAATTTCTTGATGTCATGAGATATATTCATATGATTCTTCCATTATTCGAATAACAATAACGTTAAGAGGTTTAGATTTTTTTTTCATTGGAATTGACCTACAAAATTTAAAATCAGTGACGGAAAGATACGTTTATATAGTTTTTAAAATGACACATTTAAGGGAAATTTCAATTTTTTTCCCAAAAATATAAATCTCCTTCACGCTTGTGCTTCGTGTGCTGGCGTCAATCAAAATAAAAAAAATTAAAATAAAATCACCGCCAACGTATCCACACCTGTTTGACCGGGTCATAATATTAAATGTATAATGTCAAAAACATATAATAATAATATAATATGATATGATTTATTTAGCTAAATTGTAGTTTCTCACCTATATAGTTGAGTCCTGTCTCACGGAAAAGCGTGAGCTGTGGCCCAGGAAACAGTTATTTCCCAATTATAATTATAATATAATTGACGACCGATGTGGCGCGGTGGGTGAAGGTCCGCCTGCGACACAGGAGGTTGCGGGTTCGATTCCCGCCCTGGGACAAATGTTTGTACGATCTGCAAATATTTGTTCTAGGTGTTCTGGGTATTTTCTATCTATAATAAAAATATATCTATCTATGTAATGTATTGTATTAAGTGTATCAGTCATCTAGTACCCATAACACAAGCTCTGCTTAGCTTGGGGCTAGATGATGCTGTGTGGATTGTCCAGCATTATTATTATTTTATTATTAATTAAATTAGACATAATAAATAATCGTAAAGTAGGTACAAGAAATATATATGGCAAGAAAGTAAAGAAAATAATATGAAAGCATATCGAATACACCTTACAAATAAACTTTTAGAAAAATTGAACAACATGGAAAGAAACATGCATTAATTAAAACTTTTCTCTCTGCACAGCCCTATCAACAATATTATAAAGAAACTCATTTACTGAATGAAGGCTGATGTTTTAAACTATAGTTTTGAAACTAGCTAGATACTTACCTTTCAATTAAACTGAACAGAAAACATGCCATATAAAATTTTGTCTCTGAAAGTTTCGGAGAGGGCTTAATCCCCAGAGCAATTTATTAACAGAGCACCTATTTAATTTGCATCGACATAACTCATCGACAGTGATTTGACAAAGTGACAACTAAGGGCTCATTTACGTAGACGTGGAAAGTCGTATTGTGCGGCGCGGCCCACAGTAAATTCAAACATATGGCGATGTATGAGAGCGTTTATTTCTAGTAAACGCGCGTAAAATCGCTTCTCCGTATACGTAAATAAGCCCTTAGGGCTCGGTCAAACTGACGTGGCGATCAAAGGGATTATACATCAGAATAACAGGCTACTTTTTATCCGGGTACCACGGGGGCGAAGCCGTGGGCAGAAGCTAGCTATTTATAAAGCTGTTTGATTTAGCTGTCGTGTATGTTATAATTAAATCCACTCATTCGTGGCGATTAAGACGTAAATAGCCTATTTCATGCTTCAGTTGTCGTACGGTTTGAATACGAATTAACCTTATTTTGTTTTTGGTGCTCTTTTGGTTCGACAAAGGGTTTTAATTTTAGCGTACCGCGGAATGTGAGTTGGCACAAAACAAGTTGAGCGGAAACTGCCAGAGCGTGTTTACAATCAAGCACATAAACGAAGGCATCTTTCAGAGCCACATTACTTTTTATTGTATGTCCTAAACGGGCAAGCTGTGGAAACTTAAAAAAAAACTAGGTACCACTGTTATACAGTTTTTATCAATATAGACTTAAGTTTTACTGATGATGATGATGAAACAGAGTGACTTAAGAAATGCGTCAAAGCTATTTGTAAACTCAAATAAGCTGACAGTTGTATACCATACTTATGTCAATTTAATATCCTTACATTACCATGTAAAGTATATTAGGTGGTACTATTAGTAAATACATAAGATGGCACTATGTATAATAAGTATGTATTTACAAAAAAAAAGTATATAATTAATATATCAGTCATTTAGTTCCCATAATGCAAGCTCTGCTTAGTTTGGGGCTAGATGATGCTGTGTGGAAAATGTCCAGCATTATTATTATTAAAGCAAAATATCTATGAAAACAAAACAAATATTATGCAAAAGTGAGTATGAGCAGGTTATATTGGTTATTATTACTTACACCGTCCAAATTTCCGAAAGCAGCCCTTCCACAACTTGGAAGGGCTGCTTTCGGTCATGTCGGTCAAACGACAAACAATGTTCCGTACATGTCCAGTTTCTATTTGACAGTTTCCAGCATCGATGTTTCCACACAAACACCGTGCAGAACAAACGCCTTAGTTTTACCTGCACGGTATCTGTTTACTTTTATAAAAAAAAAGAGTTGCTAGTAACGTAAAGTGTGAAAGGGAGACATACGTTTGCCCTACCTACAGTGATATGACAGGGCAAAAAAAATACTAAAAACTTTAAAGGTTTTTTTTTATTTTCAGGTTACACTGAAGCCAACCAACGGAGATGGTCTGGTGATGTACAACTCAGAACGCGCGAGCGGAGACGGGGACTTTTTCTCGATACATCTCAGGGATTACTTTGTGGAGTTCGCTTTCGATCTTGGATCGGGGATCGCTGTCGTCAGGTTAGTCATCTCTTAAAAACTAAAACGATAACAACAAAATCTTATGTACCTCTATATTATGTAACCGGCCTCCCGCGATACAGGCTAGTCCTCGTGCGGGGAACTCCAGACTAGTAAAATCGTAACATCGTGGTAAATAAATATTTTTTGAAATATATTTTCCTTTTAAACTTTCTTACAGTCCGTTCCATCCAAAGGTTGTCTGGTAGAGATCGCTATTTAGCGATAAGACCGCCCATTGTACAACATTGTTAAAGTTAATAGTACTTAACTAAGCTGATATGTTATTTGGTGTACAATAAAGTATTTTCTATCTTCTATCTATCTAGTATATTTGAATTTGAATTTTATATTTTGTAAAATTGTTCAGCTCATGTGTATAAAAGGCTGTACCAAAATGGTGTTCAGCTTAGAATGTTTTGGTTCACCCAACCCTGATTTTCGGCTGTGACCAAAAACTAGAGAAGGTAGGTCGGCAGCGACTATAAAAATATAACAAGGGTCTAGACAAATACCTCAAGCTTACTTTTCCTTTCACGCTAATGCAAATTTGTCAAGGTAAAACTTGGCAGCTGTCACGTGACATTTCCACAGCTAATGTCATTTCCATATAATTATATCTTTATGCAGTTGTTAACGCCAGCTGAAAGTGGAAGTGGAATTGTCTTGACCTCAGGTTAGGATGATACAATAATACACATACACGTTAAAAGATAAAATTAATCATAATGGCACTCTGATTTACTTAAGAAAGTGGTCAAAATACATATATACATGGAAATACATAAATAATGCTGGACATTTTGCATACAGCATTTAACCCCAAGCTAAGGAGAGCTTGTATTATGGGAACTACGAGACTGATATACTAATTATATATACTTATATTTGCAGATCGGATTAATCACGTAACATTACGTTTCGAAGGCTTTTTTACTTTTTTAATTTAACATTGGAACGTATAATTCTCTTTTCAGATCAGCGTATCCTTTGGAAGCAAACAAATGGTACAAAATATTCGTTTCAAGAGGCGGCCGGCACGCTGCCCTGCGAGTGAATTCCCATAGTGAAGTTTATGAAGTAAGATTTAAGGATATAAAATGTTCAAATTAAGATTTGTTTAAAAATTATAACACAAGTATGTGACACATGTTTACAAATAGGTACTAGGTAGGTACACCCAGAATGTGTCACTCAACACAGTCAAAGTAAATAGGTTTTTATTCATTGAAATCACAAGGCTCATAAAAACGTGAGTCATATTATATAAACGGGAATTCTCGGGTACCGTACTATCGGTGAAGGCACCGACTAAGTTTTGACTCATTCCGAGAGTCTTCAACTGGGTGAGTGATCGCGACGCTAAAGTATTTTATCTCATTCATCCAGGTGACGCCATGACTAACGAAAGGCGGCGGGCAAAAAAATGGATAAGAAGAGCCGAACATCGGGCTCTGTGGCGCGTGTTGAGATAGGCCTATGTCCAGCAGTGGACTGATGTGGGCTGATGATGATGATGATTCATTCATTCAATGACGTGATAACGTTTCCTTTGGTATATGACTAAAGTTGACGTTGCCACGTCATTGATCACATCACTGTGCTGTAGAGAGAAATCCGCAAATATGTGCAAGACTAGCTGCGCCACGCGGTTTCACCCGCGTAAGATTCGATTTTATACTCGTGATAACTTCGAAATTGAATGTCCGATTCGAATGTGTTTGAATGCAACATAAATACCTAATTAATACTACGATACGAATGTAACCAACTTTTGTTTCTACCCGCGAATTTTCAAACAAAAGCTGCTATTGTGACTTAACTATGATAGTTAGATATACCCTCCAGGACTTTTTTGTAGGTAATAATGAGTACTTTAATCTTGTAGTACATAATGTTTATGCATAATCAATAGTTCTCTCAGCGCACGCCAAATAATGAATTTTATATGCAAAATTTTGCTACTTTGGGTTACATTTTTGCAATTTTCTTAAGGATCTCAATTTTTTTTGAAAATAAATTATAGCCTATGTTACTTCCTGATAATTTTGCTTTCTATAAATGAAAAAATGGTTGAAATCGGTCCAGTAGTTTCGGAGCCTATTCGGTACAAACAAACAAAAAAGTCTTTCCTCTTTATAATATTAGTATAGATATAACATTTCTCTCATAACAATATATCAAACTGTTTTTTTGCAGCGCTCGGTAACGCGATGGGTCAATTCTCATGGTGCTTCTCGAAGGCTGAGTTTAAAGCAGCCCCTTCTGCTCGGCGGAGCCCCGCATCCCCTGCCTCAGAGACTGGCGCTGTCTGCTTCATTCAGCGGGTGTGTGGGACAGGTAAGACTTTCAAATCCTTATTGATGTTATGATTGTTTTTTTCAGCTATCTGAAACGAATAGTGGGCAGACTGGATGTGGACACAGTCTTTAGGAGGCACTGGACTGAGGTGTACACTGCACAGTGTGCACCTTGGTCCAGTGCTTACTTTTAAGTTCTGCTCAGTAATTATGTACCTACTAGCCTCTGCCCACGGCTTCGCCCGCATGGTACCCGGATAAAAAGTAGACTATTTATTATTCTGATGTATAAGCTATATTACTGTAAAGTTTCATTAAAATCCGTTCTGTAGTTTTTGCGTGAAAGAGTAACAAGCATCCACCCTCACAAATTTTCGCGTTTATAATATTAGTAGGATTTATCTATTGTTACGTTATGGCTGCAATACATAATTATGTGTATTGTAATAAAAAGTTAGAATTGATTCTCTGTTTGTAACATCGTACACACAGCCGACGACGTTGGCCTAGTGGGCGGTACCCTGATCTCCGATGCGGAGGTCGTGAGTTTTTCCATTGAAAAATGCACGTGCTCAAAACGGATTACATGGTTAGGAAGCTGACATGCCCTAGAACAAACTTTTAAGGAATGTTCCATCATTTAGTGTTCCAATAGTATTCCACTTCTACTGCTATATATTATTTAATTTCAAATTAGACCTTATTTTAAAGCTTCCTTTTTTACTTTCTTTAACTTTACGGAATAATTAATGCGACTTCTAATATAATCATTTCTTTAACTTTTGTTTTATTGTCTTTGTTTCTTTTTTTTTGTTATTCTCAAGTTTAATAAACAACTCTCTAATAATTCTGAGTTTGATCAGAAATATTGTCTGTTTTCAGCTGGTGATAAACGATGAAGAATTATCAATTGTATCGTCAGCACTGGGCGGGTTGAATGTTGACAACTGTGAAGAACCAACCGATAACAACTGCACGTAAGTTATACCAAACAAATAAAAGAAAAATAAATAAAAAAGTATAAAGCTGAATTTAACTCTGCTTCAAGGAAATTGCCTAGCGATTAAATTATTATTTTTGCAAAAAGGGATGTCATAAGTTTGAAGATTTTGTCTGTTTTTTGTGTCTTTTCGATGCTCCTAAACGGATGGACTAATTTTAATACGACTTTATTACCTGCGATGTAAAGAGCCCGTAATGTGTTTGTTATAAGAAGTATTTTGTTGCCATTTATCTCTGAAACGGATTTTAATTTGTTTTTTTACAATTGAAATGGATTTTAGGTTCCATACAAGACTTAATACACTAGTCAGGGGTTTTTAAATTTTGTGTTATTTATTTCAGTGACAAAAACCTCTGCAAGGAAATGGTCAAAATGCCGGTCTACCCTCAAAACCTAACCGCAAACGAGATCCATCGTTCGATAGTCCCCAAAAAAGGCTCCAAACCCAAATACCACAAGAGCAAATCGAAGAAGCACTCTCACATCGACAAACGAAAGAAGTATTTCTTCAGTAAAAAGCGGTTGGCAGAGAGATCTAACGACGTTTATACGGAAAAACCGTATGACGGACAGACGTACATGCAGATTAAGTATCTGAGTGCGAATGAGATGAATTGGGGGGATTCGAACACGTACCCAAGCTTCACGGGGACCGACAGCTTTATACATATCGATGACGAGGAAACTATGAAAAGGTATGTTCTTTTTTTATATACAAAAAGGTTTGAGGTTTAATTATTTATTCACAAAAGACGTAGTATCACTTATTTGCGAAAAAAGTTTACTAGGAGTAAGCTGAGCCCAGTGTGCGGTTCTTCTAATCCACTTTCTGCCCACCGCCTTTCTTAAGTCATCACTCCGTCTATTTGTGGGGCGCCCCACACTATGTTTGCGTTGAGGAAAATGGAAAGAAAGAAAGAAAGAAAATACATTTATTTGACACACACAATTTTACAGAGATGATAGAGGCAGAAAGGAACACAAATCTATTCATATATCTATAGTATTTATATCGGCAGGTACCGTGGTGGGCTGAAGGCAAAAAACCACCAAGGTACTAATTCCTCTCCATAACGCGTGGGCCAAATAAGTCCTGTCTCAGCATATTATGCAACTCCACATCACCAGGATGTGAAGCTACGCTGGTTTTCAGACAGAACCTATTGTTGAGTGACCCCATGACCGACAGCGTTACTTAAAGATGAATCCAGGCGCATAATAAAAATACAATTAGAAATAATAAAACAGAGAACAACCACAAGGATAAAATAAATAGAAAATAATAATAATATAGAAATTTGTTTCATTAAAATGGAAGGTAACTTTTAATTTTAATTATGATTTGTCTATTTCAGGTTACGTCGCTATACCCTCGATATCCACATAAGGTTCAGAGCCGTCGGCGCAAACGCCCTCCTAGTATGGAGCGGGCGCCCTCCCAGAGATTTCCTCTCATTAGCCATAGAGAACTCTATTTTAGTTCTCAGGTATTTTTTAATCATTAATTATCTTAATTACACTAAAATATTATCTCATGGACAATGGAGCATGGAAGTCTAGAATCTATTCAGTCTTACCTTGAAGAGACTCAGATTGTATTTCAGGATAGACAGACGATGGTAGTTTGTACCAATCGCCGTTTTCATTAAAAAGGTCGGAGAAAAACATTCATTTTTATTCCAAAAACTATCGTGAACTTGACTATCCATATTGTAAAAACGGGTTTTTCACGTACTACACTATCGGTGAAGGCACCGACTAAGTTTCGACTCATTCCGAGAGTATTCATCAGGTTGAGCGATCGCGACTTTCTCCCTCCGCGTGGCGCCGGGCACATTCATGTAAAAAAGATAAATTAATATAAACCAATTTTGAACCGGTTTTTAAAAAAGCTGGTGTTTAACTTAAAGGGCTACTATGTAAGTAGTTGGGAAGTTTTTAAGGGCGCTCCGAGCCCAAGCTGTTATTCGGTTTTATTAATTTTACGGACGACCTAAAGCCGCATCGTGTGAGTGCGTAGAACGCACACATTGAAAACGCTGGTAAATTCTGTTTTCTGAGAGGATTAAAACCTCGTGCTCATTTTGTGTATAATTCTACACAAAATGAGCGCGAGGTTTTTGGTTTCCTCTACTGATTTATTAAAAAACTATACAAAATGTTGTAAAATTTCATAAATCACTATGTAGATCACTTAATTCGAAACACTTAGTGGTTTTTTCACTCCTTTAATCTCATCGGTTTTAAAGAAAGCGTTAAAACGGTAAACTTTTATTTTGAGCAATTTAGCGCAGAGGCCCCTTAAGAAACTCACGCGGCTTTCTTTGATTTTCAGATACGACCTGGGCAGCGGAGAGGTGGTGATCACCGCGAATAATACTAAGGTCGATGATGGCCTGTGGCACAGAGCTCGGGCAACGAGGTACGTCTATGAATGAATGAATGAACACTTTATAAAATGTTCATTCATTCATAAGTTCAGATGTTGACGCCTAGATAATACACACAAAAGAAGGTGTGTGTGTGCCGTTGAAATTACAGGTACATGAGACTTTACACCCGTTGTCTCAGGGTTGGCAACATGCGATTATTCATAACTAGTTTCTGCCCGCGGCTTCGCCCGCGTGGTATGTTGATAAAAGTAGTGTATGACCGTCTCCAGGCTTCAAACTATGTCCACTAACTTTTGAATGAATCGAACCAAGGATTACAATTTTCCATACAAAGTTAAGAACTCAATGGCACACCCCCAAAAGGTAGTTTTGAAAAAATAAAAAAATCGTGTTTCATTATTTACTTTAAAGTTTATTTGTAAATATTTTTTTTCATTGTAACTTTACCACCCTGTTTGACCCCCTAAGGGGTTGATTTTCGAAAATTAGATTAGCCTATGTGTTATTCCAGAACCTAAACTATCTAAATTCCAAATTTCATCAAAACCAGTTTAGTAGTTACGGAGATACGTGGTAACAAACATTCACACACAGACACAGACTTTCGCATTTATTATATTAGTAGGACTAGTTTCTGCCCACGGCTTCGTCCGCATGGTACCCTGATAAAAAGTATCCTATGTGTTATTCTGATGTATATTACTGTAAAGTTTCAGCAAAATCCGTTCAGTAGTTTTTGAGTGAAAGAGGAACAAACATCCATCCTCACAAACTTTCGCGTTTATAATATTAGTAGGATTTCCAATTGGTTTTGATTTGATCTTGAATAAAATCAATATTGGTCACTTAATAATAATAATAATAATAGCCTTTATTAACAATCTTATAGTAACATTTTTCTTATTTCTACTTATAGCTAGTTAAAAGAAATTTGTTTAGGTAATTATATGTAAATAAGATAATTATTGTATAAATTTTGTCTAAGACACCAGTTTTTTAATTGTCTTGCTTTCCAGCATAGGCGACCAGTTGTTATTTTTTTTATCGAGACTTCAATTGTTTTGTTCTCAGAAATCGTCAAGCAGGAGTGCTAGAGGTGGACGGATTGGGTTCCATAGGCAAAATATCACCAGGAAAACACAAACAGCTGAATACAGAAAACGGACTTTATATTGGTTGGTAAAATACAATTATTTTCTTGGACAAAATATGTATGAAAATTCAAATCAAACTATTCTAAATAGTAATTGCTGGTAATTTTCTTACAGCATCATCTAGCCCCAGAGTAACCAGAGGTTGTGTTATGGGAACTATATGACTTACATACATTTTTTATTATTTCATCGGTTTATCCGTTACGAAGATCAAACGAACATCCGTAACAAACATAAATTCTTTCGCAATATAATAATAGTAAGTTTAATTTGTGAATAGAAGGCAGGCGGGAAAAAATGCCATAAAACCAAAACAATATTGACCTAACCAACCACGGCAATTGTCACTTGTGTAAAGTAGTCCCAAGTATCAAAGAATTGTGTGGAATGTTCGTTCAAAAATTGAGCCATATTTGCGGGATACTATATTACCTTTTTAAATACTTTCGATTTAATTAAAATATTTTATAAATACTTTATTATTAAATATTTTATATTAATCCATAAATAATATATATTTTTTTAATTTACTTATTTGAATTTTGGTACAAACAGACACTTAACATTTAATATTTAGGCATGCTTATCTCTATTGTGGTATTTAAAAAAGACTTGTACATATTTTGAAGTGTGACTATGCTTTTATTGGACAGAACAAGATTATTATAACTGAATGTCGCATGAAATTTTCATGCAACATGTAGTTTAGTAATTACTTATAAATTCACCCTTGCATTCATTTATGAATAAACTTTTTATTATTATTAAAATATGCCCTAATGCGTATTCTGCCCATATTGACCTCAGTGCCGCGACTTGGTCTTTAACCGAACTACAAAAGTCTCGCCTCAAAATTTGTCAAATAACTATAGCGCATAAATTTGACGACCTCTGTGGCGAAGTGGGTGAAGGCCCGCCTGAGCCGCAGAAGGTTGCGGGTTCGATTCCCGCTTCGGGACAAATGTGTATGATCTGCAAATATTTGTCTCAAGTTTGGGTGTTTTCTATGTACTTATAATATTCATGTATTTACAAAAAAAATAGTAGTATATTAGTCATGTAGCCCCCATAATACAAGCTCTGCTTAGTTTGGGGCTAGATAAAATAAATAATAAATAAATAATGTGATAAAATCATTATATGTGTATGCATTTATTAAAATACCTTTCTAAAACATTTCTGACTTATATTTTCTTTGACAGGTGGCTTACCATCAATAGAGATGAACACAAAGGGTAAATACAAGTCAGGTTTGGTCGGCTGTGTGTCTCAGATATCGCTGAGTGGAGACTACGATATACCGCTATCTCTTTCCAAGTTACCGCACACGATCACTAATAACGTCGGAAGGTGTACGCCATGACAGTTTTAAACATTCAACAGTTTTTTTTTTTTTTTATTTAAATTTTACTTTTTTAGTAAATAAAATTATTATTTATAACTTTTATAAAACTCATTTATTAAAGTTATAAATGATATTTGAACTTTTGTTAGTTTTTTAATAAACATACGAGTTTGGATTTATGAATATGAATGAGTTTTGAACAAATAAGAAAGTTTTGATACCTAATGAAATTTAAATAATCTTGTTACAAAAAAATGCTTGGTTTGGTCAGTTTGTTTGAATTGAGTTATTGTTTGGGAAGTCATTTGCATACAATAAAAATGGTAAAAATTGGAATTTAATTTATATTAGGTACTATTACCATTTTTTTCGTATATATGAATTAAATAAATAAATCAAATTTACATTTTGAATACAATACGTACAATGAATACGCTTCATTCTCTCAAAATGACCAATCGTTTAAACTCCGCAACTACATATCAATGTTTAATACTAATATTACGGAGGCAATA
The DNA here is from genome assembly GCA_958496245.1 of Perizoma flavofasciatum. Lineage (NCBI taxonomy): Eukaryota > Metazoa > Arthropoda > Insecta > Lepidoptera > Geometridae > Perizoma > Perizoma flavofasciatum. Next base: position 6,894,552 of record OY292442.1, read on the forward strand.
ATATAACAATATGAACATTACTTTTCATACGTAAAAAAACATTTAAAAGTATAACTAGGTACTTGTTTTAAACTTTATTTAATTTATAGATTTTATGTTATAGAATACTCTAGTCAATTTAGTATATAAGCTGAAATTATATTTTAATTTCTTTATTGCGACCTTTTTGTATACAATTTCCTTGAAGATGAACAATCTCTCATTTGGAGGTATAAAGTTTTCTACTTCTTATTGTGTCCATGGGAATGGAGTTTTCAAAGTGCTTTACTATCTAGTAGATATGAGAAAAAACTATTTGTAATGTTATAAATTAAATTGTAGATGTAACGAGTGTTTTGCACGCGTTTTAGAGTTCCGCATTAGCATGATTTTGTATTTATTTATTTTTTGTCTATGAAAGTACCATAAACAAATAATTTTTGCATTTTCTACGTATACAATATAACATTATTTGAAATATTATGTTTGAAGTTCATTGTTATGTGTTGGAAAAGTTGATACATATTTCGGAATTCTAGCCCAGACGTGAAAACGCCTACGAAATTTGTTTACTTAAATTTAATTTTCGTAGCTAACCACAATTTGTTAAGGCGAGTGTATTTTATAAAATAGGTAATTAAGTATCAAAGTGTTTTATATATCGGAACATGTTCATGTTAAAAGATACCTACATAGAAGTAAGCTGAAGTGGAAAACTATAGCATATTTCTAATTTTGTTTTATTTACACAGTACAAATAAATAATTGTCTACGCCAACTCATTCTGAAAATCTTTTATTTTCGTTGATAATACTGCGATCTCGCTGCGATGAAGCCTGCAGTCATCTAACATCCTACAGAAATCTAACTTCTACACATATGTACGTGGAACACGTAAAAACTAAAATTCTATTTAAATCCAAATTAAAACTAACAGAAAGACAAACAAAGCATTCTCTGAAAAGTGGTTCTCTATCCCGGACAATAATAAACTACCCCAAATATGTCATTTTTAATAAAACAACAATTAGCAGTAAAATTAAATAAGATAATTAATTCAAAATAAAATGGTCGCATTAGCAAAATATACATAAAATTTTCCACTTCACAAAAGCTTTGTGTCTATTACGAAGAAAAAAGAAGTTAAATTACCAAAAAGTTTCAATAACCGTATTTTTTACGTTAAGTACTTTTTTCACTTGCAGAATCCTGAATTAAGCACAGGTCTAGTCAATTTAGTCATAGATAATATTTACCATAACGTATCGTACAATATTATAGCGTAGTGTTAAATTAAGCACGCTTTACATGTCAATGTATGTTTTTCAAACATAATTTATTGAAAATAACTCATTCCTTAACAATTTTATATAAAGTAAGTTAGTACTCTTTTGAGCGAGGTCAACATAAACCTATTTTTATTTTCTTACAAATAGAATATAAAATTGATATACAAATATTGTTTACCTTAGATGATTGAAAAACATATAACTAGCTAGGTACTTAATTATTAAGTTAAAACATTTTTATTAAATATGTCCCTAGAACCCTTTTTAAGGATTTTATTTACACCAATAATTTGTCAATTATAATAATATCTATTTCACAGGGTTTGTTATCTTTCCTATCTGTCTGAATATTTATTAGATTTCTGTTATTTTATCGTCCCACACAATTTTTGTGCCCCCAAGCAATTTTTTTTTTTTTGCAGGTATTCTTATTTTAAACCCGATTAACCATTAACAGATTTATCAGTTCGATATTATAAAAGTAAAAAATACATATTTTAAAATTTAATATCTATAATGTGCATGCATCAACATAATAAAGAGAACCAACTTAGTAAAAATACTCGAATGATATAAATCGTTTTTAAAATAGTCTTAACTAGAGCTATTCCTAGTTATTTATTGTAACTTTCAAAATTTAACACCAAAACGCTTTTTGTAAAACACGTACACATAATAAAATGAATGAATACAAAATATTGTGACCACATATTTACATAACTATTTGATAAATGTCTAAAATCTCTTTTTTTATTAACTTAATATTAATTTAAAAATAGATGAATAATAAATTTTTCAATTGAATTAGTAAACTTTTTTAAACTTTCTTGATCATATCATAAAACAAAACATATGGGTATAGGTTACTTAATTGGAAGGTCACGATATTTGCTACTCATTTATCGATGTTTTGAAGCTTTTATAAGAAATAAAATATAACATACTTAGTTCTACTTGTGACATACTACCGATAGCTTGACTAGTAATAGTTTTGTATGTGAGACGTGTCCGATGTATTATACGCCGTTATTTGTACAAAATTATATCAATAAATAATATTAAAGCATCCGAGGATTTCATTCTAAATGTCGGGATCATAAAGATTCTTCATATAAATAAATAAATATATTTTTTTTATTCAAAAATCAAGCATTTACATAACCAAAATCAATAAGAACAACAGAACGTATCCATACATAAGTAGGTACTTGTAAGGCTTGGAATCGCACATCACGTTACCTTCCATTGACTTGGACTTATTTGACAGCCGTGCCTAATTAAATGTTTAAAACCTTTTTAGTTGAATTTACTGAATTTTACTAGTTTGTCAACACTTTTATTGCACGATTATCATCTTTTGTATTATTTATTAATAACAAATTAACCGAACCCACGGTGAACGAGTTTGACTTGCACTTGACCAACATTTTTTTACTGATTACCTAAAACTATAGAAAAAACTACCCAACCAACAACGAACTTTGAAATTAATACAATATTTTATTTATTCAATGCTTTATTTCACCCAAAAATGTACAAAAGGAGGACTTAATGCTATACAGATGTTTTCACTAGTCATCCTTAGCGGTTGAAAACAGAGGTTGGCTTGCTAAAGCCAGGTTAGCCAACCTAAAAGCGAGCCAACGCCCGCCCGCCGAGATCGCGGAAGAATGCGCAAGAGTACCGTAGTCTTGGCAGACAGGGTTCTTGACAAATACCACTTTCTGTTGATTGACGTTAACGCCTGCGGAAAGATTGAATTGTATGGGAATGACATTAGCTGCGGAAATGTCACGTGACAGCTGTCAAGTTTTACCTTGACAAATTTGCGTTAGCGTGAAAAGAAAAGTAAGCGTGAGGTATTTGTCTAGCCAAGGTGTCAGAAAGAAACACAGTAGTGGTTTTAACCGGTTGGAGTCCGACAAACCCTTCTGTTGCCCCCGCCACGGAAGAGAATCCATGATGGATTTTTTTTTAAAGTGCGGAACCACTTAAAAAAAATGGTTTCAAAAACTCTGTTTTCAACCTGTCTTTTAAAGTTAGTTATGTCTTACTATAAAAAACACCCTACTACCATTATAAACGCGAAATTTTGTGAGGATGGATGTTTGTTACTCTTTCACGCAAAGACTACTGAACATATTTTATGAAACTTTACACTAATATAGCTTATACATCAGAATAACACATAGGCTACTTTTATCCAGGTACCATGCCGGCGAAGCAGAGGCTAGTAGAAACATAAACGTATTAACTAATATGTCTAATCTTAGTTATTTTATGACGACCTCTGTGGCGCAGTGGGCGAAGGCCCGCCTGAGACGCAGAAGGTTGCGGGTTCAATTCCCGCCACGAGACAAATGTTTGTATCTGCAAATAAATTGTCTCGGGTCTGGGTGTTTTCTAAGTATAATATGTATGTATTTACAAAAAAAAAAATATAATTAGTTTATCAGTCATGTAGTTCCCATAATACAAGCTCTGCTTAGTTTGGGGCTAGATGATGCTGTGTGAAAAATGTCCAGCATTATTATTATTATTTTAAAGCTATATGAAACGAGTAATAAAAAATCTTATTAATAGGTACATTAAATGAATCAACGCACATTCATCAGATGTAAACATTCATTATAGGTAATGTGCTGTTAAAGTACCTGTGGTGGTACCTACAGTCTACACCTACCTACTTATTTACATTATTGTTTTTTGTCGTGGCTTTCCTCATTCATTTATCGTGGCAAAATGTATTTTTTTACTAGGTACAGGCAATATAAACTAGATGCCATGTATCTTAGTCCCTAAAGGCTGCACAAATATTAGCAATACCTATTATTGGACCTAATTAAGCGCATCAACAGATGATAAAAACGGTAAAAGAAAACGGCATGCCTGCCGTAGCAATAAATTTGAAGTCATGTGCCATCTGTTAGTGTTCCAATAAGCAGCGATAGGCTTGCAACCTGTCACGTGGAATGCTATGTAATGATCGGACGTGCCTCTGTCTACCCTCTGCTTGGTATCCTCAAAAGTTATGATAATTGAGTAGGTAATGTACCTATTTGAGGGTGTTTTTTTGTTTTTATATTGGACCTAAGTACTTAACTAGTTTTTTATACCTATTGGAATTAATTATAGGTAAATACATACATACCTACCTAGGTACCTATCATTTTTTTTATTTTAAATAATGACAAAGTAGACTTAAGCTAAAATCAGAGAACCTTTTACTGATACATACTTTAATACGTTTAAGAACTGCAAAAAAAAATAACTTCATTAAAATTCAAACAACGAAAAAAAAACATGGGTGACTACATCCTGACTAAAAGACTTCCGAATAGTGTTCAACTTGCCGCTCGGTTAAACCAAACCAGTGGAACCTAACCTTGGAAATACCGTGTGAATGCCCTGAGTGAGTCACTACCACTAACCGCTCGTTTCGTTCATTCATTCAAAACAAAAAACAACTCGCTTAGTCGCGGCAAGCTCGTTACTAAAACAGACGCGTGTGCTACTTTTCGATTTTCGAACATTCTTTACTTTTTAAACAACCAAACATATTTACTTTTGTTCGTTTGGTTGCAACTTTTTTAGTGAGTTTTAATTCAGACTAAGTAGAGAAGTGAAAAGTTTGTGTTAAATATTTGGTTCATGTCCACGGGCTCAGCGTTTTTTTAACATTTTTGCTGCGAACAAGTTTGTGTAAGTAATAAAAGTAAAAGTGCTGTTTAAATTGTGAATAACTTAAGCGGGTTTACTCAATAGCAGTGAAATAACTTAGCACTTAGAGAAAGTCAAACAAAACGTTTGCGTATGTGTATGCATCTACATACCTATAAAAGGTACATATCTACTGAACATTCTTGCTCATGCTTCTTGTAAACTACAATAGTTAAACACTTCAAGAAGACTTGAAAAAGTTTTTATTGAAACAATTTAAGTATTAAGTTTGTGTAGTTTTTTAAATCATGACCTCAATTAACTCAGTTTACGCAAATTGAATAATGTTAAGTATTTACATATTTTCAATGTTAATTCACCAATTTGAATAGTATCTAAGAAACTACTAACCTAAGTTATTACCCCCGAGTACCTCAATGATAATTTTTGTAAAAAGTTGTTGTCCATGACAATGTCTTATACGTACAAAATAATTAACTTGTAAAAAAACATCGATAACGTCACTTATAATATCTATTCCATTTTGTTAAAAAATATGTACAGGACACTAAAATTTTATTCTTACGTAATAAGCGCGCGTTGATGTCTTTTGTACGGAAAATGGACGCATGACAGCACTTGCACGGTAGAACCAAAAAGGTAGTAATCTAGATTTTTTTTAAAGAGATGAAACCCGGATTCTAATTTTTATAGGTCGAAAAAAGAGCGGGCCTTGCACCTTGCCTCTGTACTGGGTATCGATTTTTTAATATCATCGATAATTATGATATCTTCTTCTTGATCTTGACAGTTTGACTTGGATATCACGATTTATCAGAAGTTACCACCGTCTTTTAACATAAGTACAATTTTTTTAGTTGTTCCGTTCCACAATAAGCAGTAAACTGACATAAAATACATACTACAATACATACCAGTTTTTGTTTCTATAAAGTTGACAATCAAACGTAAAACTTACAGTGTTGTGCAGTAGGTTAGTTCATTGAGGTAAATAGGATTTTTGTCACGAAGTCAATTAGGTATACTCTCAATTCAAGAAGAGTAGTAGAGGGCACTCACATGATATCTATCATGTGTGTGAATATAGCCACAGAGGAGCTTGCGAAATGTATGAGCTTTGGGATTTCCCCCAAAGTGACTATCGGCTATTTTCCTGATATTTAGTCACTGACATTCAAAAATTGATACCCAGGGATACTGCATTTCTAATCCATTTCTGTCAAATGATTGAAAACTGATAGACGGTCCACAGCTCCAATAAAGGATGACTAAGGCTGTAGGTAGGTACCTAACTAGGTGCTAACTCCTAAAATCACATGTCATTTAACACTTATCCTGTTGTCATAGTATACCATGATTGATCTTAAGTCGACAACATTTACACCAACCTACTAACAAATTACACTAACGTTTTTGTTTTTAAGTATAACTTAATTCGGAGCTTTACTTAAGTACCTACTGATTTTTAAGTGATATAGTCACAAGTCAAAACCCATAGAAGATCCCGAATAGAGAGATTAAAATGGCAATGAGCAAACCGACAACCGGGGTTTGCTCATCGCCAACAAATAGCTTATAGAACCGACAACCGGGGAAGCCCCTAGAATGACCGCGACTCGAACGACGGAAGAGTGTTAGAACTTTTTATGTAGGCCCAAGTCCAGCTGTGGACTTCCATGGTCGAAGATGTATGTAACTCGAATTCTTTAGTCTTTCACAGAAACTGAAACTACCCTAAAATTATGAAAAGTAACGTATCTCTGCACAAACGCATGTTCCTACACGTCTTGAGTTTTAAATAAATTTGTAACTATTTAATAGTATAAAAAAAAAACATAATTTTACTTCAAAGGCGCACCTTGAGTCCTCTCATTGAGTCAACATCTACCTTAAGGCTGTAATCAACAAAAAGTGCATTCAAGCAGCAGTTTTCGACAAAAACATGGAACCACCAGCCGTGACATACCAATTGAAACGTCACCATGAAGGTCGACTTTGTCAAGCACTTTAAACTACAATTCACGGTGTCAATGGCTTAGTTAAACAGAAAAATAAATTAACATTTTTTAATAAACAATCATAAAATGCTACTTCGAACCTAAATATGGATAAGAAAACTGTATTAAAATGTTATCGTAAAACATTCGAAAATGCTTCTTCAAACAAATTTAAGTACCTAAGGTAAATAGGAGAACTAGCGATTTGGTTCGGGGAAATAAGGAAGGGCTGACCATTTGAATCGCAAACAACAACACTGGGCAAATAAAGTTCTTAAATATTAACATTTTGCCGATAAACATTCGAAAATACTTCTTCTAGCCAGTTTGGGTATCTACGTAAATAGGGAAATAATCGCCTACAAACTGATAATTTTTCAAATGAACTTGAATTTCTGGCTTTTTATCAGAGCGCATGTCGTAAATGCCATCAATCTTGTGTATACTGATGAATTTGAACTCAATAAATTAATGAAAATGAATAAAAATACTTAATTGTACGCCACAAGATCACAAAACTAAAAGTACAATAAAATTGTATTATCGCTTAGAAGCGTGGAATTATTCAGTATGATTGTATTGGAATTTATCTCGCTACTTTCTGATGTGCTAATTCGGAACCTATCTGCATTTTAATCTAACCATTAATTAATAAACCTGTTATCAGTGGATGCATTGACGAGAATTACCTACCAATGCTCATTATGTTAGTATATAACTGAGAGCTACGTAATTGCAATAATAATTGCACATCAACTTATAGCACTATAATTATATTCACCTATATACGAGACAATAGTTTTAACTCATCGAGAATAGTACGCAACTTAATTAATAAAACGTTTTCATAAACATAATTTGGAGATATAGAGACATACAGACCACCAGATAGTGAGCGGTTACTGTCGCGTATTGACATAAGCCACACCCGTGGCATTATGTCAGAGTTCCGGTGAAATGAAAGGCACCTAACAATGTATCAACTTTTTTAGAAGGCAGGCTCTTATCTAGATTCTTATTCATTAAGAAAATTGCGACCTTAGTCGAACAAGACCAAAGATCAACATTTTATTGAATGTCCGAAACGAGCAAGCTGTTGTTACCTAAAAAAACGGAAAAACAAAAACGGCCAGTCACCCGTCCTATGACATGGCGGAACGTAGCTTAACCTAGCTAATATTTTAAGAACAACTAGGCAAGCAACAAATACAAAATACTTTATTTCCAAAAAAGTTAGATACATAGAAAATACTTTATTGTACGCCAAATAACAACTTGTTACAAACTCTAGACATACACACACATGTACATGTAGTATGACGACCGATGTGGCGCGGTGGGCGAAGGTCCGCCTGCGACACAGGAGGTTGCGGGTACGATTCCCGCCCTGGGACAAATGTTTGTACGATCTGCAAATATTTGTTCCGGCTGTTCTGGGTATTTTCTATATATAATAAAAAAATATCTATCTATGTAATGTATTGTATTAAGTATATCAGTCATCTAGTACCCATAACACAAGCTCTGCTTAGCTTGGGGCTAGATGATGCTGTGTGGATGGTCCAGCATTATTATTATTATTATTTTATTATTATATCAGCCTTTAAAAAAAAAAAAGTATGTGTGTGTAAGTCTAGAGTTTGTGAGTTATGTTGATTAAAATATTGTTATACAACGCCACACTACTGCCTATGGGAACATGAAGTACCTATATATCCCGTTACACTATGCTACCATGGAAACCGATGATACTCAATCCATTGTTTTGTATGCGGAAGACGGAGTATAATATTTCTGTTTGGATTATTATTGCCATGAGAATGAGAAAATTTAGTATGATATACATAAACAGAAAACAGTGCTTTGTAATAGAGCGGATTGTACGTTTTGGCTGCGACAGAGAAAAGGCGAGCTTCAATGGGATTCTACTGAAGACAAGATAAAACATACGTAGGTATTTCTGTTCCTCAGAGACAGAAATAATGTTTGTCTTCTCTATCGAAAAACCATTGCCTAGGGAAATCTAACAAACTTTTGACGCTATCAGGAAAATGTACATGAAAACTGTGTCATATAGTTAGTATAAAGAACACAGCAAGTATAGGTATAGCAACTTCTCAAAAAAGGATTCAAAATTGCTCAGTATTACAATTAATTGTAAATACTCGTAATCCTCGAATTTCTTTATAATGTAACCGGGACTGGGCTTCTATGAAAAAATAAATTCTAGCATTCCGGTATGTAGGCCTTAACATTCTCCACAGATTATAGACATGCGGAATGCGTAGAGGGCCGTGAAAAATAATTCTATTTTTTTTTATTTTGTTTTCAACCAATATTACAAAAATATATTATTTATATATTTTTAGTTTTATCAGTCATCATTGTAATTTTGTTAGTAGAAATTTTCATAAGCAAGCTTTAGTATAATTATAAAAAAAAATAATGATTTAAGTGAATACTTTTAATTGTTATTAAGGTATACGCCCAGCCATTGATAGAGTGGAAGAGCTCCTCCATTTCCTTCTTTTTCGAGGAAATTGATAGGAAATGAGATTTGCAGTCAGCCATTACAAAGAGCTGTGTTTAAGAGGCCTGCGTTGGATGAATTGCCCATACTTATTTCCACATGGTTGAAATAAGCTCTAATTACAAATGACGAATGCAAATAATAAAATAATGGAAATATGCGTATTTCCATTGTTATTATTTGCATTCGAATAGTATTTATCTACGTACTTGCTATATATTTTTTCAAAATACTTACCTAAAATGAAATGTAAACTAATCGCATTTTGGATATTTTTACGTCATACATGACATGTTTTCTTGTTATTTGTTTGGTATAAAAAACAACAATACCTTACGTATCGTTTGGTTAGGTACATTGATTATATAGTCTAGTTACAGAATAACAACACAATGTGAAAAATACAACAAGTTTTCATTCATTTTTTTCCAACGGAACACCACCAAAAATATAACAAATTCTGAACGGCTAATATTGCTATCGTGCAAGCACGGGCGGGCCTGCATCAGTCAAAAAGAGATAGCTATATTTTTGGACTCGCTTCGAATTTAAGTTATGAGCGCTGTACGCCGGATCCTTAAGAAGTTTCTCTAGGTAAAACATATCACTATTTAACTATGCAACAAGGCATGGCTTTTAGTTCATAGTAACTGTCGCCCTAATCTACTGTTAACTGAAGCACGTTCCTTCGTACTGACAGGTTATCCTTGAGACAGGATGCCTTTGTAGAGGTTTTTATTAACCATGATCGCGTTTCTGCTAAGTTTTATTTGGAACTAGTTTTTGCCCGCGGCTTCGCCCGCGTGGTATGTTAATAAAAGTAGCGTATGACCGTCTCCAGGCTTCAAACTATATCCACCAACTTTTGATTACAATTTTCCCTACAACGTTTAGAGCTCAATTGTACATCCCAAAGGGTAGTTATGAAAAAAATAAAAAATACGTGTTTCATGTGAGTTTTGAGCGAATCAAACCAAGGAATACAAGTTTCCATAAAAACTTTACCACTTTGTTAAACCCCCTTAAGGTTTGATTTTCGAAAATAAGATTAGCCTATGTGTTATTCCAGAATCTAAACATTCAAAATTTCATCAAAACCGGTTTAGTAGTTACGGAGATACGTGGTAACAAATATTCACACACACAGACTGTCGCATTTATTATATTACTAGGATAGGATTGTATTGAAGTTTTATTTGTCGACGTCGGTGGCGCGATGGGCGAGACCTAGCTGAGACGCAAGAGGTGTAAATTCGATTCCCGCTGCTACGGTACAAATGTTAACTTGTTCTGCAGATACTTGTTATCTATATAGAGGAAAGGAAGGTAATTTGGAATACTGCAGGTAATTTGGAATAGAAGGGTTTCACAGAAACTACTAGTGCCATCTCATTTCAATGGCCGTAAAATATTGAAGATAGGCGCCATCTGTCGATATGTGTACACGGTAAGTCCGCCAAATTTACAAGATGGCGATCAGAGACCAAATTGTGAAGGAGTGTGTTTCAAAATTTTTGAGGTACGTATTTAACCCATTCGCATCTCCACAATTTCTAATGTTTAGATGGTTTAGCTTTATGTTTACTGTAAAATAGACAATAAATTTTGCATATTGACAATGATTTCAGCGGTTTGTATATATATAAATAAATGACACGAGGTTTTATCCGACCCCGTCTTGTTGCTAATTTGGAATACCCAATGTGATGGTAATTTGGAATATTCCAAATTATCATCATTTTTGTTTGTAGTCATCAGTTGGCATTTTAGTATCCACTTAGTATCTAGACATTTTCCGATGTCCGATTGAGCTGAAATTTGGCACACCTGGCATACATGAGTCTTTGATGACAATGTTAGAATATGGTGATAACGAGCTCGTTGTCACCTATATGGCTATATGGCTTGTGTTAATAATTATTTGTTTTAGATTATGTCGTCTAATACCTACAAAAAGAGGAAACGGTACAGCGTGGATGACATGAAGGCTGCTGTGACTGCAGTCCGTGAAAAAAAGATGGGGTACCTAAAGGCATCCAAACATTTTAATGTCCCGAGGTCAAGTTTATTTAGATTTGTCAAAGAAAAGGATATACCTATCGACGTCTTAGTAGACAAAAAAATTGGACGAAAGCCAGTATTTAATGAAAAATTTGAAAATGAGCTTGTCGAGTATGCTCTGAAAATGGAAGATACGTTATATGGATTGACTAAGACTGATATGCGCAGAATAGCCTTTCAACTTGCGATAAAAAATGAGATGCCAAACCCTTTCAAGAATGAAATGGCTGGCCGGTATTGGTTAGATGGTTTTTTGAAGAGACACAAAGGTCGTTTGTCGATGAGGAAGCCATCAGGTACCTCGTTCGCAAGAGCACGTGGCTTCACCAAAGAACGGATGCATGAGTTCTATGATATCCTAGAAAATATCTATGAAGACAAAAAGTACACACCTGACAGAATATTCAATGTTGATGAAACAGGACTATCTGTGGTCCAAAGCAAGATTCCAAAAATCATTGGCCGTCGTGGAAAAAAACAGATCGGTGCAATGTCGTCAGCGGAAAGAGGCTCGCTGGTAACTATAGTGACTTGCATGAGCCCAGCCGGTATATTCGTGCCTCCTATGATCATTTTTCCACGGAAAAACATGACAGATGCCCTGATGAGAGGTGCTCCTCCTGGTTCCATCGGTAGAGCTCATCCTTCAGGATGGATTCAAACATATTTGTTTACCCAGTGGTTTGAACATTTTGTCAAATATGTGAGACCAACCAAAGCTTCCCCTGTGCTGTTATTGCTAGATGGGCATTTCAGTCACACGAAAAACATTGAGGTGGTTGATATTGCAAGAAGAGAGCATGTGACAATAATTTCACTGCCACCCCATTGCACGCATAAAATTCAACCATTGGACAGAACGTTTATGAGTCCGCTTAAAGCCTACTACAGTGAAGAGATAAGGTTGTGGTTGCGAGCAAATAATAGGCCTCTGACTCAATACGATATCATGGATTTGTTCGGAAAGGCCTACCTGAAATGTCAGCAAGGAGAACTCGCTGCCAAAGGGTTCAGCGTTGGTGGCATATATCCACTGAACAGACACGCCTTTTCAGATGCAGATTATATAGCTGCTGCCATTGAAGCAGGTGAGGCCCATGATCAGCAAGAAGATCGAGTTGCTGCTGCCACTGAAGTAGGTGAGTCCCATGATGAAGGCAGAGAGAGCCCATCAATAATAACTCAAGATGACAGATCTGCTCCCGCAACCCTCCCGACTGCCCGGGGTAACATAGATTATGATCAAGCAGTGCCATCAAATTTACCACCAAGAAATCCTCAAACAAACCCATATGTGTCTCCTTATGACATATCACCACTGCCAATAACAAAGAAACGCGCTTCCAACAGAGGTCGTAAGCCAGTTAAGTCGGCAGTTATAACAAGTTCACCATATAAGAGGGTTCTTGTAGAGTCTGAAGCTAAAAAGAAAGAAAAACAGAAAATTGTAGATCAGAAAATATTGGAAAGAAAGGCAAAAAAAAACACTAAAAATAAAGGTAAAGGTAAAAAGACAAAGACTACAAAAGAAAGGGAAAAGGCTATAACAAAAGACAAAATAGTAAAAAGAAACGATAAAAAGACAAAGAAACGAAAACTTATTGAAAGCGATGACGATGACACTGAAAGTTTGGAATCTTCGAACTCTTATAACAGTCGTAAGTCAAATACATCAGAAGAACTAGAAACTTCAATTGGTGGAAAACCTCCTACAGTTGATGCAGAGTGTTTTTTCTGTAATGGGAAGTATAGTGAAGATAGGAGGGGGGAAGAATGGGTGCAGTGCTTTATGTGTGAAGTTTGGGTGCACGGTTCATGTGCCGGCTATGAAGCTGGATCCTATGTTTGTGATTATTGCCAATAACCTATTTATTTAATTGATAAAACTGATTAGACTGACTTGATTAATAAGTGATTAAAAACCGATTTAATTATTTGTAGAATAAATATACTTTTAAGCAAAAATAGTTTAGTCAGATCTCAAACTCACTTTCGACTAGGTTGACAAATTACCTTCAGTCAAGTTACCGATTTTAATAAGTTTCTCTTTAGGATATCATTTGCATTAATAAGTCTTACATTTTCTTCTAAAACAATGGCATAATAATATCTTACATAACTAAGTTAAGCATAGTGAATATAATTTGGAATACCCCTATTCCAAAATACCTGCACCACATGTCGAATATAGAATTCTGCCATTTTGCGTTCAACCTAAACATTTACCTATTAGTGATGTTTAATTGTTTTTGAAAGCTTGCAGATTGATAGTTTATGAATGTTGCTTCAATTTAATATTAATTTAACTTTCTTAAACCTTACAGAAAAAAAGACACAAGTCTAAAACAAAATGGTATTCCAAATTACCTTCCCTTCCTCTATATAATCCTGTAAAGTTTCATCAAAATCCATTCAGTAGTTTTTGCGTGAAAGAGTAACAAACATCCACCCTCACAAACTTTCGCGTTTACTATTGTAGGATAGTATAATAATAATAATGCTGGACATTTTCACACAGCATCATCTAGCCCCAAACTAAGCAGAGCTTGTATTATGAGAACTACATAACTGATATACTATTTATATACACTTTTTTTTGTAAATACATACAGAAAAAACCCCGCAAATTATTTGCAGGTACAAACATTTGTCCCGCGGCGGGCATCGAACCCGCAATCTTCTGCGTCTCAGGCGGGCCTTCACCCACTGCACCACAGAGGTGATCAAATATAACGCATGTAGCTATGTATCATTTCGTTACCTGCGCGTATCCATTCAACACAAATACCACACTTTGATGAGCCGTTGTGTTTATAAGCGTCTTCGTGTGTAACTTAGACATTCGTCACTTTCTCATGCGTGCAAACACGTTACGTGTGCCGTTGGTACGTTCAATCTGCATAGAAATCAACTATGTTGGGTGTGTCTGAAGGTTTTCGAGTCGAAAAAATAACCCTGAAAATTTGGTAAACGCAATCATTATACATTTTCCAGCATTATTTTTTATATGTAGGTAAGCGCGTATAAAATTTGGGTTATAGGGAGTTACATTATGTGGTTAGAGCCACAGTATATAGGAATATCAGTAGAGCCATAAATGTTCGTAATCATCTGTTGAAATACGAAAGAATATAGGTACCTAATATACCACAACGTTTTTATTTTGTTGGAATTAATATCCCACAAGACTTCACAGAAAACAATGTATTTAGAAACTTGAGTTAGTTATAGTTACCTTCTGTGGAACATTTAGCTGGTAGGTATAAAATACTTGGGTCTTAAGAGCAATGTGTTATGTGAACACCACTTGCCAACCATTTTGCGGACGAGAGTTGTAAAAGTAAACCGTCTGTCGTCTGTAGGTTCGTACCTCCTATACCAAAAACTCAAAAGATATTCCTACCTACACACATCAAAAAAAGTTTGAGATCATTTTGGAAAGTCGAAATATTTTCTGATTCCTGATTAAAAATACATCATTAAGAACATAAAGATAGTAGGTATTTCTTTTGTTTTTTTTTCAAACAATTTGTTGTAGGTATATTTTTTAATGATATTTTCAACATATCAAAATATAGTTATGTTAGGTTTCAAACTGATCATTATACTTTTTTGGTGGATAAGTATAAATAGATTGGAATTAAAACCACAGGTAAAAGTTAGTCTACTCTACCATGTAGTTAATAACACCAGGAAACCCGTATCAAATATTTGAAGCGAGACCTTGATCGAATGATTTCCTTTCAAGTTCTGCTATTTTTACACACATTACACTTTCTAAATATCCACCAACACAATGTTGTGAAACTAATCGAGCGATAGTTTACTCAATCAATATGTAGTACTCACTCAAAAGTAAAATGTTTTGCCAACCATAACGAAGGAAAAGCTCATGGGTGCAAGCATGGCACCCATTTTTCATGCAAAAGAGACATACCTAATATGTATGTAAAAGGAGACATTTCATACAGTTTTGAGCATATTTGTTTAGTTAACTTTACAACATTATAATCTACTAGCTTCTGTCCACGGCTTCGCACGCGTGGTACCCGGATAAAAAGTAGCCTTTGTGTTATTCTGATGTATAAGCTTTATTCATCAAAATCCGTTTAGTAGTTTTTGCGTGAGAGTTACAAACATCCATCCTCACAAATTTTCGCGTTTATAATAGTAGTAGGATTGACACGAGAATTGAACCGGTCAGGCCTTAAATGAGTCTGCTTGTCAGCTCGCTATCACCATAATTTTCCTTACTCAACGTTTAACCAATAGGAATGATCCACATGTGGAGCCTTGTTGGAGATCAAAGTGGAAGGAGCCAAGAAGGGTAAACTTTTTGGTATTTCATTCGGATGACAGGGATGGTGTCGAAATCGTATCTCAAAATTATAAATAGCACGCTAACAGTTAAAAAACGAGGCAAGTTTCCAACATAAGCCTCATATTTATTTATTTTGATTATTTATTTTTGCTATGTGATGAAGCCTTGTAGTCAACAAAGAAGTTAATAAAATCATTACGCAAGATTACTTCAACAATTCACGCGAACTTTTTGGGCACGCACGCTTCTGAGGAACGATTATCTTGAATGACATTGACGAATCCTACTTCTGATATTAACAACCTCGAACAGTTATCAATCTTATTCTCTGAAAATAAGGTTTATAATTGCAAGTTGATACACAGGTTAAAAGTAGTTATTTCAAGTTTAGTGTACGACTGATAAAATACCGTCCCAGTTTTGTTTCTTATTTCATTTATCCTTAAAGTTGATTTAGGCTTGGCACTTTTAAAGTTATACCATGACTCAAACTTAGCGTGGGAATTTCATAATTCATAAGTATCACTTAGGTTTATTTAGTTTTATCGGAGTGAAGTTGACTTCCAATTTAATTTAATTCCAATTATTTAAATATTACAACACATGTTGCAAGATAACACAACTATGAGAGCATTGCTGCTTAGTGCCATGGACATGGATAAGTATGGTGACTTTTTGATTGTTTGATTTTATTACCTAGGCATTTTTTTCAGTTTCTTTTAGAAGTACACCTTTTTTCAAAGAACGGCCCTCAGAGGCGCAAATATGGAAGTCTCGACATAGCTTAACCGGGAACCGGGGCCCTTCGCGTATTCAAAATTATTTTCAAGGCGTCTCGCCTGGTCGAAGCTGTGCGTGACCCGAGAGTTGGCTCTTATCTGGGTCAATTAAATATAATTGTTATTCAGCGTGGCAATGCAACCAGAATTTTGGGATCAGTTGATCTATTTATAGACCGTTGAGCTATTTGCAACGGTTTTTAGTTCGCTAGACTGTTTCATCTGTGTATTTATTACATCTACCTTCTAAGTCGTTTTATTATTCTTTATTTTAATAAACTAACATTACATACCTAGGTAGGCTACGAAATTACGGATTCCGAGCACCAAACATTTGTATGATCCGTTCTCTCACAGGACTACACCCGTTTTCACAGCCGAGTTGAATGAACGATTGACAATAAAATCTGCATAACTGTTTATTATAATCTTTTGAATGACATCTTTTCATGTTCACTTCACTTCACTTCTTGATTATGGCTTTTGTAAAATCTTTTCATGTTGTAACATCGTAAATTTTTGAATCATATTTTTGACGTAACTTCAAACAGTTTAAACAATTACCAAAAACCAGTTATTTGATGAAGCTACCGGTGAGAGACGGAGATAACATTTTTTTTGACGTAACTTCACATATTAAAACCCGTTAGGTACCAAAAACCGGTTAGGTATTTGATAAATCTACCGGTGCGGTGTAGAGACATAACCTTACGTGCCCAGGAAAAACCCAGTGGAAGCCTTTACTAGAGTTCCGTTACGAAAAGGTTGCCAATGGGACCCTATTAATGAGCGCCCGCAAAGTTTCTGTTTGTGTGTCACAAGGCAGTATCGTTTTAACCGTAAATGTAGCCAGTTGAAGTTTTCACAAAATACGACAAAATATCCTACTTACCAAAAGAAGCAGGGATTTAAAGATAAAGATAAATACATTTTGATTCAAAGAAACTCGTAATTATGCAAAACATTAGTGCACTAAATAAATAAATATACTTAGCTAAGTATAATAATTTTGCCTGAACTAGGTAATTCTGTGTTAAGGATAAGGCGACAATAAAGCTAATTATTAAATAAAATAATCACTTACTATCACGATAAAGGCATTTAGTTTAATAATGTTGTTTATGTTACAAACAGTTCGTGTTAATATTAAGGTAGTGATGATTGATTTATGATTATAAATAAGACGGTCCTCTTATTTATAATCATTCCCTAACTTCTAGCGCAGTCCTTTTCGAACTTTAAACAAAGGATAGAGGCGAACAACTTTTATGGAGCCGATAAAGTTATGGAGTGATTAAGAATAGAATACTTTTTAATATGATAAAATAATATATTTAAATATTGTGTGGTGGACTGTAACACCAGTCCACCACTGCGGAACCCTTAGTGTACAAGTACAATTCGCGCTTAGCCAGGTTTTTTGATAGCTACGCTTTGAATAATAAAATCTTCGCCACAGCCGCATTACACATAATATGGTCATGATACCAGACTTCCTCATGTTCTTGTGCATGCATCGTCACGTCCCCGGCAGGATTAAAAATCATCCTACAATGTACATTCTCCTCGCTTTCCGTCATATTAGCTGTAATTTATCAGGCATATGTCGAGTGCCCATCAAAGCGAAACGTGAGATTACAATCTCAGATCTTTACGGCAGGCAGTGTTTGATCACATCCTTGCCGGGAAGATAGATAGATAGATAGATAATCATTTATTCAAATCACCACTTACAACTTATATTTAGATACTTAAGAACACATTATTGAGACCTAAAATACATTTTACAAATTAAGTAAATAAAACACCTTTTGACGACCTCTGTGGTGTAGTGGTATGATCTAAACATATTTGTCTCGGGTCTGGATGTTTTCTATGTATAATATATATGGAATAAAAAGTCAGTCATGTAATATACGTATTAAGTCAGTCGAGTAGTTCCCATAATACAAGCCCTGCTTACTTTGAGGCTAGAGGATGCTGTGTGAAAATGTCCAGAATTTTATTCCAAAAACTACCGTGAACTTGACTATTCATATTGTAAAAACGGGAATTTTCACGTAGTGCACGGCGCGATGCGGAGGAAGAAAATCGGATTGAGTCGAAACTTAGTCGGTGCCTTCACCGATAGTGCAGTACGTGAAAATTCCTGTTTTTACAATATGAATGTCCAGAATTATTTTTATTATAACAATATTTTGCTATCGGAAAGTTAGAAGGTAAACTCCGTGGAACCATACTTTAGTACCGATGATTGATGGTGTCTATTACTTATGTTAGTAGACCTATGCGACTATATTGGCAAACGGATATGGTATATTAGCCCAATATGTATCTATGGTGAAAAGATCGTCAGCGAAAACACGACCATTTTTCGAATCTTATCGATCTACCAAGTTGTTCGGAATCCGTGCCAAGGCACATACCAAGTGCATTGAACTGGATCGATAGTTAAGCGTAATGCAACAGCTGGGGCTTTAGATTAAATGAATCCTGACCTGATTTTTAAAAAAACCTTGTCAAAAGGCGTCGCCCGTTCATGGTCGCTATTCGAGAACCCGGCGGTTATCGGTTTTACGAGCTTGATAGTCTGCCCATCACCACTTGCTAATTGTAAGAGCTATTTGGTTTCTATATTTCTAAGGCCCGAATTCATATTCAAATAGGGGCTCCCCTAGGGGACTGTTCAGACGCTAAGTAAAAAATAAAATGCGATTTTTTTCTTATGCACCCAGCCATAAGGCAAATGCTGAATGATGGATTTTGGAAGACTGTTCAACCCCCGACTATGAATTCAGGCTTTAAACGTCTTTCCTCACTCCGGATTTATCACGTAGTGAATCTCCAAGCATGGTTTTCTCTATAGCCCGTACGAGATTATACCTAACCTATTTTATTTAGTTGTGTTACCCAATTCAGTCCTCGCTCTGCTGAGTCAGATATGTTTTGTTCATTAGTGGATAGTTTTTTTAACACCCAATGGACACGTATATAGTTCTAACCCCACATTCATGGGTAGGTACTACGAGAACAGTGGTCCACAGACCAGAGCCAGAACAAATATCTGCAGCATTTGCAAACATTTGTCCTGCAGCAGGAATCGAACCTGCGCGTTTTGCGCCGCTCCACCGAGGTCGTCAAGGTTTCACAAATTCATACGACTGACCAAGTGAGGTCAAAAGAATGAGGTCTAACTTAATCAATATACATAAACAACCCCAAGAAAGCCTTTGCATAAATTAAATACCCTTTCCAACCTGCCCCACATTTTATAAGGAGCTTAGTAGGCCATCATATAAATTAATTGGTTTTCTGAGAAATCGTCTTATACCTCAGGCGAGGGTTGCCAAATGGCAGAATTCACCTTGGGAGATATTATCGGGTTTTTGAAAAATTCTGACCTTCTTCGGACGATCTTTGAGGATTGACTATAGGGTGTGAAATACATAGTATCCCTAACTAGTCTGTGGGTGTAAATTATTTTCTTCACTGATACTTGTTCATGCAACTTAGTACTTGATACTTGTTTTGAGAAAGTAAACGACTAGACTTCTTTCAACAAAAAGTACCGATGTTCTGTCGGGATAACTTAAGATTTTATATACAACCCTAGACCCCCGACCTAGATTGTTATCGACGTCAACCTCAAGTTATTCGGCCAAGTCATCGACACAGTTAAAATTCTTAGGCAGGTCGCGTGTAAAGTTATTTAACCACCTGCTCAAAAATGTATGAAATTGATTCGTTCATGTAATAGGTATAGGTTACTTGATATTTTTTTTTCACATTCGGAAAAGCGTCAAAACCTTCATACTTTATTCGGAACTGTCTCATCCGAATTCCGGATGCAAATGGACCATAAATTATTGGTAGCACTAAAAACAAGCTAAAAAACAGTTTCGAAACTAAGGCCGACCGGTTTTGTAACCTTGCGACGCGCCAATGTCTCATTTGATCTTGTAAATAGATTGCTTTTATATGCCTTTTAATTGTTTCACTTCATTTAATGGATAGGTCTCAACCAAAAATAAAGATAAGCAAAGCACGGCAGCGTGCAAGTAAATTTAACCAACACTACACCTAGAAGTTTGATTTGTATCCGATCTTTTACATTTTATCAAGGAAAGAAAGTTAGATTCATTTTGAGGTAAGCAGGCAAGGCAAAGCCCCATAGTATAGTAGTAGGTAATATTTATTTTGTCCTCATGATAAAACTGGCTACTCATTCAAACGCTTGACGTAGATGGAGGGTTGTAATGACAATGAGCCAGCTTCAGCATCACAGACTGATTAGTTAGGTTGGTCACCACTTCATAAGTTAGCACTAAGCATGACTTTGCATGACATGACTCATAAAACTCATACACCTAATGTTAAGCTTAATGAAACCTGATTAGTTTTACAAAGAATATTTGGTTTAGGTATGTCTTTGTTAAACGAAGCGTGATGATCACAGGAGAGTTATTAGTTGGCTGATTCTTGTAGACTGATTGGGAGAAATTTATAAAATGAAAATTTATTTGCTCCCTAGGAGCGTTGGAGTACTTATTAATAATTGTAGTTAGAGTACTTTTTAATACCTACTTTTACTTAAATGACTATCTAAGCAGGTAGTTTCCAAAATCAGCTAACTTGTCCTAAGTTGGCTAAGTTCAAAGCAAATGGACTTGTACCAAAATCCGGTTTGCTAGACAGGAACGCTTAGATAGGTCACCATACCTACCTACCTTTAGGTATAGGCAACCTAGACCTACCTACCTACCTTTTTAAATAGTTGCTATGTGAGCATGGAGGTAGAAAGTTATGAATCTAACGAATGCCATGCCAACCATAATAAAACAGTTGAATGCAAAACCGCTCCACAATCACGAAGTCCCTTCACTGTTTGACCTTACCTCTATGACACTATCTCTCTCTGACACACTTACTGGTATATTTCTGTCTCTTTTGCACTAGAGACCTCGGCTGATGTCATACAAATATGACGGACTATAGCTTAGCTTGGTTTCCTGTAACAAGAAACAATTAAAAGTCGGCTCGACTTCCGTTAAGACAATAATAGACAGGTACCCACCTACCTAACGGATTTCTGCCTATGATGCTTAGGAACCATAGGTACATACCTAGTTACTTATCCAGACAACCTTCGGGTCATCATCATCACTCTACATTTCAATAATTATAGTAGTTTTTAGGGAATACGAGGCTTTTTAGAATATGATTACGACTATACCACGTACTTTACTATTCTCCTGCTGACGTTTCGTTGGCCGTTTAGAGGTCCTTCCTCATGAGGTATAGTCGTAATAATATTCTAAAATGATACCAAACCACGATAATTTTAATTCTATGAATACGAGGCTTGGTTATTTACGACCGGGATCCCATTGGAAGAGGTCAAGACGTCGCTAAACACGTGCTTACGTTAGCTACCTAACGTGAACGGCGTCCTATTGTTCTCTAGCACTTGTTACAGATCTAAAGAACAGTAGTGATTGACACGCAAAACTATACTTTACTCTTACACTTGTAACATAGCGTAGCATGATATACCTAGCTATTAAGCGTAGATAAAAAAATTTGGACATGAACAAATTGTACTGATTTCAGTTTATTTCTTTTCAGGACATTCAAAATGCTGCCAAGAAAAAAAATACCGTGTTTACTGTTGACGATACTGCTTCTCATCAAAACATCTCATCAGCATGGCTCCGGAGCGCCATCAGGGGTGAGTTTTTTTACACGCAATTGATGTACAAAATATCAATCTTTGAAATGTCAAAATACAAACATTTAATCCAAAAACGATCCGAACTTCAGCAAAACGATCACACTTTAGATTCACCAATTTTCGTTCGTTGAAAAAGAATAACCTAAAAGCAAAGAAAGAATGCATTTTAATGTGTGTTCTTGTTAAGCACTTAGAATTATCTCTACAATCGAGTACCTAGGTAGATATTTAGTTAGTATTATCTGATAGATATATAGATAGATAGATAAACTATTTATTATGCATAACACCAATCTATAGTACAAACACAGAAACATAAAAAGAACAAAAAATAAACAAAAGAAATGCACAATGGGCGGTCTTATCGCTGAAAGCGATTTCTTCCAGACAAACTTAATACTCCTTTTATCGAAATTAGTTGAAAACTATATTTTAAAAAGTAGGATTAGTAACTTAATAATACTTCCAAAATTTGTTGATTTAACATGTGCTTTTTTCAGGCCTGCATAGACCAGCTGCCTCGCCAT
Organism: Perizoma flavofasciatum; assembly: GCA_958496245.1. Lineage (NCBI taxonomy): Eukaryota > Metazoa > Arthropoda > Insecta > Lepidoptera > Geometridae > Perizoma > Perizoma flavofasciatum. The sequence goes on from OY292442.1 coordinate 6,917,447, forward strand.
GAGACCATCCAGCCCCAGTCCTCACCGCCTCCTTACTTCATCCTGACATCATCAGCCCAAGTGCGTCAGGGAGACGTGTTAAACGTCACTGTGGGAAGCCCCGCTGGCGCGCCCCTGCCAATTGGAGGATTTATACTGCAGGCTAGGCAGATACAGGTACTTATTAACCGTCGAGAGTAATTGGAACGCTTTGAAGTTAGGCGTTTCCGGCGTTAGATAAAAAATCAAAGCCACTGATTTTTTTATCTAACGCCGGTATGTTATACCTACAGATAAAGGTAGGCGTAGGCCACTATACCCACTAAATTCAGGGAAACCCAATTACATCAGGAGAACTGTAACGTCTTACTGAACTTCAAGATCGCAAGGTGGTAGAACTACTCGCACAATTTACTCCACCGATAATTAAACAAGTAGGTAAATGAGTGAGATAATGTAGTGTAGTATTCAAATATTAGGCGCCCGATGACGATGGATTGATATAGACAGTTTAAGACCATTCGTTGTGGATTACTAGAGACGCGAATGACCATCAGTGGAAGTCTCCGGCGGATGACGATAAACCTTCTTCGAATTATTGTGTCTATGCCACGGTAACCCTCTGCCCCTGACCCACCGCGTCGCATCGTCACGCTATTATTTATTTTCGGCTCCTTAGAGGCATAGCCTGATGTTGAATAGCCTTCGTATAAACTTCCTCAAGAATAGAGCTATTTTCAAATCCGATTGGTAGTTCTAGAGATTAGGGTGTTCAAACAAAATAAACAAACAAACTCTTCAGCTTTATTATTAGTAGTAGGTATAGGTAGATAGATGGATAAGTAAAATACACTTCTGTCTTTCATGCAAGAACACCTTTTTAATATGATTTCCTTACTTCTAGAACCAAGACATCATAGTTGGCAAGTTCATCAGCGCACCACCTGGCTTCTCCCGTCTGACGACATGCACGAACTCGAACGACACAGCTACTCACACCTCACCTGAAGACAAGCCAGCACTGACCTTCCAGTGGCAGGCGCCGACTGACTTCCTTGGAGGCATTGAATTTAGGTGAGCAACTGAACACGGCAGTTATCATGACACTAATTGGAGAGGATTAGCAGTTAACCTTCGCTGACAGAAAATGTATTTAGGAAGCATAAAAATGTCTCCTGATAGTAATCTCAAAGGACTGATGCATCGTTAAGGTTGCAGAGAGCCAGTTGATGAAGTATTGCTTTGGGGCAGACTGCCCATCAGTGGACTATGTGAGACTATGTGGGACTATGTGGTTAATGGGCAGTTGACATGGATATAATTATAACTTATCACCTCAAAGGGTAAAAATTGATTTAACCTGTATTCTACCTATATGTTGATTTACGAAAATATCGGTAATTTCAAGGAGAGTCAGACCGAGTTCTAGGTGAATGCATGCCACCATTGCCCTACAGTACCAGTAGCATGATAAAGTTGAACACCTAAGACAATGGTTTTATCTACGGAAAATAAAACTAAAAATATTTCTGTCTCTCTCATTTTGTCTGACAGAAGTAACTACATGTTGAATTTCTAACGTAGACAAAACCTTTGCCTTCGTGAGGCAGAACCTGGATGCAATTAGTTCAGAACATAGGCAATGGGCTATTTACCATGGGCTACTAAAGCTAATGATTTTAATAAACTTAGGTATATTATAGAATAGATCATAGGGGCATGCTGATGCCTTTAGGAACCTCTTCCCCTTTTAAACACACATCGATAATTCTTTCTTATGGGGTAAAAAATACTCGAGGAACAATAATAGCTTGCGGTTCGTTCATTGTCGAGTCACTGGGCCCTTCTTAGTAACTACCTATATGTTAGGTCAGTGACCAGGTTGAGGTATGGTGGCCCAGAAAATGTATTTTGATAGTCAGACTAAGATTAAAGCCACAGCAGTTTCAGAACGTAAGTTCAAAATTTTCGTTGAACTCAAATGCATGTTACTGCGAAACAAGCTAATAATCTCTGACTCTGATCAGCTAGTACATACATTATCCTGCGGCATTTCAACAAGTTGCCAGAAACATAAACTGAAAATAATGATTATAGCTCAGAGGCACGCCACTTTAAAACAAACATTGATACAAATCAAAAGCAGGCACTACTTAGTCACTCATAACGTCAGTATAACGTAAGAGATTAACTCACAATGTACATACTAGCAAGTAGGTTCACTTGATCTATGAGCTCCCCTCTGCATCAAGTAGTTCAACAATACGAGTAGCACAAACCCGTGTTGTTGTTAGCCTCAGAGACTACGATTCAAATCGTAAAAACCTGTACGTGTGGTTAACGAAGCTTCCGTAATGCAATTTTTCTTCGATTTCCAGAGCAACAGTAGCGCAAAGCTATGCTACGTTCTGGAGCGGTGTTGAGTCGCCACTGGTTGAAGTAGTGACTCCGGACACCGTAGTATCTACCTCTTTGCCTACTGCCGCTACTGAGAGAACAACAGTTCCGCCACCTGTTATTATGGAAAGCAAGGTAAACAACATTAAACATAAACAAGATTATAAAGGCCACTATAGGTCTTTTTCTCGTAGATCCGAATAGCAACTGCAAGCATTGGTGAACGAAAAGACGTCTCTTGTGACTAAATAAGAACATTTATCTGTGCTGTACTGATCTAAAATTCTTTATATTTCTCATTCACAGCCAAGGCCAACCGCACAACCGATGGAAGTAATCTACCAAGGCTGCGCTGACACGAAACTCTGTTTCGGAGTGCCCGCAAACTGCATTGACAAAGGAGATTGCAAGGCAATCGTAGCCGTATTCGTATCAGGATCCGACTATACCTTCGAAATCCAGGGCACTGACAATCCTAAATACGTAGCAGCCGGTTTAAGTATAGACAACAAGATGGGAGACGACAGTGCTATGGAATGCGTGCGAAACGACAATGGAAGAATCAATCTGTTCACCTCATGGACTTACCCGAAAGTTGAACCTTATGTGAGCAGGTCTGACTCTCCCCAGGATATAGTGCATTTACAAGAGTCTTCGAATATTGATGGGAAGCTCTACTGCAAGTTTAAGAGGGATGTGTTGTCAACTGTGAAGGGAGTTACCTTCGATCTGGCAAATAATAAGTACAACTTGATGGTACTTGCTGGAGATAGTATGAAAGGTGAGTTTATGCGAAGAGTTCTATATTCGGTATCAATCTCTCTTTATTTGTTTACTAGTTATTTTTTAGCCACCAAACTAGCTTAGTAGCTAGCTTGTAAAGCTCTTAAGAACCCGTGAGGTGAAATGACTCAGTTTCTAGGTACATAATATGATTAATGTTGCCCGATGGAGCCCAAGAGGTTAGCCAACAAATGCAACTCGAATGGTCAGCGTTCGGGAAACTTCATCGTATCTTCTCGTCACAGATACCACAGAACAGAACCTAACATGAAAGTGTTAGACTTGCGTGTTAAGTTCTGTGAGTGTTGTCAGTGATGACGACTTATTTGACTTAGTTTTGACAGATAATAAATGTCTAGCATCAATTACGCTTAAGTACTTAGTTATTGATAAAACTGTCCAAAGAGCACTTTGCTATAAAAACTGAAGTGTTTCCTCCACTCACACAGAGCCATTAATAACAATGCAATCTAGGTAAGATAAAACCTACTATTGAAATAATGTAAAGCTATGATTATACACAAGAAATAACCAATATCGAAAGTCACTCCAGGTCCAGATATTCTTGGAAAAGTCACTTCAGAAGTTGATTCTAGTGCTTCTACTTCCAGATGCAAACCGAGTTGGTTTCCACAGCCTGGCTTACGAATCGACGGGAGAACCGATGGCGCTAGCCAGTGTTGGCGCCGCAGCAGGTGCTTCGAAACTACTGCTGAAGTTGCACGGATCCTTTATGTTGACTGCTTGGTTGGGTACAGCTTCTCTAGGAATACTGCTGGCTAGGTAAGTTTAGTATAACATCAGAAAATCTATCCGAAAAAATCCTGATATCAAACTATGAAATTACTGTAAAACACCAGTAGATAGTGAGAACTGCAGCTTAGTACTGCGGTGGCAAGTGGCAAAAGGGCAATAGCGTAGTTCTAGAAGAAACATCTACGATTTATTAGTGTCGATTGGCTGACCATTATTTATGATTTCAGATACTTCAGACAAACTTGGGTTGGCAAGACTCTGGGCGGAAAAGACGTGTGGTTCGCTGTAAGTTCATAAATGTATTTACACGAGACTGCCCCTAAGGCATAATCAGTTAAAAAAGACTCTTATTCTTGTGAGAGACTCCTCATCTTTTTTTTTTTTTTGTTTCCAGTGGCATAGAATTCTAATGGTAGCGACATGGCTACTGACAGTCTGCGGCTTTATCCTTATTCTGATTGAAGTTGGCGGATGGTCTACGACGGGAGACAACCCTCACGCGATAACTGGCCTTGTCACTGTCATTCTATGCTTTATACAGCCTATTGGTAAGTTTAACAGTGTTCGTTACACCAATCCCTAGATCCCAATTTATCCCTACTGGATTAAATATTTTTTTTTAGTTTTGCTATAAGCAGGAAAATAAACAAACTTACCCAAAAAACACAAACAGATGGTTATCGCAACGTGCGTATTTCTACCGCCAATCAGTAATGCTTTCATTTCTGCGTTCTGGTTTAAAGGATATGGTTACCGGTGAAATTACTGGCACATGAGATCTTTCATCTTGATCTCCATAGGCTGCGGTAACCGCTTACCAATAGGTAGACTGTATGTTTGTTTGCCTCTTTAGTAGTATAAAAAAACCTACCGACTTAGCCTGTAGAAGAACAATGTATTGCTTAGGGTCAATTAGATATCTCCATAGGCTGCGGTAACCGCTTACCAATAGGTTGACCGTAAGTTTGTTTGCTTCTAGTAGTATAAAAAAACCTACCGACTTAGCCTGTAGAAAAACAATGTGTTGTTTAGGGTCAATGTAGACTCCTGTCTCAGCTTAAAGCAGGGATAATTTTTCACCTATTTCAACTGTTTAGTAGATTGAAAGAAAGAAAGAAAGAAAAGAAAGAAAATGCATTTATTTTTCCCCAAACAACACAAAAGTTAAACAAAAAATAGTAATAGATAAACACAAAACAGATACTTAATATATAATACGAAACGAAAAACAGAGAAAGTAGGTACGTCATTTTGTGTTGCGTGGGGTCAAATAGGTCCCCGTCTCAGCATTATTCTCCCTATTCTCCCTATTCCATGTATTAGGTGCTTAGTTAGTAATTACTACTATCATTTGGAAAACTAGCAAGGAAAATCGATGGTCTTCAGTGTTTTGAAATCCTGAACCGTGGCACCATTATACAATTTAGCTTATCAATCACTGGGACTAGTGCAAGTTACAGTCTACACGTTGTTTTTGGGAGTAGTCCTAGGGATATTCGCGGTGGATAGCTAAACGCTAATGGAAAACTATTTATTAATTATTTTTTTATTACAGGTGCATACTTCAGACCGCACCCTGGCACCAAGAAGAGGCCGATATTCAACTGGCTTCACTGGTTCTTCGGTAATAGCGCCCATATCCTTGGAAGTGAGTACACACACTTTTATAGTTGACCACAGTTTTATAAAAAGCGAAGCGAGTTACGAAGTTCCTAACCCTGCTTCAGTACATATGACCATTATGATTTGCTACCACTAATTGACTGATAGATCAACTCATACGAACGACCTATATTGCAGCAATCTAACCTTCGACGAGTTTTAGATTTAATGCTAAACATTTTATTGGTGTCTATTTCAGTTGTCACCATATTCCTGGCTGTATACCTGCAGAAGGCTGAGCTACCACCATGGAGTGTATTCATTCTGGCTGCCTTTGTGGCTTTCCACGTAGTCATGCATATTGTGCTCTCTGTAAGTATCCACATATCACCAGTTCTCAAATACCATCACCAACCTTGCATTTAATCTCTTTGAGATTAAATGCAAGGCTATTTTCATTATCAATCTAGCCTCCCCCAAAGAGTGACGTGACGAACGGTTTTAGGCTACCTTCATCAGCCGACTTTCCGCAACTTTTAAGGTGTGATCGGTCTATCAGATGGGGGTATATCATCAAACATCTTCAAAGTAGGAGATAGCTCATCCAATTCCAAAGCTCCGCTTAGATACAGTCGACTTTAGCTAGGTATCTGTGGTGATGCTGTTCCGTATTTTCCGAGGGATGAATTGGTGACCTTACATTTTGTCATCTTCCAGCTGACAGTTTGCGTATCAGAAGGCCGCATCAGCAACGGACGAGTAAACTCCTTCCCGATGAAGGACATGATGGGACAAACGCGGCAGGTCACCCAGATCGACAGGAGTACGGATGCTCCGGTAAGTTTATTTTACAAACAGACACACATATTAAATTTGACATTGGCTCAAAACTGCGACAGAAAGTACCAAAGCGTACAAGGCAGCACACATCACAAACATATTGTGGTAACTGTAGCAGGTATTCGTATTCGTAGGTAGCTCAATATCGTTCGCCGTGTCATTTTAAGGGTGGTCTATATCCAGTCTTAAACGTATTTCGACTGATGGCGTGAGAATCTTACATTAGCAGTTCTTGCTTGGTCAACTTGCGTCTGAAGTGATCTTACCAGATTGAGATAAAGTTCAGAATATACATTGTACAGTACCTAAGTGCCTACCTATTCTTAAAAGCATTTCTTGTTTCAGTTCGCCGGCTTCAGAAAGCTGATCCTTGGTGTCTTCACTCCAATCATTGTTATTATTACCATTGCCATGATATGTCTTGTTGCTTTAGCTCCTATTGGGCAGACTTATAACACTCTTGTTGGCGTTTGATTACTCTTAAAAGTCATAATCCAGTAAGATTCGTTAACCTCAAAAAATTGGGCTTCATCAGATCTAAAAGTATAGATTTTTGACACATTTCTATTGAGTCTTAAGTAGTTTAGTTTGAGTTATTTATGCAGTTTTTTTTTAATCAAGCATAGTATTATCGACAGTTTTCAATTAAAATGTGTCAAAAAATCTATACTTGAGTCTAGATTGAATATGAGCCTAAGGTCAGCTTTGCTACGATACAGCGTCCAAGTGCCCTGTTCCATTTTTTTATAAAAACAAGGTCATTTCAGCACATGTAATATCTGTAGCTTTTATTTTATTATGTGTTGCAGCGCCACCTAGCGGTATGTGGCCATATAACCCATCTTAAAACTATCCCCATTCAACCATTCATAGCACACCACAGGGTGTGGATAGCCCTCAGTGGCAATCCAACACAAATGCTAGGTGAATGTGGTATAGTACTAATTTAAAGTCAATGCACAAATTGACTTAGATTTATAGTAAGTTTAAGATATGACTCCGTCCAGCTTTGTATTTAATAAGTAACTGAGATTGAAGATTAACAAATTTGAAACTTAAATATTTAATCTGAAGTTTGTAAGCTTAAATCCATGAAAATGCCATTGAATCGCAGAATATTATTATCCATAAATATTTGTGTAAGATTTTCGTAAGTTGCCCTTTAAAAACGTTGCTAGATTTAAGTTATTAACACATCACAATCTTTTACTTGTTGAAGTTTTTTGTTAGAATATTTTCGAATCTAACTTTGTCTTTACTTTTTAATGTTTTTCTGTAAATATTAGATAACTATTTATGAATTAAACACTTTACTCTATTAATATGTTTTATTTACACAACCTAAATAAGTATAACATCTATTTATATAAAAAACCATTGCCTGGCACAATGAATGATACTGACAATCAACACAGAGCCCAAACCATAAGTCCTAAAGACCTGCGGGGCGATCGCACTAATTTCCCATGGCTGATATAATCAGATGGGATGAATCGTATTATGCTAATTTGTAAGCTGGATGAGCCATAGATGGACAATGCGAATGAACAAAATTGGTTTCATATTGGACGTTCCATGTTTTGGATGGCCATTAAAATAAGGAACTAGTGTCAAAATTTATTGCCATCTCAATAGCCATGAGTTATCGTGATTGCCCCGCTGATGTTCGGAGAGTAGGTTCTATTTGGTTTGTTGGTGTGCACTAAGAAAGGATTTTCCGAAATTGCAACCCTTTCGGTAGGCAAATGAAGTTTGTATGGAAAAACTCAATGTGAACAAAGTTACAGGGCATTCCACTAGTTAATTTATATTAAGGGTTGCAATTCACTTAAAAATACCCATACATGATTGAAATACTGTCATTGTAGCTAAGTCAGCAAATACTAAGAAACTGTTATAAGTTATCTTCTTTAGGTATCTGAGAATCTTCCACTGTTCTAGTACCAGGAATATAAACTTTAAAAGAGAATTCTGTTCTCGGGAATGATCCAGGATTGACCATCTGACAGTCTTGGTGTGTCCTAGTGTATGGCTGAAAATGATCAGCAACAACTACTAAATCTGGTACAGGGTACAAGCTCAAAGCATCAACATGTTTCCAGTACAGCGGTTGTACTCCCAACGGTAGAGGTGAAAGTGAACACTGGCTAAGCAACGTTTTTATTAGATGATCAGGTATGTCTCCTGTTTCTGGAAAATGTATTGAGTTTCTACACATTTTCATAACTAAGTCCTGTCTCATAATGACTATTTCTTGCGTGCAGTATTGAATTCTGCAAGGATTAGTTGTGAAGATAGCTGCATCTCCTAATTTGTCTCTTATTTCTTTGGTAATCGAGTTGGGGATCGCTGGACGTGGTAGAATGTTAGCAGCTGCTGGGTCACCCCTACCCGGTACAAATATAAATTTTGTTGTTTCTTGTAGCTTTTTGAACTGGTGGATAATGTCTCCAAGGTTTGTAAGTGCTGTTCGTAACTGAGTACTGTGTTCATGACCATAAGGATTTGATAGAAACTCTCCCATGAACACTATAGCTAATGGTGGAAAGTCATTATAACCGGTGAACAATGTTTTTAGCTTCGACATGACTTTGATGTTATCGAACCAACAATCCGATAGAAAAATCATCATTCCATCTTTATCATCCTTTTCAATTTTGAGAAGGCTTTTGGAGTTTTTGAGTATTGTTTTCGAGTTGCCTCCAAATGTGTTGATGTTTCCGAAATATGGGGAAGAGTTTGCTCGGTTTTCTGATGGTGGTAATACTAATCCTGTTACATTTAACATTTTATCTTCATAAAAGCCTTCAGCTAGAACAAAACTGTTTTCCGTAAACAATCCAGAATGAAATCTTGCATTTGTGATATCTAGTAATACACTCCCGGTGGGATCTTCTAGGTAATATTTTCCTTCTGTCAGCTGTGTCAAAAGTCCTAACACTATTACCTCATCTATTCTACTCGAAGAGCTTAGCAAGACTTCTATGGTACGTAGTTGAAATCTTTGCTCACCTTCAGATAACTGCAAGGCCTCTTGCGCAAACAATTTGTTTCTTATTGTCCGTTGCCATATGACTGTGTATCTGTCTATCAAAAACTGAGCCTTCCATTTAGGATCTGGATACAAAGTGTTGTTCGAAGTAACGTTTTTAACGAATCTTTTCCTTTCGTTGTCGTAGCAAAGCTTCGGAACAGAGAAAGCGTCGATCACGTTAAGAACAGTTTCAGTCTCTTCTAAACCTAATGTGGAGCACTCTCTATACGCCGTTTCTACATGATGTTTCTCAAGGACAGGTTGGGAGAGGCATTGGTGAAGTAAATGAGCGGTCAATCTGTCTATCATAGCATGTCTTTCACCAGAGGGTAAAGTTGAAAGTTCGTCAGCAACAAACGTACTTGCCTCCCTCCGTATAGTGAATCCGCTGAGTTTAAAGGCATTGTTAACTTCAGCGCGTATATTTTGTAAGTCCCCCATCACACAAACATCAGTTATACATAAGTTTCACGAAATAAACAAATTTACAAAACAAAGCGCGCGATTTTATTTTAAAAAATTCATATTATTCGAAATCTGTCACAATATAATAAAATATCTGACTTTGACTAATTATGGAAACTGGCTGACAGTGACAGCACAGACTAGGTAAACATTTAATACTTAATCGAATAGCCTCACTGGATTTGCAGTAATTGTACGAATGCACGGCCTGACCAATCTAGTAGAATGATACTGATATGCTTATATCAAAGAGGGCAGTGATGTTGACTTTGCTAATAATAAAATCCTCTGAAAACACTACAAAGAAAAATAATGTGTTTACATCTGTGTCTTTTTTTGCTTATTATTCAATATTATGCTTTTCTTAATAGAAATCGATAATTTCGAATCGAATACAAAAATAAAAAACCATTGTTCTACTTATGTAGTTTTCTATGTCTGCTTTATCACGGTTTTCCTTCATTGTGGTACACTTGTGTTTATCGAACTTAGCTTCTCTGGGAAACATCGCCAACATTCCGAGTCAGAAAAATCATTTTTTTGCTGTATGCAATTCATTTTCACTTTGTGCTTTTTCTCCTACAGAGGGCAGCGTAAAACGCAAGCGTGAATGGAATTATAATTAAATACCCGTTAGGGTACTTTTAAAATGTATAAATTTAGTAAAGAAACTTCCTATTATACATATAATGTCGACTTGCTTCTGCCCACGGCTTCGCCCGCGTGGTATGTACCCGGATAAAAAGTAACCTGTGTGTTATTCTAATATAAATAATCTGATTTAAGATAAAATTTATGTATTTACAAAAAAAAAGTATATAAATAGCAGTCATGTAGTTCCCATAATATACAAGCTCTACTTAGTTTGGGGCTAGATGATGATGTGTGAAAATGTCCAGCATTATTATTATTATAGTTTTATATTAGCTAAATTACTGTAAAGTTTCATCAAAATCCGTTCAATAGTTTTTGCGTGAAAGAGTACAAACATCCATTCTCTCATTTATAATAGTAGTAGATTGAAAGTAAATTCCCGGCTATTGTACAATATATGACGATAATAAATGATCAAACATGCGATTTGTTGGTACGTCATGTTATGTCATATCACCTGTGTCAAATGTCAGGTGTAATCCAGATGACTTATTTTCTAACTTCTGTCACATTGTTGTCAAACAAAAAAAAAACTGTTTGGATTTTACGATTTTGTGATTTTGTGATTTTTGCAGGAAACTCTTAGAATTTACGAATAATTTGTTTCATGTTTATAAAGTTGTGGAATTTGCGCTCCCTAACGTTATACACAAAATACATAAACGTATGTACTGTCTCAATTTTTTTCCAACAAAGTTTCTATACAAAAACTGATATCTGTCTGGTTTCTAATCATACTAAGTACCGGTACCCTACCTTTCCGTTGCATATTTACTACTATTGCATCTATCAGTAACAGAAAAAACAGATAACCTTGGTTTTGCAATAGATGACTTTTTAACTTATCATCTAAATTTCTAGAGACGCCTCATATCTGTGAACTTTGATTAAAACTTTTGGTAGCTCTCAGGACGCGCTCAAGCTTTAGTACCTACCTACTACTGGCTATCACTCTGAAGTTAAACATACATGCCAATCTGAATAGATAGGCATTTTGTTGTGATTTATAAAATTTACAACAGTGACAAGACTCAAATAGATTTTATGTATCATACCATTTTGTGTGATCTTTGTAAGTTTTTGGATCAAATTCTGCCAGTTCTTTGTAGACTGTTCGAGGTAATTGGTGTGTGGTCCTTAATGTAAACATCAGTATGTTGTCTGCTTAGAGTTTATTCCATGTAAACTTACATCATTACTTAATAGATTTCAAACAGTTGTTTTTTTTATCTGTGTTCACTGTAATCAGTCTTCAGCAGGTTTGATGTGGGTGTAAAGGCATATAAAGGAAATGGTCCAGTGATTACTTCTCGTTTTCTTCAGGTATCATGTCTGTCGAGTTCCATGATGTGTTGTCTGTATAGTCTCTTTGGGTAGCTAATGGCGTCTAACTGTGATGCCAAGTGATTAGGGTGTACATTCAGGCATTCTTTGTATTTGACCAAGTATTGTTTAATTTCTTCGCTGACAGTTGGCAAGAAGCAAGTTCTCATAGCACAAGTAAAGGCGAACATCTGAAATTGGTTAATTTTTAGTATTATCTAATAAAAAAAGTTTTTTTAGCAATTACAAACTTTTATTTGTAGTTGGAGAATTGACCATGATATATATCAATATACAGAAGAATATTTTAGCAACTATAAAGTTAAGTTTGTCTTTCAATCAGACTTATCTTTTCATAAGAGCAATGTTTGGTGGTTTCATACTTTATGAACTTGAGTAATGTTAATTATTTTGGTAAACATACAAGCTTGTACAGAAGCCTATGTGAGAGAGTCAGACTTGCACATGTCTAGTTTTTTTTCTATTCTATCTAACCTGCTGCATTGTCTAGGAGTGCAATTAAAAAAAAACATTTCTTAGTTTACCTTTACACACTAAACAAACTACCCTCAAAAAACACTAAGACTTAGGATTTAAGTTGTGCCAGTCAGTCAGTGACTAACAATTTAGCATTGGTTATCTTAATTGGCTGTAAGAAAAGTTTTTATTGGTTAAAGTTATTATTCCTTGAGAGCTGTGTGATTTTGTTAAATAAATACAAAAAAAAAATCTAGATTTGGAGTTTATTTTATTGATATGTTTTCAGGTAAAGCTAGAAACAATGGATAAATTACGCCAGCTACAAAATCTTGCTTGGTAAGAATGTAAACTTTCGTATTTATTACTAGTATAACAACCCACAGCAAGATTAATTAAAAAAAATATGAAAATGTGGTTGTTGTTCAATTTTATTTCTTGGACATCATATAATTTATTGCCCGTGCAGATGGCGTATGTTATAAGCCCTTTCGACGCGAGCAAAACGCGCTGCAAACGCGATACACCCGTACCTTTGCACAAATACCATAATTTAGCCGTGCATTCTGTATCGCCACAAATGTGCTCTGACTGCGCGTCTATTTGCACTTCACATTTATTTGAGAGACTGATAAACAGTAGTGCGCGTAATGCAATGCTTGCATGCGTTTGTATCGATGCAAACGCGCTCGTAATTAATCAATCCAAAAATAAACGCGCTTTAACACCGTGTTAGTATCGCGTTTCAATCGAAACAAACGCAATTTGTTCTTCAGTGCTGGAAACATGCATATAAAATATGTTGCCGGCAAGAGCTTGCAGCCTGCCCCTAAGAAGGGGCGAGATTTCGGAAAATTCAGTTATATCCAACATGTTTCTTGTTATATGGCAGTTCCCTGCTCATAATAGTATCAAGTACCATGAGTACCTACCATGATATCAAAACGCCTATACAATAGCCTCGATTCTGTAGTACACTAACTAAACTAAATTTAAACTGTCGCTCTCTTTTACTGATACGCAAGATAGAGATGGCGAGAATTTTACTGCTGTGTGCTGCTGTCAAATCAGTTTAAGTGCCGCTTTTCTTCGTGTTTATAGTCAGCATGTTTTGAAATCACGACTAAATTTGGATGGAAAAATTAAATCTGACTAATTTGACGGCACTCAAATTGTAGCTATCTCTTTCTTGCTTGCACTATTAGAAAAAGAGAGCGACAGATTAAATTTAGTTTAGTTAGTGTAATACAGAATCGAGGCCATTGTCTTCTAAACTAATATTATAAAGAAAGTTTGTGAGTTTATCTATAGGAGGTAAAACCCAAAACTTCTGTGATTTCAAAAATTCTGTCACCAATATTTAGAATGGTCCTTCAGTTTCGACATGGTTGTATAATGTATATTATCCCGTTAAAATAAAAGAGCTTTTCGTGGAGACTAATCATGCAATGTAAGCTGACGAGAAAACGGTCGACAAAATGCGTTTCTTACGAAACGGCTACATTTACTCCGGGTATCACGCGGGCAGAGCCGTGGGTAGTAGCTAGTGTAAAATAAAATAACAATACCATATTGGCATTACTTGAAGGAAAAGTTTTAATGTTTTAGCAATCTATCTTGACAATAATACCCACTGTTAAAATAAAATAAAAGGGCATTTATTTACTTACACTTAAACAAACATACCTAGCCTAAGTACAATGTAATAATAAGTAGGTCATTAAAATAGTAGGTATAGTAAGAAGGTATATCTGTATGTAAGTTAAAAGTTTGGCACGCTTTTTTTCAGACTCGCCCACTGATGTATGAACTAAGAGATATGCCTACTAAGAGGCATAGGTGATATATACCTATGCATCTTAGTCGCCGACAGGGGGATAGAATGAACTTTTTACCCCCTGCCCAGTAAAAAAAACATTTAGTATGATCACCAGCATGTTTTTGTTACTTCTAGGTGTAAACCAGACTGGTGTTTCCCTAGTACAAGTAAAGAGACGAACGAATTGCTCCGGCAGTGCGCTAACTTGCCAACCTTCGAGCCGTCTGGAGACGTGGACGACGTCATAAGAAGAAGCAGAGCATTCCCCATCCCGTACCCTCTTGAGACTGTGAGGTAAGCGGAAGACTCTTGACACTCTTTTCACGCGCTGTGAATGATAGGTTTTTAAATCTGTGGGTGATAGACATTCTTTATTTACCAAGGAAACTTCCTAACTTACTTACAAGGTAACAAAAATTTGTACTACATTATGCAGAATGCGTATACTATTCGGTGACTTTATAGATGATGTTACATCTATAAAGTAACAGGTAATATAAATTATGCAAACATATTGTTTTATAATTTATATTACCTAATTATTTTGTACTAGCTGCGCCACGCAGTTTCACCCGTGTAAGTTTCGATTTTATACTCGTGATAACATAGAAATTAAATGTCCGATTCGAATGAATTAAAAAGTTTATAACTGCTACATAAATACCCTTGATGATAAAACTATTTATTTGAATAAAAATGAATACTACGATAAAATGTTACCAACTTTTGTTTTCTTCCGGCGATCTAATTAAATGTTAGAACACAAAAACTGCTATGGTGACTTAACTATGATAGTTAGATATATTCCTACGAAGACTTTTTTGTAGGTAGTAATGAGTACTTTAATCATGTAGTACATAATTTTTATGTATCATCAATAGTTTTCTCAGCGCAAGCCAAATAATGAATTTTATTGGTTTTTTTTTTACTTTGGGTTACATTATTGCAATTTTCTAAAGGATCTTTAGTTTTTTTTTAAATAAATTATAGCCTATGTCCTGATAATTTAACTTACTATTAGTGAAAAAATGGTTAAATCAGTCCAGTAGTTTCGGAGCCTATTCGGTACAAATAAACAAACAAAATAATCTTTGTTATTTATAATATTAGTATAGATTGTGTAAACTTACCTATTTGACGTGTAAAATGATCAAAAAAAGATCAATGACCAATAAATTATCTGTGTAACTACTATGCAAATCGCGGACATGTGCCAAATATAATGTTTGGACATGTCTCTGACTACCAGAGTGTGTTGCCTCGTCTCGTATCCGTTTGAGCTGGTAACAAAGAGAGAATAGCACCCACGCCTAAAGACCTAAAGACTGAAAGCCTATAGACTTTAAATGATCTTACTATCGTAATAAATACGACTACTTTTTGATGTCAAAGTCAATAGGTTTTTATTCATTGAAATCACAATTAATTTAAAGTGAATAAAATAAAATAATATAAATAATGCTGGACATTTTTCACACAACGTCATCTACTTAGCAGAGCTTGTACACATGACTGATATACTACTTATATCCATGCATATTATACTTAGAAAACACCCAGACCCGAGACAAATATTGGTAGATCATACAAACATTTGTCCCGTAGCGGTAATCGAGCCTTCTGCGTCTCAGGCGGGCTTTCGCCCACTGCCCCACAAAATACGCTATTTCCTCGCGCGCGACCGTTCCAAAAATACAGACAAAAAAACTCTGCTTGGTTTTTGTAACAGAATAACAACACAATCTGAAAAATACAACAAGTTTTCATTCTTCTTTTTTGTTATTACGGAACACCACCAATTTTATAATATTGCTATCGCGCAAGCACGGGCGGGCCTGCATCAGTCAAAAAGAGATAGCTATATTATTGGACGCGCTTCGAATTTATGAGCGCTGTACGCCGGATCCTTAAAGACTGCTCTCTAATAAAACTTTCACACGCAATAATGTTTTGTCATTTTTTTCCAGATTACACTCGCTCAAAGAATCACAACCCGTGGAGCAACTTCAAAGGAACATAGTTTCAACTTACCCACTCATACACGAGAGAGTGTTATTGCTTATGACGCACTTCCTTATCTATAAGAGGTAAGGATTGCATTGCTCTTATTGACATACATTTCTTATTTACAATGTTAAGAATATTATTTACATTCTTAACATTGGCATCGATTCTATTACAAACCAACTATACTCATTTATCTATCGCTCTCTTTTACATACAATAACAAAAGAAAGAGATAACAATAATTTTAATGCTGTCAAATTAATCAGATTTAAGTTTTCCATACAAGTTTAGTTGTGAATTTAAAACTAGCTGTCTATAAACAAGAAGAAGGGTGACATGTAAACTAATTTGACTGGAGTAAAATTCTTGCCATCCCTTTCTTGCGTGCACTATCAGTAAATGAGAGCGACAGTTTAAATAAGGTTTTGTTGGTTTATATAAAAGAGATAGACGCTAATTATGTTTCATCCTATCTTACTTTATGAATATGGTTCCCGACTCGAAAACTCAATAAAAACAGATAATAGATTGAAATTAAATCGTGTTTCATCCTCGACGCAAGGAGCCCATATACTTGTTTCGGGGTAAACAATCTTCGGGGTAAGAGATTAATTGATATCACAATTTTTCTCCAACAGGGCTTAAGCTAAAACCTATATAATACACATTATATACACTATTATATAGGTATAGCTAAGCCGCGGAACAAATTTTTGTATAATCTGAAAATATTTTTCTCCGGTCTGGGAGTTTTCTATGTATAATATGTATGTATTTACAAAAAAGAAAGTATATAAGTAGTATATCAGTCATGTAGTTCGCATAATGCAATCTTTGCTTAGTTTGGGGCTAGATGATGATGTGTGAAACATTCCAGCAATATTATTTAGGCGGTATTTCGCTGTCTCAATCGCAATTCTACTTCAGTACCTACATGCACCTTGGACAAACTAATATCACGCGTGTACTTATTATGAAACTGTAAATTTATTAAAAATAAGTAAAATAAAACACTCGATAGTTATCATCGCCACAAGTAAATAAATAAATAAATGAATAAAATAAATAATGCTGGACATTTTTCACACAGCATCATCTAGCTCCAAAGTAAGCAGAGCTTGTGTTATGGGAACTACATGACTGATATACTACTTACAGTGGTGGTCATATAATTAGAAACACCAACCCTGTCTTCTATTTTCATTACAAATTAACATCAACTATTTTTTAACGTGCCATAGAGGGCTCCTACGTATTTATATGGATGTATCGGTTCTTTTAAAGTATTACTATACGAGTTTAGTAATAACAAACAACAATTTTGATATAAAAATATAACATTTTAATAAAAAGTCTATTAAAATACTTGGACTAAAGTGGACAACTAATTAGAAACAAAAAACAACAACAATATAAACATTAACTAAGTGAACAAAACCACATTTAATTTGAATAATAGGTTTAAAGATATTTATTCTCAAAAAAGACACAGTCACTTACATGAGAATAGCTATTTAGCTTAAAGTATACAATTAATAAAGTAAATATTATTGTCGTTCGGTCTGTCGGTAGTAATTATTACAGTTTTGCACAAATGAAAAGATAGGTAGGTACATATTAATACAAATTAGTTGAGTACTAGAAATAAAAAATCTTATTAAATTGGCCAATTTTCCCTAACAAAACTAACAAGATCAGTTTTAAATTTATGAATCGACCTAACATTTTTTAAAATTGCGGGTAGTTTATTGTAAAGTTGTGCTCCTTCAAAAGTAAACATTTTTTTGCCGTAATTCGTTCTGACTATGAATACTACATCCAAAACCGATTAGTACTGTTAGTACTTGGTAGGGTACCCTCTGTTGTCGATTACAGCTTTACAACGACGTGGCATTGATTCTATCAGTTTTTCACACGTTTCCAAAGGAATACATCTCCAAGCTTCTACAAATGCGTCGTAAAGTTGGTTGATATTGGTGATATGCTCATCCGACAATGTTTTCTTCACAGTGTGCCACAAATTCTCTATCGGATTTAAATCCGGACTATTAGCAGGCCACTCTAACACTGTCACCAATTGTTGTCTGAGAAACGCTTTAACGCTGTTTGCTGTATGCTTTGGATCATTATCGTGCTGAAAAATCCAATTCACTGGCAAATCATCTGAATATGGGATCATTGTCTCCTCCAAGATTTTTTTGTATTGAAACTGATCCATCAGCCCTTCAATCTTTCTCACGGGACCAACTCCGTATCCGGAAAAGCATCCCCATACTTTAACATTTCCACCGCCGTGCTTAAATGTTTTTATAGTGTACTTGTTATTCAAAGCCTCGTTGATTGGTCGCCATACGTATCGTTTTCCGTCGGATTTTACCAAATTTACTTTAGTTTCATCTGAAAACAAAACTTTTCTCCATTGATGAACAGTCCAACTGGCATATTTTCTAGCGAAGGCTAGACGATTTTTTCTGTATCGCCTGGTGAGAAGTGGCACTTTCCTAGCAAGTCTTCCATACAAATTTCCTTCAACCAACCGCCTACGGACTAGTCTTGCGGACACGTTTCAAGGGTCGTCTTGTGAAAATACTTCTTTTCGTATAACATTAGAACCTTTAAAGGGATCTGTCTTAGCCAAACGATCATAAGCCTGTCTTCTTGAACGGTGGTCTTCCTTGGCCGAACTTTTCTAGGCACCTTATCGGATGTTCCATGTTTTTTGTGATGTGCAATGGCGTTAAATATGGCGATATTCGGTTACGCGTAATTACATAGGACAGTAAACCAACCCTTTGGCTTACCAATAGATATTTAACTATGCAACGTCAAATATTTAAGTAACAATAAAATCACGCGAAAAAACATGCTTTTGGCGTAACCACCATCTTTACGGAACACTCTAAATATTCGGCGATCTTTCTGTAAGACCATTTTCGTTTAAAATGAAAGTTTACTATAATTTTTCTTGTTGCTGCATCACAGCTCTTGTTTTTACCCATTTTTAATAATTAAATCTGACAAAAGGTAACAAATCCGCATGAGTAAGAAAAGGCGGCAAAATGCATAATGCGGTGACATTCCGAAAGGTGAATTTTAGTTTTAAAATTCAATTTTAGAACCTAGTCATACTTTGTTTCTAATTAGTTGTCCGACTGCCAGTACTAAGAATATTGATTGATACTTTTGTTTTAATTTTTTTTTTATAATTATTGTATTGGTTGTCTGAATGTTATTGCTTATTATTATCCCAGAGATATAAATGTACATTGTGATTTCGTAAATTAAACTATTACCTCCAATTAATTGAATTAATAATGTTGGTTACATTAAAAGACTACCAAGTGACTAAGTGTTTCTAATTATATGACCACCACTGTATATACATATTTTTTTTGTAAATACATAAATATTATACATAGAAAACACCCGGATCCCGAGACAAATATTAGCAGATACAATTGTCCCACAGCGGGAATCGAACCCGCAACCTTCTGCGTCTCAGGCGGGCCTTCGCCCATTGCGCCAAGTCACTAGGGGGCGCTGCGAACGATTCTGGAAAACAGAATACTCGAGTACATATTTAAATTTTGTAATTTTTTTTTTACAGAGAGTTCGGTAGCAGCATAGAGAAGGCTTTCTACAAAGATATGACAGTGCCGGAGTTCATAGATAGGATATTGCAAAAGCGGGCCGTTGCGTTCCTAACAGCGAACGATACCTACCTTCTTCTAAATGGCGCGAGGGGGTAAGTTTAGAACTGATATACATTTGTGTGGCTCTATTCGCTCGCCAAGCCGGAAACTTAGTGGCTCGATTCGCTCAATCCAACCAATCCCAGTCCTTTTTTGTTAGAGAATTTAGTTTTTGCTTGGAAAAAACACGGTTTTTACATGTAAATAACTGGCTTAAATGAATTATATTCAATACTTATGTTCTATGTATCTACTTATGTATCTTTGAAATAACTTTTCAGGGAAGACGGCTGGGAGCAAGTAGGCACTATGCAACAAAGGGAGCCTCTTGTTCTAGAGAACTGTTTGAGTTATGATGAGATGAAGATATCAGCTATGGTATATGTCAGCGGACCGACTGTTTGTATCAACGATGGAAGCCGGCACAACTCGGGCCGAATACAACGGAAAGATATAGAGGAACAGGCTATAATCATTGGTGAGTTTATTTATATATAAATTACTAGCCTCTGCCCACGGCTTCGCCCGCGCGGTACCTGGGTAAAAAATCGCAATACCAGAGGTATCGTGCGTGTCAAAGATATAGCGGGTGGAAAGTCTCAATACCAATATTAAGTTATATAGCGTATACATCAGAATAACACATAGGCTACCTTTTTATCCGGGTACCACCGTGCCGTGGCCAGAAGCTAGTAGTATAATATAATAAAAAATCGATTTATCAAAATGTCTCTGTAAATTTCCGATTTGATTTTCAGGTATAATCGGTCCCCGGTTCGAGAGAACGGAACGCATGGATTACGAGGACATATTAATAACGGAGCCGCAGAACTGCCCTGAGAATGGTTACGGCGAAGAAATCACACCCACGACCTGTCTGAACGTTCTGAAGACCACTTACGTCAGGAACAACCAGTCCGCGAAGCATATGTGGCGGCAGATGTGGTCAGAATTCTATCAGGTAAGTTTTTGTCCTCGCAATGACAAGAGCACGTATATCTTTTTACGTATCTTTATACGTATATCTTCTTTTTTTTCAATAATTATGTTTTCTGTTTGTGTAGGTAGGTCCCTTACTCACCTACTTACCTAGCCATGCATGTTACTCTCACTGCATCTAAAATGCATCTTAGTACCTACTTGTTAAGTAGTATAAGATTATTGTGATTTAGTTGAGTTTTCGTCACACGAGGTCAATGACCTCGTGTGACGTCATTGACTTCGCTGTTTTGTTGATTTTAGGGATGTGCTAAGAGCAGGTAGGATGGAAACATGGATGGTCATTTCATGAATATAAATATGGAAATCCAAAAATTCGTAGAACAAACAATGTTTCTCACCACGGTGTCAATGACTTCGTTTCGGCATTATATACACATTCCGAGACACCCTGTATAGTATTTTTTTTTGAGAAAAAAAACATCTTAAACCTTATATGCGTTTGGCATGAGAGGATTATTTAAATCGACCTAAATTAAATAGTAAAAAATACATTTTTAAAAACATTTTAACCCTGAGTGCAGCAACCGTGTCATGGTAAAACTGTCACGGTTCCAATGTCGTTATTAGCACAAATTGTTAAAATTTGCAGGAAACTGCATTTACTTGATGGGGCAAATTGATATTTTGATTTTCATATTGTAAAAACGGGAATTTTCACGTCCCGTACTACCGGTGAAGGCACGTACCGTACTACCGGTGAAGGCACGTACCGTACTACCGGTGAAGGGTGAAGATACGTGAAAATTCCCGTTTTTACAATATGATTAGGAAAGTTAAATAGGGAGTGAGTCACCTTACTTGAGCTCATAGATGGCGTTACCAGTGTACTTCAAGGGTGTTCTTATGGAAAATCCCACCCCAAAAAATGAATAAATGGGTAATTAAGTTTAATATTGGACTTTTTATCTGCTTTCCGTTAATTGAAGTCTGTGATTGTTTATTCCTGAAAAAAAAAAACAAAATTTTTAATATAAAAATTTTACTACAAATCCCACTCTCTGATTCATCACGCTCTTCATCCCTTTCCAATGCGTCACATAATGTCCAAATTTCTCTGTATTATTTATATAACAATATAATAAAAATCACGAGAAATACGACTTTCAGTTTATCAGTGTTATCTTTCTGTAAGTACTCTTTTGATACGTAAGATACAAGGCCGAGGCCCGGACCGGTTCCCGGGCCGCCCGCCGGGACGAGATGGTGAATGCGAAAGCGACCCCATCTTGTCCCACCATGGCGGAGGACTGCTCACCGGGGGGGTTTTTA
Source organism: Perizoma flavofasciatum (assembly GCA_958496245.1). Classification (NCBI taxonomy): domain Eukaryota; kingdom Metazoa; phylum Arthropoda; class Insecta; order Lepidoptera; family Geometridae; genus Perizoma; species Perizoma flavofasciatum. The sequence goes on from OY292442.1 coordinate 6,939,546, forward strand.
GAGGGTTCGAGCCCCACATACCCCCTTCTGTCACCCCCATGGCGGAAGGGCAATGCGTTGGGCATTCCCCCCCCCCCCCAACCCAAAAAAAAAAGGATAGTAGGTAGTAGGTAAGGTATTTAACAGACACATCATAGTGTCCTGAACTCGCAGTAGAATGTTCTGTGCCATGAACTTTATTCTAAGCAAAAATATTAAATTTATTGTCAGGTGCCAAGCTACACTTACCCGGAACTATCGGCCTACATTAACATAGAGGACAAGTGTGAGGAAAGGCGCTACACGGACCGCTTCGTGAGCGTCCTCAAGGGGGCTATCTTCGACAACGAGGCTTACTACAAACGGCTCAGCATCATAGTTGAAAGCGTGTTGCTAGAAGCCGAGGCGAGGGCCCTGGATGCTGGGAAAGAGGCTTTTATTAACGTTATAGGAGCTGGTAAGTAACATGCATTACATTGACGACCTCTGTGGCGCAGTGGCCAAAGGCTCGCCTGAGACTCGCCGCGTGATAAAGGTTTGTATGATCTGCAAATATTTGTCTCGGGTCTGGGTGTTTTCAATGTAGATTATGTAGTATATAAGTAGTAAATCAGTCATGTAGTTCCCATAATACAAGCTCTGCTTAGTTTGGGGCTAGATGATGATGTGTGAAAAATGTCCAGCATTATAATTTATTTATTTATTACTGGATCTAACTTTTGAAACTATCATGGTTTAGAACATAATTTTTACTAAAAAACAAGATATTTACCATGATTTCTGAATTTTAATGTTTCCCGATATTTTGGCACAGTTGCATGTACCATGATCACGGGAGTAACTGAAGTCATTGCGGGTTATGAATGTTAGTGGCAGACAAATCGATCTACCCTCTTTCTCACTCTTTTATTGCGAAAACACCACTACCACTGTCACATTCGAGTACATTTCGGCTCCGACACACAACACTAATAATATCCTGACGCACAACTGGTATCATGTTTTTTCGATTTTTCTAACTCCACAAATTTTAAAATTGACTAGTTGTGGGAGTTCCTACATAGGAACTAAACGTACCATAACTTGTCGGGTGAAGGAGCACATCAGGGCGGTTAAAAATGTTGATACACAAAAATCAGCTATTGCAGAACATCTATTGAATTCTGGCTCAAATCACTGGATCGAGTTGCATAATCCACAGGTAATTTCAACAGAAAGCCACTACATACCAAGATTGGTTCAGGAGGCAATTGAGATTACCAAACACAGGAATTTCAATAGAGAAGATGGTTTTCAATTATCTGGAGTCTGGAATCCTGTGGTGAGATTGTGCAAAAATCGAAAAAACATGTTACCAAAGTTTGTTTGTTCGCATGTTACCAGGTCTCGGAGTGTGGAAGGTGTCGGCGCATCAGAGCGACGTGTTCGTGCTGACGGTGTTGGAGCGCACGCGCGCGCTGCTGCGACGCGACGCGCTGTCCCGCGTCGCCGACCTCAACCTCGCCTACATCCGACCCAGCGATACTATACGAGGTATGTTACCAGGTCTCGGAGTGTGGAAGGTGTCTGCGCATCAGAGCGACGTGTTCGTGCTGACGGTGTTGGAGCGCACGCGCGCGCTGCTGCGACGCGACGCGCTGTCCCGCGTCGCCGACCTCAACCTCGCCTACATCCGACCCAGCGATACTATACGAGGTATGTTACCAGGTCTCGGAGTGTGGAAGGTGTCGGCGCATCAGAGCGACGTGTTCGTGCTGACGGTGTTGGAGCGCACGCGCGCGCTGCTGCGACGCGACGCGCTGTCCCGCGTCGCCGACCTCAACCTCGCCTACATCCGACCCAGCGATACTATACGAGGTATGTTACCAGGTCTCGGAGTGTGGAAGGTGTCGGCGCATCAGAGCGACGTGTTCGTGCTGACGGTGTTGGAGCGCACGCGCGCGCTGCTGCGACGCGACGCGCTGTCCCGCGTCGCCGACCTCAACCTCGCCTACATCCGACCCAGCGATACTATACGAGGTATGTTACCAGGTCTCGGAGTGTGGAAGGTGTCGGCGCATCAGAGCGACGTGTTCGTGCTGACGGTGTTGGAGCGCACGCGCGCGCTGCTGCGACGCGACGCGCTGTCCCGCGTCGCCGACCTCAACCTCGCCTACATCCGACCCAGCGATACTATACGAGGTATGTTACCAGGTCTCGGAGTGTGGAAGGTGTCGGCGCATCAGAGCGACGTGTTCGTGCTGACGGTGTTGGAGCGCACGCGCGCGCTGCTGCGACGCGACGCGCTGTCCCGCGTCGCCGACCTCAACCTCGCCTACATCCGACCCAGCGATACTATACGAGGTATGTTACCAGGTCTCGGAGTGTGGAAGGTGTCGGCGCATCAGAGCGACGTGTTCGTGCTGACGGTGTTGGAGCGCACGCGCGCGCTGCTGCGACGCGACGCGCTGTCCCGCGTCGCCGACCTCAACCTCGCCTACATCCGACCCAGCGATACTATACGAGGTATGTTACCAGGTCTCGGAGTGTGGAAGGTGTCGGCGCATCAGAGCGACGTGTTCGTGCTGACGGTGTTGGAGCGCACGCGCGCGCTGCTGCGACGCGACGCGCTGTCCCGCGTCGCCGACCTCAACCTCGCCTACATCCGACCCAGCGATACTATACGAGGTATGTTACCAGGTCTCGGAGTGTGGAAGGTGTCGGCGCATCAGAGCGACGTGTTCGTGCTGACGGTGTTGGAGCGCACGCGCGCGCTGCTGCGACGCGACGCGCTGTCCCGCGTCGCCGACCTCAACCTCGCCTACATCCGACCCAGCGATACTATACGAGGTATGTTACCAGGTCTCGGAGTGTGGAAGGTGTCGGCGCATCAGAGCGACGTGTTCGTGCTGACGGTGTTGGAGCGCACGCGCGCGCTGCTGCGACGCGACGCGCTGTCCCGCGTCGCCGACCTCAACCTCGCCTACATCCGACCCAGCGATACTATACGAGGTATGTTACCAGGTCTCGGAGTGTGGAAGGTGTCGGCGCATCAGAGCGACGTGTTCGTGCTGACGGTGTTGGAGCGCACGCGCGCGCTGCTGCGACGCGACGCGCTGTCCCGCGTCGCCGACCTCAACCTCGCCTACATCCGACCCAGCGATACTATACGAGGTATGTTACCAGGTCTCGGAGTGTGGAAGGTGTCGGCGCATCAGAGCGACGTGTTCGTGCTGACGGTGTTGGAGCGCACGCGCGCGCTGCTGCGACGCGACGCGCTGTCCCGCGTCGCCGACCTCAACCTCGCCTACATCCGACCCAGCGATACTATACGAGGTATGTTACCAGGTCTCGGAGTGTGGAAGGTGTCGGCGCATCAGAGCGACGTGTTCGTGCTGACGGTGTTGGAGCGCACGCGCGCGCTGCTGCGACGCGACGCGCTGTCCCGCGTCGCCGACCTCAACCTCGCCTACATCCGACCCAGCGATACTATACGAGGTATGTTACCAGGTCTCGGAGTGTGGAAGGTGTCGGCGCATCAGAGCGACGTGTTCGTGCTGACGGTGTTGGAGCGCACGCGCGCGCTGCTGCGACGCGACGCGCTGTCCCGCGTCGCCGACCTCAACCTCGCCTACATCCGACCCAGCGATACTATACGAGGTATGTTACCAGGTCTCGGAGTGTGGAAGGTGTCGGCGCATCAGAGCGACGTGTTCGTGCTGACGGTGTTGGAGCGCACGCGCGCGCTGCTGCGACGCGACGCGCTGTCCCGCGTCGCCGACCTCAACCTCGCCTACATCCGACCCAGCGATACTATACGAGGTATGTTACCAGGTCTCGGAGTGTGGAAGGTGTCGGCGCATCAGAGCGACGTGTTCGTGCTGACGGTGTTGGAGCGCACGCGCGCGCTGCTGCGACGCGACGCGCTGTCCCGCGTCGCCGACCTCAACCTCGCCTACATCCGACCCAGCGATACTATACGAGGTATGTTACCAGGTCTCGGAGTGTGGAAGGTGTCGGCGCATCAGAGCGACGTGTTCGTGCTGACGGTGTTGGAGCGCACGCGCGCGCTGCTGCGACGCGACGCGCTGTCCCGCGTCGCCGACCTCAACCTCGCCTACATCCGACCCAGCGATACTATACGAGGTATGTTACCAGGTCTCGGAGTGTGGAAGGTGTCGGCGCATCAGAGCGACGTGTTCGTGCTGACGGTGTTGGAGCGCACGCGCGCGCTGCTGCGACGCGACGCGCTGTCCCGCGTCGCCGACCTCAACCTCGCCTACATCCGACCCAGCGATACTATACGAGGTATGTTACCAGGTCTCGGAGTGTGGAAGGTGTCGGCGCATCAGAGCGACGTGTTCGTGCTGACGGTGTTGGAGCGCACGCGCGCGCTGCTGCGACGCGACGCGCTGTCCCGCGTCGCCGACCTCAACCTCGCCTACATCCGACCCAGCGATACTATACGAGGTATGTTACCAGGTCTCGGAGTGTGGAAGGTGTCGGCGCATCAGAGCGACGTGTTCGTGCTGACGGTGTTGGAGCGCACGCGCGCGCTGCTGCGACGCGACGCGCTGTCCCGCGTCGCCGACCTCAACCTCGCCTACATCCGACCCAGCGATACTATACGAGGTATGTTACCAGGTCTCGGAGTGTGGAAGGTGCCGGCGCATCAGAGCGACGTGTTCGTGCTGACGGTGTTGGAGCGCACGCGCGCGCTGCTGCGACGCGACGCGCTGTCCCGCGTCGCCGACCTCAACCTCGCCTACATCCGACCCAGCGATACTATACGAGGTATGTTACCAGGTCTCGGAGTGTGGAAGGTGTCGGCGCATCAGAGCGACGTGTTCGTGCTGACGGTGTTGGAGCGCACGCGCGCGCTGCTGCGACGCGACGCGCTGTCCCGCGTCGCCGACCTCAACCTCGCCTACATCCGACCCAGCGATACTATACGAGGTATGTTACCAGGTCTCGGAGTGTGGAAGGTGTCGGCGCATCAGAGCGACGTGTTCGTGCTGACGGTGTTGGAGCGCACGCGCGCGCTGCTGCGACGCGACGCGCTGTCCCGCGTCGCCGACCTCAACCTCGCCTACATCCGACCCAGCGATACTATACGAGGTATGTTACCAGGTCTCGGAGTGTGGAAGGTGTCGGCGCATCAGAGCGACGTGTTCGTGCTGACGGTGTTGGAGCGCACGCGCGCGCTGCTGCGACGCGACGCGCTGTCCCGCGTCGCCGACCTCAACCTCGCCTACATCCGACCCAGCGATACTATACGAGGTATGTTACCAGGTCTCGGAGTGTGGAAGGTGTCGGCGCATCAGAGCGACGTGTTCGTGCTGACGGTGTTGGAGCGCACGCGCGCGCTGCTGCGACGCGACGCGCTGTCCCGCGTCGCCGACCTCAACCTCGCCTACATCCGACCCAGCGATACTATACGAGGTATGTTACCAGGTCTCGGAGTGTGGAAGGTGTCGGCGCATCAGAGCGACGTGTTCGTGCTGACGGTGTTGGAGCGCACGCGCGCGCTGCTGCGACGCGACGCGCTGTCCCGCGTCGCCGACCTCAACCTCGCCTACATCCGACCCAGCGATACTATACGAGGTATGTTACCAGGTCTCGGAGTGTGGAAGGTGTCGGCGCATCAGAGCGACGTGTTCGTGCTGACGGTGTTGGAGCGCACGCGCGCGCTGCTGCGACGCGACGCGCTGTCCCGCGTCGCCGACCTCAACCTCGCCTACATCCGACCCAGCGATACTATACGAGGTATGTTACCAGGTCTCGGAGTGTGGAAGGTGTCGGCGCATCAGAGCGACGTGTTCGTGCTGACGGTGTTGGAGCGCACGCGCGCGCTGCTGCGACGCGACGCGCTGTCCCGCGTCGCCGACCTCAACCTCGCCTACATCCGACCCAGCGATACTATACGAGGTATGTTACCAGGTCTCGGAGTGTGGAAGGTGTCGGCGCATCAGAGCGACGTGTTCGTGCTGACGGTGTTGGAGCGCACGCGCGCGCTGCTGCGACGCGACGCGCTGTCCCGCGTCGCCGACCTCAACCTCGCCTACATCCGACCCAGCGATACTATACGAGGTATGTTACCAGGTCTCGGAGTGTGGAAGGTGTCGGCGCATCAGAGCGACGTGTTCGTGCTGACGGTGTTGGAGCGCACGCGCGCGCTGCTGCGACGCGACGCGCTGTCCCGCGTCGCCGACCTCAACCTCGCCTACATCCGACCCAGCGATACTATACGAGGTATGTTACCAGGTCTCGGAGTGTGGAAGGTGTCGGCGCATCAGAGCGACGTGTTCGTGCTGACGGTGTTGGAGCGCACGCGCGCGCTGCTGCGACGCGACGCGCTGTCCCGCGTCGCCGACCTCAACCTCGCCTACATCCGACCCAGCGATACTATACGAGGTATGTTACCAGGTCTCGGAGTGTGGAAGGTGTCGGCGCATCAGAGCGACGTGTTCGTGCTGACGGTGTTGGAGCGCACGCGCGCGCTGCTGCGACGCGACGCGCTGTCCCGCGTCGCCGACCTCAACCTCGCCTACATCCGACCCAGCGATACTATACGAGGTATGTTACCAGGTCTCGGAGTGTGGAAGGTGTCTGCGCATCAGAGCGACGTGTTCGTGCTGACGGTGTTGGAGCGCACGCGCGCGCTGCTGCGACGCGACGCGCTGTCCCGCGTCGCCGACCTCAACCTCGCCTACATCCGACCCAGCGATACTATACGAGGTATGTTACCAGGTCTCGGAGTGTGGAAGGTGTCGGCGCATCAGAGCGACGTGTTCGTGCTGACGGTGTTGGAGCGCACGCGCGCGCTGCTGCGACGCGACGCGCTGTCCCGCGTCGCCGACCTCAACCTCGCCTACATCCGACCCAGCGATACTATACGAGGTATGTTACCAGGTCTCGGAGTGTGGAAGGTGTCGGCGCATCAGAGCGACGTGTTCGTGCTGACGGTGTTGGAGCGCACGCGCGCGCTGCTGCGACGCGACGCGCTGTCCCGCGTCGCCGACCTCAACCTCGCCTACATCCGACCCAGCGATACTATACGAGGTATGTTACCAGGTCTCGGAGTGTGGAAGGTGTCGGCGCATCAGAGCGACGTGTTCGTGCTGACGGTGTTGGAGCGCACGCGCGCGCTGCTGCGACGCGACGCGCTGTCCCGCGTCGCCGACCTCAACCTCGCCTACATCCGACCCAGCGATACTATACGAGGTATGTTACCAGGTCTCGGAGTGTGGAAGGTGTCGGCGCATCAGAGCGACGTGTTCGTGCTGACGGTGTTGGAGCGCACGCGCGCGCTGCTGCGACGCGACGCGCTGTCCCGCGTCGCCGACCTCAACCTCGCCTACATCCGACCCAGCGATACTATACGAGGTATGTTACCAGGTCTCGGAGTGTGGAAGGTGTCTGCGCATCAGAGCGACGTGTTCGTGCTGACGGTGTTGGAGCGCACGCGCGCGCTGCTGCGACGCGACGCGCTGTCCCGCGTCGCCGACCTCAACCTCGCCTACATCCGACCCAGCGATACTATACGAGGTATGTTACCAGGTCTCGGAGTGTGGAAGGTGTCGGCGCATCAGAGCGACGTGTTCGTGCTGACGGTGTTGGAGCGCACGCGCGCGCTGCTGCGACGCGACGCGCTGTCCCGCGTCGCCGACCTCAACCTCGCCTACATCCGACCCAGCGATACTATACGAGGTATGTTACCAGGTCTCGGAGTGTGGAAGGTGTCGGCGCATCAGAGCGACGTGTTCGTGCTGACGGTGTTGGAGCGCACGCGCGCGCTGCTGCGACGCGACGCGCTGTCCCGCGTCGCCGACCTCAACCTCGCCTACATCCGACCCAGCGATACTATACGAGGTATGTTACCAGGTCTCGGAGTGTGGAAGGTGTCGGCGCATCAGAGCGACGTGTTCGTGCTGACGGTGTTGGAGCGCACGCGCGCGCTGCTGCGACGCGACGCGCTGTCCCGCGTCGCCGACCTCAACCTCGCCTACATCCGACCCAGCGATACTATACGAGGTATGTTACCAGGTCTCGGAGTGTGGAAGGTGTCGGCGCATCAGAGCGACGTGTTCGTGCTGACGGTGTTGGAGCGCACCTTAACTAAAGAATGAATGAATGAATGATTGAATGAAAATACTTTATTGTAAACAAAATAATTCAAAGAATGAATGAATGATTGAATGAAAGTATATAATTGTACACTAAGTAATACAATGAATGAATGGATGATTGAATGAAAATACTTTATTGTACATCACTTTTTTTTTAAATTTGCAATCGGCTTTTCAGCCATAATCAGATATTATCTGAAATGAGTTGTGCTTGGGTGAGATTCCTTTAAAGAGCACCATAAATTGCTCTAAATGAATTTTATTATTAGTAGGATAGCAGTATCACTAACTTATTATAAACATGTCTCAAATTTATTAAAATTATGTTCACAGCTCTATTCACGAACTCGACTGATGGAAACAGTGAGAATGCAGAGATGAGGATATTCCTTGAAAGCAAGAGACATCCAAAAGGTAATCTAAACGGGAAAAGTGAGAGGTCCGTGTTGAAAATCTGGGCTACAGTTATCTGCAGCATTATGCCGAGCAAGGAGCTTTTTTGACGGGACTACACACACTATATTACTAGTCTGTGTCCACTTTTTTTTTTTATTTACCCGTCTAGGGTAGGCTACTGTCGTTTGACCATACTGCCTCGTCTTCCGTAACTTTATTTTCATTCGTGAAAATGTTCAAATTTTTCTGTGTCCACCCTTTACCTGGATAAAAAAGCCTGTGTTGTTTTAGGTCACATTTTAGGTCGCAGCTATTTAGTGTATTTAGGGTCATTCCTATAAGTCCGATAGTATAGTTATGTTAACGTATGGGTCATTATCAAAGGAAAGTTAAGTAAAAGCTTATTTTAACCAGAAATTATACACAGCTATATTTAAAATTGGTACTTATAAGTCATCCTACTACTATTATAAACGCGAAAGTTTGTGAGGATGGATGTTTGTTACTCTTTCACGCAAAAACTACTGCACGGATTTTGATGGAACTGCAGTAATATAGGTTGTATATCATAATAACACTCAGCTTCTTTTTCTTTTTATCCGGGTACCACGCGGGCGAAGCCGTGGGCAGAAGCTAGTTATTTTATAAAGAAACTAGCAAAAATATTTGTTCCCAACATCTCTTCCATTGTCAAAGCTCAAAGTAGAAACCTATTATTAGCCTTACTATAAGTATTTATATTTATTTTTAATTACACCTTGTATCGCCTTTTGGTTTCTCTAATAAATAAATTTAAAATATTTAATTTATTAATGCAGGTGGTATAAACGTCCAGCTGAAGAACCGGGAGCCGTCTTCTAAGCTGACGGGGGAACACGAGGGGAAACTCCTCGTGATGACGTACCCCTGGGATGGGAACGCGCACCCCGGGAATGAATTCTGGTCAGTAATGTCAAGTCCAGTCACAATAGGATTATGGAATAGAACAATGATAGTGTCATATCAAATTGAACAATAGAAAACCAAATACTTTTTGACTGATTTAAAAAAAGGAGGAGGTTCTTTCGTCGGTATGTTTGTATTGTTATGTATAATGATTTGTAATCTATGGTCAGATTGGTAAACGTCAGATATGACAGTTCGATTGTGGTCATGGCGCGAATACATTGATTCTGGATTTAGAAAAGCTTTTATTTAACAATAACCCACGGAAACTTCCAAATTATTACAGTATGTTAAGCGATATCTTCGCCAATTGTCAACCGATTTAGGTATATGATTATTTCTTTAATGAAAAAAAATAACACAAACATCTTCGTATTAGTCTCGGCGCTTTTTGTAAAATTGTTAAAATCTTACCGATGTAAGTTATAAAGTTATAATTATCTTATAAAGCGACTGTTTCATTTAATTATTTTGTACCTGTCTTCTCTCTGCTTTGTTGTTATCAAATAAACTACTTTCTATTCTATTCTATTCCATAAAGGTAAAAGAATTAGGTATAATATTAAATGTCATATTGGACTTTCTATCAACTTTCAGTTATTGGAAGTCGGTTTTATATTCAGGAAAAAATTGCGGGCGTCCTGTCCACGCTATTACTTCTTTTGCTCGGCTCCTTAGGGTCTTAGCGAGATGTAAAATAGTCTATAACCTTCCTCGAGAATCGGGCTATCAAATGCAAATATATTTTTTATTAAATCCGACTGGTAGTTCAAACAAAATAAAATCAGGAATTTTCACGTACTGCACTATCGGTGAAGGCACCTTCGTAAATTTCGACTCATAGTGCACGGCACGACGCGGAAGGAGAAAGTCGCAATCACTCACCCCGATGAAGACTCTCGGAATGAGTCGAAACTTAGTCGGTGCCTTCACCGATAGTGCAGTACGTGAAAATTCCCGTTTTTACAATATGAATAGTCAAGTTCACGATAGTTTTTGGAATAAAATAAAATCAGTTTTATTATTAGTAAATTAGTTTAGAGATATGATGATTCGTTGATATTTCAGGGTCGGCAGCTTGGACGGTTCCGGGGACCCGGCCGCGGCGTGCTCCACACAAGTGTCGGAGCTTCACAACGCGCACGTGACCCCCGCGCTCAGCGCGAGCCACGCGCGCGTCGCCGCCCTCAGCGCCGGGAGACTGCTCCCCGTCGCCGCCTACTGCAACAACACCAACCAACAACTGGACTAGCAAACAAACAACCTGACTAACACTACTTTAAGAAAGATAAAACCGAGACAAGAAATAAAAAGGCTAAAATAAAAGGTTAAGCTCAGCGGCCGCGGAAGTGTCGGGTAGAGGGGCCGAGTGCCCCCCCTAAAATCAAATAGGTATCCCCCTACCAAGCCAGGGCTGCCGAGTGACTTTAAATGAGATTTTTATTTAATCTGTGACAGTCTGATTTGACAGATCTCTGAAGCTCTTGTATAAACATCGTAACAAAAAATTGTGGTGGATATGTTAAAAAAAATATATAAAAGATTTTGTTTCGCAAACAGCGCTATCTCAAAACTAAGCATATTTAATTGCGTATTTTAAAAAAATCTTTCACTGAACAAATTTAATCAAGCTAATGAACACGTAGTTTGTAGTGCCAATAATTGTTTTACATAATACTATCTGTAGATGTTTGTATGTAATGTATATAAAACAAATATAATGTATATCAACTATACTACTTGTAAGTATTAAACTTTTGCTTGTATAAAAATGTAGAAATTATCTATTGCATTTATCATATAACCAAATAGTGTATCAAGAATAATTTAGTGATAAAAATTAAATATTTTATTATACTTTGGTGCCTGAGAATGGAAGACGACGTCGTTTTCGACGAGAAAGCGTTGGTCGTGACGATTTTGATGCCCTCAAGACAGAATCGTTGGCGATAGCCAATGGTAGAGGCAGGTGGAAGGAATTTGTGGGGGACTTTTTCCCAGCAGTAGGACACGGTAAGGAAATATCCTACGGAAAATGTACACTTCACGGCGCAAGGCCTTAATTTCTACGGACTGTTGTTGTTGATTTTAATGTTCAAATTGTGCGCCAACGGCTCAGAATTGAATTGTGTACAAAAATGGTTTTTATTTCTATTATTTTTTCAAATTTATATTTTATAATAATGTTTAAGTTTTATAAAAGTAATGAGTTAAAGATACTAATTATTAACTGGATGCAATCATTCTGGATACGAACAAAGATAGTTTTTTTTTATTTTCGTCTGTACCGTTTCAATGTAATAATTGAACGTGCCTCTGGCTACCCCCTGCTTGGTATGTCAATCAGAGGGAAAACAGTCGTGCATTTTGGCTTTTTAGTGTTCCTCATTGTATAATGTAACTTTTTGATGGAATAAATAAGAAAATGCAATACACAGTCCTGTATTATACTGTTATTATGATAATTAATTAGCTTCTTTTGTTTTTAATGCTTTAGAACCCTGTACCTAAGTATTGTTATAAGACTTCCTATATAGAGAAAATATATATATAGGATATAGGAATTATTTTGTAGGAATATTTTACCTACTTATGTTGTACTACCCTATTTACGTAGTTATGTATTGTTATTATTTAAACTATTATAGACTGGAACTTGTTGTGCCTGTTGCGTTTAGTCGTGAAAACATTTTAATTATATCGATCAATTTATTAATAGCTATTTTATTTTTTAAGAAATACCTACCTAGAATTGACCTGTGAAAGAAATACGGAACTGACAGTTTTTAAGACTCTACAGCCGAATGATGTTACTGCGCTTTGCCGTTGGTGGTGGATAGATATGTCAATGTTACTATTTACAAAAGTCAATGTCAGATCGTCAAAGCTAATTATGTCAAGTGCGAGCACACTTGTTTGCTCGAGGTTCCGTCGTTAAGTTGTTTATTGATTCAACCGCATATTTAACGTTTTAAACAATAACAAAAAGCCAATGAAAAAAAATATCACACTGTTTTGCTGCTTTCATTCAAAATGGAAGGAATATTTTAGCAATGGAATAAAAATCAAAATAAGTTACCTAATAAAAAAACGTGATTATGTACCGTACACATGTGGTGATTATCTAACCTATGAATCTGCCCACGGCTTCGCCCGCGTTGTACCCGGATAAAAAGTAGCCTATGTGTTATTCTGATGTATAGCTACTGTAAAGTTTCATCCATATCCGTTCAGTAGTTTTTGCGTGAAAGAGGAACAAACATCCATCCTCACAAACTTTCACGTTTATAATAGTAGTAGGATTTGAAATAATGCGCCCCGTCCGTGCAGCGCGCATGGCTAAGTCATGAGTTGATAGTATCTCTACTAGTCTAGTAACTAGTCTGTGGTTGACCTTTAAACTTTAATCGTATGCAAGTAAAGTTCTATTTTTGTTGTAATAGTAGCAGTAGTAAGGCTATCGAAATGAAAATCATAGCCTGTGAAATGTCACATATGAAATAAAATATAAAATCATCAAATGAAAATGAATTTAAAGTAGCGATCATTTCCATGCCTACCAAAGGCTGCCCTGCCACTCCACTGATCTGACCGCACCAAGCGGGCCAACGTGCGCGCTTCTAGCTAGCTAGCTTCGTATTAATCTCATTTGTCATTCATTTCAATAAACGCAGTATGTATGAGATGTCATAGCAAGCTTTATTTCCACTCAACACCACACGACCACAAGCCCCGAAACCCTACTCCCGAGGCTAGCACTAAAATATGTTTCATCTTTCAACGGAACGGAACCCAATAGATTCAAAGTGATAGGGACAGTCAACCGACTACAGACCTTATAGGAACTAACCACTACGTCAATTAACCGCGAGCGAATAGCACAGACTTGTTTTTTTTTAATTTGTTCTTTTAGGGTAGGCTATAGTCGTATGACCCAACTACATCGTCTTCCGACATACCTGTTGAAATGCTGGGAGACCGTATTGAACGTCCATGCAAAGCACAACCATGGAAAGTACAGCCAGTATTACAAACCATTTGGTTTGAATTATCTGGGTGTGCTTTCCATGGTCGTACAATACGCTCCGTACAAACTAAACACATGACGGTAATGCACACCCCTGGAATGTACACCCCGGATTACAAACCAATATTCTCGACGCTCATTGGTCGAGAGTTCGTCATATCCGTGAGCTCTCATTGGTCGATGCGAATAAGTCGCATGACGAGAACGAGTCTCGTTTGTACTGAGCAAGTTCTAATATGTTCAACCAAGAGTTGCCATTGATAAATAATGTAAACAATAAGTTAATGTTGGCCTGAGAAATCCTTCCTAAGCAAATCCGTCTTGGATTGGTTAGGTTATTAGGTTTTTTTATTACCACTTAGAAAAGGAGGATTGCTATCCGAACTTTATCCAACAAACTTGGGTTCAAATAAATAAAACCAACCGGTTAGTTCATCTGCAAAAACCCGACATAAATAACTAATCTACATACTACATCTACATTAATTTACTAATAGCGTAAAATACTATGGCAGCACAACACTTGCCCCTTGATAGCACTCGCACATGAAAACAGAGCATGAAATTGGTTCGTATTCCATGGCTGTACATTCCAGGGTTGTACAAAACTGGCCGTACAAGGTCAACACGTGTAGGGAATGCACGCCCAGGAATGTACGCCCAGTATTACAAACCAAGTATTTGAAACCAATGGTTTGTAATACTGGCTGTACTTTCCAGGGGTGTACTTTCCATGGTTGTGCATTCCATGGACGTACAATACAGGGACTCGAAATGCTAATACATACATGTAAAATTACTTTAGAGGAAATAACCACTACGTTCAAATAGCCCCAAAACTTGTTGGTTGCAACAAACTACTGAATTTGTTGGTTGTGTGAACTTGTGTGTTGTTGTTTTCCATTTGATCATAAACAGAAAACCTGTGGACATAAACGTAGTGGTTACTTTCTGTATGTTTATATATATATATATATATATATCGTAGAGGAACTAACCGATGAACCACGGTTAGTTCAAAAGACTGACTTAACTAGGTACGATGAAAAGATTGTCTCATCGAAAATGACTCACGCATCCAAAAGGTGTACTTAGATAGAGCGGTAGTATGTATATCAATAGCGTACCTACCTATGCCGATAAGCCAAATCGCTAGTTACTGTAATAATAGGGCTCTAAGATGGATAATCTGAAGCTTCTCAAAAATCTTGCATGGTGAGCATTTATCTAATGAATATATTCCTTAAAAAAGGTACCTACTTCACCTGCTATCCACACACCTAATCCGTGCTGTTGATGTTGTGGCCGGAATACGAAAAATATTGGTCAGTATCAGTAGGTACCTAAGCAGGTGCATTTTCTATGATATCTTTAACACTGGTGTGACATGATACCAATGTATTGTTTATAGTAGGTAGGTACTGAAATAGGTATCTATTCTTGTTGGTGTAGGAAAAACACCAACATTTTATAACTACTGTAAAATATGGAAACAGAATTTAACCAAGTGTGGTTTGGTATATTTTAGGATAGTAGCCAATACTTTATTAAATTGATTTAAAAAGATATCCAGACCATAATTCTAAATTAAATTACACAGATATTAACACTGAAGCCATGCTGTCTTGGAACTCGGTGAACTTATCATACACACAAAAAAAAACATATAGACAAATCGAGAGCCACCTCTTTTTTTGAAGTTGGTTGAAAATTAATGAATATTTGTAAACTATAAAGTACTTATCCATATCAAACAATTCCAGTTGTCTCTAACAAGGATCGAACCAGATGGGGTCAGTGGGAATACACCGATTTACACCGATCAGCTACATGGTTTATCTACTAATCTATACTATAATATAAGAATGTAACAGGTCAAATTCTGTATATTTTGTAAAAAAAAATTGGAAGGTTCTCTATAATCGATACTGAAACCAAAAATCATTTTTTTTTCATTTTTGTCTGTCTGTCTGTCAGAATCTGGGCCGCGCGTAGGTCCGAAACTACTGAGCGAATTCAAATGAAACTTGGCATGATTTGAGTTCATACTACGGGGTAGGACATAAGATACTTTTTATCCCGAAATTCAGCATGTTTCCCTTGGGAGAGGGGATGAAAGTCAAAATTTGTACTTAGTTGTAATTCATTAACATATAGTCCGATTTCATTCATTATTTTTTGTTAGCAAGGAGGTACTTTAAATATTGATGGCAATCGCGAACAAAGTCGCGGGTACAGCTAGTATAGGAATAGGAATGAGCTGCCTTTTGAGGGGTTTCCACTGAACTATATAACATAACCTGCTTTAAGAAAAAAAATATTAAAAAAGAGCCTTTCGGAGCAGGCAACGCGTCAACAATGCCCCAGCTGTTTCAGATGTCAATAGGCGACGGTAATCGCTCACCATCAGGGGGGCCGTTTCCCTCGTCATAACATAAAAATAAAACTTATCTTAAGTCTAGATACAGATATAAAACTTTACACTGTAGGTAATTTCGTTTATCTATGCCGTAATCTACCTAGTTTGGCTATCGTTATTAATTGCACTAAATATATATATATATATATATATACATCTCTCTATCTATACTTTCTATATACTAATAATAAAACTGAAGCGTTTGTTTTTTGTTTGAACTCTTCAATCGCTGGAATTGAAAAAACTGGAAAGTCAGATTTGAAAAAACTGTTTGCATTTGATAGTCCGATTCATGAGGAAGGTTATATGCTATTTAACATCACGCTACAACAGTTAAAGCTGAGGCAAAGAAGTAATAGTACGGCCGGGCGATGCGACGCGGTGGGTCGGTCGGGTGCCGAGGGCGGACACACTTATATGTAAACTTAAACCCATGACCTGTAGATCGAAAGTTGGGGTAACTGGCACCATCCACTTGTTTCCGACACTTCTATCGATAAATCGCCAACAAACACGGCACATTAGGATTCCCTGTGTCGTGGGTATCAAGAACTAAGTGTAGGTACCGTGGTAGCATAAAATCAGGATGTTATTAAGTATCTGGGTCTGGACCCAGAACAAGTTTCTGCAGAACATACTAACGTTTGTCCCGCAGCGGAAATCGAACCCGAAGCAACCGGCTACTCGCTCACCGCGCCACCACCATGTATGTGTTGGCTGTTTATACATTTACTTGCTTCTGCCCACAGCTTCGCCCGCGTGGCATCCGGATAAAAAGTAGCCTATGTGTTATTTTGATGTGTAAGCTATATGACAACCTCTGTGGCACAGTGGGCGAAGGCCCGCCTGAGACGCAGAAGGTTGCGGGTTCGATTCCCGCCACGGGACAAATGTTTGTATCTGCAAATATTTGTCTCGGGTCTGGGTGTTTTTCTATGTATAATATGTATGTATTTACAAAAAAAAATGTATATAAGTAGTATATCAATCATGTAGTTCCCATAACACAAGCTCTGCTTAGTTTGGGGCTAGATGATGCTGTGTGAGTATGTCCAGCATTATTTATTTTATTTATTTATTTTATTTATTTTATTATCTGTAAAGATCCATCATCATCATCAAAATCCGTTCAGTAGTTTTTGCGTGAAAGAGTAACAAACATCAATACTCACAAACTTTTGCGTTTCTAATATTACTAGTTTCTGCCCACGGCTTCGCCCGCGTGTTACCCGGATAAAAAGTAGCCTATGTGTTATTCTGATGTATAAGCCATATTACTGTAAAGTTTCATCAAAATCCGTTCAGTAGTTATTGCGTGAAAGAGGAACAAACATCCTCACAAACTTTCACGTTTATAATATTAGTAGGAAGGATAGGTTAGTAGGATAATACTCGGTAATTTTTCAGACATTTCATTTAAAACCTTATTACAGGTGTAAGCTAGACTGGGACTTGCCAGAACTGAGTTCGGAAGCGAAGGCATTGATCAAGCAATGCTCCGAACTGCCGGATGTGTCGCCTGTTGATGATGTTAAGCAAATTATTGAAAAAAGCAATGAGTTTCCCATACCTTTCCCTATTGAGAGTGTCAGGTATTATCTCTCCCACTATTAGCTTTAGACCTTATTATTTACACCAACTTTTCTTTTGTACACCAACTTAATTTAAACTGTCACTCTCTTTTACTAATAGTGCACGCAAAACAGAGATGGCAAGAACTTTACTGCTGTAAAATTAGTTTACGTGTCGCTCTTCTTCGTGTTTATAGTCGGCATATTTTGAAATCACTACTGAACTAGTGGTGGGTCCTCAGCACGTGTGGCACACACTTTCTCGAAACGAGGCCTCACTCTTTTCATTTGGACGAGCCAACACACCTGCACACCAACACAGTTGCACAATCGTGCTAGGCGCGAGCCGAGCCACGAGGAAAGATCGTGTTGGCTCACACAAAACGCCTCACACATAGCATTCCACTCCATTATCACACCACACAACACGCACAGTTTACACCGTGTTCCCATACATACAAAAAATATAAATACATACATACATACAAACATACATACATACAAACATACATACAGACATACATATAGTTACGCCTGTTTCCGGTGGGGAGGGGTAGGCAGATACCAAGGATTTCCACTTGCTACGATCCTGGTATAATTATTTCGCTTCAATCATCATCAACAAATTCTTCATACAAGCTCGTCGGTTTAGTGTACTTCTGACCTGGCCTTTCACTAGAATGTCAAATTAGTTGTTCAGTCAGAGTACGTTCGCCGAAGCCTTCCTCTTCCAACTATCCCGTTCACACTCGCCTTCTATACTTGTTTTGTTAATCTATTTTCATCCATCCTTTCTATATGCCCAAACCATAACATAAATAACACACTAACGTGAAAAATCATTTGGATATTTATGCTCACATGTATTGCTTCAGATTGTCAGAGCTAAAGAAGAGGAAACCAATTGAGGTTTTAAAGAAAAACATAATATCTACTTACCCTGTTCTTCATGAAAGGGTGCTCCGTTTAATGGCTGCTTTCTTGGTTTACAAGAGGTGAGTACATCAGGGTGTAACATGACTATAGACTGGTTAGCCACAGTGCTGCGCCCTATCTATCGAGTACCAGGGTGTGTCATATAAGGGCTGAAAGAGGACAAGACAGACAAAATTGTTGGACGAAAATGTGTTTAAAAAATCATTTAGTTTCTTAAATTCGTTATTAAATACATTTTCGTCCAACATTAAGCAGGTGGTAAGAAAGAAAGAAAATATATTTTTTGTATTAATTTTACTGGTGGGGACAGTGGGAATTGTTAAAGTAAATAATAATAGACAAAGCGCGACATTAGGAGCTGTTAAGTGTTAAGTTAAGTGCACACGGGTATTAGATACATAATATACCAGGACTAAATTCAAACTCGATCTAGATTCAAGTATAGATTTTTTGACAGCATTAAGCCCTTCTATCTGTACATTGTTTGTGTGGATTATTATTATTATGTATCGGGGTGCATTACAAATAATTTTACGAAATGTCTGGCTTACTTTAATCTCAGTTAGTTTTAATTTAACTACTGTAATTTTCAGAGAATATGGCAGTAACATAGAAAAGGCTCTGTACAAAGACATGACAGTACCAGGACTTATTGACCGGATTCTGCTGAAACGGGCGATGTGTTTTATGTCCAGGCATGATAAATACATGCTTAGGAGTGGAGAAAAGGGGTATGTTCAGAAAACTTAGCGTACTATCATGTTACATCACTACCCCGTTAAATTTTGTTACCCATAGCACAGATAATATAACGTAATAACATTGAGTTCGACCTATTTAGTACCACGGTTAATAGACGCTTACTTACCTGTTTTATTCATAATCACTCACTTACTTTTTTAGCGCGCTAAAAGTTGTCTACCTCTATCATTTGTTTAGTGTTAGAATAGGACCCTGTCCTGTAGAATTAGAATTCGCCAAGTGGCTTCGCCCGCGTATCACCCGGATAGAAAGTAGCCTATGTGTTATTCTGATGTGCGAGCCGTATCATCGTAGAGTTCCATCAGAATCCGTTCAGTAGTTTTTGCGTGAAAGAGTCGCACGCATCCATCTGAGCGATTATGAAAAAGAGGGTATACGTTCATTTCCCGTAGGTCGCAAGGATTCATTAAAAAAATACCAGTTACTAATAACCTTAGATCTATTGATCTTATAATGGAGGAAGGGTGCGAAAGTGACGGATTTCAAACTTCTTGATAATGGCTTGTGTGGTTGAATAATAATAAAATTGATCTTTTTTTTCACATAGGATCATCT
The DNA here is from genome assembly GCA_958496245.1 of Perizoma flavofasciatum. Taxonomy (NCBI): domain Eukaryota; kingdom Metazoa; phylum Arthropoda; class Insecta; order Lepidoptera; family Geometridae; genus Perizoma; species Perizoma flavofasciatum. Next base: position 6,959,244 of record OY292442.1, read on the forward strand.
AGCCCCGAACTAAGCAGAGCTTGTGTTATGGGAACTAAATTATTGATATACTACTAAAATACATATTTTTTTGTAAATATTTACATATTATATTTAAAAACACCCAGAACGGATACAAACATTTGTCCCGCGGCGGGAATCGAACACGCAATCTTCTGTGTGGTAAAAAAACAACAACAAAAAATGACTTATTCATATTGTTAAATGACTTATTTCGGGAATTTTCACATACCGCACTATCAAGTAAATATCCCAGTTAAACTACTCATAAAATATCGAAATACTGAGATAGGTCTATCTGTCTGGAAACTACAATGCCACACACCCTACACAGACAAACATAATAACACACTACACATCCTCTCCAGAAAACGCCGCACACACACACACACACACGCGCACACACCCGCGCGCACACACCCACGCATGCACACACCCACGCATGCACACACGCGCACGCACGCGCTCGCACACACACACACACACACACACACACCCACACACGCGCACGCACGCGCTCGCACACACACACACACCCACACACACACACACATACACACACACCCACCCACACACGCACACACCCACGCATGCACACACACCCACCCACACACGCACACACCCACGCATGCACACACGCGCACGCACGCGCTCGCACACACACACACACACACACACACCCACACACGCACGCACGCGCTCGCACACACACACACACCCACACACACACACACATACACACACACCCACCCACACACGCACACACCCACGCATGCACACACCCACGCATGCACACACGCGCACGCACGCGCTCGCACACACACACACACACACACCCACACACACACACACACCCACCCACACACGCACACAAACACACACGCACACACGCGCACGCACGCGCTCGCACACACACACACACACACACACACACACACACATACATACACACACACCCACCCACAAACGCACACACCCACGCATGCACACACGCGCACGCTAACGCACGCACACACACACCCACACACACACCCACACACGCACACAAACACACACACGCACACAAACACACACACGCACACAAACACACACCCGCACACAAACACACACACACACACACACATATACACCCATACACGCGCGCGCGCATACAAACACCAACCCCACACACACCCCATCACACACATGCGCTTTAAACTTACACCATCACTTTTGCATGAGGTTTAAGTAAAATATCTTCTTTTACAGTAACAATGGCTGGGAAGCTATCGGCACCCCAAAGCAGAAACCACCACTAACCCTAGACAGCCTACTCAGCTACGACGAACTTAAGCTATCAGCCATGTTGTACGTGAGTTCTTACACCACTTGCATCAACGACGGCGCTAGGAAGAACCTAGGAGTAGTCAGTGAGACTAATATTGAAGAGAACCCTATTATTATTGGTAAGGATTAGCTACAACGCCATCTATGTCATAAAAGTGGAACCATGAGTCGCAAACTTATTCTATCGTCCTATTTGGAAACGGCGCATATAACATTTTTGACACAAATGAGTTAAACATATAACAGTGTTCAGTGAAAACTACGCATAACTAAATTTAATTTATTTTGTTCCTGAACAAAGTTACCGCTAAGCGAAACGGCGATTGTCCACATTTTTTTTCACATAAATATTTATTTCTCGGTTTCGTGTCTGTGTTATTTTTTCTTTACAACTAAAGTGGCAAACATCCACTTGTTGGTAAGCAATTACCGTAACCTATTGACGCTTGCTGCACCAGAGGTATCACACGCGCCATTACTTCTTTTGCTCGGCTCCTAGGGGTCGGAGCGTTATGTTAAAGCTAATAGCTAATGACCTATAATCTTCCTGAAGAATAGGACTATCAAATGCAAAAATATTTTTTAAATCCGACTGGTAGTTCCATATATTATTGTTAAAAAACTCTTCATCTTTATTATTAGTATAGATTACAATTAAACCACGTATTATTACGTAATTTTATTGGCTCATCAGAACTTATGCCATTATATTTATACTAACTTATTCCCACGGCTTCGCCCGCGTGGTACCCGCGGGGCGATCACACTAACTCATGGCTATCGAGATGGCAATCAATTTTGACACTAGTTCCTTATTTTAATGGCCCATCCATCCAAAAAACGGAACGACCAATATGATACCAATTTTATTTATTCGCATTGTCCATCTATGGCTCATCCAGCTTACAAATTAACGTGATACGATTCATCCCATCCGATGATACCAGCCATGGGAAATTAGTGTGATCGCCCCGCCGGATGAAAAGTAGCCTATGTGCTATTCTGATGTATAAGCTATATTACTGTTATGTTTCATCAAAATCCGTTCAGTAGTTTTTGCGTGAAAGAGGAACAAACATCCTCACAAACTTTCACGTTTATAATATTAGTAGGATTATTAATTAATATTAATATTAGTAGAATGGCAAAGAATAAGTTTAGACTGAGTGGAATGGCATAAAATGGAGGAGGCCTATGTCAAAGGACAACCTGACTGCGAGGAGTATCCTCGCAGTCAGGTTGTCAGGTTGTGTCACAATATCATAATATGAAACATGTAATATTAATATAATAAGTATGTAAGTATTTATAAATAATTTTCTGTAAGTAACAGTCAGCGAATAAAGGCAATTTTTATTTCATTTTTATCAATAATATAAGTAGGATAGGATTTATTAAAAATAAAAACACTATCGCAAAATCATTAGTCAAAATAACATTGAATTACAATAAATGTAGCACCCCTACCACCAGTAGTTACAACAACGCTACGAACACAATCCCCCCCTCCACTCGCGCGCCTTTATAACCGCGCACAACGTGCGGCAGCGCGTAGTGCACGGCGCGACGCGGAAGGAGAAAGTCGCAACCACTCACCCTGATGAACACTCTCGGAATGAGTCGAAACTTAGTCGGTGCCTTCACCGATAGTGCAGTACGTGAAAATTCCCGTTTTTACAATATGAATAATTCAATAAAAAAGAAAGTCATAACAGAAATATCAATTGAAAAAGATATCAAAGATAAGATTGTGTTGGTTGGCGTACCTTTTTAAAATAAATAAATAGTTTCTCAGAACTGAAAGTTTTTTTTAAGGTGTGATCGGTCCGCGGTTTCAACGTGAATCTCGCATGGATTGCGAGGACATACTCGTAACAGACAAACAGAATTGCAAGGAAAATGGATACGGTGATTTGGATGTAAACAGTAAAGCTATGTGGAGGAAGCTGTGGGCTGATTTCTATGAGGTAAATTTATAATGTGTTTCAGAGTTTTTAGATTTCACATTTTAAGGAGATATGCCCCCCATTTCCCCCCTTAAAATGTGAAAAAATAGTAAAGTTTTTTTAAACAATCCTCCACAATTGTTAAGCCGCTGACAACAGGAGGTTATTATTAGAAAGACCCATAATATATAATAGTTGAAACCTCCATTATAATACTGGGATACTGGTAACATTTTGAGGAAGCATTTTACCCGCGACGTAAAGCCCGTATATGAGTTTGCCATAAGAAATTGTTTCTCTGTCTGTTACCATCATCAAGCACACGATTGTTACCATATATCTCCTTATATCAATAAAAAAACATTTTGATTTTGATTTTTTTCATCTCCGAAAACGCTTATCAGATTGTAACGCAATTCTTTGCAATCGATTTGTATGACTTTAAAGATGGTTCTATCGCCACAACTTACTAGGCGGCGTGGCGTTCCGTTTGAAAAGACTTGACTTTGAAGACTAGAGTAATATAATTTATATAAACAGGTACCAAGCTGCACATACTCGGAAACGTCATCAAAAATGGACAAGCAACCGACGAAGAATCAAAAACTCAAAAAGGACGAACGTCAATACACCGACCGGTACATAGCCGTCGGGAAGCTCGGAGCTATCTTCGACAACGAGGCGTATCACAAACGGCTCAGCATTATCTCTGAGGCGTCGCTCTTAGAAGCGGAGGCGAGGGCTAGGGATGCGAACAAGAAAGCTTATCTTAATGTTATAGGAGCAGGTAGATTTCTTATGATTATTTTTTAACCCGCTACGAAACAGTTATACACCGATATTTTTTGTTCCGTTTAGGTGGCATTTAGAAAAGGCAACTTTTTATCCATGAACATACCAAAAGGCTCTATTTTAATTTTTAGTTTTGATGCCAGCTGCTCTTTAGCGTTTGATTCATGTTCTATTCCATGTTTTAAAGAGAGTACATGACTTAGATTCTTCGGATATGTATGTGTTTGGGGGTAAGAGATTGTATGTTTGTTTTTTTTACTATATTTAATCAAACTTTCACGATAAGATAATATTATTATAAGTTTAACGGGCCCTTATCGCGTTTACCTTTTTATATTATTTTCCCGGGATGGCTCATCCCGTGACCACGGCTGTTGCAATACAGTTGAAACGCCGGAACAGTTATAAAACGGTAAACGCGATAAAACCCCTTTAAAATTATAATTATACTAGCTTCTGACCACGGCTTTGCCCGCGTGTTACCTAAATAAAATGTAACCTATGTGTTATTCTTATACTGTTTGATTTTATTCCCCATCTGGAAATATTTGTCTCGGGTCTGGGTGTTTTCTATATATAACAATGTAAGTATTTACAAAAAATGTATGTAAGTAGTATATCAGTTTTGTAGTTCCCATAACACAAGCTCTGCTTTCTTAGGGACTAGAATATGTGTAAAAATGTAAAAAAAACATTCACACCTACAACGGCATCGTTCACGCACACAAACCTTGCATGTGTTAATTACGGAGCGATTGTTTCATACATTTTATCATACATAGGAGTTGGATACGTTGTAGTATTAGTATAGAATAGTTAGCGAGCACAGTGGAGACGAAGGTTTTCAAATGGCGACTTGGTTGCTAACACAAGATTTTTTTGTATCATCTTCCATGTTTTGTTGCATACAAGCTATCTAAAGCCTGAATTCATAGTCGGGGATTGAACAGTCGCCCAAAATCCATCATTCAGCATTTGCCTTATGGCTGGGTGCATAAATTTCTACTTAGCGCCTGAACAGTCCCCTATAGGAGCCCCTATTTGACTATGAATTCGGGCCTAACGGTCCCCCTTGAAGTTATACAAAACGATTACAAAATATGGCAATCAGTTAATCCAATTTGGAGAAAACTGATTAAATATCCTATCCTTATACTACTATTATAAACGCGAAAGTTTGTGAGGATGGATGTTTGTTACTTCTGAACGGATTTTGATGAAACTTTACAGTAATCTAGCTTATACATCAGAATAACACATAGGCTACTTTTTATCCGGGTACCGTGCTAGCGAAACCGTGGGCAGAGGCAAGTAAAGAATAAAGAATACATTTATTTTCCAGGGCTGGGCGTTTGGAAGATATCGCCTCATCAGAACGATGTGTTTGTGTTATCGTTCGTGCAATGTATACGAGCTCTTCTGAAACGCGGCACTTTGGGGAACGTGACCGATGTTAACTTCGCTTATATCAAGGCTACCAGGGCGTTGCAAGGTAATAAGGCTCATATATTGATAGAATAGTGGGTTTGGAAACGCCTTTTTTATATTGCTAGCTGCGCCTTGCGGGTGAGTTTCGATTCCGTGGGAATATCGGGATAAAAAGTAACAGTTCTAGGTAACTGACCTATCAAGGTTCATCGCAACTTCTACCGGCGATCTAATTAAATTTTAGAACACAAACGCTGCTATTGTGACTTAACTATGATCGTTAGATATATTCCCTCGAGGACTCTTTGTAGGTAATAATGAGTACTTAAATCATTTAGTACATAATTTTGATGTATTCATCAATAGTTTTCTCAGCGCACGCCAAATAATGAATTTTATAGATAACATTTTGCTACTTTGGTTACATTATTGCATTTTTTTAGAGATCTCTATTTTTTTTGAAAATAATTTATAGGCTATGTTGCTTCCTGATAATTTAGCTTTCTATTGGTGACAAAATGGAGCAAGTCGGTCCAGTAGTTTCGGAGTCTATTCGGTACAAACAAACAAATAAACAAAAAAAATCCTCTATAATATTAGTATAGATGAGGCAAACAAGCATTCGCTTATATTAAGGCTAATAGGGCATTGCAAGATAAGGTTTTTTTATAAAAAAAAATTGTCCGCTTAACACGCGGTCTCAATGAAGGAAATCATGAGGAAACCGTTCGTTAGCGTTCCAATAAGCGGCGCGCGATGGGCTTTTAACTTGTCACGTGGAATGTAATGTTTACTACTTGTAAAAACGTGACATGTGCCTAATGTTATGTTTCGACGTGCCTAATCACCCCCTTACTTGGTGGATACTAAGTGGAGGGGGAATTTTTACGTACCGCACTATCGTGCACTACCGACGCGACGCGGAGGGAGAGCGTCGCGATCACTCACCCTGATGAAGGCTCTCGGAATGAGTCGAAACTTAGTCGGTGCCTTCACCTTTACGTGAAAGTTCCCGTTTTTGCTATTATGAATAATCAAATTCACGATAGTTTTTGGAATAAAAATTGTGATTACAGTCGTGAGCGTGTTGGTTTTTTATTTTATTTTATGTCTAATTCTGAATCTTATATATACTTTCAGCATTTTTCAAGAGCACGCCCGGTAGTAAAGTGAAAACTGGCTTCATTGAGAGTAAGGAACATCCTCACAGTAAGTACCTAATTATATAGTTTTTAATATATTTTTAAGTGATAGTTATTTATGATTATTTTATCCTTAAAATGTGGGCGGAGATCGAACCCGTGACCTACCTTTTGATTTTGTATAATAAGAATACATACATACGTATATAACACACTATACATGTATATATATATCTATACACTCTTTTTTCATTCATGGTCCTCGCTTTGAGTAAAGACCTCCAGTTTTTGTTATATCTCTCTACTAGCCTCTGCCTACGGCTTCGCCCGCGTGGTACCCGGATAAAAAGTAGCCTATGTGTTATTCTGATTTTATAAGCTGCGCGACCTGCCTCTTGGTACAGTTAACAACAAAAATAATAAAAAAAAAGAAGTTTTTATATGATTTAATGAATGAAAATACTTTATTGTACACCTTAAGATACGAATAAAATAAACAGTAACAGGAACAATGGGCGGTCTTATCGCTTAAAAGCGATCTCTTCCAGACAATCTTTGGATGGAGAGGATTATATATGTTCTTTTTCTTCGGTAATTTTGGTTTCTAAGATACTAGCTTATGCCCACGGATTCGCCCGCGTGGTACCCGGATAAAAAGTATGTTCTTTTTCTTCGGTAATTTTGGTTTATAAGATACTAGCTAATGCCCACGGATTCGCCCGCGTGGTACCCGGATAAAAGTATTCGATGAAAAGTAGCTCTTATGGCAGCGTTCGTAAGAAACTCATTCGCTCGATCGTTTTTCCGTCGACTTGCGTTGCAAAATTTGTCTCCACGAAAAACTATTTTATTTTAACGGGATTATATTATACAGCCTATGTCCATCCCGAAGGGCCCATTCTTAATATTGGTGTTTTTTTTAAATCGGATTAGTAGTTTTGAAGATTTTCTCCTACGTCAAAACTTTCAAACTTTACTTAAATACCTCTTTATTATGTTACTGTACACTATCATCTACACAGATATAGGTCTTTACCTATGAAATTGCCGTTTTGTCTGGCCACTTTGAACTGGAATATCTGCGGAAATAGAATTCTAAATTCAAATTAATATTGTTTTTAAGTCATGCTTTTCTATTTTCAAAAACAGTAATCCATTCCTTTTTCAAAGTCTGATTTTGCGTCTTATTTGATTAAATTTGCAACCATGGACTCTGAGGAAAACTAACTAAATTAACTGACTAACGACACGGAAACAATGCATCTCAAACGTTATAGTGTAGATAATAATAATAATATTTTTGTTTAGCACATTTTTTTTTATTACAGATATATTTATATACTGTACTACAAAATTAGGAACAATTCCTAATCAACAAGATACATACATACATAAACTCACGCCTGTTTGCCGGAGGGGTAGGCAGTGACTACGGATTTCCACTTGCTACGATCCTGACATACCTCTTTTGCTTCATTCACTCTACATTCTTCATACATGCTCGCTGGTTTTGGGTACTCTTGATCTGACCTTTCTCCAGAACGTCTCTAATCTAGTCAGAATATGTTCGCCCAATATATACCCCTATATACAGTTTTCGATATATGAAACGCGACGACCTGAGGATGATGGTGGGCATCAACACGGGACACTGTGATCTGAATCACCATCTCCTTAAGACATGGGCCATGGATAGTGGACTCTGTCGAGGTTGCCTCCAGGTTGAAGAGACTGTGGAGCATGTGGTAATACACTGCACCGCCACAAATGAAGTCAGGTCGAAGACGGAACTGCAAGAGCTCATCAACTCATGCTATCCGTCACCATTAACTGACAAAAGATCAGGGACACTGGAACACTGCTGTCATCAACCCAGAGTCCTTCTCCGCTACTTCAAGGAGTTGGGCTGGTTGGGGTCAGGTTAGAAGGGGTATAATGCACAATACACCCCAACGCGGGACGTCAGTGCAGACCTTGGTTCCCCCACTTAGAATTATAATTAGAATATACCCCTAATCAACAAGATAAGCGTTTCAAATTTTGTATTCTTCTTTTTGTTTTATTTCAGAAGGCATAAACATCTACTTGGAAGACCGCGAGCCGTCCGCCAAACTGATGGGGGCGCATTCAGGGAAACTCCTCGTGATGACGTATCCGTGGGACGGGAACGCGCACCCCGGGAACGAATTCTGGTCAGTCACTTTCGTACAGAGGACACTGTTTTTACCAGCGACTGTTTTTGTGAAGGCGCTCGTAAACGGGCTAGTTTTATGCAAGTTTCTAGCTGCAGTTGTATAGCCGTCGTACAAAAAATTAAAAGAGTTAAGAGATGCACCTATACAATTGCAGCAAGAAATTGCCACGAAACTTCGTATACGAGCGCCTTTAGAGGTTGTTTGTTTGTGTTGGTCCGGTGAAAAGGGAAATGGTTGTCAAAGTTCGTCTGAATAAATAAACACCCAAGAGACATACATAGTCCTGGCCCCACACTAGGATTTCCTGTGTCGTGGGTATCAGGAACTACGAGTACGGTAGTACCACCGAATGTATTGATCGTTAGCGCCACCGCGGTAGTTTGACCGGGCTCTTAACATTGTATCTCCGATTGTATTGATTGGGCAGTGGGCGAAAGCACGACTGAGACGCAGGTTGGATTCCCACCGCGAGACAAATGTTTGTATGTTCTGAAAATATCTGTCTCGAGTCTGGGTGTTTTCTATGTATAATATGTATATTAAACGGGAAACATTATTTTTCACGTTGCCACAGGTAGCAGTCCTATAAAAGCCGGGTACTCTCTTGTCTCGGCCCCTAGTCGTAGTCCGGTGACGCTGATCAAGGCCATCTGCGATCCTGCAGCACTAAAGTCCATTCTGAAAAAAACGGCCCCTTTTTCGATGCAGCTTTCGTACTATCAACACTGAGAATTCTCGGTGAACTGCTTTTATTCTGTCCAAATAACCATTGGTTTTGTATAAAATTGATTGTTGTTGATGTAATTTTGGAATTATTAGATTGTTTTGCTAGATGTTTATATTTTTTTAAGTTAGTTTTACAGCTACCGCTGATTGTATTTTATGTATTTACAAATATCAGTCATGTAGTTCCCAGAACACAAGCTCTGCTTAGTTTGGGGCTAGATGATGCTGCTGTATGAAAATGTTCAGGATTAATATTTATTTATTATTATTCCTCTTTATTTATTTTTAATCTGAGGCTTATACCTGGAGCCTTTATAGGCATTAGTGGAGCCGAAGCTAACACTAAGAGGCCTTTTTGTACAATACAATATATAAAAAACGGTTTTTCGTGGATGGTGAATGATGTAAATATTGGACATATTGGGTGATAATCTGGACTATTGCAGGAGTAAATGCTTAAGGAATGGTTGCTGGGCTATGTAGGACGAAACGGCACCTGCCGATTCTGACTCAAATTCAAATCGAATCATAGGCAGGTGATGAGTTGCCGTCTAATAAACGGGCCCCATAAGTGCCGCCTACGATAGGCAGCGTAGACGCAACGTTGGTGTGGACGGCTGAAGGGTGTGGAGAGGTGTGCTGCAGTTTCACTAAACGCTACTCCCGGCTTTATGCCTTTAACACTTCTACCATTGGAGCATAGATTCCGCTCTTGCGCCTCCACCTCCGACCGGCCGGCTAAGGCAAGCCGAGGGTCAGGGGTCTCCGTCGACCCCAGGGAGTGATGGGGCTCCGCGGTGTCGCCACGCACCGAACGCTCGCCACAAGCGCGCCCTGCGGGATTATTATTATTAATATTAATTTACTAGCCTTTCAACTCCCAAACATAAAAAAACAGATTGTTGTTGCAGATATTAATAATAATAATAATAATGCTGGACATTTTCGACCGCATCATCTAGCCCCAAAGTAAGTAGAGCTTGTGTTATGTGAAATGTATGCGAACTATATGATTGATATACTACTTATATACATAGGATTCCTTTACGTTTCAGGCGGGCCTTCGCCCATTGCGCTACAGATCACGTCTTTAGGCAGCGATTAGTTTTTCACCAAGTGGGCGTTTAAATATTTAATCAATTCTAATCTTATTTTATTGGTTTCCCCACAGGATGGGTAAACTGGGGTCATCAGGCGATCCGGCCGCTGCATGCTCCACTCAAATATCGGAGCTGCACAACGCATACATAAACCCAGCTGTATCCAGCCAGCACACACGTGTGGTCACCTCAACTGATCTCGTAACACTGAAGGAATACGCGCAAATGTTGTAAAATAAAGCAAAAAGTTAATCTAGCTGGCAGAGATTTGAACCTGCGACTTTACGTCACGTATTGTGGGAGAATAACGATTAATTATGTTAAAAATTATATGAGCGGTATTATGGGATCCAACGGTCACCTCGAATGACTTCGTGACGCGCAAATGTTTAAAAAAAAAAGTTACTTTTGCTCGCAGAGATTTGACTTTACGTCCCGTATCGTCGTGTACATAATCTGGCCGGGAACGATCTCGTGGCTTAGTTGATATAGCCCCTGCGTAGTAACTGTGAGGACACAGGTTCGACTCCAGCCGAGGTTTAATTATCGGGATTTATATAATCTTGAGTTTTTCCTAAATTATATTTTTAGCTTAATGTACACAGCATCAATTAGCCCCAAACTAAGTAGAGCTTGTATTATGGGAACTAAATGACTGATATATTACTTATATATTTTTTTTTGTTGTAAATACATACATATTATACATAGAAAATACCCAGACCCGAGACAAATATTTGCAGATCATACAGACATTTGTCCCGCGGCGGGAATCGAACCCGCAACCTTCTGCGTCCTAGAGGTCGTCTAAAGTGTGTACTTTTCGAATTTTATAAAATATGTAGTGTTTAAACCAAAACTAGATATTATGTAGTAAATATGTGACGAATGTTTACATGTTTCGCAGAGGTTTGTTCCGGTCCGGGTGTTGTGGTACAACGGTACTCGTAGTTTCTGATACCTACGACACAGGGAATCCTAGTGTGGTACCTGGACTATGTATCTGTTGTTAAAAATAAATTAAAAATAAATTTAAAAATTATAACTTATTTTAAATGTAAGTACATTTTGAGTACATTTTGAAGTTTGCACAACAGATAACTGTTGTGCAAACTTATAAAATAAGTATATTTTGATTTTTATGGCTCTTATTGTTACTAGAAAAAAGTGATATTTTTATATTCAATATTTACTTAGAATAAGCTATTATTTTGTGATTTTATATGAATGAGAAAAAGTGCTATGAGTACCTATTATTTAGGTAAAAAGACTAGTTTTACCTATGATTTTACTTAAATTCTTGCATTTACCTTAGTGGTTAAAATCTAGTTTAAAAAAAACTAACTAAAAGCATTGTAAATTAATGTTCGTACAAACATACAATAAAATAATCTATCTATTTTCTTTTTTATTATTTAAATACCTTTCTTATATCATTTGTGTTTGCAGAAAAGTGTTGGCCTAGTGGGCGGTACCCCGACTTCCAATCCGGAGGTTGTGGGTTTGAAAATGTGACGGCATGTGCCATTAGTTAATACCTAAGCTGCGATGGACTTGCAACCTGTCACGTGGAAAGCTACTACTTGCAAAACGCAGGCCAAATGTACCTAAGTAATGTTTGGACGTGTCTCTGACTACCTACTCACTGAGTAGGTATGTGTATCTGAAGATGTCCATCAAGGGGAATATATTCGTGGGCATGTTTGTTTTGTGACGGTCGGACAATCTATCTAGATTAAATCACGAAAAAAACGTTCTCGAAAGATAGTGTGTTTGTTACTCAATAACGCAATTACGGTTGTGGTGAAAAGATTTAATGCGCTTCTTTTATGCACATGTCTTGTGTCATATAAAATGTCTTTGATTTTTTGACCATACATGACGGTTTTCTCACGATTTTTTTCCGTTTATGAGTATGTTTATGTAATAACATTTCACAGTAACGGTTGATGGCGAAGGAATAAGTTAGGCGAAAGGGTTTAGTGCGCTTGCGTGCATAAAGCCTATATAGTCTTTATGATGCGCACTAATCCTAGACGCTATAACGCTTTCTTGAATTCATATCGAATAAAACACCAATTTTATACAATTTTGCATAATAATTCTCACATACCTACCTACCACCTTGAAAGATTCCCGCCCTCCAAAGATATTTCACAGATAATATATTACCACAGACCCTGCGAGCATTATCACTACGTGCCAATGTCATTCTGTCAAGCTCCAAGCAGGTTGGATACTAGAGATCTTGAACTGCCTGCAGCCTGGCTAATTGATAAGTTGTTCCAAAGAGGTTTTCAAGCTGTAAGCGACTCGCAGTTCTTTTGTATACTTACGTACATATCTTATATGACATGAGATGTCTTTGAATGTTTAGACAGTAGTTATTTATTTACATAGGTACTCTATGATACTTAGTCATGATGGTTTCAAGGATACTTTCCTACTTAGAGGAAAATAATCATGCGTTAGTATTACAAGTGCTGGTACGTTTGTGAAATAACCATTAGATACGTAGCACAGACTAAGGATGCTAACGCATCTAGGTCGTTCTTTCCTTCACCGTTCGCGAACTTTTTTCCCATTATTCTCGAGTGGAAAAATCAGAAAGTGCAAATCTGAAATCTTGCAAAGGCACCAACATAATAGACCAATCTACAGCTAATTCGGAATACACTAAATGGCTCGGAAAAGTATCAAAGTGGCTGAGTTCAAATTCATTTCCGGCGATTAGCGAGTGTCTTTGAGTGTACGGAGGAAACCGGGCTTTCATAATGGGCTATTATTTTATTTTCCGTCGACGGCTTCGGAAAATTGCCTTAATTTAATAGCTATTACGAATGTACCACTTCTTTGTACAGAATTGCCTTTAATTTTGAGATTAAATTGGTATGAATCGAGCTTTTCCTACATTAGAAAGATCTTGGATGATCTAATAAAAAAAACGTTTCCCTCATTTCCCTACGATGGATATGCTCCCATCATGTCATATTTGGACTTGCCTCAGGCTACTTAGTACTTATCTGTGGCGTAATACCCATATCTATAATATCTGTGCCCATAGGTACATAACTCCAAACATTATTTTTTATTTGCTGAAAATTAAAATTAATTGATTAATTGATTTCAAACACGAGTGTGTTTACAAAATATAAAACAAAACAATGTTAAATGTTTTTTACAAATGCGATTCTACGGGATATTCCTACCTAAATAAGTAAGAAGAGTTACCTTCTTTCTTCGCATTTCACGTTAGAAGAGTAATATTGCTGCGATTAACAGAGGCACAAGGCATTGAGTGATTCAGAGCGATTCGAGAGGCTGACGGACCAAGTTCGATTACGAGACATTTTCCATTTTAGCTCTAACATTAGGAAGCGGGTACATTGGTTATCTTTTTTAAACTATAAACAGCATCTGTGCGATATCTGTTTAACAATAGATAGGTAAGTTGGACGCAAAAGCACATTACGATATATTAATAAATAAATAAATAATGCTGGACATTTTCACACAGCATCATCTAGCCCCAAACTAAGCCGAGTTTGTGTTATGGGAACTACATGACTGATATACTACTTATATATATATATTTTTTAAAACACCCAGACCTGAGATAAATGTATGCAGATCATACAAACATTAGTCCCGCAGCGAGAATCGAACCCGCAACTTTCTGCATCTCAGTCGGATCTTCGCCCACTGCGCCACAGATGTTGTCATATTACCTAGCTGGAGCCTCCAATATAAAACCCAGTCTTCGCAAAGAAAACATACGTAGCATGACGTAGCATGCGTAGCTGTTGCCGTAGTCTATGTACCTAGGCTCGTAGAGGTTCGTAGGCGTGCTACGCGATAGGGTTGTTTCCGCGAAGACGTCGCGGGCAGACCGAGAACGAGATGAAGGGATGAGCTCAGAGAGTTCCGAAGCAAATTGTTCCATTTTAGTGCAGGAAAAGAATGATTTGAAACGTTATTATGTTAAAGAAATATTGCAACGTTTTGAAAAGTCGCTAATTGTTGGCACCGTATATGTACGCTCACCCTAAGCTCTGATGTAGTTAACAATGGGGTAACAAAGGCCTTCTTAAATCTTACAGGGCGAGTGTGTCGCGAGCCGTTAAGTGTCGAATCAATACCATACGTTAAAGTGACGTTTCGAGACAGCGACATAGTTGTCGCAGAATCGTCGTCGACATAAATAAAAATAAATAATGCTGGACATTTTTCACATAGCATCATCTAGCCCCAAACTAAGCAGAGCTTGTATTATGGGAACTAACTTTTTGTAAATACATACATATTATAGAGGTACATAGAAAACATCCAGACCCGAGACAAATATTTGCTGATCATACAAACATCTGGCCCGCGGCGGGAATCGAACCCGCAACCTTCTCAGGCGGGCCTTCGCCCACTGCGCCACCGAGGTCGACATAGTTTTCATATCTTCATAGAATTGAATCAACAAAAATGTATTCACAGTTTATCTACCCTTAACTATGATTACCGAATTTTCATTCTGTTATTATTATTTGTTTGTAAGTATATATATATATTTAAAAGTAAAGTTATATATTATAGCTAGGTATATACTACTAATATTATAAATGCAAAAGTTTGTGCGGATGGATGTTTGTTACTCTTTTACGCAAAAACTACAGACGGATTAGCTTATACATCAAAATAGTACATAGGCTACTTTTTACATGCGGGTACTACGCGGGCGAAGCCGTGGGCAGAAGCTAGTTACTGACATAAGAATTTGTAGCACGCCAACCGCCAATCTCAACAAATAAGGTAGGTTGGCAATTAAGTCCGCTTAACTGTCACTTTTATAAATTGTGCAATAAAGTGATGATAAATTAATAGACGAAATCGATGAGTAGCCGGATGCGACGAAAGAGGTGTGGATTCGATTCGCGCTGCGGGACAAATGTTTGCATGTTCTGCAGAAATTTCCGAATCCGATTATTGTGGTAGGTACTATGCTACTCGTAGTTCCTGATACCCACGACACTACAGGAAATGTGATTTGATTACAATTTTTATTACAAGGGTGTAAACCACTCTTAGAATTCCATAGAATCCTCTCCATCCAAAGATTATCTGAAAGAGATCACTACTAAGAAAGCGATAAGACAGCCCATTGTACTATAAGATTAAATAAGTTTTTAATTATTTTGTGTTTTTGGTGGTGTTAAAGTTTTCATTCATTCATTCAATCATTTATTTCATTCATTGAGTTTAATTATTTCGTATTTTTTTAATGGTGTCAAAGTATTTTCGTTCAATCATTTATTTCATTTATTCAGACTCAGTCATCTGATTCCAAGGTTTTAGGAAATCTAGGAATACAAAAGTCGCGAGTTACAGCGACTAATCGCTTGGATCAAAACAGCCCCTTATGTCGCCAATCACAAGTGTCGAACCCACGTTGCGGGTTAATGCGAAACCACTCAGCAAAGAGTGGTACAAAATCTTTGATCGATTTCAAACAATGAAACGAGGTTTAAAACATGTATTGTTCCATTTGGTTCCATTAACGAAATCGCGGAAACAAATAAGTACATTTTGTACTTGAATGCCTTGATGGAGCAAACGAGCTTTAGGTTTCTACCAGTGGGCGAAGCACGATTGGGTTATTCCCCTTGTTCCCCGATCTTCGGCGTTATTGGGGTCAACGGGAATTTTTTATTGTTTTCCATCCAAAGGTTCTCTGGATAAGATCGCTTCAAAGCAATTGGACGCTCATTCTACTAAAATTTTGTTTATTTTATTACTTGTTTATGGTTTACAATAAACTATTTACATTCATTCTTTTATTTGTTTCTAAATGTTGGTACCTATAGGTATCGTTTTTGACTAAATTGTGGATGCTAATAATGTAAATGGGACCTCATTTTTTTTCAAAAAAATGAGGTCCCATTTACATTATCATTATTTCAAAATCCAAGATGGCGCATGTAATTTTTTTTAACGTTACGCCGGACGGTCGCAAAAGTCAAATCATCTTAGGTACATACGTACCTACCTTATGTCAAAGATTTCGAGAAATAAGGATGTCTTTTAAAAGCAATGCGTTATGTCAATGACATACGAGTAAGGTATCTAATCTGTTAACTTAACATTTGTGATCGTATTTCGTGTCTTGCCATCAGACCTTGAAGATATGAGTCAATTGCAGTTTTTAGTTTTTAAACCACTTTGATGACATTCTTGTTTTATAAATATTATTCATAGAGTACCAAGATGTCTTGAAGAAATAGGAATGCCCTAGATCCGCAAAAGGCAGAAGGTACCGAAGGGTTAGTGTTCCAATAAAATCAATAGGCTTGCACCCTGTTACGTTGGTTGCTGGAATGCTAAATACTTGCAAAACGTGGGCATGTGCCCAGTGGAATAATAAATAAATAATGCTGGACTTTTTTCACACAGCATCATCTAGCCCCAAACTAAGCAGAGCTTGTATATAACTTCATGATTAATATACTAATTATATAATTTTTCATTTATAAATATATAAAAATTATACATAGGAATACCCGAGACCCAAGACAAATATTTGCAGATCATCCCGCGGCGGAAATCGAACCCGCAACCTTCAGCGTCTCAGGCAGGCTTTCGCCCACTGCGCCATTGAGGTCGTTATGCTTGGACGTGCCTATGACCACCCCTTACTTGGTATCTCCGAAAATCTACGCACTAAATATGTATCAGAGATTGTCCATCCTCATGTATTATGAGCGTGTTTTTCTTTAATTTCTTTTTTATACCTGTATCCGTAAATTGTGTGTGTACTTTCATAATGACATCCTAATATGACTTGGTGTTTTGTTTTCCATTAGCTCAAAAAACGTTTATAAATAACCCTATAATTGATTCCTACAATATTTTGTGTAATATAAACACAGTTAAAATTTCACAAAGTTCGTATATTTCTTGTTTATCTATATAATAAAATCGAATTGCAAGTTTACATAGCTTTAAGCATCAACAATTATAAT
Source organism: Perizoma flavofasciatum (assembly GCA_958496245.1). Taxonomy (NCBI): domain Eukaryota; kingdom Metazoa; phylum Arthropoda; class Insecta; order Lepidoptera; family Geometridae; genus Perizoma; species Perizoma flavofasciatum. The sequence continues at coordinate 6,976,906 of OY292442.1, forward strand.
TTCACTCAATAAACTACAAATTAATTTAATCACTGCATTCCGACCATCATTTACATTACATCGTATCTATTACAATATGCCCTTCCACCTTATTCACCAATTGACGACGAGGGGCGGAACTTCGAAGCGAGACAGTAACATACAACTTTACACAAGTGCGAAAGAGAAGGGCGGCAAAGGTTCTAATAGCTAGGGTTGTACGGAACAGAGGTCTCACGTCAGTTAAAGTTTGCAAGTTGACGCGTGAGGTCGCCCGCGAATTGACGCTAAACTATTGGCGAATAATACTGATCGCGTACTAGATATTTCATTGACGAAAAAAAAAGTTTTATCCGAAAACGTTTCTTTAAAAACAGTTTGTGTAGTGATAGTTTTAACTTAGTGATTTGAGTGTTGTAAAAATGTCTGAAACGAGCAGAAGAGGCACAGCGTACACAATAGACAATATACTTGGACACACAGATCGACAACATGGTCAGTATAAATAAACACAATTATCCCACACTGTTGCTCTGTGTTGTGGGTATCAGGAACTATGAGTAATATGAAAACACTTTATCTCGTCACATTAAAATTAATGCACGTTTTGCTGTTTATATGGTGAAATTACAGGGAAATTTCAACTTTCTATACAGAGCAGGCAATGTCCGTAATATTGCAGATGACATAATGAACAGAGTGGATGGTTTACCATCTATGAAGCTGTTAGTTTTGAAATATTTCATTTTGACAAAGTTATTAACATTTTTTGAGTACCCAAAGGGCCCTATAACTAAGTCCGTCTGTCTATCGCGAGTTACATTTTTATTTTTCTATCCTTTAAATTTAAACAATTTTTGCACAGGATTTAGAATATTCTCAGCTGAAACTTAGCTAGATCTCACTATAAAAACTCCGTTTCGACTAAACTTTATTAATATAATTAGAGTTAATTCATATACTACATGTTTATAACGATAATCACGTTTATTTATATCATAATATGCTGAGACATGACCTGTTTGGCCCACACTTCGCGGAGAGGAATGGGTAATTCGTGCCTTCAGCCTATCACGGTACCTACCTATCACGATAAGACCGAAATATGTAATACGTATCTATACTTACTTATTGCTTTTTCTTTACTTGATTAAATAATTAATACAATTTTAATAAATAAATTATTTAATTATATTATAACCGCCATGTAATTACACCATCATCATCATCAATCCGCATCTAATTTGTAATTAGATGTTATTAGAGAAACTCTTAATTAGTAACTTACTTATTCTTGACCAGCATTTAATGCGTAAAAATTAAATAAAATACTATGCATATCTCAACATAGCATAATATATAGCTAAGAAAAACATATTATACAGTGAGGTACCAAAAATAAATAAATTTAATAGGCATAAATAAATTAAACGTCCAGATGAAACTAAAACTATTGGATACGATTTTAAGAAGGTCTATAAAACTAAAAAACTTCATCATAGAATTATGTTTCATATCAATACGCAGATTTCTACTAGAAGCAGGTATTACTCTGTTTAATTTGCTATAAAAAAACCTTTTATAGGTAGAGCTAGGTTAGGGTGGTTGGTCGTAGTATATAATCTCTAAATAAAAGCTCAGACTTTCCATACAATCTTCTCTCTCCACCCTCCTCTCAGGTTTAAAACCTGTACAGCTTCACGAGTTCCACTAATCCTACTAATATTATAAATGTGAAAGTTTGTAAGGAAGTTTGTTACTCATTCACGCAAAAACTACTGAACGGATTTTGATGAAACTTTACAGTAATATAGCATATACATTACATTAACACATAGGCTACTTTTTATCCGGGTACCACGCGGGCGAAGCCGTGGGCAGAAGCTAGTATTATCATAATCACAATCTTATTCCAAAGCAATCTCTTCCAATTCATCTCAAACATCTCCAAAAGTTGTAAAAAAGTCAGATAAATCGACTAGTTCAGCTAATCAGCTAATTAACGATTTCTGTGACGCAGTGGGCGAAGGTCCGCCTGAGATGCAGAGGGTTGTAGGTTCGTTTCCCGCCGCGAGACAAATGTTTGTATGATCTACAAACATTTGCCTTGAGTCTGGGTGTTTTCTATGTATAAAATGTACGTATTTACAAAAAATAATAATTTATGTAGTATATAAATCATCCAATCAATCCAGCATTATTATTAATATCATGATTAAATTCTAAATTGTGACAAACCTCAGAAACAAATTTCGATTTGAAAAATATTTTTGACAGCTTTTGAGATTGAGATGGCTTTCAGATTCCGTTCTCACGATCTTTTGAGAACTATGGATTACAAAGTTTTATCGCAATCGGCTTAGCGTTGAGATGTGCTCGTGCCAACAATACGATAATTACAGTGTTTTCATGGAAAACAATAATCTTGAAATCCATAATCCTATCTCAAAGTAATTACTGTGGATTCATTTGTAAATTATTTAAGACGGGGTGAAGACTGGATTTGCTTTTTGTGACAGCACACGAATCAGCTTGTTCATAAATATCAGTTACGTCATGGCTTCGCCTAAATATCCTAAATTCATTTCTTAAAATATAAAAACTCTACATAAAAACTAAACGTTCATACCTTCATGCACTTCAATGTTATTTTATCTTTAAAATAGGTTGTTTTGCTTAAATTATGGATTGACAACTGCGAAACGCGGAATTTTTGAAGGAGTTGGTACTTTATGAGTTCTTTGAGTACTTATACTAAACCACTTTTTAAATATTCTTATCAATCCAGTTTATTTTGTACAGGATCGATCTGGATCCAGTAGCTCTTTCGATACTATTTCGGTTTGCATATTTGTTGTTTCGTTGAGTCGCTCGCAATAGGCGATTTACGATCCCACTTTTATATCCACCAAGCCTTAACAAGTACTACTTAATTGCACTTTTAGATAGCTCTGAAGATGAGGAATCATTCAAGCAGGATATATCCAATGAGGATACAATTTTAACTGTGATTAGTATCAATTATAAAATATATTATTCTTTTTTATAAACTGATTCAGTCATCAGTCCTACTCTGATGAACAGTCTTACTGAAAGACACAATGTTCAAATTTACTTAGGAAAAGACTTTCCTAAGTAAATTTGAACATTGTATTCAATTCTTAAGTGAACGTTATCCTAAAAGATAGAGAACAAAAGCGGATTGTTTTGTCAGCAAATTGCAATGCCATTTGAAATAACGACAGTAAGTTAGTGCGTTACTTGGAACGTGAGTGCTTGACACAGAGATGAAACTAGGACCTTCTTATTATGTCTAATGTCTCCTTCGTTTGTTAAAAAATAAATCTGTAAAATATATATATAAATATGTAAATAAGTAAAACATATCATTATTATCATAAATGATTTACTTTCTTTTAACTTTAGGGCACTGAATTTACTTGTATTTTACACGGCTATTGCAACGCAAACGGCATTTTGATAAATCTTCCAATCTGTGTGCTTATAATTTAACCTAGGAACCTATTTTTTTATTTTAAATATTCAGAGCTACAAATTTAGCCAATACATTTTACCATTTTGTTAAATTGGATAGACGCCTCTGATGTCACAAGAACGAACACCGTGCACACTATTATTGTTATGTATGACATAGTAACAGAAATGCTCGATAAAATGACACATACATAATGTGGACGTGGTTTAAGCAATAAACATATAATAAGGAGTTCGTGTGCATGTGCCGTAATAGGTTGGTTTTTTGTGTTTGTCTGTCATCATTCATCTCCTAAACGGCTTATCCGATTGTAATTCTGTTTTGTGCAATCGATTTGTATGATTTCAAGATGTTTTTTTAGATTCATTGCCACAAGTGAATGAAGGGCTGCAATAGAAGATATTTTTGAAGAGTTGGAAAATATCGCAAAAGTTAACTTGTCTTAATCCGATCCTGGTTAGTCTCGCAGGAAAATGTATCTACCTATACAATTTCTATAAGTATATCGTTGAGTGCCAATTTGACAGGATTACATTCGTATGATCGACGTATAGGTAAAATGTTACTCATACAGTGTGTGTTATTCTATAAAAAACTTTTTATGCATGATGGCTCGCAGCAATAGATAGATATATGTATAACTAGCCTCTGCCCACGGCTTCGCCCGTATGGTACCCGGATATAAAGTACCTAGCCTATGTGTTATTCTGATGTATAAGCTATATTATAGTAAATTTTCATCAAAATCCTTTCTGTAGTTTTTGCGTGAAAGAGTAACAAACATCCTTCCTCACAAACTTTCGCGCTTATAATATTAGTAGGAAGGATATAACCTCTTTATTTTGCTTAAATAATAACCTTATCAAAAATAATATATATATACAACTGGATAAAATGTTATTTTTTTACGAAATGTACAACTTTGTATGTCCTTATCGCGAAGAGCGACCTATTCCAGGCTAACTTAGGATTATTATCATAATCAACAGTCTGTAGAAGTCCACATGTGGACGTAAGCCTTCCCCAAAGAGTTCCATGATGAGCAGTCTTAACCTTAGGATGGAGTGGAATATTTTAAGAGAATTGGACGGTGGTGTTGAAATTATTGCGAGGTCGGATAGAGCGATGTCTTAGTAAAAATATGAATTCGTTGTAAAAATGCTATTCAAAAAATATTGTGTTTAAGTATCTATAATGTCTTGAATGGGCATAAAGTTTCTTTGAACTGGGCGTCTAGACAAATACTACTTTCTTTTGGCTTTACGCCTGCGGAAAGATTGAATTGTATGGGAATATAATTAGTTGTGGAAACGTCACGTGACTGTTGCCATGTTTTACCTTGACAAATTTACGTTAGCGTGAAAGAAAATGTAAGCGTGTGGTATTTGTCTAGATCCTCTGGTGTCTCGAAATGTATAGGTCAGAACACATGCCCACTCTGCTTTCTTTTGGATGTATCTAAATCTGCGCACATACTCAGGTCATATTTTATAACATCTTTGCATCAACGACATTACGCTGTGTTATAGTTCGGTCAAAATTACGCGGTGGCGGTGGTGGCGGTGGTGAAAACTCTCACGTGCCTGTGATACGCATACCTTTTAAACTGGAACACAGCAATGTGAGCGTTACAGTTTGGCGGCAGAAAATCCTACTAATATTATAAACGCGAAAGTTTGTGAGGATGGATGTTTGTTCCTCTTTCACGCAAAAACTACTGAACGGATTTTGATGAAACTTTACAGTAACATAGCCTATACATGAGAATAACACATAGGCTACTTTTTATCTTGGTACCACGCGGCCGAAGCCGTGTGCAGAAACTAGTGCTATCTATTTTGCTAGTACTTCCCCGGACGAGTTCTTTTTTAAGTTGTTTCTCACTACTTCTTCATCTATTTTTTTTATAACTACGCGTTTCGTGTTACAAATAGTATTCAAACGCTAAATAAATTCTGTATTTGTTCTGCAAATACTAAATGCAGCTAAATCGTGTTTCCCACCAGCATCATGACATACATCGCTTAATCCTCTGCGAGCTTAAAAATGTTCACAAATCAACTGTCATTTAATAGTCTGGCCACCCCAATTACTACACCGACTAATTTGATTAAAAAATCAAACGAAAATAAAGCGTATAAATGGTATAAATAGAGATGAAGTTCGGATGTAAGTAGGGTCTGTATAGGGTCACCCCTCGTAAGATATTAACAAAATACTTTTTGTTCAGCACTTACCGTCACTTTTAGTTCGCTATTTATTTATACTAATTCTATTTTGATAATGTTTTGTTGGACTGGTATTACAAGGATGAGATGGGATGTTTGTATTAAAATCAGGACAATTATGCACGGTGTATCAAATAGTTTTGTATAGCGATGAGAGTAGGCACTTGAGTGTATTCATAAAATGTAATATTTTTGTACAATAAAGCACTTTATAACCTACTTGAAGTGTAGAGTTTTTTTTTAAGATACCTACGATAGAAGACTGACAATGGAAAGTCCTTGAAATGGTGTACTATTTTGTTTGTTAAAATCAAACTATTCCATAGTCGGCCCATTGTATTGATCAGATACTTTTATGTACACAAATTTATTAATAAATATAAGTAGGTAAAACAATATTTTCAATTCCCTATACATAATAAAAAAGTTGGTATAAACGTATTCGTGTGACAAAATATAGCATTTCTTCGTAGATTTACGTTGCAAAATGTCACATTACGAGAAGAATGTTAAATATGAATGTGGATAGAAATAAAAGCAGAGATAGGCCAAAGAAAAGATGGATGGATTGTGTGAAGAATGACATGGCTAATAAAGGAGTGAGTACTGAGATGATGACTGATAGAGGAGAGTGGAACTAGAAAACATGTTGTGCCGACCTCACGTAATGTGGGATAAGGACAAGAAGATGATGATTACGTTGCAAAATTAGTCTACATGAAAAGCCCTTTTATTTTAACGGAATTGTAATAACCTATTACCACTCTGAAGATCCGTGAAGAAGATGAAATAATTTTTGAAACACCTCCTTCATCCAAATTAACAAACTTTACCTCTGTATAATATTAGCGTAGATTATTTAATTTTCTTCAAAAGTTCTAATACTTTCAATTGTTTCAGATCGTGTGGAGCTCAAATGCGAAAATGGCGCACACTCAGACTCAGAGCTTGAGCATGAGCAAGCTGAGCACAGCGAGCATGATGCTCACATCGAGCAAAATGAACACGAAACAGACCACATGGAGGCTATGGACGCGGGACGGCCGCGTAAGGTAACTTTCATAGATACATTGTGAGCAAGCTGAGAACAGCGAGCTGGATGCTCACATCGAGCAAAATGAACACGAAACAGACCACATGGAGGCCATGGACGCGGGACGGCCGCGTAATGTAACTTTTATAGATACATTGCGTTTAAATGCGTCGTATGAAAGCACCTTTGAGCAGAACACAAATAAACACAGGCACCAGGTTGCGGGTTCGATTCCTGCAGCGGGACACATGTTTGTATGATCTGCAAATATTTGTCTAGGGTCCGGGTGTTTTCAATGTATAATATGTATGTAAAATTCATATATAAATAGTATATCAGTCATATATGTAGTTCCCATAATACAAGCTCTGCTTAGTTTAGGGCTAGATGATGCTGTGTGAAGAATGTCCAGCATTATTTATTTATTATTATATGCGCTACCTACTTACCTGTTAGAGGAAAATATTATTTGAAATTGGTTTACAATCGACAGAAATATCGGTGAATATATATATAAAAAAATACAACGTAGAACTTTTTTAGGTCGGTTAAAAAAATAGAAGCACAGTTAAAAATAAAGTTAAAAAATTTAACTATCTAATAATCTAGTTGAAAATGTGGCAAAATAAGATTATATTTGTCGTTTCTCTTGTAAGCAGGTGCGCCGCAGCCGAACCACGTTCACAACGTACCAGCTACATGAGCTCGAGCGGGCATTCGATAAGACACAGTACCCTGATGTCTTCACTCGGGAGGAGCTGGCTATGAGACTGGATCTTAGCGAGGCGCGAGTACAGGTAACCTTACAAACTATCAATTCAAAGTCATAGGAGTCAATATGTTTTTTTCATTGAAATCATGAGGATAACAATAGACTCGTCAACTTATAAACTACTAGATTCTGCCAAGCTACCCGAATAAAAAGTAGCCTATGTTATCTTCTGATGTATAAGCTATATTACTGTAAAGTTTTATCAAAATCCGTACAGCAGTTTTTGCGTGAAAGAGTAACAAACATCCATCCTCACAAACTGTCACGTTTATAATAGTACGTAAAAGGTGTTTTTTTTAAGATTCCTCACGTGCCTGATTCTTTTATGGCGTAGAAGAATCAGGCAACAATCTCAGCTTAGGGTTTTCAGCAGTCAAAGAATTAATTAAAGTCTTAAAATATGTAGTAATAGAGTCAGTTTCCCTTAATCTGTTTTTCTCCGTTGAGTTCGGCATAAGTAGAATGAGTCCACACAATGTTAAACCATTTATAAATCAAGGTTGAGTCATAGCAAAAACTTCAATGTTTTTGAAGTATATTTTTCAGGGATTCTAACTTAATGAAGAATCCGTTTTTTTATATGATAAGGTTTTGTACCTCTGATTCACGCATGCTTAAGCACTCAGGCCCCTATAGTAAATCTGGCCTAACTTCTCACCTGTAGACAATAACTAGTTGTCATAGATCTATCTTCAAAGATTTCGCGAAACAAAGGTTTGAGTCTCTACCATGTGTCACTGATTATTTCTTAGCAACTCAGCGTTACAGCGAAAAGGGCTTACTATAGTGAGAACACTTTTCAGTATTTTTTGTTTTGATTAAGTAATTATATCAATAATCTTACTAGCTACCCAATGAATGCCATTTAAGAATTAATAGAATGCAATAGATAATTAAATAGAATAATTAATAGAATATAATATAAATCACACACACAAGATAAAATACATGAGTGGATAAGTCTAATCAAAACACACAATGTAGAGAAAGAAAATCAGTAGTTAATGTCTTAAAGGGAGTATAATTTGACGTCTATAAAACTTTTTTCATCATTTTCATCATATGAGCTCTATTTCCATCAATTAGACCGACTTCATAAAAAGTTGAATCAATAGGTACTTCACAAGAGGCACTCGATTTCTATAGAACGCGTGTCGATTACCGAGAGCTATCGACATTTCATTGAGACCTCAATTGCATTCCAAATTTCAACTTAAATCTTACTTTACCAAAGGAAAATCACGCTTAAAGCGGTGGTTGTAAAGTCGAGGGTGGTGTGGAGTTAAGAGGTTGGGGGCGTGTAAGTCTTTTGTCGGTGAACGCTTTCGTTCGAGTGGATTAAAAGCAATTTGCGCGATGTTGAGTGTGATTTAAGAACTTGGTGCACCCCTAGCTCATGCTGTTTAATAGGGCTGCTACTGAATTGCAGATGAGCGAAAATCTATTAAAAAATTAATTATCTTCTTCTGAAAGTTTCTTGTTACAAAAATATACAACACACTTCCTAGAAAATATAACTAGAACAAATTCGATGCGTTCTTTCCTGTCTAAAATGAAAAGGATTTCATTAGATCGAGCTTACTTTACAAACGATAAATTCTACGCGGTTAAATTCAGTGCCACTTTTGGTATAGGTCCCACTGAATAAAACATTTAGGTATCTACTAGGCAAATTTTGTATATTAAAAGTAACAATAGGTACCTAAGATTGACCAAATATTGTAACTCTCATTACATATTTTTTGATGTCTAAGTATTGTCCTACTAATATTATAAACGTGAAAGTTTGTGAGGATGGATGTTTGTTACTCTTTCACGCAAAAACTGCTGAACGGATTTTGATGAAACTTTACAGTAATATAGCTTATACATCAGAATAACACATAGGCTGTTTTTTATCCGAGTACCACGCGGGCAAAGCTCTGGGCAGAAGCTAGTTTATTTTTCGACGCACATGACGCATGTCAGATACAAAAGTGTCACTCAGAAAAATACGACGTGACATTTTTCACGAATGTGGACCGACTTTAACTTGATTTAAGAGACAACCCCTATCATTACTAATAGATGGGGCTACCGCCAATAAAATTACAAGTGGCCATTATTAATATTTGATTAGAAAGTCATGGGACAGAGCAGTGAAAAATCAATAGCTCATAAAATTAAAACAGATAATAAAAAGTACCTACAGTCTTTTATAGTTCTATCAATAAATAAGGACACAAGCGCTTTTAAATATGGTAAACATAGTTGGTGGTACGTTATATTAGTAAAAGTGAATATCTTCCACCGGACTGATCCATCTGATGCCCGGCTCCTAGGACCCTTCGTCGTTGTTTTGAGTGAGTCAAACGAGGTCCATACTAAAATCAGCACCGCAAATCACTGCAGCATTATGCTGAGCACAGACCTATTTGTACCGCTAAAAATACCTACAAATTAAATTGTAAAATATATTTAAAGATAAAAATAAATAGCTTCTGTTTTATTCTATTCTTTTCCACAATGCCTACAACCTAGAAGTAATTTTTCAATATCAAAAATTCAAGTATTGTATGTTAAGTCTCAACTACACTATTCAAGTATTCATGGTAGGAATAAGTCCCCCTGAGACAGTAATTACGGCCCAACTACAGGACCCTTCTGACTCAAACACGACTAATTTAACGCATTGTACCAGCCACTTACTGTGCAGTCGCGTAAATTGATTTGATTGGCTGCTGTAAATGCATATATCAACAAAAAACCCTTTGGCACTAAACAATTAGTAGTAAAGTAATCGAATATAATCGACATGATCGATAAAATGTTACTACCTCTAATTATGTAATTTTATTTATACGACTAAGAAGACCGACCTTAAGAATAACGGGTAGTAAGTCCCGTGTACGTGTAATTTCACCTGCGCTCATACCCCTCAAACTGGAACACAACAGTGCTAGCACTACTGTTTGGCGGTAGAATTAGGTATGGACGTAGTACCTGCTTTCTCAGGTCTTCCAAGCAAACTAGGCTGAGTCTCCTCACACGATGAATGCAAGTGAATTGCTAGTAACTAGCGAGTGAAGTGAGAGTGTGAATCGTGTAATTAGGTGAGAAAGAAATCAGCAGTTTAATCACAGCGAGACATAATCCCTGTCCACAATGGTCGCTAATTCCCGCGTCATTAACCACTCGAGTCTAGGGCGCTAATGTTTACTGCTCGTCGCTTTTTAACGGGCGGTTTACACTGTATTAGTGGTTCTTGCCAGTTGACACTGTCTTTTGGTAACTTACACGAAAGTAAAGGAAATAAAACATAAATATAATAAAAATAATAACAGTTGTCCAGAAGAGACTTTAAGCGATGAGACCGGCCATTGTACTTTTAATTTTTATATGTTATTATTTATTTTGATACGGTATACGGTGAAATATTTTCATTTTCATTGTATTCATTCATTGTTCATATGTATATGTTTAATCAAATTGACTCATCTATAACGAAAGTTATTAGCAGCAAATATCATTAATTAATTTTCCCATAAGGTCTTGCAAGTAGGTAAGGCAGGATAGTAGGTTTGACAATTTGTCAGGTTTATTTATATGATCCCGCAATATGACAAGTATTACACTGTATTATTAAATATATACTTCACTTGTTCCATCTACTAGCTCAGTTGCTATCACCGTGTAAATCCCCCTGAATCACAGATAAATAGAGCCTTTTATTGCACCCCTGGAAACTGTTCTTCGGACTAAATGCGAAAATTACCTTCAGAACTAATTTCCCACGAATTATACACTAACTATTGTGTTTAATAGGATCTTGTTAAGTTATTATATTCTTGAATTGCACCAACTCGTGAAAACTGCATTTACCGCGTATTTTCCAAATAGCAATAGTCAGGTGTAGAAGATAGGTTCTCGAATGACGACTATGAATGGACAGAAAGTCGTTGGTGGCAGAGTTTTTGTCAAAATATTGTTTACGTATATCAAAATAAGAAGAAATGACTTATTGTAGGGCCTAAAATAAAATCCATGATATCTATGTTACTTACCTTGTTTCCTCAATAAAACATTATTTTTATTAGGTATATGTCTAGCAGTGGACTTTCTACGGGCAGTCATTAATACAAAGATCTTGGAATTGCTGTCTATCGAAAAGTTTGGGTGCTAAGGCCTCGCCGTACTATTTTCGTCTCGCAGCCGATGATAATTTTATTGAACAACTAGCTACTGCCCACGGTTTCGCCCGCGGTACCTGGATATAAAGTATTCTAATGTATAAGCTATATTACTGTAAAGTTTCATCCAAATCCGTTCTGTAGTTTTTGCGTGAGTTTTTTGTTACATCTTCGGCTTTCTATCTCCATAAATATAAATAAATAATGCTGGACAGTTTGACACAGCATCATCCTGCCTCAAACTAAGCAGAGCTTGTATCATGGAAACTACATGACTGATAAACTACATATATACTTTTTTTTTTGGAAATTCATACGTTTTATATATAGAACACCCAGACCCGAGACAAATATTTGCAGATTATACGAACATTTGTCCCGCGGCGGGAAACGAACCCGCAACCTACTGCGTCACAGGCGGGCCTGCGCCCACTGCGCACACACAGAGGTTGTCCATGATCAGATCAGCTCATTGTCACCATAAGATTTAGATAGATAGATAGTTTTTTTATTCAACACATACGATACAGCACAGACAAGTACAAATGAAAAGAAATACAAACAATTAAAAAAAACACAGTAAATTACAAAAGAGTACAATACGTGGGTGCTAACCAGTGATAACGAGGGCAGTCTATGCTCTATGTCTATGATTTCATCATCATCAATGCCATCTAGATTAGAATCGTTGCTGCATATCAAATCCTAAGTATTGCTAATACCTACGTAGCACCCTCTACGCAGCGTAGCACCTCTACGAAACAGACTCTAACATTTCCGTAATTACATCCAAAATAATGCCCAAATTGCACACTCATCCATAAGCCTTGGCTCAGACTATACGGACGACGAAACTGTTTAGTCCATGATATCTTTCATAGTCTTCTTTCATAGTAACTCTCAACGGGTAAATAAAATGTAATTTTATGTAACACTGTCGGTCGTGATAGCCTGTAAATAGGTTCTGTCTTAAAACCAGCGCAGTTTTACATTCTGGTGGTGTGGAGCTGAATTATATGCTGAGACAGGACTTATTTTGCCCACACGAGAAGGAGAGGTTTGGGTATTTTGTGTTACTTAGGTTGTTCTACCTAAGTTTCAAAGGTAGTGCTGTAATATATTACAAAGATAAAGATAAAGTAAGATTAAGTGCAAAAAAAAAATATTCAAGAATACAGTTTGGTACAATTCCATTAATATAAGTACATACTTGTTAATTAGACTTAGTGAAATCATGTACCTTAAGGAGCTCTGTTTCCTACACTAAGTCTTAAAGAGCCTGTGTTATAGGGTCACAGAGATTTACCCCGGATCCTACAAAATATACTTTTTGTTTTTGTATTTTTAAGGAATGAATTTTTATTATTTCTGTTTAATATGTGTGTATTCGAGTAGAAAACTTTTACAGTAGTTTACTGAGTTTCAAAGTCACAGTTAACAAGTTAATTATTGATAAACTTTAAAACTCCCACGTTTTTTTGTGCCTTATGGTTCTTAAACCTATCTTAGAACCTTCCTTCAATTCATACAAATTAATTACAAAAAACAACACATTTTAGTCGGATAAGCTGTTTTGGACATAAATGGTAACAACCTCTTACGGCAATGGGGCTAAAAATCTCGCGAGTAAAAAAGTAAATAAATGAAGCTCAAAACTCTACATAAAAAATGATTGCTAACATCCTACAGTCTCATCCATGTTAATTACTGACAGACAATTGGGTGGAATGAAAGCCATTCGTGTGGCCTAATCATCCCACTCAACATGCTCAGTTTGGATATTTCGACATTGCACCTAGAAATTGCATGCCAGTACTAGCACACTTGACTTGCATGCCATTGGCGCATGCCAGTTACTCATTAGATGGTATTCAAGTGATTAAAGAGCCCTTTGTGTGCGTTCGTTTTTGGCAATTTTGGTAATTATGTTCTTAAATGTATGAAATAAATAGGTTCGTTAGCATTTAAATTCGAAAAAACTTTCTTAAAAAAGTCAAAAGCGAGATTATAAAACTCAACTACATAAAAATTTGGATTCCAATTTTGAGTTTTATTTGTTGTTTATACGAATTCTAATAAAACCTACGGAGTTTTATAATCTGGTCGAAATTCTTAGGGTGTTTCGGAAAAAGTCGAATTTTTGAGAGACAATAAAATCTTATAATTTCTCTTAAGCGTGGATTAACATTTTTATAACCCAAATATTAAATAGTTTAATAAGTACATTTAGTTCAAGTTTTGATGAAAAAATAATATTTAATTTGTATTTTGGCCAATTTGAGGTCAACATAACATAATGTTTATAACATGTAATTTATTTCATAACATAAGTTTTATTCAGGTCTTCTTCTCGAGTACCTTTTTTAATTATCATCCGAACGATTCAGCTGTATTGCAACAGCCGAGGTCACGTGCAAATCCTATCATTTACAGGTTTCATTTCTCTTATTAAAATCGTCATAGATGAAGTAAAACAAAATCGCTTTATCCAAAAAGATGATAATTTTTGGGATGATGCGAGTTTTTTCACTAAGGGGTAATAAATACTTACTTCACCCCCTATATAGCATAGGTATATTACACTCTGTATTGTAAACGAGAACTTGATTAAGTCGTTATGGAAATAAGTAATAATGAACCGCAAATTAAAATTAATTTTAGTTATTAATAATAAAACCGCAAACTTAGAAATTGTTAGTTAATTTCAAATTAACTCTTTTGTAGTGAGTTTTGAGTGAGTAACTAAATAGAGATATAATTATTTTTAAATTAGTATATTATCTATACATGATAAAACAACAAGTAACAAAAACCAGGTCCGATCCAATAAAGGTGACTTCAATAAGATAAAAACATGGATTTCTTGAACAAAAAAGTTGTAAGTTATTATTATGAAATACTCGTAATATATAAAGTAAATTCAAAAAAAGTAACAAAATTTGTATTACTTTTATATGAGCAAAAGCCCGGTCAAATTGACGCAGTGGCGATGGCATACAGAGATAAATGGTTGTCTAATGGTTGTCAAAGCCACCGCCAATATACAAGTAACACATTAATAACTTCAGTTTATTAAATATGTTTATTAATAATTTATTTCTTCAAATTTAAATTTAACTTATGAGCATTTTTATACTCGCACCATTCTACAGTGTAAATAAACAAGATCATTTTTAACAAAAAAAAACTAACTTGCATATACTCTCGCGGTGCAATTCCGTCCATCACTCCGAAGATCCCCGTTAGATCATCACCAAATTTGTATGAGACTACGACTAGGTAAGTTCATTCCAACAAAAATAATAACAAAAAAAAAAAAAAAAAAACAATAATTTAAATCAGTTCATAAACAGTTATGCCCGAACATCAATAAAAGAAATGTAATCATAATATATTCCTCCTCCTTTTTTTGAAGTCGGTTGTAACTATAAAGAAATTATGCCCAATATCCATAAAAATATATATATTTATAATATTTTCCTTCTCCTCCTTTTGAAGTTGGTTAATTAACTGAATAAAAATTGTTTCATTTCTGTAGAAGAGAAATACCAACATAATCTATAAACATAATAAAACCCATTCGGATTAGTCTGGATGTGTATTTCAGTGCAGTCCTCAATATTTCAGCGCGACTGAACATCTATAAATGTTATGGCGACAATTCTACCTAAAAGTTACACGAAACCGTGATTTTTCCGCCACAAATCGCGGCCGACTTTAAATTTTTTTATTGTGTAATTGTCGGCAATTTGAACCCCCCACCCCCCCTTTCGACCTCTCGACTACAATAGTCCCGTAATGAAAAGCAATTACGCATACGTGGTTTCCATTCCTGCACTCCTACATACCAATTACGACTCTACAGACCGACTATACAGTTTAAATTCTATTGTAAACGCAGAGAATAGGACAAATTGAGCTAGTCTCAGTGGAAAAAGACATTCTGAAATTGGTATAATTTCATAATTTTATGAGCTTTAACAATGGCAAGCCAATTATTGTAATTCTATTTACTTAGCTGCTAAAAAAGATGCCCAGAGCGTTCCGCTAAATGGTAAAATAAAGATACTAATCCTTAAATCCTACTACTATTATAAATGCGACAGTTTGTGAGGATGGATGTTTGTTACTCTTTCACGCAAAAACTACTGAATTTTACAGTAATATAGCTTTTACATCAGAATAACACATAGGCAACTTTTTATCCGGGTACCACGCGGGCGAAGTAATATCTTACATTACTTTTAAGTTTTGGCTAACCTCAATACCTTTAATATTTACGTGATAGTTTCCGTATATACATATAATTAAATTGAATAGAAAGTGTGTGTGTTTGACACAACAACAAGACACAGAAAGGAAAGGTACAGAAAAAAATAGACACCTTATAAATACAATGACTAGCTAATAAAATATGTAGTTTAAGAAAAACTAAAAAACACGCTTTTCAAAATTTATGAGTCCGCCCTTGAGAAGTTTAATAGTAGCCACTGAAGAGTTCCACTATCCACCGCCTGGCTGCGTCATCAAATCCTCGATACTAAGTGCAATCTATTGGACTCGATAAAACGAATCATATGAGCCCAAACTCGAGGGGTTTACTAGTAGCCACTGAAGAGTTCATAATCCACCACCTGGCTACATCAAACCCTCAACACCAAATGCAATCCAATTCTATCTAAAGGTATATACACATATTTTTGACACCAAGACGAGCCCTGCTTAGTTTGGGGCTTGATGATGCTGTGTGAAAATATCCAGTATTATTAATTAATGTATTTATTTATTTTTTAAAAATATCTTAAACTGTATTGATATAACTGTCATTTTTTGTCCCAGGTGTGGTTTCAAAACCGTCGAGCAAAGTGGCGTAAGAGAGAGAAGGCGCTGGGAAGAGACCATGCACCATTTATGCATCATGAACATGGTAAGTTCTTAACTTAAAATTTCTTAAAAAAAAAGAAACATATGGCCCTTAGAAGTAGGAAAATGCCTTTACTGAATCTAAGAGGGCATTCCTTTCAAACTGAATACGGCAATTCCAAACTCGATTTCCATCAATCTTTATCACAAATCAAAATACAATTTCCCCAAAAATCTGTTCGCCACCAAAATAAAAATATAAATCACGATAAAAACCAACCCCTATAATTGGGCTTATCATTTATCGCATAAACACATCCTTGGTGTCATTATTTGGGCATTAGTGATCTAATGGCCCCTTTAGGGCAACGCGACATTTCCTATGATACGTCATATTGGTGCTTTTGTCATAATTATCTGTTTAGGAAAAGGTGTTTATTGTCGTTAACATTTTTAACCGACTTAAAAACCAGAGGTTCTCATTTATTATTCTGCGGCTATGTATTTTTTAATGTGTAAACAGATTATTCCGTAATGGTTGATCGTACCATTTTTTACACTGTAAAAAATCAACAATGGTGTTTTTTTACTGTGTAGAATCTAACCCAGAGTTGGCCCCTTACAAAAATTATATAAAATCGATTATAAACTTAAAAAAAAACTGTAATAAGAAGGTTTCGTAATTTTTGAATGCATACATAATCAGTGAGTAGATATTGGAGATACCAAGTACGGGGTAGTTAGAGGCACGTCTGAACATTACATTAAACATATGCCCGCGTTTTTACCGTCGTGACATCAGACAGCAACTATACGGTCAATTAATAACGTACATAGTCATGAACTCACACTAGGATTTCCTGTATCATGGGTATCAGGAACTATGAGTACATTTGCAAACGAACCATTACAGTCTGTGTTTATGTCACTGGTGACATAATGTAATTTGAAAGTAAATATGGAATTTATGATCAGTCAGAAATATTGTTGTATCAAACACACACTTTCTATTCAATTTAATTATATGTATATACGGAAACTATCACGAATTTCTGATCAGTCAGAAATTCCATATTTACTTTCAAATTACTATCGTAACAAAAACTGTTCTAAATCACAAAATATCGAAAACAACATACCATAATTACCATGAAAATATAAATATAAACACCCGTTTGCCACTAGTGACGGTAATGAAATAGGAAGACACGATGTTTATCGATCATTACCGATGATTACCGATCGTATGTAAGCATTTGTAGGGTTCACACGCGATTGTTTCGAAATTTAACGTAAATCCTTAACGACACTGCCCTCCTATTATAGTAACATAATGGCAATGGGGATTGACAATTTTTTTACAAAATTAAATTGCGTGGGTCCAGTCAAACTGCGCTGTGGTGGTGGCGGCGATCAAAGGGGAATTTACTGATAGCCAACTCCGTCGCCACCGCCACCGCCACCTCGACATCGCGTCAGTTTGACCGAAACATAACATTACTTGAGTATTTACTGAGAAAAATGTTATTATAAAAATGTTGTTATTAAAATAAATTATTTCAATAGAACTAAATTATTGGGTACGCGATATTCACTACGCTGTTGTTGGCTGTACTTTTGCTTGATGTAACTGATATCGTATTCTGTGGCTTGGGATTAATTGAAACAAAATAAGTACCTACATTATTATAAAACTATTTCGTGGGATTGGGAGGGTAAAATATTTATATTGAGTGGGAATGATCCCGCTTTAGGTTGATCTAAACACATTTCGATAGATTTACCATATATCCAAAACTTCTTAAACTTAAAATTAAGCACATATTAACCTAAATATCTCATATTCAGAATTTCATATCATTTGGACATTGTTAAGTTAGACAAAATGAGAATGATTCTCATAACCATCTCGCTAGTGTTGTTAGGGCGCACGCAACGATAACATTTTAATGGGTTATTTTTTTAACCTAAACAACTGAGGGCTTCTGTGTTTAAGAGGACAAGTTAAGTTTTCAAAAGTAGTAATTAAGTGACGGAGGATTGTGGGCGGTATTGCGATTCATCATTCGTATAAAACAGTTGCCTATAAAAAATGTTTTAAAGCCCCTTTAGGTATACTATGAAATTTTGTCACATACGTTTTCAGATAGCTTGCAATTGCATGATGTAAACGGTGCTTTACCTGTCACTGCCTCAGGTGTCACAAGTAAAGCACCTGCCCAATGATGGAGGGTTTAAATATCATGATGATAAACATCACCAGAATAAATGTAAAGGAAATGATTTGTGTCGTGTGCTGGGGCAAGGGTGTTACGCGTATCACAGTCTGTGGCGATAATAGCCGACAATTCGGGAACTGATATGCTTATAGGGTTGGCAATCTTATATTATAAAGGTGAAATTTGGATTTAAGAGGTAGTCTTCGAAACTACTAATCCGATAAAAAAAAATATTACACCAATCTTTAGTATGGAACTTCAGGGTGGACATAGGCTTTACATTATCCCATTCAAATAAAAAGACTTTTCGTGGAGACCATGCAACGTAAGCCGACGTAAAAACGGTCGAGCGAATTAGTTTTTTACGAAAACTGCCTTAACGGTAAGAAATACTTCTCATCGACTACTTTTTATACAGGCATCACGTGGTCGAAGCCTTGGGCAAGTAAATAATATTTCGATAAAAATATGCTTTTCAAAACTTACTTGTGAAACTATATTATTTAACGACAAACTAAAACTTGTACGGTCTCATTACGAAACGTGGTTTAAGTCGGTGGTTTATCTCTCAAAGTTAGACCAGACTTTTGAATCCTGATATTTAAACCTTGATTTAGTGTTTTTGACAGAACTCGAGTTGAAATCGAGTTTAGGCCACGTTTCGTAATGAGACCGGTAAAGTTTAGTATTATTGATTGTAGGTTAATGTACACATAATTTTGAGTAATTGTCAATATGTATTATACATAACAGAAATAAACTAGCTAAGAGATCCTAGCTCCTCGAGAAGAGTTCTTCGAGATCCTAAGATCCATACTCAGTACGCTCATACTACGTATGCATCAAGTAGGGGGCAGTTGTAGATCCGTTCAAACATTGAATTTAACACAAGCCCTCGTTTGGCTTACAAGTTACTATTCCACGTGATAGGTTGCAAGCCCATATACAAAAAATGCAGATGAAACAGCTAGCTATCTAAAGACCGTTGCAAACAATCTATAGATAATTATTTAATTATTAGGGATAAAATTACGTATTTAACGATTACGTAAAAATGGCGTATCCTAAAAATGAGCGCAAACTACCTATAGGTTATGAAATAATTAGTAAATAATGTCATTTTATATTTTTTTTAATTTTCGTAATTTTATCCCTAATAATTATTTCATTGTTAACTAGATTGCGATTGAATTTGATTATGTTTTTGTAAGTGACTTTTTATGATTTCTTCAACCTTATGACAGATTATTATTCTAATGAGCTTAATCACAGCTTAAAAAGAGTTAAGTACTTTGCAATCTACACAATCAAACTTAGAGTTGCAGAGACCTAACGGTTTTCATGTACCTACCTACTTTTATGTATTGATGACGTATTTTGACGACCTCTGTGGCGCAGTGGGCGAAGGCCCGCCTGAGACACTGCAGGTTGTGGGTGCGATTCCCGCTACGAGACAAATGTTTGCATACACTCATTCTTCTCAGGTCTGGGTGTTTTCTGTGTATAATATGTATGATTTACAAAAAAAAATTGTATATAAGTAGTATATCAGTCATGTAGTGCCCATAACACAAGCTCTATTACTTTGGGGCTATACGATTCTGTGTGAAATGTCCTGCATTATATATTATATTGTTTCAACACCTAAACTGTGTACATAACAGCAGTAAATAAATAAATGTGTTTCCTAAACTGACAACCCTATATACCTATCTGTCACCGATTACATGTAATTGTCTCACCCTCACAGCACAAAGAATTTCCTTAGCTTTGACGGCATGTGGCGTCCGCTCCGCCGTTATTAAGTGTAATTTTTCTGTCATTAAATTGAAAATGGTGCAATCATTTTGCATAAAACGGATTTCGCTAGGCAGTAGACATCTCGGAGTATCCGGCTCGAAGGACTATTACTGCGTTTGGAGTTGCTTATATCGTGATTAAGTCCATGTAAGAAAAAAGTTTTTAAATGTCTAGACTTTTATTATACGGAACAGAAATATTCTTAATCCGTCTTATTTATAAACGTTTTGCATACTACTTCGCACGTGACAGGTACCAAGCTTGTCATCAATAAGTTTTTTGCCTAGTAAAACTTGCACTAAAAATCAACATAAAAAAATTTGGTATAATATGTTACAAACTAAGTATCCCTATTCCACATTTTATACATATACGAAGATTCTTATCAACAAACATTTATCCAAAAATCTGTACCTTCACATTTTTAGTATTAGTCGGATTATTGGAATCAAAATCAGTACTTACAATTACAAAATCGGTAATTTAAAGGGGTTTTGTTAGAGTTAAGTTAAGTTTATTCAGGAAACGATACTTATTTAGGAGTAGTAGAGCTACTATGAAAGAGCTCGGGACGTGCTACCACCATGCCTTTTTCTGCCGCCAAGCATTAAATGCTCCTATTGTTGTGTTTCGGTTTGAAGATGCTGCCGGTGAAATTGCATACACATGACTTCGTTCATATTGATATCTCAGGGAGGAAACTCGCGTGTGATACCTCTGGTGTTGCAAGCGTCCATAGGTTACGGTAACCGCTTACCAACAGGCAGGCCGTATGCTTGTTGGCCTCTTTGGTAATATGAAAAAAAATATATCATAACAGAATCATAAATCGCTACACCTTTTGTAAAGGTGTGCGCTCACTTGCAGCTGGTGTGATTCACAAGAAGTATATTGTGTTCACTATCAGTGTATATTGGTTATTGGGTTATTTATATCTCCTGAATGGTGTTAAAAAAAAATAGTACCATTTATTTTTTAAAACTAAGTAAACAGAATAAAAAGGGTTAGATATGAAGTTGGTTACAATAGCAGCTGGTGTTATTCACAAGAAGTTTATTGTCCTCTATCTGTGCGAACAGTGTTTATTGACTGATTATAACTGTGGAGTAAATGACACCTGCTTTGATAATAAAAAAAACATGACTGTATTGTGATTAAAAAGGCCATAAAGCTTGCGTTAACTGGCGCGATGGTGGGGGGCTATCCAGAATCGTAAAACATAAATTGTGTGTTTTCGGATAGGCTGTGATTTTTTTTATACTACTAAAGTGGTAAGCAAGCATACGGCCCACCTGTTGCTAAGCGGTTACCATAACCTATGGACGCATGCAACATCAGAGATATCAAGGTCAAAAGGTTACGGTAACTAATTACCACAGGTGGCCGTATGCTTGTAAGCCACTTTAGTTGTCATTAGACCGGTAGAGGAGAGTTGAAGAAGAAGACATGTTGAGTCGACCCCACGTGTTATGGGATAAGGCCAAGATTTTGATGAATTATTTTGTTTCAGTAGTGGGCGAGTGGAGCGGGGCGCCCGCAGGCGGTGAATGGTGGGCGTTGGGTCTTGGGGCTGGATTGGGGGCTTTGGGCGTGCCGGCCCCCTTGTGGCACGACGCGGAACCAGCTGCGGCATTCAGAGCGCTTTTACACAGGTGTGAATTTAATTACGTTATTTGATTTAAACGTTAAGAGCAATTAAGAATTAAGGGGAATCTTAAGTTGTTTATAGTATCTACATAGTATCAACTTGGTAGGTATATCTATATAACTACCAAGTTATATCATTATATCTTATTTGTGTTATGAATTTCTATTTTGGATATTGGTTTGAAAAAAAGTTAATCTATGTATCATTTTTGAGTTTCTTACTTTGCCCACAGATACGTCCTAGCACTCCCCCCTCCGGCTTTACGACCTCCAGAACCCGAACCCTCCCCTCCGCCCCCTTCCCCGAGTACGGCACTGGCGCGGATGGCAAGCGCGGATACCCTGCGACTGCGCGCGCATGATGCTATACAGGACCGCGTCTTACAGCATAATAGTAAAGTCCACACGTAGGCACATACCCTATTATAATTTACTACAGAGGCATCTAGGATTCTAGGTAACAAAGCGGCTTTTACGACACATTCGGACGCACTGGAAGCGGCTAAGCAGCTATGTGGTTTAGATGAATGCTAGGTGTCTAGATAGGACACAGGACCGCGTGTTACGTGTGGAAATGTTCACACGTAGGACTATAGTCCTATACCAAAGGGTATCAAAGGGTAATTTACTACAGAATTGCCGTATGTATATATAGGCATCTAGGATTCTAGGCAACAAAGTTAAACGGCTTTTATGATAAATATGTGTAGCCGCACTGGAAACAGCTAAGCAGCTAGGTGTTTAGGTGGTATAGATGGATGCGAGGTGTCTAGAATGACAACTTACTACGTTACTTGATATGCTGTAACACGCTATCCTATATGATAGCGTGGTGCGTAAAGTTTACACTTAGGACTTTATCTACCCTAATATATGTACAAATTTGTTAAATTTAGTCGAGTCCAGTGATACCTAATTACGTAGCATTGAACCAATGAATCTGTGTTCAAGCAAATAAAGTTTTTTCTTTTTAATTACTTCTAGAGTGTAGTACTAATTTTAACTTGAAACAAGTCGATCTGGAATCGAACGTCTAAGAAAAGTTGTATCAATATTGTAAAGTTCACACGTCGGCTTTCTATTTGAATGATAGTCGATAAATATTTATTCCAGAGTATATCAGATTAAGGTAGATTATGATAACATGTTATTCGTAATTGCACATACTGTATATATGAGCCGTAAAATCCCATTAATCTAACAATAAAGGCACAACTATGTGGCGCAGTGGGCGATGGCCGCCTGAAACGTAGAAGGTTGCAGGCTCGATTCCCGCCACGGGATAAATGTTTAGATGATCTGCTAAAATTTGTCTCGGGTCTGGGTGTTTTCTATGTATAATATGAAAGTATTAATAAAAAAATATATATTTTTAAGTAGAATAGTAATCATAGCACACGCTCTGCTTTCTTTGGGGGTAGATGATGCTGTGTAAAAATGTCCAGCATTTATTTTAACTTCGACAGTGACACCGCAGACAGCACAAAGTTGTAGATGACAGGTTTTCACGGCCATCTTGAATCAAGCTTTCAGCAATGAAAACAGATGGCGTTGCTCTGAATAGAGCATTTAAAAATAAATAACAAAAATACTAACCAATACCGTAAATATTTTAATTTGAGAAACCAGCACTAAACATAAACAGCCATCTTTCATTGTCCTTGTCCTTGTCCTTGTCAAGTCAGCGCCATCTATCGAAACAAATATGGTTCCATAATAATTGTTTTTAATCGCCTTCATTGCTGAAACTTTGTACAAACTGTCAATTTCATAGAAAGCTGGTGTCTGATTAATTAACAATAAGAACTTTTTGCGATCTGCGGCTTTATTCAGTTGTTGCCTCCTTAGTAATAATACCTTTTAGGACATTATATACCAATAATTTGTCGCCGCTGTTGGAATTGTCCCTTTACCTACACTTTTTATAAGATTTGAGTAGTTATTGGATGTTATTCAAGCAAGATGTTAAAAAACAAAATTCTTGTATGTTTCTTTGCTTTTATGTTTTTTGATGGTAAAAGATCACAATACGACGTGCCTTATAAGTAGATGAATGTTAGTAAAAA
This sequence comes from Perizoma flavofasciatum, assembly GCA_958496245.1. Classification (NCBI taxonomy): domain Eukaryota; kingdom Metazoa; phylum Arthropoda; class Insecta; order Lepidoptera; family Geometridae; genus Perizoma; species Perizoma flavofasciatum. The sequence goes on from OY292442.1 coordinate 7,001,178, forward strand.
AAATAATTACGATGAATTATGATCCCAAAAAGTACTCAAACATCTCAAGTTCAAAATGCGACAAAAATACTCTGACATTCTAGTTAACATAAAAAAACACGTGAATTGTGAACGTGCCCTAATAGTATCAGTCTTTTATGGCCTCTAAGAAAATAATGTTGAAAATTATTATTTTAAATAATAATAATAATTCATAAAAATAATTCAATGTTTTGAATAAGATTGATCTCAATAATAATCTAATATTTGATTGTAATTTTCCTCTGTAAATAATATTAATTGTAGATAAAATTGTGTGCTTTGTGTAAGATTGTACATTATGTTGTAAGGGAATAAGTACCTGCCTTACTTATATATACCGTAAATAGTGAGGCAGATTTTAGTTTTGAAATGACGATTCATTGTAAATAGATTTAAGTAGTACATAAACATAGCTTATTTATATTCCTGCTAAAAATATTAGTGGAATGAAATGGTAGAACAAACTTGGCATTCCTGGTTGTACCAGTGGGAGGAAAAGGAATGCAAGTATTAGGTATATCTGTGCCTATAGGTACCTAAAAATCTAAGTTCTTGCTAGCTGAAAATTTAAAATGATACCTACTTTTACTACTTACATACATGTTTTTTTATAACTGGGTCAATCAAAACATGTCTATCTTTGTGTTTATTTGTCTTTGGTCTAATAGGTATCTAATTATATCTCTTTTTTAGATTTTATTTGAACAAAATGCATATTCTGTTGAGTTAAGCGGGAAGATATCTTTATACTAAATGTATATATTTGTAAAGTTATTATATTTTAAGATTAAGATGCACAGTAGAAAATAGAAATCACATGTAATTATGACTATTTATTTAAATGAAAGATGTAAACAGTTTGCAATGATTATAATGGTAGTTGAATAAAAATATATGAAAATAAGTCAATTATTTCATTTATTTGCCTGATTAAATATGTTGGACATTTATTTGCCTGATTAAATATGTTGGACATTTATTTGCCTGATTAAATATGTTGGACATTTATTTGCCTGATTAAATATGTTGGACATTTATGTGCCTGATTAAATATGTTGGGCATTTATTTGCCTAATTAAATACGTTGGACATTTATTTGTCTAATTAAATACGTTGGACGTTTCATCGTGAGGAAACTAGCTTGCTTTAGAACCATGCATTCGATGGTATGTGCTATCAGTTAGTCTTACTACTATTATTTTGACGATCTCTGTGGCACAGTGAGCGAAGGTCCGCCTGAGACTCAGAAGGTTGCGGGTTCAATTCCCGCCCGCCGCGGGACAAATGTTTGTATGATCTGCAAATATTTGTCTCGGGTCTGTTTTTTACGTATAATAGGTAAGAATGTATTTAAAAAAAATATATAAGTAATATATCAGTCATGTAGTTCCCATAACACAAGCTCTGCTTACTTTGGGGCTGTGTGAAAAAACTGTCCAGCATTATTTATTTATTTTATTTATCCTACTAATATTATAAAGCCCGCTTACCCACGGCTTCGCCAGTGTGGTACCCGGATAAAAAGTAGCCTATGTGTTATCTGATGTATATGCTATATTACTGTAAAGTTTCTTCAAAATCCGTTCAGTAGTTTTTGCGTGAAAGAGTAACAAAGATCCGTCTTCACAAACTGTCGCGTTTAAAATATTAGTAGGATGTTACATGAGATTATTGTTAATATAGCAGGCAACGTATCACCCACGCCCGTGGTACTGCGAATGTCATATTCTACAGAAACCATCTACAATCTCTATTGTTTGCAAATAATTAATAAGCTCTTTATCAATAATCTCTGACCCTAAACTAGGATTCCCAAAATCAATCCATGGTTCTAAAATCGATCTCGAAACACAAAGAGGATTATACACTTACAAGTGAGTTGTGTAAGACGCTTACCCGATAGCATTCATTCATCGAGCGGATAGTACTTTTTAAACGTTTTCTGCTAAAACCTACCCAAGCTCACCCCTTTGTCCACAGGATGATTTTAAAAGTCTGAACTAAATCATTGATCTGTGATTAAAATTAATGTTACTTGAATGTGGATCTATGTAAAAGTGTATTATGATTTACTAGGTTCTGCCCACGGCTTCGCCCGTGTGGTATCCGGATAAAAAGTAGCCTTTGTATTTCTTACTAATATTATAAACGTGAAAGTTTGTGAGGATGTTTGTTCGTCTTTCACGCAAAAACTACTGAACGGATTTTGATGAAACTTTACAGTTATATAGCTTATACATCAGAATAACACATAGGCTACTTATTATACCGGGTATCACGCGGGCGAATCCGTGGTTAAAAGCTAGTAAACTATATTAGTGTAAAGTTTTACCAAAATCCGTTCAGTAGTTTTTGCATGAAAGAGGAACAAACATCCATCCTCATAAACTTTTACGTTTGTAATATTAGTAGGATATTAATGAAATATGAGAAGGTTGTTTTTGTATAAGATAAGTAATTATTAAGATACTTTAGGTAAGGACCGTCTGAGTACACAAAATCATAATACAACATTGATACAGTCTATAATTTGTGTTTAAGTTTAAAGGTATTTTACTCTCAAATATTACATGAGAACAATTTTGTGTTTTTTTGTTGTATTGTAGGTCTGGTAGAGTTTTTAATAATAAATAGGCTCTTATCATTATAATAATAATGCTTGCATTTTTTATCTACAAGATGATTTCCATCGTAAAAGGATACCTAATACTGCTTAAATTTATTTAAATTACTTTTCTTTTAGTTTGAGACCTCCCTATATTAGACACGGATTTTTTTTGAAATAACTCTATAAAAATATCAGAATATGTAATAACTTTGTCCTTTTTGAATATTTTTATATTGTGCTAAAAATGAGAAACATGACCTAAATATTTTTTTAACTCCTCCTGAAAACTCAAGACTTGTGCTATATCTACCGCCTCTGAGACACGAAGTATCACTGCTTTTTATATTAATATGGTAAAAAGTAAAAGTAAATATTGTTTAATATTTGAGAACAGTATCAAACAAGTATACAAGGCGAGCGTGAATGGGATAGTTGGTAGAGGAAGGTCTCGGCGAACGTACTCTGACCAAATTGGAGACATTTTAGAGAAAGCCCAGGTCAGAAGTACACTAAACCGCCGAGCCTGTATGAAGAATGTGATGAGGATGAATGAAGCGAAAGAGGTATGCCAGGATCGTAGCAAGTGGAAATCCTTGGTCTCTGCCTACCCCTCCGGGAAACAGGCGTGAATATATGTATGTATGTATGTATCAAACAATTATAACATAGATGAATACTTCAAATTTAAATTCGTATTTTAATTATAATATTTATTTTCTGACATTTTTTATTTTACATTGTAATGCATGAAATTTATATATCAATTTAATTTAATACAAATTTCTTCTGAGTATGTAGGTGCCAAATATTGGCACGACAAATTTAGTCGAGTACAGTGATACCTAATAACGTAGCATAAGAACCAATGTACCAACCTGTATTCAAGCAAATAAAGGTTTTATTCATTCCTTCATTAAATTAAATTAAATTTGGAGAATAAGTCTGCTTTCTACAAGTATATAGGACTTTAAGATAAGTATATAGGAATTAGCATTTAGGTATATTACATCATAAATTGTAGGAGTTTTACAGTGCTGTCTTGAAATTATAGCATCACCCTGTTCCTAGAGTGTGTGGGATCAGACGGAAGATTTAATTTGCCTGCCGTCAATTGTTCGACAAAGAACCTGAAGTGTTTGACGAAAGATTAATTTCGGAAAAATTCCGCCCAAAAGCTGTGCTAAGCTATGCCTACCAACAGATTGGTATGTGTGAATGTGAAAGCAACTTTGAACTCTAAAAACAGTGAGATAAGGTTATCTGTGTGAGTAAGGATAAAGAAATTTAATAAAGGTTTATTGATTAAACATTAAGGTATTTTAGTGTTTTGGGGACGCTTTCAACTGATACTGATTTGGATCAGTTGAGCTATCTATAGATTGTTTGCTGCGGTCTCTAAACGAAGTTTTAGACATTGCTAAGCTTGTCATTATAAGTCGTTTCCCATTGCCATTTTGTTAGTGTAATTATTTTGTCATTTTGGAGAACAGGGTTAAAGAATATCCACCACAGGGGGAAAACCTTTCTTTACAACAAGGAGATCTGAGCTTGGGGTACTTCTACAGATTTTATATAAAATTATAATAAACTAGTTTCTGCCCGCGGCTTCGCCCGCGTGGTATGTTAACAAAAGTAGCGTATGACTGTCTCCAGGCTTCAAACTATATCAACCAACTTTTGAGTAAATCAAACCAAGGATTATAATTTTCCATAAAAAGTTTAGAACTCAATTGCAACTCAATTGTCCAAGGGTAGTTTTGAAAAAAATAAAAAATACGTGTTTCATTATTTACTTTAAAGTTTATACAGAGTTTTGAGCGAATCAAACATATTTTTTTTTCATAGAAACTTTACCACCCTGTTTATAACCCCTTAGGGATTAATTTTCGAAAATTAGAATAGCCTATGTGTTATTCCAGAACCTAAACTATCTACATTCCAAATTTCATCAAAACCGGTTTAGTAGTTACGAAGATACGTGGTAACAAACATTCACACACACAGACTTTCGCATTTATTATATTATTAGGATAGGATATAGATGTAGGATTATGACAAATTTTCACAATAATCTTTCAATGGCTGCAATGTCGCGATTTAAAGCGCTGTACGCAAGAGCGAGCAAAGGATGGAAAACAACTGCCCATAGGCATAATCTGAAGGTCGTGGGTCCAGTCATATAAAAATGTATCTAGGCAATACAATTCAATTTAGACATTTCGGTACCGCGGCGGGTAAGAGGAGCTGGTTCGATTCCCGCTACAGAACAAATGTTTGCTTTTTTTGCTTACATTTGTTCCGGTTCTTCGTGTTGTGGTTCCGTACTCGCAGTTACGACTTATAGAATCCTAGTATGGAATTAGGGCTATGTAGGTATGTGTCTATTTATTTTGACGACTTCTGTGGCGTAGTGGTCGAAGGCTCGCCTGAGACGCAGAAGGTTGCGGGTTCGATTCCCGCCGCGGGACAAATGTTTGTATCTGTTAATATTTGTCTCGGGTCTGGGTTTTTTTTATTAATAATATGTATGTATTTACAAAAAAAAATGTATATCAGTCATGTTGTTCCCATAATACAAGCTCTGCTTAGTTTGGGCACAGGTTTGCCCAAACTAAGCAGAGCTAGATGATGCTGTGTGAAAATGACCTAAATTATTTATTATTTTTTATTTATTTTGTGTTTTTTATGGTTCTCTCAAACGCTGAAGATAAACATCGCGAAGAATTCGAAATGTTTTTACAGCTCCTTATTTTCTTGCAAACCCTTCAAAATTAACTACCTGTTTAAAATTGTTTCTTGTTAAAAAATGTAAATTCACTATGTTATGAATAGAATGAATTTAAATAGAAAATTCATTGGTGTACTGAATTTTCTTCTATTATTTTCCAGTTTCTAAAAGAGTTATGTTATTCGTCTTTAACCAGACTCTACCTACAGACGCTAAGCGGCGTCGGTAATCTTTTTAAACTGTTACTTATTGTTCTCACAAGGCACCACCCCTGAATAAAAGTATAGAGGTATCCCCCTACCCCTGGGTATGCGGTGAATGTCATTTTTAACCGACTTCAAGAAAGGAATAGGTTCTCAATATGTCGTTTTCTTGTATGTATCTTAAACAATATCATCGGCAATTGTGAAGCGATTATTATTAATTATTATTTTTAAATGGGTATGGTATAAAATGCTCCCATATATATTTTAAGAAAAAACCCACAAGTCCTTTCTTACTAGAACATGTCTGTTTCATCACGTTATTTTCCTTCACTGTTTTCAGCTAATCAATTTGAATGCGATAGATTTTTCCAGTTGAAGAATCCGTTGGTACAATACCGGGTTGTACTACCTTCGATTCGGAATACCGCCCACTGGGCCATTCATCACTTACATATACCAAAACTGTAACTATACAAACTGTGTTATAAAGCTCGGTTCGAAGACCAAATTATAACATAAGTACGAAGTCATATCGCCCAGTAGGGCGGGCGGAAGTTAATGTTATTAAGTTTATTAGATCCGCCCGCCCAACGCCCAGTCACCCGCCCAGCTAGGCGGATAAGGCTTATTAAATTAACTTTTGAAAGCGGATTGCGCGGTATTAGTTTAGGCGTATACTTTTCTAGGTAAGCTTAGACGTCTATAAACGGTTTATAAGGGTGTGGACTCATAATTTGTGGCAAGCTTTGTGTAAATGGATTTGTCTATCCAGAGTACATTGTTGTACATAAAATATTATAAATGTATCCTTGTAAATTACAATCAAGCCTTATTATCTGCAAATATTTGTCTCGGGTCTGGGTGTTTTCTATGTGTAATATGTATGTATTTACAAAAAAAAATGTATATAAGTAGTATATCAGTCATGTAGTTCCCATAATACAAGCTCTGCTTAGTTTGGGGCTAGATGATGCTCTGTGAAAAATGTCCCAGCATTATTTATTGGGCCAATTAGCAATATAACATAGATCAAGTTTTTTAGAATAAGTATAGCTAAAAATATGTCCATTAACACGTTTCTTACTGTCTCTATTTTAGAAGACACTTTGTTTGTATGTTTTATTTATGGCTACTGCCCACAGCTTTGCCCGCGTGATACCTGGATAAAAAGTAGGCGATGAAATGTAGCTCTTACCGTTCAGGCAGCGTTCGTATTCCCTGCATCATTCAGTCCATGATCGCTATCGTTGGTGGTAATATGCACTAATATTATAAAGAAGTGAAGTTTGTAAGGTTGGAGAAGGTAATCTTCGAAACAAAGAAACCGATTTCAAAAAGTATTTCAACAATATTTCAGACTGGAAAAGCGCTTTTCGTGCAGCAATCAGAAATCAGAATATATATTTGCTTGTACATATATAGGTCAATAGGTATAATATTCTAACATCCAAATGGTGAAAATGTCAATAGGTAGATTGAGAATCAATTTAAATACAAGAATAATTATAAAAGTACAAAACTTATGCCCATTACTTATGCATACATTTGAATTAAAAATGTCAATAATTATTACCTACCTACCATAAACAACTGAAATGAATAAAATTCACTCCTAGTTATTGGTCAAAATACCATTATTGAAACACGGTCGAGGGATTCCATTTCTTACAAACGCTACTTTTTATTGGCTACTTTTAAACCGGGTACCACACGGGCAAAGCCGTGGACAGTAGCTAGTTGATAATAATTTCGTTGCACCAATTAGAATGAAATTTTAAACAAGTTTAGATCGTGAGCCCGAATAACACAAAAGCTACTTTTTATCTATTTTATTTATTTAACAATAATAACATAGCATTACAGTAGAAACCAATGCGCTATGAAATACAAAGAAGAAAAAAAACTAGGTACCACGGGCGCGAAGCCGCGGGTAGAGGCTAGTCATAAATAAATCTGAATTAATCTTACGAATCTCCATCCTTTAAGTAGGTATCCGGCTCCCCCACCTCAAATAAGAAACCTATGAAATCGCAAACAGTCTGTCACCGGAGGCTGTATCAAAATGTAATTACTGCTGAGACAGCGCAGTATAAATAAGGCAACTGTCCATTAAAGCATAGACGCAAATGCGGCATTTCCCGGAGAGGAAGTTTGAATGATCTGCCCATTTTTTATGTAACTAAAGTGGCAAGCAAGTAAGTAAAAGGCCCGCCTGTTAGTAAACGATTTCCGTAACCTATGGACCTATTGAAACACCAGATATATCTATCGCGTGTTGCCAACCCTGAGACATTTTTTTTGTTTTCATGAATATTTACTGTCCTACTGCTGGGCAAAGGTCTCCCCTTTTTTCTTCCATGCCACTCGGTCCATTGCCACCTCTGGCCATTTAGATTCAAATTCATCCAGGTCGTCTCGCCATCTTTTTCTCGGTCTTCCGCGGCGACGTCGTCCGTTATCCGGTAATCACTCAGTAACTAGATTTGCCCGACGATCGATGAGCTATTGGTCTATGAAGCAGCTGATGAAGGGTTCTCTTCGACTTACAGACATTTTTTTATTATTTACTAGCTTCTGCCCACGGCTTCGCCCGTGTGGTACCAGGATAAAAAGTAGCCTATGTGTTATTGTGATATATAAGCTATATTGCTGTAAAGTTTCATCAAAATCCGTTCAGAAGTTTTAGCGTGAAAGAGTAACAAACATCCTCACAAACTTTCACGTTTATAATATTAGTAGGATAGGATATAATGGGCATAGTTGGACATAATGGCTCAATAATAGCATGTGCCTGTTACTTCACTGGAACCCATACCCTTAAACCGGACATCAATGCAAGCGTTGATGGATCAATCAGCTTGGTGGTTCAGTCTGACCACTCAAGCTACGCAGTTAGCAATTTACTAATTTTAATTCGTAGAAATTGAGACTCGCTTTTCTCGCCCCCAATGTTTCAAATGGAACTCTTCGGCTGATGACAAAAAGACGGGAAACCACCCAAGCGACTTCGTCAGAGAGGTCAGACCTGAACAAGCAAATTGCGAAGATACGGCGCGACCTTCGGAGCTCCAACACACGCCTCATTGAAAACTACCGAAAACTACCATAGTCTCATTCGCCTGTAAATTATGTAGCGTTAATTAAATCTCGGCTTAAAAGTAAGCCTCCAATACCCAGTAATCAACCACATACAGTGAAAATAGTACCCACAATATTTTTCAGTAAGTAAGCACATGTAAATCATTTTTGGTAGGATTATTTTGGTGTTGGTAAATCTGCTTCGAGGCAACCTAGTACATCGAGGGTGTGGCAGGGTTATGTGAGATTTATGGACTCGTGGACTCAATAAAACCTCGGCCTCGATGCATGTCAAAGGACTCCGGGATCTCCGAAGGAACGTAGCAGTGCCCCTCTTGTACCCTTTTCACGTCCCTGGAGCAGCTTTCAGCTGCTCCCAGCACTGAAGAGCAATCGAGGTGCTAACGGTGGCTCAAGCTACGGTGTACCACCGCTCTTCCAAGGCAAGGAAGAATGAACAGTCAAAGTAAAAATCGGGTTTTTATTCATTCAAATCACAAGATTTATATTGAAACATCAGCTTTAAACTACGTGTGTTTAAAATGTTAAAGTGAATTTACGTCGATTCCACGCGCGCAATCAAGCCTAGAAGAATCAGGCAACAAACTCTGCTTGGATATTTATGATCATTCAAGCTTCGACCACAATTTGTTAGTAGGCTTGACCAATTACGAGTTAATATATATAGACTAAGTTCTGACTTGACTTAAACTAATTGTTTACGTAGTATGGTTGATGAAAGAAGCCCTGTTTTAGTGTACAGCGGTCTTAACAGTAGACAGCGCTCGCCATGTTTGTACGCGCGCGAATAAAACTCATAATGCGGGTAGGGAGAGTTTTCGAATCAAATTAGAGCGGTTTTCCAATTCAAAGTCGGTTTTTGTTTGCACTTTGTGAATTTGTGACTAGAACTAGAAGTGGCAGGTTTTCTAAGCCTTTCTGATAGGTTATGAATTGGAAATTGTTGAACATATTTAAGTGCAGGATATTTTTTGTAGATAACAGAACGTAGTTTAATCTGCGTTGACGTTAACTTGCGTAACTTAAAAGGCTCTTTGCGGGTGCGGTTGCGGGCCGTATGCGTCTGCGGTTACGGAGAATCAACAAAGAACTTTAATAACCAGTGCATCCACAATAAAACCGCTTAACTCATAATGAACTCCATTTCAACCGTTTGTAATTGACAGCACCATCCACGTACAGTCAGCTACGGAAAGTAAGTACTCGAAAGGAGCTATTTCATTTTTTTTAATCAATAAAGGCCTTACAGACACATAGTCTTGACCCCACACTATAATTTCCTGTGTTATGGGTATCAGGAATTACGTGTTACGTGGTACCATAACACCTATCCCTGGAACAAATATCTGTAGAGCGTGCAAATTTTGTCCTGCAGCGGGAATCGAACCCGGCTACTCGTTCGATACATCATTGATGTGGTTGGCGATTCTCTTGATCATTTAATTTGATCAAATGATAAAGAGGATTCCATGTGTTATGATTATCAGGAACTACGAGTACTAACCATGGAGCAAAACATCCAAACCGGGAGTAAATATTTTCAGATCATTGGTTCCGCAGCGGGAATCGGACCCGTACCACTTTTTTAAAAGCCATTAATACAATTTTCTACTAATATTAGAAATGTGATGATTTTTTTTAATGTTTTGAGAAACAAACAATAATTATTATAACGGTTGAATAGATTTCAATGAATTTACATCCTATCCTACTAATATTATAAAGGCGAAAATTTTTGAAGATGGATGTTTGTTACTCTTTCGCGCAAAAACTACTGAACGGCTTTTGATGAAACTTTACAGTAATATAGCTTATACATCAGAATAATAGACACTCTTCTTTTTATTCGGGTACCATGCGGGCAAAGCCGTGGGCAGAAGCTAGTTAGATATAAATTACGACCTGGAATCAACACATTATGCAACTTTATATACGGTTTAAGATCATTTTTCTCATAAGATTTACAGTATAATAGCTTACTGATAAAATTTGATGATTATTTCGTCAGCTGGCCGAGATAAAGAGAATGTACTCGTAACATGACGAGTTAAATTTTAATCTTTGAATAACAGCTGACAAATTATCATAACTTCTCGCTTAAATACTTCTACATAATAAAGTAAGATTATGTGTATGTGTTTTACCCCGATTGGGGTTCACCTCACCGGTACCTATACTTACAACTGACTGCGGCCTGCTCGACTATTACCTGATTTCCATCTGGATTACCTACCTGCTTACCTCACGCTTATTGACACGAAGCAAATACCTACTCTGCAGATAGAAGAACGAATCGTAATTTCGAAGAAACGACCGAAGACTACATCATCAGCATCAACATCCGCTTCCCGCGCCTCGCCTGATAGCATAACAGGGCAATAGTAGTCGGTTAAGTAAATGCGGCAACCTCTTCATTGTGAATGACCCTACGACCATGAATCTATCATATCTTTTTAACGTAAATTATAAATCTAATCTATAAAATTAAATAGTCTATTTTATTTTACCACTAGCTTTATACTTAGGAAAAGTGTTTCATTGGCGAATTTGATTATTCGTATACTACTTTCCAAGTAGGTACTAAGATGCATTTTAGAAGCAGTAAGCGTAACATGCATGACTAGGTTAGTAGGTAGGTCATGGTATGTACCTACACAAACAAAAAAAACACAGTGAAGAACCCAATCTATCTTTCAATTAATAACTGCATTCCTCGCTGACTGTACTTGGAATCACAATGGCCGCCTGCTCCCGACAGACAGACTGAAATCCATTGTTTAGTGTTATAATTACGCATTTGTAACTGAATACGGATTAAATGAGGAAGGGTAGGCAGGAGGCCGATCTCTGACGTGGAAGCGTAATTTGGATATCTAATGAATAATGTTTGGCCAGGACTAGCAAAATGTCAGAAATCACATAAAACAAAACGCACAATGCCAGAATCAAAAGTGGTAAGGAACGCAAAATGCAGAATTGCATATCGTCGGCTAGCTAACAACACCGCTCAAGTCGAAATTTTGCGGTTTTGTAATTTTTATGCCATTGGATAGATCTTTTCATTGCCCTTCTATTCACCAATCACAGTTTTAATTTCAGCTTTATCGATTTCAATTCTGTGGACTTGTGCGGGGTTGATAAAACAGTTTTTTGGTTCTCCTGAAAAGTTACGAAAATCGATTTACGCGGTGTTGTTAGCTAGCCGACGATATCGCCAGAAATGCCTTTTTTATACTACTAAAGAGGCAGAAAAACTAACGGCTCACTCTGCTACTCTTAGCAATATGCCAGAATTGCATTTCGTCAGAATTGCATTTCGTCCCTAACGTAATAGTTATGTCAGAATCACATTGCCATAAAATGCAATTTGACCGAATTGCATATCGTCATAAAACGCAGCCGTGAAAACAGAATTTGCGAGATGCACTGAATCCTTTCACGCCACTAGTTCTTTCATCAACACACGACATTTTTCAGGGCCAACCCAACTTCAGCTAGGTCACTGACCTAAAAGAGTGACGAAATTAAAAGCAGTGTCATATTGAACATATACTTATCAAGAAAGTGTGGATTAATCTATTCTCTAATAAGCGGGTAGTCCGAATGAAATTATCCCTGCGACATTTATAACCGGAACCAATAGGCAATAAAAGCAGATCAGATGTTTGTCAACCCCCTCCCCCCATTCACCCCCACCCCCTCGCCCCGAGCGCCAATTTACCCGATATTAAGTTTATACAGCGATTTGTACCCTTCTTTACAGGGTGGATGGCGCGACGCACATTGGACGGAGTTAACGTCATATCTGAATTGAATTTCAATACTTTGTTAAGTATCCGATACTCTACTACGGTATTTGTTGAGTATCAGGGCCGATGCACCTACCTACCTACTTGGAGCTACACTAGATCTAAGCTTAACCATTGTATGTAGGACATTAAGCATGAATAAATGAAATGTGAAATGTGAAATGTGAAATGTGAAATGTGAAATGTGAAATGTGAAATGTGAAATGTGAAATGTGAAATGTTAAATATGAATATGAATGTTAAAATAATATAACGTAATGTACGTACAGTTGGCAGCCTTATCACTAAAAAGATCTTCCAAGCAAATTTAAGAGATACTCCGATCGGGTACTATTTATTTCTCATAAAAATTAATTAACTTACATGAGAACACAAAATATCACTTAAATTTAACATATAAGGCTAAATCCTACTATTATTATAAACGCGAAAGTTTGTGAGGATATTTGTTACTCTTTCACGCAAAAACTACTGAACGAATGAACATTTTTAGTAATATAGCTTATACATCAGAATAACACATAGGCTACTTCTTATCCGGGTACCGGGACCGAAGCCTTGGGTAGAGGCTTCATACATAATAAAAACAAACAATACCAACAATTTCTGTAGTTAGTAAGAATTTGCATACAGTGTGTTCGTTCGTTCAATAATGTGAAAAAAATGTTCGTTCAAACACTTGCTTACTTATAGAGCTAAGAAGGTAACAGAGTAAACGCAGTTGGAAGTGACATGTAGTACAAACGTGCGATTGGTGCAAACCTGTTTATTTCACTTTGTTTCAATATTTTCACAGCGTGAATTTCGTCAAGTGTGCAGCTACCCGAATCCGACAGTTGGCGAACATTATTATTGGGTCAAATTGCTCCCCGCAGCGTTATTAGTTCATTTCTAACAATGTCACTGCCTAAACACTTTTTAATATAGCTACGTACTTGTATGCGGATTGTAAAATGATAGATAGATAAATATTTATGGATACAGCACAGACAAGAAAGACAAACAAAAAACAGTAAATTACAGTAGACTACAAAAAAAATCTGGAAAACAAAAGATAAAATACAAAACGATAAAACGTGGTAAATACGAGTAGTTATGTAATTAAAATGGGGTTTTAGGTTTTAGGACTATAGTTATCTAAGTGATTTAATAAAAAGGCTACTATTAAAATATCACTTTCTTAGATTTATCATTAGTTCACACAATCCATCCAATCATTTTTTCCGGTTAACCTCTGCTATCCACGCATCACTCTAATTGTAACATACTTCCTATAACTATCTACGAATTCAATTCAATTTATCCAACAATAAATCGTTATTTTTTTAATAAAATAATAAATATGACAAAGGACAATGCAGTATAATGGTGATTTCAATTATACCTACTGCTTTGTATATTTCTTAAAGTCTCAAATTCAACAATTAGGGCCGTATGGTCTTATAAGACTATGTGTCATTTTGTGTGATTTTTATTGTGTAATTTCAGTCTCAATAAAAAATGTATCGAGACTTTTTATTGAGACTTTGAAATTACACAATAAAAATCACACAAAATGACACATAGTCTTTATTGAGACTTTGAAATTACACAATAAAAATCACAAACACAAATTAAAACAAAACACTGTAATTTTTTTTATATGTGGGCTCTTTAGCCCTTACAGTGTAGTTGGAATATTGGTGCCAACTCAAATACATATTATTATTTAGATACCAATCATTTAATGAAACTGTAAATACTGATTTATAAACGAAATTTTAGGCCTATAAAAATTAAAATGGAATGGCAGTATTTTTTATCAAAATACACAATAGCTTTTGTAAAGACTTAAAACAGCTCAACCATTCAGTAGCAAACACAATAGATAATTATAAGAACTTTACAATCCTTACGTAAGTCAGTAATCTAAACCCGAAGGAGATTTCAAACTTATTTTTTTTGTAAACCACAAAAAACTACTCAAAATAATCACCTTTTGTGTTTGAATAACAGTTCCAAAAAACTACACATTGGTTTTTTTTAATTTGTTTAAAATTCTGTCACCGATTTTAGTACCCGAAATTACTCTCACGGTAGCAATTTTACCTGTAAATTAAAATTGTAATCCTTGACCACCCACTATGTTCTATTTCACTATTGTAAAATAAGCTCTACTCATTTGAAGTTAAGGGTATTCGTACCGGATATGCGATTGAATGATTCAGTAGTCAAAATGGAAGTGTTTGCATAAATTAGTAAACTGCTACCTGTTTGTAGTTCCGGCTTCGATTTCAAAAGCGGCTACATCAAAAATAAGCTTTTCGTTTTTGAAAAGAGTCAATAATTGAGTATTATGGTGGTGGTTAATTTTGGTGTAAATTAAATGTGCTTTGACATCAAAAGATATTTAGTAGCAAATCCTAGTAGAAATAACAAAAAACGAGGACGATAGGCTGAGATGGTTTTGAAATGTAGCATGGATGGACAATAGAAGTAATGCGAGCGTATGGTACGTATATAGCGGAGTTGGTAGGGGAATACCTTTTCTGACATTGGTACTGAAGAAAGGCTAGTTTAAGTATGTGAGGGTTGTCGTGTTTTTTTGCTTGTAGAAAATAATTCATGTCGATTTGTTTCACCATTGTGTATTCTGTGGACTACCTTTATGGCACAGTGGGCGGAAGCCCGCTTGAGACGCAGAAGGTTACGGGTTAGATTCCCGCCACGGGACAAATATTTGTATGATCTACAAATATTTTTCTCGGGTCTGGGTGTTTTCTTTGTATAATATTTAAGTATTTACAAAAAAAATGATTAATGTCATGTAATTCCCATAATACAAGCTCCGCTTAGTTTGGGGCTAGATGATTCTGTGTGAAAAATGTCAATAAATGTATGAATGAATAGCATCATCGATGACATAGCAAACCTCTTGTGACTGGCACTTAAACAGTGTGATGAAAGGATGCAGAGCACTGCTGAGGCTCCTGTTATGCTGTCTTCTAAACTTGCGTTTTTTTAAACAAGATACAGTACTTTTTATATTCTAATTAAGGAGGAGTCACGAATACTCGCGTATACGTAGTGGCGAGTAAATAAACCGTTTTAATATTAAAAACACATCTGGTGAGCAAATTATTTTACACATAAAATCATCTTCCTTGCTACTCTCCTCTATCAGCTGTCGTCTTAGTAGGTACTCAATCCTTTTTTATCCATATCATCCTTTACAAAATCTATACATCTTTTGGCCTCTACGCTCGTTTTCATCGACATACAGAAATACTGAAGCAATAAAGAGATTAAAACCGGAAATTTAATAGAAATTTCCCCATTTTTTTTACCTACCTTTTACCTCATGTCCATCCATATTCTCTTCTCAGATAAAAATCTAATTGCTTAATCTCATGTCTATTCAGATTCATACAGAAGCTGAAGCAATAAAAGAAATTAGATTAGATACCATAAATTTAATAGAATTCTCCCCATTTTTTTGACCTACCTCTTTTCTCATGTCCATCGATATTCTCTTCTCAGATAAAAATCAAATTACTTAATCTCATGTCTATTCAGATTAATACAGAAGCTAAAGCATTAAAATAAATTAGATTAGATACCATAAATTTAATAGAACTCTCCCCATTTTTTTGACCTACCTCTTTTCTCATGACCATCCATATTCTCTTCTCAGATAAAAATCTAGTTAAGTAACTAGATTTAAGTAATCTCATGTCTATTCAGATTCATACAGAAGCTAAAGCAATGAAAGAAATTAGATTAGAGACCATAAATTTAATAGAACTCTCCCCATTTTTTTGACCTACCTCTTTTCTCATGTCCATCCATATTCTCTTCTCAGATAAATATCAAATTACTTAATCTCATGTCTATTCAGATTCATACAAAAGCTAAAGCAATGAAAGAAATTAGATTAGAGACCATAAATTTAATAGAACTCTCCACATTTGTTTTTGGCCTACTCTTATCTCATATCCATCCATATTCTCTTCTCAGATAAAAATCAAATTACCTAATCTTATGTCTATTTAGATACATATAGAAGTTGAAGCAATAAAAGAGTACAGAAAAGAGACCATAAGTTTAATAGAACTCTCCGTCTGATAGCTTCATGGCGTAGAGATGGAGAGCTCGGAACTCGCAGAACTGGTTGGTGCACCATCCTCCGTGGCCGTCAGTGCAGCGGCACGAGTCACATTCGTCCATGTACTTCTCACCAGGGATGCATTTGAAGAACGGGTTCTTTATCACTGGAAATAATAATAATAATAATGCTATACATTTTAACACAGCATCATCTAGCCCCAAGCTAAGTAGAATTTGTGTTATGGAAACTACATGACTGATATACTACTTATAAACGTTTTTTTTTTACATTAAGTAGGTAGGTAGGTACCTAGTTAAGTTTATAGATTTTTATAGATTTTTTATATATGTAAAATTTATAATAATACAAAATTTACCAGAATTAAAATTTCATGCTTGTTTTTTATTTAGTAATTAATTGAATTAAAACACCTGTTGCATTGAAAGTTTCCTATAAAATTCTATGTTATTAATTTTAAATATGTCTTTGAGTAATTTATTATGTATTTTCACAGCTATAGTATAACCATTTTTATCGCATAATTTCAATCTGTTGCGCGGAATCACTAAAGGTTTTTGTCTAGTTTGTCTTTTCAATGCTGATTGCTCATCTTTTTCAAACAGTGAATAAGTAGTCTAAATTATCACATGTTAAAAATTCAATAATGGTAAAGAAACACTTTTCCAACAATATCTTTGTAAGTTTTGATTTAAATATGTGAGGACTATCAATTAACAACAGAAATACTGAGCATACGTGACTGTGGTATACTATGATTGCTGTCTCTGAGTTTGTTACTGTTTTTATACCCCTAAGTGCATCTAAGAGTAATTATGAAGGCATACCAGTGCATCTAAGACATGGCGTGCTCCGCTCACAGAGTGCTGTGACCGTGGGCTCGCAGTACACGCAGGAGGGCATGGCACGGCACGCACCAGAGTCTTGCGTCTCACAGAGCAAGCAGTTCTTGTTCTCAGGGACGAGGGTAAGAGATGTCTCTTCTTCCCAGTACTGGTGAGGAGGTTTCGGCTTCACGAATTGGGAGACCACGTAGCTGGAATTGAAGGTTTCTGTGTATGAAAAATTGTTACAGAGATAGCAGTGGCTTATGAATTCGACTAACTATCGGAAAATCGTGTGGGTACAAGTGATATTAAGGCAAATTAGACTTTTCATCAATATGTCTCAGGGTCGGCAAAGTGCGAGTTATGTCCCTGGTTACCGATTGCAAGCGGCCATAAGTAACCGGTTATCAGCTGTTAAGTCGTATGCTTTTTTTTGCTTTGTTTGCCACTTTAGTTATATATAAATAGTAAAAAACCTTTTTCAAAAACAAGCTTTTAACCTTGAGTGCAGCAACCACAAGTTCACAAAATTTCGTGTCTGTGCTGTTGACCGTTGAAGAGTTTCTTTATCTGGAGCTAATCCTGGATGTCGATTCAGGTCATGCTTACCATAAAAATGCATTGTCATAGAAACTGAATCAACTGTAAAAATTCAACTCCGTAGGATAAGAGAAAGTGTTTCTAATTCATCTTGCAAGATTTGACCTAAATAAACAAACTAACATACACGCAAGTTAAATAAAAGCTTGTAAAAAAGTAAAAGGTATGCTACGAGCTATTCTATTTTTATATATTTCCAATGATTCTGGTACTGGTCTACTTACGCTTGTGACCCTGGACGGTATACTGGCGGTGATTCCTCTCCTGCTCCACCGATAGAGCTGAGGGTGCCAGGCATTGGAGCCCCGCGCATCCTTTGGACTCTTGGATCTTGGAAACAAAGAAAAATTAGGAGCCCTTCATTGTAAGCTAGTTTAAGTAAACACAGGTCTTAAGAGGCCAGCCGAGGATGAATTACCCATACAAACGTAATACCAAAATCATTTAAAAAAAAGAGGCAATTTTAGGACGCGTCTCGGATGTTCTCAAAGTTGCGAGATTTTTCTCGATTTTTTTTAATGAAAAATGTGTGTGTGCTTCACAATTTCCTTCATCGTGCTACGTGCTATCAAACAGTGAAAGAAAAAATCGTGAGGAAACCAACATGTACTAGAACGAAAATTCTACATAATATGTTACGAGTATGAATGGACACGGTTGCCTTGATCTAATTGAAACTTTAGTTGTAAAAAAAACAGCCTGTAGAAATACACTTCTTGACATAAGCCTCCCTTAAAGAGTGCCATGACTTACAATCTTGGGCTACATCTATCCACGGTTTTCCCGCAACCTTTTAGATATCATTGGTACATCGAGTGGGGAGCCTTCCTACACTGCGTCTTTCGGTTCGTGGTTGCTATCGCCACATCAACTTGCTAATTCTTAGAGCGCTGTCGGTGAATATAGTTCTACGGATTTCTTCGTTTTGTTATTTTGTTTTTATTTTTATTTATGTTTATTTAATTAATATTTCCACACAATCAACGTAATGCTTGGAGGACACAATGTTTAAAAATTCTCTACCAGTCGTCCTGGGCGTACAAAAAGATGGTGCGGCGTGTCAAATGAAAATAATTAATCATGTAATTATGTAAGTAGTTAGGTACTTTAAAAACGGGAAAAAAATATAATAAAATATCTACATAATAGGTAGTAATATACACTAAAATATATATTAATAAAAAATATACTGATAATAATCTAAAAATTACTGATATAAACTAACTTATATATCACTTTACGTACAAAAAGGCTAAAAAGTACTTCTGATTGTCTTTTTCTTTAATTTGAATTAATTGTAATCAAAATTCACTTACCATCTCCGTAACCATTTACAGACACAACCAAAGCAAGGCTCAATATTCGAAGCATTTTATTTTTGTATCCTACAGTCGAAAATCCTCCAAGCGCAGGCCAGTTTGATTGGCGCCAATTATGGTCGGTATGGGCTCAGCCTAGCTTTGTAGGTACAGGATGCTCTTTTGTTGGTACTACAAAAAATCGACACAATACATTTTCTTCTAATGCGTTGCAATTTGGATTGCATTCTACTCAAGCCGGAGTGGCTTGGTTACTACAAATAATTAAAACGGGACGCTTAGAGCGTGACTCTCGATTAATTTTATTAATCCTATTAATATTATAAACGCGGAAGTTTGTGAGGATGGATGTTTGTTACTCTTTCACGCAAAAACTACTGAACGGATTTTGATGAAACTTTACAGTAATATTAGCTTATACATCAGAATAACACATAGGGTTTTTATCCGGGTACTACGCGGGCGAAGCCGTGGGCAGAAGCTAGTATGTTATAATTACGTTATTATTAATCGAGAACAATTTTATTTTGGTTATCTTAGTCAGAGGTTACAAAAGTATTTTTATCCATAGACTTTTAACAGTTTGTACACCCCTTGGTAGGAACTAGCTGGACTAATATCAACATGGCCCATTTCCTGCTGTGGACTTCTACAGGCTGTTGATGATGATGAAATTATAAAATCAACCACCCTGTACCAAGATTTCTGCCCAATTAACAGCGTGTATCGGTCTCGTTAAAACGTACAGATTATACACTTTTAGATTTTAACGATTTAAAGTGATTGCACTTTGAACTGATTTTCAATGGATGAAAATCCGCTTTGGATACTGAATGGGTAATTTTGATGCAATAAGTAAAGTAGGTATCTTTATTAAATAATCTTTATCATTAAATGTTTACTATGGAATTGGGATAAAACCGGTTTAGGAACAGTTGTAAGAGAAGCCGATGTTGTATAATAAAATTACTAGTGAATACTGAATCTATAAGGTGTTATTTCGTACCATTTATACTATAATATAATATATATTAAAATAAAGAGGTAAAGTTTGGATGTTGTTATGTAGTAGATCAACTCCGAAAATATTCATCTGATTGCGAAAAATCCTTCACTAATATTTTGAATGGAACTTTAGGGTGGACATAAGTTGTATATTGTTCCTAACATAAAAGTGCTTTTTGTGGAGAGCAATTTTGCAACGTAAATCGACGTAAAAACGATCGAGCGAATTTGTTTCTTACGAATGCTGCCTTAACTGGCCTCAGTGGAGGGTGAACTGCCCATACAAACGCAATACCAAAATAATTTGTTTTTAAGCTTATTTCCACCATATTATGCTATTATTTGTATTAAAACAGTATTTATCTAGGTATCTGGATGTATATTTTTACAAAATACTTACCCAAAATGAAATGTAAAGGCATCGCATTTTGCATATTTGTACGTCATACATGATAGTCATGTTATCATCTTATTAAAAACAACAATATCTTACGTATTGTTTTATTAGGTAAATAGCTAATATTATGGGCTTGCATTAGCCATAAAGAGATAGAGAGACAGAGAAGCCGATTTTTGGACGCGCCTCGAATTGAAGTTGAGTTGCGTTCGCCGCATCCTTAACAGTAAGAGATAAGACTTTTCATCAGCTCTTTTTAACCGGGTATCACGCGGGCGAAGCTATGGGCAGTTAGCTAGTCATGAATTTGGTATGCCATCATACAAGGAAAACTAGTTCTGGTACCAATGTTATCCTTAAAAAGGAATATCATGTTTTAGAATCTCAATGATAAATAATGATTGTACATGATCAATGTTTGTGAACCACATTTCATTTAATAAACCATAATCTAGGTTGGTAATGGTGATAAGATCAATGTGGTGAAAGTATCTAGTGCACCTCAAAGGTCTGTTGGATTCATACCAGCGCCTAAAATGAAACAAATGATTTCTGATAGCAACCCCTTATCACCGCAATTACTTTCTTATCAAAATCCGAATAAAGTTCGTTTCACGATAATTCTCATAATGAATGATAGCTCATAATGCCCACATTAATGTATTATATCGTAATAATGTACATTATCTGATCATCTATCATGATTGTTGAGAATTATGAAAAGCACCTGATAAATTACTCAATCATTGGTGGTCATTTTAGTCCGGACACAAATAAAAAAAACACGATTATGGCTGAAATTTCGCAATATCAAAGATAAATTCATATATACATTTAAATTACAGAGATCACTTTGAAACGTAAATTTTACCTACTGCCTGTTTCTTCGCGACCAAGCCATGATGGAGATAGGTACTTAGGTCCATACTCAGTTGGTACGTAGAGATATAACTGTGAGCATTCCACGTGGTAGGTGGCAAGCCCATCTCCGCTTATTAGAACACTGAACTATGGCTCTTGCCTTCGAAATTTTGGTTCTAGGGCATGCCAGTTATTTCACGATGTTTCCTTCAGCGCTGTGAGCTCGTGAACCTAAACTTCTGTTTCAAAGGTCGTGAATTCGAATGATCGTCGTGAGGATCTGATTATTTAGATGATAAAAACTCTTGGGATCAATCCCATTGGGAGCATTTTCAAAAATGCTACAACTTGATGAAAAATGTAGATACCTATTGTTTTGTAAAAGGATCATTAAAAAGAATAACCAGCCTTGTTTTCTTGCCTTTCTTTCCTGGCTTGGTCGCGGAGGAACAGGCAATAGATAAAGCCGACTTTTCAAAGTGATCCTTGTGATTTTATTAAATAAATGATTTTTGACTTTGACTGAATTGATTAGATTAAATAAAAAACAAATCAATGTTTAATTATATCGTGTTTACATTTTTGACAAACAAACAAATGAATTATTATATTAAATGATTGTAAATATTTTTGAAAAATATTTTCATAATTTTTTGACTACGTCTAGCTTTACTCATCAACGTGTCCAGCTTTACACGTGGATTAGGGTCTAACTTTACTTATATTGAGCACTTGATGCTCAATAAAACATAATTTAAAAACAGATAAAAGCAATAAACAAATAGGTAACTGTTATTTTATGAACACGTGGACACTTCACCCTGAGACCAAACACGTGGACGATAGTAATGTTTGATGATTGCGTTATCAGTATAACTTTTTATGAAATCAGTGGGATTTTAAATCTTATAATAGAAGGTTGCGGGTGATATGCCGGCGCGGGACAAATGTTTGTATGATCTGCAAGTATTTGTCTCGGGTCTGGGTATTTTCTATGTATAATATGCATGTATTTACAAAAAAAGTATAAGTAGTATAATATATCAGTCTTGTAGTTCCCATGGCAAACAGAGCCTGAAGCTCTGCTTAGTTTGGGGCTTAGCTATTCAATAATTGTAGATTAATAATAATAATAATGCTAGAATTTTTTACACAACATCATCTAGCCCCAAACTAAGCAGATCTTGTATTATGGGAACTACATGACTGATATACTACTTATAAACTTTTTTTAGTAAATACATACATATTAGATGCAGTTCATTACAGCACCATCTAGTGATATGTGGCGATAAAACACTCTTAGAACTATCCTTGAAGTCTCACAAAAAAAGATTTTTTTATAATATCTTGTTTTTCGCCTAAAAATCTTGTAATTTCTAATAACCAACATGAAAGCCTCTTAAACCCATAACCACTACCAATTATCATAGTAAATCCGTTCAACTAAAAGCCCAAAGAATAGGCCAAAATATTAATACAATAATCCTTCCCCAGGTCATTACGACCCTTATATTTATTTATTTTGTTGCAACGTGTTATTATGAAAAATGTAATAACCACAACACGGTCTAATGAGCCAGTGTTGGGTTTGGAAGAAGGGTTCCGTAAAAGTGTACGTTTATAAACCTTAAAAAAAATATCATGATAAGAGTACTATAAGCAGTCTTATGGATTAGGAGAGATTTATTCGTGACAGTCTTAATATGGAGGAAGGTATTGTACTTTTCAAACTGATGATAATATTATTTTTTATATTGTGTTAGTGTACGTGACGGAAGATCAGCGTTGTGAAAGCTATGCGCAATAGCTTTTACAACATAAGCTGAGTCGGACGCCATTTTGTAGCATTTAAGTTTCTAATTTATAAGTAGATAAGTAGTTATTATGTTTAGTATAAGTAACTAGAATAAGCTTACTTTAATATATATTTTTTATTATTTTTTGTTTAAATGCTCAAATAAAGATTTTTTTTTCTTCCTATTTCTTTCTTTAATTTTAAGGTGAAGTAAAACTAACAAATTGATTTTTTGGAAAATTTTGCATCTTTTATTGCAGTGTGGCGACAAAACCTATCAAAGAACCATCCTTGAAAATCTAAAAGATTTTTTTTTATAATATGTATGTAATAATTTCAAATAAATTACCTGAGGAACTTAAAGTGTTCGATGGAATTACATTTAAGAAAAAGTTAAGCAAATGGTTAATGTGTAATTATTTTTATAGCTTAGATAATTGTAATAAATAGCATGATATTTTTAATATTTGCACGCCTGCATGCAGGCTGTGTACATTCACAATAATAATGGCCCTAATTATAAAATATGTAAGTGTTCTTGCAAATAAATGATTTTATTTGAAGTCGATTGCGAAAAACCGCATTTCAATTGGATAAGACATTTCGTACAAACAAACCAACGAGTAGGGTAAACACATACGGACTCCTCACGTCGCGAGTAAAAGCTACGGAACCCCGTGCCATTTGCAACCAGCACTTGCCCATTATTTAGTTTGGTTTACGAAAAGCTCAGTTGGGGGTCTTTGTACAGTCGCGCTCACAATGCGAGCGGGTCAATTTTTGTACCTCATTCATTCTCCATCACCACTTCACAACGTAACCACCCATCCATGTAATGCCATAGAGTTAGGGTGAAATAGACATGTGTTGGGAAAATGCTTATTTCACAAAAGTGATATTTTCTAGTCGGAGACGATAAGAGTCTGTATGTATATGCGTATGCCGTAAGAGTTTGATTGAAATAAGAAAGAAAAATACGAAAAAATAACATCACATTTTGCAAAAAGTTAAGATGGTGGGATAAGTTATGGTGAAAAAATAGGTTTATGTTAGAATAAAGGTTAGTGATTGTTTGTTTGTTAGCATTTATCTCTGAAATGGTTCATAAGATTATAATTTAGAATTTATGTAATGGATTTTTAAGTTTTCAAGGATGTTTTTTATCGCCAACATGTCACTAGAGGGCGCTGTAATATATAATTCAACACTCATCGGAGGTTTTAAAATTTTGTAAGGATAAGCTTGCTTATTTATTGATTTCTAGTGCGAATTTTAAAACACTTTTTTTGTCATGACACTATTTATTTTATAGTCACCCAGCATTAGGTGATTTGATTTAGTTAAAGGTGGCATTGGAAATAATCCTGAATCGAAAAATTCTAAGGAAATAAATTGCCTTGCAACCTGTCAAGTGGTCCTGATTACTATGCAACACGTGGTAAATATAATGTTTGGACTTGCCCCTGACTACCAACGACTTGGTACCCTTATGAGTATGTAATCAGTCGTAAGAATGTTTCGTTTTGTTAGTTATTTCCACAGTAAAATGTACTCATTGTTGTTTTGGTCACTTCTACCAACGCCTATATCTACACACAAGATGTGGTTACAATATCTTAATAAAACTTTCATGAGACTATTATTAGACCGCAACTGTTAAACTGTTTGACATTGTCGCTATTTGTCACATCCGGCGCATTCAAAAGATCAGTGTACTGTAATGTGATATTCATAGCTCTGTCCATAGATTTCTGAACATTGTCACAAAATTGTCGTAGTATTTTTTGTCACAATTTTGTTTGACAATAAAATTGTAGTATTGTGTTTGTGACTGTAATGTTAGTTTGTAATTGATATATTTTTATTATGGGTTCCGACAACTGGTAAATATGCCATTTTTAAGTATACCTTTTCTTATATTCTGGAAAAAACGCACCTATGAAATTACTACGTGGCCTTGTAAAGAATCTTTGAGAATACCAAGTTGGGGTTAGTCAGAGGCACAACCAACCATTATATTAGGCCTGTGTTTTATAAGTAGTGAGTATTCGACAAGACAGGTAACCCTATCGCCGCTTATTGGAACACTTTGTCTCTGGGGATGTCTAGCATGGGAAATACAGTCGCGAGAGCGTTATTATTTATTTTCAAAATTTCCACTGAGTTCCGAAAAAATCCGGTGAAAATGAACTGACTCCCATAAAATATCTAGAAAGAAATAAAGAGAGAAAGAAAATATACATTTATTGACCTCCAATATAACAACACAATACAACATATCTAGGTATGTCAAAAAAGAAACCAAATAAACACAAGCACAGAAAAGTTTTAACATTCAAAATAATAAACATAAAAAATATGTATTGTATGGGGTTAAGGGCTCAGCTTGAAGCTGCACCAAACTTAGGAACGGTGCAGCGCTGGTTTTCGAACAGGCCCGAATTCATAGTCAAATAGGGGCTCCCCTAGGGGACTGTTCAGGCGTTAAGTAAAAAATCAAGTGCGAATTCAACCTTTATGCACCCACCCATAAGGTGAATGCTGAATGATAGATTTTGGGGGACTGTTCAACCCCCGACTATGAATTCTGGCTTTAGCTATGTACCTACTCTTATAATAATAAACAGCCAACATATATATTCCTATTTACATATTCCTGACCCCACAGTATAGGATTCCCTGTATTTACATAACTAGCTTCTGCCCACGGCTTCGCCTGCGTGGTACCCGGATATAAAGTAGCCTATGTGTTATTCTGATGTATGAGCTAGATTAATGTAGAGTTTCATCAGAATCCGTTCTGTAGATTTTACGTGAAAGAGTAACAAACATCCTCACAATTTTTTGCGTTTATAATAGCATATCCTACTGCTCTGGGTGTTGTATATCAGCAGAACATGCCAATACTTGTCCAGCTGTGGGAACGATCGCACAGAAAGTGAATTTTATAAAAAGGTCACATAACTGTGTTTTAGATATAAGGCAGCAGGGGTGCAGGAATCGAACCAGCACCTCTTGCGTCACATACAGCTCGCCAGCGGCGAAAAAAAGATCGCTTTATTCAGCGACCATGTATTATCGTGGTTCGATCAATTTCTCCAAGGTGCCTCAACCCTTGCCGAAACGTGTGTTTCTCACGACGTGCAAATATACCCGATATTCATTGGCTTGTTACTAATTGCGAATGCATTTCGTGAATCACCAGAAATTACTCTAATGGATTCAATTTACTTAATTTATGTGGGAACGGGGGTTGTTTGCGTTGCCAATTATTTGAGATCTCAATTGACTGCACTTGAATTGATGTTGTTTTACTCTTTTGATTCTGCGAGTTTTCGTATGTAAAGTACCTACCTACCTATATCATTGATTCTGAGAGTTTTCGTTTGCAAAGTACCTGTCTACCAATATCATCATCAGTCTGTTGAAGTCACAGGGAATCATAGTGTGTTGACAGGACTATATACTAACTTCTGTCCACGGCTTCGCCCGCGTAGTAATCGGATAAAATGAAGCCTATGTGTTATGCTGATGTATAAGCTATATTACTGTAAAGTTTTATCAAATCCATTCAGTAGCTTTTGCGTGAAAGAGTAACAAATATCCAAAATCACAAACTTTCGCGTTTATAATAGATTAGCTTTTGCCCACGGCTTCGCCCGCGTAGAAACCGGATAAAAAGTAGCCTATGTTTATTCTGATGTATAAGCTATATTACTGTAAAGTTTCATCAAAATACATGCAATAGTTTTTGTGTGAAAGAGTAACAAACAACCATCCTCACAAACTTTCACGTTTATAATAGAAATTGCATCGCGTCCTGATAATGTGTAAAACTTGTAATAAAAAAAATCTATTGATATGAATCACTAACACCCGCTGGGCTGAAGACCAAATGCCAGGAAATTGAGGGATTTGGGTAAATTACAGATTGGGATGTTACGAAATGTTGTATAGTCGGGGAGTTTATACTTAGACGTTGTGAATGAATGAATGAAAATACTTTGTTGTACGGCTTATTCCTATCTCGTACTCGTATTGTTATGCTAATTTTATTTTATTGCTTCACCACTTGCAGGTAGAAATAATTAAAGAAAAAATGATTATTAATAAGTATTTTATGAGTACATATATGTTTTCGGTACGCCTAATTATTCAGAATTTCATTGATTGTAAAGCTTTGTGGATACTGACTGTATCATGGGTAATTTAGGCCCAAATTCATAGTCAAATAGAGGCTCCCCTAGGGAACTATTCAGGCGCTATGGTAAAAATTCAAGCGCGAATTCAACCTTTATACACCCAGCCATAAGGAGAATGCTAAATAATGGATTTTAGGGGACTGTTCAACCCCCCCCCCGACTATGAATTCAGGCTTTAGATAATAAAATTAACAAAACCTTAATATTAGTAAAAAGTACAAGTTGTGCTACAGAAGTTTATTATCTCTATGTATAAAAAAAACTGATTGTTTGACTAAAGGTCTGGTCAAACGACGGTCTCGGTGACTCGGCGGGTAGCCAGCTGCGTAGTAATAGGTACGGGTTCGATTCCGGCTGACGGAAAAATCTTTGCATGTCCTGTAGATATTTGTTCCGGGTGTTGTGGTACCACGGTGCTCATGGTTCCTGTTACCCACGATATAGGGAATCCTAGTGTGGGGTCAGGACTATGTATGTGCCGGTTGGGTGTTTATTTATTTAAATGACGCGGTGAATTTTGCGACCAACAGATACATTCATGCGAGCTTTGACAGCAACTTGACAACCATGCGTCTTTTGCCACAGATTAGTACCAACTAGTTAAAAGTAGACTTTATTTTCGTCGCATGTGTAAAATTCCGATTAAACATTTTTTCCCTGACAGTACTCTAACTGTAAGAACTATTAAGTTACTCTTCCATACAAATGTATGTCAATTGTGTGGGATTTAAAACTCAATTCTGCCAATTGTCGGCCAATTCAAGGTTTTTGTGTCATTTCTGTGAGACTGTTTTTTTTTGAGATTACAAAATGATATGCCATTGATATTGGCATAAATAGAGCAGTCGTATTGTGTCTTTTGTTATGTGGGTGTATAGATTTGTATGAGTTTTTTTCTTATGAAGATTTGGGTAGGTTACGATATTACCTAACCAGCCTTGTTTTCTTGCATTTCTTTCCTGGCTTGGTCGCGGAGGAATATTCCGTAGATAGAATCGACGTTTCAAAGTGAACCTTGAGATATGAATAATAATGAACAAATAAATTTTGACTTTGACTTCGACTTGACTTTAATCTAATTTGACGACCTATGGCGTGGCGGGCGAGTAGCGAATAGCAAAAGGTCCGGAATCGATTCCCAATGCGGGACAAATATATGCATGTTCTGCAGATATTTCTTCTGGTCCGGGTTTTGTGGTACCAAGGTACTCTTAGTTCCTGATACCATAGGGAATCCAAGTGTGGGGACAGAACAATGTATGTGTATGTTAGATGTCCAAAATAAATAAAACAAAGATAAGACCGAGGTGATATTGAAACGAAGAATTCCGTAAGAGAACTAAAATGATCGACATAGCTCTTAGTGTCTGTTTGTGTTAAGATTACTATATAACCGTAACGTAGGTTTACAAAATTATTTTCGGAAACAGATTTTTATAATTTTTGTAAATATACCTACCTGTCACCTATATGACAAGAAAACTACACTGATATAAACGAACTGAATACTATGTACCTAGCTAAATATACCACTAACAGTCACCCACAAATGACAAACAAGAATACTTTACACTGATATAAACGAGCTGAAACACCACTACCTAGCTACGTATCTAGATATCACAAACAGAGCAGGTACCAAGTTCTTCGCAAATCTTGAAACATGAGAAGAAATCTGTATAACCTACCTAATTATAGACCTACCTTCTTTTAGAAAACCTTTGAGATTAGCAGGTTAAAAATTCCTTTATCACTAAGCTCACCTTTTGCACACTCTTATTTTTTGTGCAATATAAGAATATTAGAACGATTTCCAAAATTAATAATTAAGTACTTTAGGTTCTGCCACACACACAACACACGAAATTTAGTTAGTATTTAGTATCGACTATTATCCGTTCTTCCGGCAACTTAACGTGCCCTTCGAAGTACGGAAATGCTATTTACAAAGTTCTCATAGAAGTAGATAGGTTTGACAGATTGCATTTTTTAACCTACGAGAAGCTATCTCACTTAACAACATTTCCGAATCACAGCAACACAGACAATTTTCTAAATGCTGTAGGTACCTACTAGATGTACTTTGTAAAATAAAGTGTATTCCATGACCTACTTTATTATGTGTATTAAAATTTCTGAAATTTCTACGAGAAGCTATCTCACTTTACAACATTTCCGAATCACAACAACACAGACAATTTTCTAAATGCTGTAGGTACCTACTAGATGTACTATGTAAAATAAAGTGTATTCCATGACCTACTTTGTAATGTGTATTAAAATTTCTGAATCCTAACCCAACACACATCCATTGCACCGTTTTTAGAATGTTACCTAAACCTTAGCTTCGCACGCTTTGCGAATTTAGAACAAAACATACGGCGAAAATCCAAAAATAGCACAGATAACATTTTCTACGTTGAAGTCGGTTTGGTAATGATAGCAAATATTTAAATAAACACAGACGTGTGTTCAGGTCCAGTGATAATAATACACTGAAAGTTCCGACTGAAAGTTCGCTGAAAAATTTGGCAGCTGTATGTGCGGGAGTGGATTTTGCATCATCAAGGGCTGGCTACACCGATTCGTTGATCAGTAGGTTAATTAAAGAATTATTTCGCATTGGTTTACTTCTACTAGCTTCTGTCCCGCAAGGTACCCGGATAAAAAACCTGTATGCCTTTTTTACGTATGTAATTGAAACTTCCCACCAAATTTAATCTCTATAACGACTGAACTCACCAAATGAGTTCAGCCGTTATAGAGATCGTTAGCGGCAATAATTCATATTTTCGCATTTATAATATTAGGTACTCGGATGTACCTATAATTCGAGTTCCTACCACTACCTATCCTTTAGCGTATTATAGCGTTTTTTGCAGAAAAAAAGAATTAAATAATATTGATATACATAGTTGGACTGATTTTAGGACTCAAGGGAGGAGATAGAGAAAGCGAGCGTTAAAATTATGTTCCAAATTCAAAATACTTATCTAATATATTTATTTGACGGCTAACTGCTGGTTTACCGCATGGTGCAAGTAAGCGAGTACCTACCGTAAACATTCACACAACCACATCCTACACCCACACGTGGGGATTGCCCACGCTTACTCAACAAAAACCAAAATCAAAAGACCTATGCAACTTCTGACTCAGGTTTTATACTATTGTATTTTGTAGTAACGTCTGTTTGTCACTCCTATATTAGTACGTACTTACTGTCCGTTATTAATTTTGTTTCAACATTAACCCTGACGCAGGGTTAGTATTTTAACTAGGGTTACAATCTAACTAGACGATTGCGCAGTACAAATTTAGGGTGATTCCCGTTAGGGACTGCGAATAAAATGGACTGCAGGGCCCTAGAGACACTTTCAAATTTAATATTATTTTCATTTCTAGAAGGGACCATCCACACCAACTTCTAAATTCGTAGTATACTCAGTGCATTGCTAACCCTGGGCTAGTATAGTATTATATATCTGTGCCTTCCGGCACGCAAATATGAAAAACATTCTAGGATAATTACCGTTTTTATCCCGTAGGTAAAGTACGTGGTATATTCGTATCTAATAATTTCCTAAAATTATACCAAACCACGATAAATTCAATGCTATCATGAAACATATGTCAGATTAAATATTATTATTTTACAATTTCTATTATTATTATTTTCGTAATACTTTGAATTTTTATGTGTATAATTAAATTAATTATTCATTTATAATTTGATTTTCAAGACTGAATAATTATAATTTATCTGTCTGACGTGTAAATTTAATTACCAATAAATTGATTATTCTGATTTAGGGTGTTTAAAAAGAGTTTGTACTAAAGGTGTGTTCCAAAAGTACCTAATAAAATAATTAATTATTTTTTAAAATATTTGAGACGGTATTTTAATTATATTTTTTTTATAAATCTCCTTGCTGTCTATAGACAAATTACTATTGTTTATCAAACAGAACAAAAAAGAAACAAAAACAGAGTAGGTATATTATAGAGGCAATAACCACTACGTTAAGTTTATTATTAGAACAAATGAAAATGAACCACAAACGAATGTGTTATTTTCCATAAAACAATCAAACTATAAAAGTCTAGTAATATTTAAATGACTTTTGGCTTTGCTCGTGTGGTGAAAGTAGGCCTGGATGATCATTGCTAGTCTATGTAAATCGGCACAACAAATTTAGTATTTACGAATCGGCGTTAATTTAGTAATTTTAAAGTAGGTATATAAGTTGACGTTTCTCTATGAATCTTGTGATTTCAATTAATCAAAACCTATTGACAAGATTTGACTTGACTTTACACTATAGGCAATTTTAGTGACAGATTTCTAAAAAAAAAACCAGTAAGACATGCCTAAGTATTTGCTCTAAATTAGTGCAAATGGTAGAGCCTTTACCAAGAAATTATATAGTTATATTTGAAAAATCGGTATTACTATGCATTCATTAATTTTGGTCTCATTGAAGGTTCATTTTACACTGGACTCAACCATCACTAACGCCGATAACAACCGTCGTTCCTAGCCCAGTTAACTAAGACCTGTAGCTGGTGACTAAAGTATAAAGCGTAGTTGGTAAGAGACGGGTCATAATATACTAGCAGAACTCTTGGCATGCGTGTGTTTGTAGTACGTGTGTACGCACCTTTTTTAGAGCTATGCGTGAATCTCACTCGCGGTGTGGTACAGCAACAAAATATATGGTTAAGATAATTATGTTTTTACAAAATTGTAGAAGAACAAACTCAGTTGATCTTTAAAGGGAGTTGTATAATTGAAGAACAACATTTGTTGATCTTAAAAGGATGACAAATGTTGGTCGGTTTAAGTAAATATTCAAAATTCAGTATAACTTACACAACCCTTGGATACCATATCCAATAAAAAAAGAATCATTAAAATCGGTTCACAATTGGCGAAGAATCGCGTAACATACTTACTTATAAAAAAAATACAGACGAATTAAGAACCTCGTCCTTATTTGAAATCGGTTGAAAGTAATCATATACTCGTAATAATGAAACTACTTTTGATCGTACGATAATTACTTTTTTTATAATTAACGGAAGTAATTATCCTTGACTAAATACCCAAGTTTACCAATTTTCATGATCTTAACGAAAATTAAGTAGATGTTTATTAAAATATCTAAATCATAGTTAATAAAATTAAGTACATATTTATTAAAATTGAAACGAATGGTTACTTAAACGAACAGTTAAATCGGTTATTAATATAACTATTGTTTTTAATCCAAATCTAGTTTTTTAAATGTTCCAGGCAGGTGCTCTTCGTTGTGATCATCCTTAGTCCTTTTGCTCTCATCCGATATTTGATTACAGGCATCTATCAAAAATTGCGTAGTTCTTTCACTTCTTATTAGTGTTTCGTACTCATCTGGAAATAACAATTAACTAGGTTAAAATATTCAAATGCTTGGATGAAAGTGAAAACAAACATAGTGAGTTCTAACCTACCTGGGTAACAGCTCTTAATGTTATAGTGATTACAAACTGTACCATTTTATTACAATTCATGACATAATTAGATCAAATTAAGCAACTTATAAAAAAAAACTAACTAAAAATATTGAATACCTACTAACTAGTTTACCTGTAATGGTGGCAATACTTTTAAGATCTCCACCATAGTCTTTCGGTAAATATTCTTTAGGCACCTCTTCATAAAGACTTTCAAGACTATGATGAAATTTTATTCTCTCAAATAGCTTCTGGCTTAAAATTTGCTTTAGTAAATTTAATATAAATTGTATAACAGTGACCATGCTGCAATTTACTATATGAATCCCAAAGACTCTTAATCCTGTACCTTCCTGAAAACATATAAATATTGTATTAAAAAAACTTTTCAAATCGGTATCTTTGGTTTCATGAGAAGTGTTGTCCGCTTTTCTATCTAATTATTTTTGTAATAATTTAAATATAAACAAGTCGATAACCCTTAATCCTATACAACGGTATTATTTACTGCCTTCTGCCCACGGCTTTGCCCTCGTAGTATCCGGATAAAAGTAGCCTATATATTATTCTGATGTATAAACTCTATTACAGCAAAGTTTCATCAAAATCTGTTCAGTAGTTTTTGCGTGAAAGAGTAAGAAACATCCATCCTCACAAACTATCGCGTTTATAATATTAAAGTAGGACCGTGCCATCGTATTGATTACTGCGGCCACTGCTCCCAAAAAGCTTTTTTAGCCAAAAACTAAAGTGACTTGCTTAAATCATATTTTGTTGATGCAACTGTAGATCAATTAGCGGGCAAGAGTCGAGGTTGTCTAAGTTGGGGCGTATTGATCCTCCCATACAAATTCTACTGCAGTATCTGATCGCCACTGCTACCACCACACCGCCACCGCACCAATTTTCACGTCCTTGTTGTAGGCACCTGTATTATTTTGGCAGCTTTGTGAATCAGTACTGGATTCATCTTCATCGCGTGCCTCAGGGTACAGTTATTTACGTCCACGATCCATATATCACCAATCATGTAGTCATTAACGTATCTTATATCTCCCGTCTGTAAAATTTTGAATATTTTTTTTTATTTGTGGAAATCTCCCGTCTGTATGTACAATTTTGATTAAACAAATCAGTGTGTGTGTAAAGTACATCAAATGTCGCCTTCTGTCAGATTTTTTGTATTTGATGGCTAAATTATATATTTTTATTATTATGATGTTGTCAAGAAATGATTATAAGAGTACTTTACCGTATTGAGCAACGTTTTAGAAAAAAAAAGTAAAGGTGTTTTACGTAATAAATGACAGTAAGTATACTTCAAAATGGTTATTTTAGTAATAATTTCTGTTAAATTCTATAGCTTACCATAAAAGAACCGAGTAATACGTTTTGTGTGGTAAAACTAGAGTCTGGATCAGTAAATAATGTAACAATAACTCTTTTTCCTCTGTATAACTTTGGCATTGGTGCTTGTAAACTGGAAGTAGAAAACTTAATCTAAAGGAAAATAAAAATCCTTAGTAGTCCTTCTAGAATAACGATGTCTTCCTTTTTTCTAGATTTGTCTTCCTTTATTAAGAAGGATAATGTCATAAATATAAAATTTCTATGAATATGCAAAATGTATGACCAATTAATTTGATTATACCTGAATAATAGATTTGTTAGATTTTTCGCAAGTAAAATACAATACTTACAACGAGCTCCACAAACTTAAGTTAGGGTCCTTCAGAAGCTCTATTCTGCTCTGAACTAATTCTGGTGCCAGATATCTGTATTTAAAATAGCAGTCGATCCTATGTTTCACCTTCTCGAGAGATCCTTTTGCAGCGATTATTTTCAACTCTATCATGTGCCGATCTGGCAATATAAAGTGTTACCTACGGTTCAATATTGATTGCTAATGTTCAATATTACCTTTGACGTGCTTAGTTTTATTGTTACTTATATTCTAATAGTGATGTGATAAATCTGATTATGTCACAGTTCACTCAATTTTTATGATAAATACCAATTTTTTAAACTAACCAAAATGATGTCTACTATAAACAAATACAGACAACTAAAAACATATTCTATTGTTTTTAAAAACTATTTTTATTATAGGGGGTTAATTAATTCAGACAAATTTTCTGATGTATTATTAAAAATGAATAAAATAGGTACTTGCCACAGTTAAATCATTTATAAAACATAGACCATTGTTTGTTTTGTGTCATATATCAAGGCTTACCAATTTCACAATTATTACATTTGTTTTGAGTAGGCATCTGTATATGTATGTATACCTACTTACTTATTTGATCTTTAGGCAAATGGGGCTGTTTTTGATACCAGTTCAAGATATTATCAATATCACACTGCAATTGTTTCTTATTCAGACCACTTTCCACTAGTATCTCCTGCTTTTCTTCAATTGAATAAGGATATAGTGGATACTGTCCTGCAGAATACATTCTAGAAAAAAAATGCAGCGCAGGTACTTAAAATGAGGTTTTTATGGGTTGAATGATGATAAAAGAATAATGAATCATCTTCGTAAATCTATCGCAGTCAAATGCTTTGTAAATAATCACTGCGCCAGGCAGTAGGTCGCCAACCTGCTAAATATAATTATTTAAATATGCCTTAATTTTCTTACCTCTTTGTATTTTTTTATTATTTTTATTCACAGAAAAAATATGCAAGGTTACACGTGTGTTTCTATCAATCTTGTTAGCAAATCTGCAAGCTAAGTAAGATCATAAGTCGGAAAAATTGTAGTACATACAATATAAGCAATAATTTTTGCATCCGGTTTGGCGGCCTCTGTTTACAAGTAGGTATAGAACTGTGACGTCATTGGTATTTCAAGTAATTAGGTGATAAATGGTAATTATAAGTGGTACAGGTTGGTAATTGTTAGGTAGGTTACATAGGTACCTACTAACATATTCTGTTTTTTCAGTATTAGTACTTTTGTTTAGCAGTTGCGTGACATTATTCTTTATTTAATATTTTTATGTGTATATATGTCACGTAGGTATATTGCGTATATTATAGTATATTTATAGTATGTGGTAAGTACACCAATTAAACCCCTTGTAAACTTTCGTACAGTCCGTTTCATCTAAAGGTCCTCTGCTAGAGATCGCTATTTAGCCATAAGACCACCCATTGTCAAACATTGTCAAAGTTCGTTGCACTTAACTAAGCTGATGTGTTATTTGGTGTGCAATAAAGTATTTTCTATCTATCTAACTAAGTTTTGTGTTTAATATTTTTATAAAATTGGTTTTATTTTTGTAAATATTTATATCACGTAGTAGTGTTTTAGTCTACTACCAAAACCCATAGTTCCAAATCCCTCTACCGATACAAGTCATATTCGAACTTCACAATACGACCCCTCACTGAATGATGTTAGTATGACCTACCTACATAACAAGTTTCATCAAGATTGAGCAAACGGTTTAGCAGTTATCATCTGACAATCAAAAATACGAACACTGAATTGCGCAAGTAGACATAAAAATCTTCGCCCGCTTCGCTTAATTGAACATAATTATAACGAAAAACATTTTCTTCTAGTAAAATGTAAATTGCTCCTGTACCATACTGCGAGTCTTTCTACTGCGCTCTAACCAAATAAAGATGCGACGCATTCTGCATTCTATAAATACTTGACAACATCACTGTAAAACTATTTTTACCTCCTTATGTTAAAGTTCAATATTACGTGAAACAGAAAAGAGTCTTATTAAGAACTCGGACATATACATATTAGGACATATACATATTAAGGACATGATTTCAGAAGCCGCGAAATAGGCAATTGCAGGCGAGGACTTCAATGATACGAGACAGGCAATTGCCATTTTTGCTGAGGCATATAATATACTGCATTTCTCAACAAAATGCAAGAAAATAAAAAAGTTTCTTATGTAAGAGATACTATTACGTATTTTTCTTTTGACTTCGGTGAAAGCAGGTTTCTCATCGTTAATTTGGCTTCCAACCTTAGATCTGGTGAAAAGCAGCCAATATCCATTTCATTTTAGGAATCTTCGGCACTCTTTTTTTATGTTATGCTAAATAAATAACATAAACGAGATGACCTTTTTCGTTACTGCCAATTTTTTTTTCAAATTGTACCTACTGCATGTACAAAATTTGTCTGCGTAAAGCAACTTAAACGCAACCTATTTGTACCAAGCTTGATGAAAGAGATCCAAATTCAA
This sequence comes from Perizoma flavofasciatum, assembly GCA_958496245.1. Classification (NCBI taxonomy): domain Eukaryota; kingdom Metazoa; phylum Arthropoda; class Insecta; order Lepidoptera; family Geometridae; genus Perizoma; species Perizoma flavofasciatum. The sequence continues at coordinate 7,038,482 of OY292442.1, forward strand.
AAGAGGCAAACAAAAAGTTTCGTCGTACTTAGTCATGGATTTCCATACAACATTGATGATGTGTACGTAAATACGATAATTCGCGTGTTCTTTTTTCGAAAGTAATGAAAATATTTACGTGCATATTTTAAAAAAACAGTCTACTTATATTATGACGTTCTTATTTTGAAAGTCGTTTGATTTTTGTTTGCATAGAAAATACTTACTTACTTTCGCAACACTAGCGCACGATTGGAATTTGTATTTGGTGGAATTTAATGGAACGAAATGAAATCAACTAAGTAATTAAGTATGCTATTTATTGGTACTTATTAAAAGAGTAAGGTATCTACTTATCAAGGTAAGTACTTTTACTTATTTATTTAAACTTTTGATGCGATTTTACGTTGACATTTGAGTTTCCGAATGAAAGGTTTTTGAAAAGAAAGAAATAGGATTCGATTAGAATTGAATTGAGATTGCATCAAGAGTCAAGGATAGCCCTGCTGTTCAACAAAACGGTTATTTCATAGGTATAAGATCTATTATCTAGTGTTAATAATGATGAGGATAAATTCTGACGTCATAGAAGACTTCGAAATTCGAACAGCTGAGTTCCATCACAACATTACATGTACCTACTCTCAACTTTTTCCGGATGAAATGAAATGTGTTCGCGTTTCCAGGAATAACTCGTCAATAAAACTACAAGCTAAAATTTATCTTAATTATCTCCTTGACAGAGTCGAAATTCCTTTGTAAAATAATTATAAAGTTAGATTCTTTTTAGTGCAAACTAGTTGAGAGTTTCGCCAGAAATGGTCTCGTGATGCAATTATGCTATCTCCCTCTGTTGTATGGGAACTTCTTTCAGGAGTGTTGCTATCTCGCTCTTTCTAATTTGGTTTTCACGTGTACGTTAAAGTCAATAGAATATTTATTTTGAGTGTGTTTGATGTTTTGGGTTATCAAAATGAGTCAAAATGTTTGTTATGGTTTTTTGTATGGATTGAACGAAGTGTGTTGGTGCCAATTTTTTCATCAGATGTGGTTTGGATTTCGAGAATAATTCTGGTATTTTCGTAGAACAAATGAACAAATGAGCATGGCAGGATTTAATAATTAAACCTTGTTTTCTGTTTAGATCAGTTGATTCTCCGATTTCTACACATTTTTTTTAGTTGAGAGATCTTTTAACCGAAATAATTGAGGAACTTACAAATCGTTCAGTATAATGAAATATTATGATTATGGATGCGTTCATTGATACCAACCAACAAAAAATGAAAGATCGCGCGTTTCAAATGAAAGATCGTTGCTTGAAATAGGCACATAAGTACTGAATGAGCAACTGCAGCAGGCTATCAATCAGTTTGAAAAGTGCAAAGGTGGACTGCAGCATCTCAGTCACATTTATATCGATGCCAAATAGCGCCACCTGTTGCGTCAATCTTAAACTAATAATGTAAAACTAATGTGCAATGAAACACTTATACAATGTAGATTGTTTTATTACAATATAGATAGATACATAAAAAAGGTTTGCTGGAAGAAAATGTAATGTAAAACATATTTTTTTTTATTAAATTAAATAACTAGCTATATAAAACATACATGATATTTTATTTTAATGTCACTTTTTGGACCATCCTGTTACAATGTTGTGTAGAATGACCTTGTTCCGGGCTAATATACATACTCTGGGACACCCTGTAAATCGATCCGATCACTGATCGGAACTATAATAAAGGGGGACAGATTCCCACAGGTTTATACAAATAATCGCATTGAACCATTTAATAGAATAATATTATTCTCTGTCACAGAAAGGATTTATGTCGTCGCCATTGTGAATTTAACATAAATTCGACGACCTCCGTAGCGCGGCGAGTTGAGATGTGGGTTCGATTCCAGTTGTGCGACAAGTTCTGCAAATATTTGTTCTGAGTGTCGTGTGTACTACGGTACTTATTGTTCCTGGTACTTAAGACACAGAGAATCATAGTCTGGAGTTAGTTATTTTTAGTAATTTATAGTAGGCCCTCCACAGGTGCACATCTAGTATAAAAATCAGAACAAAAACGAAAAAACACGCTCACAACTGTATTCCCCATGATGGACATAGATTTTAAACCCATTAGCTACCTACAAGATATATTTTAAAGCTTCGACCAAAACTCACTCAGATCATTGCGGGTGAAGGGTAACGAATTTATTCCTCGACAAATTATCATGACACGTTAAATTCAATGTATGCCCAATAAAATCAAATCCCAAAGGAGAATCGCCAATTAATAGAGTAAACGGGCCGCGAATATTTAGGGGCCAGAATCAACACAATGAAGGACAAATTAAGTTTAACCCTCGCCAAGTTGCAGCCACTGATAATTCCCTTGGATTATCGGCGTGTGCTGGTTTTGTAGTGCAGGACATTATAATGGGAAAGCTTTCTGTAACCTCTTGCGAGACTAAAAATTAAGCTTTCAACCTCTTACAAAATGGCGCAAAATAGATTGAAAATATTAAATATACCATGGATAAAATAATGGTTTTTTAATATCTATTTTGCTCAACAATTTCTTGTATATGTTAGGTACCTACTTTATTTGATTTTTGAAGTGTTCACCCATACTTCTGGGAAATTTCAAAAATCAAAATTACAAAATGTTGCAAGTTGTTTCTGACGCAGTACTGGTCATCCGTTTGAAATTTTACACAAATGTCATATTATGATGACAACGTAATTATGTTGAATAAATGCTGGACATTTCATCACACAGCATCATCTAGCCCTAAAAGTAAGCAGATTGTGTTATGGGTACGACATGACTAATATACTGCTTAATATAAATTTCGTAAATACATTCATATTATACATAGAAAATACCCAGACCCGCGACGAATATTTGCAGATAATACAAACAATCCTGTAATTTAAGATAAATAAGGTAAAGTAGATGACTTAATAGATAAACTCTTGCTGTATAATAGGATTGCTTACTTGGTCACATTTGCAACTGACTATATTTATTGTCATGTCAATTCATTTATTGATTTCACATTTTAGTAATTTACGACTAAGTGTTTACAAGGTAAGTAACACAACACACAAATTTTGATCTACAGTAATTTGATCTATTGCTCTCTTTTACTAACACTATCAAAAGAAAGAAATAACAACAATTTAGTGCTGTCAAATTAGCCATACTTAAGTTTTCCAGACAAGTTTAGTTGTTATTTTAAAACATGCTGACTATAAATAAAACTAATTTGACAGGAGTAAAATCCATGCCATCACTTTCTTGCGTGCACTATTAGTAAAAGAGAGTGACATTTTAAATTAAGTTTAGTTGGTGTACAAGAAAATCGTCATATTTACTGTGATTCAAAAAATATTAGAATCACAGTAAATATGATATGAGTCAGAACAATGATTCAACATGTAATCAATTAGGAATCATTGTGGCATACTTTTCCTGGCCAGAAGTGTACAGCGGACATCAAATCGTCAATTAGCTACATGATTGCAGCGCGCACGCGGCCGACACACCGCCGGCCGATGCGCACTTTATGCACGCCCCTTGCAGCCCACGCAGGACGCGCACGAGACTATTTGCCGAAAGTGTACAGAATAGACCATTCGTATAGTTTGGTTTCAGTTGCCTTTAAGTATAATTTTTATTACTTCTACCACAGAACACTCGAAGTCACTCTAGGATATTATTACCACTATACCATGTATTTTACTATTCTCCTGCTGACGTCAGTTTCCGTTACACTACAGTCGAGTGTGGTCTGTGCTCATGAGGTAGGACCTCTAAACGGTCAACGAAACGTCAGCAAGAGAATAGTGAAATATTTGGTAAAGTCGTACTATCTTAGTAATATCCTAAAATGTCAACGCTATGATTCGAAGTAAATATTTACGTTATATCGTTTAGCGGTCAAACGATTGGTTCTGAAGTTTAAGAAAATATTTTAGCATTTAAATGACAGTGTTTTTTTAACTTACTGTGGAAATTTTACACACAATGCAATGTTAAAATGACAATGTCCAATGTACAAACTACTAGACATTTGAGCGTTTTAGTTGCATTCTTGAAAAAAAAAACTAGTTTAAGATAGACTTGGAAAAGTCCTTGTAGGTATTTTTAGGTTCCAGTAGTCCTATCTGTTGTATTTAATCATTGTAACACGGACATTTCATCGTGAGATTCATTATTTAATTTGGAATTCTTGCTGTTTGTTTTAGCATTTAACATTAATGACAGTTAATATTTATTATAGTGTAATTTTTAATTTTTAATTATGCGATCATCATGAAATTATTTTAAAGAACACATGAAGAAAACTATAAGGAATTTATTGACTGTCAAAACAATAGGTAGGTATGTACAATATAGATTTTAGAATGCCTTCATAATAATATTACAAAATCCTACTAATATTATGAACGCGAAAGTTTGCGAGGATGGATGTTTGTTACTCTTTCACGCAAAAACTGCTGAACGGATTTTGATGAAACTTTACAGTAATATAAAATATATATCAGAATGACACATAGGCTACTTTTTATCCGGGTACCACGCGGGCGAAGCCGTGGGCAGAAGCTAACAATATATATAGCACAAAACTGTAACTTACGGATTTTGACAGTTCTTTGAAAACAATAATGGCCACTTGAGCCCCGAAAAAGATGGTTGTTACGACGACCTCGGCGGCGCGTCATGCGAATAGCCGGCAGAAGAAGAGTAGGTTCGATTCCCGCTGCGAGAAAAATGTTTCCATGTTCTGCAGATATCAGTTCCAAGTCTGGCTACAGTACTACAGTACTCATAGTTCCTGATACCTACGACGCATGACTGCATAATACTGTTGCGTGTTTATTTATATTTCTGTCTGTAATTGGTATCAAAGCTCTAAAACAGTGTGTCTGTACGTATGTCTGTTACCATCTTCGTTTGAAATGCAGTTTTTGGCAATCGATTTGTATGGCTTCAAGGATCATAGACAGGTTTAATTGGCCGCTGCGCACTTGCTCACTTGACCTCTGTGCCCCATCACCTGCAACAGCTCATAGAGGCAACCGATGAGGATGTACAAGTGGCCACAAATTGGACAAAACACATTAAAAAATGAGCCATTGACACGAAATGAATGAATTGCAACAAGTCATTATCCCTAGCGCTGCAATAGAAGAAAAAAAACACAAATCAAAAGTTTTAAAATTGACCAAAATTAACTCTTATTTTGGGTACCTTCTGGCGATCAAGATTTTATTTAATCCCAAAAATTCTACGTTGGTGGAACGCGACCCCCTCTTGGTACGGGGTAACAAGCCACGGTATTTTCTGACGATCTTTTTTCCCACAATCAAAATATCAAACCGTATTGTTCCAAAGCACAGATAACCAAATCAGTTATCTATATCATATCATATATCAACTGCTATAAATTCATACGAATGCAACCCTTAAAAAATACCCAGTCGCTTCGTGATCATAATACGACTTACACTATTTTAATTCTTAATGCTTTAGAAAAAGGAGGATTTTCGTTTTGCTGAAAATAAACTGCCCAAGACGTGTCCAGACACGCTAAGTGTAAGGTCTCGAAGTTGCTTTATATCCAAAAGTTATCATTTTTGTCAAGTTGATGAACAAAAATATTGATTAACGGTTACAGTAACTAACGTAACTTGACCGGTACATACCTACAGACCACAAAAAAGAATTAGTTAGAGCAAAAAAGGGTTTGTAAAATAAATTCTAATCTTAAAACACTTCAGAATTTAATTATTATTATTTAAATGAAAAAAATACGACATTTTCACAGCATCATCTAGCCCCGAACTACTTACATACATAATATATAAAGAAACCACCCAGACCCCAGGTCCCGCGGCGGGAATTGAATCCGTAACCTTCTGCGTCTCAGGCGGACCTTCGCCCACTGTGCCACAGAGGTTGTAGGTACCTAATGTAGGTTCTGCGCAAACCATTGGGGCTAGATGATGCTGTGTGAAAAAGTCCAGCATTATTTTTTTATTTTGTTTTCACCATGGCCTTCGGTACCCTAAAATCTAAATATTAGGGTTCTCAATTGCATAAAAAGATTGAAAGATAGGGGTGGCATGTAACCACTCAAAATTGCAGATTACAATTTCGGAAATGATTTGGAGAATCAATTTGTACGCCAATTAGTGGGGATAATATTGCAATACCCTTTTTGGTGAAGCTGCTTGATGCAGGAGAAAAGATTGCATTTTCTGATTATTATTTTACGCAAATTGAATTTGATACCCGAAAACGATGGCATCGAGATGATTCTGACTATGAAGTATCTGAAGATACTTAGTCCTCAAATATAATAAATATGTATGTATTTGAGTGTATGTGTATCTGATTATGTATCTGAGTATGTATCTGAGTATGTATCTGAGTATATATCTGAGGATTCTGGATTCATAATTGGGGATTTAGTCATGAGTGTGTCTGTTTGTTTTGTTTGAATTTTATACGCATTTATTTGCAATTATATTGTTATTAGTTTATTTATTAAATAGACACTTAATCATGATTTTTGGAGATGCCTCTGACTACTCCCTGCTTAGTGAACTCTCAAGGATTTCCGTAAAGATTATACAGGGTTATATCTTGTGAATCACACAAAAGCTCTCGGAACATAGTTACTTCTATCAAATTCATCAACTTTTGTTCAAACAACTCTTGGAATTTTTACTTTTAGATTTTTCATTCATATTCATTTTCATTTATTCATGCTCAAATGTACATACATCAGCTTAGTTCTTACTTCAAAGTAGCTGTGTGTGTGTACCTACATGGACCCTGTAAGGGCGCTGCAAGTTTTAGTCAATATATATTTAAAATGAGATAATACTGATAACAAAATTGTAATCATGAATGTCAAATTATAAATCAATATTAAACAGTTTAGCTTTAAGTAGTTTTAAGTAAGAAGTTAATTATGTAAGCTTTGATCAAATAATAATATTGCTCATATTATTATTTGATCAAAGCTTACCACTCGGGCATGTTAGTCTAAAATCAACTGGTTTTTGTCGTACGAGAGATATAAGCTGTAATAATATTTCAAGAAGCAGATTTTAGAGTTGCTCATTATTTATCATGACCTCAACATTTCCTGAAAAAAAGTCAAAAGTTTCAAAAATCAAAAGTATTCAATATAAGTCCAAGATATTTACGTGATTAACAAATCATCTTTTAAGCGATAAGACCGCCCATTTTACTTTAAATTTAGTTTTTTAGTTTTGTGAAATTATATCTATTTTTCTTATGGTGTACTTTAAAGTATTTTCATTCATTCATTCAAATTATTTTGTTGATTTGAGGATGTTCATCATGTCCAATAAAGTCGTGAGCGTTTTTATTGCTAGTGAGTTAATTGAGAGTGGATTCTCTCAAATGAGCAGAAGGTCAGAGCAACAGATGTAGCACCGCGTTGGTCGCGTGGATTGGGCCGTGGGCTACGAAACTAGCGAGTGCTGGGGCTGAAGCGAGTTGATAAGCGTAGCGATCAAATTCAAGCATAGCACATTAGCGTATTAGTTGGTTATAAACGAGATATAAATAGTTAGGCCAAGATAAAAATTAAGTGGACCCCTCGCGGCAGATCCTGATTGAACGAACTTGACTCAATTATGCAAGATGGGTCCTCCATAGCACAAGATAGCGAAAGGTGGAAAGGGGATGCAGGCAGAAATAAATTAATGACAATATTATTTAATAGATTCTGCCCAAGGCTTCATTTGTCTAGACCCCAGGGCGTCTAAGTTGGTCTGTTGTTACAATATAATGCTAAAAATCCTTTCCTTCTTTTAATTATCCTATTATTCTTCTTACTTCTCTTCCAATTTCCCACGTTCCAATAAATACCTACTTCCTATTAATATAACGTACGTTCGTATAGATGGATGTTTAGGTGTAATCTTCATAAAAACTGATCTGATTTAAATATTGTGGATGCATAAAGTGCGTAACTTAGGGTAACATAAGGGCTAATAAAAATAATAATAAACATTGCTGGACATTTTTCACACAGCATCATCTAGCCCCATACTAAGCAGAACTTGTATTATGGGAACTACATGGCTGATATACTACTTATATACTTTTTTTGTAAATACATACATAGTATACATAGAAAACACCCAGACCCAAGATAGATCTTATAGATCTTACAAACATTTCTCCCGCGGCGATAATCGAACCTGCAACCATCTGTCTCAGGCGGGCCTTCGCCCACTGCGCCACAGAGGTCGTCAACACTTCTTTCTTTGGGAGAAGTACATACTTTTTATTCTACTATCCTATTCTAATCCTATTAGGTATAAATATCGAAAATAATGGATCTTGGTATGTTTGTTAGTCTAGAAGAATGAAATTTGGGATCTGTAACGTTCGCAATCTAGAATGACACAAAGACTACTTTCTATCCGTGACTACTTTTACTAGGACTATGCTAAATATGAAAAAACATTTATTTATTTATATTTAGGAAAACCAACAGCACATATAACAGAAAGACATAATAATATAACACAGAAGGCCAATAAAAGTTTTTCAACCGAAGATATAGGGTAAAGAAAGATACATAGAGAGTATGAGCTGGACAGAACAAATAGTAGACATGCAAACAGATAAAAATGAGAGAAAAAATAAATATGAATTAACGATTGAACTTCAATTTCGCCACGCAGAAAAGAAATCTCTGATAAGCTGCTGCCTCATGGATTCGACACTGGAGCAGAAGAGATCCAGGTCATTATGCTTTTTTGATAGCTCATTGAACTGGTTACCAACTCGCCAAACTACAGGAATACATAGAACAGGATTAAATCTTAGTCGTTTTAGGGTGGCGTTAAGACTAATTTTACCACGTCAGGACAGTTGACGTGGTTGTTAGTTATTTTAAGCAAAAAGGATATATTATCACCTATTTCATGTCGCTTGTTGAGCGGGAGGATATGGAATTGACTGCAAAGCGCTAAATAATTATTAGAGTCATAAGGGATTTTCAAACGGAAGCATATAGATATTTAATGAATTTAATTTGGATACTCTCAATCCTTTCTATGTAGGTATACTATCGAGGATTCCAGATTTGGAAAGCACATTCAAGTAGTAATTTACTAAACATTAAAACGCTTTTAAGTACGATTTAGTTTAATCGCCATTTTAACGGCCCCACAGACATCGCAAAGAACCGACAGTGAACTTGTTGTATTTATAAACCCGACACGCGTTCGATTGCTCACCTATCGATTATTTCAAACGATTATTTGTTTTGTTGTTCAACTTGTTACCTTTTAATTAGCTGACATTCCTGTAATTGTTTAATTGAAATGTTTATTTAATTTAATTCGCATTGGCATTGAAATAATGTCTAGCTATGTAACTATAAGACAGTCAATTTAACGTCTGTCTTATTAAAGGCACAATTAAATCAATTATTATTGCTTTATTTATGTGAATACATAACGAGTGTAATTTAGAATAATTATGTACCTACCTAAAGTGTGTTATGTTTTTATTTGTGTTTAAATTAGGGGAAAAATGGCTTAATAGTATTATTGTTTATCATCACGAAAAATCAAGTTAAAAAAATAAGAATTGCGATTGAAAGCTGGCTAGACTGACACTATTAGATGATATCAAGACTTGTGTAAAATGATACCGAGTACCTTTGTCATTACCGGTCACCCATCTAATAAGGACCGGTTTTTTTCAGCCAATTTCCCATGTGCAAAACTTCTTAAACTGTCAGTTTAAGAAGTTTTGCACAGTACAAAGGCTAAGTCTGGCAATCAGATTCCTCGTATCGCATTCCTTTTTCCATTTTGCTTATGTGATTCAGTTAATCGTATTAGTAATTAGGATAACTTGTGAATCCACAAAAGCTTCAAATTCTGTGTAAAATTCAGTCTAGGTTCGTCCTTCCTAAAACTTCCGTAAAAGATCGGATCCACAACACCTGTCTACCAAAATAAACGGGCATTGCACTCTTCAAATGCACATGCAACTGACTCCTCACCAAATTCCCGGTTCGAAATCTACTGTACCTCACTGTTTGATTACCAATCCCGCTTTTGAACAGACCGCTTTGTAGGCTGTAGCATAAATCAAGCGATGGTTGACGAAGCGATTAAACAGTTTGAACACGAATTGTCTATAGTAGAAGTATTGGTATGCAATTGAGTTAGATCAATGAATGATCTATTATTAACGTGGTTTGATAAGAAGGTGGACACAATTAGATGTTATTTGGCTCGACTTCTTCACCTGGATTTGACACTTGAATGAGATTGTGTAGAAGCCAAGAGTTTGTTTGTAAACAACATTTATTAAGTTTAATTGATACATTGGAATTCCATCGATTCTTTTGTATAAAATATTTGGTTCGGTGAGTATTAGATTTGTCTAGGATAACTTGTGCCAATATAATAACGAATTCTTACGTTTGTTAAATAAGTATCTACAGGAAGAATTTATTTATACAACAGAATAATACGAGTACTTAAAAAACAGAATAAACTATTCATCTATAACTATACTAACTAAAACTTTAAGTATAATACTATTAAACTAGGGATAAAATACTGTTTCCTACTGTAGTAATACACAGGTAGAAAACAGAGTTTAAGTCAGTGATCGCAAGCATGTGCATGTGCCCAAAAGGTTAAGTATTTACTTAATTACTCACTGATATTTAAAAAAATACAAAATATATTCAATTTTGCCTGTGATGTTCATATTATACATCTTGAGATCTATACCTACTCAGATCCGTATGAAATAAAACTTTTTGGATAAAATTCTGGAAATAAGATTTTTTTATAATTTTAAGCCTTGAATGTAAATTCTTCTGCTATAGTTAAGACATAGATTTTACTTAAATTAGTTTGATGTATAGTGAGAAAAATCAATAAATTTATCAATAATTATTTTTTAAGGGTCCCGCTATAGTTATTATTTATTCAATTTATAATTTTAAAGCCTAAGGGCTTAAAATTTTAAGGCCTAAGGTTTTCAAGAGCTTTAAACGGACGTGATGATATTATTTTATAACAAGATATTTATAGAGGGGATATAAATAATTAATTGGTGTAGATGATGAGATTATAATGCTTTATGAATTCAATAATCAGATTATTGAAACTCCGTCAAAAATCAGATTAAGCGTTACTCATAAGTCTACTGACCTACTAGCACATTACGGTCGTCAATCCAAGTAAAATATGCTGCCACAGTTCTCCACAATTCTACACCTTATTCCTATGACATACAGAATACGGTAATATGCTAATTCCTTGGTAATTTTTAAGTCTTACCAAATACTTCGATCAAAAGTGATAAAGTAATCTGCAATTTTACATATATTTTCTGAACTAAATTTCTGAATTGTTCAGACTTTGTGCATATAGAAATAATGACGTTCGAAAAATATTTTAAAATGACTACTAATAAGCTATTATAATGCACTGATTAATTAAAACAGAAAATAACCCATCAAAATTAGAATGCCCGCCCGCCCAACGCCTGAAATGGTGCATCTCAGGCAGCGAACTTCACGCGCCCGTTACGGCGGTGCGCGGGGGCGGGCGGGCCCAAAAGCACCCTCAAGGGATGAAAGGGGAAGCTTTGGAGGGTGTAATGGTGGTATTTACAGGAATAAGTGATGAATTTATCTGGATCTATCAGTGAATTCCCGGAGAGAGAGCGCGGGGGCCGGCACGCTCGCCATGTAAGGCGCGCGGCGCGTACGCACGACGCGCCTATATAACCCTCCCGGCGACCTGACCGACGCACTCGCAGTCTCGCTGCCTTAGAGTCAATATCCACCGCGTCCCAACCCACACACAAACGCCAAAATGTGCGACGATGATGTTGCTGCGTTGGTAGTCGACAATGGCTCCGGCATGTGCAAGGCCGGTTTCGCCGGCGACGACGCGCCCCGCGCCGTCTTCCCGTCCATCGTCGGTCGCCCCCGTCACCAGGGCGTCATGGTGGGCATGGGCCAGAAGGACTCCTACGTAGGCGACGAGGCCCAGAGCAAGAGAGGTATCCTCACCCTGAAGTACCCCATCGAGCACGGCATCATCACCAACTGGGATGACATGGAGAAGATCTGGCACCACACCTTCTACAACGAGCTGCGCGTCGCCCCCGAGGAGCACCCCGTGCTGCTGACCGAGGCCCCCCTTAACCCCAAGGCCAACAGGGAAAAGATGACCCAGATCATGTTTGAGACCTTCAACTCCCCGGCCATGTACGTCGCCATCCAGGCCGTGCTCTCCCTGTACGCTTCCGGTCGTACCACCGGTATCGTGCTGGACTCTGGTGACGGTGTCTCCCACACCGTTCCCATCTACGAGGGATACGCCCTGCCCCACGCCATCCTGCGTCTGGACTTGGCCGGTCGCGACTTGACCGACTACCTCATGAAGATCCTGACTGAGAGGGGATACTCTTTCACCACCACCGCTGAGAGGGAAATCGTGCGTGACATCAAGGAGAAACTCTGCTATGTCGCCCTCGACTTCGAGCAGGAGATGGCCACCGCCGCCGCCTCCACCTCTCTCGAGAAGTCCTACGAGCTTCCCGACGGACAGGTCATCACCATCGGAAACGAAAGGTTCCGTTGCCCCGAAGCCCTGTTCCAGCCCTCATTCCTGGGTATGGAATCGTGCGGAATCCACGAGACTGTGTACAACTCCATCATGAAGTGCGACGTCGACATCCGTAAGGACCTGTACGCCAACACCGTCATGTCCGGAGGTACCACCATGTACCCCGGTATCGCCGACAGGATGCAGAAGGAGATCACCGCCCTGGCTCCCTCCACCATCAAGATCAAGATCATCGCTCCCCCGGAAAGGAAGTACTCCGTATGGATCGGAGGATCCATCCTGGCTTCCCTGTCCACCTTCCAGCAGATGTGGATCTCCAAGGAGGAGTACGACGAGTCCGGCCCCGGCATCGTCCACCGCAAGTGCTTCTAAGCGCTGCGCTGACTGCCGCTGCTGTGGTGGGCCTGCGCCCGCTGCTGCAGCATGACCCTAGTGCTGAGTGTTGTGCGATCTTGCTCGAAAGCATTTGTACGTTGTACGTAGTGATACTTGAACTGAACATCTAATATAACGCCATCTATTATAATGTAATTTATTGTATTATAAATTTTATATAAATTTAATTTTTCTTTTTTATTTTTATTATTATACACGGGATCGTTATGGATCTCATGCCATGTAATTAATAAATAAACGGTTAATTTATTTATTTTAATTACATTTTCTTTTATACAGTCGTTGATTTGATTTTTTGATTATTTATAGCTCCTTTACCTAATTCCTACCTTCTCTCTAGAAATACAATACCAGCATCAGCATACTCACCTATCAATAAGTAGCTAGGTATTGCACTTGTTAGATGACCCACATAATCAAACATCTCAGATTTGTGAGTCGTTTGCCTATGTTGTTCATTCCTTCAAAACAACACGCTGACTCCAGAATTAGAATGTGAGGCCACCCCACGGGGCAGCCATTACCATAAATAGTAAAGACGCTACAGTTTTCTAAATTTACCTCGGCGGCGTTTGGACTACAAGTCACATTTTTACAGAAAGTAGGTTTCACACCTGTCTTCAGCGCTTACCGGCACGATATCACCCTTGATGGTTCGCGTAAGCGCTGGTAAACGCCAGCTACCTGCTTTCTATATGAGTGTAGCCTAATAAGTAAACGCTCTCTCGTTTCTATATAACTTTTCTAAATATAATCACCTCCCGGAGCGTTGCGTTTACAAGTTTCTGTGCGATATGACGTCGTCGGCTGTCGTCTGGGTTAGTTTAAAATTAGTTCCCGAAATTTGAGAACGCTTGAAAATTCTACGTAGTTTTAGTATTATATTGAGTTCATTCAATGTGTTAAGGTGTTTAGGTGAATAAATTAACTCGTTTCTGTGGGTGTTAGTCAGGTATCTTCAAAGTATTCAGTGTTTGGAATAGTTAAGAAAACAATTCGTTGTCATCAGTCCAAATTATTTTGGTAATTACTGAAGATTCTTTAGGTCTTGTTTTTTTTTGGCTTCGACTATTTCTTACTTCACACTGAATTTCTTAAATGTTGTTTCTAAATATTTTATTATGAACCACCACGCCTCCTTAGCCTTGTCCACTCGACTTTCACTAATTTGTCGTCTCCAACATTGTTTTTCAATGATAGGTATTTCTGTCTGTCAGTCAAAAAAAATTTTTTGTCATCCTACGGTTTTTTATACTCTGAAGATCTTTTCTGTGCACCTTTTCAACTAGCCTCTGTCTACGGCTTCACTCGCGTGATATCTAGAATATAAAATTTTTCTCATCTTACGGTTTCTTCTACTCTGAAGATCTTTTCTGTTCACCTTTTCAACTAGCCTCTGCTCACAGCTTCACTCGCGTAATATCTGGACTATAATGTAGCCTTATATGTTATTGTTGGTCACAATATATCTGTTCCAATTTCAAAAATCGGTTAAGCCAATACGGAGATTATTAGCAACAAACATTCAAACTTGTAAACATCTTTTGACATTTATAATCAGTAGGAAGGATATTAGGATATGATAGGATGTTACTTAGGTAGGTTAGGTACCTACTTGTTTTGTTAGTCGGTCAAATTAGGCCTAACTTTATAGAAACGTCAACTTATAAACTACGTGAATTCAAAATGCCAATCTTAGAGCCTCAAGATGCAAGCCTAGAGGAATCGGCGTAAATTCAGTCTTTAATTTTAAAATAAAGTATATTGTTTCAAATATAATGATAAATCGTGCCTCTGACTACCCCGAACTTGGTACGCACTGAGTAGTATCTGAAGACTTCTATCATACGAAAGATAGTTGTGAGCTATTTGTTTTTTTTATTGTTTTTTAATAATTTCATGGTAAAAATCTTACAAATTGATATCACTTAAATTTACTAATAGTCTATAGTATATTTGACACCACACTATTATTAGTATCGAGACTGGGTGGGGTGTGTTGGTACCTATTAAAAGAACGTGCTGGTTAGCCTCAAGTGAGCCATCTGCCACTTCTGTGAGTGCTTTGGGTCGATAGGTTTTAGAGTTTTGTATTGACTTTTAACTATCATTTAGCTGCTACAATTGGTTACCTCCAATTGGTGTTAAATTAAATTGATGTTTAAAGATGACACTAACGGAATCGCATGTCGTGTTGGCCTAGTGGGGTTTGTTCTTAATTCTGATCTGAACGTCGTAGATTCGCAGCCGGTCGTGCACCAATGGTTATTTAATGCGAAAAGTAAATGAATTAATGAAAATACTTTATTGTACACCTTAAACAAAGAACATAATATACAAAATCTTATTCTTTAGAAGGTACAATGATTGAGAAGGTACATGAAGGAAGATGTACCAAAATCCGACCTAAAAATTTTGCGCAATGTATCAATAATTTAAATATAATTTGCATAGTAACAGATAAATTACTTAAATTTGTATACAGAATATACCTAGTGAAAATGTAAATTAAGTAACTACCTATTTATTATAAATCAGCTTTCTCTGCATCCTACCTTAAAATTAATTTTTACTTTATCATAGTTTTGTATAATTATAGCCGATTACAAGTGTTACCATGTACGAACCATAGAAAAGAGGGGACTTTTCTATGGTTTACTTAAACTTTTTATATGTTTATGGTTTACTTAAACAACCCATTTATGTTAAGAACCTTGTAATTTTGAATAAAATATTTTGATTTTGAAAAACAAAGATGGGCGGCTTTCTTTGATCGCTAATAAGCGACAACCATTGGATGGATAGGATAATAAGAGATTGAGGGGGGTGTACATAAAATAATAACAAAAGAATATTAACTATAACATACATATATCTATAATAAATATGTGAAAGTGCGCATTAACACATTCTCGACATGGTGAATGAAAACATCGCAAGGAAACCTCAAAGCTCAGAGGCTTGTGCCGTCGGTTAGTGTTCCAATAAGCAGCGATGGGCTTGAAACCAGTCACGCGAGTTCAACTTTATTCAGCTACTAGCTTCTGCCCACGGCTTTGCCCGCGTTGTACCCGGATAAAAGTAGCCTATGTATTATTCTGATGTATAAGCTACATTACTGTAAAGTTTCATTAAAATCCGTTCAGTAGTTTTTGCGTGAAAGAGTAACAAACTCCATCCTCACAAAATTTCGCGTTTATATTATTACTAGCTTCTGTCCACGGCTTTACACGCGTGGTACCTCGATAAAAAGTAGCCTTTATGTTATTCTAATTTATAAGCTATATTATTGTTAAGTTTCATCAAAATCCGTTCTGCAGTTTTTGCGTGAAAGAGTAACAAACATCCATCCTCACAAACTTTATGAAACGTTCATACGTTTCTTCATAGAAGCTTTTTACCTCGAGTGAACAAAAAATGCCAATGAAAGAAATGCTACAAAGCAACTAACATAATCTCGAGAAACATTAAAGTATGCGATATGCTTGAAGGTTGATAGAATTTTGAGTCACCCGTCTTTAAAAATCATCATTCTTCACTATGTTTAGCCCACAAGTGCAATCCACTTATACACTAGACTAGTGAAACGCCCGCGGTTGGCTACGTTTTTATTTCTCTAGAGTTGAATTTCGGAAAATCAAATTATGCACCTACTTTATCAATAGGAAAATAGTCTTCAAGCAAGTCTATGTGTATACAATAGGGCTTTTTAGGATATGCGTAAACTGTCAATCAGTCAGGTCCAAAAAGGTTTTATGCATTAACTAGGTAGGTATTCAGATACTTATGGAGCGCCTACGACTTTGCCTGTGTTCAGTTTTTTCCATACAAACATCTTCCCGCTTCATACTCTTAGCTTCGCTTCGGAAAGTTCTAGTTTCACACTTCAAAAGAATCTTTAATCTTCAATGGTCTCTAGGATTTAATATTAAGTGTTTACTGTTTTAGACCTATAACAAATACTCTTTTTCAATAAATGAGTTCTTTGTTCGATTGGCAGCACATAGCTGAATGAAGAATCATAAAAAAAAAAACAAGCAGAGTTCTTTGCCTAGGCTTGGTCGCGCACGGAGATTTGGCGTATCCCCACTTTGGCCTTTTAATTTCATGTAGATTGGCTGATGTTTTTATGATCCTTGTGATTTCAATGAATAAAAATCTATAGACTTTTACTTTGAGTTAGTCAGGCTGACATACTTAGATTTTATGTATTGAAATTCTCTTATCAGTAAGCCCACGTCACTTGGCACGTCCAACTATACTATTAAAGTACTCTGGTCAAGAGTTACCAACGTGGAACTCCTCCGAAGACACAGAATGTAATATAGCTGCTACTTAGATTGAACATATTCTGATGTTGTGAATCATCGGTATTCTGATTGGCTGGCCGCACCGATTCCTTAGCAGCAATTTTGAAAAAAAAAACAACATACAACTATATGCCATGAAGTCTTTATCGTCTAGTAGTCTAGTAGTAGTAGTCTTTATCGCTACATTTTGACAACAGTTGCGTCACATCGCGACTAATTGAAATGTACAAAAACAAGCGCACAAATTTTTTTCGAGTGGGAAAATGCATTAGTGCACGACTGGGTTCAAACCCACAACCACCGGATTGGAAGTCGGGATACAGTCAACTAGGCTAACGCGGCATAAAATATATAAACAAATATATATAATATAATGAATAAATAATGCTGGACATTTTTTCACCATCATCATCAAACATCATCATCTAGCCCCAAACTAAGCAGAGCTTGTTTTATGTGAACTACGTGACTGATACTTTTTTTATAAATACATACCTATTATACATAGAAAACAAATATTTGCAGATCATACAAACATTTGTCCCGCGACGGGAATCGAACCAACCTTCTGCTTCAAAGGCGGGCTTTCGCCCACTGCGTCGTAGAGGTCACACCCAAACAGATACATACATAGTCGTGACCTCACACTAGGATTCCCTGTAGTACCCTGTTCCCTGTGGTACTACGAGTACCGTAGTACCACACAACTAAGACCCGGAACAAATATCTGCAAACTTTTTTAATCGACTCCGCACCTATTATATCACAGCCGGCTCCTCGTCTGCCGCACCATCGATGTTGTCGAGTTGATTAACTACACAATTCAATGCACAATGTAAAGTGTAAATCGATTTGGCACATTATCTAACCCGTCAACTACAACAGCGGTAAATCTAATGAGTAAAACTAATGAGTCAACACACTGTGTTAACAGTGTGTTGACTCATTAGTTTTAACTGAGATTTATTATTAGCACTAGTGTCAATACTGCTTAAATGCCAATGTATTTTGTCAGACTTCCTTTGCTTATTTTACGATCTCCTAGGTTTTAATTATTTAGTCCATTCATTTTTCTATCAAGAAATAGAAACATTTTTGTTTGCGTAAATGGGTGTACAATACCTACAAGATATTAGAATTTAATTTTGTGAAATGAGATATGAACTGTTTGAATTATATTTTATTGTCTGTGGAAACTAGGTGTTGCCATGTTGATGCTAGTTTCTACCAAAGGGTGTACAAACAGATTTATCAAAAAAACTGACTTTTTAATTTAAAATTACAAAATATGACAAATAAACTATAGATAGATAGATAAACTCTTTATTGTGCATTACACCAATTTACAATATCGACATAGAAACATAGTAAAAAGAAAAAACAAAAAATAAAAGAAATGCACAATGGGCGGTCTTATCGCTGAAAGCGATTTTTTTCCAGACAACCTTAGAATGGAGAGAACTATTTAAAAGAATGATGGTGCCTGAATAAAAGTGTGAAAAATAAATATAAAAATACAAATTAAACATTAATTTTGATATAATACCTAATACCCATATCTAAATATATATTAATACCCACGTCATAAATATTTACATATTACATACACAATCTCACATATTTGAACTTATATATCAAATCAAATTGAATATAGTAAAAAAATTAAATAAAACGTGTGTGTAATTAATTTGTGTGGTATGTTATATTAAATATTATCAATTTAATATAACATACCACACAAAAACTCAAGAGCATGACGAAGACTGCTGTAAGTAAAATAGTTTGACACGATCTTTAAATGAATGCAGTGACTATGAAACTATGAAACTATGTTAAAGAAGAATGAAAAAATAATATTAAAAAAATATATTGATAATAGTGCCCTCCATAGAAAATTGGATCTAGGCGCTTACTATCTGAAGAATGTCCCATTGCCAGTTAATTACTATTCCTCAATAAAAAAAATCTTTTGATAAGAAATTACCATATTTTTTTGTTCTTTTTTATTATGTTTCTGTGTTTGTACTATAAATTGGTGTTATGCACAATAAAGAGTTTATCAATCTATGATCTTTCACCCGAACATTTGCTGAAATCTTCATTCCAACATATTCATACCGCTCTATTGTCTAACTCTGTTCTAATTGGATTCACATTAACTCATAGAGAGTGCTATAACGAATAGCTGTAATGAAATAGCTTTGAAGACATTTAATATTCGCGCTACCGGCAGAGAGTAGTCTAGGAGCTAATAACATAGCACCCGACATTATTCTTAGCTAGAGTTACCCTTCTATTCTTAGAAGAGTAACTCTAAAACTCTTAGATATTTCTCCGAACATTCCTGGAGAAAGTTATGAACTCGACTCTTCTTGAGGTTCTATATAAAACATTCACGTTTTTTGTGTTTTCAAACGACTTAAAAAAAGGAGGAGCTAGATTTGGATTTCGCAAAAATAACATTGACAGAAAACTTCTCATATTGTAAAAATGGGTACAAAGCTCCGAAATCGAATTATACTGCACTATCGGTGGAGGCACCGACTAAGTTTCGACTCATTCCGAGAGTCTTCATCAGGGTGAGTGGTTGCGACGTTCTCCTTCCGAAAACAAACAGAAAACTTACATGCCCTTAAACTAAACAGTGGAAGACATGTGATTCGTGTATGAAATAAGGCATTACGAGATGAGGCATACTGAATACTTTTAGTGACTTTTTCATCATTGGCCTAAGACTTTTTTAAGGAACACCATTTTATAAGTGGGGAATCCATCTTTCAGCCGCGGAGGCGGCATATCTCCTACCAGCTGAAACCACCACTGCATTCCTTCATAACACTTTGTCTGTCAAGCAACGCTTGTGCATTCTCCCTAAGTAGGGACACCATACCTTAACCTAGTGAGATCCCCATTGCAGGGTGATCAAGAAAGAACCGGTATCGCTACAACATAGAAGATCTGAGCTCCCACACTTCCCCCGACCACGAGTATTTGCTCACTACGATATTAGTTAAGTTGCTCCTATTTATACATAACCAACTAAACTATATTAATAAATTGTTATTAACCTGAGAGTGTCCGGGGGTGATACCCCCTGAAATGTACTGGTATCCGTCAAAGCGTGGAATATAATTGTCGATAAGGGCTAAGATCGTTTGTTGAAAACGATGCTCTTTCGAAGCCGATGAACCGAAATCACTGTGTCGCTTTTTATTAATTTCGCTTTTAGCAGTGCTGGGTTGGCACGTGCGAGAATGATGTGGATATTCATATTATAAAAACGGGAATAGTCAAGTTCACAATAGTTTTTGGAATGAAAAAAGATGTGGATATTGATTGTAATTTTAGTTTCAATATCAAAATCATGTGAAGGTGATATTTGAACTGGGTCTGGGTGTTCCGGTATCACAGTAGTGCCTGATACACATGACACAGTGTATCCTAGTGTGGGATCAGGGCTATTTATTATGTCGTTCAGTATAGTTGTCTGTTAGGTGTGCTTTACATTAACTATGTTCTTCTATATAATTATATTGTATATATTATTTATATTTTCTCCTCTCTTCCTGCTCTTTCCTCTCAACATCTTCGATTACAGACCCCTGAGCATTCTACCTGTTTCTATACGGACTCTTTTACTGTCCCCGCGATCCGCTTGTGGAACTCTATCTCAGCAGAAATCCGTGCTGCTGTATCCATTGGAGTCTTCAAATCCAAACTTTTATATTTGAATGAGCATTTATATTTATATTATATTTGTGTCTATCTAAATATATATTTGGATGTATGTATTTAAGTATGAATTATTTTTCGTTTTATGTATGTAGTTTACTTCTATTTTAAGTAGCTAGTTATTTTATTTAATAAATTGTTTCTCATAATTTGGTAATCAGCCAAACTACTCCACTCTTCATAACACAAAGGTTAGCTGGAAGAAAATGCTAATTAGCATTAAGTTTCCGTCTGGAAGTGATCTGGTTCAGTTGACCTATCTATAGATCGTTTGCAACGGTCTTTAGATAGATAGATCGATAACTCTTTATTGCATACACCAGGATAAAAAACACTCTACATAGGATCTTAAAACTAGGTTGTGACTTTAGATAGTACCTTTAGATAGATAACTATTTCATAACTTGTACTTTTAGGGGAAATAAAGGATATTATTTTTTTACTTTATTTTACCTACTTGTAGATAGTGTTAGGAATAAATCTTAACTTAATATTGGACAGTGTTCATTTTAGTCATTTATTTTAATCTAATGAAATCCTGTCTGTCCCACCCCTACAAACTAGCAGATATTTGATTTGCCTGTATTGTTATAATTTGAATAGACTGCCAGCTGCCAGGTTGTCAGCTAAAAGGTGATAAAGCCTTCAGAGCCATTGATTTGGAATTGGCAAACCTTTTGTACTTTAACGCGTTTGAGAGTTGAATGTTAATGAAATTTTGAAATTTCAGCATAGATACAAACGAGCAGAGAATTATAAAAGAAATTACTACAGTCTTATGTTCAGCTATGTATTTTATTATGTAGTTTTTTTATGTCTAGCTGATTTATTTCTGATAGGTATTTGATATCTATCTATAAAAAATGATGAATGGTGGGTTTTCTTTGTACAAATGTGTGTCTGCAAATACCTAATGGGTACGTTTTGTTCTTAGTGTACCTACTTTGTGTTGTGTTGGATTGAGTTGTTTTGTTTTCTCTGTTTTTTCTGTTGTTTTTTCTTTTGTTTTCTTAGTTGATAGGTACTTAAGTAAATTATATTAGCAGATAGGTAAGCACACTCGTGCTAAGATATATATATTTAAGTAGATACTTACTTACAAGTAGGTACTTAAAGTTTTGTTTTCTCATATAATGAAGTGAACTATAATTATGTTCTTTGAGAAATAAAGAATCTTTAAACTGATTTAAGAGGTAAATAGATGGCGCAGTAGGTAAGCGATTATTGCTGATGCGTCGAGTTGAGAAGTCTAAGTGACTTTAATTTCGACTGTGATTTTGTATAGGTACACTTGTTTTATATTATGCAATAAAGCATTTACTATCCAAAAATAGAGTAATTCATGTATTTTGACCTATACAATGTACATCATAAATACCTAGGAACAAAGGAAACCCAGGTACAATTTTTTATATTAAATTCCATCACTCATTATTAAGTTATGTTTGTACCGGCACAACTTTACTTTAAACATGTAAAAACTAGCTTCTATCAACGGCTTGGCCTGCGTGGTACCCGGCTAAAAAGTAGCCTATGTGTTATTCTGATGTATAAGCTATACTAATTACTGTAAAGTTTCATTAAAATCCGTTCAGTTGTTTTTGCGTGAAAGAGTAACACACATATATCCTCGATATCTTTCTCGTTTATAAAATTAGTAGGATAGGATATTACATTCAACATAATTAGCCATTAGCTGAGGTACTAACTATTTTACCTTGTATTTATAGTAACATGCTCAACATAGTGCTATCTATCGTAAACTGCAGACAGTAAACGATCTATCTATCTATCCAATAGCTGGCTTGGTTATTCAGCGGTCTAGTGATCTGGATCAGTTGAGTTATCTGTAGATCATTTTCACACTAAACATACACTCATCCGACACCTTCACACCCACAGTTTACACTCGCACTACACTTCACACACACACTATAATTCGCATCAGAACAAATGTTAAAAACTTTCATCGCCTTACAAAATAATTGTTAAATTAGACCTAAGCAAGAGCGAAATTTGCTATGACAAGTATTTTTTACTTAAAAGGAAATTTCATCATTGCTAATATTAAGTATCTTTTGGAAACGCAATAAAAAAAATTGTATTTGTATTTTCGTTATTTCTCCATAAGAAAGATAGATAAACTCTTTATTGTGCATAACACCAATTTACAGTACAAACACAGAAACATAGTAAAAGCGATTTCTTCCAGACAACCTTAGGATGGAGAGTACTAAAAAAAGACGGTGTTACTATAAAGTATAAATAAGTTGAAGATTATTATATAAAATTATGCGTGAATGTAACAGTTGGAATTGATAGACCTCGGCGAACGTACTGTGGCCAAATTGAAAACGTTCTGGAGACAGGTCAGTTCAAGAAGATCCTAAACCGATGAGTATGCATGAAGAATGTATTGAGAGGGGATGAAGCAAAAGAGGTATGCTAGGATCGTATCTAGTGGAAATCCGGGGTCTCCGGATTTCCACTAGATACGATCCTAGCATACCTACCGGCCCCTCGGAGCGGGGCCTACCGCTCCGAGAAACAGGCAAGATTGTATGTATGCATTTATGAAATAAAGGGTTCGGACAACGTTTTATATTCCTATACACCAACTAACATGAAAATATTCCCACTTCGTTCTCACAGCTATAAGCATGTTCACTGTTCACGATTTGAAAGCATGCCAAAGTTTTATACATAGATCGGTAACTATGAGACTCGACACACATTATTGTACTAGATTTATATTTTCCAAGCTTTCACAAATGTGAGACAGATTTTTGACGTGTATTTGTCAATGATACGCGTTTGGCTCATTTATACTATCCTATCCTACTAATCCTACTTCCTATTATCCTACTACTAGGTTTTAAAAACGCGAAAGTTTTTGAGGATGGATGTTTGTTACTCTTTCACGCAAAAACTACTGAACGAATTTTGATGTAACTTTACAGTAATAAAGCTTATACATCAGAATAATACATAGGCTACTTTTTATCCGGGCGATGCCGTGGGCAGAAGCTAGTATATATAATAGTAAATAAACACCCAATATATATACGCTTTTCGTGGAGAGTTGGAGAAAATTTTTGCGACGTAGCTCAACGAAAAAATCGAGCATTTCTTACAAACGCTGCCTTAGGGGAAAGAGCGCCTTTTCATTACCTACTATTTATTCGGGTACCACGAAAGAGAAGCCATGGGCAGTAGCTAGTATTAAACAAACCATAAGGATTTTAATAACCGTAAGATTATCTGCTCAAATGCTAAGCGTCAAAATATTAAGTTTGTATGAATGAAGCTAAGTTGAGCAAACACATAATATAATTCGAACACGATGGGAGGAGAAGGGGGCAGAATTTAATATTGGCTGCGCGCGGGTTAAGGCGACGTGCAAATAAAACTGTATGAAAGCGATGAAAGCGCCCCCCGAGTTGTTAAGGGGTGGTGAGAGTTTCATAAAGTTTTTGTAGCGGGTAAATTCAATTTTGAACTTTTTGATGAGTTATCTATGATTATGGAGCGTATGGCTTTGCAGGACAGTAAAAGAGGTTAATTAGTTCGTTCATGTCAGAATATAGATCGATGGAAAATATATTGTTGCAAATCCTACTAATATTATAAACGCGAAAGTTTGTGATGATGGATGTTTGTTACTCTTTCACGCTGAAACTACTGAACGGATTAATGAAACTTTGCCGTAATATATAGCTTATACATCAGAATAACACATAGGCTACTTTTTATAGTGGGCAGAAGCGTGGGAAGAAGGTCTAGTGTGTGTAGTCTAATGTTACAGTCTAGTGTGCTAGTATCTTAGTTTTAAAGGCAGATTGTTAAAAACCTGCTTCAGTTGTGCCCATCTTCCCCTTAACATTTTGTCAGTGGATATTTTTACAAACGTTATTACTGCGGGTCGTGGCTTCAGCTTTCTTTATTAAATTGTCGTTAGGGGTCGCGGGATTAGTCGACACTGGACTTTATTAGCGTGGATTGATATCGTAGGTAGAAAGTAAGGATCTGATAATGTTTGTAAGGTGAAGTTTTTGAAATATTGTAGAGAGCTAAAGATATTTATTAAGAACTAGCAGATGCCCGCGGTTTTACTCGCGTAGGATAGGTAATTGATAGGTGCATTAAACATAATTGCCTTGCACCCTTAAGGGCTTTTTTTGAATACCCTGATACGTATTCAGTTCTTTTGTATTTTATGTATTAAACTAAGTTTACAGCAAATCGCACCAAGCGTTAAACATTTCTAAAACAAACTTAACAGACCATGCTACGCCCTTTAAGGGGTAGTTTAGAATAAAAAATGTATTTGTCTCTTATCATTTGTACTAAATATAATTTATGCCATGTTTCAAGCAAATTGGACCATTCGTTAAAAGTTCCATACAACCCCATGGACACCCTCTACAACCCCTTAGAGAGGGATATAATTATATTAATATTTTATCATTTGGATTGAAGAATATTTCCGTAGTTTGCAAGTTCAAGGAATAAGATTTTTCATACAAAGGTTTTCAGCCCTTTTCACCCTTTTAGGGGTAGAATTTTCCAAATTCCTTTCTTAATGCACCCCTACATCATAAAAGGAATATACCCTCCAAGTTTCATGTTTCTAGGGCTTATGGTTTAGGCTGTGCGTTGATTCACCTCTTGAACTTTGACACCCCCTACATCCCCTATGATGAGTATTTTGGAAAAATAATTATATAAGACTTTTATCATTTGAATTGAAGAATATTTATGTGAAGTTTCAAGACTGTAAGTTCAAGAAATAAGATTTTTCATACAAAGGTTATCAGTCCTTTTCACCCCCTACAGGATATTTTTTTCCAAATTCCTATCTTATTACACCCCTACACTATAAGAGGAATATTCCCTCCAAGTTTCATGCTTCTAGGACTTATGGTTTAGGCTGTGCGTTGATCCTCCAATCAGTATCGGAACAGTTTTATATATATTGATTGATGATTGAAAACAAAAAAAACACGCTCTCGACTGTAATCCAGACTCGTTGATCTGCGAGGTTACTAAGTAAAGTGGTCAGAGGCACGTCCAAACAATATATTTGGCACATGCCCACGTTAGTATTTTAGTTAGTATTTTGACATATTGCAAGTCCTTCTAACCGATAGGTAACTTTTGGGTCTAGGACATTTTTTTTTTTTAATTCTTTGGTGCCGGACTGGGTTTGAACCAATTACAAAGTTTATATGTACGTAATAAAATGTTAAGCACTTGCTACAATAAAAAAATGTTATAGGCATGACTCGCTGATTTCAAAAGCAAAAGCAAAAGCTAGTAGATAATATAAGTACAACGAACTAATATTTTTTACGCATTATTTTTATTTCTAGCTGTGGGTTTAAGAAACTTGCAAATGACAAAAATCGTGATGGCGGTGTACTTTCTCTGATAATATAATATTCAAAAGGGTTTAAAGAAAAGATTTTGAACAGATTTTTCTCTACTTATGATTTATAGACTTTTCTGTAGCAATATAATTATTTGGTTATCTCCGCTATTGAGAGAATAAAGTGTTACGTGCTGCCACCTATAAGTTTCAAAGTAAACGAGTGTTGTAGCTACTCAACGATAGATGGCAAGGCTCAAACAAAGTGCACCGTATGAATTGTAGATGGCGGTAAGTTATATCAGAAAACAGATATTAAAATAGCAATAAAAAATACATTATAAAATAGTATAATGTATTTTTTATTGCTATTTACATAAGTTGACGACCTCTGTGGCACAGTAGGCGAAGGCCCGCTTGCGAAGCAAAAGGTTGCGAGTTCGATTCCCGCCGCGGGACAAATGTTTGTATGATTTGCAAATATTTGTCTCGGGTCTGGTCGGTATGCATAATAATGTATGTATTTACAAAAAAAAGGTATATATGTAGTATATCAGACATGTAGTTCCCATAACACAAGCTCTGCTTACTTTGGGGCTAGATGATGTTGTGTGAAAATGTCCATAATTATTTATTTAAGTATATATTAATTTATTTGTTAAATTAATGTTAGTGCTCTAACATTAATAGGTAGGCAACCTAACTATTACTGCAAAGTTAATAAAGGTGTAAAGCGACAGTTCATTTAAGTCCAACTAAAAGAGCTCATAAAAAATAAAAGATATCTATATTCATCGTTCTCAGTCACTGTGGTAAAATAATTTACTGTCTGGACTGTTGGGCCTTCAAGCAAACAGGTTTCTTAGCATCGAAAACACAAGTAGATAGGCATCATTTAGAAACATATTTCTTTATGGAAATTTGTGCGGATTCTAAGCAACCATTTTTAATAAAAAAAAATATGATCATTCATTCAGCTTTAGCCAATTCACGGGTAAAGTAAATAGATGTAAACCCATTCATCGAGAAAGTGACAGAAGATTTTTTATCTACCTAGGATGAGTTTATAGATATAATCATCACAACAAAGCTGAGAACAAAGCCTACACAAAGTTTGCAAGAGCTTTCGCCACCCATAAGAACAATAAGTACCTACAATTACACAATTTTCCACGCTAAAACCAAACCACTTCCCAAAAAGCTAAGCAAATTTAACCTCTCAGCCAATCTGTCCCACCTTTGTACAGAGACTTAATGAGGTGGTTACATAAAATTCGCTTTATAAAGAGTCCAATAAGCGATCCAATAAAGCTGTGGGGCGTTCCACCCCCGTGATGGGAAGCGGGGGAGCTCAATAAACCCTCATATCTCCAGCAATTACGACAGAACAAATGAGAGCTAACGAAATTCACCTCTAGAGATCACGGGCGAAAAGAAAAGCGTAGAGTCGAAATTTGTTAGAAAAAGTTCAAAAGTTTATGATGTTTTCGAATAAGTTGAATGGTCCACATACCAGGAGTTCGATTCCCACCGAAGTTAATATTTTTGGAGTTATTAAAAAGTTGGATTGAATTTATAAGTGGCTACCTAATTAGACCAAAAATTAAATGACATGACGTGTTTATTATGCAGTGAATCATTTCTTTTCATTTCTTTAACCATCGATCATCAACACGTTTTTTTGTGAATATTTCTAAACAATTGCTTAGCTAAAGATTGTTTTGTTGAATTTGAAAAGCAACGAAGCAGTAAAAATCTTTATAAAAAAGGGCCTAGGTCCCCACCCGCCCCCTAATTACACTAACAAAATGGCAGTGGAAAACGACCCATTTTATGAGAATCGATACGTCGAGAAAATAATAAAAAAGAAGACGCGATAAGGACTCGTATAAAACTTATTACTGGGTATTAACTTATTGATTATCTTTACTGATCACTAAGTTTGAAAGATACAATTTTATCAGGCTTTGCTATATCCGAAACTTTTAAAGCTTGAAAAGGGGACATTTCTAGACTATAATACTTTCTCTCTCTTCAAGTTGTAGAAAATTTTAACATTACTAAGCCGGGCAAAATAAGTAAGTAAGGTACCATTTTCCCATTCCCAAAGCCATTTTGCTAGTGTAATCATGAGGTTGGACCAAGAATAAACCGGTGACAACACAACCAACAAACACACTAATGCAGCCATAATACCTTCCTAAAGCACTTAGGTTAACGTAAAAATCTTAACTTTTAAAACTTTCTAGTCCCGCACCAAAATGAACTCAACTTTGTCCATTATCTCCCCTGTTCTACCTATTTATTCTGTGCCAATGCCAAAGGGCTGTGTGTCGGGTGTTTTAGGGGTTTTTCAGCGGCTTTGACTTGCAAATTGTGACTGTCGCGCCTGGCACCGCCCGCGGCTCCGCGGCTAATTAAAAATATGCGGCGATGGTAGCGTTGCTGCGGTGGGTAGCAGAACTAGCGATTGTAGCACTTTGGCGGCTTTGTAGAAGGTGCTGTTTGTTGGGACTAGAAATAAAAGCGCGTGTGTTTTGGATTACATACTCGTATCTCGCAAGAACAGCTTGGTGAAAAACATTATTGCGTAATTTTAATGTAAAATACTACTGTTTAACTCAGAGATAATAAATTGTTCACCGCTGCTCTATTCCATACGTGTTTTAAGTGCTGCTATTCGACGCAAGATGACGCTAGCAGAAAATTGAGTTTTGAATGAACAGTCATACATAATATAAAGATTGATTTGACTATTTTAAGAAAATGCACTAAACAAGGGATTTAAACAGAGAATTGCGAGATAAATGGAACATGAAAATTTATTTTATTTATTTATTTACAAGTCTGCCTTTGCAAAATGGTTGGTAAGTAGATATGATAATGACTGAAACGTAGTTACATATCTAATACGGTCATAAAATTATAAATTATCAAGAGCTGTTGCTCGAGTAAAATAAATTTAAAATGAAGATTACCTAGGTCAGTATTTATCTAGTTCCTACATAGTTAGGTTCTACATATCTATAAGTCTATGCATCCATCGGAAATCAGTATGATTTAAAGTTCAACCTGCCCCGATAAAACAATAATTTCCCTTAATTACACATTCCCTCAACAAAACACAAATTAAATATCCTTAATGAATCATTAGTGGGTTCAAACCGCTGGAATGACACATTATAGTCATATTGAAGCAGTAGGTTCACTACGAAGACTAGAGGTATAACATAATCACCCTTATGTTACGTCAAATAATAGATGTCAACATAATTATGTTCTATAATTATAGTTCACTTAAATTAGAAAAACAAAACTTTTAAGTACTTATAAGTATCTACTTTAATTTATATTTTAGCACGAGTGTGCTCTTACCTGTTAACATAATGTACTTACCTATCTACTAAAAAAACAAAAGAAAAATAACAAAAAAAACAGAGAAAATAAAGCAACTTAATCTAACACAACACAAGTACCTATGTACAAAACGTACCCATTCGGTATTTGGGCAGACGCACATTTTTGTACGCACATAAAAAACCCATGATTCATATTTTTTATAGAAATAGGTACCTTATCTACGTTTTTATTATCTTTCTTATAAATTAGGAATAAACGTGAACTGACTGGCCCTATAGACAAGAACCACTTACTGTTGGCGTTAACGCCTGTGGAAAGATTGAATTGTACGTTTTTTTATGATATATCGAAGCAAACGGCTCACCTGATGGAAAGCGTTTCCCAAACATTGCTTAGTGACATATGCTATTAGACTCTTCAAAAAATTGAAGCAGTTTATGTTAATTTTGTTTTGTTCATATTTTACAACTCCTGGGAAGGAAATAAAATTGTAGGTATTTTTATATCATAACCATCATATAATTTTATGAGATTTTTTTCACAAAAAGAATCACAAGAAGAACTGAAGTCTGCGGGTGGATGTGAGTGGCAGACGGATTGATTTACCCTACCCCGTTAGTAAAAAATACGTTCATGGCCCTAATAGTCTTAAAACTAAAAAAAATATTAAAAAACATTAACTGCTTTTTTTAAATAATAATTTATTGTTTTAAAGAGCACTTCCATAGCAATACCACATGATAGGTTACAAGCCCATCGCCTTGCCAGGATTTCGAATTAGGTTTTCGGCCCTCCAGGTTTCTTCATGATGTGCTTCTTCACCGTTTGCACATATTTGGAATCGAAAAATCCAACAGTGACGAGTTCAAGCCTGCAACCCCCGGATCGTAAGTACCGCCCACTCAGCCAACTCAACTTTTTCAAGCATCAAATGAAAGTAACGCTACTGTTATTAGTTATTTACTGTGAAAATGATTCATTAGCAAGCTTAAAACAATAATTAATTTGGTTAAATCTGGCACATAATGTTAACTTCATGGATCGTTAGGTACGTAAATTTGTTTCGTTTACAATTTACGTGAGTTGTTAAAATGTTGCCGATATACGAGTAAATCAAAGTCAAAGTCAAAGTCAATAGGTTTTTATTCATTGAAATCACAAGGATCATATAGAAACGTCAACTTAAAAACTATACGTGAATCTAAAATGTTAAAGTGAATTTACGCCGGTTCCTCGCGCGCGACCAAGCATAGAAGAATCAGGCAACAAACTCTGCTTGGTTATTTTTTTGATGATCCTTCATTCAGCTTTAGTGTGGTGCCAATCGAACGTAAATGAACGAGACTCATTTATAGAAAAAAGTACTAGTCAGAGACTTAAATAAAGTCTAAAAAGTATCAACCTAAGTTCTTATGACAACACACTATACGCTTTATAATAGTAATGCTTAACCTATTCTTAAAAAATATGATACCACAGATATACAATTCCACAATTAAGCTAACGAAGGAGCGGAGCGACGACATACGAAATATAGTTGGAAGACCAAGGTCTCGGCGTTCGTACTCTGACCAAATTGGAGACATTCTAGAAAAAGGCCAGGTCAGTAGTACACTAAACCGCCGAGCTTGTATGAAGAATGTGATGAGGATGAATGAAGCGAAAGGGGTATGCCAGGATGGTAGCAAGTGGAAATCCTTGGTCTCTGCCTACCCCTCCGGGAAACAGGCGTGAATATATGTATGTATGTAATAATAAATAAAAAACAAAACCACGCTCATGACTGTAATCCCGATATAGAAGTTCCCATATTCATACTCAATAACTCAGATCCATAGAAGGTAGTCAGAGGTAAGTCCAAGCATTATGTCTATCACATGCCCACGTTGCATTGTTGAGATATCACGTGACAGGTTGCAAGCCTATAGCCGCTTATCAAAACACTAATTACGCATGCCTTCGACTTTTTGGTTCTATAGGGTATGATGTTTTCCTTCACCGTTTTGAACAGGCGTTAATGAGCAATTAATGGATGTACGATCGGGTTCGAACCGACAATGTTACAAAGATAGATAGATAGTTTTTTATTTAACACATACGATACAGCACAGACAAGTACAAATGAAAAGAAAGACAAACAACTATATCCAACTATAAGACCTACATTACCTATTTCCTAATTTAAGAATGAATTTCCCCCGCCCATTCTTACCGTCTCATAAAATCATCTCCTTTCAAAGGTTGTCTGGAGGAGATTTAATTGAAAGGCAGCTCATTGTACTTTCTTATATTTTTTATTGTACACATAAATATGAAAAAAATATTAGTTAAGGCATGTACAAAGGCGAGCTTAACCATAAAAAGAGTTTTATTCCAGCAAACCTTTGAGAAGAGAGAGAAGTGATGAAGTTGGTACTTGAGTTTTGTAGTTTTGTAATATTGTATTTTTTTCATCTTATGGTGTAAAATAACGTATTATCATAAATTCATCCCTTTGCATAGTCAGGGACGGAAAACATTCTTCTTTTTAACCGACTTTAAAAAAGTAGAAGGTTCTCAATTCGGTTGTTTTTTTTAAAATGTTTGTGTCTTGATCTACGCCAATTGTTAACCGATTTTGATGATTATTTTGTTGTTGTATGGAGAAAGGTCCCGAAGGAGTCACATAAAAGTTATTTGGCTTCAACTTTACCTAAGAAATTGCTACTATTCCTGTAAAACCAAAAAACCATCATCATCTTATGGAATCAAGTCTTGATCAATTCCGAATCATTTCTTGTGGGCTATTTTACTTTTTTTTATTCGAAGAAGTGTCATCCCGAGTGAACAAAATAACGTAAGCACGTGAGTCGATTTTTTGACATCAAGTCCTATATCTGTATCACTAAGACTAATATTAAAAGGATCTTCACATGTAATAGTAACAGTTATTTTAATCAACAACACGAAGGCAATAACAATTTACATAATCTCTCACGTGAAATTAAATGTTACTACGATATTTTTTTACATTAATTTGCATATTGAAGCGCTTAGTTAAACAAATCACAGCGAATTAATGCATGATGCTATAGCAACTATAATTATAGACCAGGAGCTAACAGATAACTTATAGTTCCTACATACCAGTTTTTTGGAAACACATCAAAATGTTTATTGGGATGAAAACAAAAGCACCAAAACATTAAAAGAACGGTAATATCCGCAGAAGTTTGCGGATATTACATCGTCATTAATTTAAATTTATTTATTATTATTACACGATAGGATTATAATTTTAGGATTATATTATTGTGTTTGTCATTATTTAGCTTTGTCTGTGATAGTTTTGTAATTTATAGTAAGGTTTTAAATGTTTACGCCATGCATGTCAGTTTGCACACCGAAATCGGTAAAGCATGTTGTGTCCATCTCACTGTAATATCATAATATTTACACATATTTACGCAAATAAATTATCTTTATCTTTATCTTTATCTTTAAAATATTTTGTAGGACCAAGAAATTATTATATTATGAGTATTCATAATATAAAAGAAACATGAAATGCTATTATTTTGTAAGCGCATCATTTGAGAACGGCTGGATTGATTCAGCTATTTTTTATTTTAAAATGTTTGTAACAGTCCGAATTATAATTTTGTGGAATGCATATAAGAAAAAGAAAGAAAGAAAATGTTTCGTTGTGTTATTAACATATAATAACACAACGAAACGAAAAACAGACAAACTAAGTAGGCATATTAGTATGAAAGAGAGAGAAAGCGCAATTGGGTGTGCCGATCAACACTGAAATGTTGATCAAAGCAATAATTATTAAATCGATGTTCAACTCTAATGTCAAGTGATGTAACTGATTTATTTGTCAACTACATGACACGTCCTTATAACAGTGAAAGAAAACATCATGAGGAAACCAGTATGCTCTAGAACCATAAATTCGAAGGCTTGTGCCATCTGTTAGTGTTCCAATAAGTGGTGATGCAACCTGTCAGGCGGAAAGACAACCGCAGATGTGTACCAAATAAAATAGAACAGAATAATTGTTAATTGTCTTACTGTGTGTACAAAGATGGAATACATTGGTAACATTTTAGTAACAACAGTTGCCTTTTCTGGGTTTACAATAATAAAAATATATCTATAAAAACAATCAGGAAACATAATATACATTAGAAATCATCATCAAAATATTCATTTATGTTATACTTTGAAACTTTTGAAATCAGCCATTTTTTTTAAGAGTTACGAAACATTGGACCATTTAAACTTTTTATAACAAGTGGTAGATTATTAAAAATACAATGTTTGGGACGAGGTAGGTAGCTAATTCCTTAGTACTCTCAGATCTGTGTACCGAGTATGGATTTGAGAATTTCCATCAAAGGGATTACAGTGGTGAGTATTTTATATTGTTTTATTTTATTAGGCTGCCTTTTAGGCAGTTCATTTTATATATTTTACCTAATAGCTCCTACACTATGAGACGGGCTACCCCAACAGACTAACTGCCGGTAATTAGTTGTAAACATTAGTTTTATCACGAGAACTACGCATTAGTGGTCACCGTTAACTGCTGTCAACTCAACGTTAAACGAACCACGAATGCATTACGGGGCCACTTGCATCTAATAAGGTAAGGAATAATAACTCGGAGTTAAATTATTGCGACCATTTTGTGATGCGCCATTCATTCATTCATGTCCTGTCTATGACTCATTTTTTAAATTTGTTTTGATCAATATGTGACCACTTTTACAGCATCATCGGTTGCCTCTATGAGTTGTTCCCGAGTGCAGGTGATGGGGCACAGAGGGCAGGAGAGCAAGTGTGCCATTATTGAGAAGTATTTGATGATATAATTGTATTATGATTAAAATGCTAACCTTGGTAGACGCAAGTGGCACTAAACTCAAACCATGTCAAATTGTATACATTTTGTAAATATAGGTACATAAGTGGATGCTTAGTACGAGTATTTTGCCACAATGATATTGTATACAAAATTCAGATATCTACTTAAAAATACGTTCATAAATGTATGTCAAACTGAAGATATTATAAAAATGGAACAGTTAACTAAGTTATCAATGTTTTCATACGTACATAAAGACACGCCTGTTTCTCGGAGGGGTTGGCAGAGGCTATGCACTTGCTTTAATCCTAGCAAACATTTTCATCATATTTTATATACGTGCTCATTGGTTTAGGGTACTCTTGACTTTACCTTTATCGCGAACGCCCCTTGTATACTTGATTATCTTGGCCATACACTTATTGTTTAACTTGATGCAATTTAGTCCAAACGAATACGAGACTATATAAGAAGGAATTGAACTTGTCTATGAGGTAATGCATATGATAGAATATTGTACATTCATTTTATAATCAATTGTATCTCTGTTAGCCATGAAACACATTGTGATATAATTATGCGTTTATGATTAACTCGAGCTCAAAAATAACTGAATACGAAATGACTATTGTATAGTTCTCACTTTGTATATTAACCCACGTTGATGTAAGTGGGCCTTAGTGCCATGATATGAAATAAATTCAAAGATAGTTTGATTTGACAGACTATTTTTATATCCATCTAAGTACTTGTGTAAAGCATACGGTCCTAAATTAGGTAAATTCCTTTCAAAATCAAATATTTCATTAAATTTCATGAAAACATCAAGTAATAAATAAATCTAGAATAAGTCAAAGTTGAGTAAGTTATGAACAGGAGATAAGCAGTGATGTTTATGTTACCAGCTTAATAAAGGATGGTTTTATGCAATGTGAACAATAAAGATCGTTCACACGAGCAGAACTTTTTCAAAATTATTATAATTTTAACGGGTCTTTATCGCGTTTACCTTTTTTATTATTTTCCTGACGTTTCAACTGTATTGCAACCGCCGTGGTCACGGGATGTCATCAGTGGCATCTTTATCGCGTTTACCTTTTTTACATTAATAAAAAAGGTAAACGCGATAAAGACCCGTTAAACTTATAATAATTATGTTATCTAATCGCGAAAGTTTGAAAAATACTAGAACTTTTTCCTTAAGAATAGACTAAGAATAGAATAGGCTTTGCTCGTGGGCGCGTATTTACATCGGGAGTTATACATAGTTCCTCACTCTATTTTAAATAACGAGTGTAAAACGCACAAATATAATATAGGGTACATACATAAATATTCAGACGACCTTTTTTTTAAAGCTCCGATGAAAAACTCTGATTAAATTTTGCGTCTATTTATTGATAATTTTGGGATATCTGTGGATGGAGGTAGCCCAAGATTGTTCGTCATATCAGTTTTATCAAGATACCAGCTGTGTCACGATTGCGGCCTACTGCGTCGCATCGCCCATCCGCGTTATTTCTTCTTTTTCTCAGCTCCTAAGGGTCGTAACGTAATACCTATAACCATCCTCATAAGTAAGGTTAATGCAAAAAGATTTTTCAAATCCGACTGGTAGTTTCAAAGATTAGTGCGTTCAAACAAAAAAAAACTCTTCAAGTTAATTATTTGTAAATAAGCGGTTTGGCAGTTATCGTCAGACAAATAAAAAAACATACATACATTGATATATTTAGATACATACTTTATTCAAATTGACAAAGTAGAGTCGGAGATCTTCGCTCGCTCTATCAATAATTTAAATAGGATTTAACGTTAGCAAGAAGCACGACACAACAAGACGAAAAAAATCAAAACTGAAAGTTCTTGCATTACTCCTGCATAACATGCTCCTTGACAAATGGTGACAGTTGTAGTTAATCACGGATAATTGTGGCATAATCGTTGCCACGACTATTTTCTTGCTTCGGTGGATAAAACGAGGCACTCCACGTATTCTAAATATTTTAGGACGTCTGGTCGAAGCGACGCGTGGAGAGAGCTGGCTCTTGTCTGTGTAAACGCATTTGCATTGCCATTAAGCATGGCAATAAGCAAAAAGCAGCAATGGGCTTGCAACATGACTATGACTATGTATTCAATGAGTAATCGATACTTACATGTACCAACTATTAGGTCTATTAGGTGTACTTAACATAACAATGTAACTGTAAACTTTATTATCTAATCTAATATTATAAAGAGGAAAGATTTTTTGTTTGTTTGTTTGTTTGTATCGAATAGGCTCCGAAACTACTGGATCGATTTTAATTTTTTTTCACTAATAGAAAGCTAAATTATCAAAAAGTAATTAACATAACAATGTAACTGTAAACTTTATTATCTAATCTAATATTATAAAGAGGAAAGATTTTTTGTTTGTTTGTTTGTTTGTATCGAATAGGCTCCGAAACTACTGGATCGATTTTAATTTTTTTTCACTAATAGAAAGCTAAATTATCAAAAAGTAACATAGGCTATAATTTATTTAAAAAAAATAGAGATCCTTAAGAAAATTGCAATAACGTAACCCAAAGTAGCAAAATTTTGCCAATAAAATTCATTATTTGGCGTGCGCTGAGAAAACTATTGATGATACATAAAAATTATGTACTAAGTGATTAAAGTACTCATTAAAACCTACAAAAAAGTCTTGGAGAGAATATATACAACTATCATAGTTACGTCACAATAGCAGCTTTTGTGTTATAAAATGTAATTAGATCGCGGGTAGAAACAAAAGTTGGTTACATTCGTATCATAGTATTAATTTTTATTCAAATAAATGGTTTTATCATCAAGGGTATTTACGTAGCAGTTAAAAATTTTTTAATTCATGCAATTCAGACATTTAGTTTCGATGTTATCACGAGTATAAAATCGAAACTTACACGGGTGAAACTGCGTGGCACAGCTAGTGAATAATAAATTAAACAAAACACATATCTTGCAAAATGCTAACTACATACAGAACGTGGGCATATGCTTAATGAATCCTTGGATTTGCCACCGTCTATCACCTAGTTGGTATCTATAAGGTATATGAAATAATTAAGTTATGATTAGTCATTCATGCATATTACTGGAATTGTACCAAACTTTATATGAGAACTTAATCTTTATCTTCACAGATCTACATACAAAAAAACATTCACACCCAACAGACATATAAGAATATAATAATATAGTCTTGTCAAAGTCAAAGTCAAAAGGTTTTTATTCATTTAAATCACAATGATTATGTGTTTTGTCTCTGTATTTGTGTTGTCCTTTACAGGTTTATATAAATCAACTTATAGTTTAAAAAAACTGTTCGAGTCTCCCTCTATTTAGACCGGTCAAATTTCTGTAAAATCCTCTCCATCGCCTTATTTTTTTAAATCTTGTCGACACGACATTGGCAAAATTGTGGCAACTCTTACCACAGAAGCCATAAATAAAAGTTGAAGTTGAAGCACAAGGATTATATAGAAACATCAGCTTAAAAACTACGTGAATTTAAATAAATAATAAATAAATAAATAATGCTGGACATTTTCACACAGCATCATCTAGCCCCAAACTAAGCAGAGCTTGTATTATGGGAACTACATGACTGATATACTACTTATATACATTTTTAGTAAATACATACATAATATACATAGAAAACACCCAGACCTGAGACAAATATTTGCAGATACAAACATTTGTCCCGTGGCGGGAATTGAACCCGAAACCTTCGGCGTCACAGGCGGACCTTTGCCCACTGCGTCACAGAGGTCATATAGATTTAAAATGTTAAAGTGAATTTATGTTCCTCTGTTACCTTCAATGTGTCATGAGTATCAGGAACTATGAGTACCGTGATACCACAACATCTAGACCCAGAACAAGAATCAGCAGAACATGCTAACATTGGCTAGCTGCGGTAGTCGAATACAAAATAAAGATACTTATTGTTTTTTTTTGTTTTAAGTCCATGAATAAACTTTTAAAATCAATACTTTTATAATTTTATAATTTTTTTCTACAACAAACTTCCAAAACAAATCACAGAATTACAAAAAGATTCGTTGTTCACTAAAAGACAAATGCTACTATGACATTAAAGATTATTTAGACTAGAAAGCTAGCAAACCTTAAAAATAAATAAAAAGTGACGTACCTATTTTTGACTAATGAAAATTATAACAAAAGAAAAAATGACTAAACCTACTTACCTAATTGTGTTATTCCAAATGCTTGATACTTTGCCTACCTTGACTTTATTGTACCTACTAGTTTTTTTTTTGTTTACACAAAACTTCGGCCTGCCTACCTATCTATTGCTATACCCTTAGACAGGGTTCATGTGAGATACCTGCCTGTAAGCACCATCTATGTACCTACCATGTGAAAGCAATAAATGTATTGAGTATTGAGTATAATCAGTGAGTTTTATAAGTATACCAAGTTTCGTTCTAAACTGAACTACAGTTGTACAAACATGTTTACGGAAACAAATTCTAATTCTAATCGTAATTTTATTTCGAGTTCCTTCTCTATCTCCCCCAAAGAGGGGAGATGATGGGGGGGCAATAATATGTTAATGGGCCGTTTGTTCGTTGATAGAGTGTGACTCTTCATTCTGTTGACTCGGCTTACAGGCGAGGACTGTGACCGTGATCACACATACAAGTACCAGAAGTACAATTCTCGTAATGTTTAACAATCAAGTCTGGATATAATCTCGCGACAGTCTACTATCGATTAATTTTCAATATCAGTTATGATGTTTTTTAAGTGAAGGAATGAAATGAATTAAATAAAGATTGATAGACAGACTTTTAACATTGATCTTTTAGTTTTTTTAAAATTTAATTGAAGAAATCAAACATAAACCCAATACGAAAGAATTTAACGTTTGAAAAACGAATTGGCAGTTAAACCTGATTGTAGACCCTACGTAGAGGATTACGCGCTACGGCGTAGCACTGCTACATGTTATATAGACGTGGTTCCAAACTTGGTACGTGGTACCTACCACGTTCATTTGTAACTAAGGGGTTATTAATAAATAATTTTAATATATTAAGCTTTATGTAAATTTTAATTATTTTTAATGAAAATAACTATAATTTCTTTAGTTATGTAGTTTTAAATTAAATTTTTTTTTTATAATTATTTTTTTAGTTTTATTTTACTCATTCAATAATATTGGCATGTTGTCTTTACCTATAATTATTATGGAACTCGGTTTTTGTTTAGCAACGTAATTTAAATTAGTCTTGGTGTAAATTATGTTGCTGATCGTGGAAATAAATAAATAAATAAATAATTCTCTTGAATAAGTTGCTCGGATCTTAAATAAAACAAAAAATTTAGAAAGAACACATTTATTTATCTCTCGTTTAATATAAGTACTTGATATATCTCACGTTGCTACATACATATACGTTATGTACAGTTATCTTGCAGGTATAATTATTATGTACATCACAGAACAACGAAATACCTACATAAACACTAGATAAAACGTTTTTGAGCAAAGTAATTTTACAATAAAATAAGTAAAATTTATGTGTCTCAGAAAGTTTATTCAAGTTAATAAAAAACACGCTTTCAGATCTAAATGTTGAAAATGATATGTGAATAATTTAATTAATAGCATTCAGAGCGAATATAAAATTTCTAAGGTTTTCACACATGAGATCTTAAATCAAAATTAATCAAAATCTTAAATTATTTAATAGTGACTCTTAATCTTAACTTCTGATTAATATTTAAATCTATGGGATATTTACAAATTACTTATTGCTTTGATACACTTATAAAGTACACTCAAACAGTATTTAATAAATAAATAGGTGCTACAAATCTAATTCTATTATGACTACTTATTTTATAACTAGCTTCTGTACACGGCTTCGCCCCGTATGGTACCGAGATACAAATTAGCCTATGTATTATACACCACGAAATATACCTACTTAAAATTTAACCCAAACCGGTTTTGCCGTTACTAAGACGAAACCTGTTTGGATGCGAGTGTCTTTTTTAGTACATTATTGCAGAGGCAATTGCTATTTCCACCGAGGCATATATGTATAGTGTTTTTCTCAAAAATAGGCAAGGAATTGAAAAAGGTTTCTTATGTAAGAGACTTTTACGTATTTTTCTTTTGACTTTGCTAATTTGGCTTCCGACCTTAGATCTGGTGAAGTGCAGTTAATATCTATTTCATTTTCTGAACCTTCGGAATTCATTTCTATTCATGTATTTATTAGAGGTATAAACAGAATCGAGAAGACTTATTTCTTTACCGCCAATTTTTATTTTTATTTTACATGTTCAGAAATATAAAGGCGTCTTCACACAGCCACTTAAACGCAATTAACCTATTTGTACCAAGCGCAATGAAAGAAATCCAAAATCAAATAAGGAAAACAAAGAAAAAGTTTTGTCGTAGCCATTATTGCCAGAATGTTGGACGCATTGGGCATGCACACAACACGCCGTCAATGGATGTCCACAAAACACTGACCGCACGTTTTTTGTACCAAATTGAAAACTGATGCTGTATGTAAATACGATACTTTGGCGTATTCTTTTTTAGAACGTAACAATTTGAGCTTTAAATGCTTCTTCTTTAGGTTTACCATGTGGTAGCTGTAGATAGGAAATAGTTAAGATCCAAAAGAAATATTCAAATGTACGCTTTACGAGCTGCGCCATCTGTTTTCAACACTAGAAGCTTGATTCGACATGGTCGTGAAAACCCTCTCATTGAATGAAGTGAGTGAACCGTTTCGTTCAAAATCCAAATTCATATTCATAATTACTCTCATGTACACAGTTTAGTATAGATGTTAAAATAGTACCTAGGAAGGTATGTACAATGAACCATACCAAAAATCATTCGAAAATCCACTCTTTTCGTTTAAATTAACGACTTTTTTTTTGGCTTTTACAGACTTTTGATAATAATGATGATTTTCCGGCTGACCACGATATCAAAACAGTGACCTCATAACTAAAACTTTTCACTCAAAGCTTAATGGTAAACGGTTGTTAAGACGTATTCACACCATCTGTAGTCCCTTAAGGCTCTCCACATGTTCTTTCGCTTTCATCCTCAGAGCAGCGATGGAGGTGGACCGAGGATCTGGAGGTGCTGGTGGGGCGGGCGCCGGGGCTGGTGGTGTCAGGTAGCTGGGATACCCTGATGGGGGGTGGCTGAGGAACCCTGGAAGAGAAAGGCAATCATTAAGTAAAATACATTGTTATAAAATTTTAAAAACCCTCGACGTATACATCGTTTGCAGAATCTCCTAAAGACTTGTGATACT
This sequence comes from Perizoma flavofasciatum, assembly GCA_958496245.1. Taxonomy (NCBI): domain Eukaryota; kingdom Metazoa; phylum Arthropoda; class Insecta; order Lepidoptera; family Geometridae; genus Perizoma; species Perizoma flavofasciatum. Next base: position 7,080,501 of record OY292442.1, read on the forward strand.
AATACAATCCTTGATGTTACCCGCAAGAACCGCGTTACAATTCGATAAGCCATTTTGGATATAAAACACGAGCCTGTGGCCTCTCGTTTAGTACGCGAGGGCGATACCAACTAAGCCATAATATTGTTACCGCAGCCTTGTCGAAATTCTTGGGAGGTTTCGGATCAAAGCTTAACACTTAAAAAACTACAGATTACTAGAACTACTTTAAAAACTAAAAAAAACTGTCTACATAATATTAAAAATGGGAAAAACAGACTGTTCTCTACCTGTAGTGATAGGTAGGTAGATAAAGTTTTATACAGCAGAATCATAATCTTGAAAAAAAATATGGGTCCCTCATTTATTTCAAAATGACCTCATTTTTATAATTAGCACAAATTAGTCAAAACTGAACCCTGTTAACGATTTTTTCAACATAAACTTTGTGTTCGCCATCTTTGATCCAAAACTTAATGGAAAACGTGTGAAATGTCACTACTGTACTCCTGTACTCTTGTATCCTTTAATTGACACAAAATAAACCATTTCTAATCTTTTTGTTTACCACGTACTTTAATATGCTCCTGTTAGAATAGTAAAGTACGTCGTAACAATATCCTAAAATCATAAATGATCTAGAAAAAAAACTGTCCCCCGATGCGTTCGAAGTTCGGGGTACAACGGCAATAAGCCATTTTCTTACAAACTTACCAGGTAAAGCAGTGAGCAGCGGTGGTGCTAGCCAAGGGTCCACTGGCAGCCCTAGCCCACTGAGTCTGGGTATCCCGCCTCCGCAGCCATATTCCGACAGACCCAGTCTAGCAGCCTCCATCTTCTCCTGGCGACGCCATTTAGCACGGCGGTTCTGGAACCAGACCTGGAAAGAAACACTGCTATTAAAAATGTATCCTATATCTGTCGCCAAGCAGTAATTGCATTGTAATGATCGGGTTTGAAGGGTATGAGTACCGGTGAAATTATAGGCGCATGAGACTTTTCACCCGTTGTGTTTCAGGGTCGGCAACGCGTAAGAGATACCACTGGTGTTACAAGCTTCGTAAGGTTACGGTAACCGCTTACCATCAAGATGTTTGACTCTTTAGTCATACATCGATCTTTTCTTATTCACAATTTAGAATAATTAGAATTATTTATTTGAAAAAATAGTAAGCGTACAGTATAACACCAAAATGCTACCATCTTAGATTAAAACCTAAATATAATCTTAACCAATTCAATATTTTTTAAAATGCAAAATAAATAAATAAATTTATAAAAATGCAATTAGGAAATCTGTAAGACTAAAGTCTTTATACTCGTAGCTGTCAGAATTTGCAAGTTGTAATGTCTAGTACCCACGATATAGGGTTGCCTAGAGTGTGGTTCAGGACTGCGTTGTGACAAGTCACAAACAGAGAGAGACACAAGGCCAATTAACACCAAGGTGTTAATTGGCAACCTCTGCGGCGCAGTGGGCGAAGACCCGCCTGAGACGCATAAGGTTAAAGGTTCGATTTTCGCTGCGAGATAAATGTTTGTATGATCTGCAAACATTTGTCTCGAGTCTGAGTGTAACGAGCCCAATGCGAGCGAAGCCATGGGCAGTAGCTAGTCAACAAATTAGTAGCGGTCAGTTGGCCATGATACCGTAGAAGGAAACTATAACTTATATTTACCGACTGCCAGACTCTATTAAAAAAGATGCAACTTCCACTGCGATTTTTAAATCTACGTAAGTGGCTACTTGAAAACACATCATACTCAGTAGACAAGTTTCATGTGCTACCAATTTTATAGGTACAATTGACTTAATTATTAAATTAAAAATGTATCTCTTTTTATGTATTTTTTTGCAATATTATATTTAAAATAGGTTAATATATTTTAGTGTTTGGTTATACCTATATAATATTTAAATTGGTGTTATCAATAAATTATCTGCGTTTGTATCTGTAGGTAGCTCATTCAAAAACACGTTATATAAATCGTAGTTGTATTCGACAATATTTTACACCCAGACAAATCCGTCATCTATTCGCGTGAAACATGAATAAAATCCAGCAGACAGCTAAACTGGTGGCCAATAAAACTATTAACACCGCGACACGCCGACACGCCGACACGCCGACACGCCGACACGGTGCGACTAGTCGCTGCATCGCGTCGACAGTTGCTGACAACACCGATGGGCTATTATTTATTGTCTAACTTGTATCGTTAGGGTTACCACCTTGACAATATATGTTAATGCCAAGAATCTTAATATACGAAAACCCGTCTGCAAAGGCATGTTATAAAGTGTCGGTTTTGTGTCAGAGATATATTTTTTTCATTGAAATAACATATCAATTAATAATTTCATAATTTCATTTATTCATGCTTAATGTCTTACATACAATGGTTAAGCTTAGGTCTAGTGTAGCTCCAAGTAGGTTGGTAGGTACATCGGCCCTGTCAGAGCGTTGCAGGTAGGTATTATTTTACAATTACACACATACAATTTAAATAATAACACTGGTGAATAGGTAGGTATGTATACAAAATAAAATTAATATAATATAGGTAGGTATTATTTTAATATAAATTATTTTTTATAAAAATCAATAACATTTTAAAAATAAAATTGAATTTTCGCATTTCAATTTATATTATTATAAAATATACGGTTTCATTAAACCGTATTTTAGTTACAGTCGATAAAGGACCTTTGACATAAACTGCCGAAGATGTGTCGAGACAAGCTTTGTTAGGAGATTGCTCTTAAAGTTCTCGTTGGAAACTTTGTAACTTGACATTTTTGTCAAGTTACAAATATAGTCAAAAATAGTTTCGCAAGAAACGACAAACTAACAAACACCATAATTTAATTGATTTCAAGCTTTTCAAATGAACTGTCCTTTCATGTTGTAGTATGTAAAGAGGAGAGACAGAGCTTTATTGACATCCAATGTGTCGACGGCAAATAAAATAGATGGAAAATGCATATCGTCGGCTAGCTAACAACACCGCTTAAATCGATTTTCCTAACTTTTCAGGAGAACCAAAAAACTGTTTTATCAACTCCACACAAGTCCACAGAATTGAAATCGCTAACGCTGAATTTGAAACTGTGATTGGTTGAAATGCAATTTCAACCAATCACAGTATTTGTATTGGTGAACAGAAGCGCAGTGAAAAGATCTATCCAATGACATCAAAATGGCAAAACAGCAAAATTTCGACTTGAGCGGTGTTGTTAGCTAGCCGACGATATATGAAAAAGACCTCAAAGTGACAGCCCTAGAAACGAGGTATGAACTATGGTGTCGGTCGGTACCATCGAAAGAACGCACGCCATCTCCCTCTAATAAATAAATCTCATGCTCAATTCGATATCAGTATCTGTGATTACACTACCACAGATACTTTATTGGCTTTATAAATAACTTTTTTTTTTTTTTTTTTTTTTTTAATCTTTTTATTGTATAAGGAGTTTTAGCCAAACAGCGGCTATGCCACCCCCATAAGAACAAACATAAAATACAACACAACTAAAAAATATCAAAAAAATATCTACTAATTACAACAAAGAATCCTCTAATGAAGATAAATATATGTGGATCAGTTCTCTGGCTTTGCCAGATGCTGGTGAGGCCAAAAAACTGTTACAAATCCCTACTTCGCTAGTATTGAACCACGAGGAGTTGCGGCGCAGTGCCGTGCTCCGAGCACATTCCATCAATACGTGGTAGACATCCTCTACAACACCACAGTCTACACAATTTGGACTATCTACTAATTTCATCAGAAACTTGAATTTATTTGATGGTCCGGAGCGCAGCTTATGAATAATAACAACAAATTTTATATTTAACTTAATATTGGCACATGATAAATAACTATTTGGGAAATAGAGTTCGACCGGGAAAGCACTACCAGCGTATCTATATCTGCGACCAAGCATCAAGTATTGCTGTGTTCCGGTTGACAGTACCGGTGAAATAACAGGCAGATGACACATTTTACTTTTCATCCGTTATGCCTCAGGCGACGCGTAAGTTACCTCTGGTGTTGCAAACATCCATAGGTTACGGTAACTGCTTATTAAAAGGTTAGCTGTATGTGTGTTTGTTACTTTACTTAAAAGCTGATGCAACAGTTCGAAGTAGATTATGAGTAGTACCTCATTAACATGTGCACAATACTTTAAAGGAAAACGTCGTAAGGAAGACAAAGAACAAAGACATGTACTATGGGTTAGTGTTCCAATAAACGACGATGGGTATCTATCCATCTATCGATGGATATCCCTATCGTGATTATTCCTATGTTATCGCCTGAGACGCATAAGGTTGCGGGTTCGATTCGCGCCGTGGGGCAAATGTTTGTATGATCCGCATATACATATTTGTCGTGGGTCTGGGTGGTTTCTATTATGTATGATATGTATACATGTATTTACAAAAATATATATAAGTAGTATATCAGTCATGTAGTTCCCATTATACAAGCTCTGCTTAGTTTAGGGCTATGATGCTGTGTGAAAATGTCCAGCATTAAAAAAAATATGCTACTTGGTATGCAAAAATGTTAAGACGTGCCTCTACCCGTTCTTGGTAACTTGACGGATCTACCTACTGAGTAAAGATCTAAGGATGTTCAACAACTTCAAACTAACAGTAGCCATAAACATATTATAAAATGATGATGATGACAAAGAATCTAACGAATGAAAAGCCTTGTTAGAAGCGTGATATTTCAACGTTAAACAAATTTAATACTTTTGACAGGTACCTCATCAAACCTCGCATGCCTGTTTGTAGAATCGAACACGTCACGCGAACGCTACCGAGATATCATTTCACACTGCGATTTGACACCACATATCTTCAATAATCGATTACAAACGATATAACAGAAGCTATATGTTGTGTTTTCACGGTCGATGAACGATTGATGGTTTTGGGAACGTGAAAGTGGTTAAGAGCCCGGCCAAACTGACGCGGCATATTATTTTTTTTACATCATCATTGTTTGCAGCTTGTGGTAACTGCTGGACAAAAACATCTTCGCTTAAATGCAATTTGAGTCGGCATTTTGCATCAAAATATCGCTATGATATCTCCCTATCTGTTTATGATCTGCCAAGACCCCTAGTGTATTCGTAAAACATCAAAATTTTGTGTGATATTTTTTAAACATTACAAAACTCTTACGTGGATTTCCATCAGCGCCGGTGGCTACTAAATCGCTGCGAAATCAAATAAGAAAGTCCTATAGAAGGAAAAATCTCAATGCAAACCTGGCAATTTAGAGCGAAAAAGGTTCCATGTAGGTACGGAACCCTAAAAATAGAATATGTTCGTGTCTTGTATAAATATATTTATCCAAGTTCAGATTTGTTTGGTCTCGTGTGTTCAGTCAGTTTTATTTTATTGGTTCGGTTATTGTGTCTGAGACTACGGTTCTAATAGCTTTTTCATATTTTTAGTGTTCGTTTGTGAGTTCATGCTATTGACCCCTGAGCCCTTGTGTACATTGGAGGGCACGTTATACGGTTCTAAGGAAATTTCGAGCGTAAACTCTACATGCCAGGGTACAACACTAGTCAATTAAAGGCTTTTTCTCATAGCTGCGTTAGAACGGATGATAGTAACGCTACGTGATGTTGTACTTTTTTTTTATGAACCATAATAAAGCTTACGGTTACATGGTTGTGTTAAGTCACCATCTTCTTGTTCTTATCCCACATTACGTGGAATCGGCACAACATGTTTTCTTCTTCCACTCTCCTCTATCAGCCGTCATCCTTCTCCTCCTCCTTTCTTAATCATGTCATTCTTCACACAATCCATCCATCTTTTCTTTGGCCTACCTCTATTTTTATTTTCATCCACATTCATATTTAATATTCTTCTCGTAATATGACATTCTTCCCTCCTCATGACATGCCCATACCATGCTAACCTATTACTCCTCAACTTTTCCGTCATGGGTGCTACTTTCAAACTTCCCCATGCTAAGTATCTACACCTGATAAACCTAATAGTGGTTTTTCAAAGGCAATTATCGATTCCGCATTTAATACAGAGTCAAAGTATTCACGCCATTTAATGAAACAGCTCAACTTTACTCTTTTAGTTACAAAGCTGTTATAGCCGTTACGAAGCTCTGTGAGATGTGCCTACCTAAATGTACCAACTTGTAATTATAGTATGTAAGTTCTATTTTCCGCTCGCAATCTAATAAACTGTTTAATAATGTCTAAAACCTTTGTTATTAAAATAAAAATAAATAATGCTGGACCATCCACACAGCATTATCTAGCCCCAAGCTAAGCAGAGCTTGTGTTATGGGTACTAGATGACTGATATACTTAATACAATACATTACATAGATAGATATTTTTTATTATACATAGAAAATACCCAGAACACCCGGAACAAATATTTGCAGATCGTACAAATATTTGTCCCAGGGCGGGGATCGAACCCGCAACCTCCTGTGTCGCAGGCGGACCTTCGCCCACCGCGCCACATCGGTCGTCAATATCAATTATTCACAATCCTACAATAACAAGCAGGTCTCTTACATGAACTCTGTATTAGGGTATAGCAACAGGGCAGCAGACCGAGGTTTTTTTTTACTAAGAAGGTATTATCTATGTAGGTAGTATAAATGGTACTTTAATTTTCGGAGAAAATGATTTAAAGTCTCAGTTTTAGGTATCTATAATATTTATTTTATTATTTTGAATGGGTGGAATCAATTCTAATAAAACTTCACCCATCACGTGGAACGCAATAGGTAACTCTTACTTGCAAAACGCGGTTATGTGCTAAATATAACCGCGTTTCTATGTATAATATGTATGTGTTTACAAAATATATATATATAAGTAGTATATTAGTAATGTAATTCCCATAATACAAGCTCTGCTTAGTTTGGGGCTAGATGATGCTGTGTGAAAATGTCCAGCATTATTTATTTATTTAATTTATTTAAATTTAATGTTTGGGCGTGCCTCTGACTACAACCTACTTAGTTACTTAGGTTTTTTGGTTCTTCTCACTTTGGTAACAAGTTTTTTATTCACCATGATGGACACCCTTGTGTCCATCATGGTGAATAAAAAACTTGTTTGTTTTGTTATATCATTAGATATACGGTACAAGAGTACCTAACAATGGTCATATAACTTAAATCAGACTAGTATAACAGCCTATATTGACGAATCTAAGTACACGTAACATGTCAAAAGATAAAAAAAATATATAACTAAGTTATACATAGGTATCACAAAATCGCATTAACCCAACTAGCAATAAAAAAATAAAAGGTATTGTTCAGTTAATTGGTAGGAACGAGAACTTCACTTAGGAGCATAAAATGACTAATTTGTGTTCATTAATAAGTGTTCCGTACGCACGCAATGGGCTGGATTCAGTTGTAAAACTGTTTCATAGTGATGCGATAAAGCCTTCACAGTTTACGGATTTCGGTTATATTTTTTTAAGCTCTTAGTAATTAACGGATAGATTTTGTAACTGTTTCGATTAGATTTAGTATATTGCTTTGTTGTGAATAATACCAGTATCTAAGCAGGATATATACCTATACCTTATAGTGCTATGACTGCTTTGCAATTTACAATCCTACTAATATTATAAACGCGAAAGTTTGTGAGGATGGATGTTTGTTACTCTTTCACGCAAAAAGTACTGAACGGATTTTGATGAAAATTTACAGTAATATAGCTTAAACATCAGAATAACACATAGGCTACTTTTTATCCGGGTACCACGTGGGCAAAGCCGTGGGCAGGAGCTTGTAATTTATATTTTCGGATGCCTTTTCACGCAAAAATCTATGATTGATAATTTTATTGTTGGATTTTTTTTCTTTAATCTCATTCTCTCTTAATTTCACCTTGTTTGATTGACACTACAGTAAAGCTGAATGCAGGATCAAAATAACCTAATTCTTATAGGCTTGGTAGTGATGTCTTAAGTACAATTAAAAATTCACTTACTTCTTAAGTTGACGATTCTTAATGATTCTTGTGATTTTAGTGAAGTAATTTAACTTAATGAATACCTTACTTTGAGTATATTTAGATTGGAGTACATACCTATTTTGTTTCAGTGTTTTGCAATTTGCAGCAAAACAATAATACTGAAAATTTTAATTTACTACACAACTAATTTAAAATAAACTAAAACAAATGCATTTAGAATTTCGAAAATCGAAACGTAAGTTTTCAAGCTCAACAATTTTAACGGATAATTTTGATCCTGATTTCAACGGATAACTCTATCCCATCACTAAGACTAAGCTCGCCCCGGCAATAAAAATTAAATAAACGATTGCCTTCCCCGTTACGAGTTGAAATTGTTTGTTCCACGATATTACACTTCTGTACATTATTGTGTGAATTCAGGAATTGTTTGCGTCGTAAGTTTTACGTATTAAAAGGTCAAATAAAGGGAACAATTGGTGCCAACGCGTTAAGTGATGTTGCGACGTTTCTTAAACTGTATAATGAAGAAGGTTACTGAACGAAATTTTAAATGATATATGAACATATGAAAATTAACTTGTGCTAGATACAAGTCTATTTTAAATGGAAGGCTGCCTGTTAGTACAGGAATGTCGTCTCCTTTATATAGTTTGCCAGTTTTGGTGGTAGGCTTCGGCCGTGGCTAGTCCAAGCGATTTGTTACGATGTTTGAAGTAGCCTGAAGGTGCAGATAATTTAAATAAAGACGAAGAGTTATTAAGCATAAGCATCTACTTGGTGTGTTTAATATAGATTACAAATGCGCATACCATCAGGTGAGATGTAGCCAAACTTTTATTTAAAAAAAACTCGCTCTTTCAGTATTTCACATTTTTCTTTCACATTATTCTTTCTTTTTTATTAATTTACTAAGTACCTAGTTATATTATTCAAAATAATAAATTAATGACAATACTTTTTTATCTATATAAAAAAAAACAAATTAACAATGAAATCTTGTAACAGTGTAGGCGTTTTATCGCGAAGATTGCCTGGAAGAGTCCAAGCAATCTATATGAAGAGTATTCAATGAGATAATTCTATGAAATATTAACTATACCTTTTTTATACAAAAGTCTGTAAATAATAGGTATGTCAGTACATATAGCTCCATGATAGCGCCTAAAATTCGATACGTCTCGTAGACGAGACAAATCCACGAAATATTGACTGCGCCTAAAAACAAGGGTGGAAAAACATTCGTTCCAATAAACGTCAAGTTTTGCGGCGGAGATTGAATAAAAACGAAACAAAAAGCGATCCGCCCGCACCAACTGTCATGTTTCAAAAAACGAACGTCACAACACTAACAATGCCGCTCAAATGTGACATCTGTCAGATTTGGCGTGCTCTGATTGGTTGTTTTAGCTTGAATCCCGCTGTTTGTTAAATTGGATTGCGTGTAATTTAATTATTGCGAGTTTGTGAGGTCTTTTAGCAATAATCGAGAGGCAAATTGACTTTGATATAACATGTGTTTGGTTTTTAGTCGATTCTTTGCTATAATTCGATTTGGTGTTGATTGTTACTAAAGACAGATAGATAAACATGTTAATGCACACAAAATAAAAATACAAAATCACAGGAATTCATAAACATAATAAGATAAAAACACCGCCCAGCTTGTATTGCTAAAACCGATCTCTTCCAGGCAACCTATGGATCGAGAGAATAAAATGTAATCAAAAGATGGCAGTGTACGAGTATTCCTATTATATGTAGAATATAATATTATTAATATATCCTACTACTATTATAAATGCGAATGTTAGTGAGGATGGATGTTTGTTACTCTATCACGCAAAAACAACTGAACAGATTTTAGGCTACTTTTTATCCGGGTACCACACGGGCGAAGCCGTAGACAGAAGCTAGTGTTCTTAATAACAGGTAGTTCAAACAAAAGGTGCACTTCCCACCCAACTGTCATATTGGCAGCACATAAAACCGCACAAGCCACAGAGTAAATAGGTCTCATTCGTATCTTTGCTCACAACTCTTCAAACATAATTTGTATTCCCGTAAAGCCGCGAGCGACACGCGTTTTAAAAATAAAACGTTCCATATTAAAATTATGGAGCTGATAATATCACTTTCTGCTATTTATTATTTACGACCTCGATGACGCAGCGGGCGAGTAGCTGGCGGAGATAGCAGATGCGGGTTCTGTTCTCGCATAAAACACAGAACATCCTAGTGTGGGGTCAGGACAATGTATGTGACTTTTGAGTCTTTATATTTCTAACATCTATAATATTAATAAGATAGATTAGCATAACTATTTTTAAATTCATAAAAATCTTAGAAGTCCGTTACAGCACATTTATAGCCTTTAAAACAGAGTAACCTAGAAAAATATAATATTAAAAGTCACACCAAAATTTCTAAAGACACACTCCGCGCACCTGCTATACTATACCAAATCCCAAGGTAAGCGTGCGTTGCGGGACCAATTAGCTCAACAACGAACACGAAATGCTTAACCGCCTTAATTTCACCCCAATAACACGTTAATTCACCCCACTTACCTCGACGAAGGAAAATTAAAAAAAAAATGTTTAGCGATAGTCTAGTGAGGCCAGGACTTTTCATGGTGATCCTCAAAAAGGTCCAGTAGTAAAAGAATTTAATGCGTCTCATAATGGCTTATTTTAAATGTCATCCCACCACCCCACTTATCTTGACGAAGGAAAATAAAAAAAATAGGTTTAGCGATAGTTTAGGCTTGAATCCAATAGCAAAATTTTTCTCTCCATCATAGCTGGATCGCTGCTATGATGCGAAAGAGCCAGGGCCCATTAGGCAAGAATATTGCAGTACTTCTTGTCTTCAACCTATAGGCTGATTTCAAATGTCACAACATTTAGCTACCTCGACAAAGGAAAATTCAAAAAATAAAAGATATATTTTAAGTAGTACTAGAACCAGTCCTTTCATGGTAGCTTAAAAAGGGCCCAGTAATGCAAGAATTCAGTGCGTTTTGTCAAGGCTCATTTGAAATAGTAACCCACTTAACTTGACGAAGGAAAATTAAAAAAAATGTCTAGTGATATTCTATTTAGGCCTAAAACGAATAGCAAGATCTTTTTCTTCTTTCATGTTAACCAGAAAAAGGCCCCGTAGAGCAAGACTCATTCCAAATGTCTTTAAACTTTTCTTAGAAATTAACATAGTCGTATATGATAGAAAGAAATAAAATCGAACATCAAAATATTTAACCCGTTATTAAATTATAACGATGCAAACTATTTAACTAATTTCTACAATGTGCGGTATTAGCGCTAAATTATCTCTACCAGATAATCTCAAAAAAGCAACCTATGCAAGATCATACTATGCAAAATGTCAAACATTCGTTTCAGCAACCTAAGTTTTTTATCCTATTTTTGACAATATTTTTTTTGCCTACTATAATTTGAAAAACAATAAAATTCTACTTGCCACACATCCATAAAAATATTCTGTATCACAACAGTCAAAACAATAAAAATAAAATGACAATAGTGACGCAAACTGGACACCAGAAGGACAGGACGAAACAAAACTACGACAGGTTAGTGAGTATCGGATATATTGGTAGAAAACAAATATTTTGTCGAAAAAACCTACAATTCTGAACCCTTCAACTAGAAAACCTAGGGCAAATGTTGATTTTCGCAAACACAACAAATATAAATTTGGATTTAAATTAATTGGCATAATGCAAATTTTTAAATGAAAAGAAATAGTTTTATTTTATTTGGATATGATAATTTGAAAAACCTACTATAAAAAATGATCCTATGAATGATATGATTTAAATTATATTAATAAAATAATTTTGCTTATTTCAAAGCAACGTAACCTCTCTGAAGGTCTAGTTTTGGGACCTTGATGAGCTCGATGCAAATGCGATAGTGATCAGGACTCATTCATAGACAATCATATAGATTGAATATCTTGAGGCTAAAGCGATTTATTTTCACCTAGAGCATTAGCAGATATAGGTATCTGTTTCAGTTCTCGGAAGTTAGTCTTGTTACATTGTAAGTAACTGACTTGCCTGATCTGAAAAGTGGTATATGTCATTTCATTCGCAACTGACATAATTGCAGATTTGATCAATTGAAATGTGTGTAATGTATGTATGTATGTGTATGTATGTACGTGTTATGATAATGCTGAGAGAAAATAATATATTTCATGCTGAACTGTATTTCAAATAAAATGTTGCTTGCACTTTACTTTATAATACCAATTTTTACATAAACTTTTTTATACAGTTGTTTTGACACTAAATATATGAACAGTTTCAAGTATAAATAAGCACACGATTTCGAAATACAATGTATAAAACTATAAATCAAAAATACAGTAAGCATTACATCAAACCATATAACAGATTTTAAAATTATTTTTGTCTATGGAGTGAATGAAAAAACTACCTGTCATTGGCAGAAAACAATTCACGAACTGTAAATAAAATAAAAGGATCCTTTAAAAAGAATCTATTTACTTTAGGGGTCGAAAAAAATCAATTTAGAGTATCGATCTTCTGAAGTCCTCTGTTTGCACAACAAACGAAATTGACTTTAACTCACCCTCTCACTCTAACGCCCTATACAAACAAGAGCATAAAGTACTTCACCTTCTTTCCATTACCCAAGAAAACAGAGATAGCACACAACTTCCACGTGAGCAAGACAGAGATAAAAAATATCGCCATCTTAGATGCAACCCATGGACCAAAAGTTAGCCAATAACTCTCTTTGCAAGACCCAAAACGACTTAACGAAGACAATTGCTTGGCTGATTTGTGTTCTATTCCTTATCGAGTCAGACTGAATTTAGATTGTTGGTCGAGGTAAAATTAATAATAACGTTTAGGGATCCTTAAGGGGTGGGTAATGATGAACTGTTTGTGATAGAAGTATTGTGACGAAGGTCTGGTTTTGAAGTGGGCTGTAATAAGGTCTATTAGTTAACTTGGGAATGTGACAGGTTTTAGGGTAGCCACTGTTGCAAAGCCATTTTGGTAATTACGACTATTAAAGAAGCTGGATATAAAAGAAGTTTTTTAGCGACAAAGAAGAATCGAAAAAAAAAAAATTATTATTTTGTATTCTCAAATAAAACATAGTATCTAGAATATCCATAGTTCACAAAACTTATAAACGATTCTTCTTGATCGATTTTACCGTATACTGGTTAAGATTTTTTTTGTTTTTTGTAATATTTTAATTAGTTGAAAAGGTGACGCTTTTTTGCATATCTTCGGAGACTTGACGTGAAATAGTTGTAGTCGACGATTTATGTCAAATTTTTCTGATCTATTCCGATGTTTATTTTTCACTAGGCTGCATTTGATTTTATTTTCAGGTATAATTATACAACCATAACTTCTATTTTGTTACTGATAAGTTCATTAAAAGCTTTGAAAATAATTGCTAAATTAATTCAATTCAATTTTTTTTTAAATTTAGTTTTGAATTAATGGAGGTAGCTCAATATCGTTCGTCAAAGTAATAATTAGGTGATGCCTTTGTCCAACAGTGGACTTTTATTAGTTCACTGCTGGACTTATGATAATGAAGTGTGTACTACTAAAATCAGTTTCAACAGTTTATTTTGAATATTTTATTCACATATACCTACATAGACAAAAGGTCTATTAAAACGCTATACATTTTTACTCTTCTCTGTCTCCCCTATACCATCTCACACAATACCGCTAAACACCAAACGCATCAGAATCCCTAAAACATCAATCACTCAAACTGAGTTAATCCACAACTAAATTAACCCACGACAAACCTCCCCTTAACTAATATCCCCTACATACCAAAAAACAGTCTTAAACTATTCTGAATAAAGACCAATATCCTGTGCACTAATAAGATAAACCAGGCCATTTTATTTCCAAAGAAATAAGAATCAAAATTGAGTGTCAGAAGGGTCCAACACGATTCTATCTTCACATTATTTAGTTCGACACTAGATTTAAAAGAGATCATCAACACTGCAACGTAATTTGAACTGTATTCCTTTGAGTTACAGTAAGTAAGAAGAAGAAGCTAGTTTTTGCGGGTGGTTTATTAAATTCCTTAGGTATTTTTGAGTTTTAACGTCGTGGCATTTTGTTGTACAAGTAGCTGTTTTGTAGGACATGAAGAGCTTGAAATGTAGGTTCTTGAACAACTAATGTGGCGAGCAAATATACGTGTTGTTAACGTTTAGCTTAAACTTAGCTTAAACGTAACTTATGGATAATTGCAACATCAGAGGTATCACTTGCCCCGGAGGACCCACAGGACCCAGAGACATAATTGAAAATCTCATATCTATGCCTGTAATTTCACCGGCACCCATACCCTCCCTCGCGGCAGCTGGCTGCGACGCAAGAGTGCGAGTTTGATTTCCGCTGCGGAACACGTTCTGAAGATATTTGTCAGGATGTTGTGGTACCATAGTAATAATTTCTGATACTCACGATACAAGGGATCCTAGTGCAGTACTATGTATAGTGACTGTTAGATGTTTATATACTAACCTAAAAACATATAGATCAATTCTTTTCCAATTAAACCCAACGGCCATCCCTCCATCCGCAAACAAATCCCGCAATTCGAGCAATAATGAAAAAACTTCAACAAAAACGACCGTTTCCGACGAAATATAGTGAAAAACGATTAAATAAAGTGAAAAACGGCAAAGTAATTAATTTTGCTCTACAAAGTTGATTCGATTGCGGCGACTCGTTATTTTGACATAGCTCATAAAAGATTCATCCAGTTCACAAGCCCTAGCATCAATAGTCAATTTAGTACCTAGGTACAATAAACCTACTTGTATATAACCTACCTGCAGCTTTTTCTGTCTTCGTTGTATTATGTATTTTTCCTGTGTTGTGTCTATGGGGGCAAAAAAATTTTTTTTTGGGATGAGTGAAGCAAAAGCGGTATCAGGATCGTAGCAAGTGAGTCTGTGGTCTCTGCCTACCATTCCGGGAAATAGGCGTGAATCGTATGTACCTATGTAGTAAAAACTTGTACAAGTTACAAATTTAACATGACGAACGTGACGCAAGGTGTGGGTTCGATTCCCGCTGCGGGACAAATGCTTGCATGCTCTGCAGATAATTTGTAGCGGGTCTAGATATTGCAGTACCATGATACTCGTAGTTAATGTATAAAAATCAGCTTAAAAACTACTTGAATTTAAAATTTCAAAGTAAATTGGACTATAGCTGGTACATCGGGCAATGAAAGGGTCAAAGAGGATATTGCAGCAATAATCGCTAGATCAACAAGTCGGCCATAGCGGAACACCTTGTAGACTCAGGACCAAACCGCTGGATCGAGCTTCATGACCCTAAGGTGTCCAGTGAACGCCAATATTATAAGAGAATGGTTCGTGAAGCGATTGAAATAAATAAGTACCCAAATTTTAATCGTGGCTTTAGACTATATGCGTCCTGGAATCCCGTGATAAATAGGTGTTCGCGTCGCGATACAATTGTGCAGTGTGATGATACGGTTAGTGTAGTGTGCCGTAATGTGAACATGGACTTTTCTGATTATCTGGGTAGATGCGGCTACTGACTTTATTTCTCGACGATAGCTCCGTATACTCTCCCGTGAGTATACTGACTGTATATCTGACTTTTACAATACAGTCGAAACGTCGGGAAAATAATAAAAAAGGTAAACGCGATAAAGACCCGTTAAACTTATAATTATCAAAGTGAATTTACGCTGTTTTATTACGTGCGACTAAGCCTAGATGAATCAGGCAACATATTATGTTTTTTTTTTGATGATCCTACTTGCAGCCATAGTGTGGAGGTAAACGCGATAAAGATCCGTGAAACTTATAATTATCAAAGTGAATTTACGCTGTTTTCTTGCGTGCGACTAAGCCTAGAAGAATCAGGCAACACATTATGCTTGTTTTTTTTGATGATCCTACATGCAGCCATAGTGTGGAGGTAAACGCGATAAAGATCCGTGAAACTGATAATTATCAAAGTGAATTTACGCTGTTTTCTTGCGTGCGACTAAGCCTAGAAGAATCAGGCAACATATTATGCTTATTTTTTTTTGATGATCCTACATGCAGCCATAGTGTGGAGGTAAACGCGATAAAGATCCGTGAAACTTATAATTATCAAAGTGAATTTACGCTGTTTTATTGCGTGCGACTAAGCCTAGAAGAATCAGGCGACATATTATGCTTTTTTTTTGATGATTCTACATGCAGCCATAGTGTGGAGGTAAACGCAATAAAGATCCGTGAAACTTATAATTATCAAAGTGAATTTACGCTGTTTTCTTGCGTGCGACTAAGCCTAGAAGAATCAGGCGACATATTATGCTTTTTTTTTATGATTCTACATGCATTCATAGTGTGGAGGTAAACGGGATAAAGACCCGTTAAACTTATAGTTATCAAAGTGAATTTACGCTGTTTTCTTGCGTGCGACTAAGCCTAGAAGAATCAGGCGACATATTATGCTTGTTTTTTTTGATGATCCTACATGCAGCCATAGTGTGGTGCCAATGGTGTGAAAAAGTGTACGCGGTAACGTAGCTACGTTGGCTCGCCTGTGATTTTATAAACAACAATGTAACTAACGAATCAATTTCGTACGGACGTGTAAGTAATTCGTTTTCGATGGAGTTTTATTGAAATCGTCGAGGTTGTCTATTTTGCACTCTGTCATTCTGTTTTGTTATAGTTCAATTGGACTTTTACGTATATTCGTTTTACTTACAAAATTGTTTGATTTGTATTGATGTAGATAAAAGGGAAATTGAATAATTACATATAGGTAGGTAGTATAGTAATAGGCGAGGTTCGATTCCCGCCGGTGTTTTAATGCGTGAATTAACAAAAAAAATATATATAGGTAGTCATGTAGTTCCCATAATACAAGCTCTGCTTAGTTTGGGCACAGATAGAAGTAGTTTTGGGCTAAATTATGTTTCGTGAAAAATTACCAGCATTATTACTATTTATAGTTTTTCTACCATATCTTTTACACAAGAGACACTTACATAGTCCTTATCCCACACTAAGATTCTCTGTATCTTGAATATCAGAGAACTCAGAACTATGAGTACCATGGTACCAAAACAACCAGACCCAGATCAAATATCTGCAGAACATAAAATTTTTTTTCGCAGCGGGAATCGAACACGCACCCTTACCGTCGCTGCTGACTACTCGCCTGCTGCGCGGTAGTGCTCTAAAACGGTGAAGGAAACCATCATAATGAAACCAGCACTTGAACAAAAAATCGAAGAGTGCATTAGGATGTCTCAGGAACGGCAACGAGCGAGTGATAGATCTCTGGTGTTGCAATCGTCCGTAGATCACGGTAACCACTCACCAATAGGCGGGACGGAAGCTTGTTTGCCACTTTAGTTGCGTTGAAAAATATTTACTTAACTCAGGGTGACCAAGAAAGAACACGAAAAATAACTATTGCATTCGTATCTCCGTATGAACAAAGTGATTTCATTTCAATCTTCAAACCACTATGACCATTTCTGCTCCCCCACAACTAATAGTTCTCATTAATTCGCAATTACCCGCTCTTATCCTTTGTGCAAATAAATAAGTCGTTATTAAGTAGGCTGTGGATAAACAGAGGGTGCTACGCTTTAACACACAGAATAAATATAGTACTGGCTAATGCATGGGAGTTCCGCCCTATGCTCGTACACGCATCAAAAAAAGTTAGCGATCGGTATACAAACTTAACATAATATTTTTTTGATATGTTGAGATATTATTAAAAATATGAAAATAATTAAAACACAATAAATGTTTTGTTTTGTATATTCTAAATAACGCGTGACCAGAGAGCTGGCTCATATCTAGGTCAACGCATTAGCATTGCCATTCAGCGTGACAATGCGGCCAGTATTTTGGGAACGCTTCCATCTGGTAGTGATCTGGATCAGTTGAGCTATCTATAGATCGTTTGTAACGGTCTTTAGGTGGCTAGCTGTTTCATCTGTATTTTTTGTATATACCTACTTGTAAATAGTTGTATTCTAAATTATATATTTTAAAACAAATAATGAATTCTTTAACTCAAGGAATCAAAAAATATTTCATCATTTCAAAATGATCACAATCTTTCTTTATTGTTTGAAATCCGAGGTTGGATACTGAAGTTTGTGGAATTCCGTGAGATTGCATTGTCAAAATCAATAACTTATCCGCCTGGTGGTGATCTGGATCAGTTGAGTTGTCTATCTATAGATCGTTTGCAACGATCTTTAGATAGCTAGTTGTTTCCTTTGTATTTTTTGTATATACCTACTTGTACATAGTTGTATGAATAAATGTTTATAATATCCAAAATTAGTATTAGGTTCCTTCCTATTTAAAGTCGTATTCGTATTTCATTTTATTATTTTTTTAAAGTTTGTATTTTAAATTCAATCATTTTAACGTATTTTAATGTACAAATATTATTTATTACTAATCTGTGTACATTTTATATCATAAAGTTTTTTTCTCAATCTCCTTCTAAGGCCACAAACTCGTGAGTTCTTAGAACGTAAAAAAACGTTACCTTTTTAGTATATAAGCCATCGATGTACTTGTAACAATATTAGATGAAATGAACATAAGATATAATTTAATTAGTTCAATTAAAGCCTAGGTTAAATAAATTAATAAAGGTCAGAAGGCACGCACAGCTAAGCTCACTCACGCGAAAAAGGTCGTATTTTATAGAAAAGTACCAATACCAAAATACACTAACCTAGTTTTCCCGATTTACGTAGTGTAGGTTAAAAAAAATACATATACTTATATTACGTAAGCAACGATTTAGACTTACAAATAGCGTGTTTTTTTTAAAGATATTTATCATAATTATTTCTGTCAAGTTTTAATAAGTTAAATAAATAAATTAAAATCTTTAACAGTACTTAAAGTGACGTAGGCCTGTCTTTGGTACTCACCCTAATGTTTTAGCGTTATGCAATAACTCCGGTGTTTGGACAGAGCTTTATTGAATTTGTACGGATGTTTTTCTATTTACTAGGGGTAGTAAAATCTGCGTGAAACTCTTGATATTGCTCTGTTTTTAATAAATCAGGTTATATAACCTGATTTATTACTTGATTTATTAACCTGATAAAGTTCGGCACGGTCAACATTCAGATAACTGGTTAATTTTGAGGTTGCAATTACTATATTTTATAAAAAAAGAACATTACCTTACTATTAATATGAGTATATTATAAAAACGGGAATTTTCACGTACTGCACTATCGGTGAAGGCACCGACTAAGTTTCGACTCATAGCACGGCAGTGCATGGCGCGACGCGGAGGGAGAAAGTCGCGATCACTCACCCTGATGAAGACTCTCGGAATGAGTCGAAACTTGGTCGGTGCCTTCACCGATAGTGCAGTACGTGAAAATTCCCGTTTTTATAATATGAATAGTCAAGTTCACGATAGTTTGTGGAATAAAACATTACCTACATCCAAAAAAACCCTCATAAAAAAACGTTGAAAACAGCAACTGTCTTTTTTCATTTGTTTCATCGTCACCACTGTATTAGACGATTTTTCTGACGTGAAATTATTATGGTATCAAGCCTTTAGTTTAAATTTTGTATCTGCCATTGAGGTATAAACATATCTCCGTGTATCTTTATCACCGTATGCTGTCATAAGTTGAAATTTTAACAGAACTCGTGTTAACCAATATAAGGGCAAATAAAAATAATAACAACGAGACTAAAACAAAGTACGCATTGCATAAAAAAGAAAAACGTTGATAAATACAATTTCTTGTTAATTACGCAAGTCTGATTTTATTAACTTTGCCAAGCATTTTCATGCGTCAAACTAATTCTGATATACCAAAGATTTTAAACAATTCTGTAGAATGCATCCTATTTCTGGATCAAAGGGTAGGTAACCAAATTAGTTTGTTGTTTAAACTTTGTGCCAAATAAATGTTTTTCATTTCGGAAATGCAATAAAAAACATTTATTTGGCATAACATCTAAAAACATTTTTTTTACACATGAATTTCGTGAAGGCATGTCTAAAGTCTTCAAATTCTGACGACAATCTGTGCCTCTTGCCCAGTATTAACTGTTAAAATATCCTTTAAACTTCAGCAGATTTTAATAAATAATAAATCGTAAATGTATTAATGAATGGAACACACTACCATTCCTGAAAAATATGATCTGTGTCTCTTCAAGGTAAGAGTGAATAGGTATCTTTTAGATTTTCGTGCTCTATCTTCGGCCATATCATTATAAGTGATGATAATGACCTAGGCATCAGGCGAGATAAAGGCCAAACAAAGGTCTACCTTTTATAAAAAAAATCTACTTTACCACTCTTCCTAACAAGACCAATAGAGTATGAATGAACCAAACATCCCTAACCTCCATTGTACTTCGTCAGATGACGTTCGTCTATTGTATTGTATTTCGTCAGACGACGTCCGTCTATTGTATATCGTCAGCCCATTTCGTCTAATCGTTAGTTTGTGGCATGACAATGCTAATAGCATCATGTTTTGTCGCGTTTTTAGGTTAGAGTTACATTTTAATTTGGAATTAATTATATGGGGATCAAATAGAGCCCCCGCGGAATACTGAAACGCTATGCAACGTTTAAAGCTCATTTACGTGCAAAGAGTTTGTTGTATGCTTTGTGGCGAGAATATTTGTGCTTTTAATAAATATTAAGTATCTATGGCGATATTCTTCAGCCGATTTTCGCGCTCATTTATTAAGGTAGATTCAAGAAAAAAACAAAAGTTTGCTCACGATTATACCTCTATTATCATACGATACTCACTATGTATAGTTACATGTGACAAAATATTCGATTTTTATTTAAAATTTTTATTTGCATGAAGTTTTCCAATATGCAAAGGCGAGGCGATAATTCACATGAAAAAAAATATATAAGTAGTATATCAGTCATTTAGTTCCCATAATACAAGCTTAGTTTGGGGCTAAATGATGCTGTGTGAAAAATGTCCTGCATTATTTATTATTATTATTTATTAAGAGTTTAGATGAAGAGAGAAGAAGTTTTATGTTAGAAGTTTTATCTAGTCTTTACCTATGAAATTGCCGGTTTGTCGAACTTTGAACTGAAATAACTGCGGTCGAACTTTGTTGCAATTTTAAAATCAAATATATCTTTGTATAAATGGTATTTCATTTGTTTTCGGGTTTTATTTCGTTACATTCCATTTTCATTACATGTAACATAAGTACCTTGAACTATCTTCTAAAACGGAGGTTAACAGTCACAGTCAGAATAGCAGAAGTACTTTAGTTAAATATGTAAACGATTATAAATAAATCGCAACAATCTCTATACCACAAATTTGTAACTTTACTTCTTTTGAAGTGACAAACAGACGGACAGGCACAGATGTAAGACTATAAAACGGCACTGACTTGTTATAAAAAAAAAAATAACGTATCGCTTAAGGTGGCACAAAAATTACAAAATCCTATTTCTAAGCACAATTTTGAGAAAATATCCAAAAAATAGAACTCTGACCAAAAAAATACTTTCAATAAATAATATAAATAAATAAACGCTGGACATTTTTCAAACAACATCATCTAGCCCCAAACTAAGCAGAGCTTGTATTATGGGAACTACAAGACTAACATACTACTTAAATACTTTTTTTTTGTAAATACATACATATTATAGAGGTACATAGGAAAATACCCAGACCCGAGACAAATATTTTAATATATTTATTTGGGATCAGAGTATTCTCAAATTCAATTTTCTCCCAAATTAATTCCATGATCCGAGATCGAAAGTTTGAAACAGTATCGTCTCTCATTACTGCGGCGTGCACTCGTGCCCGCCACGTGTCACACAACTAACGGCACGTGCCCAACAGCTAATTACAGTGGCTGTGTGTCACACACAAGTTGGGCAATTTTATGGTGTTTGTGTAACCCGGCCCTTCGAAACTGTATCAAGTTGCAAAGTCAAAGATTTAACTTCCTATTAATGTGACCCGCAAGAGGTGCTGGTTCGATTCCCGCAGCGGGAAAGAAATATATGTTTTGCTGATATTTTATACGGGTCTGGGTGTTGTGGTACCACGGTACTCGTAGTTCCTGAATCCCACGATACAGGGAATCCTAGTGTGTCATAGTCCTGAGACAATAAGTAAATTTTGTGTTTCTGTTAAGTTACTGCAAAACGCGGGGATGTACCAAATATACCTAAGTAATGTTTGGACGTGCTTCTGACTACCCTTAATAGATTTACGGATGTCCAACATGGGGATTACGGTAATGGGCGTGTTTATTTTCTGTTTTTTTATTATTAGGTATAAACATTTTAAATACCATGTCGTATTTTACATCACATATTGCAGTTTCTCCTATGAACTGTATTATACACAAACAGTTATGCTCTCATAGCTGTGTTCTTGATAAAAATGCTGGTGAATTTAAAGGCAATTGTGAATTGATTTCATACTAGATGGCAAAAGGATGAATTAAAAAGAAACCCGTTGTCCCCGCCAAAAAATCCGGCAACGGTCGAGTGATACCTCTAGTGTTACAAACGTCCATAGGTTAGATAACCGCTTACCCATGAGGTAGGGGATGCTTTTTGCCTCTTTTATGAATGAAATATCTTTTAAAATTACAAAGAAAAGAAAAAACCTTCAAAGGTAACACAAAACGCGTAGGAAAATTGCTATTTATATTGCCGTATGCAGTTCAGATAGCATATGCCTATGTACCTACTCGTTCTCTCAATACAATTAAATATCTTTTAAAATTACAAAGAAAAGAAAAAACCTTCAAAGGTAACACAAAACGCGTAGGAAAATTGCTATTTATATTGCCGTATGCAGTTCAGATAGCATATGCATATGTACCTACTCGTTCTCTCAATACAATTAAATATCTTTTAAAATTACAAAGAAAGGAAAAAAACCTTCAAAAGTAACACAAAACGCGTAGGGAAATTGCTAT
Organism: Perizoma flavofasciatum; assembly: GCA_958496245.1. NCBI lineage: Eukaryota > Metazoa > Arthropoda > Insecta > Lepidoptera > Geometridae > Perizoma > Perizoma flavofasciatum. The sequence continues at coordinate 7,103,521 of OY292442.1, forward strand.
TGATATTGCCGTATGCAGTTCAGATAGCATATGTGGATGTACCTACTCGTTCTCTCAATACAATTAAATATCTTTTAAAATTACAAAGAAAAGAAAAAAACCTTCAAAGGTAACACAAAACGCATATAGGAAAATTGCTATTGATATTGCCGTATGCAGTTCAGATAGCATATGCATATGTACCTACTCGTTCTCTCAATACAATTAAATATCTTTTAAAATTACAAAGAAAGGAAAAAAACCTTCAAAAGTAACACAAAACGCGTAGGGAAATTGCTATTGATATTGCCGTATGCAGTTCAGATAGCATATGTGGATGTACCTACTCGTTCTCTCAATACAATTAAATATCTTTTAAAATTACAAAGAAAAGAAAAAAACCTTCAAAGGTAACACAAAACGCATATAGGAAAATTGCTATTGATATTGCCGTATGCAGTTCAGATAGCATATGCATATGTACCTACTCGTTCTCTCAATACAATTAAATATCTTTTAAAATTACAAAGAAAAGAAAAAAACCTTCAAAAGTAACACAAAACGCGTAGGGAAATTGCTATTGGTATTGCCGTATGCAGTTCAGATAGCATATGTGGATGTACCTACTCGTTCTCTCAATACAATTAAATATATTTTAAAATTACAAAGAAAAGAAAAAAACCTTCAAAGGTAACACAAAACGCGAAGGAAAATTGCTATTGATATTGCCGTATGCAGTTCAGATAGCATATGTCTATGTACCTACTCGTTCTCTCAATATAATTAAGGTAAATAACCATAACAATACATAGCCTAGGCACGTTTGTATAACTAAGTAAACAGGGATCGAGCGAGGGCGCTAATTAATTTATTGCGTTGGCCTTTAGCTGGTTAGCATGGAGGAGGCTTCGCTTTGTTTTCAATCGACTTCGAATAAATAGGAGGTTTTAAATTCATCTGTTTTTTTGAAGAACCTATGTTACGTGATATCTTCTCCAATTGTGAAGCGATTTTAATGATTATTTTTTTAATGAATAATTAATATAAATCATAATTAAAATACTTCTGAAAAAATCTCACTTTAGGATTTTTTTCATGTTTTTTTATAATGTACTAGCTTCTGCCCACGGCTTCGCCCGCGTGGTAACCGGATAAAAAGTAGCATATGTGTTATTCTGATGTATAAGCTATATTACTGTAAAGTTACATCAAAATCCGTTAAGTAGTTTTTGCGTGAAAGACTAACAAACATCCTCACAAACTTTCACGTTTATAATATTAGTAGGATAGGATATTAAGAATATAAGATATTTTGCTTTATATCGGCTTCCCGTTTTTCGAAATTGATTTCTTTTTAGAATCTGTAACCAATCCTGTAACCTGCCGATCTGATCTCGGGCGTTAGCAGAAACAAAAAACAAACAAGCTCACTACTTTAATCCCCACGGTGTAGATCCTCCGATCTATAAACAGATCTGTGAGGAATTCAGAGACACGTCCAAACCTTAAATTAGGAACATGTCCATATTTTTGAAAGGCTTTAGTACTTATTAATAAATGGTAATAAACGAAAGCCATCATAATAACGGCCGACAAATCTTTGTATGATCTGCAAATATTTGTGTTTACAAAAAAAGTATATTAAGTAGTATATCAGTCATGTAGTTCCCATAATACAAGCTCTGATCAGTTTGGGGATAGATGACGCTGTGTGAAAATGTCCCGCATTATATATTTATTATTAACTAGCCTCTGGCCACGACTTCGCCCGTGTGGTACCCAGTTAAAAAGTAGCCTATGTGTTATTCTGATGCACAAGCTGTATTACTGTAAAGTTTCATCAAAGTTTTTTGAATGAAAGAGTAACAAATATCTATCCTCACAAACTATCGCGCTTATAATAGAACTAGGATTTTATTTATAAATATGATTACTCAAATTATCAATCACCGTTTCCTTCGTAATTTAATTTAAAGCCATTGCCACAGAAGGAAAGCGCCGAAAACCGAAATCCTTAATTAAATTTCGCACTAACGCCAACGCAGCCGCCATCCTTGCTTTGCTAAAAGGTTAATTTAGTATTTGTCAGCTGAGCTCCTTGCAGAACGATATAACACCAACCCATTGCTAAAGAAAATACACTCTTATGCCGAGGTATTAGAGTCGGTATATAGACGTTCTTATGTAGATCGTTGTTAGCTTTACGAGGTAGTGGCTAGAGTTATCTTAAGCCGAAGTTTTGGTCGAAGCCGAAGAATGTATACAAAAACTAGTGCACGTCTAAAAAAATTAGTTTATGCATAGTAACAGATATTAATGGAAAAATTTCACTATAACACGCCTCAGTCGTTGCCATTTTTTTTTTACTTTAGTGCAGACCTGCGTGCCTACACATAGTACAGTTACAGATTCTCTCTCTGAAAATCTGTGCCCCTGTGCGTTTAGAACGGAAAATCTTTTCAGAACACCCTGAGTCAGGTATTAAGAATGATATAGCCAGGTATACCAAAATTTTAAAAGTTTTTCCAACGTTAATTTGGCTCCAAAATTACAAAATCTTCAAAAAAGTTGGATCCAAAATTCAACAGAACCTATTAATTAATTAATTTAATTTGGCTTAATTTACTTTAGCAACTCTATATGTATGTACTTATCCTCACGTAGCTGCTGGTCTAATCAAATCAAGTATTTTATTGGCCTCCCTGTCAACTCTGTCTGTAGACAAGCCAAAGAAGAAGCCGAAAGTAATTTTAAACGAAACATTGTCTTGTTACACAAAGTAGTATGGGGGCGCCCCCGGCTTATTGCAGCAATGACTTGAAAACAGCGGTAGGCAGAATATGGATGGAAAAAAACGAGTTTAGAAGCGCGTATTGGGAGAGGGCGTATGATGCTGTAACCGAAGCCGAATCGTGCTCCCAACACTAGCTGGTATATAAAGTTAGCAGAATCTTTCGTCGCCTTATATTTATTGGTCTCCATTAAGGCCCTTTGCGACGCGAATTGTTAATTAATTCCCAAGCTTTGCCTTAATTGAAGTAATTATGTAATTAAGGAGGATTTTGCGTTAATTTGCTATTGTAGATGTGGTGTTTTGAGTTTGGGAGATTAGTTTGACAAATTATTTACGGTTTTATAATATTTTAAGTCGTTGTCAAAATATTTTATTTTTTAATCTTAAAATATTATATTATATTATATCATACTGTTATAGTAAATATTTTATTATACAATATTTTGTTGGCCTAGTGGGCGGTATCCCGACTTCTGATCGTGGTTTCAAAATCAGTCGTAAATAATAGATTTTTCCACACGGAAAAATAAATAAATTGCGCATTAATTAACACGAACTAAAAACGGTGGAAGAAAATATAAATAAATAAATAATTCTCGACATTTTTCACACAGTATTATCTAGCCCCAAACTAAGTAGAGCTTGTATTATGAGAACTACATGACTGATATACTACTTAAATGCTTTTTTATAAATACATACCCATTATGTATAGAACGCCCAGATCCAAGACAAATGTTTGCAGATCATACAAACATTTATGCCATGGCGGGAATTGAACTCGCAACCTTCTGCGTCTTAGGCGAGCCTTCGCCCAATATGCCACAAAAGTCGTTGCGCAGATGCGAGAACATCGTGAGGAAACCTACATGTCTAGAATGAAATATTCTAATTCAATTTGTTTTCCAATAAGCGGCGATGGGCTTGCAATCCGTCACGTGGAATGCTCAATACTTACAAAACGCGGGCTGGTGTCAAATGATCATTTTGAGTTGTGTGGGAATTTCAGACAATGCCTGACCATCTTATCCTCCTAAATTTTGTCTCAACTCAACTGTAAAGGTCCAACTTCCCTTTCGGTGATTCTCTTTGACAGCGACACTTTTAAAAGAGCTGTTCGCCTTTTATTCAACTAATCCTACAATAACATCTACAAATTAGCCGGCATAATCCCAATTGAATGGCCCTAACATTCGATACTCCTTTAAACCCCGGTCTCAGTGTCAGTTTCAGGTAACACAACCTTTTCAAGCTATCCCTTAGTCTTAAACCCATAATATAAAGTTAATTTTTGCTTGGCATAAACGTAGTGTTATTTTGTGAGTGTCATTTCTTCTGCTGACATAAAGAAATGTTCCGAAACTTGCTAGGAGTCTTATTAATACGAAATAAGTTATAGAATTGCTTTAAATGCGTGTAAATCTAAGTTTGTCCATGGCGTTTTCTTCCGCCGCCACTCGAGACCGATTTGTATAGTTTTCAATTGAGCTCGAATTGAATTGTTTGTGAAATTGAACGTTTAATCCGTTTGCGCAAGCCGCCATTTTATTGTTGTTAGTAAAATGGCGGAGGGCTTTAGCGCGAAAATTAGACACTTTCGTTCGTTCCAATTTTAAGTTGAGGATGGTTTTTATTTGCATGAATGGAATAGGGTAAGTAAGTAGAAAAATTAGGAATTTCGTTACTTCTGAGCTTGTTCAAGAAGTTTTTTCATTCATGACCGTTTATAATAAGGTAATAAGGACCGTGTAATAAGGACGTAGATAGCTACCTATACTTTATTTGATCAGCGAGAAATTTTCAGACCGATGATGCGATGGTAAGTCCTACTAAGACTAAAGTCTTAGATGTAAAAATTGTTAGCCATTTAAATATTATTTCTGCAACAAAAATCAGATTCAAAACGGAAATATCAAGTTTGGAGTTCCGCCAGCTATTCTCGTAATCCACACCGACATGATATGTAAGGAACCCATTATTAGCCATTCATTCTACTTCTTTGTACACTTCCCAGCATATCTTGGCCCCCAAGCTGTGAACAAGGGCTTCGCTCACTTCGTTTATCAGAGATCAGCAAAAACTGGTATTCAAACCAGTAATTGAATTACCTACCCCTGTACTGTTTCCTGTTTTTTTTTCTTTTTAAAAACAGGATGGAGCTGTCAAATTTTAATCAAATTATTCTTCACAATAGTTATGATTAGTTTTGAAAATCCTTTCTATTGATTATGTTTTTTGTGAACGCAGCTAATAGACTAATTGATGGTTATTGAGTAAAATGATATGGGTTTAATAGGGAATACAAATAATTGCGAGTAAATTTTTTTAATAGCCAAGGAAAAGTTACTAAAGAGAGACCATAAATTAAAGATTCTATGTGAAATATAGGTTAGACACAACGGGGATTACCCGTTTTTCTACATTGAGAATTCTCCAACGAATCGTGTTATGGCATGTAAAGATATCGAGTAAAATATCAAACTCAAAACTTAGCATGACATCTAAGCTCATAAAGATTTCGAAATCTAGGTCGCTAAACATCAATAAATCAGTTATGATAACCGCTAAAGTACGTTTATATGAAAAAAGTCACGATAAGCCTATTTTATAATATTGTTGTTGATTAAAATATGTCAAAGTTCATTTTCTTCTTGCCCTTGTCCCACATTACTTATAGTGTTTTACGTATAGAGTCTTCTTCTTCCACTCTCCTCTATCAATCGTTATCTCAGTACTCACTCCTTTCTTATTTAAGCCTTTTCATGGATTAACATGGATTCATTCGTCTACGGTATCAAATATTTAATTTTATTGGTGACCGTTGGGTAAAATAAGGAGGAGCTAGACTATTTTGATAACCCTCCAGCTGCAAAAAACATAATTTATCATCCAAAGTCTTTGTCAATTCTGTATTTTTTCTAAACAGTTATATATTGGTGACCCCCCACATTATAAGAATCCGTTGCACTGGTGACTTTAGAAGATATGCTAGAACACCCTCGACCGTAACTACAAACGTTAATTTTAAAATGTCAATGTCAAAAACATTTTTGACGCAATCCGTAAAACATTTACATCAAAAGTAGTCCCCCTAAATGGCCAATACCCAGCCCATTCTTAGATGGTAATCTATCAATCTTAAACTACTCTTATAATTGCCGTTCAGCAATACCCTGTAATTACCTCACCCTGTAATTTCCCCGGCAGCAAGAAAGGGTTAAATGGCTGGCTATTAGTGTTTTTGTGCGTCGTGGAATAATGGTCTGTCTGAGAAGCATTTATGTAGGAAGCTAATGGCCAGTGTCTAGCATTACAAACTGTAGTCTTTAGAGTTTTTTTATCTAGATACTAGAATTTATTTGGCTTACTTAGGATTGCCCGGACCAACCAGAGATTATTTAGCCAAATCCAGGATTACTTAGGCTAACTTAAGTGAGAGCCTTAACTGGACACTGTCGCCTTAACAAACACATGTTCAAATTAAGGCTGTGTGACACACAAACCTGCAGATTCTGCAATGAGGCGGACGAATCGCCCCTTCATCTGTTAGGAGAGTGTGTACCACTGATACATAAGCGTAGCCTTCATCTGGGAAAACACATTCTTAGCCCTGATGAACTAAGACTCATCACACCCAAAAAGATCCTGCAGTTTCTAACAGCTGCAGGCCTGAGCGGTGAACTTTGAACGCCCCCTGAGGAGAAAAGTAAGAAAGTGGCGATCACAATAGGCCTGTGACGGCCGCAGTGATACCAAAGCCACTAAAAGCAAATAAAAAAAAAGCCAACTAAGGATTGCTTAGATCAACTCGTATTGCATAGAATTAGAAATATTTCTTTTAAAAAATAGTAAGATTATATACCAACTAAGGATTGCCTTGGCCAACATAGGATGGTTCAGCAAAACTTAGAATTACTTGGGCCAACGTAGGATTGCTTATACCAACTCATGATTGCTCAGACCAACCTAGGGTTGCTTATTGCAGATTGTGTCTCCGTTTGTGCAGTGCCAAAGAATATTGATCCTTGGGCCCCAATTCTTGGGTCAATAGACATAGTACATGTACGTCGAAATAGATGTTATCATACAGTAAAACTGGTTGAAAATGTATATTTCGAGATAATGCCTATTGGCATTCAACAAACTCTCATTTTATGTGTTTTGGTGGGACACCACAGCTGCATACATTTACGCGGTAGGGTGACAATAATCCCGAATAAACCGGAACATTACTCTGAATTCGTCACGGATCCGTGCGATTATGGTGTTATGATCATTTAGGAACACTTGCGCTATTTGATGAGGGGACCCCAAATAAAGTGTAATTTTGGATAAAACATAAGTATACTGACTACTTATAGTATCTAAAATGTATAAATAATATAAACAGATTATAATTTCTAAGTAGATAAGTTATAATGGCGTTGGTTAATTTAAGTAACTAGAAAATAAAGATTTCTTTCTTTCTTTATTTTCTTTCTAAATTTATTTATTTGCGATATAATATACTAATAAAATCATAAGTTTTACGGAACTCTATCGCGTTTACAGTAAAACTAATAATTATGTTATCTAATCGCGATAGTTTGAAATATACTTTATATTAAATGACTGCAATACAAGATAATATTTAAAAAATAATGCCTTGTCCTACATAATCTACCTTAACAGCGTGCAATATTGTATAGGGTACTATGAAACAACTAGCTATCTAAATACTGAAATCATCTAGTAGCTTTCTTATTGTAAGGTACATAACATGATAGATGGTTTAAATTAGTCTTATAGTACCTACTGTTTTCCTACAACTAGGTAAATAAGTAAATACGGGTGAAAAAACTAGCTACCTAGAGACTAATCCAAATCACTATCAGGGGCCTAAAAATCAAGTCTTATTGCGATTCAATTCAGGCGAAGATATAAAAGCGTCCTCAACCGCAACGCCAAAAGTGTAATTTTTACCTAAACTGAATCGCTATAAGACTTCGTGGTTAGGCCCCAGACCAGAAGCGTTCCCAAAACGATAGCTGCATTACCACCCTGAATGGTAAAACTAATGCGTTGATCCAGATAAGAGCAGGTCACTGGTCTTATTTAAACTATTTCAATCAAAGCAAACTCATGATTTTCTTGAACATTTTTGGAAATATCAAAAATGTTCCAGAAAAACATGGGTTTACTTATGAGTTAGTTTAAGTAAGAACAGTGACCTACTTTTATCTGGATCAACGCATTAGTTTTGCCATTCAGTGTGGTAATGTAGCTATCGATTTGGGAACGCTTCTGGTCTGGGGCCTAACCATGAAGTCTTATAGCGTTATTTCCAAAAATGTTCAAGAAAATCATGAGTTTGCTTTGATTAAAATAGTTTAAGTAAGAACATTGTCACAAAACAGTAAAGCTTAAAACGAGGTAACAGCGTAAAGCGATTGGGTTAGCGCATCGAGTTAGCGCGCAATTATTAACTATTATAACTTAATCCTACCCTGGGCGGAATTATAAAGCAGATCTAAAAATACTGGAACAGTTAGTTGAACCCTTTTAAAAAGTTTGTTGCATGTGGAAAGGCAGATGATTCTTTATTATTATTTTAGGTACACTGTTTTTTTCTTCACTTCTGTTCAACATTTACTAATAACACAACTAATGTTAATTCGTTGTTGTTTCACACAACGAATAAGGTAAGACCACTAATTGTATTTATATTAAGTTTTTTTTTATCTCTTGTATCATCATCTTCTTGTCCTTATCCCACATTACGTGGGATCGGCACAACATGTTTTCTTCTTCCACTCTTCTCTAGCAGCCGTCATCTCAGTACTCACTCCTTTCTTAATCATGTCATTCTTCATACAATCCATCCATCTTTTCTTTTATTCTATCTCTTGTATAATAAAGTATTTTCATTAATTCATTCATTAATCGAATTAATAATGTAAATTAACAAAAAATAGGGAAAGCTAACGTGCTGTAAAAGTTTTTATAATCTGTCCTGCATTAGTTTTTAATTATTATCATGCTATAAATACGTTTTTTTATGGTGTCCTGTATTTATAGTTATACAGAATTATCAATAAATAAATTTTTGGTCTCCTAAAACATCTAGTAGCTTTCTTATTGTAAGTTACATGACAGGATAGACTGTTCAAATTATTATCTTAGTACCTACTGTTTTCATACAAGGTATATAAATAAATACAGATGAAACAGCTAGCTACCTGCAAACGATCTATAGATAGATAAACTGAGCCAGATCACTACCAGACGGAAGCATTTCCAAAATGCTGGCTGCATTGCCGTGCTGGATGGCACTGTTGCGTTGACCCGTATCAAAGCCAGCTCTCTGGTCACTTGTCGATTCGACCAGAAAGAATTTTGAATATGCATTGGGCCCCGTTACCCCACGGACCCAGAGTTTCAACGCCAACAGGCTCATTCGTATTTTATTTTCTTGTCGTTTCCATAATCTTTATGTCATGTGGCTGCAAAACGCGTGAGCTCGTATATAATTCAGTTACGTGTTCCAACTAACACGTTAAACTTACGCCCTCGAGACTTTATAAACTATACGTGTAGGTCTTTAAAACTCAATTTAGACTAGAGCTTAGGAAGGAAAAGCGACATGAATTTAACTATTTTGGAAATTTCCTATACAGTGTTATGACAAAAACTTTGGCCGAGTCGAAAGGGTGACGTAATATTGTTTTCTTTAGTTTGTAATTTATGACTTAATGTATGACCGTTTGTCGTTCCAAAAAAATAATAATAATAATACCGTCCTTGAAGATATACAAATCGATTGCATAAAAACGCATTTATATCTGACAAGCCATTTTGGAGATAGATGGTAACAAACAATCTAACAACCTTTTATGGCAAGCACATACATATACGGGTTCGTGTCTTTACGGATAAAAAAGTTTTTATGTAAAATTTTGATTAACTTTGTACACACAAATAAACACTTATAAAAGACGATGATATAACATGTACAAAGGCTTAAGGTTAACCCTGAGAAAGTTTTCTTCCAGCAAACCTGGGCCTATAGAGACGTAGAGGATTATAAAATTTAAGTTTTATGTGTATTAAATGCGTAAGCCCTAGGTGATCTGACGAATAAGTCAGGCTTTAAGTTATATATTGATCTAAGGACCCCAATGTTAGTGCGACAGCATTTGAACTAAATTCCAAACAAACAATTTTGTGTGTTCGGTGTAACAAACGCAATTGTAGAATCGAGTTAAGGCCTGGTATAACTGACGCGGTGGCCGTGGCGGTGGCGTTGGCGGTGGTACATAAACGCGAACTTTCACAACCACTTGACAATCATTTCCCTTAGATTGCCATCGCCACCTCCAATCCCCAAAACAAAATAGAACCAAATAACACCAATTTTCAGAGCACCATCTTGGGAATAGCTTAGGTGAAAATGAGTACCTGCTTTGGTACTCAGTTCGGGAATAGTTTAATAAATTCAGAGTATTCAGAGTAAGGTGTAAGAGAATATTGTAGAATCGAGTTATATTCCCAAAATACAATATGAGCGTGTTTATTCTCACCGTGGGAAAGGGCGGTGTGTCGGCAATTCGCCACACGGCCGGGAAATTGTCTTTATCTGATCACATCATTTGCAGACTCCTTCTCTCCCTCTGTTCCGGCCGATATTACTCTAATGTCGTTTTGGATAAATGCGTATCAATGATACGGTATTTGTTCATCTTGGTATTTTTATCTGTTAAGGAGCCGGTATTTTCTTTAGGGTAGGTAGAGGTTCTGTTTTTTTTCATGTGTTCGTTTTGGCATATTTCTCAAAAACTACACAATAAATACATTTATTGCTAACCCAACCGATTGAATACTACGATTAATTAACTACTTGCAAAATACAGGCATGTGCCGAATTTAATGTTTAGACTCACTTCTATTTAGAGGAGGTCAACACACAATCAAATATTAACGCACTCATTATGTTTTTGAGGGTATCCATGATAGGGAAATCAATCGCGAGCGCTTTTTTTAGTTTTTTGAACGATTGAAATGCATTTTTATCCCGAAAACTATCGTGAATATGATTATTCATATTGTAAAAGGGGATTTTCACGTACCGTACTATCGGTGAACGGCCACTCTCGGATTGAGTCGAAACTTAGTCGGTGCCTTCACCAATAGTACGATACGTGAAATTGCTTTTTTTACAATATAGATTGAAATGCTGTTTTTTTAAATCGTTCTAATATAAAGGAAGATTATTAGTTATAGCCTCGAGCTTTCTAAATCAATAGGCTTGTACTTTCGCTGCAATGAAGAGCAAATCAACATTTTCCCTATAAGAGATAAGGTGGCAATTGACATACCATTATAGCTCACAGAATTGAGATCCGATGAATAGAAAAGGTTATCAAATTCTATTCTTGGTTACATGAACACATAATAATAGTAAATAACCATCCAACAGTCATAAAAACCGTTAACGTCAATATACTTCTACATTGACGATAACGGTTATGTATATTTAAAGAAGGCCTATATTGACGCAGATATTTTATATACTTTTTAAAGTAACCTTTCATATTTTGACTTTTTTAACCAGTTCAAATCATTAAAAACAATTTCAAAAACAGCACATTTCTGTTACATTATGCAAAGCCTTGAATTCACTATTCACCCTTAGCAATTAAACTTTTTCAACACTATAACACAGCAATATCATGCTTTAAACAAACACTAAAACACATTTTAGCCACCCTTTTAACACTAAAAAAACTCCTGTTCCAAGCTATAGAAAAATCTACCTTCACACAGCAAAATAAAGACAATTTTTCTTTATAAAGGTCCGTGAAAGTAGTCGCAACGTAAAAATCACTCTCGTGTAGTAAATTAAGGTACAATTCGGTTTGGATAGGACCGTAAGGGGTGAGATAGACGGTACATTTGGCACAAAAACGTTTATTAGCACATTTTGGACGCAAGTCAAGCGTGTCTGAGATAAGTGACAACCTATTGAGATTGGTAGGGTGACCATGAAGTTATTATTTGGAATAGAAACAAGTAATTGCGTGGGTTTGGGTGTTGTACCACGTAGTTCTTGATACCCATGACACAGGGAATCCTAGTGTGGGGTCAAGATTATAAATTTGTCTGTTGGGTGTTTTTTTATCTATATATTTTTTTTACAAAATGTAAATCCTCGGGGAATTGAATGAATTGAATAACTTATATAAGCGCTTCCTTGTGACTTTTTGAACGTTTATTAAAATACAAAACGATTATGAAAAATTTGATTACACTCATTCATGGCGTTTTACATTCATCACCTATTGCAGCTCCCTAGTGAATTATGGCAGTAAAACTGGATTGAAGTTGGTCCATCTGTTTGAAAGCTAGGATATTTCAAATTCATGTATACACTGTCCCAACATTGTCTAAGACAATACTCAAGTGGATAAAGACAATAATTGCTTGATACTCATAACACCTCTTCATTGCGTCAGGGGTTAACGCTAATTTGAGGAATTTACTTTATTAGGTCAATTGTATTTTTGGAAAAAAATAGACATAAAAATCGGTTCTAATAAAACGATTTTTCGTAAAATGAAGGTTATAGAACCATGCTAAATAAAATTTACGAATCTGCTATGAAGTTCGTAGCTATGTCGTAGCACTTTACAAGCGAAGTGACAAGAAGATTATTTCATGAAGTCATGCATATCTTATCCTGTTTCAACGGTTTGCAGAACTATTTCTTTCTATTTTTTAAATTTAACATTTATTTTTTTAATTGTTTATTTAATTTTTATTTAAATATTGACCAATCGTCTAGCGCTAAGCTTATGAATAAAAACGGGTGTCAAATTTTAAGAATAGAACAAATTGAAATGTATTCATCGTCAAACAAAAGCATCAATGAGAAACTGTCTCACAAAGTTTAGCTATATGGTCACCCTTTCTCTCTCCCATATTGCGCCCAGCGTACCGAATTCGATTACCATCGCTTATCCATTGTAGTCTATTTGTTCTCTAATGCACTCCAAACGCATTCGTCACAAAACAAAACAGACCCTCATCCTCTCCATATTACTACCAAACTATAGCTCAACTAAATCTGGATGTAAACAAAGCCAAAGTATAAAGACCTACATTTCTCAATTAATTTAAACGTGAAATGGGTCAGCTGTAATTAGGCTTGAGAACCTTTAGATATGTCAATTTACAATGGATCTCTCATTCAAAAGTGATTGTTTCTTTTAAAGGTTCAATTTTAAATGGTCCATTGTTATTGAAAAGAAGTGTTTATGTGCGACTGACTTTACAGAGAAGTAATTGTATCGTTTAGCGAGATAAAAGATTAGAAGTACGTTTTAATGGATTTTTGCGAGCATGGGGGTGATAAAGATCTTCAAGGGATGAGAAGTGAAGGATTGGCAGATGGTTCTATTAGAGGTAAATTTCAATAGCAGATCTAACTTTCAATAGCATTACCTTCAGTCCAAAAATATAGTTAAAATAATATAGGTTAATTTTGATAGATGTGGCTAGCCCAGATCTGTGTATTTTATTTTGTGTACCTGTATTTTGCAACGTAAGTTGTCGAAAAAGGGTCAAGCGAGTGCTTTCTTATTAACCCTGCCGTATCGGTGAACTACTTTTCATCGGCTAATTTTATGAGTACCATGCGGACAAAGCCGTAGACAGTATCTAGTATTTTATTGAGAGGATTTTGTTGACTTGTCAGTACAAGTATTTGACTAAAATCAACAAAGCTCATAATTTTGTGACGCAAGGGAGTATAATTTCCGGCAACATGTATTGTGTTGGAGATGAGAAATTATCCATTTGTTTTGTTTGTATGTTTATAAATTATTATTTTTTATACAAAACGGCTAAACTGATTAAAATTGCGGATTTTTGCAATAGAAGTGGTCTGTAGTAACCTAGTGTGGTTTAAAATCACACTAGGGGATCCCGGTAACACCAAAAATTTCGATGGATGATAATAGACTACAGAGCTCGCTTCGTTTAGCCTATAGTTCCAAATACTACAATACAAATCTTAATAAAAACTTGTATTGAATTAATATTCCGCATTATTTTCAAATGACTGTATTATTTTAGTGAAGTTCCAACAAGGTAGATTACATTAAGTAGATTTGTATACGGCTACAGAGTTAGGTCTCATTTTTGTAGCTTGAAGTTCCAAATAGATACGTACACATGTCTTTTAATACTGCTTTTAGATTATTTATTGTGTAAGATTACTACACAGATATTATTATATTAATGCACTTATCTACTACGTAAGCACTCGTTTTCATTTATATCTTGTCATACCTATTATTTAAAAAGAAGCTAGCAAAAATGTTTGTTCCTGGCATCTCTACCATTGTCAAAGCTCAAACGAGAAACCTATTATAAGCCTAACTATAGGTATTTATATTTATTTTCAATTACACTCTGTATCGCCGTTGTTTTTTTAAATAAATAAATATAAAATTATAATAAGATTTTTGAAGCGTCCGGCTACCTTCAAATTGGAGCGTGGCTGCATGAAATTACATGTATATGAGACTTTCACCATTTATGTTTCAGGTTCGGTAATTTGCGAGTGATACCACTGTTGTTACAAGCATCCATAGATTGTGGTAACCGATTACTAACAGGTGGGGCCGTATGCTTGTTCGCCACGTTCGTTTTTTTTTAAAGTTAATTAACCTACATAGTATTAGGCTACATAGTTAGATCTTACTTCGTTAAGCTTATAGTTTAAAGAAACTGCTTTTAAATTATTTTCCCGCTTGATTTTAGATTTTTTGTTTTATCCTAGTAGAGTTCAAGCCATGTTCATGTTGTAGCCACTTTTGTTTTATAAAAAAACATATAGTTTACACGGTATTAGGTTTGTATAAGGCTACAGAGTTAGGTCTTATTTCGTTTAGCTTATAGTTTAAAGAAACAGCTTTTGAATTATTTTCCCGCTTGATTTTAGATTTTTTGTTTTATCCTAGTAGAGTTCAAGCCATGTTCATGTTGTAGCCACTTTCGTTTTATAAAAAAAAACATAGTTTACATGGTATTAGGTTTGTATAATGCTACAGAGTTAGGTCTTATTTCGTTTAGCTTATAGTTTAAAGAAACTGCTTTTGAATTATTTTCCCGCTTGATTTTAGATTTTTTGTTTTATCCTAGTAGAGTTCAAGCCATGTTCATGTTGTAGCCACTTTCGTTTTATAAAAAAAAACATAGTTTACATGGTATTAGGTTTGTATAAGGCTACAGAGTTAGGTCTGCTTTTGAACTATTTTCCCGCTTGATTTTAGATTTTTTGTTTTATCCTAGTAGAGTTCAAGCCATGTTCATGTTGTAGCCACTTTAGTTTTATAAAAAAAACCATATAGATTACACGGTATTAGGTTTGTATAAGGCTACAGAGTTAGGTCTTATTTCGTTTAGCTTATAGTTTAAAGAAACAGCTTTTGAATTATTTTCCCGCTTGATTTTAGATTTTTTGTTTTATCCTAGTAGAGTTCAAGCCATGTTCATGTTGTTATCACTTTCGTTTTATGAATAAAATCATGTAGTTTAAACGATATTAGGTTCGTATAAGGCTACAGAGTAAGGTCTTATTTCGTTTAGCTTATAGTTTAAAGAAACTGCTTTTAAATTATTTTCCCACTTGATTTTAGATTGTTTGTTTTATCCTAGTAGAGTTCAAGCCATGTTCATGTTGTAGCCACTTTCGTTTTATAAAAAAAAACATATAGTTTACATGGTATTAGGTTTGTATAATGCTACAGAGTTAGGTCTTATTTCGTTTAGCTTATAGTTTAAAGAAACAGCTTTTGAATTATTTTCCCGCTTGATTTTAGATTTTTTGTTTTATCCTAGTAGAGTTCAAGCCATGTTCATGTTGTAGCCACTTTCGTTTTATAAAAAAAAACATAGTTTACATGGTATTAGGTTTGTATAAGGCTACAGAGTTAGGTCTGCTTTTGAACTATTTTCCCGCTTGATTTTAGATTTTTTGTTTTATTCTAGTAGAGTTCAAGCCATGTTCATGTTGGTGCCACTTTCGTTTTATAAAAAAAAGTTCATGTAGTTTACACGGTATTAGGTTTGTATAAGGCTACAGAGTTAGGTCTTATTTCGTTTAGCTTATAGTTTAAAGAAACTGCTTTTGAATTATTTTCCCGCTTGATTTTAGATTTTTTGTTTTATCCTAGTAGAGTTCAAGCCATGTTCATGTTGTAGCCACTTTCGTTTTATAAAAAAAAACATAGTTTACATGGTATTAGGTTTGTATAATGCTACAGAGTTAGGTCTTATTTCGTTTAGCTTATAGTTTAAAGAAACTGCTTTTGAATTATTTTCCCGCTTGATTTTAGATTTTTTGTTTTATCCTAGTAGAGTTCAAGCCATGTTCATGTTGTAGCTACTTTCGTTTTATGAATAAAAATTATGTAGTTTAAACGATATTAGGTTCGTATAAGGCTACAGAGTTAGGTCTTATTCTGTTTAGCGTAGTTTAAAGAAACTGCTTTTGAATTATTTTCCCGATTGATTTTAGATTTTTTGTTTTATTCTAGTAGAGTTCAAGCTACGTTCATGTAGTTTACACGGTACTAGGTTCGTATAACCAGCGTGTGTATCGAGTCTCCCGGTCGTCTGGAATGGAAGCCGGTAATTCTGTTAACTGCTACCGGGATCGCGGCACCTCACTAAACTACGGATTATATCCGATATTTTATCAGCTACCTATATAGACTTTGTATTTGGAAAGATCATACATCAATGATATCGTATATCACGGTCTCACAACAGAATGAGGACCATCCATTGTACTTAATACTTTAAGTTTTGTAGGTTTGTTACGTTGTATTTTTTTATAGTGTACAATAAAGTATTTTCATTCATTAATACGTTCATTCGTTCATTGCGAGCAACTCGGTTTAGCCTATAAGAGTCGTAGTCGATCTTAACTGATATGAAAGTTCACAAAATCAACTAAATTGTATTACGAATTGAGGGAACACTTCGCAAACATTGAAGGGTCCTTTCTAAAAGGGTAAAGGGCCAATAATGAGCCGAGAGGCTTATGTCAATCCCTTTGCCTGGAGCATATGTCAGCTGTTCCAAACGACCAGCTTAAAAAAACCTCTATTACCCAAACAAACATCTCCAAAATCGCTTTTGGGAAGATCTTTGTGAGCTGGTCGTTTCATAATTGCTTTCTTATAGCTTCAAAACGATTGTGGGTTTGGAAATATAGGTTCTTTTTGTTTTAGAATATGGATGAAGTAGGTATTTGATTGTATTGTTATGAGTTTATTTGAAGGTATGTGCCATCAGTAAGTGTTCCAATAAGCGGCGATGGGTTTGCAACCTGGAATGGGATGCTAACTACTTACGAAAACGTGGGAATGGATCAAATGTAATGTTTGGACATGCCTGACTACCCCCTAATTGGTATGCTCAAAGATCTACGCACTGAGTATGTATCTGCGGATGTCCATCATAAGGAATAGTCATGAGCGTGAATGTTTTTTTTTTTTTAGGGGGTAGTCAGAGGTAAATATAGTATGTAGGTATTATTATATTGAGTAGTAAGTAAGTAATTATGTAAGTAAAATAATACTATCGAGTGTTCTTTGTATGTGGTACACCACTTAAAACCCCTTGTAATCTTTCGAACAGACCGTTCCATCCAAAGGTTGTCTGGTAGAGATCGCTGGTTAGCGATAAGACTGCCCATTGTACAACAATGTTAAAGTTTGTACTATTTATTTAAGCTGAAATATTTGGTGTGCAATAAAGCTTTTCCTATCTATCTACCTACCTCGTGAAATATCGTAAAGCATGGACCCCAGAAGATCATCTCTTTTGCAAATGGAGGACACACATTTCAACTTTGTTTTCATATTGGTGACCCCGATCTTTGTAACGTAGCTCATATGAAATCATGCGCTGCTGAAAAAATCTCACCTGCACTCTAACTTCTGGTAGATTCACTTTCATAGCCAGCTCCTCCCTTGAATACACGTCAGGATAGTGACTCTTCTCAAAGGCCCGCTCCAACTCATGTAGCTGGTACGTGGTGAAAGTTGTCCTATTCCTTCGATGCTTCTTCTTGTTGTCAGCGGCAGAACCGGGCCGGGGGGTGTCGTCGTCGCTTCCGGGGGGTGATTTGTCGTCGGGGGGTGTTCGCTGGCTATAGCCATCGTTGCTGTTGCAGGAACCTTCGCCTGGAAGAGTGGAATAGTTTTTAATTAGAGAATTGACATCAACGGTTCTGTCTGGTAGTGATCGGGATCAGTTGAGCTATCTCTAAATCGTTTGCAACGATCTTTATGTAGAAAGCTGTTTCATATGTATTTTTTTCATATACCTACTTGTACATAGTTGTATAAATAAATGAAACAATAATACAACTATTTAGGCAAACAAGAGTATAGTTACTTAGAAACAGATGTGGGTTTGATTCCCTCCGCGGGATAAATGTTTGCGGGATATTTGTTCTTGGTTTTGGGTGTTGTGGTACCATGGTACTTTTTGTTCCTGATACACACGACACAGAGAATCCTTGAGTGGATTCAGGGCTATGTATTTTTGTCGGGTGTTTATTTATTATTATATATATAAAATATGAAACAGTCAACCCATCTAAAGACTGATAGCTCAATCCAATCCAGATGGGAGCGACACCAAAATTCTTGCTGCATGGCAACGCTGAAAAGCAATGCTAATCCAGATGAAAGCCAGTTCTCTGATCCTTTTTACTATTTATATTTTGGATTATGAAAAATAATCGATAAGTATTGTAAGCTTCAAATCGGTACAAATTTACATAAAAAAATCAAATGATTCCGGCGGGAACATCATATCCTACTAATATTATAAACAAAGTCTGTAAGGATGGATGTTTGTTTGACTCTTTCACGCAAAAACTACTAAACGGATTTTGATGAAACTTTACAGTATAGCATACATCAGAATAACACATACGCAACTTTATATCCGGGTACTACTTGGGCGAAGCCGTGGGCTCATAATAATATCCAATCTGGCTATGCACCATTGGTTGTTAATCATCACTGCAATTTCCCAGTCACATTATTTAAACAAACATTTGTAAAGTCCGATACGATCGTGTAATAGCAGCGCATAATTTGTATCATTTATCATATTGTATCGTGAAATGTATAATTCGTATCAAGATTGCAAACCATACCCGCAACTTCCGCAGTTTTAAATTTACTCGATGCAAATGATACCATTACGAAAGGAGATAGGGAGGCCTTTGCCCTGCAGAGGGACGACGCAGGCTAAAAATAATACAAATAAAAAGAAACAAGCTCACGACTTTATTTTACCGACATCCTCGGATACATATTGTATTCTATCGACATCCTCTGATACAAATTGTATTCTACTGACATCCTCATATACATATTGTATTCTATCGACATCCTCTGATACAAATTGTATTCTACCGACATACTCAGATACATATTGTATTCTATCGACATCCTCTGATACAAATTGTATTCTACCGACATACTCAGATACATATTATTGTGTTCTACCGACATCCTCAGATACATATTGTATTCTAGCGACATCGAGTGATACCTCCGGTGTTGCAAGCGTCCAGTAACCGCTTACCAAAAGATGGGCTGTATGCTTTTTTTTTTGTATAAAAAAAGAGTATCGTGTCAGAGACATGTCTAAATACCATACTTGTATTTGGCACATTCTCACATTTTGTAAGTAGTTAGCATTTAACGTGGCAGATGCACATTATTGGCACATGCCTTCGTTTTTTTGGTTTCCTCACGATATTTTCCCAACGTTTTGGAATCAGTGTTTGTCAGCCAGTCAAGAACAATTTTAGAAGCAGAAGATCTAATGGTTGTATGTCTGACCGATAATCATAATATATTGGAATACATATAGGTAGATTTCGATTTAACACACACAACCACACATATAAACAAATAATGCTGGCCATTTTTCACACAGCATCATCTAGCCCCAAAGTAAGCACAGCTTGTGTTATGAAAACTACATGACTGTTATCAACTTATATATATATATATATATTTTTTGTAAACCCTACTACTATTATAAACGCGAAAGTTTGTGAGGATGGATGTTTGTTAATCTTTCACGCAAAAACTACTGAATGGATTATAATGAAACTTTACAGTAATATAGCTTATACATCAGAATAACACATAGGCTACTTTTTATCTAAGTACCGCGCGGGCTAAGCTGTGGGCAGAGACTAGTACTTACATATTATACATAGAATATATTATATATCTAATTGTTTGCTCTTATTGTATCTGTCATATTCTCATCTATAACGCTTTATCTATAAATTGTAGGTACGTAGCGTATGGTTTTGTTCAAAGTAAAATTTTAATGTAATACCATGCGATCGAAGTCGCTAGCAGAAGCTAGTTATGCACTCTAGGTTTCATAATATTAACCACTTCAAGGGTTACAAGTATCACAAGAATCGTAGGAACACGAAATGAAAAAGACCTAATATTTAATTCTGTACTCTATGAAGCTATTTCATAGGCGACCTCTAGCGCAGTGGGCGAAAGCCCGTCTGAGATGCAGAAGGTTGCGAGGGTCGATTCCCGCCACGGGATATATGTTTTTATCTGCATATATTTGTCTCAGGTCTGGGTGTTTTCTATGTATAATACGTATGTCTTTACAAAATAAAATATGATTAGTATTATATCAGTTATGTAGTTCCCATACTACAAGCTCTACTTTTTTTTTTTAAAGTAGGTAATACATTTATTCATACAGCTATTTACAAATAAGTATATACAAAAAATACAGATGAAACAGCCTAGCCACCTAAAAACCATTACAAACGATCTATAGATAGCTCAACTGATCTAGATCACTACTATACTTAGTTTGGGGCTAGATGACGCTGTTTGAAATATTCTAGCATTATTTTTATATTTATAATAAATTATTTAAAAATAAAAAGCCTCATTTTTCCCAAATTTAGTAAGTTTATCAAATTAGTAATTAAGTATTTATTAACATACTTGGTACAAATACTAATTAGTAACTTTTTAACAATATTATGAAATTAGGTTAGTATTGATTTTTAATTGGGTACCTATATAATTATTAAAACATTTTCTAATTTGAGTAAGTTGTCTTCTGCAGCGTTAACTTAAATTATTTTTTTCATAATTTTTTCGATGGTTTATTGTTTTTTCTTTATTATAAGTTTAAGATGTTTTTGTACCCATATTCGTTATAAATGATAATAATTGAAATTGATTTCATTTGAAAAATAAAAAACAACCTGTAGAATGGGTAATTGTTTTCGGAAGCTCTACGTTTATATCGCGATTATTTTGTCCGCGCACTGTGATTGATGGAAACAAGAAACACAGATTAGCTATCAGTAAAACATTCATTATAGTGGGAAAGGTAAAATGACGAGACATTTTCTGTTTAAAACAAAGATATGGGATGTAGGATCCTAGAGCTAGAAGAGATCTTATCCGGATAACGTTTTTAGTTAAAATTTAATTTTGAATCTTAAAACCATTGCTCAATCAAATACGGATGAATAAGTTTTGGATGCTAATTAAACAGACTTCTTTTTAATAGCATTATTCGCCTCTAAAATCTACATTGCCTTCTAAATGACTAAGTCAGCGACAATTAACGAGCGTCTGGATGAGATTATCTTAGCCACTAGTTATCTTCTATGTAAGCCACTCTAAATACAACTCAGCATGGTGGTTATTTTTTAGCATCTAAATTTGTAACATGCATTCAAGCAGTAAACTTCTAAAATTTGTATATATGACTAACTGGTCGGTTTTATTTATTTTGAACCCAAGTTTGTTGGGTAAAGTTCGAATAGCAATTCTCTTTTTCTGAGTAGTAATAAAACCTAATAACCTAACATATTCAAGACAGAGATAATTGTTGATCTTTACTTGACACTTTCTATAGAATATTTAGTTTGCGTTGTAAAAAAGACGAATTAGTTTATTAGAGGCCATCTCATTTTCCCGTTCTTAGATCTAAATGAGAAGTTTGATCACGTGGCCAATAAATAAATGTGTGACTTGACTTAGGATTTCTCATAAGTTTTTAACATTTTGCTATCAGTATTTAAATGTGTCTCTTGAAAAGCTGCTTTTAAGAAAAAATAGCAATCTGTAATAAAATGCTTGGATTTACTTTGATTATGGTATCATAATTATATAGAGAGTTATTAAAAATATATATCTCTTTGTAGTTTTTATTATTTTAAATAGTTATTATACAATTAGCATTCTGTGATGCCCTATTACAACGGAAACACTAGGATATAAACAGCATTCTTATTTTTTTATGTGAAGTGTTGGGGAACCTAAGGTAAACGCGAAAGTTTGTGAGGATGGATGTTTGTTACTCTTTCACGCAAAAACTACTGAACGGATTTTGATGAAACTTTACAGTAATATAGCTTATAAATCAGAATAATACATTGGCAAATTTTTATCCGGGTACCACACAAACCAAGCCGTGTGCAGAAGCTAGTAATAAATAAATAAGTTTAAGTTCCTTACAAATTGTATCCTGTACAAACTATTGATTCACAAGAAATCAAAACATCACCTGTCTTATTTCCCGATAAAGATATCAAAATCCATACACACACAAAGCTGACAAAACATTACAACCATGACACACTAGATTGAACGATCAGAAAACCAGAAGTCTAAACATTCATCCATCTCTATCACTCCACTCGCTTCATGACTTACAGAAAGAGACAGGTATGTCGCATTAAGATCATAAGATTACACGGCACAAAACAAATAAAAATATTATGGATGCATTAAGACGCGATACGAATCAGTTTTTTTTATAATTATTATCGATAATCTGGTAACACTCGCTCTATAATGGCTTGGTCGTTGTTTTTTTATGTGGCAACCCTAATCATGTGTCAGATTTGGTATTAAGGCTCTTCGGCTTAATGAGTACAAAATGGTTTCTTTATTGAATTATTTTGGCATCTAGAGTTCCGTATGGATCTAATCAGTTTAACTATCTATTAGATCGTTTGCAATAGTCTTTAGATTGCTAGCTGTTTCATACTCATGAGACTAGTTTGGTAGTTTGGCTAAATGGAGTAGTTAAATAAATATCAGAAACTGTTAGACTAAAGTTTTTAATTTGTTCAAAAATGAGGACCCGTGAAAAAAAACAATCTTATTCAATTTAAAGTCACAACTCAGCTGTACTGAAGTTCATATCCTTGGCAAGATTAGTACGTCAGAAAGTAGCAATACAATTTCAAACACAATTGCATTAAATTAAAGTTTATAACAGCATGCTAAATACCTTTAAACTAAAGACCTTTATGCTAAAGACCTTTTTTGCTAAAGTCTCGGTTTTTTTTAAGTGATCGGTTTTAAAACCAATCACTTTTAAAAAAACCTATGAACAGTTTGTACACTTTATATCTTTCCCGATATTAGTATATCGGGAGAGATATAAACATTACATTATCTGTAAAATATAAATTCGCTGTTTTTTCTTACATTAAAATAAAACAGGTCTAATGTAGACCATAGGTTAAATGATATAAAATGAACATTTTAAATACCTAATGTCCATAAATAACATGTACCATTTCCCAAACATTGATTTGATCTAATGATGACCAATAAGTCCTACCATGCGCTTTAAATTAGAAAATACTTGACTACTATGAACCAACCAAAAACAATTATTTAATTATTATTTATAATTACCACCAACGAATAAACAATAAACACGAATATATTGCTTACTTAACTAACGAAAAGTCAGCAAGAGGATAGTACCTTATATACCCTGAAATGCTATAAAAATTCCTTCACGGACTCTTATACTAGATACGCAATAATTTTATTGCTTGCCACTTCGCCCGCGTAGTACCCGGATAAAAAGTAGCCTATATGTTATTCTGATGTATTACTATATTACTGTAAAGTTTCATCAAAATCCGTTCAGATGTTTTTGTGTGAAAGAGTTACAAACATCCATCCTCACAAACTTTAGCGTTTATAATAGTAGTAGGATTCAACTCGTAACTTAACGAATTTATCTAATGTCTCATTTATCATCAAAATAAAAGCCTACAGAACCCTTTGAAATTTTACCACGCACGGTCGTAACTTTTTTTTACTACTTAATTGATAGAGCAGTGATTAGGTATACACTTCGGGTTTTGCATCGCTTATTGACAGCTTAATAACTTCAATATGCTAATCATAATTTTATATTGCTGCGTTGTAAATTCATTATTAATGATCTCTTTGGTTCATGCGAAAGTTTTAATTCATTCTTTAGGGATAAATGTGACAAAGAATTAGAAATGAAATGAAATGAAATGAATGAATGAATCAAAGTACGTTATTGTACACCTTAAACAAATGACATAATAACAAAATCTTATTCTTAAATCTTCTTGGTAATCTTTAGGCAAAAGTTTATTCACATTTCTCTAGAATTCATCATAATAAGGTAAAGATAAGGTAAGATAAGATAAGATAAGGTAAATATTAAGGGCCTTACTTATAATGATCGATTATCAGTAGAATAACTAAACACTGATTTGACTCTTTCTGATTCAAAAAAGAAAAAAAAACTGTTTTACTGATTATTACCTATTTTTTACCCTATTGAACTTAACTCTGTCAATATTAGTAGTACCACAGGGTCCATGTAATTTCCTGAATACGATCTCATAAGCTCAATTTATAAAGACCTCATCTGATGTACATTTGAGCATGGATGAATGAAACATTAAACTCTTCATAAGTTAATCAAAAGCTCTATAAAATTCACTAACTTCAATAAAATTCAACATAATCGTCAGTCAACGTCCAATGATCGTTGCGGCCGCCCGCACGTAATCGAATCGCCGTAATAGCTATTGCAAATCGATTCATCACAGTCCGCAATCGAGTTGTGGCCGCCCCATGCTCTGATTGGACGAGTAATTTGTTTGAACAACAACCTTTTTAGGGTTCCGTACTCGAAGAGTGTCACACGGGACCCTATTACTAAGCCTAAGTTATCTGTCTGTTTAACACAGGGTCTCTTGGCTCAATATCCGCCTTATATATAAAGATTTTTAAGTAGTTTTTTGTTTCTTTCTGATTTATTATTTTGTGAAGAAACAGCCGCAGTTTGGGTTTTGGTAAATATTTTACAATTAATTATCTTTTTAAAATTGTGTTAGTCTACTTTCAGTCCACTTTTTATCCCATGTTTTCATTTTTAAAGCCTTTTCTATTATTATTGAATAGAATACGGATTTTGACGTAGCCATATCACTTTGTTTGTTTTTAAAATGCACGAGAATTCGGCTTCAGTAGTATGGTTGTCATTAAAAATTATGCATTGTTGGAATTCGTCCAAATTCGTAAACGATATAAAACCCGTTAGTTGGATAAGGAACACGGAAAGAGATATAAATTGAGAGCCAGCCGATAGAATCGGTTAGCAGCCCCCAATGACGGGCAGCGGTCGCGTTCGGACTATAATCGAATCGCCGTAATCGCGATTGCGAATCGATTGTGCGGGAATCGAGCGGCGATTGGTTGATTACTGTCTTTTTGATGTGATTGGATGGATATTTTTGTTTGAAGCTTTTGAAGTTTGTAGTCTTAGGAGACGTTTTGTTAATTGTGACGAAATCAATTTGTCATAAATGAGATAAAGGTGAAAAGTGCTTGTGTAATAAATATAGCATGCCCCGTAACATATCATGCACGGTATCTGAATTTATTATCATTTTCACCAAAATGTTTTTTATACGACATAGGAGACAAATGTTCCCTGATATTTTCAGAACAAGTCAAATATAATATTTTCAAAATTTGTCTGTCTTCCCAGCTAAATAATCTAAAACACGCCCTTTTGAAACACCCTGAATTCGTCAAGTAAATGGCAAAAATTTATAAAAAATCATAATATTTTCATTCGTCAACTCAGTCCTATAAATATTTTATGGACACAGTCATATCAAAACAATCTAAGCAGTACCTACATACCTAAGTTTGTTGGAATAAAATTTTGTTCTTTGCTATAAACTTTCGTGGAATATCTACCCTTTTTTGGTTATATGATAAACAAATGAGTACTTACTGGCTTGTTTTTTCAATCAATTATGTCTTAAAACAATAAAAACATTATTTTCTCCTATTCAACGCCATTTTTTAGATGCGAATCCTACTATATCCTATCCTACTAATATTATAAACGTGAAAGTTTGTGAGATATTTGTTACTCTTTCACGCAAAAACTACTGAAAGGATTTTGATAAAACTTTACAGTAATATAGCTTATACATCAAAATAACACATAGGCCACTTTTTATCCGGGCACCACGCGGGCGAAGCCGCGGGCAGAAGCTAATACTTCCTAATTCAATGAAAGAAAATGCGACTTCGTATGATAAATATTTTTTTATTTGTAGGGAGCCCAAGAAGTTTTATATTATAAGGCCGTATTCACGCAATGGCTCCAACCACTTAAAATTTGATCTTAAATACGAGTGTCTTTGGAGAGCAAAAAAGTGATCGGACACTAATATGCATTTTAATCGGGTAAGACATTTCGAAGATAAATGACAATATACAAATAACCTCTTATGGAAAATACATTTACGGCAAGGAACCTGCGAATGTGTTTCCATTACATGTTCCTTAACGTGCGGGTAAAAAACACTGAAATTGTTAAAATAATGCTGAACATTCTCACACAGCACTATTTAGCCCAAAAGTAAGCAGAGCTTGTGTTATGGAACTACATGACTGATATACTACAATATATTTGTTTGTTTTGTAGTTTGACTGTACGGAAGTCTCGAGGATGGCTTGGAAGATTAAGCATATTGTATTTTACAGTTGCCAAGTAAAATGCAGTCGTCTATAAGTGTTACTATATAGAATTTGATGCCAAAGCATGGACGAGCCTTTACCCTGACCACTGGCACGCCAAGAAATCGTGATCATGCGATAAGAATTACCCGATTAACTAATTAATAATTTAACACAAATTATAATGACCTCCAACATGACCTTAATAATTCTTTCATTTTTTATTCGGGAAACGCGAAAAACTCTAGGAATTTTAATAGGCCTTGGGATTTTAGTTCAGTAATTGAATTTATGACTGTATTTACAGTATTTAGTTCAATAAATTTAATATAATTAGTATGGATTGTGGACGAAGTATTTCGGTATTGAATTTGTACCAAATAATAAACTGTTTAACGAGTTGACTTGTGAGGAACTTTATTAGGTACCTGTGTTATGTATAAGTCCAACTTCAATATGGCTATTCTTTTTCTATCATGGCATTATTTTCAGGAGATGTAGTTTTACCATAAGGAAAATTATTCCCGGCGGCCATAATATCTGTGTAGTCAACACAGATCTGTTAAAGGTAAATTAAACTACAAGGAGCAATTAATTAAATTAATTACTTGATAAAAATTATAAACGTTGTTAAATAGAAGAAAATGATTTTCAGCGAAGTGTGAATTAGATATAGAGATTCGTTATTTAAAATATTTCTAATAAAATAATAATCTGGATTAAAAAGCGGAACCATTTTTTTTTTTGTTTTGCAATTTTGAAGTGAAAATTACATTTACTTAGAAACTGTTTATTAAAACACTAACCGATGGTACAATCCTTCGAAGTTTTTATTCTAGACTGACAACATAGGTATCTAGTCCATATCATAAGGGCGTTATCAATTTTTAGGAAAGGAAACCTTTTTAAAAGGCCTAACGGATGTAACACATTAAAGCTAGTACTGATTGTGAAATACAATGTTTTACCTACTCCAAATCGATTGGCAATCAACGCTTTAATCGATAGATCGACTGATAAAATCGATAGATCGTGCATCCGGTTATGAAATGTAATTATTGATGTTTGTCTTACTTAAAAATTTAGGATATCCATATACATAGCGATGTGATGTATAAAATATATCCTACTAATCTTATTACTATTACAAACGCGAAAGTTTGTGAGGATGGATATTTGTTACTCTTTTACGCAAAAACTACAGAACGGATTTTGATGAAACTTTACAGTGATATATGTAGCTTATACGAGTACATCAGAATAAAACATAAGCTACTTTTTATCCGGGTTCCACGCGGGGGAAGCCGTGGGCAGAAGCTAGTACCTATATAAATAGGTAATTTTTCAAGCAACTTTCGACCAACCAACATCACTTTTGTTTCAGGCACTAAAGGCTCGGTCAAACTGCCGCGGTGGCGCATGGCGGTGGCGCTGGCATTTTCATTACATTCACGCAAACTTTGACAATCACTTGACAGCCATTTTCCACCAAAAAAAACCGCATACAACTTTTAGTGGTCTTGGGGAAATTTTCTAAATATTTTTCGATGGTTTCAAGAACCAAAGAAGAAAAGAATATAATAAAATTACTTAATTTGCTTGAAATAAAAGCTATTGTAGGTAATATATATTATATTAATACAGAGGTCCGTATTCCGCTATGATATCAGTGCTATATTTTTAACTGGAAATGTCGCTCAATTTGTTGCCATTTTGTGTAGCGCCTGCGTCGCTTTCTGTGCGCCCACATTGGGCAGCTGGCTTCCCAATGCTTATTTTTACTGTTCTTTTTAAATAATGTTGATTTCTGTGTATGAATAACAAGAGACTTACGAACAGTAAAAATAATAGGGTAGTTACTTGAATAGTGAAAAAAGTAAAATATATTTATTTGACAAAGTAAAATAGGTATTACAGATTCTTAGTGAATTGATAGACAGTAAAAACTGTATTTCAGAAGTCAGTGAATGATCACATCAAAAGTTATATAGGTATTATATCAGCACTCACAGTTAATTTAGTAAATTTCTTAATAAATATAAATGATTAATCTTCCTAAAGCTATACCCTATATAACACAGGTTTCATATGAGAGACTACCTACTTGTTAAAACAACTTTGTAACCAAATGCAAGCAATAATGTATAGAGTACCTATAAAGAATGACATAATATCTAAAACAAAAAAAAACAGAACAGAACATAAACAACTTTTCAATAATGATGGGCATGTGTTTTTTTAAGTTTTATGATACTACCTACTAGCTTCTGCCCACGGCTTCGCCCGCGTGGTATTCGGATAAAATGCCTATGTGTTATTTCGATGTATAAGCTATATTACTGTAAAGTTTAATAGAAATCCGTTCAGTAGTTTTTGCGTGAAAGAGTAACAAACATCCATTCTCACAAACTTTTGCGTTTATAATAGTAGTAGGAAATTTAAAAAATATACCCACATTATTTAGTACACCTAATTATATAATTATGTACCTATATTTTTATTACTTTGTTTCACCAATAAAGTATTACATTGCTTAATCTTGATAAAGGATGAATTGAACGAAAAATTATTGAGATCTTTATCGGACAATGTACTAGTCCAATTAATACGATTAGATTATCTACAATTAAAAGTATTGGTCAATTGGCCATTAAATACAGTGCATGTATACATCGAAGGTTAAATGTATCTACCTATTGTAAGCTAGATATGTTTCCTAACAATAACCGTGACTGTCCAGTTAGCCTCCAATCTGTTGCATTAAATCAATGTCAATAGATATTTATTTCTGCTGTGTCCGCGAGGGCGGAACAAGATTATTGCTATGTGTTAAATCGAAATACTTAGCCATTCTATGAAAATAAACAATAATAAATAATTTATTCATTAAAATCATAAGGATAATTTGGTATTGTTGACTTAAAACTTAGTAAATTTAAGTGAATAATTCGAATAAAAGTTCCGACGGAAAACAATGAAAGAGCGCGGCGTTTCGCTACCACTGGGCGGGCGGTTCGATAAGGCGGGAGAATCTTTGCAACGCCTTTTTGCAATTGCAAACATAATTACTTTAAGTGAAGC
The DNA here is from genome assembly GCA_958496245.1 of Perizoma flavofasciatum. Taxonomy (NCBI): domain Eukaryota; kingdom Metazoa; phylum Arthropoda; class Insecta; order Lepidoptera; family Geometridae; genus Perizoma; species Perizoma flavofasciatum. Next base: position 7,133,287 of record OY292442.1, read on the forward strand.
TTCTATTAAAATGTTTAGTTAAGTAAACACTTAAAAAGAAAAAAAATTTTTTTTTTTTTTATTTGTTTACTTAGTTCAATACGACTTTCATAAGTTTATGTGTAGCTGCCGTTAATTATGTTTTCTGCCTTAGATCAATATGCTAAAATGACTAATGAACACTTTTTCAAAATGTACCTTATGATCGAATCTTTGGAAAACTGTGTGCAATTATTGATTTTCAATTACTTATTGTGTATTCCCGGTAGAATAGGAAATTATTTTCTTTTAAAATCTTTTATTTTGATTAACTTTTAAATCAACGTATAGGTATATGCCTGACAAGTTTTTGCTTACGGCTTTTTTCGCGTAGAACATGATTTTTTATCCAAGTCGAGTTCCTATACATGTTTAAAATTTCATCTAAATCTATGCTACTATTACGAAGTACTGTATCATACACTCAAACATCCATACATTTCAAATCATAATATTAGAATGTAAATAGACAAGCAAGCAATTATACATATTTTATGAAAAAGGCGCATGGCGTGGCTGACATGTTATCTTTGAATGGGTTATCGCTAAATATGATTTAATTATTTATTGATTTACCTAATGTTATTGTCTATAATCTGTAGGTATGTAAAACAAACATAAAAAAGCTGTTTTTGACACAAAGTTGGGTTCAACTCCTTAACTACAACGGCGGTTGGAATGTTTAAATTCAAAAAATAATAATGTTAAATGTCGAGAAAATATCACCAACAAACCGTTCATAACTTTTTAAAGCAATTGGTTTTTAGAGAGTTATTAGTTAGTAATTAGTAGTTAGTAAACTAACATTTTTCACCTACTTTTACTTAACACTACTTTTTTCTGAGCTCAGGCATCGTAAGCGCCGCAGTCTTATGCATGCTGTTATTAAATTCAATACTTCAATGATATTGCGTTTTAAATTTGACTTGCTACTTTTTGATCAGCCAATGCAACCTTAGAGTACAGAAAAAAATGAAATTTGTGCGCCCGGCAGTACTCCCACCAAGTCGAGCAAAGCACATTTTTTTCTCAAAGCCACTCACGGCACTTTCGACTCCCCTGTGGAAGTATTTTCAGTGTATTTCTTACCAGCGCTCTCCACAGCTCCAGGCGACACAGGCACTGTTTCACACTCCCCCTCCCTCCTCTGCTCAAACTCACTCACTCTGTTTACTTGTCTCTGTCCGTTCAATCCTAAAATCGCGTCTATCGTATGCCTCGGTCCGGTGTTCCCGGGAACTTGTGTAAGACCTAATCTAGACTTCACCACATCAAAACTCTGATTCAAATGCATCTGTTGAGCGTGGAAAAACATCCCCATTCTATTCAAAGTTTCCAAGTTATGCTGATGCTGTGATAAGGAAATTGATTGATCGGTGACATTTATAGATGAGTTGGAGTTCGGACTGCTCATTTGCGATCGGGGCGAGTTCGTTTCGGAGCGGTCCGGCGTGGAATTACCGAAGAAACGATCTTCGGGCGCGTCCATCTCGTACGACCAACTGTTCAACACTGGCGCTCGTGGAGTAACGTTGGGGGAGAGAGGGCGGGGCTTAGGAGGGGGATGGGTGAGCGAAATTGCCCATTGAAAGTGTGAAATTTGGGGTCGCGAAGTGATTTTGTTTGGTAAGAAGCACGGTATTAGCATTTCCCCCTGGAGTTCCTTTGTGACGGCTGAATAGTTTTCTTACTGTGTGATTGGGCCGATTGTGCGAGGTGTTGGTTTCTGGGAGATCGAGGGTCGCCTTTCCATGTTCTGTTGTAGTGTTAAAGTTTGAATTTAATTAAACATTCAAGGGTTTTACCAAAAATTTCCTCCGGTTTTTATATAAGTACTTTGTAAGCGCTTGTGGCGTAGCTTGCGAAATATTATACAGACTTTCCGCTAAATTACTTTAAGATGGGTGAGAGATAGTACCATTGAGAACTGAGTGCTTCCGTGTTTCGGAGGACATGTTAAGATGTCGGTCCCAACTATCAAGCCAGAGTTGGGGAAAAAATACTTTTTGTATTTAATTGTGCTGTCACATTTATCTCTCTTAACTATTAAATTAAAGAGAGCTGTCTTCAAAGGTGTTTAAACCATTATTCAAATCTAAAGTCACTACCAAATTGGTCAATTTACATTAATGATTACCACCAAATTGGACAATCAACCTCATAATCGGCCAAGTTACATGCCATAATTGGAAGCTGATGCTTACTAACCAGTTAAGTACTCACACACTAATAAAGTACTTAATCAAGCCAATCAATAACCAATCAGACGTGCCCGCGAGACAGAGACAGAACAACCGGATATATCTCTGTTAACACAAATTTAACCAAATCGGTTAACCCGTAACCAAACAATAACAGCTTTTCCAACTGACCAACATCCCGTAACGAAATCGTAACAAAATCGTCCCCTATCACTCAAAATAAGACCTTATTGTAACTAGCTTTAGATCAAAGTGGTGTGGGAGATTTCTGACAGTTGCAGGCTTTTGAATTAAGAACGCGTAACGTCAATGTGATTCTATCTTGTTCACGCTTACAAAGATCTCGCTCGCTCTCATCTCAGGTGTAGCGACGGTTGCTAGGGGGCGGGATTTCATGACGTCACGCGCCGATCGACCAATCGAAACGGGTTATTTTTTTTTTCTTCGCGCTTCTTCTATTGTCGACTTGTTTCTTTTGTCGAGAGCCAGTGATTGTTTGTGAGCGGCAGTTAGAGGGTTAACTTTGGGATAACAAGCTACTTCTAAAGTGGATAAACTGATAATAATGGGACTTTTTGTTTTATGGCTTTAGAAAGAAAACTCGTTAGTTTTAGTAACCACACGTTATACCTTGGTAATCCTTTCCATCCTACGGTTGTCTGGAAGAGATCGCATCTGAGCGAAAAGACTGCCCATTTTACATTAAGTACCTAAGTTATAAAATATGTAGTTTTGTAAAGCTGAATTTATTTTTGTATTTTCATTAATCCATTCATTCATACGTCTGAACATAGAACAAATATTGTTCCTCACTGGGAATCGAATCCACACCTTTTGCATCACGAAACCCAAGAAAGTTGTATATAGATATCTAGTATTTTCCATTGATTATTACAGAGTTTGAGATTTTTCGAAGGCCTGTTAGGATACCTTTTTATGCTTTGCAATTTCTTAGACAACAAGTAGGTGAGTATATTTTTGATCTGTCTTTATTCTTGCTCCTATTACAGGTTTCTAAGTAACAGAGTAAAAAAATTATAGACCAAAAATTTTAAAGGATTCGTTTTTAATATTCCCTGACTATAGCGACATGCACTGCCATCTAATAATTTTCACATAACTTTACCACCTATAAAAAAAAATGCGGTTCGACTACACAGCCGCAAAGTAGTTTGACGCAACACAGCCGCAAAGTAATTTGACGCAACACAGCCGCAAAGTAGTTTGACGCAACACAACAGCAAATTAATTTGACGCAACACAGCCGCAAAGTAGTTTGACGCAACACAGCCGCAAAGTAGTTTGACGCAACACAGCCGCAAAGTAGTTTGACGCAACACAGCCGCAAAGTAGTTTGACGCAACACAGCCGCAAAGTAGTTTGACGCAACACAGCCGCAAAGTAGTTTGACGCAACACAGCCGCAAAGTAGTTTGACGCAACACAGCCGCAAAGTAGTTTGACGCAACACAGCCGCAAAGCAGTTTGACGCAACACAGCCGCAAAGTAGTTTGACGCAACACAGCCGCAAAGTAATTTGACGCAACACAGCCGCAAAGTAGTTTGACGCGCGGTGCTCATTGTACCATTCTAGTAAAAATCAATTGTTCTAAGTGATTGCACAAAACTTCTGAATATTTTATGAAAACAACAATTAGTATCAAAAAACTCTTCACTTGATTGAATGCACGCCACCACTAATTGAATTGCATTGCTTTAAAAATTCAAAATTCAATTCAATTTTGTAATAAATAAAAGTGGTCGTTATGTCGTAAAGATTAATCTATGATGATACAATTCTGTGGTCAGTTTTTTTTAATTTTAATTTCTTCGGAAAACCCTAGTAATTTTTTTTATAAATAAAAATGAGCCCTATTTGGCCTAGTGAGCCATATACTGACTTCCGATCCGGATTTCGAGAGCTTGTACCTGGTCTTGCAGCTATCGATATAAATTAGTTATATAAATTTTATCTCGATGGATTATATTGTCAGATATTTTACATATACATAGGTCGTAGTAAAATTAATATAATAATATAAATATTTTTTTTACTTTTTCTATTATGAAACCATATTTATAACTTATTTTATCTTAAGCTCAAAATATGAAAAACTTCGATATTTTTCCCATCTCTAGCCCAAAAGCGGCGACAATAACGAGACCCAATGTAATAACGAGTCGTTAATTGCAAATCGATGGTTAAATTAAGCGAGTTTGCGTTCCAGATTGATTGGGATAAGTGGAGGGGGGCACTAATCTAGTACGGCCATAATATAACAATTTGGGGGTAGAGCTGGGACAGGGAATTATCGATATCGACTAAAATAAAATCGCTGCATGACTGAGAATCATAGGACCCGAACTTTGTGGTAGGTTCTTTTTATGATTATGAATTTGTTGGTGCGAGAACAAATGGGAGAGTAGTAATTTTTTATCAAGAAGGTAACGCTTAAACGTTACTGCAAAACAACTTATACCTAGCTCTAATTAACTTATTTTAGTTCTTCTCTGACCTTTTACAATAATACCTGAAGTATAATTTAGGTATATTTGAATCTTCTTCAGTCAGTTAGCGCAGGTAAATATTATTGTAAATAAAATGGAATGAAATGATAAACACTTTTTCAGCACGACATGAAGGAACAAACAAATATTAGTGTCCTACTCGGCCTAAATCAATTCATACTCAATAATTTTAACATCAGACGAGGGTTTTCAGTGTCTCAAATTCAAAACTCCTAGTATCAATATATAATTCTGCTATCAAAATTATATATTGCCTTAACTCAGAGAAGGAAAAAGGAAATTACATTTTACGTAAGCACCGCCAATCTTTCAACGGTGATTTTCACACCGGAAAAAAGCAATGATAGCATTATGGATTGGAGGGCATCTTCGGTAGTTTTTACCAAATTGACACATCTGAAAAGTAGACTTTTCATATCTTTTTAAAGGGATGCTATTTACGAATCTAAAATTCCATTATCAGCAAATTGACAGTTTTCTTAATATGTAATTGCACGGCGAACTTTGTTGAGCCTTTTTTGAGCATCTTGAATTTCTGTATAAATCCATTTTGTCGATATTCATTAATTTTCCCTTCCCTGGATACTTAATTCACAGCAACATCTATTCATAGCCGTATAACCATAGAGTTCGTTTTAAATATCAGTTTAATATACTAATATTTTATCGATATCGATAAATTTTCCCATCTCTGCCTACCTGGCAGTTGACAGCGGCCTCCATAATTGTTGAATGAGGCAGCATTAAAGCGCCAATTAACCGACATTGATTGGTTTTACCCCCTCACCCTCCCCAACCCTCGCAGAGCAAAGGGCTAACGGATATGCGTAAACAGAATATGCATACATGAGTATGGAGGAGAAGTGATGATTTGGACCTCATTTCAACTAGACCCAAAATTTTCACCACATAACTTCCGGTACTTAATAATATTATAAATAAATAAATATTGATGGACATTTTTCACACAGCATCATCTAGCACCAAACTAAGCAGAGCTTGTATTATGGGAACTACATGACTGATATACTACTTATACACTTTTTTTTCTAAATACATACATATCATACATAGAAAAACATCCAGACCCGAGACAAATGTTTGTGACAGGAATCGAACCCACACCTTCTGCGTCTCAGGCGAACCTACGCCCACTCCGCCACAGAGGTCGTCAGAGGTCGTCACAGAGGTATTGAGTCAGTTTACTTTCGATTGCTCAAAACGGTGAAGGAAAATATCGTGAGGAAACCAGCATGCCCTAGAACCAACAATTCGAAAGGTGTTCTAATAAGTGGCAATGGGCTTGCAACCTGTCACGTGGAATACTAACTACTTGCACACAAATTGGGCTCAACAGTGGCTAGCCCAATAATACGACCATACGGAACCATCTATAGGCGTAGTTGTCTCGCACTTGGCCGATTTTTACGTAACTTACTGCTTATCAAATTTTCTGCTATCACTCCAGAATCCTACATGAAATTTATAAAATTACTCATCCCTGATCTTAGCCTTTGATCGGTTAAACGTTAATTACTAATCGTTGATTAAAGCAACAATCAGGCCGGTAACAAAATGAATTTGTTCGGTATAGATAAAGGATAATCGAGATCAAAGCGTGACAAATACAGGTGCGTTAGGGTGACAACGAGTTTTGATTGAACAAAACATACAATGTAATTTACCTAGGTTTATCTTGATTTGATAAATTTCTAACTAATATATTTAAGATTGATATTGTCGGACAAACATACATAGATAAATATCTACATACTAACAACAGATTACCCAAGTAGACTTTAGTCTGTTTTGAGTTTATGGCTGTTTTGTTTTTTTTTTAACTTTGACAGCAAATTTTACGCATAAATAATTGACAGGTTTTTATATAAAGACAGTAAGATATGCCTCATTTATTTTTACTATTTGAATTTATTGACTGGACATTTCTTGGTTCCTGTAGTTACCGGTTTGATAATACTTTTAACTATCCGTGGTTATCATAGTTATCAGTTACCAAATCAAAAAATATTCTTAATTTATTTTTGCTCGCGTGTTAAGCATGTCCAGAGTTTTAGCTTTTTCGAAGAATGGTTCTGTAGTGTAATAATAAGTACTTACTAAGTAAGTTGCTAGCTTACGACCGTTCCGTAAAAGACTCCACGTTTCATGGTCAAGTACTTACATTACTAACTAAATTATGCTGAACTAGCAACCTACTAAGTTATTAAACTATAGTGTGAATGAGTCGTTATTCATCGTTATATCGCAAACGGCGATACACGTCACGCTGACTAAGAAGTTAGACAAGAGAGGCAAAGGTGATTGTTCTTCCATAGAATGCAACGTTATATGATTAGGGTTGCCTACTGTCCGTATTTAGACACAATTTTTGGCTCCCTTATCCAATAAACACTCAATAGTTAACGCATAATCCTGACCCTATACAATGATTATCTATGTACCAACTCTTGACCCGCAGCGGGAATTAAATCTAAGATAGTTTTTATTGCATATTATACATCAAAGTAGCTGATAGGGAAGTTTATGGACCCTGTCAGATCGCTGCAGGTTTTAGTAATTATTTATTAAGAGATAATCTGGAATGTTTTCAGATGTTCCCAAATCGTGGTTACCGCACAAACCGCCCGCTGAGTTCACGTTAATGGATCACCGTGCTCTCTATTAATTAACTAAAGGGTACGTCTCTCCCTGACTGGATTCGTGGTCACTTTGGTACCTAGTGCCTTGGGGAAGGTTAAATACCAATTATTCTTTTTCCTGACTGTTAAGGCAGGGTTCGTTTTTCGCACGTACGAGTATTATAGTGTATTTCGCCACGAAGTATGGGAATCTTGGATCCCATAGTTCAAAACCCCCCTAGTGATAAAGCTCGTATTCAAACTTAAAAATAATATTAGTCTAACTTACTTATAACTTACCTTACCTATACCTAACTTATAATAATGCTGGACATTTTTTTCACACAGCATCATCTAGCCCCAAGCAGAACGTATTATGGGAACTACATGACTGATACTACATACTTAGGTATATGTTTTTTTTTTGTAAACACATATATATTATACATAGAAAACACCCAGACTCGAGACAAGCATTTGCCCCGCAGCGGGAATCGAACCCGCAACCATCTGCCTACTTAGTTTCATCAACACCCAGACCCTGAATATATCTGCAGAACATGCTAATATTAGTCCCGCAGCGAGAATTGAACCCGCACATCATACGTCATAACTGGCTCCCCCGCCGAGCCATTGAGATCGTCATACGACTTACGAGGCCACTAATGTTACACAAACATTTAAAAAATACTAGTGAGTAATGAGTATTTTGCATCGATTTTTCTTTTTCCCTCCCTCGATCAATTAGTATTTAAATCATCAGCAGCCTGTATAAGTCTGCTACTGGACCTTCCCCACACAGTATCACGACGAAAAATCTTAGTCTACCTCCACGCACTAACTTCTCACAACCTTTACGATATCATCGGACCATCGGGTAAGGGCCTACCTATACTGCGCATCACAAGACCAAACCCTTATTGAGTTTAAACCCACTCCAACTAGGCTACAAGCTACCAATGTATTCGTAATCAAGTCTCAAGAGCAATAACCTAGAACTGAAACTCAGTTAGCTTAGTTCAGACTCGCGTATTGCTGTGGTCAGTTAGTAACTTGTTCACGTCTTGTCATCACTGCTGAGGAGTAGAGTACTTCAGATACAGATACTTCAGATACAGATACTAGTAGATACTATTAATTGGTCGAGTAAGCAAAGCGAATGAAGTTCTCTGAATCTTTGGTATGTATCTATGTATGTTTGTTACTCCGACGATAACTGCCGAATTGATTATAATGAAACTTTCTAGGTAGGAAGGTAATATAACATTTTTAAGATCAAATATGACCATAATATAGAGTGGTTTTTTGAAATATGGGCGATAAAATCTATGGCACTGGTAAAATTAATATTATTCTATTGGGTAAGAACAGTAAATGGCGAGATCTCTGTTCGTAGCGAAATACTAGTTATCCTGTGCTTGTATGTACCTGGTTACGAAGCCATATTTCAAGTGGCCACGTACCGGACGCAGTGAAAAAAAGACGGTTTAAATATCTATAGCCGGTTTAAGAAAAGATTCGACAAAGAAAGAATTTCATGTTTTTGAAGCCATATACCTTCTACAGGCTTCTACAGGCTGTCGATGATGATGTTGTAATCTCTGAACTAGTCTACTCTATGTGTTGTTCAAGAGGCTAGGTGCGTGGTGACCGGTTGTAACTTGATTTCGAGCGAGATGGCCGCTTGATTGGGCGCTTGTGCAGTTCACACGGGGATGAGGCCGTGCTTAGATCAGATAGCCTGATAGGTCATCAGCAAAGCTATTCTGAATTGGTAGGTTGTAGCAGCACCCGTAACTGGGAATGAAGAGGAAATGTCAGCGACGACAAACTAAAATACGAGTATACAGTAACAGCTTCTGCCCACGGCTTCGCCCGCGTAGTACCCGGATAAAAAGTAGCCTGTGTGTTATTCTGATTTATAAGCTATATACTATTATTGTAAAGTTTCATCAAAATATATTTAGTAGTTTTTGCGTGAAAGAGTAACAAACATCCATACTCACAAACTTTCGCGTTTATAATATTAGTAGGATTTAGGAGAAAAGGTGATCGGCATTTTTCAATACAAAAGCATTTCCCTAATTTGTGGTTATAGATTTTTATTCTCAAAGAACAGAGTTCATTGACAGGAAGCTTAGTTTTTACATTGTTGTATGTATTCACACAATTATTTACTTTATTGTCCTATTTTCTCCCTGGATGTACAATTATCACTAGTATAACTTACTTTCTTGTTGGAAAAATAGATTAAATTAAAAAATAGATAACAGCTACTGACATAAAAATATCTAAACGTAGATAAATGTTATTATGAAAGAAAAAATAAATTGCCCTAGTGTCCTCATCCAGGGAGGAAAAATGGGAATACGTTTGTATGGAAAAATGCCGCCCACCTTTCGTCTTAATTTTTTTTTAATACAAATTAAGTAGTAAACCAGCAAAGCAAGTCTAACAATGTTTTCATCCCTTATGCAATCAAATCGAAATCTAAATTTATTCACATGACGATGCAAAAAAAGTTTAGACTCGTGCTACCACTTAAAGGTTTTTGCAAAAGCATTTTGTGGCACTCATGTCTCCACAATTTATGATGATATAAATCTACTTATCATCTCTTAAATTTTTAGCTTTGCTGATGAAGCAGAATGTGTTGCCTGATTCTTCTAGGCTTGGTCGCTCGCGAGGAATCGGCGTAAATTCACATTAAAATTTTAAATTCACGTAGTTTTTAAATTGACGTTTCTATATCCTTGTGATTAAAAAATCCCTATTGAATAACAACCTATTGACGTTGACTTATTTCAATCTTTTGTAATATAAGCTTAATCAATTGCAAAATGTGCAGTAAAAAAATCGTTCCAATGTTCCGTTCTGAAGGGAAAAAAATACAGATTACAGAGTTAGAAGTTTGTAAATTCTAAAATAATATTTTTTAACTAAAAAACGGGATATTTACCATGATTCAGTTCCTCCCGTGATCATGGTACATGCAACTGCGCCGAAATATCGGGAAACATTCAAACTCACAAATCATGGTAAATATCCCGTTTTTTAGTAAAAATTATGTTAAAAACCATGATAGTTTCAAAAGTTTCTACAAATATTGATGGAGTGGAGCTATTTTAAGATCGTTCGCAACGGCTTTTAGATTTCAACTGTTTAGTTTCAGTTTCAGTTTCAGTTTTTTATGAGTTACATGTCATGTTCTTAATTCTAATTAAATTGACAATAACGTTGTATAAATTAATATATAACTAAGTCTTGCTAAAATAATTAATTTGTATAAATATAAACGTGGGAATAATAATAAATTAATTCATAAAAAATTATAAAATGTCAAACAGTTCATTGAATTTATAGTGACATTGCTCAATAAGCCAGAACTTAAATTGCTTTTGAAGGATTGCGTTGAGGAAGCGCCGATGATCGCAGATTTATTTTTATGTTTAGGAAGATTTGACAGTGTATTGTTTATACATTAATAACATTATTTAAAACTCGTGTTCACGTGCCCATGATAGGTACAATTTACAATATATAAGGTATGTTTTCCACCTTGGCCCTCTAAGGCAGAAAATATGACCTTATTCAAATAAATAGGTACCTACCTGGAGTAATTCTTTTACTTGACAAATTATTCTAGATACGATACGATCAACTCGACCAATTTTTATTTGCATAAATGCAAAATATGACATATGTTTACCTTTAACTATGTAATTTTGATGCAATTTCATATATTTTTTTATTCTTTAGTTCTCTTAGATATTAAGCAGTTCCAACAATTAACTACAAAAGCGCTTTTAAAAAGATAAAACCACAGATATTCTGTTAATGGAATCGTAATGGACCAAACATTTGATATAACGAAAAAAGTTGCCAACTCATCCAATCCATCAAAACGGATCATAATAACACTCTTTCAAATTAATACCTGCCCACTCAAAAATGTATTTAACAGAATTGACATCCAGTTTTCAAAGAACCCTCACGCTTGCACCTTTCAGAAAAAAAGTCGTAAAATCTTTGGATCTTCTTACGCTGGTGGAAAAAATGCTAGCTTATTATCGATGCTAATTTTAAGGTTATAAAAAAGTCCTATAAGCTATTTAGAGTGCTTTTCGGACTGCTACCGATATATTTACGTAAACTTGTGGCTTTTTGTTAAAATTAGAGTTATTTGGTTGCGTAATTTGACATCTAAATTACCTGCCAGAAATGAAGACATAATTGGTATTTTAGAGCGGCATTTTTTTGGATTTGATTTTTAGTAAGGTTTGAAGCATTTTCTAACTTACATAAGGTCAGGCTTGTTTAAATGGCCAAAACTGTAGCTACTTACATAACTACGTTATCCTTCAGTCAACATTGTCAACCCACATCAGTCCACTGCTAGATATAGGCCTCTCCCAATACGCACCACTGAGCCCAATGTTCGGTTCTTCTCATCAATTTTCTGTCGCCTTTCTTAAGTCTTCGCTCCACATAGCCGGGGGGCACCCCACACTACGTTTGCTAAGACGCGGTCTCCTTTCAAGAACTCGTTTACTCCAAAAGTTATCGGTTCTTCAGCATATGACCAACCAGCAACTTCATCTTGCTAAAGACCCTTTAGTATTCTAAAAAATACTAAATAACACTAGTGTTTTTATATTCAACTGTATCTATCTATATGTGTGTCCACGCCTTGTTCCCTTAGATTTAAGACAATCACACATTATTGTAGTCATATATTTATTCTGCATAGATTTTTTAAAATTGTAATCTACCATTTTTTACAGGACTATGGTATCTTGAAGTCTTTCATCCGAAGACATAGGAATTAGGTCGTATGTCGTGGCACTTAATTATGTCCAGATGTGAAATTCCAATATAGCAATTCCATCCAAAGGTTGTCTAGAAGCTTAAAAGCGTATAGATAAGTAGCTTCTTCTTTTCTCGAAAGTTTGTTCCCAGAACGAATACGTATTTATGCGTCGAGAAATAATCGTTGAATTAAAAAAGGTGCACTCAGTAGCTCCAATCAATTTGATTGGCCTTCGACCATGATTATAGGTACCTTCAGATGAGTTAAAGGTACTTACAATATTAACATTGACGATGATTTGGTCAATTTTTCAAGCAATGTTATGGGATAGATTTTCTATGTAAAGTATGTTCCATTTTTAATTGTATAATTGGCACTACAAAAGAGGGTTTCCATCCTACTAATCCTACTAATATTATAAATGTGAAAGTTTGTGAGAATGTTTGTTACTCTTTCACGCAAAAACTACTGAACGGAATTTAATGAAACTTTACAGTAATATAGCTTATACATCAGAATAGCACATATGCTATTTTTTATCCGAATACCAAGAGGATGAAGCCGTGGGCAGAAGCTAGTATTAATTAAACTTGAAGGTAAGGAGACATTGGGGACGAAAAATTATCTAGTTAGATCGAATAACCCCAGAGATGGAAAAATCCGTACAACGGGAATCTATACTATCTATACAAAGGTAAAGATTCTAAGTTTGTATGTTTGTATATTATAGGGGGTAATCTCCTAAACTACTCTACTGATTAAAAAGTCTTTCACCAATATTACATTTGGGATGGACCTTTAGGCGATATATTATCACGGTTAAATAAAAAGGATTTTCATGTGAACCAATTTTGCAACGTAAGTCGAGGAATCGGTTGATTGAATGCATTTCTTACGAACACTGCCTTAACGGAAGCTACCTTAACGCAAAGTGAAACTACGCCCACGTGGCCAGCCTCTGCGTGTATACCGTTTGGTTGCAGCTAAGAGTATTTAACCACACCGCATCCAAAAAACGGCATGTCAGTGTCACAAAAGTGGTCAATCACGAATTTGTGTCAACAGTATAAATTCAAGCGGCCGCCTTAAGTGACTGTTACCAACAACATTTCAACAAAACCGATCACAATGCAGCCACATTGTAGCTAACCACGAAGCGAGTGCGTACCCACCCCCTTCAGCAGTCGGTATTATGGCTATATGCAACTACATTTTGATCCATTGGTTCACGACAATGCAACTTCAGCAAGACCATTTACACACGATCTGTCCAGCGTTATTTTTGCAGATGTTTCTGTATTTCGTTCAGTTTAAAACCACCCTAAGTTGAAATATTACAGTGGATCGGATTCCGGATTTCAATCATCCCGTACCGATACATTGATGACAGTCACGGTGCCATCTCGACAAATGTAGCGATAATTTGATAACGCCCGCTCCCAGATAGGATCTTGTTGTGGCCACTTTATCCATAACACTTTGCTTTCTACTCTGTTGTTTTGTTTGTACTGTGTTTTTTACTGACTAGCTAGTGCCCACGACTTCGCTACTGCCCACGTGGTGCCCAGATAAAAGTAGCCGTTGAAAAGTAGCTCGTACCACTAAGGCAGCGTTCGTAAGTAACGTATTCTATCGACTGTTTTTTCGTCAAACTACGTTGCAAAATTGGTAATTGGTATCAAAGTTGGTGTTTTTCTTTCTTTTTTTCATTCTTTCCATGAAAAACTCTTTGGTTTACATAAACGGGATAATAAACCGTCTATGAATAGGGCTGTCGTATGTAATCAGTCCACCACCCTAAAGACCCATTCTGACTATTGGTGAATTATTTTCAAAATCAGATGAGTAGTTTTGTTAAAAAACTTACAAACCTCATTATAATATTAGTATAGATTTATATGTAATAGGAAATAGTCTATTACTTTTTACAGTGTGCACTTTTTGTCATTTTGTCAAAACGTTCAAATTCAGTAGGTTTCAAGGATCATAAAAGTCATCCTAAAACGTTAACTAAACAGATACGCAAACTTGAGAAAAAAGTTAAGTGAAGATGAAAAGAATTTGTAACAAAATGAGCAATATGTCGAATTCCTTGAAATATTGAATGAATCAATCATACACCTTAACAAAATGAACTCTTTATTTGTTATATGAAGTATATTTGCATTGAATTTTGGTAAAGGATTAAGCTATTCAATGATTCACAGTGAACTTTTACGAAGCCTTTACATTACAATAGACAGCTTAAAACCATCTACACTTAGCAATGAGTCTCCTAGAGCCGGCTAGTCATCCGCCACACCATCGGCCATCGTATATAATAATAATAATAATGATTATTATATATATATATATATATATATATATATATATATATATAGATATATTTTACTTTCTGCACTACAAGGCATTATTCAAGGCCTTCCCTAAAGAGTTTTTTGGGCCCAAAATTTTGGGCCGCCACCATCGCAGTTGGACGTCATATGCAATAATAACTAAGCATAATCATTATTATAACTATTATATACGATGACCGACGGTGTGGCGGATGACTAGCCGGCTGTGATGCAAGAGGTGCGATTTCGATTCCCGTTGAGGGACAAATGTTTGCATATTCTACAGATATTTGTACCAGTACCTACTCGTAATTTCTAATACCTACGACGTCCTAGTGTAAGGTTAGGTCTATCTAAGAGTCTGTTGTCTGTTTATTTATTTATTATCTGTGCTGCTTAGTTCTTGCAACATTGTGGCTCAAAGAATAAAAGAGGAATACCTAATGGTTTTTCATTTTTTTATGCAAAACAAAATAATAACCGGTTCGTTTTCATCCACAATCAATGTAATTTTGTCACAGTATGAAATAATTGCATCTAAATTAATATCTTCATTTAATAGTGAGTTTGTTTGAACAGTTTGCTGGCCCGCGGCATGTGATCTCAGTAACATATTAAATAGAACGGGCCCTAGCACCCGCAGGCGGCCCGTAATAGCGTATTGGACAAGGGTGACTTGTAAAAAATTTATTGGGTTCCGTACAAAAAAACTGTTTTCTTTCAAATGGTGACAACGCTTTTTCTCATATTTTTAAAACGGGAATTTTGCGCACCGTACTAACAGTAAAAGCACTGACTTGTTTAGACTCATGCCAAGCAACTTCCATCAGAGTGAGTGATGCAACGCTCTCCCTTCAAGACTAATTTACGCTGGTTTATGGATCAAAGTAAGACTTCCTTTTACGTTACTGAAAATAAAACTATTTTTTTATTTTTCTTGAGTTACACAGATTGTTTTTTTTAATTACATGAAAAACTTTAGCTAGGAAGATATTTTCAGAGAAATGGGGTAATTTTGGGGCTTAATTTGACAGTTCTGAAAGTTTAAATAGTTTTAATTTAAGTACTTACGAGTATATTGTCATTTCCAGATTAAAATTCAATTTTGAATTAACTTTTTGAAAGTCTTAAATGTCTTTGCCAAATTAAAGTTGCATTATTCTACTTTATTTTTGCTTTCCTACAGTATCTGTTAAATTTGCATTTTTATGCACTACGTTTTGCGATATCATGAACACAACAATAAAAAACAAGCAAAATAATATAATGGTTTCCCAAAATACAACGGTACCCTAGCCACGCCCCACACAAAAGATCCGCGAGATTGTCGCATGGCTTCCCGCAGCGATAACAGCCCGTTGAACCCTAATTACAAGTTTGCTACACAAGTAATGTGTTCCGCACATATCGACCGAAATGATACGTTAATTGTATTTTTTGTATTTTCTTTTATTTGTATTTTTTTTTAAAGCGGATTTTGGTTTCAACATGGCTGTTTCCTATTTTTTCACTCAGTATTTTGTAGTATCATAAAGTGATACTCAATAAGTACTCAATACATTTATTATGTCTGAAATGAGCCTCGATTGATGCTAAACGTTTTTTTAAGGATGAAAAATAGTCTAGAAACGTAAAGTTACCATCAAAAAGTCCATTTCGAAAAATTGTGGACGTAGCCAGTTTTGATTCTACAACTCTGTATGCAGATGGTGTTTATAAGTAGATATCTCATGAACCCCGTCTTAGGGTAAAGTAACAGATTGGTAGGCTGGCATAAAAGAGTAGTACTATAAAACAAAGATATACTTTTTACATATTTGCTAAATCTTAAAGAATCTCATAGTTTACGGGGTTATTGAGCTTACACGATTAAGTTTCTAGAACCACTGCGTAGAACCATACACATAGGAAAATCTAATACCTTTGCCATGTCTCATAATTCTTATGATTCTTTATGGTACTCAGTTATAACATAGAACACAGGGGATCCTAGTGTGGGGACTATGTATCTGACTGTTAAGTGTTTATTTATTTTGATTGTGTAATCTTAATAAATATTATATGATTAGAACATTTCTGTATGTTCTATAAATAAATCTTTGTAATTTGTAATACCGTTTCACCAAGTTTGTAACAAATATGTTTTTGTCGTACACTTTTGTTTTGGTTACAATAAGATTCTTAACACTTCAAGAACGAAACCTAACATAGGTTATAAAATAGGTACTTCTAACAAAATATGGTACCTACCCAGTTTGTATAAATATATATCTAAATCTAAATAAATAAAGAATAAACATCACTAACATCACATCACTAAGTATTATTTCATAAATGTTCATTACACTTCAGACATATCTACAGCATTGTTTTAAATCCAATAAAATATTTTTTTTATACAAACATGAAAAGTTATCATCAGAATTGCTTATAAAAACAACCTCTTTTATTTTTCCAATTTACCAACAACTTTCTATAGGCGTAACTAAGTGGAGTAAAACGGCAAAAATTGTTCGAAATCACTGGCGTTTTTTAATAATTGTTTTATGCTCTAACAAATGAGTTTCAAATTGAATTCGGCTCGAAGCGCTTACAAAAATGGATGCTTAATGCAATTAGAGGGAGCGAGACAGAGAGAGAGTTGATAAAGAGGGCTATAGTTAAGTTTTTGTGCTCTTTGATGAAATTTTGTTATTATTCAGTTAGGTACCTAAATGTAGTTTGTATTCGATTTGTCGCTCAATTACGTTTGCTTTGTGAATCAAGATGACTGATTGAGAGGGTATTTGGTAATTTTGTAGGTTAGTTTTTGTTGTGAGAGACGTTTTGGCCGTTAATGCTGTATCTAACACCACGCCAAGATAAGACCATGCGATAAGACAGCCCAATTTTACTTTAAAAAAATGTTTTTTTAATATTTATTTATGTTGTAGATACAATAAATTATTTTCATTCATATATTTATTCATTCACGTTTGGTTACGGAACCTTGAAAAATAGAATTTAAAATTACTTACTTTAAACGCGAAAGTTTGTGAGGATGTATGTTTGTTACTCTTTCACGTTAAATCTACTGAATGATTTTGATGAAATTTTACAGTAATATAGCATATACATCTGATTAATACATAGGGTACTTTTTATACGGGTGCCACGCAGACGAAGCCGTGTGCAGAGGCTAGTGTAAAATATAATAGAAATATAAATAATAAATAAAACACATATTTTGTAATTTTATTGCAAAAACTATTGTGAATTTCATTATTCATATTATAAAAACGGGAATTTTCACCATAGGTGAAGGCACCGACTAAGTTTCGACTTATACTGAGAGTCTTTATCAGGGCGAGTGATCGCACACACTCCGCGTCGCGTCGTGCACTTACAATGTAATAATATCCACAATTTAAGTCCTATAATCTGTGGTATTAACGTTGACAGCGATCTCTTCCAGACAACCATTTATTACTAACCTAATCTAATCTCCTTTTACTATTCTATCGAAACCTGTACCTTTTATTTCAAATAAATTTTCAATAATAGAACAAACTAGTATTTTAATCTTATTTTTATTTCATTACACAAAATGATTTCGTAGAAAGAAAACGGGAAGCATATAATCGGATTGCCGCCTCGTCTCAAGGCGCAAGTAATTACCGCTGGACAGGGGGGGGGGGGGGTGAGAAGGGAAGGGGGGATTATCGCTCAGCTTAATAGGCCTTTTATTGTTTTATACTCGCCCGGAAGAAGGCTTAGTCTTAAGTGGCATCCCAGTTATTCGTACGCCGTGCCTACTATAATATTTTAGAATATGCACGCTAAAAACATTATTCTCTTTCAGCGATAAGCTTGCCCATTGTGCATTTCGTTATACTGTAAATTATAAATATGTTGTACTGTAAAATGATTTTAGGTGTAAGAGTTTATCTATATACCTATCTAAATAACAAGTCTCTGCTACTGAACCAGGCTACCTTTGTATAGTGATTATATTACCTTACACCTCGTACGTAATTAGTTTACAAACAAATTAGGTTTACAAATAAGGTTTTTTTAATGTTAAAGCTTTCGAATGTTCCTACATTGCATACATTGTTTTTTTTTCATTGATCTGTGCTAGCTGGCAAGGTAAACCGCATTGCTGAGGCCACCAGAACCAGCCATAGTCTTTTATGACTCGGTAGAGGCACCAGGCCAGATGAGAGCAAGTCAGCAAATCAGTATTTTTTATTATATGTGCTTAATTATGACAAGCTTCAAAACATCAAATAATGTACGGTATTTGAAGGTATCTGTCACATTTTGACATCATAAAATGTGAGTACTTGAGAATGACAATTCTTTTTGGTTTGCTAATATAGTGTCATGGCCGTATTGGTCAACGACCAGGTTGAGGTGTGGTGGCCTAGCGATCAATGGTGATAGAATCAGTGAGGTTAAAAGATAAAGAACTCACTTATAAGGATTTTTAAACAATGATCTTAACACTAATTTGTTTTATTGTGCCATTTCAAATTCAGAAGTAGGAAAACAAACACTGACAACAAAATACTCTCTCTCCCACACCTTTGAGAGAAAAAGTTTTTATATTACTTTTCTTTCATCCCATAATTTTCATAACTTTTAGTTGCTTTTAAAACATTTAATTTCGCGATTCTGTTCCTTGATTCTTTATAACGTCACAGTTTGTTCAAATCACGCCGAATGAAGTGATGCCGCATAGGGACAGCGCCCAAAGCTCTTCTCTAAATTAGTCTGAGTAAATGCGTTTAATAAGATTACAGTAAGATATTTATGTTAGTAAGTACTACATTTTACTATAAATTGTTGGCTATAAATACTGCGCTTATAAACCTAAATATATAATTAAACTGTTTTTGACATTTCAACGTGATTTATGACGGGTAATATCACGGTTACGGAAATCATATGACAATATTTAACGTTCGCATTTATGACGTTTTCACACGTATCTGCACGCTCATGGAAATGTCACAAAGGTGGACCCACTTTAAAACTAAACTTTGTTTTTCTTGTTGCAGTAAACATTCGAAACGAAATCCCAAAGAAAATTACGGAAACACAGTGGTTCACGTGCGAAAAAACGTAGACCAAAACTTGACAATTCCCATCGGTCGACAACCACAAAGCAACAAAACGTATTACATATCCCCGTCTTTTTCTAAAACTGCTGTCTCCCTCTCACTGGCTCCCCGCAGACTCGTTAGCAAACTAAATACTGTAGCACAATAAAGTGCAAAAAAATAGACATTGACATTTTTGCAATGATAACAATGCTATTCAGGAACCTTTATTTCATTATAATAACGCTTATTTTTTAATGGCAAAAACAGATATATGTTTGTAGAGCTTGTGAAGTAACATTTGTTTAAGGCGTTCACCCAATATGGTGTTAGCGAAGAATGAAATTGTATTTTTCTGTTTTTAATTGCGACAAATTGTTGTTTGAGGGGAGAGTACAATATAAATTATTTAAAGAGATTTTTTCGTGTTACTTTAAACCAGTCCTCGACTTCTCGTTTTACCATTTTCATTAAGTATACATAAATTATCTAATATTGTATACTATACTCTGCATACGGCTTCACTCGCGTTCTACCCAGGCACCCAGGTATTTGCCTGGGTGCCTGCCTGTACTATTCTACTTAGTCCACAAAATTGCATTTATATTGGTTCTTTTATTTGAATTAAATATTATATTAAAATATATAATGCAGTTTGTTTTTAGATACAAATATACACATTTAAGCTACTTCATGCACCTTAGGGCCCACTTGTACGACACAAAGTCAGCATTTTAAGACAATACATATGTTACAATTTAGGGGTTGCTAATGGTTACTCAAAAATAAACCATTTTTGAGTAACCATTTAAGTAACAAACTTGATATTTATTCTGTAGAGACTTTGACGATAGAACCTGAATAAATAAAAGATATAAACACGATTCAAGAAACTCTTCTATATAGCTTTATTTTTTGAAAATGGCTTTACCATTTCACGTCTATCAAAAGAATCTATAAAATATTAACGAGTAATGATGTTGAACTTGTTTATATTAATTTTAACGTAGTTATTATTCTAGACCATTTTATTTGTAGTTTTGGCTCTTGTGTCCCAATCCGTTCCGTGATAATGACGTATTTTCTTTTCTTATAACCTGATCTCACTTCAAGTGATGAAGATTACTTGTACAGGAAATTTTGGTTTTTAAAATTTAATATGTTACACAAATTGTCACGTCAGAACATCGTTCACATAATTTTATTATACTGTACGATTCATTTTGAGCTGATCACGTCTTTAAGCGAGTTGGCGCTGTTTTAAAGGTAAATTAATTCAAGTTTTTTTGCTAACCCTGGGTTATGCAAGTGGCTCTTAGGTCGAAACACAAGGTCGAAACAATATTTTTTGTAAATAAGTAAACGGTATAATTATGTATATTCACTGAATTAACTGATTAAATCGTAAAAGTTCCGACAGTTCATCATGACACTCTTCGGGGAAGCCTAAGTTTTCAGGCTGATGATGATAAAATTTATAAAATATCTGTGATTTTCGTTTGTTATTTTTTTGTTTAAGGTCTCAACTCTCTGCGACCTATTTTGTGAAGCAAAAACATATTCAAACATATATCAACAAATAAAATCTCTCAATGGATGTTAAGTTGCAAACATCTGACAAAGAATACAATTATAATCTGTAATGGTCATTTCATGATTATTTTCCAAAAACTTTTTTCTAATACCGGCGCTTTGTGCTTTGGCTACTTGAGACGCTTGAAATTTAACACAAGCCGAATTTAACTGAAAGTTTATTCAAACTTGTCATTGTGCCGCACAGTGGTCAGCTACTCGATAACGCGTGGACAAAAAGTTCTTAGAAATTGTGCGGCTTTATTGGTGGTTTGTTTTTTTTGTTGGTTCTATAAAAGGATTTGTTGTAACTATTAGATCGGTGGGCATAAAGAGGTTTGTTTGGAGGCGTTCGTGGTAAAAGGTTGTGGATTGTATTTTTTGTGGTTCTTGTGGGCTTTATCGAAAATTACTTTACTACATTTTGCTTGCTTTTTTTTCTAATGCAATTGTTTTTTTTTTTAGTTTTTCACACTCAACAGTCACATACATACTGACCCATACATATTATTACTATAGAATTATAGAAATAATCTTTTTTATTCAAAAATTAAGCATTTATATAATCACGATCAAGATAAAACAGAAAACAAGCAGAACATTTATTTCCAAACATTAGTAGCTTGTACAAACAGGTTGGTTTGCGGTGTCCACACTAAGTGCGAGACTAATGTAGACACCTTCCATTGACTTGAAACATATGTATGCCATGCTTAAACGTATAAAAACTTTTTATGTGGAAGTACATGAATTTTTTGGTTGGTTTACTAAATTTTATTAGTTTGATGATTTAATGAATACTTATTATATAATTACTATCTTTTGTAATATCAAAGAAACTGCAATTGTAAACTATAAATAATATTATTTAAAGTTATCTGTATCGTGAGTATCAGGAACTATGAGTGCCGGGTCTGCGAGTCTACACGCAGACCCGGAACAAGTATCTGCAGAACATGCAAAGATTTGTCAGGACTTTTAGATTACAATTTTGTGGTTGTAAATTATCTTATAACTACCCCAAAAACTACTAAAGTAGGAAGGTACCTAGTAATTTTGTTTTATACATCCGCTGATGGTAACTAAGTAGGTACTTATACATACCACAGTAACTCGAAACGTGTAATAACAAATGCTTGATTCCAAACAGAGATTATTGCACAAAGACTTTGGTTTCTTTGTCAAACATTTGCTTTGAATCTTCCGAAGTCTGCTCAATAAGTAACATTATACTTTTAAAAAAAATATTGTATCCAAAGAAATAAAAAAGTCTCCACTGTGAAAATTATTGTTCGTTGAGTCACTGGTTTTCTGATGGTCAATCTGCTCAGCAGGTTTATCATGTGCACCTAGACAACGGTTTTATTGATGGAAAAGATGACAGAAATTACTTCTGTTACTTTTTTTCCGTCAGACTAAATATTTTAAAAAGAAATAAAAGATTGTAGTGAGTAGTAGGTGATATCATTCCCGACATTTTAGTGCTAAAATAATTCCAAGCGTCTTCGGCAAGAATCAAATTTTCTGTTAAAAAGAGTTTTGTTTAAGGTTTTATTTCACATAGTAGTTACTAGATCGAATATTTTTAAACTGACAGTATGTTAGATAAAATGACAATAAATAAAATAGTTTTTTTTTCGACTGTGAATGTTGACTCCACTTGGTGAAGAATTCAACCAAAGATGACCAATCAGGGGTTTTGCTTAGATACGTTGCGTATGACCTTGTGGCCAAATGTGGGGTTAGAGTTGGGTTTATAAGCCATCGGACTTACCGACTGGTATAGCCGCGTGCCTTCCGAAGCATGAAAACGTTCAGTTATATAGGTTACTAGCTTCCTCCCACGGCTTCGCCCGCATGGTACCCGGATAAAAAGTAGCCTATGTGCTATTCTGATGTATATATACATCAGAAACTGGCTATATAACTGTAAACTTTCATCAAAATCCAGTCAGTAGTTTTTGCGTGAAAGAGTAACAAACATCCATCCTCACAAACTTTCGCGTTTATAATATTAGTAAGACTATTGATAATTTAGAACTAATCGATTACAGCAACCGCTTCTAAGCGATAAGACCGCCAATTGTACTTTTAGCAACGTAAAGTTTTTGATATTAAAAAGTATTTTTATTAATTAATAGCCTCCAACTAATTTCGAAAAACTCCAATTACCACTCATAATGCGAACAAAAAAGTTTACATCGGAACAAAACCTCCACAGAATAAAGCAATTTCGAGCTTACAATATGTACATACACGGTAAGGTGTTCAAAGAGGGGGGAACCCCCGTTTTCTGGGGGGGACTGAATTCGATTCCGAGCTATTGAAAAGTTTCAAGAGGCGAAAAGCTTCGACAAACGAAGCTAAGTGAATTTTGTGCCCTCGGAAAATACAGGAGTGGAGTTAGATTATAAAATATATGCAAATTTTTTTCATTGTAGATGTTGTACTCGTTTTAGCGTTACTTTACTGTGAAACTCTTATGCGTAGGTAACTTTACTATTCTTAGTGATGACCAAGGTCGCGAGTCATGTTATCGTAGAAAATTATGGACGCCCCGCGATTAAAGAATCGCTTTTATCTCGATATTTATTGTAGCTAAATCAAAACTAATTATGGAAGAAAAGCTAATTTATTAAGGAATTTTAATATGTTAACAAAAAATCACGAAATATGAAATATTTTTTTAATAGCGGGTTAATTCGACAACCGCCCCATTTGAATTGTGATCTTGCCCGTCAATTTAATAACTAGTTTTATTCATGGGAAACGTATTTATTGTGTTGATGTTTGACACAATCCTAAAGTCTGTATTTTTTCATTTTTTTATATGTCTTTATTCACTGAGACTAGGTCGCGTTCCAATGTCGAATGTACTTTCAACATGAAATGAATCTATTTACACTGAAACGTCAGTTAATGCTTAAAATATGCCATAAAAACGTAAAACGTGGAACACGCGCCGATTTCGCGCCATTTTTTACCGATAGCAGTAGCTACCACGAACGTTCAAACGTACCTATTTTAGCCACCGCGGACATATGAATTGGCATGACCGAGTTAATTAAGGCTTAATAAGGACTTAATAAGGAATTAAAAGAAATTAGTCTTAGGTATAAATTATATTTAGATCGTGAAGATGCGCTGCCGTCGCTTCATCAATAACTCCTTACTACAAGCATAAAACTCCTTAGGTATAAGTTTATCTTTTTAGTGTTATTGACCAGTGTACCTTTGTAAAAATATGTTTAGTACCAAGTGGGTAGTACATGATATTAAGAAGCCGGGTGGCGAAATAATATATTTACTTAATTGTCTAATATTAAGTAAACATTATTAGAGACATTATTCCCATAGGACAGACTTTTTGCCGCGACTGGGGCTAAATAAAAAATTGGGGCAGTAGGTAATTTTCCAAACTTTCACGATCAGTAAACATTAGTTTTTGGCGGGATTTGTCGCGTTTACCTTTTTACTATTTTCCTGACGTTTTGCAATGATATAAAAGCTTAAAATATTTGAGAAAACTTTTGGTTCCCGTTAGTTCCCAGTTGAGATGAACTAGTAATGAAAGATGATTGACAAATGGAAAATTAGTAGGTATGATAAATAAAATGAGGAAAGGCGTTTTATCAATCATTTGAGTTTTTTTCATCGTTTATATTCATGTGTTCAGCCATTTTGTTAAAAAGAAGTATTTTCTGCTTTGAATAATAAATAATTTATGTACATTATAAAAAAATATAAAAAAGTACGTTATAAAGAACAACGAGCGATTTGATTGTTATGTTATATTTTTTTTTTACGATGAAGTCTTTAAAACTTTTACTTTAAGTTGCGAGCTAAAGGAAACCTTATTCCGACCCTGTCCGGGCGGCTTGGTTCCAATTTTTATCAATCCCATTTCATTTCCCCTTACGAAAGTTTTCCTCCAATTTCGCATTCTCGCCCCCACCCGTCTAGTGCTGGGAAAAAATTATCGATAATTTAGTGATCAATGTTTTCAGGCACAAACGTATCTTAAAAAGTAGTTAGAGAAAAATGTGAAAGAACAAACATTAACTAGTAACCTTTCTCAAATCAAATCAAATCAAATTCTTTATTTGCAAACATGGGTCACAAAGATAGAAGAATGGTAAAGGGTAAGCACCGTACATGTTTTGCATAAATCGAGGGCATGCAAATATACATATAAGTCAGCAGGAGAAACTAGTTACATTACAGATAAAAAGAAAGAAGAATATCAGATTACAAAACACATTAAAGATTAAACTGGTTAAATAATAATTAATTAATACATTCACAGATTCATCAATATTTATATTATAATCTAATAAAAAGTCATTTATATTATAATAGCATTTTGTTGTCTGTGTTTGACGTCTGTTCTGTGTTTGTGTTTATTTGTTTTGTATTTTGTCATCTGAAGTGTTGTGTTTGCGGTTAATACATGTATTAAAGAAAATACATTTATTTTCTTTTTTTATTTTTTAATCATCGATAATCTTAGTATATGTAACGGCTCGACCAATATAGTGAATTTTAAAAAGATATAGATTAATATTCACACACAGACATTTCTTTTGCGGATAGAAGCTACTCAGTAATTTATATAATTTATTTCACCGAACGCCACTCAACGTTTAATCACGACTCAAAGCTAATTTCAAAAGTTTATTAATCAGAGCATAATTGCTAGCACAATAATTCGAATCGTATTCCATCAGTCGTTAATGTCATGTGTTAATTACTCGATAAATCGATAAATTTTCCAAGACTCTACCCAACCCTATCACTTTAAACATTAAGTATTTCTCAAGAGGAGCGGCAGGAGATCATTTCACCATTATTACGCGGCCAAATTCAATCGGTAGACCTTTTGCATTGACACTTCCTTATTAACTGACCGACTTTGTTTGGGTGGGTTATGGTGATTCGATACTTTACTAAGGTATACTTTATTTGGTAGATTATATTAATGGCGTAGCGCCTTAGGTATATTTTGGCGTAGATGCGGTAACTAGATTAATTCCATGTCGGTATCAATCATTAAATTAAGTAGTGGCTTGCAACTTGTCACGTGGAATGCTAACCACTAAGCATAACGTAGTCATGTGCCAAATATAATGATTGAGCTTGCCTCTAACTAACTCTACTTAGTATCTTTTGGATTCTGCGTCCTAAGTATGCTTTGATATTGGGGCATCATGGAGTTAATATTCGTGAGTATGTTTTTGGCATGAATAAGGTTTGAGCACATTCTACATTAAGTTTAGTTATATTAGTAAATACATAGAAAAGTTGGGTCAGGGTGTTTTATATGTATAATATGTATGTATTTACAACAAAAAAAAGTATATAAGTAGTATATCAGTCGTGTAGTTCCCATAACACAAGCTCTGCTTACTTTGGGGCTAGATGTTGCTGTGTGGAAATGTCCAGCATTATTATTATTATTAGTAAATACTAAACTATTACTAAACGAACTTACTAAAACTATTTAATAAGTTAAACTGAAGACAAAGTTACTTAACAAGTTGTAATCGGCTGAAATTGTTTTATTTCAAAACTTTTGACTAGCTCCAACCAAACCAATATTTTTTTTTTTTTGTTTGAGTTGCCACTGTAGTTCATCCTAGTTTCAGCCATCGGTACATCAGAGCAGGGGCCTAACCATGAAGTCTTATAGCGATTAAATGACAAAGCTTTAACTACGCCATAGCGTCCTCAATCGCAAAGCAGAAAGTGACACCTTTGCCTAAACTGAATCGCTATAAGACTTCATGGTTAGGCCCCAGGTCTTTCTACACGGCGTAGTGAAGAGAACCGAGAACCTCCACTCCCCAGCTTTATTCAAAATGCTCATCCACTTTAGAACCCATACTGAGCCCTTGAAGTTAAGTGACAATACAAGGATTAGTAACGGAGGTTATGAATAATATTCCCCTAAATAATAATACATTTCGTTATATGAGTATTATGTGATTATGAGCGTTTATAGACTTCGTGGTGTGATGGGCTTTGAGAATATGCTGCTAAGTTTTGTGATACAGGGGGTGTTAAAAGACGAACCTTCTCTAGAATATATCTTACTACATAATCCTATCCAACTAAATTTATGAATGACAAAGTTTAGAAGACAACAAAATAAATTTAGGTATTAATACAACTATATACAAGTAAGTATATAGAACAAATACAGATGGAAATTATCTATAGATAGGTCAACCAGATCCCTATCAGACGGAAACGTTTCCAAGTTTCAATATTTAGATGTTGGTTGTTAAACAGCTTCGTTATGGCTGGACCGATTTGGGTGAAATATAGAACATGAATAGTTCGTGACCTAAAATAACTAAAGATTACTTTTTACCCGAGCGCAATGCAGGTGAAATTGTTGACACAGGCTAGTACTAATATTATAAATGCGAAAGTTCGATTGTTCAGATCGATGTTTGGATTTGGTACGGCAGCACGGCTGAACCGCTTTGGATGAATTTCAGAAGTGTAGTTCGTGACCTAGGCAAACCTCCATCGGGGGACAACAGGAAGATTTTTTTATTTATTTATTTTATCTAGTTGACACACAATCAAAGCCGTGAGTAGAGGCTAGTTTACTACATTTATAAAACATAATCACCATTATTAAACTCTGTCTGTTTCACTGTCAGTTTCAAATATTGTTTTTTCAGAAATTCTAAATCTAGTATGTTGGAAATAATAGTTCGGAAGGTAACCATTTTTGACATTTTGCTCGTGAATCATACTGCCTGAACGTCCAGTTTAAGTTTTCAAGACTAGTTTTATTACACCCTTTATATAATTTAACAGTTTTGTAAAATAGAATTAAAATTATCGTGGTTTTATCGTGGTATCATTTTAGAATATAATTACGACTATACCACGTACTTTACTATTCTCCTGCTGACGTTTCGTTGACCGTGATCCCGTCTCACGACCGTCGAGCGTGGTCGCGGA
Source organism: Perizoma flavofasciatum (assembly GCA_958496245.1). NCBI lineage: Eukaryota > Metazoa > Arthropoda > Insecta > Lepidoptera > Geometridae > Perizoma > Perizoma flavofasciatum. The sequence goes on from OY292442.1 coordinate 7,161,453, forward strand.
CGGTGCTCATGAGGAAGGACCTCTAAACCATCAACGAAACGTCAGCAGGAGAATAGTAAAGTACGTGGTATAGTTTTGTAAAAAGCATATCTTTCAGTTTCAAAACACTGATTTACATAATTATTGAACACCATTAGTTCAATAATTAAGTAAATCAGTGTTTTGAAACTGAAATATAACTATTAACTATTGAATGACAGCATAATTAAACTTTAAAAAAAATATATATTGAAGGTCTTTTAATACTGGCAGATGAATTTAGAACCTCTTTGTTCATGAGTATTGTCCACGACCGCATTTTAGAAAAACAACGATAATAATTAGTCGTTTTTATAAAATAATCTCCAACATACCTATTTTTATTTTAGTAATCTACCTACTTTCCAAATACAATCGCCCTGTAGATAAAACAGCGTTCACAATAGCAGCGTGTCACAGCGTATAATTGGCGTGTCGCCAGCGTGAAGGGACCTTAACATAAGGATTAGCTCACATTAACACCTTTTTGTTAACTATTCGAGTTTTTAGATAATACTCCTGAGTATTCAATTTGTCGTTATGCTTACTATTGTTATAAATGCGGAAGTTTGTGAGGATGGATGTTTGTTACTCTTTCACGCAAAAACTACTGAACGGATTTTGATGAAACTTTACAGTAATATAGCTTAAACATTAGAATAACACATAAGCTACTTTTTATCCGGGTACCAAGCGGGCGAAGCCGTGGGCAGAGGCTAGTAAATCATAAATAGGCCGCTAGTAAACGGCTCTGACTAAAAAAGATGGAGACAAACATTTCGGAACTAGGAAGGGTTTCTAGTAGACTGGAAAATATCATTTAATTTTCTTTATTAAAGCGGGGTGGACTAAAAAGTGTGATCTTTCGTTACCGTGTGTGATATAATTTAATAACCAAAATACTGGCTTAGTGACTTCAAAATGATATCACAAACCTATTTTGTGTTTAACTACTTACCGTTTAAAAATTTGACGTTTCGTAAATTATTGAGAACTTAATAATTTAAGCTATAACTAATTATGTTTTAAAACTTAAAGTTAGCTATACGGCGAGTATCGTATTGTCATATTGATCGTTCAGTTGAAATTTAATATTATTTTGTGAAAATGCAACAAAAATAATTATACATGTCGGTAGTTTTCATCTAAAAAGATTTTAATTTAGTTTTTTGTTTGAAAAAATCTAAACAAAACCCATACATACTAGAAATTTTGAAACACAGCTATATGAACAAACCGATTTGAGTCCTATTTACATGGATTTAGATCGGTAAAAAAAAGTAATCGGATACAAGGGTATACGTCACAAAACGATTTCAAATCCAAGTTTGACCCTATCTTAATTAATGAGTCCCAACATCGGTAATCTCAAAATATAATCGGTGCAATAACAAACCTCTGATTAATATTGACGCAGCAAAGACAGACATTACAGAATTTCATAATAAGTGAGGAAGAGGGCCAATTTCCAGGGAGATAGTAAAGAAAATGCATTCACTCCTATGCAATTTATGCTGTGGTAAAAGTCTTAAGATCCGTGAAATCACAAAGGCTGAACTGATCTGAAATTCAGACTACAATCAATCTGAAATTCAATTTGAAAGAATTGCATTATCTTTGAACAAATGATAGATAGAAAATTATTTATTGCACAAAATAGGAGTACATAGGCAAACTCAATGCTAAAAGCATTCTCTTCCAGATAACCTTTGTGTATTGTGGAAAAAGATGTGTTGGACTACCAACACTGTGCACTAGCACAAAATGGTTAAACAAAAATAATAATTGAAGTGATTTTGTAACGCAAATGTTTAAATACACCTAAATAATTGATAGTAATATTTAGATATAATAAAGCTAATTAGTCAAATGAGTTTAACTTACATCGTGAGGAAACTGACATGCCCTAGAACCAACAATCCAAAGGCATGCCTCAAAGATCTACGCCATATTTATGTATCTGAGTATGATATTTACCATGGGGAATACAGTCGTTAATATGTTTTTCTTATTTAATTTTACTTTGGAAACTTATGAGCTGAATATAGTTCAAAGATTTACTTTTTAAACACCTCACGCTTACTTTTCCTTTCACACTAACGCAAATTTGTCAAGGTAAAACTTGGCAGTTGTCACGTGACATTTCCACATCTAATGTCATTTCCATAATATTCAATCTTTTCGCAGGCGTTAACGCCAACCGAAAGTGGTATTTGCATAGACCTCCTTGACTGTGAACCAGCTGCGGTTTAGTACGAGCCCTATAAAAACCTATTAATTATTATAAACGCAAAAGTTTGTGAGTTTGGATGTTTGTTACTCTTTCACGCAAAAACTACAGAATGCTTTTGATGAAACTTTACAGTAATTATAGCGAATACATCATAATAACACATAGGCTTTTTATCCGGGTACTACGCGGGCGAAGCCGTGGGCAGAAGCTAGAGTATAATAACTTAGGGATAATAGGGAAAAAAATCCACCAAATCAATCACTTGTACCACAAGCAGCACAATGAATGAGTATCGTTAATCGCGTTATATTTTCCATTTCCCAGTGCCGACTGCTTCCTCAGACGCAATTATCCTGCTGGGAGATTGCCGACTGTCATTACTAAAGACTGATTATGAATTGCTTATAGGTAGAAAATAAAAATAAAACATAATTAGTAGTATCTCTGATAGATAAAATCTGTAACGAGATTATCTGATAGCGAACGAAATTCATCGACATAGCTCAGAGGATAAGGAAGCTGAAGTGGCAATGGACTGGTCATTATATGCTGAAGAACGGACAACCGTTGGGGTAGACGAGTTCTTGAGTGAAGACCGCCTCTGGGCAAACGTAGTGTGGGGCGCCCCCCGGCTAGGTGGAGCGATGACTTAAGAAAGGCGGCGGGCAGAAAGTTGATGAGACGAGCCGACCACCAGGCTCAGTGGCGCTTGTTGGGAGAGACCTATGCCCAGCATTGGACTGATGGCGTTAATGATGCTGATGATGATGATGATGACCCAACATATAATATTAGTCTTGATGGCAATATTTTGTGCTCAGAACTTATTACAGCACAACAAATGGTCCGAACGGAAAACGACGAGAAACGTTCGATATGCTTAGTAAGGGAATATGAGAAAGTATTGACAATATCAGATTTCCCAATAAAAAAATATAAGCTTTTTTTTAGGCGCATTTTTTATGTTGTACATATAAAACCTTGAACTACAAAAAGACTGTTTTAAGTGAAGTCAAAAAATATGTTGAGCAAATCCACACACAGCTTTTTTAAGTTGCAACTTAAAAAACAAAATGATTTTTTTCACCACACTGATTCTTTCATATTCAACAGTGGCAAAAAAAATCAGACAAAGAATATTACCTACTTAATATTAGAGGTACTTATTACGAAATCCTTTATGTCTAAAAAAACAGAATTAATTTTCATCTTTCTCTATTTTCCGAAAGTTACAGATTTTTGTGTTATTTTCTATCGAGTACCTTTGAGTCTCGTTTAGGTAATATAATAATCTTTTTTTTTTTTGATTAAAACTTACTGGACCTGAGTAAAAAACTCAGGTATTTTGCAAGGTTCAAAGCAACTTTCATCATTTGCGGCGTGTATGAGACCTTTGTGAAATATATCCACTTGAAATCTCTTTGACACTTCTAAGAATGTGTCTAATCCATACGTGTGTTGTGCAACACTTGGATATTACTTCATAAAAACACCTTTGAGAGATGCTTTCATCTCTATTCCAATTGCACAACCCTCAATATTGCTTATCTTTATAAATAACTTTACTTTGGTTGATAATTAAAATGTTTTCTGTTTGTTGTAATCCGAAAATCTGCCATAAATAAGTTCGTTTGAGCGTAACCGCCAAACACAAGATTACAAATTTCTGTTTGCGTCCTCTTTACTCCAAATTAGAAACACAACTCTCAAGAAATATGTATGTCTGACAGTAAAATAAGTTGGGCTCTCTAAAACCTATTGTCAGGGGGTGTGATGGTGTACACAAAACATTTTTTGTGTTTTCGAGTGTTTCGCGCAAAACTTACGAGTATTTTTTGTTTTCGAAATAAAACGTGTTTCGGCTTAAATTTTTTTAGAGGCTGGATAATGAAATAAAGTCTCTCCAAAAAGGTTTTAATAACCTTCTATGGAGCTGCTCACGCGTAAATCCTGGATCCGAAGGAACTATTGAGGAGCCGTGTTGGGCTAGTGGGATGTACCTCTACTTTCCATCCAAAAGTTATGGGTTCGTACCCGGTCGTACACCAACGGATTTTTCCACTCGAATCGAAAACAGTGCATGAAAACATGTGAATGAATACTTCAAATATTGGTGTATGCATTCTACTCTTCTTGTTTGTTGTAACAAATTTGAACGACAAAACTTTTTTTTTAAAGTTTGTACGTAACTTTATGTGAACAGTGTTCATCATTAAATGACCAAAATGGGAAAGCACCTGGCTGGCTAGACAAATACCACTTTCTGTTGGCGTTAACGCCTGCGGAAAGATTGAATTGTATAGGAATGACATTAGCTATGGAAATATTACGTGGCAGCTGCCAAGTTTTACTTTGATAAATTTGCGTTAGCGTGAAAGGAAAAGTAAGCGTGAGGTATTTGTCGAGATGCCCTGGACACAACCTGAACTTAGTTTTGTAAGCAAAACTATCGTTAAAATGTTTAGTATAGAAAAAATCCTCTCTTAAATCAGTTTTAACCTAGAACCAACGAAGACGATGTATATTATATTGTTTAAACTTATAACGTCATGAATCTTCATTTCTCATCTTATTTCCAGTCAAAATGAAAACAGAGAACGAATGGAAAATCGCTCTAAAATAAACGCGTTCCAATTAAAACTGCTTATATCCTTAATTCAGGGCAATCGGCCGGCTAAAGAGGCTCTCACTTCACCATCAGCCTAAACTCAACGCTATTTCAAAAACCTTACAAACCATAATGGTTTATGAAAGAAGCTTGATGAAATTCTTAAGTAGAGCAAAGGATTATAGAGTTTGTAGTGAGCAGTTAAGGTGTGTTTTGGTGTTTAGTGTCATGATGAGACGAGATAAATAGGAAATTGTGAGCAAACTCACTGTCATAGCAATAAAACAACTCTGCTAATAATGAAAGAGGTGAGTAGAGTAGCCTAAACTTAGAGACAGTTATATTCACTTTGACGGTACTTGTGAGTGTTTATATATTGCTTCTGACTACCCCAATCGATACATTGTATCCTCACTGATCTGCGTACGAATAGACAGGATAACCAGTCAAAACAAACAGTCGTGAGACTGTTTGTTTTGACTGACTGGCTGACAACAACCGCAAAGACAAAAACATAAGTCCTAGAGACTTGTTTGGGTATGTTTATATTTCAGGGTACCGATTTTCCGAAATCTCAACAAAAAGAGGGCAGCGAGATGATTCTTGTTCTCTTATATAGGTTCTGCAGATATTTGTTTTGGGTCTGGGTGTTGTGGTACTACGTTACTCTTAGTTCTTTATACCCAGAAAACAGGGATTCTTAGTGTGGGGTCAGAGCTGTATCTGTGTCTGATGGGCGTTTATTTATTTTATGGAAAAATATGCCAATGCTGATGAAATTGCGCTTTCACTAGCTAAATATACGAGAAAAACTTACGTACTATTAATATTTTACTATTTATATATATACATAGGTACAGCTGTTGCCATTTACAGTAAAAAGTGTTCGAACCTGCAAGCTGTAGACAAATGACCTGTAAGTTTTTTCCAATAAATTACTATAGACTATTGGCTGCGCTCAGAGAGCAAGTGTTATTATCTTTTTTTGTGTCCTTTCTCACTTTATATATAGCTTTTTTTGTCGGCACTGTAATAATTTGAAATAGCTATTTTTTTGTATTTGTTTTTTTATAAATTAATTTTCTATCTTATCCTGGTAATTTTGGACCTGACTTCTCACGCCGGTCGCCATGCGCTCATGATAATCTATATAATGTTTGCATGTGGGTACCAACTCCAGATATTTGTTCCAAATCTGGGTGTTGTAGTACCACCGGTACTCGTACATTCTGATACCCAGGACACAGGGAATCCTAGTGTGGAATCAGGATTAGTATGCGTCTTATGGGCGTTCATTATTATGTTTATATTTATGTACTAGCTTATCTGCCCACGGCTTTGCCTGCGTGGTACCCGTATAAAAAGTAGCCTATATGTTATTCTGATGTATAGTAAGCTATATTACTGTAAAGTATCATGAAATCCGTTCAGTAGTTTTTTCGTGAAAGAGTAACAAACATCCATCCTCATATACTTTCACATATAGTAGTAGGATTAAAAACATAAAAATCTCTGTTCAAAAACTACTCTACCCCAGTAGCCAGGAAGGAATCAAACGATGGCACATCGAAACTATAATGAAGGAGGCATGCGCTCATGAAGGCATGTAATAGGAAAATGCAAGCTCTGTAAATCAAAAAACAACAAACACGCTCACAACTGATTGATTCTCAGACCCATCCTCAGTACGCAAAACCTCTGTACTCGGTACCAAGTAGGGGGTAGTCAGTTGTCCAAATATATTTAGAACATAATCAGAAGTAGGGAGTAGTCAGTCGTCAGTAGGTACATTATATTTAGATATATCTGCATTTTGCATAGTACCTACCTAGTAAGTATTCCACGTGACAGGTTACAAACCTTATTGGATCTAAACCGAAGGCAAATTCATTAATGCTTTTTAGGTTTAAAAATCACGATTTTTGGAACGGAAATCGGCGTACAACCCTAGTGGTATATGCAGGTAATTCTATAATTGTAATACATAGGTAGTTAGCTAGTAAGTTAAGTTTTAGTTTAATAATTTTTAGAGTGACATTTGGTACCGTTTGCTTAACAGATTTCGTCATAAATATGTTGTTTTAATCTTTTCCTAAATATGTGCATTGATAAACAGTTTTTGATGTTATCAGGTAAGTTATTATAAATCTGCGCACCTTCATACATAATGTTTATTACATAATGTTTAAATTATGGGAACTACATGACTGATATTACTACTTATATACATTTTTTTTGTAAATACATACATAATATACATAGAAAACACCCAGACCTGAGACAAATATTTGCAGATACAAACATTTGTCCCGTGGCGGGAATTGAACCCGCAACCTTTTGCGTCCCAGGCGGACCTTCGCCCACTGCGCCACAGAGGTCGATAATAACTATTATATTTTTACCGCAACTTAAATGTTTTATAAAAGCTTTTATATTTCATCATCATCAACAGCTTATAAAAGTCTACAGCTGGTGTGACCATCCCCAAAGAAAGAAGGATAGAAGAAAGAAAATGTATTTATTTTATTTCCACTTCAACTTGCTAATTCTATTAGCTGTGTTGGCGACTCTAGTCTTCTTCTGAAGACTTCGTTGCAGATTTTATTACATAGGAAATAATGGAGATTTGCTCTATCCATAGATCGCCGTCTGACTTTGAGCTTATGTGGAGGGCATTAGTCAGTGATCAAGACTCAATTCAATTCAAATTATTTCTCATAAGGCACATAAAATTATAACACTTACAAAAGTCAACTTTACAAAATTAATTAGCATGATAATTTTCACGTTAATATAGGTCAAATAAAATAAAATCACAAAGATGTCAACAATTTAAATGTCATGTTATGTCAACATCAAAAAATATAATAAAATAATATTTATGTAACTAGATTTAAAATAAACATGTCAACAAAATAAATATTGAAACGGATAGGCATCGTAGCAAATTTCATATATTAATAGTTTTCCAATATTAGTAGTCAGAAATAAATTTTAATGTCATAATATGCTTTGTCTGTCAGTTGCGTTTTAATAGTTATTTGAAAACTTTTAAACTCGTTATACTTATTGGCAAAAGATTGTAATCATTCATTCAGTGCTATAATGTCGCTAGCCGATGCCAGCGGTTTTACTCGCGTAGGATAGGTTTTCAGCCCTTTTCTCCCCCTTAGGGGTAGAACTTTCCAAATTCTTTTCTTAGTGCACCCCTACACCATAAGAGGAATATACCTTCCAAATTTCATGCTTCTAGGACTTATGGTTTAGGCTGTGCGTTGATTCACCTCTTGGACTTTGACACCCCCTACATCCCTATGAGGGGTATTTTGGGGAAATAATTATATAAGACTTTTATCATTTGGATTGAAGAATATTTATGTGAAGTTTCAAGACTGTAAGTTCAAGGAATACGATTTTTCATACAAAGGTTTTCAGCCCTTTTCACCCTCTTAGGGATAAAATTTTCGAAATTCCTTTCTTTTTGCACCCCTACACTATAAGAGGAATATACGCTCAAAGTTTCATGCTTCTAGGACTTATGGTTTAGGCTGTGCGTTGATCCTCCAATCAGTAACGAAACAGTTTTATATATATTGATTACTGGCAACACGTACTGATTAAAAAAGAATATATTATTTATATTTGGGTATATTATTGTTGGTATAAAATATATTTTATACATATATTTGGGTATGGAATAATCTACTGTTCTCTCTCCAGCTCGTAAAGCAATATCATTTTTATTCTATGTACCTCAAAATATTAAAGTAAATCGTTTTCACTTTCACTATAAGACTTTACGTAGACATCTATTGTCGAGTAGTATAACTAAAAATGTAAAGCTAAATATTAAATGAGCCAGCGTATTAATCAAACTTTATTAAGTAAGTACTTATTATTAATAGTAGGCTTAGAATTTACTTTTAAAAAAGCTACACCTATACTTAATCAAAAAAACTTCTATAATACACAGTAAGTACCAACTAGCATTTTTACATCAAAAATTACTTTGCCTGTTATGTATTATAATTAAATTATTCTAGTGTGTAGGAAAGGTTAACCACTACATTTTAAATTATCAAATACATCATCTATTATAAATGTCGTAGATAACAACATCAAATTGTTCAATTCATATATATCTAAAATTACAAACTCTGCCATCTAGCGGTCGGTAGCTTGCCTTTGCAACTGTTTTAATGCCATCCTCTGTTCGTCTCTGATGATATCCGCTAGATGGCGCACTGCGGTGTTCATATCACCGTACCCTATTTTACTAAAAGTTAGCCGAAGATGTTGGCAGGGGGCGCTTGCGTAAGTAAAGGCTTGGCCGGGAATCAGCATGAGACCTTTTTGAAAAGCTGTGTGGAAGACCTGAAAAAAGGTAAAACTACCATAGATAAAAATAAATAAGGAAAAATTATACCGCGATGACCAGCGACATACTTATTTGGTGGCCATGCAGATACTGCCATGTTACACCTACTGAAACCTTTTTAAATATTTTCGCGTTATTTATAGTATTTTAACCGGTTGTGTTTTTTTTCAGATAAGTATGGAATGTAGCTCAGTCGCTTTTTCGTCATCATTTTGTGAAGAAAATTTTATAAATCTTTCAAACCGTTGTTCTCGAGACAAAAAATATACCTAGGTAGGTATGTTACATAAAGTATGTTGCTTGTTCATAAAACAGCTAAATTTAGCAGCTAAAGTAACAAGCAATCTACCTACCTATCTAACACTTGCATAATCCAAGTTTAGTAAATTAACTCTGTGTTAAAATAATACTACGCAGGTCATTTTGTATACTGCGCAATGTAGATCACGTCAGCTCTTAACTCAGGTTAAAATACTAAGTCAACACTCCCCACCCTCCAAGTATATTACTTCAACACTCCCCACTATCCTACTTTGTACTATATATAAATGCGAAAGTATGAATGCAAAGATATTTCTTCGAATGATGATCTAGAATGACGTAGTGTAAGAAGGCCCAGTATACCGATGACATCTTAAAGGTTGCGTGAAGTCGTTGGAGGTGGCCCAAGACCGTTCGTCATGGCACTCTTGGGGAGGCATGTTCAGTGGACTACAGGTTTTTGTTGATGATAATGATGAATTAAATATAAGTTAGTAATATTCCACTTAAAACAATATTAACTTACCATATTATAAACATCTTCGATACCATGTACCTTCACCCAGAAAAATAGACCAGCGGTGGGCAGTGGGCAATGAGCCAAGTCCCTGATTTCGCTTAAAGCTGCATAAAGCGTATCTCTGCGATGCCTGTAGAGCTCCCTAGCGGAATGCAAGTGTTTATGGAGAGACTTGCGGTTCGATATCAGGTGGAGGATTAGAACCTGTAAAGTATACAAGTGTGGTGGCAATACACATACCTTAACGTAAGCTTTTAATTCTCAACACATTCTTTTGTCTTGCAAAAATAACTGTAAATTGAAAATATACAAATAACTGCATACAATCCAAAAGCGAATGGAAAAGTCGAAAGAATGCATAGAACAATGTCTGAGGTGTACGTTATCGTCTCATGGAGGAGGTTGGAAGATGGATTTTTTAAAATTTACAAAATTTTAAAACCCTCATCTTTTATTCATTATAGTTTATTTTCACAGAACGGCAAGTAAGTTTACTTCAACACAAAGTAATTAGCTTGTTGCGCCCACGCGGACATCGCAGACACCATGGCTTGCCTGCGCGTCCAAAGCGCCAACATGCTTTTGCTTAGCGATTAGCAAATCTTGGTGCAGCAAGTGTAGATAGTGATGCACGGGATTATTTAATAAATAAAGAAATAATGCTGGACAAACCACACAGCATCATCTAGCCCCAAGCTAAGCAGAGCTTGTGTTATGGGTACTAGATGACTGATATACTTAATACAATACATTACATAGACAGATATTTTTATTATACATAGAAAATACCTAGAACAAATAGCAACAAATATTTGCAGATCGTACAAATATTTGTCCCAGGGCGGGAATCGAACCCGCAACCTCCTGTGTACCAGGCGGACCTTCGCCCACCGCACCACATCGGTCGTCAAATTATTTGTAATCAAAGAACCATATTCATTTATGGTAGGTACTACGGTACCAACTAGACGTTACTGATTAATTTGGGGTCAAGACTATAAACGTATTTGATAGCTGTTTGTTTATTTATAAGATAGATTTGATAAAAAAAAACCGATTTCCCAATGACAAACAATCAACCACACACGGCGAACGCAGATACGTGCTCCTGAATGTCTTGACAAATACCTCACGCTTAGTTTTCCTTTCACGCTAACGCAAATTCGTCAAGGTAAAACTTGGCAGCAGTCACATGACATTTCCACATCTTATGAGACATCCAAAGGTTGTCTGGTAGATCGCTATTTAGCGATAAGACCGCCCATTGTACAACATTGTTAAAGTTGATAGTACTTAACTAAGCTGATATGTTATTTGGTGTACAATAAAGTATTTTCTATCTATCTATCTATCTTATGTCATTTCCGACCTCTGTGGCGCAGTGGGCGAAGGCCCGCCTGAGACGCAGAAGGTTGCGGGTTCGATTCCCGTCACGAGACAAATGTTTGTTCTGCAAATATTTGTCTTGGGTCTGGGTGTTTTCTATGTATAATATGTATGTATTTACTACTTATATAAAAATGTATATAAGTAGTAGTCATGTAGTTCCCATAATACAAGCTCTGCTTAGTTTGGGGCTAGATGATGCTTTGTCAAAAAAAATGTCCAGAATTATTTTTTTATTTTTCCATACAATTCGTTCTTTCCGCAGGCGTTAACATCAACAGAAAGTGGTATTTGTCTAAGCTCCAGTTGTCTTGAGTTGAAATCTGTTAGGGTGTCTGAGATTCTAGTTATTTAGTTATCTCAATCACACGCGCGGTCTCCTCAGCTCACATAAACTCACACACCCCTACTCCCACACACACACACCTAAATACTAAATACAGCACAGACTTTTACTCCACTCATTAATACCACTTTTAATCCGATTGCTACTTTCCATTATGTACCTGATAAGTAGATCCTATTAATAGTTAAAATATTTTTTTGCTTGGTTCTTTTCGGAGGAGGGTGCTAATATTGGCGACGCAATTTTTTAAACTTCTGCGGATATTACCGTTTTTTTTTAAGTTTTTGTATTTGTACCTGTGCTAGAGTACAGCTATGTAATAATTCCGCTTGGGAGTGCAACTCTAATCTATCCAGCAATACTTTCGGAGCGGTCACCCATCCCCCACGTAACCCTGAGCTGATGACCTTGGAAATGGAGTCGAGACGGATAACACGGCCGCAGACGTCGAGGGATAGGAATGAGGGTACTTGCTTCTGAAATTGACGTAATCAGCATTGCAATAAGTTCATTATAAAAAGGTTCTAACAAAAAACAAACACGTTTTCCTATGATACTAATCCTACTAATATTATAAACGCGAAAGTTTGTGAGCATGGATGTTTGTTACTCTTTCACGCAAAAACTACTGAACAGATTTTAATGAAACTTTACAGTGATAAAGCTTATACATCAGAATAACACATAGACTATTTTTTATCCGGATACCACGCGGGCGAAGCCGTGGGCAAAAGCTTATATACCCATAATACATACTCAGTGTATAGATTTTTGAGTAACTCTGTAAGGGGTAGTCAGATGCACGTCAAAAATTGCATCTGACACATGCCCGCGTTTCGCAAGTATCATTCCACGTGACAGATTGTAATCCCATTGGAACTCTAAACTGATGGAACATTCCTTCGAAGTTTTGGTTCTAGGGCAGGCCGATTTCCTCGCGATATTTTCATTCTCATTAAGCGTTTCGAGCACGTGTTAATAAGCACATACATTTTTCTAGGGTGGGAAAAATACATTGGTGCGAAAGTCGGGAACCAAGTTCATTTTAAAACTCGTGACTCGGCGGTGCCTTGAAATGGTTTACGCCAGTTGCATATGAGGCAGTGAAGACAAAACAAGGTAGGTCACGGAACAAAGGTGACCAAAAAATTACCGATGACTAACGAACTAAAGTATATAAATGAATGTATTTTGTAACTCACCCCGCTGTAATTCAAAAACATGTATGGATCATCCTCTATAATCAGAAAATCATATCTGCAAGCCATTTCATATATCTGTCTCTTTCTATCTTCAGATAACACCGTTCCTGTGGGGTTGTTGCCAGTGGGGATAATGTAGAGTACTTTGGGCATCTTAAGTCCTCTTTTTAACCTTTCCCCGAGGAGAGAGTCTAGGGTTTCTGGGATGAGGCCGTCCTCATCTTCTGGTAGTTCTAAGAACTCTGGGCTGTATGGTTTTAGCTGAAATAAGTGTCAAAAACACGTTTTTACAAAATTTTCTTAAAAAGGCACGTCTAAAATAACGGTCATCTGGTTTTATTTAACAAATATTGTTATTTAGAAGACTTGTTACTCTAAAAGATGTTTAGATAGATAGATAGAGAGAAAATACTTTATTGTACACCAAATAACATATCAGCTTAGTTAAGTACTATTAACTTTAACAATGTTGTACAATGGGCGGTCTTATCGCTAAATAGCGATCCAGACAACCTTTTGTTTAAACAGTTGTTTAAAGATAACTTACTGTGCTATGTAGTCCAGTATAGGAGTACTGTGTTGTCAATATCGGGTCTCCAGGTTCTAAAAGTAGGTCTATACATTGGTAGATTCCGTGTTGGCCGCCGTTCGTTATAATTATGTCTCGAGGCAAAGACGGGGGCTTGTGGAGATCTTGCTGGAAAGATCTTAGCTCCGTGAGAAGAGAGGGTAGACTGAAAATATAATTTAAATCTTATATTTATATCCTGCTGTGACGCAGTGCAGGAAGGCCGATGATATCGTAACGGTTGCAGGAAGTTGGTTAATGGATGTGGCTTAAGATCGTTCGTCATAGCACTCTTTAGGGGAAGCCTATGTTCATCAGTGGACTTCTACATTCATTTCTTCTTTGTCGATGGAATAGTAAAACACCCTGCTAAAATGAGATTAGGTTATGTTAGTTATAAATGGTGGTTTGGAAAATATCATTGTCAGCGAAAAGTTCGCCAACTGTAGGATTTAATACATAATTATAATAGGAAATACTTTGACGATTTTAATGGAAATACTAGTAGGAAATACTTTAACGATTTCAATGGAAATACTAGTAGGAAATACTTTGACGATTTCAATTAGTAATCATTATACAGACTAGAATAATATTTATTCTAAAAGATAGGGCGCACTATATATTTCCCAAACTGGACATTGACATAAACAATGTTTAAAAAGTAATTACAATATTTGAAAATAGAACTCTTTGTCTGTAGAAAACAGGTTTGTTTCATCTAAACGAAGTATCGATTCTATAACGAGCCTACCTACCTCTCAATTTTACTAGTGAATATGTTAATATTAAAACACACTCCCACAAAGTTGGATGTTTACCGTAGTCGTTGCATTATTTCATGTAAACTTATCAACTCAGTTTGACGCGCTTTCTTCGTTTAACAAGTTTGTACACCGTTATATTTATTTATATTTATAGTTAGGTATATAATGTAATATTATATTCATTTATTAATCGTAATGTAAGCAGACATCCGTGATTTCACTTAATGTTTGGGTCCAACGGAAGATCAGCGTTGTGTTGCCAGTTGACACAACAAATGCTGAGTTGGACGCCATTTTGCGTCGTTGCATATTGCTAGGTATTGGACACTTTTATTGTTAGTATTTAGATATTGTTTGCGTAAATCCCGTGTGTGTTTTGTCTGTCTGTTTTATATTGTGCAACGTTAGCAAATAAATGTATTTTCTTTCTTTCTTTTTCTTTCTTACATCTAGCTGTCACTTGTTTTTATATTGTGGCGTCTTTTTAGAAAATACCTACCACTCATACGTCTGTGGAAGCTGTAGTAACCAGTGGCTTTAGTAAGGCTTAAAAATTTGACTTTTCATAGTATTTTTTTCTAATTCATTCCGGAAGTTTTTAGTGCGCCCCTCGTAATAGAAGTAGAAGACCTCAAGAGCTCGACCGGGAAGGTACTACCACCATATATTTTGCTGCAACCAAGCAGTGTTCCAGTTTGAAGGGTATGGGTGCCAGTGAAATTACAGGAACATAAGACTTTTCCCCCGTTATGTCTCAGAGATTGATACGTCAGGTGCTGCAAGCCTCGTAAGTTACGGTAAACGCTTTCCAACATGGTACGCTTTTTACCACGTAAGTTAAATAAAAAACTAGCTTCTGCCCACGGCTTCGCCCGCGTGGTACCTGAATAAAAAGTAGCCTATGTGTTATTCTGATGTATAAGCTATATTACTGTAAAGTTTCATCAAAATCCGTTCAGTAGTTTTTGCGTGAAAGAGTAACAAACATCCATCCTCACAAACTCCCACGTTTATAATATTACTAGCTTCTGCCCACGGCTTCGCCCGCGCGGTACCCGAATAAAAAGTAGCCTATGTGTTATTCTGATGTATAATCTTTATTACTGTAAAGTTTCATCAAAATCCGTTCAGTAGTTTTTGCGTGAAAGAGTAACAAACATCCATCCTCACAAACTTTCACGTTTATAATATTAGTAGGATAAAAAACTTACCCCTGTGATGGTACGTACTGCAAGGCCTTGCTCAGTTCTTGCCCCTCCAAAACAAGAGTCCCGCCATCCCTCATTTCCATTGTCATTTTGGAGTAGGGAAAAGTGCCTTCATTGGGCATGCCTTCCGCTAGGGAAAGCATTTGCCTGCCCATTTTGTAGGAAAGTGATGCTGGAATGATGAGAGAAATTAGTCAATTTAATTTTTTAAACTCTCGCGATCAGTTAACATGAGTTTTTGAGGGTCATTATAGTCCAGTCACCCTGTGACTACGGCCGTCGCAACAGAGTCGAAACGTCGGAGGGATAATAAAAAGATTAACGCGCGTCAATGTGTATATACATTTTCAAGTGGATAAATCCATATGCTCGATTGGGTTTGAACCCACGACCGTAGTCGTATTATCGCCCACTATGCAAAAATGGCTTTAGGTATATGTTATTTTTACGTCACAAAAACCATGTTACATCGAAATCAGTCGTTATCTGAAGCGTTTAAGACGATTTTAGTAAACTGATGGCACGATCGGTAGTCTTTTTTTTTGTATCACAGGATTTTCTACTATATAACAATAATTATAATACTATATAAATATTATAAGACCTAGATTTGCATAATACTTTAAATAAAAAAATAGGTCCGATTTTTTTTCCAAATGGAAAATAAAGCTGCGGTTTCAAATGTATAAAGACCTACTGACTTTTACTTTGATATTGGCCTCGATTCTGTAGTACACTGACTAAACTAAATTTAAACTGTCACTCTCTTTTACTGATAGTGCAAGCAAGAAACAGATAGCTGCAATTTTAGTGCTGTCAAATTAGTCAGATTTAACTTTTCCATACAAATTTAGTCGTGATATCAAAACATGCTGACTATAAACACGAAGAAAAGCGGCACGTAAAATGATTTGACAGCAGCACACGGTACTAAAATTGTAGCTATCTCTTTCTTGCAAACACTATCGGTAAAAAAGAGCGATAGTTTAAATCTAGTTTAGTCAGTGTATTATAGAATCGAGGCCATTGCCAGTAATTTCGTAGAAGTTCAAGACCAAAACTATTTATAGCAATAGTCACTGATAAAATGATCGTTTTAATTAAACAATTAAAATATGACAATAGATAACAAATATGTTGGTAAGTTAAAAGATTATATTAATTTAATTGACGTCACACTAGGAAGAGATATTACACAATATTGAAATAATTAATGAATATACTTTATTGTACACCATAATAAAAATAACAAAACTACAAAACAAACGTAACACAGATTTAAACTAGCACGGGAGGTAGGTAAGTGTTTCCAAACTGTATTTCTACGGGCATTTATTTTAATTGTACCTACAAAACAGTAGACAGTAAATTTACAACCTAAATCTAAATAACATATTGTTTATAATAAAATAATTCTTATTCTTAAAGTACAATGGGCGGTCTAATCGCTTAGAAGCAATCTCTTCAAGACTTTTTCTTATATAATAATATTTAATCCAAATAGTAAAATCTATTGTTTCAACACCCATAGGGCATATTCAGGGTCCTTGATGTTAATTATAGGTGACCATTTTCCAGTCACGTTTTCTACCCACAAGCATTAAATTCCTTGTTCTACCCAAAAAGTACTTCCACTTTCTACCCACAAAAAAAACAATTTTCTACAAAATGTTGTCTAGTTACTATCCACTACCAATAAAAAAAACATTTCATTGAAACAGATGAACGATTATGAACCTTTATTTCTGTTTTTTTATACAACCAGATTACTAGAACTACTTTAAAATAAGAAAAAATAATAATAAATTATCTACATAATATTAAAATAGGAAGAGAAGACTGTTCTATACCTGTACAGATAGGACAACAGGTAGAAAATAGAATTTAAGTCAGTAAATAAAACACATTTTACTCCTTCAAAAATAAAATCTAGAGATAACATATACATTTAACAATAACATATTCAAAGACTTGAATAAATGCTTCCGCTAAAGTATAAAAAAAAATCCTACTCCCAAAATTTATAAAATTGATTTTGTTTATGTGTATCAGTAAAAAAAAACCTACAATATTATATTTTAATGGACCACAAACTTTAGGTAGGGTACTTCGTATATGCGTTCAATTTGCCATATGAGTTTGTCTGTTACCATTTATGCCCAAAACAGTCTATGACTGCAAAGATACTCCAGGTCAGAAATATCTTTGCAGTCATAAGGTAGTAGTGGGTCCTCGTGTGACCCACGTGTGGCAAAAGTGGTGCACGTATGGCACCACTTTTGTAGCTACACTCTTTCTCGAAACGAGGCCTCACTCTTTTCGTTTGGACAAGCTAGCACACCTGCACACAAACACAGTTGCACAATCTAGGCGCGAGACGCGAGGTGCGAGCCGAGCCGCCAGGAAAGATCTTCTTGGCTCGCACAATACGACTCATACATAGCACTCCACTCCATTACCACACCACACAATACACACAGTGCAGTGTATTCCCAAGACTGCCTCACTCAAGTACGTCCAGAAACTGCCTCGCTGCCTCGCCTCAATTGTGGTTCCACAGTGTGCTGGCTCAGTTGTAAAACTGAGCCCTTCGCACGATCCTCGTTTTCAAACAGTGTGCTACCATGACTACATAAGGGTTTAGTCCAAGGTTTTAAAATATTGCAAACATGTATTATGTATTTAGGAACACTCACTGATTTGTCTGGTCAGAGCTGGCTCTCTCTTAGCCGCCCTAGTGCTTATGAACCTTCCATAATCATCGTCACTTAATGGTTTGTATCTATCCTCACATATTTCACTGTCACTGTAAAACTTGAAAAAATCCTCTTTACTCTGAATTGGAGGAGTTTGTGAATATTTTTTTAGAAGAACATAAACTGTCTTGAAGTTAACTTTTCTCATTATTTCTTTATTCATTTTGATCACTTCTATAATTTCTGCTTAGAAGTTGTTTAGAAGATAATTTCTTTTTAGATTTGAAATGAAATAGATTTAAAACTGAATTCACTCCATAAAAATTACGGATGATTCCATTAAAGTATTATTTTATAAAAGTTTTCGTTAAAATTCACAACGTCGCGTCTTTGTGAATCTGACAAAATAATGATTGACACAAAAAAATGTTATCAAAATCGGTGCGTTTTTTTGTCAACTTGAGCGAATTCAAAGATAGCACTAACAAAGATTAATTGCTTTTCAGAATAATCATCAGAGTTAATTTGTTAAAAATTTCATTTAAAACGTTCTTATTTTAACTATGTACAGTTCATTTTGGAATGGCTTTTGGATATTATGCCTACAGCTGATATAAAAAGCATAACATTTTATCACATCATTGTGTGCCTAAAAATGAATGAAGATATATAAACAATGAGGCAGGTAAAAACTTACGCATATATTTGAACATATTATTTTTGAAGCTATGGATTTGATTAAGAGAGTTTAAGTATTTTTTTTTAATGTTTTTTGTTTGAGTGTGATTATTCTATTTTCCAGTAGTTATGAGTTCTACGCGCTAAATGTCTAGAGCCGTACCTTGTCATAATCTATGGTTTTTGTTGTTTCTTGGCGTCGATAATTCGCTGCTAGCAGGTGTCCCAGCCACACTGGACCCAGGAAATAGTCTGAAAGAATGAATTAATATACTATCTTATCCTACTAATATTATAAACGTGAAAGTTTGTGAGGAAAGATGTTTGTTACTCTTTCACGCAAAAACGAATGAACGGATATTGATGAGACTTTACAGTAATAAAGCTTATTCATCAGAATAACACATCTATTTATTCTGATGGATAGCATTTTTTTATCCGGGAACCACGCGGGCGAAGCCGAGTGCAGAAGTTAGCATGGAATATAAAACAAAAAAATATTTATTTGGCACGCAGTGACCACGACATGGGCGCGGCTGCGTTCGGTAACCGACCCCGCAAACGATAGACAATTATCTTCGGATCTTCTTAGGCCGCAGATCTTTATTATGATTAATAAATATAATTTTCCATTTCACTGCCACTGCCACCGCGTTAGTTTGACCGGATCCTTAGCGTCGGTAGGTTACAGGTATATATAGTAGGTTAGTAGGTCAGTAGGTCCTATGGTTACCTCATAATCCGTTTATATTCGTCGCTCATTTCGTCCACGGGATCTATGGTCACGGGTTGGTAGGTCTTCAGAGATAAGTATGGAGCCCCCGCGCTGACAGCTGCACGCATCTGAATGCCAATGACCATCATTTCATACCAAAATCTTAGTCTTCCGAATACTATTAACCACCTCGATCGCGATGGTAAGAGTCCTCATACAAATACAGTAGATTAAACATCCTTCATTATTCAGAAGCTTTATTAAGCAATCATTTTATTTTCTCCCAATTGCCCGGGAATTGCTTCATTATTTACATTTTAAATTCAAACGTTAGGGCATAAGTTCTGACATTTTATATTTATTCTTGTATGAATTGATTCTCAATCTACCTATTTATATTTGCATATCATTTGGATGGTGGAATATAATAAGGGCCTATATAATTTGTAACATCAGGTATTAGCTGATCTATATTCTTGCAAATAAATATTATGTTTTCTGATTTTTAAAGAAATACATCAAGGGGCTCTTTTCGGTATGCAACGGAATAACACGCCAGTTATATCCAACACGACAATAATATATAAATTGATGGACAGTTGTCTTTTAAATTATTCTTGGAGTACTAGCGATGTTTTTAAAGTTTACACTAACATAAATTAGGTGTTTTAAAACACACGATATTTATTATTTCAATGGCCGAATGCGTATTTCTTTTCAAAAGTTAAAAATTAACAAGACCGTATCAAATACTGTATTTAAATGTTTTCATAAGGTTCAGTATAAGCTGACCTATATTAATACAAATAAACATACTGATTTCACAATTTTAAGTCGTTTGATTAAAAAACTAGTAGTTTTTTCGGAAGAAGAATTCAATTTTACCTGAAAAAAGTGTTCAATTGTCGTTATGCAAACTGCAATGTAACTTTAGATACGAATTAAACTTATGTTTCTTGATTTAATTTGTTTATTTTTTCTCGTAAATAAAAGAAAAGTGCTATACAAGTCTCGGTCGAAATATCAGTTAATTACGTAAACGACCTTTTAAATCACTTCAGCAGGACTCTGCTTCGCTTCGTCCTTCCAATATTACTCGCCCATCATTTTCTTTATTTTGGGCGGTGTCTGGACAAATACCACTTTCTGTTAGCGTTAACGCCTGCGATAAGATTGAATTGTATGGAAATGTCATTAGCTGTGGAAAAGTCACGTGACTGCTTCCAAGTTTTACCTTGAAACATTTGCGTTAGCGTGGAAGGAAAAGTAAGCGTGAGGTATTTGTCTAGATACCCTCGACAGTAATTTACTATTTTCTCTTAGAAACACCTACATAAGTAGGGATAACTGTCGATACATGTGCTTTCAGTTTTCGTAGTTGCATCCTGTATTTGCTTGTGTCTAAAAAAAATCTGATAGTCTATGTTTGCAAGAAAAGTCTTTGCTATTGCAAAGATTCAAAGAAATACTTTGCTTGGGTGCTTTCCCTGAATCGGCATCTGAGCATAGTATTTTGGTGCTAATTTTGGAAACGCATCCAAGTAAAGTATTTGTGACTTTCCGGAAGCATTTTATTAATTTGATCATTCAATCAATTAGTTACTTCATAGTTAAATACTTACTGCTTCTTTATTTTCTTCCATTTCAGCCAGTTTTCTGTTCAAATCGTGCTTCAAGCCTTTCATGAGTACGAAATCTTTTTCTAATATGCCTTGAAGACCTGTCGATAATTTTTCGGTCATTTTTCACACACATACATGTTATACCTATGTATAAAACAATGGAAACACCCAGACCCGAGACAAATATTTGCAGATCATACAAACATTCGAATCGAACCCGCAACCTTCTGCGTCTGAAGTGGGCTTCCGCCCACTGTGCCATAGAGATCGTCATTGTAAGTTTATAAGTTGCAAAAAAATTAAAAATCGTCAGTTTTACCAGCATTTGCCAACAAAGTGTCCAGATCATGAACGGGATATTCTGCAGCAGACGGTGATAGGAACTTCGGCGATGGGAGTGTTGGAGTTGGAAGCGGTGAAGGTGATGATGGCTTCCCTAGAGAAAAGAGGTAAATTATAAGATCAGACATTCTTACACTAAAACGTTAAAAAATCAATAGGTTTTTATTCATTGAAATAACAGGAATTTTTTAGAAAAGTTTTCGTGGAATTCAGCGGAAATGCATTGTTTTTGAGATCTTTGCTGCATAGATATTGAAGGGACAATATTATTTGATCGTTAAGAATCTAATTGATCTATTTCAAATGGTAACTTTTTCAAATAAGTGATATTTATTTTTAATGTTTTATCTTTATATGAATTTTTAGTATTCAAAAATAATATTTGATCCCCTTAAGATACAAATTGGGTGTACAATGCGTACATTATTGACACGTGTCGATAATGCACAGTCAATAATACGAATCTAAAAACAAAGTACGTAACAAAGTACAGTCAGACTATGGTTTTTTTTTTGCACCCAGAAACACCTTGCTATGTATTTTGAAACATTTCCTGCGTAACTCAAAATAAACGAAAATATCGATAGATTTGATTAATTTTATGTCTTGTTTGATTTATTTTGTCTCACTAAAAGATAATCAATCATTAAAAAAGTCGACCGTTTATATTTTTTTGCTTGCTATTTTTGCAAAATTAAAATTATCATTTAAATACATACCGATATGGAATTCAGAAGCCTTATTCTCGTTTCGATAAAACAGTCGAAGAAAACTCTTGATTTGATAAAAGTCAGTCAGTATTCCTCTAAAACAGGGGGCCAGTCGTACTTACGCATATCGGCTAGTAGTGGCAGGTCCCAGGCGGAGGGTCTGCGAGGGGGCAGCGTGTCCCCCGGGGGCGCAGGCGGGGATCCCCGAGGGGGCGCCAGCCACAACACGCACACGTGCGCGCAGCACGTCACTAGTAGAGAGCTTCTGTTGAACTTAGCGTATAATCTGAAATGGAATTTATACACGAAACACAATTTAGAACAGAAATATAATAGTATTTACTTTCCATTTAGTCCAACACAATTTAGATGCGTCAAAACATTTAACATTAGAAAATATTCTACAAGAGAAAGATTAACGTAACTAAGTATATTTAAATGCCTATAAAATGACACCTAGACTCTTGGCATTTTACTACCAGACTCTTAATACAGACGTTAATACTAGGTTCTAACAGGAATTTTAATAATAAAAATATGATATAATCTTAAAATGGGTTTCCGCAAAGTCACGTCTGATTCAATCCTATCCTACTAATCTTACTTCTAATATTATAAACGTGAAAGTTTGTGAGGATGGATGTTTGTTACTCTTTCCCACAGAAACTACTGAACGGATTTTGATAAAACTATACAGTAATATAGCTTATACATCAGAATAACATATAGGTTACTTTTTATCCAGGTACCGTCCGGTAGTCTAGTTATCTATCTTAAAACAAAATAGTTAAAGTGGCATAATTGTCATAATTAGGTATGACTTGATTTTCACTATGCTAATTTGAAGGTTGGAAAACGGTCATCAGTGTTCACGTAGAGTCAAGCCCAATGATCAGGCAGTGGCAGGCAGGTGCTTGAAGTGAAAGTTTTCAGTGGTTCAGCCATGTTGAACTACCAGACTTGTATAGGTATATGTAACAGACTTGTATATATGTAACAGACTTGTATATACTCACGGTTGATTGTGTTCACTAGTGTCATGCCACGGATCATCTTGAAGAATCAGGCCTCCAGAGGGAGCTTGGAACACGCTTGAGGTTCGACGTGATGTTGTGGGCTGTGGTTCAGAAAGCTCTTCCTCTATTGTTTTGTAAATTGGCCCTGGAATTTTATGACAATTTTCTGTAGTAGATAACTATTATTATCATTTGGTGGGAGATTTGCATGATGACATAAAATGGCATTGAGATTTGCTCACTAACTATGTATATGGCTATGAGTCCTAGCTCAAGGTATCGCCGCCAGCTATAGTCTGAGTTTGACTAAGTGATCAAATTCAAAACGAGGAAGTCCGTAGAAAAACTAAAGTATCGACATAGCTCTTTTAATTAACAAGTTGAAGTGGCAGTAGTACAGCTCGCAGGACCGACAACTGGTGATGAAGACAGGTTCTCGAATGGCAACCACGAACCAGATGACGCAGTATAGAAAAGCGCAGGATCGATGATATCATAAAGATTGCGAGATCCAATGGACCAAAAGCATTGTCAAGGTTGAGGAAAATCAGATGAATATGGCCCAAGAAGGTCCTTTTTGGAGGAGGCCTATGTCCAGCAGTGGACTTCAGTTGATGATGATAATGAAGATAAAAGTTTTGGGAAAGCGAAGGATCGATGACGTCAAAGATTGCGAGACCCGATGGAACAATGGCATCGTAAAGCTTGAGAGAAATTAGATGGAGATGACCTAAGATGTCATAGCACTCTCCTCTCGCAGTAGACTTTTAAATGATATTGATGTTGATGATAATGAAGATGAAAAGTGGATAGTCTTACCAGGATGAATGCAATAGGCACCGAATTCGACTTTATGCCCAAGGACTCCCAGAAAAGGGAATTTTATCTTGAGGGTTTGAAGCAGGCACTCTTCGTAGATATCCCAAATGTGGACAGTCTGGAAGATAAACATCATTATCTTATCAATTGATTAAAAATGGGGGGTGTCATATTATATTTTTTTATCGACTTTTCGGTATTTGAGTACGGATTTTATTTTTTCCTGTAAAAAATATAATTGTTGTCGATACGCTGATGTCCACGGTAGATTCTACCTTTTGATACGTACATGTCCAACTTTTCTTTTCCCTTGGATAGCAGAGGATGGCGAGTCTGTGTTATCCGAGCTCATTGTCGGACAGCAAATATTAGCATTTTTTAGTTCCTTGCTGTCTGACAATAGAAATATTTCTTTAAAAAAATGATTATCTAAAATCTAGGTAATGGTGAAAAGCTTCTAAAACAGCTTCGCAACATCTGCAAGTCGACGAAAAACAATTATGATGTATGCATGTTTTAGAAATGTCTAGAATAAGCACAGTCACAGCCTTGATTGTATTTTTCAGGAAAGATTTATTTATTTATTTATTTATTATGTAGGTACAAGTACGCATATACAAATAATACAGATGAAATAGCCAGCTATCCAAAGAGCGTTTCAAACGATTTACAATAATTAGATCAGGTGATCCAGATCGCTACTAGACAGAAGCGTTGCCAAAATGCTGGCTGCATTGCCACACTGAAAGGCCATGCTTAATACATTAACCCAGATAAGACACAACTCATGTGAAAACTAAACTTACGGAGATCATTAAAAATGTACCAAAAAACTCTGATTCAACGGCAACCATTGCAGACAGGCAAAGATGCGTCGAATTGAAAATTTAAGACGCCATTTTTAAATCTTGAAATTTTAACTTTTTATTATTTTTCCGACGTTTTCACTGTATTAAAACGACTGTCTACCTATACATATATCAAACAAAGCGCATATTTCCTTGATTTCATTTCCAGATCCAGAAATGTCCATGACTGAGTTAACTGATCGTGAAAATTTGAAAAATACTAATAACATTTGTACTTACACAGTTAACACAAAATGCCACCACAACTTCTCTTGCCGGTACTATAGCCACATCCAAAACCGCTGGTAAAGTTGGTGCGCTCAGAACAACAAAAGGGCTGGATTGGCTGGTCTCCCAGAGTCGCACACAGCCATCTACGCTGCCTGTCGCTAGGAGATGAAGGGGGTAGACAGCATGAAA
The DNA here is from genome assembly GCA_958496245.1 of Perizoma flavofasciatum. Taxonomy (NCBI): domain Eukaryota; kingdom Metazoa; phylum Arthropoda; class Insecta; order Lepidoptera; family Geometridae; genus Perizoma; species Perizoma flavofasciatum. The sequence goes on from OY292442.1 coordinate 7,186,814, forward strand.
GCAGGATACACCCTGGAATGATGAACTATCATTAGCCTATAATCTTCTCCATTGGCTGGACTCCCAGAGTCGCACACAGCCGTCTACGCTGCCGATCGCTAGGAGGTGGAGGGGGTAGACTGCATAAAAGCAGGATATGAATTATCATCAGACTGTAATCTTCTCCATTGGCTGGTCTTCCAGGGTCGCGCACAGCCTTTGCCTATTGCTAGGAGGTGGAAGGGGTAGGTATAATGGAAGTAAGATGCACCCTGGAATCAGGAACTCCGCCTGTAATCTTGGTCTTATCTGTGTCTAGATGGTATATAGAGTGTCCCACGGCCATGTTATAAGGAGGGCAGGTACTTCAAATGTTAGAGTTCTACTTAATTGGGACAATCCTTTATTTTTAACGTTAGACTATTGGCTTTATTAAAATATTCAAGTATAGTATACATTTGAATATTTTAAAAAAAGTCACTTACCTATTCCAGGTTTTGAACCCGCTAAATGAGAAAAAACAGACCGCTTAACAGACCATTCTGTATTTTTAGGAAACCGATCGAAAGGGTTTCTAAAATTAAAGGGACACCATGAAATATTGACACCTGTCGTGATGGGTATCAGCAACTATGAGTACTATGGAACCATAAGACCGGAACAAACATCTGCAGAACATGCAAAATTTTAAGAGTTTTCCGTATACACCGTTGCTACAGCATACAAAATAGACAACATTTTCTTATGACTTACCCTCTGCACCTTGAAAACATAGTCATCAAGCTTCCCCGGCACGTGTCTCGCTCGCACACTGACGGTCGAGTCGTGAGAGCAAGACAGCAGTATCTCTCCGTCACGTGCATAAGCAAGACGACGGATTGAACGTGAGTGGACGCGACGCCAGATCGTTATGACGTGGTTTGAACTGTGAGGGGGTGATGATAACTCCTGAAAATAGAATAAATAAGGTTTGTGATAAATAATATATGTTCAATAGAAGCTTTTAGTCAGGACCGCAAGTTGATCAAATGAGAACATTTTTGAATGTGTCCCGAAATTCCAATTCAGGGAGATTCGAACCCGCATTTTTGCCTCTTATCAGCAATGCTTTAACTGTGTTGCTGTTTCTGAATATATTAGGCACTGTCAATTCACCAATAGATGATTTGATAGCAGGTAATCGCATTGTCGATTCAAGAAGAAGTACGAGTTCAGTCCTAAGTATTTGGAATTTTCGGAAACGGGGTTATTGGGGGCTCGGTGAAAGGACTGCTTTGGACAAATCACAGCAACAAAAGGTAATGAGCATACCCCTTCATGCCTGAAGTATTTGATTTAATATTGTTGTCGTTAGCATAATTAAAATTAAAAAAAAGCTTTGTTCAAAACAAGCTCAAACACTTTCCATCTAGGAGTTCCACATTCCTTCAGTCTCCATCATCAGAACAACTCATTGTAACCATAGTATTGCAACGTCATCGGGATTTGTATTCAAAATATCAACTGGATCTGATGAAAAAAACTGTGTTAATGTCTTGCAATAAGAAAATACTGGTCGATTTAAGCAACAGAGTTCACGAGACGCAGATTAACTGTTCTACGATTTTGATAATCTTGCTCCGATTCTGACTAATTTCCATAGAATAAAGCTCACGCATAATCTACTTTTTAAGATAAAACTGTCAGACGAGCGCTTTAACATTTTCAGGATGGATAATTCTTAAAACATAAAAATCTGTCATGTCCATGAAACGCTGAAAATGTTGTGTTATCTTCCAATATATTTTCTATTTCTTATCTTTCTCCATCTTCTTCATCCATCTCTTTAACATTCATCCCTAACTATATAATATAATGTATTATGTGTATTAGGGAAATATTCTTACCATCCAAAAGTAGTAATTAATGGTGTCAGGAGCTTTCGAATGAAATAGCTGCACTCTTGGCTGCAGGAAGGTCAGTCGAATGATGTCTCCTCGTTCAGACCCTATCGCAAGCTCTGAAGTACTGCCGTGTGATGATGGCGAGTAAGCTAGACACTGAAAATAATAATAGGTAAACACTTTCACTGTTTGATCCTTTCACCACATTGATTATTTCACCTTTTCAGGACCAGTTGGTATACCTTCGTATACTGCAGATGAAGTAACGAACTAATACTTAAATGGATTGAAGTCAGAATTAGTTAGAATTGTGGCCAGAGCTCGCAGCACCTAAAACCGATGGAGACTAAAGATTATTGAATGGCTACTACACATTCGGAAACCTACTGATGGAAGGCCTGCCATCCGATAGGCCGATGAAATTGTAGATGTTGTGGGAAGTCAGTGGATAGAGGTGGCTCATTATTGTTCGCCATGGCGCTTCAAGCTATAAAGATAAATGCACCTTTGTTTCCTCTCTTCGAGATTCGAATTCGAGTAGACGGTTTCTCAAAGGCAATTCTTTATTCCGAGACAACCTTTATGACCCAAGGAGAGTCTTGTATGCTCTACGATTATGACAGTGGATAAGGCTTTTCTTTGCCATAAAATATGGTGGTATAAAATACTTACTGTAGGAATATTAGGCAGGCCAGTGATGCAAAATAATGGTGTGTGGGAGAGGGTAGTTGCGTCGTAAATTGTGAGACTCCGATCTGACGCAGACAACATTAGGTGTTGGATATCCTGAAAGTATAGAGCTATATTTTATGGTACAACAAAAGGCTTATAGCCCATTTTATATCAAGCAGTTATCGTAAGTGCTGAGATTGGAAACACAAGGGGCATTACTCATGTATTTGCTTGCTCTGAAGAAAAAGTCTTAACATTTGCCTGTAATTTCATATACCCTTCACAGCGAAACTGCGGCTGGAATTGCATGGATATATTTAACTTATTCATCAAATAATGACCAACAAAAAGAAGGTAAACAATATTCCGTAAAGACAAGGACATAACATCAGCCAGTTTCATGGCAGTTCGTCAATTCCACGCAAAAAAAATCTATAAGACATTTAATTTATTTATCATTGAAACTTACACTGAGATAAATTACATCGGTTATCCAGCAGTTCTTGACTCTTTGTCGTAGACCCGTCCTATGGTAGAAGACCTAGAAATAGACCATGTTTTTTAGGAGAATGTACCCAGACATCATCATAATCAAGTTCTGCTTACTTTGGGGCTAGATGATGCTGTGTGAAAAATGTTCAACATTATTGATTTATTTATACATCAATAGCCTGTAGATATCCACTGATAGGCCTCCCTTAGAGTGTGCCATGACGAACACATCTGGAGCTTCCTCCATCCACTCTCTAAGATGGCATCAGTCCATCGGGTGGAGAACTTTTCTACACTGCGCCTTCTGATTCATACATGAGTGCTTATCACTTATAAACCTTTCTTCCCCGGCAGTGGTCGGTTATAAGATTACCACTTCAACTTGCTAATTCTAAGTAACATCAGTTCTTCTACGGGTGATTATGATAGAATACATACCTCGTAAGAATGGAGAAGTTTCAGATAGCCACTGTATATGCCAACTCTACCTCCCTTTGACACGGCTACATAGCAAAATGAGTCTTCACGTTCTATATTCACTAGTTTTATTATAGTCTCTCTCTGAAACATGAAAAACTGACAAATCAAATCTGAAAACACTACTTTTGATACGATTCATTTGGAAAAGAATTTGGGAATGTTATTGCAAGATGAATCAATCTCTCTTTTTCTCACTCTTTTATCACACAGTTTGTGATCGGTTACTTTAGCCTATTTAGATCTGCAACATCAGGGCAATTTCTGATACGTTGGCTACCTTAGAGACAGCAATGAGTTGTAATTCATTGTCTTACCTTAAAATGTTTCGACTTCTCAAGTCATTACCTGGTGACTGTTCCACCTGACCTGCTTAGAACCTGTCTTACCTTACATTGCTCCAAATTCTCAATAGCATTGCAGGTCACTCATGGAACCTATTTTACCTTACATTGCTCCTATTTTCAATAGCATTGCAGATTATCCCACCTGTCATTCTTGGAACCTGTGTAACCTAACAATGCTGCAACTTCTCAGTAGCATTGCAGGACATTCTGTTCCACCTGTCCTGCTGAGAACCTGTCTAACCTTACAATGCTCCAACTTCTCAATGGAATTGCAGGTCACTTTGTTCCACCTGTCCCGCTTGGAACCTGTCTTCTTCGCCCCCACTGCCTCCAGCTTAGCCACCAACTGTCGCCACTTAGCACGCCCTGCGTTGTACGGGTCTAACACGCGGAATAGCTTCTGGGCGTGTGTGGAGAATTTGTGATGACCTGAAACATATTTTCAAGTCATTTATTTAACTGTCTTCAATTTTGTTGTTAACGCTAAGAATTAATAAACTTGCAATTATAAATAGGCTAATCTCTCTGCAGTACGAGTTATAACACCATTTGTTTTTGATATTCATTTATAATTATTTGGGCCAAACATTGTGTAAGTACAAATTGGTTAGGACGGCTAGGACGACAGTTTTTAGTGAAGGCTATATAAATAAAAACCTACCTTATTTACAAACGATACGTACAAAAGCTTCATATTATTATAAATAACACACCTGAGAACTTTAATTGATAATTATCAACTAAAGTTATGTCATCAAAATCCGTTCAGTAATATTTGCGTGAAAGAGTAACAAACATCCATCCTCACAAACTTTCGCGTTTATAACACTAGCTTCTGCTCACGGCTTCGCACGCGTTGAACCCGGATAAAAAGTAGCCTATGTGTTATTCTGATGTATAAGCTATATTACTATAAAGTTTCATAAAAGTCCGTTCAGCCGTTTTTGCGTGAATGAGTAACAAATGTCCGTCCTCGCAAACTTTCGCGTTTTATAATACATACATACATACATATAGTCACGCCTGTTTCCCGAAGGGGTAGGCAGAGACCAAGGATTTCCACTTGCTACGATCCTGGTATACCTCTTTCGCTTCATTCATCCTCATCACATTCTTCATACAGGCTCGGTGGTTTAATGTGCTTCTGACCTGGCCTTTTTCTAAAATGTCTCCAATTTGGTCAAAGTACGCTCGCCGAGGCCTTCCTCTACCAACTATCCCATTCACGCTCGCCTTGTATACTTGTTTTGTTAATCTACTTTCGTCCATCCTTTCTATATGCCCAAACCATCTCAACATACCTTTCTCAACTCTCGTTACTACATCTTAATTCACTCCACACTGCTTAGCACGCTGTTCCTCCCTCTATCACTCAAAGTTACACCACACATACTTCTCAAAGCTCTCATCTCCACTGCATTCAGTCGACTTTGATGTTTCTTCTGCCATACCCAACTTTTACTTCCATACATTAGTGTCGGCACTAACACTTCTTTATGCGTTTATAATAGTAGTAGGATTATTTTGTTTTTCCAAAAGAAACTCACCAAAAATCTGATTGATGGCTGTTATAAATGTGTTTTCATCAAGACTGAGCGGGTCTGAAGGTGTACTTGACACTGCAAACTCTATCCCTTCCTCAGCGGCTGCTGCCCTCATAACTTCCTCCACTTTGCTGAAACAGAATCATAACAAACAAGTTTAATCTAACCAAAAGTATTTTTGAAACTTTCGCTTTCAGTTAACAGAGTTCACTAGCCTCTGCCTCTGCACGGCTTCGCCCGCATGGTACCCGGATAAAAAGTAGCCTATGTGTTATTCTAATGTATAAGCTATATTACTTTTAAGTTTCATCAAAGTCCGTTCAGTAGTTTTTGCGTGAAAGAGTAACAAACATCCATCCTCGTAAACTTTTGCGTTCATATTTCGCGTGTAGTAGGATTTACAGGTCATTTTCGCGTTTATTTTTTCATATAATTTTCCCGACGTTTCGACAGTGTAGCAACAACAGCATTTATTTATTTATTTATTAACACTTTATTGCACAATTTTTGAAATGTGAACAATGGGCTGACTTAATGCTTAAGCATTTTCTACGAGCCAACCCAATTTGTTGTGACTAAAAGCGTGCTACAATTTTATCAACTTAATATGTAATTGATAGTCTTTACTGGATACGCCACACCATCTTTTTGCATGCTCAGGATGACTGGTAGAGAATACTTGAGCATTAAGTCCTCCTAGCACTACATTTTTTTGTGCGGAAATATTAAATAAATAAATAACAGCCATGATCACGGGATGACTTGTAAAAAAAGGAAATCAATGAAAAAGATAAACACGAAACTGACAAATATAATTCATACTAAATTTTAAACCAGAGCCATGTTAGCCTAGTGGGCGGTACCCCAACTTTCGATCTGGAGGTTCTGGGTTCAAACTCGGTTGTGTACCCATGAATTTTCCTATCAAAAAACGTATGTACCTACGCATTAATGGTTGTTCAAAACGTAAGAAAACATCGTGACAAAACCGACATGCCCTTCAATCAAAAGTTTGAAGGCATGTGCCGTCTCGGTTAGTGTTCCAATAACGGCAATGGGCTTGTATCCTGTCAAGTGGAATGCTAATTACCTACTTCAAAACGCAGGCTTGTGCCAAAAATGTAAGGACGTGCCTATAACTACCCCCTACTTGTCATCCTCAAATATCTACGAACTGAGTATTACGAACACAGTATAACAATAAAGTATTTGAGGATGCCTAGTTATTATGGGAAATACAATCGTAGGCTTCTTTTTTTAAATGCCAAAAGTCAAAAGGTATTTAATCATTGAAATCGCAAGGACCAGATAGAAACGTCAGCTTAAAAACTACGTGAATTTAAAATGTTAAAGTGAATTTACGCCGATTTTTCGCGCACGATAGGCCTAGGAGAATCAGGCGACACTGCTTGGTATGTTATTTCGATGATCCTTCATGAACTAAGTAGGTACATCTCTCAGGGTTTTTTTGTTATAACCTGTCAATATCCCGAGCCAGTGTCTTTTCCTTGCATTTCTTGAAGCATCGTCTCAGCTTGCTCAGCACGGCTGGAGTCATGTTGTTCATCAGCTCTTTGGCTAGATTCTCATCTTCATCGTCACTGAAAGTTTCAGAAATCGTATAAAATTAGCGACAGAGACATCTCTTGCCACATTAATGAACTACGTTAGTTAAAAAAGAAAGCCATGTTTGAGCAAGTAACAAACCTGCCACATAGGTCATAGCTGTCTCTTCTAACGTCAGCAGGCCTTTTTTAGACAATTAGATAGGTACCTTTTGTTGAAAGTAGCTATTGATCTTATGGCTATATGAAGGAATCGTAACCACTAGGTAGCTTTTGCGGGTTGTACCTACCTACCTACCGAATAAAAAAGTAAGTAAGTACGTAGGTAGGTACCTACTTAGGTATCTACCTAGTATTTTTTCAAAATACTTGCCCATAAATTTTTCAATTAAGTAGATGTGTTTATTAAAACGGCGAAGGAAACATCGTGAGGAATCCGGCCCTAGAACCAGAAATTCCATGGCATGTGCCATTGATAAGTGTTCCAATAAGCGGCGATGGGATTGCAACCTGTCACGTGGAATGCTAACTGATAGGTACCTATGCAAAATGCAGACATTTGCCAAATTCAGTATCTGCCCGTGGTCCACCTACATGGTTCATCTGGCTGAACCAGGGGCATTTTTTTCCCCGTGGTCCACCTAAAGATAACTGGGTATACCAGTGGTACCTATTTACTTCTTTCCATTGTCCACCTTAGTTCACCTGGCTGTAGCAGGTGTTTTTTTTTTCTTTACGTGGTCCACCTGTGTCTCTCACTACCTCCTTTAAGGTATCCTCAGATCTGCGAGCTGAGTATAGATCTGAGGATGTTCATCATGGAGATAATAGTCGTGAGTATGTTTGTTTTGTTTTCTTATTTCAAAGAAGTCGCTGTATTTACATATTTTTGTATTATTATATTTTTTTATTTAACCATTTCTATATAGTTACATAACATTCGCATGTCAAAATATGCATAATACCTAATCATGTTCGTAATATAGAAATGTCAAAGTATACATAAGTTCTTAATCTAGATTTTTCCACTATGTATGCAAATCAGAAAATAAACAACTCATGTATTCATTAATATGATAAAAAGGATGACATTCAAGGAATTCCTTTAATTTAGTTTTAAATTGGTTAAGCGGAAGCTGTGTGATTTCTAATGGCAATTACCTATCCAGTTTATACTAGTTTACTACCTACCTACGTCTTAACAAGTCTGGTTTTTGGAACGTGTATTTTTTCTATTTTGTAGTAGGTATATCGTAGGTAAATAATTGCATTGAGGAAAGTATCTATAAGGTCGCATTTTGTCAATGGGAAGTAAAGGAAACTGGATGTATATAGGGAATAAGCTTGGAATAAGATTTATAGTTGAACTTACCCAGATGAACTATCGTCTGTCTCCGTTTTCATTGAGTGCGAATAACTCCTTTCAAAAATCTCCGAACATTCGTCGTTCAATGATTTCTGCGATTTTATAGACATTTTTCATAAACTAAATACTTTTCTGAAGAAATATTTTTGTAACTATGACTTGTGTTGTTTTGTCAATACTTTAGCGGTAGAAATAAAAATTCCTAAAGTGACATCTAGTGTTAACTGCTTGAACCATTTGTGAAATTGCTGGTAAAAGTGACATCTAGTATTCGTTTTCAGAATCTTTTAGACTGAAGCTTCCATGATTAATTCTAGAGATGGCAGTATAATAAACTTTGATAGTGACATCTAGTGTCGGATAGAAGAACTTCAATTAGTACGGCCAACGTTGGTTCAAAAAGTTCTGTCATCATCAAGACATCTAGTGTCGAATAGCATAACTTCCATTTGTAAAGCCAGCGTTGGTTCATGAAGTTTTATAACAATTTTTTTTATTAATAGATGGCAAGAAAAGCTATCAAAGCAAAGAGCTTGGTTGTTGTATAGGGTTACTATTAGCGGCAGCTTAATTGGTGTAAGAATCCTTAATTTATACCATTTATTGAACACGTCTTCGTCTTCACGTCTTGTTAACAGATACTGCTTCAATAATTTTTATAGGTAGAAAAATACCTATTAATAATAAAAGTAATAGTAACCATACATTTTATTTATGCAAACATTTGTCCCGCAGCAGGAATCGAACCCGCATCTCTTGCATCGGATATTGTACAAACGGAGTACAATATCAAGATATTGTAAACCGTTTGTACCTTAATAATAATAATGAAAAAGAAAAAGTATTAATTTTTCGTAGGTATTTTCAATTCTGTTATAGGAACCAAACTATGGCAAGCTGAAATCATCTTAAACTACCTCTGACGAGTAGCCAGTTGCGATGAAATATATAGATTAAAAAAATATTAAATTATAGATTTCTATCTATAAAAATGATTGAAGCAGAGGTGGATACAAGATTATTTAACGAAGACACCGTTTATGGAACAGTTGAAAATTGAAAATTGAAAATTATATTTGCACCTTAAAAAAAGAAAACATTTTACAATCAAAGAAAACTGTTTAAAAGTAGGCTTAAGGTAGTTTTAGAAACAAGTTTAAGTGATACAACTAATAACCTAAGCTAGGATAGTAAGTATCCCGTGTGATAGGCATTTGCGCCCACCCTCAAGCGATATAAACACATATAAGCCAACATTTGAATGTGTAGGTACATAATTGTGTTTGTATTATAATTGTTTGTTTGTTTATGTGTTGTGATTGTTTATGATTGTATAATGTAGGGGTATGTGTGAGTGAGTGTGTGTGCACAGCAAAGTTTCTTGGATAGGTGAGCTAGTGTTTCTCATCATATTGTGCTAACAGTAGAGCGAACCGAGCGTTGTAGTGAACAACCATATCAGAGACAGTTTTTCTTCACAGACCACGGTCGACGGAGGCTTTTTCACAGTTAATCGGAAGATAATCCAATACAATTATTTATTATTTTGAATGATTAATTATTAATTAGGGGTGGGGTATCTTGACTCTGCAGTGCATATACCATGTTTGCGGAGGCGCGAGATGATGGATTTCATTCCATTATCAAAAACTTCCTCATTGCTCAGTAAACTTCAGAGTAGCACCAATATAAATAAATAAATAATACTAGACATTTTTCACACATCATTAAAAAGCTCCAAACTAAGCAGATGGTTTATGGGAACTACATGACTGATATACTACTTAAGTATGTATATTTTTTGTAAATACTTACATATTATATACATAGAAAATACCCAGTCCCGAGACAAACATTTGCAGATTTGCTACATATCTGATAGAAATGACCTGCATATCAGGAAGGCTTTTATTCTGATCCCAGTCAATTAATCTCGTAGACTGCTTGACTGGGAATGTGAGTGAGGGCCTGCGTGCATGTACCTACCTCATAACCTATCATATTTATGTGCCTCAGTTAATTAATAAGTGACGACAGGCTTTGAACCTGTGTCCTGCTTGTCTCCTACTTGCAAAACGCGGGTGTTTCTAATATTATGTTTGTACATGCCACTGACTATCCGCTTCTTTATATCTTCAAAGACCTATGCACGACACAGGGAATCCTAGTGTAGGGTGACTATATGTGTATCTGTTGGGTGGATAAAAAAGAAAAAAAAACTATATTTTTTATTAAAAAAATAGTTGGTATTAATCGGAGTATGTCCATCATGGGAAATATGATGTGAGCGTGTTTATTGTTTTAAAGAGGGTATTGTTAGGTTTAATGAAATAAAACGACAAATAAACATTGTATCTATTTTATCGTATGTACGGATTTAACTTACACGACATCTTAGAACTATACGGTTATACATTTCGGGGCAAAAAATAATAGTTGATTTAATAAAATTATGGAATCGGCAGATATTAGTTATAATTATTTACAGTTTATTTAAAATCAGAGTTACACAATTAAAAAAAATACATAAGGTGACCATGATTTTCTTGGGATATATTTGATGCAACAATAATACAAGACAATTTAAAAAAATACAATTGGTGACCTTGATTTTCTTGGGATATAATTCAACAGTGATTTAAGTTAATATAGTTCGTTTGAACATTTCACTTAAATGCACTTCCACAAAACAATATGAAAAAATAATTTGCAGCTCAAAACTCAATAGGAACTTGCAACCACATTAACTAATAAAATAATTAAAATACAGAGTGCCGAAATTACAATTTAATTACGCTAAAATTTACATTCACAGACAAAATTATGCTTTTAATAAGTTTGCGTATACAATATTTAGTACCAGCCATGTTATATCTAATTCTATTACATTTTATAATTTTACAAAAATCGACATTCATTTTAAAGTAACCTACTGTTAATCCAAAATGGCGCAACTTTTTCTTGAGTACGAGGAAAAATGGCACATTTTTACAGCTTATCACAAAAACTTTTATTGTTTTTTTATTCACTTAAGTATGTAATTACTGGTTTACCTAACATTTTACAAATGCAAATACTAAATGGACTGAATTTAAGCTCTATGAATATTTAAATAAATATTATCAAACAAAATATGCCCATAAACGTCTTGATTTCTAGAATATTCTACATTTTGAAGTTTCTGGAATGTATATTAACTAATACTAATATCGAATACAACGATTTCATAAATACATCAATACAACTGCTTACATTAATTACTAATTAATACTTTTATTATTACTTATCGATTAAATATACTTAGAATTATTACAAATTATTTTATTATTGTACGAACGCGTATACATTTATTTCCTCAAATACAGCTCACAATTTTATTTACTTAGTTCTTATAATTATTCGTATTAGCACTGAGAGACTGTCCTTAAATACTGCAGAATTCTTGCCACCTATTTCTTAGATAGGTTTTTTTCGAGTCTGATTTTTATTATTTTTAAATATTGAAACCTATCTATTGTAATTAAATTTTAATACTCTTAAACTACCTGATTTATGGTAGGATAATCAGGAACAAAAGCACAATCAATAATTATATAATTATTAAAGTACTTTGGTACAGTATGCCAAATTTTACCAAGTTGATGTCATGTGAACTAAAAATAAACTTAAGACGGGCAGGTAATCGAATTTAAAATACATATTTTGACGTAAACAGTAATAACTCTTGTGTAATTGTAAATTAGATATAAATTAGCTCGTTCATAAAATTCTCAGTCACGTTATGGTTGCGCGGAGAAATCTCTCGTATTTTAAGATTTTTTTCAGATTTCTTTTAAACATAAAAAAATATTTAAAAAACTAACCGATTTACACTTCATATGATAAGTAATAGCTAACAAATAGTTTAAAAAATATGCATTATTAGAACTGTGAACACTAAATTTTTACAAAGGGATCTTATTTTGAAGATACCAAGCCAGTATGAAACTTCTTTTTATACATCAATATGCTATGTATTCTTCTCTAACTAAACTATTGTGTTGTTTAATATTGTTTCATTACACGCAAGGCGATGAAGGTTCACACTTATCTGCTCACCCCATCTTAAATCGCAAGAAACAACCGCTCGTAGCATGACAAACTGCATAAAATGGCCACCGTCCCCAACAAATAAAATAGTAGGCGCTGGTTACTTGAATCCATAAATTAGGAATTACTACAACATTAATACAACTATTTTATTTAAAGTCGTTTGTTGTATACTGCGGTTAGTAGATGGGGCTATACGCGTTATAGTTCAACTTGCAATCATTTTAATCAAAATCATTATTATTATATTAGATGTTTTTGGTCAGTAGATGAGGCTGACCGATAAATTATTGATCATAGATTTAACTATAATGGCGCAATTATTTATTCAAAGTCATATATAGTATACCGCGGTCAGTAGACGGAGCTGACTGTAACCTAGTCGAGTTTGTATAATGGAGCAACTTTTTCATACATTAGAGTCGCTTGTTCTTACAAGTGACTGTAATGTATGGCGGTCAATATACGGAACTACACGCTTCAAAGTACAACTGTAAGTATAGTGCAACTATTTTATTTGAAGTCGTATGTTAGATACTGCGATATTTAGTGGTGCAACTATTTTATTAGTCATAATATGTTGGTTACTGCGGTCAGTAAACGGGGCTATGCGCATCATAGTTGAACTTTATGGTGCAACTATTTTATCTAAAGTTGAATGTTAGATACTGCGGTCATTAGTGGTGCAACCATTTTATTTAAAGTCGCATGTTGGATACTGCGGTCAGTAAACGGGGTTATGCGCGTCATAGTTGAACCGTATGGTGCAACTATTTTATCTAAAGTCGTATGTTTAATTCTGCGGTTAGTAAACGAGGCTATGCGCGTCATAGCCACTGTATGGTGCAACTATTTTATCTAAAGTCATATGTTGGATACTGCTGTCAGTAAACGGGGCTATGCGCATCATAGTTGAACTTTATGATGCAACTATTTTATCTAAAGTTTATTGTTGGATACTGCGGTCATAAGTGGTGCGACTATTTTATTTAAAGTCCCATATTGGATACTGCGGTCAGTATACGGGGCTATGCGCGTCATAGTTGAGCTGTAGGTACGGTGGAATAGCAGCTGACAGCTCTGAGGCGCGCCGGCGCAGTGCGGCGATGCTGTGCCCGCGCCAGACCTCTTCTTCCGGCTGCTCATTGCCGTTACCTGTGGGGGTGCATTATTACATCATTGATTTTAAAGTTTTGATGGCCCTACAAAATAGTGTATAGTGACCGATGGTAAAATAACCATTGTGGTGAAAGGATTCCAGGAAAATATATAGATAAATAAACTGCAACTTACATAGTCCTGACCTTACATCAGGATTTCCTGTGTCGTGGGTATCAGGAATTACGAGTACCGTGGTACCACAACACCCAGACACGGAAATTTAATTTTAATTTAGATTTTTTGTCATTTTGTAATGTTGAAGCACCACAGCGCGCGCCTGCTAGTGTGCAACCCTGTACACAGACCCCGCGTGACACCGCCTCACGCACACACCGACGGCCGGCCTACCGCTCGCCTATATAAAGGGCACGGCGACCGACGAATACCAGTCTGCGCTAGCGCTCCGCCGCATCCAGTTCCGTGGAACGGTGGTCACTAGCACAGACGCTTCCCCCCAACCCTCACCTGCGGTTGTTTCCTGACGCTGCTTCGTAGCGCACCTCGCGTCACGAACTCGTCGGGAACGTACCAACAATCCTACCTACTTCCTACCTACTTCAGGTTGTTATTAGTAAATATTTGTTTGGACTGTTGACTAAGAGCCTAAAATAAAAGAAGATTATTGTAACAAGTGGTATTATTCTACTTCAGGAAACCTACCCACGCTACAAACTGGCGCTCAACGTAAAGGCCCATAAGAGAGCTAGTCCACGAGCAAAATCAGCTAGAGTGAAGAAAGAACCCGGAACAATGAACCTGTCAGAGGAACAATTTGAAAAATTGTTGTCCTTGATTGGTACGCCGCAGCGACGCAGTTCCTTTGCAACATGTAAGGTCTCTTTCAGCGGTACCAGGGATATAGAAACGGTCGAGTCGTTTCTGGCTGCAGCTACGGTTTTTAAATCAGTGGAAAAAATCTCTGACGAAGATGCCATCAAGAGCGTACCACTGATTCTCAAGGAGGAGGCTGCCATCTGGTGGAATGGTGTGAAGGGACAGGTATCAACTTGGACTGATTTTGAGTCAAGGGTTCGCCATGCGTTTGCTCCCAAGAAACCAGCATACCAACTGTACCAAAACCTTGTGTGCATCAAGCAAGAGGAAGATGAGCTTACAGAGGTATTCGTAGCAAAGAAACGAGCCATCATTGCGCAGCTGACCGAATCCCATACGGAATCCCAACAACTGGATATGATATACGGCCAGATACGGTACAAAATCAGAGTCAAGATGCCGAGAGAATCCGTTGACACGTTCGACGCCCTATTAAAAGCGGCTAGAGGAGTCGAACAACTGCTACAGGAAAAACAGACTCCAGAGAAGGAAAAACTGACAGATACGGTAAAAGAGACAGAGAAGGTGCCAAATTTTAAGAAGAAACGTTGCACTTTTTGCCGATTGCCAGGACACACTATAGAGACATGCCTAAAGAGGCAGAGGAAAGAAGCTTCCACTTTTGGTGGTGGGACTTCCACCAGCAAACCAACTCCAACAGTCTTTGGCACAGGAACACAAGCACCATCGACTTCACAACCAAAGTTCTCATGTTACGGATGTGGTACCCCAGGGGTAGTACGGTCAAAATGCCCCAATTGCGCCAAGTCACCGATGAAGCAAGAGAAAACTGAGATAAGCTTCTGTTCCTTAAATGTAAAGACTGACGTCCGTCCTAGGCCGACAATTGGCATTGGCATAGGGAAAATCGTTGGAAACGCATACGTGGATACATGTGCAAAAACAAGTGTTGCATCCTACTCCCTCTACAAATGTTTGCGAAGACTCGGGTTCCCCTTTGGAAGACAAAATATTGTGGTGACACTGGCTGATGGTGTGAAAACAGAGAGAGAGGTGTTAACGGTAAGAGTACCCGTCAGTATCTGCTACCGCGTAGTAAGTACAACATTTATTGTTTTTCCCGAATCCCGAGAATCGCGGACGCTTTTGGGTATTGGATTTATCGAAGACGCAAGGATAGTACTCGATATTCCACAAAAGACATGGCACTTCGTGGATAACCCAGAGGTTATTTATGACCTACAAGATGAGGACTCCGAAGAGATATCTATGGCACAGATAGAGGCGACTCCAGTGAACTACTACACGCCTTACCTACGGACCCTACTGAGTGATGTCGAACTTCCAGAGTTTATCTCACCCATGTCAATTACCCCACCAAATGACGCAAACATACGCAACATCATCAAACTAAATCACAATCAAGATGTGTTGGGATCCAATCTGCCACAATCCAGCGCATGTACTGCAGCGGACCTGCAAGCAGCTGGTAACTCTGGATCACGAGAACCAGCACTACCTGAGACGAGTGCCTGTGACACGATGCCGTACCGTGTCGTGCCGATAGATCTTCCCTCGCCTCCAAACAAACGTTCACGAGCCGTATTCGATGGTTATTCACCCAGGTTCGTCGATTTTATGTACCAAGATGCTCAAACGCAACTTCACGATGCTACTTGTGAGTTATCTCCGAATTCTAAGAAACTATTCCCTAGCGAAAATAGTAACAGCAGCAATGACGTAGAAATCGGTTCCATTGCAGTGGAGGAGGTAACGTCAGAAACATTAGACGCAACTCAAAGATCACAGTTGATGGAAGTTTTGTGGGACAATAAGGAAGTGTTCGGAGAAAGTGAAGAGCCTACACTTCTGGCTGAGCATTGTATCTACTCAGGAGACCATAATCCTATTTCCGCACCTCCTTACCGTCTGTCACCTCCTCGGCAAGCTCTGCTAAAACAGGAAATAGCAAAAATGTTGGACAGTGGAGTCATTGAGCCATGTTCATCGCCTTGGTCGGCACCTGTTATCATGGTACCCAAGAAAGATGGATCGGTACGGATCTGCGTCGACTATCGTAGACTTAATGCCATAACTGTACCCGACAAATACCCCATTCCACGGATTGATGATTTACTACATGCTGCAAAACCTACACTGTATATGTCAACGCTGGACCTACGTGCAGGGTATTGGCAAGTCAGAGTGAAGATTGAGGACCAAGATAAGACTGCGTTCATCACGCCATTTGGTGTGTACCGATTCAAGCGTATGCCATTTGGACTCCGCAACGCGCCCTCCACGTTTCAGCGCTTGATAGACAGAGTAAGAGTCAGCCTGGAAAATGTAAAGATGCTAGCCTATCTAGATGACTTGATAATTTTTTCAACAACGTATAAAGATCACCTATTGGACTTGGCTAAAGTCCTAGAGAAGTTGAAAGAGAGTAATCTTCGAGTTAACTTTGGTAAGTGCCGATTTTGCTGCTCTACCATCAAGTATCTTGGCCACTTCATCACTCCAGAAGGACTTAAAGTTGATCCTGAGAAAGTGGCAGCCATACTTGATTATCCAGCACCGAAGAATCTGAAGCATCTAATGACCTTCCTGCAGACATGCTCATAGTACAGACGTTTCATACCGAATTTCGCCAAGGTCAGTGAGCCTCTCTCCCGCCTAACAAAGAAAAAAACGGAATGGATATGGTCTGAAGAACAAGAAAAGGCTTTTCAAGAACTGAAGACACGCCTCACGTCCGCTCCTATACTTCGACAAGCAGATGAAACGCAAGACTATGTCATTAAAACTGATGCCAGTAACTTTGCACTCGGAGCCGTTTTAGTGCAGGGGGAGGGAGAAAATGAGCACCCTGTCGAGTACGCCAGTAGGCTGATGATCCCTGCAGAACGGAACTACTCCACCACTGAGAGAGAGGCTCTTGCAGTGGTATGGGCGATCAATAAATTTCGAGGATACATCGAAGGACTCCCAGTCACAGTCGTAACTGACCACCAGGCCCTAAAATGGTTGATGTCGCTGCGTTCTCCAACTGGTCGCCTGGCAAGATGGGCCCTGCAAATACAAGCATATGATATTACGATCAAGTATACACCGGGCAGAACAAATGTTGTTGCAGACACACTTTCGAGACCCATTTGCACCAATAATACCACGAATGAATGTGGAGTATGTACCGTAGCAGTAAATATGCCTCAAAAACCGTCGTCGGAAATAAGAGCAGAACAGTTGAAGGATGAACACATCACCAGCATTGTGGCTGCTTTAGAGGACGCGGAACGTACAGAAAACGCCGTATATTGGAGCAGTAAAGGTTACGTGATGAACAACGGACTGCTGTACCGATACAATCCTACGAATGACATGGATGAAGCTCAACTCGTAGTACCTCAGCATGAATGGGCACACGTTCTCTCCGTCTATCATGATGACCCCCTTGCAGGACATTACGGTGCCGATAAAACTTATCAGCGAATCTCGAGGCGATATCACTGGAAAGGTATGAGAAAGTACATTGAAGCGTATGTCAAGAATTGCGTCTCATGCCAGCGATATAAGCCATCTAATATGAAACCAGCTGGTTTATTGCAGACCACACCTGTCAACCAGCGCTTTGAAACTGTGGCCTTCGACTTGTTTGGACCTCTGCCTCCTACAACAAGCGGTAACACGTGGATATTCATCACTGAAGACATAGCTACTGGTTGGGTCGAATTATTTGCCATGGAAACTGCTAGCGCGGAGAACTGTGCGAAGATAATGGTGAATGATGTCTTCCTTAGATATGGTATACCCAGAAGACTAATAAGCGACAATGGGCCACAATTTGTAAGTGCAGTTATGCAGCAATTAACCTATTGCCTTCATATCAAACATACCTTCACACCCGTCTACCACCCAGCAGCAAATCCCGTGGAAAGGAAAAATAGAGACATGAAGACGCAGTTGGCTATCTTAGTGGAAGACGAGCATGGAAGCTGGGATGAAAAGTTACCCAGCATACGCTTTGCGATGAACACCGCAAATTGTCTTACCACAGGCTACACTCCAGCATACTTGACATTTGCGCGTGAACTTCGGACACCGGACGACAATGTTCACGACTTAAGACAGATTATACTTTCCGAGAACTTCGTGCCGGAAATAACGCCAAAACTACTTCAACTCGCGGACACTCTCGACAGAGCTCGCGAAATCAGAGAGAATAAAGAGGAACGCAGAAAGGAAACGGTAGATAAGGATCGCAGAAAGGACCCCGGCTACAACCCTGGTGACATGGTCTTAGTCACCAGCCACCCCGTCAGCAACGCCGCACGAGGAATAAGCGCTAAATTCTGTCCTCGGCGTGATGGCCCCTATGTTATCTTAAATCGCCACGGTGTCTCATCTTATGTGATTTCAGATCCGAACACACCCGACCAGGCTCTTGGTGTATATCACACATCTGCTTTGACCCCTTACAAAGGTCGCGCGACGAGCCCGCTTCCTCAGCCTGTACGCCCGCTAAAGAAACGAGGGCGTCCACCTAAGCCTAAGCCTAAGCCTAAGACTACTCCTGCAACATCAGCACCTACTCGAGGACGTGGGCGACCCCGAAGATATGCAGCCCTGAACAACCAACCTCACTGTCTGCTCGTCGGGACGCCTTCGCATCCAGAGGGGGAGACTGAAGCACCACAGCGCGCGCCTGCTAGTGTGCAACCCTGTACACAGACCCCGCGTGACACCGCCTCACGCACACACCGACGGCCGGCCTACCGCTCGCCTATATAAAGGGCACGGCGACCGACGAATATCAGTCTGCGCTAGCGCTCCGCCGCATCCAGTTCCGTGGAACGGTGGTCACTAGCACAGACGCTTCCCCCCAACCCTCACCTGCGGTTGTTTCCTGACGCTGCTTCGTAGCGCACCTCGCGTCACGAACTCGTCGGGAACGTACCAACAATCCTACCTACTTCCTACCTACTTCAGGTTGTTATTAGTAAATATTTGTTTGGACTGTTGACTAAGAGCCTAAAATAAAAGAAGATTATTGTAACAAGTGGTATTATTCTACTTCAGGAAACCTACCCACGCTACAATGTCCTTTTGTTTTTATTAAATATTTATGGATTAATAAGTATGTCAGTCATGTAGTTCCCATAATACAAGCTGCTTAGTTTGGGGCTAGATGATGCTATGTGAAAAATGTCCAGCATTATTTATTTATTTATTTATATCTCAAATAATTCCTACTAATATTATAAACGCGAAAGTTTGTGAGGATGGATGTTTGTTACTCTTTTACGCAAAAATAACTGAACGGATATTGATGAAACTTTACAGTAATATACTTTTTATCCGGTTACCATGCGGGCGAAGCCAGGGATAGAAGCTAGTTAATAATAATAATATCGGGTACGAACCCACAACACTAGATTGTAAGTTGAAGTACCGCCAACTAGGGGGATTGACCAGGGTTCCACTCCATGGTTTTTTCGTCTCACCTGAGTTAGGGGATGCATTGGTGCAGTGCCCCATGTGCGGTGGAGTTGGAGAACCTTCCAAAGCTGCCCCTTGCGGCCCACCCAGCTGGCTATTACAATAAGACATCATGGTGTCACCTGTGAGAAACACAAATCAAATTATTAAGTAATAATTTATTTATTTGATCTTACACAATTAAAACATATCAAACTACATTACGCTACATTAGGTTAGAAAATAATAAGTTTTATACAATAATATTTTGTACCTACCATACATTCGATTTTTTTTTATGCAACATCTTAAAATGTGAAATGGGTACATATTGATTCGGTAAGCCTCAGATGCCTAAGCCTGTAATATAGGCAGCTGCGCTCCCCCCTTCATTAATTACACAGATTAATTATATTATTTTTCATCATAAAAGTCCTACCGGAAAATGGTAGAAATTATGAAGTAGCGTATTAAACTATAAAGGTAAGTCAAAGTCAAAGTCAAAGTCAATAGGTTTTTATTCATTGAAATCACAAGGATCATATAGAAACGTCAACTTAAAAACTACGTGAATTAAAAATTTGAAAGTGAATTTACGCCGGTTCCTCGCGCGCGACCAAGCATAGATATTGGTACAGAAGGTGCAAGCTGAATAAAAGATTACCCAAAAACCCAAGCCGAGTTTGTTACCTGATTACTCTAGGCTTGGACGCGATGAATCGGCGTAAATGGAATCTCCACTATCTAATGTACTTACACAGTAGATTATATATTATGAAGAGGTAAAGTTCGGAAATATTATGAAGTGGTAAAGTTCGGAATTTTGGAAGTTAGGATAAAGGAAGGAATCTCTGAAACTACTCATCTGATTTCAAAAATTCGTTCACTAATATTTAGAAATAGCCTCTGCCCACGGCTTCACTCGCGTGGTACTAGGATAAAAAGTAGCCTATGTGTTATTCTGATGTATAAGCTATATTACTGTAAAGTTTCATCAAAATCGGTTTAGTAGTTTTTGCGTGAAAGAGTAACAAACATCCATCCTAACAAACTTTGGCGTTTATAATATTACTAGCTTCTGCCCACGTCTTCGCTCGCGTGGAAAGTTCTCATGATGGACTGGTTTGCTTACCAAGCGAGTTCAGTGGATAATGCCCCTGGTATGACTGCGGAGACGACACTGAGCTGATGGGCAGGGAAGGGTTCAAATCAGGCGCGAGCTGTGGGAGACCACCAGCCCCAAAACCTCCCATCGAAACGCCGCCTTGCAGTTGGCCTAGACCTGAGAATAAAAACACATTTTTCAGTACGTATAGACACAAGTTTTTTACATCCTACTAATATTATAAACTTGAAAGTTTGTGAGGATGGATGTTTGTTACTCTTTCACGTAAAAACTACTGAACGGATTCTTATACATCAGAATAATACATAGGCTACTTTTTATATTGGTACCACGCGGGCGAAGCCGTGGGCAGAAACTAGTTTTACTTACTTTTTATTTAAGTTTCTAGGTTTGTGATACCAATAATAGTTTAGTATGAATACTAGCATGCTGAGCTGAACACCATTTTGGTACAGCCTTGTCTTTTCAGATGCATAAGCCGAACAATTTTGTCTTTATTGTTTAGATTTAAGTACCTATCTTTACTTTTAGTTTTCGATATGGATAATAATTACCTTTCCATTGTTTGTTAAATAAACGTCCAATAAAACATTTTTTTTTGTAGCGTCAATCTAATTAATCTATTCATGCTGTTTAATCTATTCATGGACAGTTGTTTGAAAGATTTTAAAGATGGTAATAATTATGCATAAAGCGTTTGAAAGAAAAGGGATAAAAGTTAATGTGAGTAAGACGAAAGTAATGGTTTTTGATAAAGATGAATGTATGAATGCATGTGATATTGTGATCGGCGGAGAGAGAGTGGAACAACTAAAAGAATTTGTATATCTGGGGACTTTGTTTACTAGGGATGGGAAGCATGAGAAAGATATTGAAAGGAGAGTGAATGCTGGAAATCAAGTGAATGGGGCACTTCACTCCTTCATGAGCAGCCGGCAATTGTCTGAGACGGCACGACTAGCCGTGCATAAAGGAGTGTTAGTGCAGACATTAATGTATGGAAGTGAAAGTTGGGCATGGCAGAAGAAACATCAAAGTCGAGTGAATGCAGTGGAGATGAGAGCTTTGAGAAGTATGTGTGGTATAACTTTGAGTGATAGAGTGAGGAACAGCGTGCTAAGAGAGCAGTGTGGAATGAATGAAGATGTAGTAACGAGAGTTGTGAAAGGTATGTTGAGATGGTTTGGGCATATAGAAAGTATGGACGAAAGTAGATTAACAAAACAAGTATACAAGGCGAGTGTGAATGGGATAGTTGGTAGAGGAAGGCCTCGGCGAACGTACTCTGACCAAATTGGAGATATTTTAGAGAAAGGCCAGGTCAGAAGTACACTAAACCGCCGAGCCTGTATGAAGAATGTGATGAGGATGAATGAAGCGAAAGAGGTGTGCCAGGATCGTAGCAAGTGGAAATCCTTGGTCTGTGCCTACCCCTCCGGGAAACAGGCGTGAATATATGTATGTATGTAAATGATCCTTCCTTCGAGTTTTCTGGTTCGAGGTTGAATAGATTGGCATAATAATAATAATAAATAATGCTGGACATTTTCACACAGAATCATCTAGCCCCAAAATAAGCAGAGCTTGTGTTATGGGAACTACGTGACTGATATACTACTTATATTTTTTTTTTAAAACAAACATATTATACATAGAAAATACCCAGACCTAAGACAAATGATATGCAGATCATACAAACATTTGTCCCGCAGCGAGAATTCAACCCGCAATCTTTTGCGTCTCAAGCGGACCTTCGCCCACTGCGCCACAGAGGCTGTCAAATAAAATCATTTTAATAAAAACTAATAAGTCGTCATCTAACTCTCAGAGCTACCAATAATCTTATAATGGATGAATGCATGACATAACTACTAATTCTAAGCCTTTCCAGGACGAGCTCTTTCACAAGGAGCTATTCTACTAAGTCTAAGCCTTTCCAGAACGAGCTCTTTTACAAGAAGCTATTATAATATAATAATAATAATAATGCTGGACATTTTTCACACAGCATCATCTAGCCCCAAACTAAGCAGAGCTTGTATTATGGGAACTACATGACTGATATACTACTAATATACTTTTTTTTTGTAAATACATACATATTATACATAGAATAACACCCAGACCTGAGACAAATATTTGCAGACCTTACAAACATTTGTCTCGTGACAGGAATCGAACCCACAACCTTCTGCGTCTCAGGCGGACCTTCGCCCACTGCGCCACAGAGGTCGTCTATTCTACTAAGTCTAAGCCTTTCCAGGACGAGCTCTTTCACAAGAAGCTATTCTACTAAGTCAAGGCCTTTCCAGGACGAGCTCTTTCACAAGAAGCTATTCTACTAAGTCTAAGCCCTTCCAGGACGAGCTCTTTCACAAGAAGCTATTCTACTAAGTCTAAGCCTTTCCAGGACGAGCTCTTTCACAAGAAGCTATTCTACTAAGTCTAAGCCTTTCCAGAACGAGCTCTTTCACAAGAAGCTATTCTACTAAGTCTTAGAAGAAATATGAAATAATGGTTCTTACCAGCTGGCATAGACCAGGGTCTGTCGCCGAAGACTCCTGGGCTGCAGTACAGACGTCTTCCCCGAAGGGCGGCAGAGTCTTCTACTAAGTCTAAGAAGAAGCATGGAACAATGGTACTCACCAGCTGGCATAGACCAGGGTCTGTCACCGAAGACTCCTGGACTGCAGACGTCTCCCCCGAATGGCGGTAGGGTCTTCTACTAAGTCTAAGAAGAAGCATGCAACAATGGTTCTCACCAGCTGGCATAGACCAGGGTCTGTCGCCGAAGACTCCTGGACTGCAGACGTCTCCCCCGAATGGCGGTAGGGTCTTCTACTAAGTCTTAGAAGAAGCATGGAACAATGGTTCTTACCAGCTGGCATAGACCAAGGTTTGTCGCCGAAGACTCCTGGACTGCAGACGTCTCCCCCGAATGGCGGTAGGGTCTTCTACTAAGTCTTAGAAGAAGCATGCAACAATGGTTCTTACCAGCTGGCATAGACCAGGGTCTGTCGCCGAAGACTCCTGGACTGCAGACGTCTCCCCCGAATGGCGGTAGGGTCTTCTACTAAGTCTAAGAAGAAGCATGCAACAATGGTTCTCACCAGCTGGCATAGACCAGGGTCTGTCGCCGAAGACTCCTGGACTGCAGACGTCTCCCCCGAATGGCGGTAGGGTCTTCTACTAAGTCTAAGAGGAAGCATGGAACAATGGTTCTCACCAGCTGGCATAGACCAGGGTCTGTCGCCGAAGACTCCTGGGCTGCAGACGTCTCCCCCGAAGGGCGGCAGTCCATGTGAGGGTAGCAGTGCCCCCGGTGAACGGAACACGTTGGTACTCTTCTTGCGTTTCTTCCATTTGGCACGACGGTTCTGGAACCAGACCTGTTGGAGAGACATATGAGCTTTAATATTTATAAGATAAGTACTCTCATACCTCCTAGTCAATCAGAGCTGCTTATTATCTCACATTACTATTATTTGTATGTATATTATCCTACTAATATAATACATGCGAAAGTCTGTGTGTGTGTGTGTGTGTGTGTGAATGTTTGTTACCACGTATCTCCGTAACTACTAAACCGATTTTGTTGAAATTTGGAATGTAGATATTTTAGGATTTGGAATAATACATAGGCTAATTTAATTTTCGAAAATCGACCCCTAAGTGGGTTTAATAAGGCGGTAAAAGCGGTAAGTTTCATAGAAATGAAAAAAAAAAATGTTTGATTCGCTCAAAACTCTGTACAAATAAACTTTTAATTAAATAATGAAACACATATTTTTTATTTTTTCAAAACTACCCTTTGGGGGTGTGCAATTGAGTTCTAAACTTTGTATAAATTGTAATCCTTGGTTCGATTCATTCAAAAGTTGGTGGACATAGTTTGAAGCATATGACCGTCGTCATATTATGCTACTTTTATTAAAATACCACGCGGGCGAAGCCGCGGGCAACAACTAGAGATTTTATGTAGGTATTTATTATTAATATTATATTTTATTATAGGTTTACTCGTACACCGCTGTCTTTAATTCCATTTATCCTGTCCATTCAAAGGTTGTCTGGAAGAGATCGCTTTTAGCGATAAGACCGCCCATTGTACCTTTTTCTTTTATGAATTCCTGTGTTGTGTATTTTTGCTTTGGTGTGCAATAAAGAGTTTAGCTGTAAGAGTTTATTGTGATTTAATTTGAATAGGTTTTTGCAAGTGTCTTTTTATCTAAAAAATGACAAATTATTTTAAATTACATTAATTTATATTTCATGTTAAAACAAAACTTTAAAAAGAGTTACTTAGCAAATTACACGATCGAACTCAAAGTTGTAGCGCCATAGCAGGGGTATGTATCTTCCCACCTTCCGATGTATTATTTTAACACCTGTGTACATTAGGGCAATAAATATGTATACGAATAAATATGATATTTTATAATTAGTGTAAAATTTCTATTGAATTAACGATAACTTTACTGCCTCCAGTTTTGTAGACTACATAAGTACCAACAGCATCTTCCGAAATTCATCTTAAAATTGATTCACACCATCTACCATCAATCAACGCCCTAAGAAAATCGCCGGCTATCATCCCAGCCTCCCGCTATCACCTCGGATCATCCGCAAATCGGCATCATTTGTCAGCCGACCCTGTTGATCCATTGATTCGGATCGGACGGTCAGGACACCCTATTCAAGGGCTGGGAAGTTAAAATTAAGAAAGATATTGCCGGAGAAATACATGTTGAAATGTATCCAGCAAAAACTTGTACTGGGTAATGTAAGATTATTCCCGAAAACTGAGAGCTAGATAGGATTAAGGTCAAAACAAAATCTCTTTATATTAAAGGATGGTAGAGTTTGTTTTTGTATGAGTCCTTTTTCTCGAAATATGATATTTCGAGAAAGAGGACTGAATCCCTAACTGAATCGAGAACAGAATCCCTAACATACTTAATATGCTAGGAGTAACGAAAGAGGTTATGTTATAAATAAACCGTAATACAATCGAAATCTACGCCTTGAGTTCACCGACTTTTAGCCCTAAGTTTACCAACAAAATAAATGGACGGTCAAGTCTAATCATCGATTATGATGACAGAGTCCTATAAAAACATGTGTCACAAAGCTTTGATTAGGATCTAACCACTCGTTATTGTGTTGGTGAACTCGGGATTTAATCGGGTTAAATTAAAAGTCAAAAATTTATAAATTTGTTTTATTGTTATTTTTTATCTCTGAGCATATGAGAATATGCAAAAAACTTTTACTTTTTACTGTTAAATAAATTAGTTGCACTTCTAGAAAATTTTACAGTTTTCAGGCATCACTTTTTGCATTTTTGGCCGGACAAAGGAACAAAAGCCGGCAATTTCTCTGTTTGATCTAATGATTCAGATCATCCGGCTAACGTGTCTTGCTTGTATATTGTTATTTATTACACTTTACTACTATTTGATGGATCTTTAAACAGGGTAGGGGAGACAGTGCATCGCTTTTCTCCCAATCTGGTGTAGAATTAACTAAAAACAGCATACCAGACACTCCAAAATAGTGTTTACTACCCCGAAAGGGGTACACTATCTAACCAATTATCAAGTGAATTTTCATTAAAGAAAATTGCGGTAAAACTGAGCTATTTTCGGTAACAATCTAAAAAATCTGCGTACAATCATACTATAATATTATAAACGCAAAAGTTTGTGAGGATGGATGTTTGTTACTCTTTCACGCAAAAACTACTGAACGGATTTTGATGGAACTTTACAGTAATATAGAATTATACATGAGAATAACACCGTACATAGGCAATTTTTTATCTGGGTACCACGCGGGCGAAGCCGTGGGCAGAAGCTAGTTTCAAATAAAGCCACTTTTCATTTTCATATTTAGAATCAATAATTTGATTTGAAATTGAACTCATTTAACGTTGAAACGGACTTGCCAAGCTGTAGGTACTGAAATATTTAGGTTCCCAACTTTCATCGACTTTTAGAAACTCTTTAGTTCCAAATAAATTCGCCTGTACGTACAACAGCAAAACTACAAAACACCTTTCTTTTTACCCGTTGCACAACAACGTAAAGAAAACAAAAATCCCCTCCACAAACAAAAGCAACCACAGACAAACAATAAATAATGGAAGCTGACTGTGACAGTTCCCAAATGAATATACCTGACTCGCTCTATCTCCCTTCTCCCTCGCGCTCGTAAATTTTTAATTTGTTTCTCGTGTGGCGAGTTTTTCGTTTTAGAGTTGTCGACCTGTCAAGTTCGTCGGAACTTTTGCGGTGAAAAGTTCAGGGATTCAAGAAAT
This sequence comes from Perizoma flavofasciatum, assembly GCA_958496245.1. Taxonomy (NCBI): domain Eukaryota; kingdom Metazoa; phylum Arthropoda; class Insecta; order Lepidoptera; family Geometridae; genus Perizoma; species Perizoma flavofasciatum. The sequence continues at coordinate 7,214,107 of OY292442.1, forward strand.
GATTATTTTTTCAGGTCTGCTATTGTAAATTATTTTGCTGAAGACCTTATACTTAGTTTGTGTAAATAAAGTCAAAATCAATAGGTAATTATTCATTTAAATTATAAAGATCATATAGAAACGTCAGCATGAAAACTACGTGAGTTTAAAATGTTAAAGAGAATTTAAGTTGATTCCTCGCGCGCGACCAAGCTTAGAAGAATTCTCATGCCCTCTAATTGCTGGAGTACTATGTCTAATAACCTTTGCATCTTTTTTTTGTGTAATGAGGTGTCAACCTGAGTCCTTATAAGTAATAATAAAAAAAATATATGTTAAACAAATGCGTACATAGCTTTACAAACTTTCTAGACTCCAATAACTGTGACTTTAGTAGGTACCGTCTGCAAAACAAACAATACTTTTCGAAATATCAGAGAAAAATCATGTATTTCACAAAATTTCACAGACATAGAAAACGTCCAATTTACACGGTCAGCACACGATCCGCGTGAGGCGTGAGTTAGCGATGTTTGCGTATCGTGTGCTACGTGGTTGGTGTAAGCTACGAGAGGTAGCGGGCTTGGAATCGTCCGATCAGTGTAGTACCAACGAACCGTCTTGTTACATGGTTTTGTTGCTTATCAAAGCGCGGTCGATCTAAGTTACGAGAACGGGCTCCGAATCTTGCGATCAGTGTTCCTACACTGATTGCAAGTGTCGGTTCGCACTGTCGGTTCGCACTAGCAAACCGACTTGCCGAGTTTTATATCAATAAGTATCAATTCATCTTTAAAAAAAATTAAACTACATTTATGTTGTTAGGCAATTTTATCTGTCAATTTCTCTAACATTAAAAAAAAAAAAGTGATTTCGATAAATACAGTTCATGCATTCTGTAGTTTGCATTCTTTATAATTAAATGGCCCAGCTAGCAACAGCGAGAATGGGTCCACAATAAGAGTCAAGACACTCAATTTAACGCTCTTAAAAGGATATCTCTATAGTCGCCATTATGTACTAACAACGTCATCTATACCATTAAGTATGGGTTTTTTTCTATGTATAATATGTATGTATTTACCAAAAATGTATATAAGTAGTATATCATTCATGTAGTTCCCATAATACAAGCTCTGCTTAGTTTGGAGCTAGATGATGCTGTGTAAATGTCCTGCATTATTATTATTATTAAGTAAAAAACTATTTCCACGCCTTTAGCACCACAAGTGGACTGTGGAAAAAACCAAAGATCATTGGTCGGTAGTCGCAGGGTAGCGGAGGCGCAAGACGGTTCGACGCAGACTACGAAAAACGAGCGATAAGTAGATTTTGATATTTTGGAACGAATTTACAGTGCGGTGGTGGATAATATTAATTAGACAGACAATAATCAATTGGGATACAAATAAACGAAAATCGGATTGTAAGGAAAATAAGTTTGGGGAATGTCTGAAAATTTTAAGATTAACTTTGAGCTATCTATTTCTTTAGCAGTTAAATACACACAGAAGTAGTACTTACAAAGGTGAAGAAAAAAATGTTTGTTACGTACACCCTTCGTTTTAATATTCATAAACGCGATTCGTCATGTTCGACCGCTGTTCGCTCATAACTTGCGCCCGTTCAAAACACCCGTGTGAGTGCTAATTGGTAGTACAAACAGCTACTCACGGTAGCGTCTAGCGTCTCGCAAGCCTTCTTCTCATAGAAATGCCCGGTTTTGTGGAAAAATAGGCTTACAACAATAAAATACCTAGAGTTTGGCCAGGTTGTCTGTATTTTTTTTTAATTACTTAGAGAAAATGCCCTATTTATGTATAAAAAATAGGTAAGCCTTTTATTTAACAAAAGTATATCAACCAAACGTCTGGTCAGTTTTTCCATCACCGCTTCAGGGCAACTATGATTCTATACGGAAATAACACTTAGAAAATAACCTGTCTTTTATTAAAATAAACTTACTACAAAAGAATATGTATAAAAACTCCAGCCTATTTGTATGTCACCGCTTCAAAGCACTCAGAAAAATGCCCAGTTTTGCTTTAAAAATTGGTTGATAACAGCATTCCTACCAAACGTCCAGTCAGTTTGTCTATCGCTTCAAGACACTTACAAAAACCCTGTTCTGTGTGAAAATTAAGTTTGCAACAACAGAATAGGTATTTATAAAACATCGGAATGTTTATATCACCGCTTCAAGGCACTTGAAAAATGCCCTGTTTTTTCGTGGTAAATAGGTTTTTAGTAACAGCATTCCTAACAAAAGTCAGTATCTGTCATTGTTCAAGACGCTAATGCCCGTCTGAACCATGGTCAAAAAGCTTTAGCAAAGACTTGTTTGTTTAAGTGACAGCTTTTCTATAGAAATATGTCATGTTTAATGACATACTGCCTTCTTCCCGCTTCTGCCCACGGCTTCGCTCACGTGGTACCCTATATAAAAAGTAGCCTATATGTTATTCTGATGTATAAGCTATAATACTGTAAAGTTTCATCAAAATTCGTTTAGTAGTTTTTGCGTGAAAAAGTAACAAACATCCATCCTCACAAACTTTCACGTTTATAATAGTAGAATTCATAACACAACACGGCAAAACAAAGTTTCTCCCGACTACCGAGGCTCAAAATAAACGTGCGTATTTTGAAACCGTGCACGCAATAAATATCAATTTGCGATCGAACGCCGAGCGAGGAACGATCGAAGTTCGAACTAAAACGATTGTGGGCGCGTGTACGGCAGACAAAACGGTATATTATGGGTTTATTTGACTATTGCTTGATCCTTAGCAATTTTTGAATAGTTGAGTATTTTTACATAGACAGACAAAAATAAATAAATCATGCTGGACATTTGCACATAGCATCATTTAGCCCCAAAGTAAGCAGAGCTTGTGTTATGGGAACTACATGACTGATATACTACTTATATATTTTTTTTGTAAACACATACATATTATTCATAGAAAACAACCAGACCCGAGACAAATGAATGGAGATCATACAAACATTTGTCCCGTAGCGGGAATCGAACCCGCAACCTTCTGTGCCACAGAGGTTGTCAGATAAGTGGCCTACAAAATAAGACCTAACAAAAATGTTTAATATAAATCTCTGTTACAGAACTGAGTTTATGCTGAGTTTATAACATGTCAAAACGTTGACCTTATCGACAAGATTTCCATAGAAAAATTGACGAAACGATTATCGTTTCGACAAATTCTGAACGTATTTGTAACAGCATAGGCCTTTAGTAGAAGTGCTCCTTTAGTAGATATACTTTAGACTTCACACTTCTCAACCGGGACTGGTTATTTAGGAAGTTAGCGTATTTAATAACAGACAAACTAAAGTGTCCACCCTATACACATCAAAATCTGTACCCTATCCAAAAAACAGTTCTATAGGCTGTGTATAGGACGTCAAAAATTGATATTGAAAGTGGATCGACAGCAGACTGACGCAATATAACATCGAGAATTCATTGTGAAAAAATACTAGAAGACTTAAGATGTCAAAAGCCAATGGTATTTCTAGTTTAAGATGGTACTGTAGTTACAATATGTTCAGTTTTGGCGTAAAATATCGTACCAACAGAACAAAACTATTGTACACTGTGAGTCAGAGTAGTGACTGCAGACCAGAGGCAAGTTGCCGCCGAAGCTAAAAGTTATACCTATACAAAGATAGATAGGTACAGCCTATTTCAGCACATAATGCTACATTAATACATAGAGGTGGCCGGGCCGACTCGCTCGATACACACGCGCGCAAGCGTAAACGCTCTGGGTTACCGAATAGGGATGTGCTTCTGTCGAGTTTAATATTTTTTTAACTCGACGGTTATTATTTATATTTTTGACGACCTCTGTGGCGCAGTGGGCAATGGCCCGACTGAGACGCAGAAGGTTGCGGGTTCGATTCCCGTATCATCTGCAAATATTGATCTCGGGTCTGGGTGTTTTCTATGTATACCTCTAATATGTGTGTATTTACAAAAAAAAATAAGTAGTATATCAGTCCTTTAGTTCCCATAATACAAGCTCTGCTTAGTTTGGAGCTAGATGATGCTGTGTGAGAATGTCCAGCATTTTTTTTATTTATCGATAAAAAATACATTTACCGTCAATCAAAGACAAATGGTATTTAGGGTTCCATATCTTAAAAGGAAAAAACGGTACCCATATAGGATCACTTCGTTTTCCGTCTGTTTGTCTGTGAAGTCAATTTTTATCAGGAAGGCATGGAGGTATCAAGTTGAAATTAAAATCAAATACTTAAGTCTGCGGTCGCACAATCAAATATTTTTGTGATTACAAACTTACATTTGCAGGTGGAGAATGGACCGTGATATATAGAATGTACCTCTACATGTGTTTTTTTTTAAACTACAAAGTTAATTTTGCCTTTCAATCTGACTTATCTTTTCGTTAGAGCAATGTTTGGTGATTTCATAGTTTATGAACTTGAGTAATGTTAATTATTTTGGTGAACATACGAGCCTGTACGGAAGCCTCGGTGCACGAGTCAGACTAACACTTGTCCGGTTTTATTTTATTTTATGCCGAAGCAAATAGGCGTATGGCCTAACCTGATAGAAAGCGGTTATTAACTATTGAAATCTGCAACAACTGTTTTGAAGGACTTTTTTTACAATTTTGTATACACAAAAATAATGATTTCAGAACACGATTGCAGTAAACTGTAGCGGCAAACTGAAAATTCCTTGGAGAGTTGCTCAGTCCGACCACGTCGTGTTATCCTACTAATATAATAAATGCGAAAGCCTGTGTGTGTGTGTGTGTATGTGTGAATGTTTGTTACTCCGTAACTACTAAACCGATTTTGATGATATTTGGAATGTAAATAGTTTAGATTCTGGAATAACACATAGGCATATCTTAAATTCGAAAATCAACCCCTAACGGTGTTAAACAAGGTGGTAAAGTTTCTATGAAAAAAAAAATCGCTCAAAACTCTGTACAAATAAACTTTAAAGTAAATAATAAAACAAGTATTTTTTATTTTTTTTAAAACTATCCTTTGGGGGTGTGCAATTGAGTTCTTAACTTTGTATAAATTGTAATCCTTGGTTCGATTCATTCAAAAGTTGGTGAACATAGTTTGAAGCCTGGAGACGGTCATATGCTACTTTTATTAACATACCACGCGGGCGAAGCCGCGGACATCATTAGTAAATTTATAACACGACGTGGTAGGACGAATTCATTTGAAAACGCTTATCGATATTATAATTTCAAACCATCGTTTCCCATCCCTACTAGCGGTTCTGCCCGCCCTACCGGGCTGCTCGTTATATGGCTATATAATTTTGCGTTATTGCTTTGTAATATAACATTAAAGGTATTATCAGAATTTTGTTTCGATTTTATAGTCATTATGAAACAGAAATCATGGTTTTTGATGACGTGATTTTTCAGTGCAGTCAGAATACGGACAGGTTCAGAGGCATTTATAAGCGCTTCTTTGTTTCAGAGGGTACGATAGACTGCCGGGTAGAGAAATAGCAGTGTCGAAAGTATTTGTGTGGTCTCATTCCCGTTTGCACGTAACATAGACAAAAAAAAAAGGTATTTATTTTCCGAATAAATGGATGGTTAATATGTATACGTGGAATGCTAAACGCAGGCATGTTCCAAATATAATGTTTAGACCTATCTCTGACTACCCCAACTTGGTATCCTCAAATCTACGTCCTGAGTATGTGTCTGAGGATGTCGATCATGGGGAATACAGTAGTGAATGTGTTTGTTTTAAAGGTATTCTTGATATAAAAAATATATTACTACCTACTCACCAAATCTAACTAACTGAAATAAACTGAAATCTTTGCAGTAGATAGATTAAACACTCAAGAAAGTTTTAATCCCTTTTCTTCGTCTGAGAGCGGCTTTTATTTACATAATTATGAAAATGTTATTTCATTTGCAAGTTCTTGGCTCACGGCTGTGAAATTAATCAACACTGATATTATAATGAGGTAAAGTTTGTACGTTTGAATGTAAGAGGTTCTCCGAAACTAGTCATCCGATTTCTAATATTCTTTCATCAATCATTAGAACGAACCTGGGGTGGATATAAGCTGTATATTATCTCGTTAAAATAAAAGGACTTTTCGTGGCCTCCTAACCTAAAGTTGTTGTTTTTTTTAAATCGAAGCATACTACTATTCCGCCCACCTGATGAAAAGTGGTGTTTTAAATATTAGAAAATTATATTGTACTAGCTTCTGGAAGATTCCCACGGCTTCGCCCGCGTGGTACCCGGATAAAAAGTTGCCTATGTGTTATTCTAAAGTATAAGCTACATATATTACTGTAAAGTTTCATCAAAATCCGCTCCGTTGTTTTTGCGTGAAAGAATAACAAACATCCATCCTCACACACTTTCGCGTTTATAATATTAGTAGGATTAATTGTCCGCCTGAGACGCAGAAGATAGCGGTTTCGATTCCCGCCGCGGGGCAAATGTTTGTATGGTCTGCAAATATTTGTGTCGGGTCTGGGTGTTTTATATGTATATATATTTAGTAGTATATCAATCATGTAGTTCCAATAACACAAGCTCTGCTTACTTTGGGGCTAGATCACAGGTTCTCAAACTTATTTTTGCCCCCACCCACGTTGAGAATTAAAAAATCCTAGCGCCCCCAAAGTTTTTAAACAAACAACCTATGCTTTCCCCTCTAGACCACTTAGCACCCTCAATATCTTCTAGAGCCTTCTACCGCCCCCCTGAAGGCCTCCAGCGCCCACAAGGGGGCGTTATCGCCCACTTTGAGAAACAGTGGGCTAGATGATGCTGCGTGAAAAATGTTCAGCATTATTATTATTGATACACCTTGTATTTTGAACAATCCATATTATTTATTGTATTTTTAACCCTGTCAAAGTCAATATTACGTGTGACAAGTCAAATTTAAATGTTTTTTTGACTCCTCCAAACAACATAAAAAAAATTATGACATATTTTTTTTACAAAACATACTCATACGAAACAGTTTAATATATCCTGAGTAAACTTTTTACCATGACTTTGACTTTGTAGCACGGTCCAAACAACGTTTTTCTTCCCCTCCACTACTATAATCCGCTATATTGACTTTTAAATCTGTGCAGGGCTGGGGATGTTTATTATTAAATAGGGATTACGACGCTCGATTAGATAGGGGATGCATAATTTAGCATGTTCTTCTGGGGTTTTATTAACTTTTGATTATGGGGTAGTACGCTGTGGAATGTGCCTAAATTTGCTAAGCAATAAATATTGAATACTATGAAGTGTTATGTTTATTCATATTCAAGTAGGTAAATAAAAAAAATACAGATAAAATAATATTCGTTTTTTTTAATAAATGTGTGATGTAGCTACTAGTGTTCAGGTAGGCAAATTTAATTGAATTCTTAGGATATTATAAAATCTTGTTCGTATCTATCTAATCTAATCTAATCAGCCTATCTGATCCCACTGTAGGGTAAAAGCCTCCCTTCTCTTTCCCACTCTTCGCGGTCATAATATTGTTCTTGCCCGCGTGGTACCCGTATAAAAAGTAGCCTATGTATTATTCTGATGTATAAGCTATATTACTGTAAAGTTTCATCAAATTCCGTTCAGTAGTTTTTGCGTGAAAGAGTAACAAACATCCATCCTCACAAACTTTCGCGTTATAATAGTAGTAGGATAGGATGTATTAATATAAGAAAGTAATCTACTCTCGATTCTGATCAAACTATTTTCAGGTTTTGCGTTATTTAATACAGTCGTTGTATATAGCTTAGAGATACAGTAAGAAACAAAATGTAAATTTTATCAAAATAGAAGTCATTCGTATCCCATCGAGTGTACTATGATAAAGTACCATCCCCTGGGAGGTTTAATTCTCTTTACGTGTTCCTGTCCCTCCGAAGAATACACCGCAAATCGCGAAAATGTGTTTAGTTAATGCATTTCCCTCAGCTTTCATTATGAGGGAGGTAAAATGGACTATTTTATTCATCACAAAAAAAGTTTACTATTCTTATCGATAAGATGGGCATGCTTAGATCCATGATTAGTACTTAGATCAGTGAATAGGTATAATAAGTGGGGGCCAGACATGCCCATATTTGGTACATGCATTCGTTATTCACACCTCTCATTAGTTTTATCTAACTCATGTCAAAGAGTTAGATAAAACTAAAGTCAACTATAAAACCTTTTTTTTTTGCAACAACAAAACAATTTGTGGGTAAGTAAGGTTGATTGGATTTGAACACACACTTTCCAATCTGAAGATGGGTCAATGCTCCATATGCTAACACGGTTATTTTCCAATAATACTATAAATAAATAAATAAATAATGCTGGACATATTTCACACAGCATCATTTAGCCCCAAACTAAGCAGAGCTTGTATTATGGGAACTACATGACAGATATACTACTTATATACATTTTTTTTTGTAAATACATACATTTTATACATAGAAAACACCCAGACCCGAGAAAAACATTTGCTAATCATACAAACATTTGTCCCGCAGCGGGAATCGAACCCGCAACCTTCTGCGTCTCAGGCAGGCGTTCACCCACTGCGCCACAAAGGTTGTCAATATGCCAGTTATATTCAGGTAAATGAATGATAGATACGTGTTATATGAGGGTTATGTGTTATTTATAAAATCCTATCATTGATTGGGTAAATGATTTTGATGAAACTTTCCATCAGCCAAGATTGCAGTCATAAATTAGCGTATTGAAATTTAAATAAAATAGTTATGTGTTATACATCTATTTTAATGATATAGTTACATGTGATACAGGGAGTTGAATGATAGATACGTGTTTTATGAAGTTTATGTGTTATTTATAACATCCCATCGTTGATTATGGGTAAATGATTTTGATGACACTTTCCATCAGCTAAGATTGCAGTCAAAAATAAGTGTATTAAAATTTAAATAAAATAGTTATGTCTTATATAGCAATTTAATTATATAGTTACATGTGATACAGGGAGTTGAATGATAGATACGTGTTATATGAAGGTTATGTGTTATTTATAACATCCTATTATTGATTATGAGTAAATGATTTTGATGCAGTGGAAGCAGCTAAGATTGCAATCAAAAATAAGCGTATTAAAATTTAAATAAAATAGTTATGTCTTATATAGCAATTTAATTATATAGTTACATGTGATACAGGGAGTTGAATGATAGATACGTGTTATATGAAGGTTATGTGTTATTTATAACATCCTATTATTGATTATGAGTAAATGATTTTGATGCAGTGGAAGCAGCTAAGATTGCAGTCAAAAATAAGCGTATTAAAATTTAAATAAAATAGTTATGTGTTGTATAGCAATTTTAATGATATAGTTAGTTGTGATACTGAATGATAGATACATGTTTTACAGGGATACGAATGAAGGTTATGTGTTACTTAAAACATCCTTTCATTGGTTATGGGTAAATGATTTTGATGACACTTTCCATCAGTTGAGATTGCAGTCAAACGTAATCTAAATAAAATACTTATATGTTATACATATTTTTTTAAATTACGTGTTATACAGGGAGTTGAATGATAAATACGTGCTTTACAAAGATGTGAATGATAGTCCCTACAAATAAACTAAGTACGAGTATAATGTTTTGAAAGAATTTTATCACCATTAAAATAATAACCAAGCATTATTTAAACGCGTAAACACTTTTCACAATAAAAGATAATGTTGCCACACCAAAAAATATTCCCTAAAATTGCCGTAGACCCTCATATTATAGGGATTTGCCCGTGATTTAGCATTATTCTCTAGCATTTGCAATAAAACTGTATTGCGGATCAGGGAGTTAATTTGCCGTCAACACTGCAGGGTGTTTGGGGTCGCGGATTCGATTCCCAAGCGTAAGTCCGGTTGTAAATAGTCTATGCCGCTGTTCATTTGTAAAGACAGTTGATGTATTACGTGATTTTCTTTTGCTTATTTTCGTAACTGAGCTATAGATGGTGTTATTGATTTGAGAGTCACTCAATAAATGATATGAAAAGAGCGGGGGATAAAATTTCATACTGGACTTTTTATGAACTTCCTGTTATTTTTAGATCTGTTTTCATTTAAACAAAAAATATGTTTGAGGTGGTTGAAGATTGGTGTTTTTAAGAAAAACAAAATAACAAACACGCTCACGACTGTATTGCTTATGATGAACATCCTCAGATACATACTCAGTGCGTTTATCTTTGAGAATACTATGTTGGGGATAGTCAGAGGCAAGTACAAATTTTACATTTATTGGCACATACTCGTTTTTATTGCAAGTAGTTACAATCCCGCCCGACAAGTTGCAACCCCATCGCTGCTTATTGGAACGGTGGATGTTATTTAATGATTTTCTTATGTACCTTTCATAACTAGTTCTTCATCATGGTTCTTGTATGTCTACTAAGCCTGAGGTAGAGGAAAACTAGCCTCTGCCCACGGCTTCGCCCGCAATGTACCCGGATAAAAAGTACCTAATACTTATTCCAAATGTCATCTTAATCGGAAAGCCGTTACGATGATTATTAGCAACAAACATCCACACATCCATACATGCTAACTTTGACATCAATATATATAAAACTGTTCCGTTACTGATTGGAGGATCAACGCACAGCCTAAACCATAAGTCCTAGAAGCATAAAACTTAGAGGGTATATACCTCTCATGGTGTAGGGGCGCAATAAGAAAGGAAATTGGAAAACTCTACCCCTAAGCGGGTGAAAAGAGCTGAAAACCTTTGTATGAAAAATCGTATTCCTTGAACTTACAGTCTTGAAACTTCACATAAATATTCTTCAATACAAATGATAAAAGTCTTATATAATAATTTCCCCAAAATAATCCTACGCGAGTAAAACCGCGGGCATCGGCTAGTTTATAATATTAGTCTTCCGTATTATTAGTTTTATCGGTTAAAGCGACCTCTTCCAGGCAATATTTGGACAGGCAGAATGAGTATGTGTAGAAGTCCCGAGTACCTACTGATGAAATACAGGTATCTGCGAGGTAGAAATAATATATTATTGTATATATTATTTCTACTGTGTTTTGACCTATTAGCGATTGTACTAAAATGTTAATAACAATAGGTATCGATAAAATTACCACCTGCTTCAGATTGATTTGATTTTGTAGGTGTGGTCGGTTGGCCAGGTGCTAACGATGTTTTGGTTTGACTATAAGGTAGGGTGATGTAATGTAATCAAAAACAATCATTTTAAAATAATATTTATATATATACTTTTTAAACGTAATGCGATTTAATTAAAAAAATCGTATATCAAAACCACATTTTCTCCTGTTTAATTTTTAACGAATTTCAAAATGTGTTCGAGGTTTTAATATCGAGATTTACCTTAGGAAAAATACAAAAAATAAAAATAGTCGTGTAGTAAACAATTTTAAGGTTAGATTTTTAATTTATTACAAAACCAAGATATCCCATCTAAACTATAACCATTTGGTAGAGTCAACCGTTACTCAGCCAGTGCAAATATTAGCTAAATCATCTAATTCTAAATGGGGGATCTAAGATCTGCACAGACATTCTGACCCCAACCAGCCTATCTCCTTGAAATAGCGGATGACTCCGGATTGATGACAGCAGTGTTCCAGTATTCCTGATCTCGTGGGAGTTATTATTGATGGAGAGCATGAGTTGATGAGATCTTGCCGTCTTCGACCTGAATTCATTCGTGGCTGTGCAGTGTACTACCACATGCTATATGTCTTTATGTTTGTGAATACCCATCTGGCATACCAATCTGTACTTATTAATATTTTTTGTTTGTTTATTTGTACCGAATAGGCTCCGAAACTACTGGACCGAGTTTAGTGATTTTTTTACCAATACAAAGCTAAATTATCAGAAAGTAATATAGGCTATAATTTATTTAAAAAAAATACAAATCCTTAAGATAATTGCAATAATGTAACCCAAAATAGCAAAATTTTGCCTATAAAATTCATTATTTGGCGTGCGCTAAGAAAACGATTGATGATACATAAAAAATATGTACTACATTATTAAAGTACTCATTATTACCTACAAAAAAGTCCTTGATTGAATATATCTGAATAGTCTGAATCTGAGTCTTTTCATCCTGGAGACAACCTAGACAAAGTCTACTGCCCGTGGCCTCTTCAAGAGATGGTGATCACAGTGTCCCGTGACGCCCTCCATCATCTTTAGCTCGTCCAATTAGCTTCATCATCAAATAAGTATTCCCTCTCATCATCAACCAAAGCTACGTCACAGAATAATTCACTGTTACTACAGCCGTACCACAGAGAAGCAAATAGTTACAGAGTAAGCCATGCCCCAAGTTATTGGGTTAATAAATCTTAATACAGTCCGCGGTATGCTAATGCGCCGTAATATCGTAGGGATGAGATAGGGAAGTATTTTATAATATAGCGATGAAATATAGATGCTACGCGTTTTCTTGGAAACGTAGGAAAATGTATGAATGAATGGATAACAAAATACTTTATTGGACATCATAAACAAATTATAATCATTTTTAATTTTTGGGCAAAGGCCCGCTTGAGACGCAGAAGGTTGCGAGTACGATTCCCACCGCGGGACAAATGTTTGTATTTGCAAATATTTGTCTCTGGTCTAGGTGTTTTCTATGTATAATATGAATTTATTTACAAAAAAAATATCTAAGTATTATATCAGTCATTTAGTTCCCATAATACAAGCTCTGCTTAGTTTGAAGTTAGCGTGAAAGGTAAAGTAAGGTTAAGGTATTAGTCTAGACACCCAGAAATGATGACGGCAGCCTGTCCCTAAGACAATGTCGATAAAACTAATTCCAGTAACTCAACTAACAATATACCTATAAACCAGAACACTTTTACTGCATCACTGCTTGGTGGCACAAATAAATACGATGGTAAGATCTATTTTTGACGGCCTCCATGGCGTGGCGGGCGAGTAACCGGCTGCGACGCAAGAGTTGCGGTTTCGATTCCCGGTGCAGGACAAATGTTTCAAGTTCTACTGATATATTCCAAGTGAGCAACACAAGCCACATTGCCACATGCCGGCGTTTTCCAACTTTATGTTTCAGATAAAAAACAAATGTGGGTGTTGTGGTACAGCGGTACTCGTTCTGTTACTTACGCCACAGTATGTTTGTGTTTGATGGAGTGTTTTTTAGGTAGTTTAAATCTTTAATCTTAAAAAAAATCTTCTAAGTAGGTAATAGTAGAATAACTGTTACCTACTAACTGAATGGAACTATTGCAAATTCATCATCTTCTTGTCCTTATCCCACATTACGTGGGGTCGGCACTACATGTTTTCTTCTTTCACTCTCCTCTATCAGTCGATTATCTCTGTATACCCAAATTTTCAAGTGTCATCGCTTTTGAATTAAAAAATCATCTAAATAGACACATTTTCAGAATTGAACGAGTCTACAACGGTCCAAAAGTATTTATCCATTTTTAATGATTCCAAAAAGTAAAATAGAATGGAAATAAAAACGTTTCCTTTGTTATTTTCGCTAACAACACCATGAAACAATTATCACACTCGAAATACCGAAATAAAAGTAAAGCTTGGAATTATTGATGATAGAAAAAGATTTTCCGTGTTGCCGCGTTAACCTTTTTAACTGTCTAATCGACGAGAATAGTAAATAACCATGTTGGTCCAGTCTGACAAACATTTCTGGTGTGGCTGTTACAGTGAGTCCAAAAGTGGCTAGATTTATTCTTAGAAACAACAACATAATGTCAATTAAGATCTACAACAAACTTCCAAAACAAATCACAGAATTACAAAAAGATTCGCTTTTCACTAAAAGACTAAAATCATTCTTAATTGACAAATGCTACTATGACATTAAATATTATTTAGACTAGAAAGCTAACAAACCTTAAAAATAAATAAAAAGTGACGTAAGTACCTATTTTGACTAATGAAAATTATAACAAAAGAAAAAATGACTAAACCTACTTACCTAATTGTGTTATTCCAAATGCTTGATACCTTGATACTTTGCCTACCTTGACTTTATTTTATCGTACCTACTAGTTTTTTTGTTTACACAAAACTTCGGCCTGCCTACCTATCTATTGCTATACCCTTAGACAGGGTTCATGTGAGATACCTACCTATAAACACCATCTATGTACCTACCATGTGAAAGCAATAAATGTATTGAGTATTGAGTACTCTCGACCATATTCCTCTTCCAAGGAAGGTAGTCAGAGGTACGTCCAAACGTTACATTTGGTACATGCCCGCGTATCGCAAGTTGTTAGCATTTCACGTGACAGTTGCAAGCCCATCGCTACTTATTGGAACACTAACTATTCTTAGAAAAACTGTAGTTTAATCATTTTTTGCCGACATAACCCAATTTACGAGTATCACCGACCTCTATCAATTATTTACCGACTTAAAATGGACGGTCATCATTTTAAGTCGGTATTATAATAATTATTTACGTAACAATCAAAACATCTGCAACGATATGTTTCGCTAAAGCAGTTTTGCCAACTCTGACCAGCCAGCTCTGAAAATAGCTTGATCTGGCCAAAACGAATAACTTGGCAACATTGTCGACGAAAACAGAATTCTATCGACTTTTTATCGATGTCGATAGTCGTCGCGTTGCATGTCACTGCACTACGGTAATACATCTTTTTAATAATGGAAGGATTTGGTAAACAAATGCGAACCGGGGTGTGGTGATTTTATTTGTTTTTACCCGACTGCGGGTGCCGAGGGTTATGTTTTTGGTATTATGGTCGAATTAATGCGGTAATGAATATTTTGTGCAAATTGCGATGTTTTGAGACAAGTCATATTTTATAGATTCACAGATCAATAATTAATGATGTAGAGAAAAACGCTCTGAGTCAGACCGCGAAAACAGCCTACTGATTTAGCTTTATCTGATGTCATAAATTCTCATATTTGGTCATACAGACATAGCTGATTTTAAATGTCGCATGTTAGTAAAAGTATTTTAATAATAATAATAAATAATGCTGGACATTTTCACACAGCATCATCTAGCCCCAAGGTAAGCAGAGCTTGTCTTATGGACACTACATGACTGATATACTGCTTATATACTTTTTTCTTTGTAAAGGAAGTAGGATTTATATTGTAAAACGGCAATTTTAACGTACTGCACTATCGGTGAAGCAACTTTCCCCTTTCGACTTTCCCCTAAACGGCGCGACGCGACTTTCTCACCCTGATGAAGACTCTCGGAATGAGTCGAAACTTAGTCGGTGCCTTCACCGATAGTGCAGTACGTGAAAATTCCCGTTTTTACAATATGAATTGTCAAGTTCACGATAGTTTTTGGAGGTAGGATTATTATGGTGCAAACGTTTTAACAGCTCGGCTCACAGTGGAGCCTGAAAATAACTGATGGGCACGGGCCTAAGCCAAATGTACATTAGAGAGACTAGTTGATAATATCAGGTTGGTAGAGTTTGGTAGAGTACAATAGGATGAATGAGATCAAATTATAAAGAAACTCACATTTCGCAAATGTAAAAAAATGCGTTTATACAGGCAATAATCGATTACCCTCATCCAAATCAAAAAAATCAAAATCAAAAATCGTTTATTTATCTTGACAAGTTTGAAACAAAAATTGGAAAAGAGATATTCCTACTTATTTACAGCAGGTTCCTAAAAACTATTTGCCTCACCTCGGGAATCGAACCCTCGCCTCTTGCGCCTGAGCCGGCCTGAGCTTACGCTAAAATCAATTTAGCGTAAGTATTAAACTACTTTACTATTTGACGACCTCTGAGGCCCGCCTGAGACACTGGAGGTTCGATTCCCGCCACGAAACAAATTAATACAAGTTTGTATTATCTGCAAATATTTGTCTAAGGTCTGGGTGTTTTCTATGTATAATATTATAAATAAATAAATAAATAATGCTGGACATTTTCACACAGCATCATCTAGTCCCAAATTAAGCAGAGCTTGTATTATGGGAACTACATGACTGATATACTACTTATATAATTATTTTTTTGTAAATACATACATAATATACATAGAAAACACCCAGACCTGAGACAAATATTTGCACATTTGTTTTTTGAACATATTATTCTATGTATTTACAAAATGTATATAAGTAGTATATCAGTCACATAGTTTCTATAACACAAGTTTTGCTTACTTTGCGGTATTATATCTGTGCTTTAGGGCTAGATGATGCTGTGCGAAAAGGAAATTATAGCGATATAGTGTAGGATATCATTACGACTATATTATATAATTTACTGTACCCCTGCTGACGTTCCGTTGACCGTTGAGAGATCCTTCCTTATGAGCACCCGCCACCAGCACGCGAGTGAGACAGTAACTTGATTTTACAGCCAATAGACATATAGTTTTGACACCATACTAGCATTCCCTCTATCGTGGGTATCATGAACAAATATCCGTAGAACATGAAAACATTTGCCCCGCAACGGGAATTACCGCACCTCTTTCGTCTTAGCTGGCAACTCGGTGCGCCAACGAGTTCATCGTTCAGTAATTAAAACATCAGTAGCCATTGTGCTGATTCGTACTACTGTCTGGTATAGATTGTTGGCCACACAGACTCACATACAAACACATTTTTGTACGTTTTGTTTCGACCGGCCACTTCGCGCCACACCGTGAGATTCTTCGACGGTTTATTGTATCGTGTAGTGATGGGATAAAGGATCACTGATTAAAGTGCGGATAGATGTACGGTCACTAGTTTTTGTTGGCACCCTGTGTTAGGTCAGTGATGTAACACTAGTACCTACTAAATTTTTTATTACCTATAGAATTATTAAGGCTAACGAAACCTCTTTTGTTAGCCTTAATAATTATTTAATTGACAAGTCTACAATAATCCTGCTGATATTATAAACTAATTTCTGCCCACGGCTTCGCCCTCGTGGTATCCGGATAAAAAGTAGCCTATGTGTTATTCTGATGTATAAGCTATATTACTGTAAAGTTACATCAAAATCCGTTCAGTAGTTTTTGCGTGGAAGAGTAACAAACATCCATCCTCACAAACTTTAGCGTTTATAATATTAGCAGGAAGGATGAGAAAGGTTTTTTTATGTTTGTTGCTAAATATCTCCATAAAGGCTGAACTTGGATAAATTGGAACACGTATAGTTAGTAACCTAAAAAAACATAGGGTACTTTGACTGAGCCTTTCGTATGTTTATTTTTTTATAAATATCTGAACTGAAAATGTCAAAGAAGGGTCTCTATAATAATTATATACAATCATTATTATAAAGATATTACTGTCGAGCCGTTTATTCAATCATGATGAAAAAGTTACAAACTACTAGTTATTTGAAAACTTATGTTTATAAAAATTAAACGACCGTTTACTTGTTCAATAAATAATGAATTTGAATCTAAGCCGTAGTTAACCGTTACCGAAAGTTTGTAATCACCGGATTACAAACTTTCAACCACATCTCTATTTCTGTTGCAAGCGTTTTGGAGTTGCTACCTTTTTTTAAAAACTCTTTCGAGGTGTAAAGGTTAGTTATATTTGTTTTGACCGCGTTCACTCATTTCATAATATTCTTGGTTTTCATATTAAGCTGTTTGGTTTTATGTATTTCATAAAATAGCGGTTGAGATCAAATGTTGATGTTTGGATAAAGATTAAGTAAAACGTATAAGTTTTTTACGGATCTTCAGCGAGTTTATCTTTTTATTATTTTTCCGACGTTTCCACTGTGTTGCAACAGCCGTGGTCACGAGATGAATAGAGTATATAGAGCCATCGTTTAGAAATAAAGACGAATAACTCATAAGTTTCGTTGGGATATTTCAAACAAGAGCTTTTTGGCTTTGTGGAAAACTGTAAAATGTATTCTGTGTTTCTACAACTTTTTGAAATATATTTTCAGTGAAGAAAATGGTGATGAAAATCAGCTACACATTTAGAATTTTAACGATATTTTTTATTTGTGACTGAGTGCCATTAAATGTGAGATGCATACATTTTGTATGCGTCTCACATTTAATGGCACATTTTTGGTTTCACTCAAAAATCAACGTTGTCGGTTGATTTTTGAGTGAAACCAAAATTATTATACATCGATAAACTGAATAAAAAACAAGTTCAAACAGTAGTATAAATTATTAAAATTATATAAATTATATTATTCATCATTGAAAAAAATCAAAGAATATTTTTAAATTTTTTGCTGCCAGTTACCCTAATTATAAGTTTTATACGGATCTGTATCGCGATTAAGATGTATAAAACTTATGTTTACTGATCTTAACTAATTATTCAAGTAAGTGACTAAAGTCACAAATCACTAAAGTTAAAAGCCAAGTTGACGATGGGCTGGCAATTTTCACGGATTACAACCTTCTTACACCGTGACACACTGCTCTTGCGATTATCAAACAAAATTACAATCATGTTGGAAATTGAAAAAAAAAACACTCACGTCTGTTTCCCCATGATGATAACCTCAGCCTACTCAGTGCGTAGATATTTGAGGATACTAAGCCAGGGTAGTCAGAGGCACGTTACATTATATTTGGCACTTACCCGCGTTTCGAAAGAAGTGAACATTCAACGTGAAACGTTGCAAACCCATCGCTGCTTACTTGTGTACTAACTGATAGCACATGCCTTCGTATTTTTGGTTCTACGGCACGCCGGTTTGCTCACGGTGTTTTCCTTCACCGTTTTGAGCACGTGTTAATGCGCACTTAAGTTTCGCATGTCAGAATTTATAGAATTGAGAGTAAGGCTGGTAATAAGCAAACAAGATCTCAACTATATTCCTGATAATGGACTTCCTCAGATACATTCTCATTGTGTAGATCTTTGAGGATACAAAATGGAGGGTAGTCAACGACTAGTAATAATGTGAAAAGAAAGCTTAGAAAGTAAAACCAGACCTAAAAAAAAAAAAACACATTTGTTCTTACAAAATGAGGTTGAAATTACCGGAAAAATGATGTAGTGACAATCTAGTCATCGATAAAATGCATATTTTGCACGCGTATACATTTTCAGTATCAGTAGACTTACAATATAATCTATAGTTACGTTAATCTATAGTTAATCTATACGCACTACCGCCCCAATCTTTATTACACAAAGGTTAGCTGGAAGAAAATGCTAATTAGCATTAAGTTCGCCTTTGTAATTGTGTTATCTTGTGCAATAAAGCATTTTCTATCTATCTTTAGTTTAATGTAAATAACCTTGAACCAACGCCATCAAACTAAACCTCAATATTCTCAATCCGAAAACTCTGTATGTCTCAAGCGTTTACGAAATACAAATATTAGTGGGCACACGGCACAAATTAAGCCTAATGCCTAATGTAAAGTATAGTTTAACTTGAAACTAACTGCTTGAACAAAGTGACAGTAGCAGATTAGTATTGTAATCGTTGGCCGAAGAGATCAATGTCCACTAAAGCATAACTACACACACACACACTTCACAACGTTGCTTACATTGCACAAAACTGCAGATAACGTTAATGTTTTGTGACGCTAACTATACTCAAATTATAGCAGAAATAGGACATACGCTAGCGTAACTTGTAGCGTACCCGTTTATTGAGAGAAGCTATGGTAGATACGGGCCTTTGATGCATTTCCGAAGCTCATGAATGAATTGTGAGAATTAGAATCAAAATGTGATGATTGTTAAATAATCCAAATCGATTTAGCAGATAGATGAGAACGACTATCGTTTAGTAGTTATTGAGTCGAACAAGATTTACGCAATAAGACACTAACTTACATTAATCAAATAAATATGATTTGAACCTAAAACTAGTGCATTTGAAGAACGATGAAATACATTTTACGAGTAGACGTATAATATAGCACTAAATTTTTTTTTCCAATCAAATTAGGACAAATCCTACGCCAAATAAAAGGTGTCTGTGTAAAAATCGTGCACTACTTGAAAAGTATTTTTATTATTTTATAAAAAAAAATAACAAATAAGTACTATTTTATATTGATCCTCTCAACTTTTATTCTGGTAGCTTATAAATAAACGAAAAGAACATCAAGCTTCTGTTTTTTATCACTTCATTAAGTTGTAAGGTCAATAAAATCCAATGAAGTTCTCACTAAAGCATTTTACTCCATCGACCACCCATTCACATACTCGTATCCTAAAAATTTGAAGGAAATATTTGACGTAAAAGGAGCTATTATAGAAGGTTGTATCAGGTAGAGGGTCGCGAGAAATGTATCAATATGGTGCAACTTTTGTACAGAATGTGCGAAGAGTCTCGCAAGGTACGATTTTTGGTCCCATTCTTTTTTTGATACACGCGGCGGATATTTGTAACGGTCGTTTGTTTATTTTGAGATTGTAGTCACCTGTATAAAATTTTGTTATTCTCGATCATTATTGTGATACGTCGTGGACCAAGATTTGCTAGCTTTGGGTTTGTAAACTCATTCTCGGAGCCTTGTCCTTTTATATATCTAAACCACCTATACCCCCGAAAAGTGACTATTTTGGTTGACAATGTGCGACCGAAACAGTCTTTGATTAAATTAATAGTAACTGACCTGAACTCTGCTTTCTGTGAGTCCGATTCTCATGGCAATCTCTTCTCTCATAAAGATGTCAGGGTAGTGGGTTTTCGAGAAACATCTTTCGAGCTCATTCAGTTGTGCTGGTGTGAACCTGTGAACAATCCTACTAGTTTACTTAAAGAGTACTAAAAGTATTCTTACTGCGCTCGCCTAGCAATAGTAAAATTGCAATCAATAGCAAAATAGCTACCAAAACAGCGTGCTAAGCTTTATGATGATATCATAAATTCTCATATTTTGTAATTCAGAGACAACTGATTTGAAATGTTGCATGTTAGAAAAAGTATTTTACCGAAAAGTAGTAAACTAATTTAGTTTACGTATTACGTTTACGCTTTACTGATTTGGATAAGGGTAATAGATTATTGTCTGTAATAACGCTAAGAGAAGTAAAAGGCATGTAAACTAATCGATAAGAGCGGTACAGTGTTTAATGCTGTATTTTCATGCATTATTAGATGAAAGGGGGTAGGTACTAAGCACAGAACTCATTTCTATCTAAAACAAACGACTTGACAAGCATCTTATAATCTGAATGTCATAAACTGACTGCAAAAATGTAACTCTTATAAGATAATTTAAATTAGGAAAGGTGCCTACAGACTGACTTGCTATGTATCATCGTCCCAAACATATCAGCAAGCTTTTTAGTTTTTTTAGTTTCTTAAAAAACATACATGACATACCTAGTCCTATGCCTCTTCTGTTTCGCCGGCTTGTCGCTATCTGATGCTGAAGATGACATACTGACAGGCACCGTGGACATGTGCCCTCCGCTGTGCTGCTGGTGGATGCCACCTGTAAGAAAGAACCTTAAGTATCTATTGCTCCAGTATCTTAATTATCTCTACTAAGTATCTTAGCTTATAGGTATCTTAATAGGTATCTTGGCTTGTATCTTAAGTCTATTATTAGATATATTCTTTATTGATGCTAAGGTTGAGAGTTGGTGTTGTGGCTGGTACCTCTGACTTTCGACTCGAATTAGGTTCGAATTTGGTTAAACACCAAAAGATTTTTCAAGTGAAAAATGTAAGTGTGCAATACTAAAGTAAATCTCAAACGTTGAAGGAACCAAAATTTCAATGATCTGTGACATGATCTTACCTAGCAGGAGAATAGTTAAGGACGTGGAACAGTCGTAATAATAATCAAAAATAGTTGCTTTTCCAGGCTACGCCAAAATGTGGAGCAATGTGTGGTATAAAATGCCAATCAACTCTTCTTATAGGATATCATTGCTGGCTTTATATGGCAGCAGTTTATGGTAGGTAATAGACATAACGGGATATTTTTTTCTTGAAGAAAATATTATTCTACCGCAGCGCTGGAGTGTGGGAGGCATAATAAAGCAGTAACTAGCTGATTAGGATTGGGATAAAAAAAAACTAAGTCAGGTACTAATAATTTAGATTTTAAAACACCGACTTCAATTAACGGGAAATTGATAAAAAGTCCAATTTTATCACAATTTTTTTCACCCTTAGAAGAGAGATATTTTCATAAAATTTATATGGACCCTTGAAGTATACCCTACCACTACCCATAGTTGATATCCTTACCATTACCCATTAAAAAACATTAAAATCGGTTCGGTGATAACGCGTAACATGCACACAAAAACATGCATACGAATTGAAAACCTTTCGTTATCGGTAAGTCGGTAGATAATAATTAAATCGCGATACTCGCGATACGTTTGCAGTCCCAAATTTATGGTTTCTATCCTTTCATCAGATCCTCACGTGCCCACGTTATCTTGCTTACTCTTTTGAATAAAAACAATAGAAACTTCGCCTACAAAAAATATTTCGGCTTATCGTGATTCCATAAGATGATGATGTTTTATAAGTTTTACGGAAAAATAGCAATGCCTTAGGAATAAAACTTTTATGGGTTGACCTCGGGATCATTCTCTATACAACATCAAAAGAATCTTTGGCGAAGATATAACGTAACAAATAAACATGAAAAAAGACAGACAAATCGAGAACCTCCTCCTTTTTTTGAAGTCCGTTAAAAATCGCTTAAAAAAGTAAATAAAAATCTGTCATCTATAACACTAGCTAAAAACCTGTATAAATACAGATTAATCTGTATATTTGGCAACTCTGACATAATATATTTTATTCCTCCACTCTCTATCAGCCGTCATCTCAGTACTCACACAATTGATCCATCTTTTCTTTGGGCTACCTATGCTCTTATTTCTATCCACATTCATATTTAACATTCTCTATTAGATAATAAAATATATTATGAGGGACTATAAAAGTTGTTACATTATGTGACATGTTTTCTTTTTCCACTCTCCTTTATCAACCGTCATCTCAGTACTCACTCCTTTCTTAACCATGTCAGCTTTCACACAATCTATCCATCTTTTCTTTAGGCTGCCTCTGCTGTGATTTCCACATTCATATTATTTTAACACTCTGTATCATATGATAGAATCCTACTAATATTATGAACACGAAAATTTGTGAGGATGGATGTTTGTTACTCTTTCACGCAAAAACGACTGAACGGATTTTGATGAAACTTTACAGTAATATAGCTTATACATCAGAATAACACATAAGCTACTTTTTATCCGGGTAACACGCGGGCGAAGCCGTGGACAGAAGCTAGTATATTATAAGGGACTAAAAAGTTGTAACATCATATGTTACAACTTTTCCCTTCATGTTAAATAAATGTTCTGATTTCTTGCAATTTACCTTGCAAATGCTCAGTCCGTATGTTATGAGCGATGTGTAAACGCGCGCCAAGTGCATGGTGCCGGTCGAGATTCGGCTTGAGATCGTGCGGCTTCTCTTCAGAACACGGCTCTTTGTGACCTGCTGGAGAAATAAACTATTCACAACAATAACTTGAGTACCAAAGCCGACGCTTTGAATAAAGATTACCCACTCAACGAAAGACCGGTCGTTTTAAATGTTGCAGAAAGTTTTGGTTGATAGTTCGGTACAAGACTCTCTCAATGGAAAGGTATAATGTCTAGGCTGATCTATAAAAATATTCGTGTTTTCTGTAGGCGGAGTTTTTAGGCCACACAAAAGCTTCTGTCTGGGCTTGAAACTAGTAGGTATTATTGACAGAAAGGTAGTAATAAATTAAGGAAATCAAACTTCCTCTTCTACATTATTTTGTTCGCGCTTTTCTATGTACGATAAGTAACGACTTGATGAAGCTAGCATTTCCTGGAACCAGATATACAATGAAGGTGTATGAATCAGTAATTAAATAAGAGTATATACACGTGAGTGTATAAGATTTGTCATATAGATGTACATATATCCAATATCAAATTTATCAATCTTCCTAATGTACCTTTTTCATTCAAAAGACATCAACGATCTCTCTCAACAACTTCAACTTTTAGAATATTGTTTTAACAACTTAATTTCACTAGCCTCAAAAGTTTTCTGCAAGAAAACTTTATTTAAGGTTAATCTAGCCTTTGTTTTCTAACGTTGTTTCATGTTAATTTATTTATTTCTGTCCAGTAATTGTTAAAAATCTGTGAAAGGTTGGTTAAAATTCCTTTCTAGTATAGGTACTAAACATTTTCTTCGAATTTAATTTTTACTAAAAACCGGGATATTTACCATGATTTGTGAGTTTGAATGTTTCCCGATATTTCCCGGTTAAATATCCCGGTTTTTAGTAAAAATTATGTTCAAAACCATGATAGTTTCAAAAGTTATATTTTCTTCGAATTGTCTGAAGCTTCCATTAAAAATATTACCATCAAAACAAATCTAATTTGCCAAGTATAAAGTGGCGATGTGAAAGTTCGCCGTTCGCCTAACGGCCCAACTTTTCCGATACGGCCCATTTTAAGCGTAGCGATGGCCAGGTTTTTCTATTTTCGTAGAAAGCGGCCATGAAAAGATTTTATAATCAGTTTGACTTTAGAAAAACTTTTACGAAAAGTTGTTTCGTAGTGCAGTGTATTTTGTTTACCAAAAATAAAACCGAAAACAAAACAAGGTACCTACTTATACTATAAGTGAAGACAAAAAAATCAAATTGAAATAAACCCCCATTTTTTTTATGTGGTTATGTCTACTTGTATTTTTATGTGCTACTAACACTCTATGGATTGTAAATTGTCAGAAATAAACTTTTTTTTTTAAATAAATCCTTAGGTACCACCTGAGGATATATACCTAACTCGTTATCAATGTAAAAAAAAAACTTATAATATTTACAAGCATCTAATAATATTTTTTATACAATGCAGAATTATTTTATATAAAAATAATAAAAAAAACAATACTACCAATATTATAAATATTAATATGTATGTTTGGCTTGTTGTTGCGAGTAATTAGTCTACCGAAGTGTAGAAATTTTGAATTCATATCCCTACTGGGTGTAGACTCCTCTACAGCTACCCACAAAAACCTTAGTTTACAATCGCTTTAATCCCGATGGATGTTAAATCTTTCTTTTTAATTTTTGTATGATCCTGATTTTCAAACTAAAAAAGGTAATACAAACTAACTGATAATGAACACAGCCTCAATATACCGTGAAACCGATGGTGGTGGCATCGTGATTCGAATCGATCTACCCTCATTTTCACTTTTTAATTGCATAAAAAGTGAAAAAGAGGGTAGATCGATTCGTCTGCCACGAACATCCCGCAAAGACTTCAGTTCCTCCCGTGATACATGCAGCTGTCCCGAAATATCGGCAAACATTCAGACTCACAAATCATCGTATTTCGCCCGTATCCGGTAAAAAGTATGTTCAAAGAAATGATAGTTTCAATAGCAAAATATCCTCAATAGAAAGTCTAGGTAAGCTGCCTAACCAATGAAAATAAAGTTTCACGTTCATAATATCAGTAGGATTTCGATTTACAACAATCATTTTCGAATTTAATGTTTTATGTGTTTTTAAACCAGGCCTAAACATTCCGTAGGTCGTGGCACCTACGGGTTTATCCTTTGCGCAGTTTTGGGACACTACTCGATGTTCAACTTGGCCTATTGGTCGCTTGACATGCGGCAGACATGACCAAGCCCAGTCTCATTTAAATAGTTACTGTAGGTATCTATGTCGTAGCGAAAACATATAATCCGCTCTTTTATATAACGGCTAGCCGCTTTAGAAAACCGCACTATTTTCTAATCCGGCGTAATGATGTCCAACCGGATTGTAGTTGGAATAAACAATGGTACGCCACATTGTTAGAGCGTTTTGCGTTTTCCAATGCGTCTGACAATGTGTAGCCGTTTTCGAAATTGGAGCTTCGTTTTGTAATCCTACTAGTAATATTGTAAACGCGAAAGTTTGTGAGGATGGATGTTTGTTACTCTTTCACTCAAAAACTACTGTATATATTTTGATGAAACTTTACAGTAATATATCTGATACATCATAATAACGCATAGGATACTTTTTATCCGAGTAAAACGCGAGACGCCGTGGGCAGAACCTAGTTTTGAAATAATATAATGACCTAACCTCTCTTCTGTTTAGAATATGGGTTAAGATTGGCAGCCTTTTTGTTAAACGTATCGCAATGACATTCCAGCAATACCTCAATACGCTGGGTTAGAAAATAGTGTGATTTTTTTAAGCGGCTAGCCGTTATATAAAACAGCGAACTAAGCATTCCATCTGCTACATCTCAAATACATTATCTCATTCCTCCATCTCATTCGGGACGTCTTTGTTCACAGTGTCAAGGCAATATTTATTGGTCAACTTGGCCCACTGGTCGTCCGACTTGTAGCTGACAAGACCAGCCTAGTCTCATTTAAGCAGTTACTGTTTTATAATAGCGACGTTTTACCTGCAATTAAAACGTTTAGTATACATACTTACCTTATTATAAACCTATATATTTTAAATCCCTGCCTGGTGGCATAACCCTGAGAAAACCAATGATCAGAAATCGCGCTCAACGCACGAACTGCCGGCGGTTGATGGTGGGGGGAACTGTTAAAGCGGATGGACCAATGCAGGAACACGGCTAAGTACTAGTTAAAAAGTCAAGAAACCAACTCTCATAAATAATATATAGGTTTATAATAACGGTAAAGTATAATAAAAAAATATATTGTTTTTTGATCAGTCAGATTTGAGCTAGAGAAAAAAGGTTTTACAATTGCCAAGCAAATTCTTGAACCGAAACCATTTTGCAACATTCCAACCCCGCTAAAAGTCGAAGCTCAAATAAAGCCCCAGATCCTAGGATTACGGCTGGGCCATAAACAGGCCTTAATGGAATTGAATCCCGTAAAATAAACTGTTCGCGCCTTTATAAGGGCGCTCCACAATTCGTGAAGGTATTTGGGGAGAGATAGTTATGAATATTTTAATTTGTTATTAGATTTGTTTGGTTTTATGCGTATTCGAGGGTAGAATGATGTGGTTAACCGTGTTTCGATGTTTGAAAGAAAAAGAAAATTGGGTGAAGTGAACTCTGTGATATGAATTCAATTATGTACTTCTGAGTCAAAACCTTGTTTATTTTTGATATCAAAAGTTTTTTTTGCAAAGATTGTAGGTTATTTGCATACCTAGAACGTTTTGCTATTCTAACTTTAATAAATAACTAAGTAATATTTGCTATTAGATTTTATATGAGTATTTTATGTTTTGTATTTTTTCAATAAGGTTCTCTGGAAGAGATCGCTTAAAAACGATAAGACCATTGTACTTTTAATTATATTAGGTAAGCTTTTGTTTGTTTTGTTATGTTGTACCTAGTGTGTAATTAAGTATTTTCTTTCATTCATACATTCATTAATATGTCGTTTAACGAAGGAATTTAACGACTCTTAAAATGTTTAAATTCACTTTTTATTAAATAGATTTAGTAAAAAATATTCCACCTACCTCGTTTTCTCTCGTCGTATTTGTTATTAACGTATTATTCTTATATTTTGTCTATGGGGATAATAAATTTTATATCTTTATTTCTAAAATTCATGACGAAACACAATACCTGCAAGAAGTGTGGGTTCGATTCCCGTTGCGGGACAAATTTGTACCTGTTCTAGGTACGGATATTTCTTTCTAGTCTGGGTTCTGTTGTAACGTATCACGGTAATCGATGATACCAAGTACGGGGAAGTCAGAGACACGTCCAAATATTATATTTGGCATATGCCCGCTTTTTGCAAGTAACATTCCGTGTGACAAGTTGCAATCGGATCACTTGGCGCTTTTTTATTTTATTTTAAATCACGCCAGTTTCCTTACGAAGTTTTCCTTTGCCATTTTGATTTTAGTTTTAATGAATTGTGTACTGAAACTTACCTCCTAAAGCTGTAGCTGTTAGATTATTGAGCATGGCCTCAAAAGGCCAACCTTGGCCACCCCCTATTTCGACATCTTTGGAACACCTCACTCAAAATCCGATCAAAATCCTACGAACTAACACTAACACCAATCATAACACTTTTTCAGTACACATTTAGGTCACTTTCAATATCCTTACACTTCCAAAAGCCCTTTTTAAAGCACCAATAGAATACAGCACAGGGTACCGAAAATTATTCTTAGTAAAAACAGTTTTTAGTGGTTTTTCATGGCCACTAAAGATTTGGACACACCCGCGACCCGTCAAAAAGGACGAAATTCCAGCGAAAACCCGCCTTAATACTAAATAATTAGCGCTTTATTATACCCAATTAGTTTTAATTACGGCACCGTTCAAACTTATTTACACACTTAATTTTTGTTATAAAATTAATATAACCCGTTTAGTATCAATTTGTATAAATTTGCAGTTTGATTGGTTCGCCCTTAAAATGATCGTTTAATGTGAAAACCGTCCGTCGACTGGTACAAAAACAGATTGTGTTCACATTGTTGCCCGGTCCAACTCACCCGCCCAACTCTGAAACCTATATCTATCCCTTTCCAACTCTCACATCACCGATAACGCCCTCTCACCCGTTCCGCGACTGCATCAGCAATGGACGCTTACATTTTGTTTACGTTCGATTTGAACAACCGAATAATCTATTATTTCATTCCAGCACGTATTATTGATACAGACCTTTCGCGCATACAATATTAATGCCACCACATTCCTATATACGTCTCTCTCTAACCTAGCTCTTCCGCGTCCAGCTCTACTATCCCCGTCTTGGTCTCACGAAGGTTTTGAATATCGAACGCGTTTCGGTAGTAGCTTTTGACCAATGGCTGGGCAGGGAAATCACTTTTGTGGCGGTAAGGGTTGGCACCCACGTCGTGATATTGAAATATTATTGCTGGCAAGCGCAGGGCGTTCCGGTTCTCTGTAATGGAAAAAACAAATACAGCCTGCGTGATAAGTCGGTATAGCCGCTGAGTAAGGGTACTAGAATCCGTTGGAATATTTCAGCTTCGTTCAAACGTCGCTCGCTGAGTGCGATTTCTTGTAGCAACTTTAATTTTCGGACGCCGTTGAATAAGGAATGCGAGATGGGCACAGCCGCTTTATAGAATTAGAACGGATTTTATTCTAGGAATTATACGATTGTATTTTTTGTGCGACGACCTCTGCGGCAAATGTGTGTATGGTCTGCAAATATTTGTCTCAGGTCTGGGTGTTTTCTATGTATATATGTATGTATTTACAAAGATAAAATTATATAAGTAGTATATTAGTTATGTCGTGCCCATAACACAAGCTCTGCTTACTTTGGGGCTAGATGATGCGGTGTGAAAATGTCCAGTATTTTTTTTCTGTAATTTGAATTATAATAAGGATTTTCGAATGCAATTCGCTTTGGCAAAAACTAAATGGCCTGGTGGCGATCAAAAGGAAATGATGGTTAAGTGGCTATCAAAGTTTGTGTGAATGTAATGATCGCCACCGCCAACGCCACCGCTACCGCGTCTGTTTGGCCGAGCCCTCACTCTTTTTTTTCATAGAAATCTGTCAACAATATCTACATTATATAAAACTTTGCAAAAGGACTTTGCAGAAAGATATTACTCTTGTAGAGGCTCTACGACGGTTTTTTTTTATAACGTCTAATTAGTTTTTTTTTACTTTTTCATCAAATAATGTCATCTAGGTCAAATAAACCAACTAAATATAAAATAGATCGTATACATAGCATTCCGAATAAAAAACAACAGAGTCATTTTATTCGAAGTCCCTAACGGTAATGACTCAAAGATTTCATAAAAGCTGAGACGTTATAAAAAAAGCCGTCGTAGAGGCTCTACGACTGCTTTTTTTATAACGTCTCATTAGTTTATTTTTTATTTATTCATCAAATAATGTCATCTAGTCAAATAAACCGACTAAATATAAAATAGATCTTCTACATAGCATTCTGAATGGAAAACAACTGAGCTATTTTATTCGGAGTCCCTTACGGTAATGACTCGAGAATTTCATAAAAGCCATGGTACAGAGTGCTGAGACGTCATAAAAAAAAAGTCGTAGAGGGTCTAGGACGGCTTTTTTTTATAGTGTCTTAATAGTTTTTTTTATTTATTCATCAAATAATGTCATCTAGTCAAATAAACCGACTAATATAAAATAAATCGTATACATGGCATTCTGAATGGAAAACAACTGAGCTATTTTATTCGGAGTCCCTTACGGTAATGACTCGAGAATTTCATAAAAGCCATGGTACAGAATGCTGAGACGTTATAAAAATAAAAGTCGTAGAGGCTCTACGACGGCTTTTTTTTATAGCGTCTTAATAGTATTTTTATTTATTCATCAAATAATGTCATCTAGTAAAACAAACCGACTAATATAAAATAAATCGTATACATGGCATTCTGAATGGAAAACAACTGAGCTATTTTATTCGGAGTCCCTAACGGTAATGACTCGAGAATTTCATAAAAGCCATGGTACAGAATGCTGAGACGTTATAAAAATAAAAGTCGTAGAGGCTCTACGACGGCTTTTTTTTATAGCGTCTTAATAGTATTTTTATTTATTCATCAAATAATGTCATCTAGTAAAACAAACCGACTAATATAAAATAAATCGTATACATGGCATTCTGAATGGAAAACAACTGAGCTATTTTATTCGGAGTCCCTAACGGTAATTACTCAAGAATTTCATAAAAGTCATGGTACAGAATGCTGAGACGTCATAAAAAAAAAGTCGTAGAGGCCCTACGACGGCTTTTTTTTATAGCGTTATAAAAAAAAGTTTACGTCATAAGTTTTTTTCTTATTTATTCATCAAATAATGTCATCTAGTTAGTAATATTAATAATCTTAAATCAATAATTAATTTCAGAACAAAAATAAGCAAAGACGTTCTAGACTGTACTTCCCTTGATGGACATAATCATAATACTCAGTGCGTAGATCTTTGATGATACCAATTGGGGAGTAGTCAGAGGCACGTCCAAACATACATTCGGCGCTTTTTCACCTTTTGCAAGTTGTAAGCAAAACAGCTTGGTTTTTTCATCCCTGGTTTTGGAAATCGATTAAATAGATTGACAGACGACCTGATGTGGCGCAGTGGGCGAAGGCCCGCCTGAGACGCAGAAGGCTGCGGGTTCGATTCCCGTTGCGGGACAAATGTTTGTATGATTCGCTTATATTTGTCTCTATTTGGTCTGGGTATTTTCTAAGTTTAATATGTATGTATTTACAAAAAAAATAATAGTATATAAGTAGTATATCAGTCATGTAGTTCCCATGACAAGCTTAGTTTGGGGCTAGATAATGCTGTGTGAAAAATGTCCCGCATTATTTATATATTTGTTTATTCTTTACTCATGAAACACTCGTAAAAATGTTTTTCGTTTTAATTATTTAAAAAAACACTCAACAGCCACATGCATAGTCCTGACCCACACTTACTCCCTGTGTCGTGGGTATCAGTTACTACGAGTACTATGGTACCACACCCAGACCCCGAACAGATATCTGCAGAGCATGCGAACATTTGCTCCGCAGCGGGAGTCAAACCCACTATTATAAATGTCAATCGTTGTCAATAATCTAGAGTAGGTACTTGAAGAGTAGTAGAGCTTCTGTGAAAGGGCTCGTCCAGAGAAGG
Organism: Perizoma flavofasciatum; assembly: GCA_958496245.1. NCBI lineage: Eukaryota > Metazoa > Arthropoda > Insecta > Lepidoptera > Geometridae > Perizoma > Perizoma flavofasciatum. The sequence continues at coordinate 7,245,748 of OY292442.1, forward strand.
ATAAATAAATAATACATAAATAATGCTGGACATTTTCACACAGCATCATCTAGCCCCAAACTAAGCAGAGCTTGTGTTATGTGAACTACATGACTGATATACTACTTATATACATTTTTTTTGTAAATACATATACAGTAGGATATGTATCCTACTAATCCTATCCTACTAATATTATAAACGTGAATGTTTGTAAGGATGTTTGTTCCTCTTTCACGCAAAAACTACTAAATGGATTTTGATGAAACTTTACAGTAATATAGCTTATACATCAGAATAAAACATAGGCTACTTTTTATTCGGGTACCACGCGGGTGAAGTCGTGGGCAGAAGCTAGTATTATAAACGTGAACGTTTGTGAGGATGTTTGTTACTCTTTCACGCAAAAACTTCTGAACGGATTTTGATGAAACTTTACAGTAATATAGCTTATGCATCAGAATAACACATAGGCTACTTTTTATCCGGGTACCACGCGGGCGAAGCCGTGGACAGAAGCTAGTATAATATTATAAACGTGAAAGTTTGTGAGGATGTTTGTTTCTCTTTCACGCAAAAACTACTGAAAGGATTTTGATGAAACTTTACAGTAATATAGCTTAAACATCAGAATAACACATAGGCTACTTTTTATTCGGATACCACGCGGGTGAAGTCGTGGACAGAAGCTAGTATAATATTATAAATGTGAAAGTTTGTGAGGATGTTTGTTCCTCTTTCACGCAAAAACTACTGAACGGATTTTGATGAAACTTTACAGTAATATAGCTTATACATCAGAATAACACATAGGCTACTTTTTATTCGGATACCACGCGGGTGAAGTCGTGGACAGAAGCTAGTATAATATTATAAACGTGAAAGTTTGTGAGGATGTTTGTTCCTCTTTCACGCAAAAACTACTGAACGGATTTTGATGAAACTTTACAGTAATATAGCTTATACATCAGAATAATACATAGGCTACTTTTTATCCGAGTATCACGCGGGCAAATCCGTGGGCAGAAGCTAGTTATACACATAAAACACCCAGACCCGAGACAAATATTTGCAGATGATACAAACGGCGGGAATTTAATCCGCAACCTTCTGCGTCTCAGACGGGTCTTTGCCCACTGCGTCACGGAGGTCGTCACTATCCTTTTTTCTGCTCCAAGCAGTATTGCTCTCATTGCTATGTTTGAAGTTTATGGTTGCCGGTGAAATTACAAGCTAATGAGATCTTTCATGATATCTCAGGGGAGTAACAAGAGTATTACAAGGTCATCTGGTATTACAAGGTCCATAGGTTACGGTAACCGTTAACAACCAGGCTGTTATTTTATTGCCACTTTAGAAGTATAAAAAAAAACTTATAACAGATCGACTCATTATTTTTTAATTGCCATCTCGAAATTTCTCTAAGGCGTTCCTCTGACAAGAGTCTTTCTATACTTAAACTTATTCCTAGCTGGAAACTTATCGTCCTATTTTGGATGGCAAGAGTCTTTCTATACTTAAACTTATTCCTAGCTGGAAACTTATCGTCCTATTTTGGATGACCAGAGTCTTTCTATACTTAAACTTATTCCTAGCTGGAAACTTATCGTCCTATTTTGGAGGACCGGTACATGCCGCAAACACACGCGGGCACACGGAACACTCGATTTGAAACGAGATCAGCTAAACTTACTAATACAAAGTTAAAATGTTTTTAATTTGGAGAAATTTCAATATAAAACTAATAAAACTCTGTAAATTTTGAGAAACGCAGGCAGTTTATTTAATTATCTGGACAGGGGATGTGTTTGTACTGCGAATGGTGTATAAAACACGGTTATTTGGAAACATATTCTTCTCAGAATTTTATCGATGGACTCATTTTAGAGAATAATTCATTATCTGGGCAGTCGCAAACACATCCCCGTGTTTGCACTGCGAATGGTGTATAAAACACGATTATTTGGATAAATATTTTTCTCAGAATTTATCGATGGACTCAGTTTAGGGAAATTTAGAAAAAGTTATAGTCTGTTACTTATAATAACACATAGGCTACTTAGTATCCGGATATCACTCGAAACAAGACGTGGGCAGGAGTTATTTACCAATATGGTTATTTGTTTTTTTATATGTAACCCACACTAAAGGGAAATCACAAGATGTTTTATATAATCCCAAAAATCAACCTATCCGGGGCTTGAACCAGCGAATTCGCACTTAGTACGCAAGGACATAACCAACTGAATCCTTTACCATCCTGGTCGAAATTTTTGGGATGTTGCGGCTTTTTTCGGACATTTTGTATTATTTTTTAAACTTAGCTTTTTCCTTTCAGCACTGGCCCTTTCATCATTCACGGCCAACATTCCGCTGACTGAAATAAGGGTGACCAAAAATAAACTAGTGAAACGACGAACAAACGAACCGACTAAACGTAAAATAGATTGTCTGCATAGCATTCTGTTAAACAGCGGAGCGTATAAAAGAATTTCATAAAAGCCATAGTACAAAGTGCTTGTTAGAGGAACATTCCGCTTTTCCACTGAACAATACTGAAATATAATGTATACAGGGTGATGTTTTTGCTGAAACCCTCTCTTCTCTCTCTCTCTATTTTTGTCTCTTGCTCTCTTTCTCTATCGTCTGCAGGCGTAAAATGAACATCAAGACAACCGTTTTATTTGCGGAAGAGAAGACAAAACCATTGTGTCCGTGTGTGTTTTCTATGTATAAAAACGTAGGTATGTATTTACAAAAAAAGTATATAAATAGTATATCAGGCATGTAGTACTCATAATACAAGCTCTGCTTAGTTTGGGGCTAGATGATGCTGTGTGAAAAATGACCAGGATTAAAAAAAGAAAAAAGCTTTCAGTCTCTATTTTGGCGCTTGAAGAAAAAAATACATGTGGCACACTAGTGGAAGCTTCACGACTTTGTCTGCGTCTAGTTTTATCAGTAAAGTTTTATGCTTAGTTTCGTCAGCAGAGCTGATTCCTTTCAGGCAGACTTCATATTAAAATTAATTCTTATATAGGTAGAGTTATATATTTTTTTGTAAAAAAACCGTAAAGTACATTGTAATTTACGGACTTTTAATCTATAAAATATTCATTTAACTTTATCATTAAAGTTTTATGTTTAGTTTTGTTAGCAGGGCTGATTCTATTCAGGCAGACTTCATCTTTAAATTAATTCTTGTACCTAAAGGTAGAGAAATTTACGGACTTTTAATATATTAAATGTTCATTTTATATAACTATAATTATTATTATCTATCTAACTTCAATGTAAAAATAAATTCCAAAGAAAAACTTTTTTTTTTTCGACAAAATATTGGATTCTACTTCTTAACAACGGGCTTGAATATAGCACTAAAATGTTGGGATAGAATTACCTACAAATTGTTTGGAGTTTTCTTTTAATTGATCGTTTTTGACTTTGAGAGAGTAAATAAGAGTATGAAAGCTTCTGTGAAAAGGCTCGTCAAGGGAAGTGCTTCCATCTTGCCTATTTCTGCCGCCAATGAGCCGCCAGTAATGTTCTCATCACTGTATCCGGTTGGAAGGTATGGTTGCCGGTGGAATTACATAAGATCTTTCATCTTGATATCTCTGGAGGCAATGCGTGAGTGATAACTCTGGTATTGCAAGGTTCCGGTAACCGCATACCAGCAGATGGCCCGTTAGGTTGGATGGATTGATGTTTGTTACTCTTTCACGCAAAAACTACTGAACGGATATTCATATTGTATTCTTACCGTACTATTGGTAAGGCACCGACTAAGTTTCGACTCATTCCGAGAGTCTTCATGGTGAGTGATCGCGACATTCTGCCTCCGCGTCGACGCGGAAAATTCTCGTTTTACTGAACGGATTTTATTGAAACTTCACAGTAATATAGCTAATACATCAGACTAACACATAGGTTACTTTATATCAGGTATCACGCAGGTGAAGCCGTGGGCAGAGGCTAGTTTCCTATAAGTTTTTTGTCTGTATTGTGTGTATAATAAAGAATAAAGAAAAATATTTTGAACATAATATTAATTGAAATAAAAAAAGAAAATATTTATTTAAGAGCATCCTGTACCTCAGTTACGCCCCTCCACTTCACCTCCCAGGTACGAGTACATCTAACCAGACGCACGCGAGGAATGTAATTTCAATCTACGAGGACCTGTGACGGAGGATATTTCGAATTTAATTTATTGCAATATATACATAGAGGTAGGAAGAATTCTAGGTAGGTACCAACTTAATAATAATGTCAAATTAAAAGTACAATATCGAGGGCACTCACAGTGACTCTCTTTTTCATAAAAACGTACTTCAAGCCAGTTTTGATCGTACCTTTTATTATTATTGTATTTTTTACCGCTATTTATCAGCTGTCCCTATCCTCAAAGGTTTGCTGGAAGAAAACTCTTGTTAGGATTAAGCTCGCCTTTGTACATGTCCTATATGTAAGTTGTCTGTATTATCTGTGTGTACGTTAAAGAATAAAGAATAGGTTTCGTAGATTTTAATGGTTTTACATTATTCATATTATATTACAGAAATATACAACTACCTACTAGTTAAACTTTTCAAAACCACGTACGGGGAAGTCAGAGGAACGTCCAAACCTTATATAGGGCACATGGACGGGTGGCAAGTCCTGAAACAGATGCCCCATCAAAAGACCGTTTCAGTCGATCTTTATATATTAACTCAACTCGTCTAAATAACTACTTTTAATAAATTTGAGTTTGCCAAAATACAGGGCGTCCCAGAATATTATACATATTCTGAATATTATACATATTCTGGGGCATCCTGTATTTTGTTAAACTCAGCCGTGTTACAAGGGACAGGCACATAATTTAAAAAAAATCTACAAATTTAGGAAAAAATATGTTTTCTTTAAAATGTCAACTTTAAAAAAACTTTTTTGTGACAAATATAATGTTCATTTTCATGGACTGTGAACAATTCGTAAGGAGTGATCCAAGGTGCTAGCTATATGCTTTCAATAATATGTCCTCACAGGCATGGAATAGTATACATAATCTTGTACGCCCTATACGAGTATAAGTTTTGGAAGCCAATTTTAGTAGTTTTTCATGCTATTTAACAACCTAAACAGCATGAAAAACAAATATAAATAAATGAAAAACTATCAGTGTTTTGATTTTTGGAAGTTTTAAAGCTACGTTAATAACTAGCGTTGAACATACATGAAGTACGTTTGTATTAAAAGAGCGTCATAATTTGAGACCCGAACAGCATGTCAAGCAGCCCAATCTAAAACACATTTCAATTATGAACTACAATTGAAGTGACATATTGTACAATTATGTCAGATTGAGGGCACGCGACTGCGCACCGTGTCCTGTGTGATCTGTCAAAACAGGACTTTAATAACAACAGATTGTAACTTTTTGCGTACATGCCACTTGAGAACTCTAGTGGATGGTGGGGTTTAAAACGAGAGATATTTTCAGAGTTTCGTACCAAGAGGGTGAGATAAAGTTTATCACTAATAGAAATGTCGCATTGTATCCTACTTTCTACTAATATTATAAACGTGAAAGTTTGTGAGGATGTATGTTCCGCTTTCACGCAAAAACTACTGAATGGATTTTGATGAACCTTGACAGTGATATAGCTTATACATCAGAATAACACATAGGCTACTTTTTATACGGGTACCATGCGGGCTAAGGCATGGGCAGAAGCTTGTATTATATATTTTAGTTTAATTCGATATCCATATCTCAATTTTTCTATATAGTTCAAAAACCTGCCTAATTGATTAAGCTCATATTCAAATTTGTTTTTATTTTCTTTTTAGGTTTATGTATCTCGTAAGGAAGAAATTGAACCCTATAGGATCATTTCGTTGTCCGTCCGTTCGTCCATCTGTCAAGACCCTTTTTCTCAGGAACCCGAGGAGGTATCAAATACATCTACGGTCCCTTGGACTTCTAAAAAAAACGCAATAAATAAATGCGGCCATTTATGCGACTTAATAAAATATAACAAAAATAAATATAAAATAAAATATTTTGATGCTCGCAAATAAATCCAAACCTGGTACTTCCCGTTGATCTAGAATCATGAAATTTGGCAAGTAGCACAAATTGTAGTTCTATCAAGCAAAGATTTTTTTTTGCAATGCCAAATTTACTTTAATTTGCAGTTAGAGAATTGACCGTGACGTATATCCATGAATGAATTTATGAAAATACTTTATTGTACACCTCAAATAAACATCATAATTTACAAAATCTTATTCTTAAGAAGGTAAAGTGGGTCTATCGCTTAGAAGCAATCTCTTCCGGACAACTTTTGGATGTGCGGGAGAACATTTTTTCAACTACAACAAATAAGTTAATTTTATCTTTCAATCCGACTATAATTTCATTAGAGCAATATTTGGTGCTTTCATAATTTATGAAGTCGAGTACTCTCTTCTCTTCTCTTGTCTAAAAGTCATACAAGTTTGTAGATACGGAAGCCTCGGTACGCGAGTCAGACTCACACTTGTCTGCGTTTTTTTTAAAGTACAATAATCTACCTACCTAGCAGGTTTCATCAACATTGAAAAAACAGTTCGACAGTTATTGTCAATACACTTGAACTTAAGTAGGGGTAAAATACAGTACTGTTTTAACCCTCTTACAAATAAGATAATCGCTACTTAATTTAACTGCTTTCTCACCTTAATTATATTATTTTAAGTAAAGTTTTGGCATTTAAGATTAAGTTATGTTTGAGTGAATGTGGAATATTTTGGAATAAAATCAGTTTTATAGTAGGTATGATTAAAAATTTCTTAAATATTACTTCCAACTAATATAATAAATGTGAAAGTCTGTGTGTGTGAATGTTTGTTACCACGTATCTCCGTAACTACTAAACCGGTTTTCATGAAATTTGGATTGTAAATAGGTTCTGGAATAACACATAGGTTGATCTTATTTTCAAAAATCAACCCCTAAGGAGGTTAAACAGGTTGGTAAAGTTTCTATGGAAAAAATATTCCATGGTTTTATTTACACAAAACTAACGAAACACGTTTTTTTTTAATTACTATATATATTACTATAGGGATTGATAGTCCCTGAGTACCTGAAATAAGAACTTAAAATCCTAGTCAATTGTCTAATCATTCAATCTGAAACAAAAAAGTATTTGTTCAAACAAATAATATCAAAACAACATTAATATGCTAAGCGATAACTTTTAATAAAAAAAAACACCCTATATTTTTATACTATGCCAACTCATACTCGAAAACACACCCCAAGAACATACAAACTTCAGCCCTAAATCTCATTAATTAAAGCTGAAAATTGCTCATCAAATAAGTTGCCAGCAATGAATAATCACACCAAAACTGTTCTTGCCAATATCAAACTTAGCATCATACAAATACAGTGCGATTTAGTTTCGTGAGTCTGGTTGTTAGGCTACATTCACACCAGAGTTGCGGTAACGCATCGTATAAAACCGTGCAGTTTATTAAAACTGATGCGCACCCGCCTTAGCTGGTCAAGACTGTATACTTTGGGACAAAATCCGCAACGTAAGAAAAGTTCGGTTTTTGCAATTTTGTAAAAAAACTGAGCTCAAGGACGGTTTCTAGATAGATTGTATTACCACAAATTGTATAACCACATTGACGACATATGTGGCGCAGTGGGCGAAGGCCCGCCTGAAACGCAGAAGGTTGCTGGTTCGATTCCCGCCGCGGGAGAAATGTTTGTATGAACTGAAAATATTTGTCTCGGGTCTGGGTATATGTATAATATCTATGTATTTTAACAAAAAAATTATGTAAGTAGTATTATATCAGTCATGTTATTCCTATAATACAAGCTCTGCTTACTTTGGGGCTACATGGTGATGTGTACAAAATGTCCAGCATTATTTATTTATTTTATTCACGGCTTCGCCCGCGTGGTACACGGATAAAAAATAGCCTATGTGTTATTCTGATGTAGGTTTAAGCTATATTACTGTAAACTTATCAAAATTCGTTCAGTAGTTTTGGCGTGAAAGAGTAACAAGCATACATCCATCCTCACAAACTTCCGCGTTTAAAATAGTGGTAGGATATTCAGAAACTTATATTCAAAATTCTTTGAACATTATGTTCTGTATGTAAATATTTCCTAATTATACATATACACAATCTGCACTAGCTATCTTTACCTAAAGTTTAAGTACAATTTGGAAGTACACAGAGTTTTGTTTTAAACGCCTCCAGTTTATCATTTCCAAAGATCGACGAAGATATCCGAAGCGCATAACTTTTATCGTATCTAGTAAGAAGATAGTACCGAACTAAACCTAATAAATAGCAATTATTTTGCACTGCAGTGTACTGCGTGTAACCCTCAGTTTATTCTCTATTGTAATAAACTTACACGGTTTTGAACTCAGCGATCCCACCGCGGAAATCGTTTGAAAATGGGGAGTGTGATGCAAAGAATAAAATACTTTATCACCTTATCTGACATTCTCACACAGCATCATCTAGCCCCAGAGTAAGCAGAGCTTCTGTTATGGAAACTACATGACTATTATACGAATAATAAGAAGTTAATGATACCTATTTTTTTTTTTTTTTTTTTTTTTTTTTTTCAAAATTTGACCTTTTTTGAACAACCGAGCGGTATATTAAACACGATATTATGTTCAGGCTCCTAACGTCGCAGTAAAAGAATGTCCATGTCATTGTGAAGCCAATAACAGGGCCACACAGGGTAACAATGGGTAACACGTTATAGGCAACTTCATCTAACATAATAATATATGGTGTGTAACGAAAGACCTGTCTGACCTAATCCTATCCTATCCTACTGTTATATATGTCAAAGTTTGTGTGTGACAATTGACAATCAATAATTAATTTAATTCAAATATTTAAATATTTATTTATTATTATTTATTTATTTAATTTCCCTTTAAAAATGTTCGCATATCCATATGTATCTCATTTTTCCATATGCCTTTCCATCATTTTTTGCTTGGAAGAACACGGTAAGATACCGACAGCAGATTTGGACTGTGGCTCATACAAACGAATAAAAATGAAATTGTAGGTAGGTAATAATATATACACAGGTTAGACAGGGGTTTTGTTACATACGGTGTATGCATAGGCAAATAGTTAATTAAAGAAAGTTAAAACTTAAATTCAATTCATTCAGAAATCTGAATTTCAAATGAAGACGACTTAAATCTTAATATTAATTTGGAAAAGCGTCTTCCGCTGAAAAGCGCCGCTAAAGGTTTTACTGCCTAGTGATGTACTTTGATGGAGAAAACCACATTTCGATGTTTTACGAGAAATTTGTGTCGAATTCGAGTATTCATCAATTTGGCAGTGATGAAGCTGAAAACACCAAACCGTGTTTTTGCCAGATTCTTCTGATCGCGACAAATTGGTACAAATTCAATATTCACGAAATTAATGAAAAAATGAATAGATGAAAATACTTTATTGTACATCTTAAACAAATAACATAATAACAAAATCTTATTATAAATAAAGAACAATAGGCGGTCTTTTCGCTAAGAAAAGATCTCTTCCAGAAAACCTTATGGAGAGGATAGTAAGAGATGAAATGTTTGTTGACTTTACTTCGTAATCCTACCCCCTACTTAGTAACTGCACAGAGCACTGAATATAAGATAAGAAAATGCCTATCACGGGGATTACAGTCTTTTGTTAATGTTATTTTTGCCCGCGACATAATCATATAGAGCCCGTATTCTTTTTAAAATTTTTCACCCTGCTTCATCTAGCCCTAAAGTAAGCAGAGCTTGCTTGTGTTATGGGAACTACATGACTGATATACTACTTTTTTTTTTGTAAATACATACATATTATAAATATAAAACACTCAGACCCGAGACAAATATCTGCTGATACAAACATTTGTCCCGCGGCGGGAATCGAACCTTTTGCACCTTCGCCCACTGCGCCACAGAGGTCGTCAAAAATGCATTTGCCGTAAATATTGGTCTGTTACCATTTATCTCAAAATGGCTTATACGATTGAAATACGTTTTTTTTTTACGATTATGTTACTTTAAGGATGATTCTTAACGTCACTAGGGGACGTAGCAACTAAACATGTTTGAACATATTATTTTTACTTACTTTTAAAATGTAGTTATCGATAGTAAACGGGCACCTCCCTAGAAAACTGAGCAAAGAGCTTAGTCCTGTTCTCACTCCCTTGGGACACGGTATATTGTTATTTGTTTCTGAACAGAAACGGTATTGCCTAGTGGACCATACCCCGACTTTTGATTCGATGGTCATGGGTTTGAACCCGGACAAACCAATGGATTTTTAAGATTAATAATTGTAAAAGCTGATGTTTTTTCACCCTCTAGGGACAAAACGAATAGATTTTTAAGATTAATAATTATGAAAACTCTAACGTGTTTTTTAACATCTTCTGCAGCATCTAGTGATGTGTAACAATAAAATGTATCTAAACCTTGATACATTGATATTTATTTGTAGGAGGTAATCTCTGGAATTACCGAACCGATTCTATAGTTTATTTGACTAAAGAAAATTTACAAGATGTCTGATTAATAGGTATAAGCTATATTTAATTTTGAAATCAGCTCATCTCAATATTTGTTAATAATGTCCTAAGAAAAATCGCTTCATGGCTGCTTAGTCTACGTGCGCTGACTTACAATACCTGAAACGCAATACTACAGATCCTACTTCCTACTATTATTATAAATGCGAAAGTTTGTGAGGATGGCTATTTGTTACTCTTTCACGCAAAAACTACTGAACGGATTTTGATGAAACTTTACAGTAATATAGGTTATACATCAGAATAACGCATAGACTACTTTTTATCCGGGTACCATGCGGGCGAAGCCGTGGGTAGAAGCTAGTATTTTAATAATGTAGCAAGAAAAAGCGCTTCTTGGCTGCTGTGTCCTCGTGCGTTGACTTTTTTTTTTAAATTCTTTATTAATGAGCTTAATCACGGTGCGATTATGTCGCTCTGATAAATCAACAGTTGCACATTTCTTACTATTAATCTTATTGTATAGATAAAATAATCTATGATATATGTGAATAAGTAGGTAGACAGATTCTACATTACCAACTTAAAAAAAAATATAATGTACAACAGAATCACGGACATGATAGACCTAGCTTTTATATTTTTAAACTATAAAAATAAGTTAAGCGGATTAATTTCCGGTGTACTTCACTAGCCGTTAAACATATTGTGAATTTGATCATTCATATTGTAACACGGGAATTTTCACGTAACATACTATCAGTGTTAAGCATTGACTAAGTTTCGAGTCATTCCGAAAGTCTTCAGAGATTAGGGTGAGTGATCGCGACGCTCTCTCTGGATGCAATAATTACGGAAGATCACAATAGACATAATTATGTTCATGTATTTGTATACTATGTAGATCAAAATTGTATATACTGCTATAAAACGGCTACAAATCGTACCTACAGCCAACTCACAATTTTTCCCTAAACCAAGTACTAAGCCCCGCCCGACCAGTAAACAATAAGGATGGCTAAGGTTTTGACGGTTTTTTTTACGGATAAAATTTAATCAGATATTTTTTAAGGCCTACTGGGTCACCGATGTTAAGAATTAATATCACGAACTAGTAAAAAAACTGATCCTTAAAAAGCTACCCAAATTTTTGTGCCTAAAAATATCTATAAAATCTTACCCTATTTCATTATCACTCACTAACTTCACTTCACTGAGCAGGTCGATAAATCTAGCTCTGTCCTTTTCTTACACTAAGCAAAGAATAGAGGGAGACTATCTATCAAAGTTATGAAGTAATTATGAATAAGGGTATTAATATCTTAAGTCTCAGAGACCTGTTTGAAAGTTAATTTCCTTTCATGTGCAAAAAAACTATCAAAACACGTGAAAAACTTGCTCAGTAAAATGAATAAATAAGTAAATATTGCTGGACATTTTTCACAGCATCATCTAGCCCCAAACTAAGCAGAACTTGTCTTATGTGAACTACATGACTGATATACTTATATACTTTTTTGTGAATACATACATATAATAATGAAAATATGAAATTAATATTTCCTCTTATCTTCGAAGTACAGTTAGATTAATACTAAATTCATTTCCGGATAAAATACACGTACAAAATAAAAGCGGATTTCCCAAGTACGTTTACCCCATCCCTACCGTACAGCCCGCCGGAATACAAACGGCGCATAACTAGCAGCCGACAAACATATTTCAAACTGTATTAAAGCCTGATTTATAAAACGGCTTTATTCCCGAGAAATGGAGAAAAAATTCGCACTGGTAACACCCATGTTTTTTGATGACATTATGGGGGATTAGGGGTTATTTTTGTATTTTTATGATGGGATTATGGTTTTTGATCATATCATATGCTGACTAGCTCGTTTTTCTCAGCAAATCGCACTAGCCACAAATTATTATAAATGACTAGCTTCTGTTCACGGCTTCGCCCGCGTAGTACCCAGATAAAAAGTAGCCCTTGTGTTAATCTGATGTATAAGCTACATTACTGTAAAGTTTTAACAATATCCGTCTCGTAGTTTTTGCGTGAAAGAGTAACAATTGTGGGAACTCCACAAATTTGGATGAAAAAAATGGGTAACGAAATTTCATATTGACTTTTTATAGTATTCCCGTTATTTGAAGTCGGTTATTTGACATTTAACTCTCAAAACCAAAGTCAAAGTCAAAATTCATTAAAATCACAAGGATCACTTTGATACGTCGGTTTTATCGCCTGCCTGTTCTTCCGCGACCAAACCAGGAAAGAAAGGAAAGAACGTCTTATTATAAGAGTAGATAGGTATATATGTTCTGTAGTGGTACAGAACCCAAATTGAGCGAGTCTGGCTCACACTTGACCGGTCTTATTCCCGTTATAATGATAACTTCAGCTTTAGTATAAATGTGAATATACAATATCACGTTTGAACCAAAGAAGTTGCATGAACGTACCAAAGAAGTTGCATGCAAAAAATAAAAATAAAAATTGGTAAAAACTATCTCGTCATAGTTTAAGTTCTATTCACAAAGCATGCATGCTAAATAAGGGTCAGCACAAACGATTGGAACGGGCGCGTGGCGATGACGTAACGTATAACGTAGGTACACAGGTGATGCACGCTTAACGCATCATGTAGGGGCGGATGAGTCACTTCCACTTGGTACTGTATCAAATATAAGTTTTGTTGAAACATATTGTTATGTAGATGAATTAATAATGGACATTTGCACACAGCATCATCTAGCCCCAAAGTAAGCAGAGCTTGTGTTATGTATGAGAACTACATGACTGTTATATTACTTATATACTTTTTTATATAACATGTATGTATGTACAAAAAAAATATAAGTATGTAGTTCCCATAACACAAGCTCTGTTTACTTTGGGGCTAGATGATGCTGTGTGAAAATATCTAGCATTATTTTTATTCATTCTGTTGAAACATATTTTGTTCAAAAGAAGCCTTTTTTTATTAACTTTGCTTGGAACACATGAAAATATTTGCTGGATTTTTGACGTTTCATAACTAATTTGATGAAAACGGGGTGGGGAATAACCTAATAAATAGGAGAAACCTAGGAGTGAATAAAAAGAAAATCAAAAGTGACATTTCACCAAAAACTCCTTGTACCAATATAATAAAATTAACTGGTACTGCTATCGGTAGTTGTGCACGTGCAGTAACCACGTGGTTTTTTAAAAAGAATTATTAGAACAATAATTCCACAGATTCAATAAGTTTTTTTTCATACAACTAATGTTTTTTTCATACCTCAGTTTTTCAATGAGTTTTTTATACAACCACTGTGGCAATCAAGCATACAGCCCACCTCTTGGTAAAGTCTTTGAAGATGGGTTTAGTTAAGAAAACATGGGTACCAACTGGAACATTTTTTTTTCATACAACTTATGTTTTTTTTCATACCTCAGTTTTTCAATGAGTTTTTTTATACAACCACTGTGGCAATCAAGCAAACAGCCCACCTCTTGGTAAGGTCTTTGAAGATGGGTTTAGTTTAAGAAAACATGGGTACCAACTAGAACATTTTTTTTTCATACAACTTATGTTTTTTTTATACCTCAGTTTTTCAATGAGTTTTTTTATACAACCACTGTGGCAATCAAGCAAACAGCCCACCTCTTGGTAAGGTCTTTGAAGATGGGTTTAGTTAAGAAAACATGGGTACCAACTGGAACACACCTCAATATCATAAAGCAAAAGGTGCATTTAATAGTACCTTGATTGATGTTTATTGGTAAGGGGTCGCTTTTGACCTCACATTCGCCCTTATTTCCACTACCATTTTATGTAACACGCTCTATCACAAGGGTATAAGAACTATTTTCTTTCGACTTCAGGTTTTTCAGTGAAATTTCATCTTAATTATTGTTCTCGTGAGAATGCAATATTTAATTACGAACAATGGATGTGATTTTATTTGACGTTGAGTCTGTTTATTACATTTCTGTCTGTCTGTCTGTATCAGTGTGATTTTAATCTTCAAAGGTAGGCAGAGTGGCAAGAGTGATTGCATTTTAACCGACTTCAAAAATAGAGGTTATGCCGCTATTATTTTACGTAATTGGAGGCGGTTTTTTTGTTTACTTACTAACTACTTGCAAAACGCGGGCTTGTGCCAAATATACCTAATGTATGTATACGTATATATGTAGAAAATCTGTAGGTATGTATCTTATTAACTATCTGTGGATTTCCATCATGACATCCGTACATAGTTGTTGTAGCGTGTTTTTTTATAGTTTTCTTTTTTTATTCCAAAAACTATCGTGAACTTGACTATTCATATTGTAAAAACGGGAATTTTCACGTACTGCACTATCACGTGAAAATTCCCGTTTTTACAATATGAATAGTTTTCTTTTTTCTTAAACCTGTATCGAGTGCGAACGCAAAAGTATAAGTAAATCGAAAAACGGCGATGGATGTCTAAACAAATACCTCACGCTTAGTTTTTTTCTCACGCTCACGCAAATTTGTCAAGGCGAAACTTGGCAGCAGTCACGTGACATCGCTAATGTCATTTCCATACAATTCCATGCCAACAGAAATGACTACTATCTAAAGGGCCTTTGACTAGTGTGGTGAAAAGATCCTCTGTGGCACAGTTGGCTAAAAGCCCTCCTAAGACACAGAAGGTTACGGGTTCGATTCCCGCTTTGGAACAAATGTTTGTATGACCTGCAAATATTTGTCTCGGATCTGGGTGTTTTCTATGTATAATATGTATACATGTTACAAAAAAAGTATTTATATAAGTAGTATAGCAGTCATGTAATAAAAAAAAATGCCTAGCATTAATATTAAAGTCAAAGTCAAGTAAAAATTTATTTATTCAATAAAATCACAAGGATCACTTTGAAACGTCGGTTTTTATGTACTGCCTGTTCCTCCGCGACCAAGCCAGGAAAGAAAGACAAGAAAACAAGGCTGGTTATTCTTTTTAATGATCTTTTTACAAACAATAGGTTCGTGGCATTTTCAATCCCAAGAGTTTTTGTCATCTAAATAATCAGATATTTTATAGTATATCTCTTGGAAGTTTGTTATAAAAGCGTACACCGTGCCCTTTAAACGATTTACTAACTTTATGGAGTCTACAAGTGGCAACAGCGAGTTTATCTTTATTTCTAGTATTTATATTGTGATTATCGCTTTTTTTCTTAAACAAATTAATAATTTTCTTTATTAAAACAGTCAACTTGATTAAAAGTTTAACCGAATTGAGAACCTCCTTTTTTTAGATCGGCTTATTACTGATGTCACTGGCATAGATTTTCAATTAAGCCCAACAATAGGACCGCCTCAGGCCATCTCTGGATAGAACTATTTGATTATTGGTTGCCAAAATACAATGTAATTTCTAATAACAGTAATAAGATAGATATATTTATTTATTTAGGACACCGGACAGAGAAATTACAATACTAATCCAATTTAAAATATTCTCGTCTTAAATTCTATCCTTCCTACTAATATTATAAAAGTGAAAGTTTATGAGGATGGACGTTTGATACTCTTTCACGCAATAACTACTGAACGGATTTTGATGAAACTTTACAGTAATATAGCTTATACATCAGAATAACACATAGGCTACCTTTTATTCGGGTATCACGCGGGTGAAGCTGTGGGCAGAAGCTATGTATACCAATATTATAAAGAGGAAAGATTTTTTGTTTGTTTGTTTGTATCGAATTGACTCCGAAACTACTGGACCGATTTTAACAATTTTTCACTAAATGAACGCTAAATTATTAGGAAGTAACATAGGCTGTAATTTATTTTCCAAAAAAATAGAGATCCTTAAGAAAATTGCAATACTGTAACCCAAAGTAGCAAAACTTTGCCTATAAAATTATTTATTTGGCGTGCGCTGAGAAAACTATTGATGATACATAAAAATGATCTACTATATGATTATAGTACTCATTATTACCTACAAAAAAGTCCGCGAGGAAATATATCCTACTATCATAGTTAAGTCACAATAGCAGCTTTTGTGTTCTAAAATTTAATTAGATCGCCGATATTCCCACGGAATCGAAACTAACGCGGGTGAAACCGCGGGGCGCAGCTAGTGCTTTATAAAATAATGCTTATAATTTGGCCGACTGTACATCAGGTTATCCAAGATCGTCGCTACATCCAGGGTCTCTCCAAAACTTGATTGAGTTCTGTTGCTATGGCCATAGAATACTTAGCAATTTGTAGGGTAAGTATAGCTGGATATAGGCTGTGTGCATTTGGAATGAGAGATGGAAACATACGATACAAAAGAACGACTTTATGTGTTCGAAACATAGAATTGAATAGAACAGAATAGAACAGAATAGAACAGAACAGAACAGAACAGAATAGAACAGAATAAAACAGAATAGAACAGAATAGAACAGAATAGAACAGAATAGAACAGAATAGAACAGAATAGAACAGAATAGAACAGAATAGAACAGAATAGAACATAATAGAACAGAATAGAACAGAATAGAACAGAATAGAACAGAACAGAACAGAACAGAACAGAACAGAACAGAACAGAACAGAACAGAATAGAATAGAATATAATAGAATAGAATAGAATAGAATAGAATAGAATAGAATAGAATAGAATAGAATAGAATAGAATAGAATAGAATAGAATAGAATAGAATAGAATAGAATAGAATAGAATAGAATAGAATAGAATAGAATAGAATAGAATAGAATAGAATAGAATAGAATAGAATAGAATAGAATAGAATAGAATAGCATAGAATAGAATAGAATAGAATAGAATAGAATAGAATAGAATAGAATAGAATAGAATAGAATAGAATAGAATAGAATAGAATAGAATAGAATAGAATAGAATAGAATAGAATATATCTTTATTGTACACCAGTAAATACAAAAGTAACATGAAAAAGAAATTATAATAAAACCTTGTGGTACAATGGGCGACCTTATCGCTGAAAGCGATCTCTTCCAGACCTTTGGATGGACAGAAACCTAGTTCATAGTTTCAGGTTCATTTATTAATAACGAATTGTAACATGTCAATAAAGTAATAAAATTAATTCACAGGACCACAACTAAAATTCCAAAAAACAACAGTACGTAATAAATTAATAAGAATAATCAAAGATAGAAAAATAATAATAATTATGTAACAATGTCACTACTTACATTTTTTATGTTAAAAATTCATCAACCTTATAGAATGATTGATTGATAAATGTTAAATTTTTAAAATTATTTTTTTAGCCTGTTTTTAAAGGTAATTTCGCCGGTTAACTGGCATACAAATATCTAATTAACTAAAAATAATATAATAAGTACATTTTATGCAAAAAAATGTTAATACATTAATTAATCGTCACATTACAATTTGTCCGCCAAATATAAGTATATTTGAAGAACAAATTGTAATGTGACCGCCGAATGGATAGTATAATAAGTATGTTTTGTTTATACATATTGTAAAAACGGGAATTTTCACGTACTGCACTATCGGTGAAGGCACCGACTATGTTTCGACTCATTCCGAGAGTCTTCATCAGGGTGAGTGGTCGCGACTTTCTCCTTCCGCGTCGCGCCGTACACAGTATCTTGAATAACATCTTTGTTTGTCAATATCTTGAATAATTTGCTACGAGAAATAGCCAGATAGCGTCGAATGTGTCGGTGCGTGCATCGGTTATCATGCCTGGAGCACTACTGCTCATACTCATTTACTTAAACATTAATCATTACGAAACGTGGTTTAAATCAGTGGTTTATCTCTCAAAGTTAGACCAGACTTTTGAATCCTGATTTTTCCTTACTTAGAGACCCTAAGGGTCTCATTACGAAACGTGGTCTAAACTCGAGTTGAACTCAAGTTCTGTCAGAGCCACTAAACCAAGGTTTAAATAGACATTATCGAAAAAGTAATAATATGGCAAAGGTCTACAACCGCGGGCTGTCAATATGATTTACAAACATTTCAAAACCACAAAAAAAAATACACATTATTTTGATTGGCTACCAAAAGAAAGTAGGTTCTCAAAAAGAGGTTGAGTTATGATAGAAATAAACTAGGTGACCGCCTGGTTTATCTTTTAGTAGTTATTTATCATCTAACCTTTTTTTTGAAACGTCAAATAGACTGTCGGCAATTTTATTTTAACAATCAATTTTAAACCTTGTGTGCTTTGTTATAACAATTTGTCTTGAAAAATCAGGATTTTTTGAGGACCTACTTTTTTTGGTAGCCAATCAAAATTATGTTTTTCTTTTTTATTATGGTTTAGAAGTGTTTTTTATATTAAACGGTCATCCCGCGGTTTTATTTTATTTTTAAATTGTCGACCGTAGTGTCTTTGCAATAATACTTTTTTTTCGATAAGGTATATTTAAACCATGGTTAAGTGGATCTGACAGAACTTGAGTTCAACTCGAGTTTAGACCACGTTTCGTAATGAGACCGTAAGAGTTTAAAATAAACTTGGTTTCGCCGTAACAGTTTCAATAAAACTTACATTCTGTATTTAGAGGGGTGCTAGAAACATGCAAGTATTCTACATGTAGGATTCTTTAGTAGTCTGTTTAGGCTACAAAATATTTATTGAATTTTCATTTTCGACGCTTTTATTTATAAACTAGCTGCGCGGGTTTCACCCGCGTGAGTTTCGATTCTGTGTGAATATCGGGATAAAAAGTAACAGTAAAGTATTTTACTGCTACATGAATACCCTTGACGGCAAAACTATTTCTTTGAATAAGAATTAATACTACGATACTAATGTAACCAACTTTTGCTTCTACCGGCGATCTAATTAAATTTTAAGAAACCAAAAGCTGCTATTGTGACTTAACTATGATAGTTAGATATATTCCCTAAAAACTTTTTTGTAGGTAATAATGAGTACTTTAATCATGTAGTACATAATTTTTATGTAACATCAATAGTTTCTCAGCGCACGCCAAATAATGAATTTTATCAGCGCACGCCAAATATAGGCAAAGTTTTGCTATTTTGGATAACATTATTGCAATTTTCTAAAGGATCTCTATTTTTTGAAAATAAATTATAGCCTATGTTACTTCCTAATAATTTAGCTTTCATTTGGTGAAAAAATGGTTAAAATCAGTCCAGTAGTTTCGGCGCCTATTCGATACAAACAAACAAACAAAAAAAACTTTCCTCTTTATAATATTAGTATAGATTAGTAGTACTGAATTACATATACGTTCAAAACTTGTCGAAACTATGTCCGTTTCGACAATTTTTGTATGGGAATCTTGACGATACGGTCGACGTTTTGACATGTTATAAACTCAGAATAGACCCTCTGTTACGGACATAATAATATCGTAAAAGTCGTTCCTCTATCTTGCCGCGTCCTAGACTATATGCCCGTATGTTTACAATCTATTGATCAATGATGAATTAATTTATCACTGTCGGCCATCTTGACTTGACAAGAGAAACTTGCCAGGGTACGAACCTTGCTAAGTAAACATGTACTAACCTATTAATTTGTAAGTACAGCCACATATATAGTCCAGACCGCACATTAGGATTGTGTCTTGAATATCAGAAACTAGGAGTAGTATGGTACCACAATACCCAGACTGATCATTTAAATCCTACTACTATTACAAACGCGAAAGTTTGTGAAGATGGATGTTTGTTCATCTTTCACGCAAAAACTACTAAACGAATTTTGATGAAACTTTACAGTAATATAGCTAATACATCAGAATAACACATAGGCTACTTTTTATTCGGGTACAACGTGGGCGAAGGCGTGGACAGAAGCTAGGACAAATATGCAAGTAATATTTACAAATCATGCTAATGGTTTAGTCTCGCAACGGGAAATGAACCCGCTGTCATATCTCAGCCTGCTACTCACCCATCACACGGTCGTCAATAATTAAAGGAATTCCACTACATAACATAGGCCGTTCATATACCAAACTGGTACACAGCAATGCAAGTAATACTGTTTGGCCGCACACATAGATAATTATGGTTTCGGACGAGCTCTTCACAAGCTGTACTACTTCTGAAAGAGTAAGACTTCTTAAGAGGCCTGCGGAAGATGAACTGCCCATACAAACGTAATACCCAAATCATTTGTAATTAGAGCTTATTTCCAACATATTATTTTATTATTTGTATTCAAATAGTATTTATCTAGGTACCTTGATAAATATTTTTTCAAAATAATTACCTAAAATGACGAATCGCATTTTGGATATTTTTACGTCATATAAGACACGTTTTCATCTTATTTCTTTCATATTCAAAATAATAATATCTTACGTATTGATTGATTAAGTACATAGCTTATATTGTCTAGTTACAGAATAACAATACGATGAGAAAAATACAACAAGTTTTCAGTCATCATTTTTGGTATTACGAAACACCACCAAATTTATAACAAATTCTTAATGGCTGATATTGCCATCGCGCAAGCACACAGGCGGAGCATTAGCCAAAAAGAGATAACGATAGTTTTGGATGCTCCTCGAATTAAAGTTGCGAGATGCGTTCGCCGGACCCTTAAGAGTGACGAAGTTTACCTGCATCTACGAGTATGATTAAAGAATCAATCAAACAGCTGTCTACTATGCACACTAAAGCCCACTGTAACTGTCGTCACGTGGCTACCACGTGGCAGCCACGTGCCCCGTCAGCGTTAATCCACTAATATCTATTTATTATTGTAACACGGCTGTTTGCAGGTCGTTAGCGCAGCGGGAGCCCCGCCGGTGTGGACGCGCCTTTATTACATGTTTCTGCATGTCAGCTTTAATCATCGGAAAAATCGTTATCAATTGTTTTTGCAATTCATTTAAGGCCCGGGGCAACATAATTACGGGTGGTTAGATCCTAATCAAAGCTTTTTGACACATCCTACTATCCTAGTATTATAAACGCGAAAACTTGTGAGGATGGATGTTTGTTACTTTTTCACGCAAGAACTACTGAACGGATTTTGATGAAACTTCACAGTAATATAATATAATAAGTTGAAATATTTTCCTTTTCCTTTTAATCGTTTTTCCAAATGATTTTTTCCTCAATATGGTTTGTTTTTTGTTCTAAATGTTGTGTATGTTTTACAAGGAAACAATTCGTTTAATATTTTTTAATAATATTGCAAAATATCAATGTTGCGGTAACAGTTTACCACCCACATAGGCCGTTAGTTCGTTTGCCTCTTTAGTAGTATAAAACACAAAATATCTTTTATAGTACTAAAGTTTACAAACTGAAAAGTTTGCTCAATTTGTAAACATATTTTTTGGTGTAAGCATACTAAGATCATCACAAAAGCGACGATTTACTTGAGTTCATTAACGAAATAAATAGACAGATGACAAAGTCATATGAAGACACTAGCTTCTGCCCACGGCTTCGTCCGCGTGGTATCCGGATAATAAAAAGTAGCCTATTTGTTATTCTGATGTATAAGCTATATTACTGTAAAGTTTCATCAAAATCCGTACAGTAGGTTTTGCGTGAAAGAGTAACAAACATCCATCCTCACAAGCTTTCGCGTTTATAATATTAGTCGGATTCTGTGACTTAGGTAAGACAAGTTTAAGAAAAAAAAACAATAAAACGTTAAATAAATAAATAATACAAAACAGCATTAAAAGTTTAAAACGTAGGTGGTATTAACTGACCACCGAGTTCGCCTTTGTTCAAAAATTTAAAAAAATATATGAAATTTGAATTTGGAATGGTACCGGAAACGGCGCCGGCGCACAGTAGCGGCTGATACGGCAATTAGCGGGTAAATGTCAAAATTCTATGTGAACTACAGTTTTAGTACAGGGTGTGGCTATAGAGTATGCAGTGGGTTAACTCATATGCTTTTATTTTGACCGGTAAATAGAGAAAATTTTTAAACAAAAAAAAATCTGGACATTTTCACACAGCATCATCTAGCCTCAAACTAAGCAGGGCTTGTGCTATGGGAACTACATGGCTAATAAACTACTTACGTACATATTTTTTTTATAAATACTTATATATTATACATAGAAAACACTCAGACCCGAGACAAATATTTGCAGACCATACAAACATTTGTCCCGCGGCGGGAATCCCGCAACCTTCTGTGTTTAAGGTGGCTTTCACCCACTGCGCCACAGAGCTCGTCTTAATACTTTTTATAAACCCCTACTTTAAATTTCATCATCGATTGCATCGCCCTATGACTTGTGAGTATTAAACCTATCCAAGAACCATCCTTGAAGACATCGATTGCAAAACCCCGCTTTAATCCTTAAGAGGCCTGCTTTGGATGAATTGTCCATACAAACGTAATACCATAGTCATTTGTAATTAGAGCTTATTTCCACCATATTATATTATTATTTGCATTCGAATATTATTTATCTACGTACCTTACTACATATTTTTTCAAAATACTTACCTAAAATGAAATGTAAACGAATCGCATTTTGGATATTTTTACGTCATACATGACATGTTTTCTTCTTATTTGTTTCGTATTAAAAACAACAAAACCTTACGCATCGTTTGGTTACGGTACATAGATTATATTGTCTAGTTACAGAATAACAACACAATGTGAAAAATACAACAAATTTTCATTCATCTTTTTTGGTATTACGGAACACCACCAAATTTATAACAAATTCTGAACGGCTAATATTATATCGCGCAAGCACGAGCGGGCCTGCATCAGTCAAAAATAAATGAGCGCTGTACGCCGGATCCTTAAGCCGTTATTTATATTAAATTAACTTAGAGAATTAGCAACAATTGCTTATTTTGGTAAATAAAAATAAGTGATGAGTTGCAGCAATTATACGACATATGAAAAATATGACAGTATGTAAGTAAGTACAATTACGTTAAATTACTGTTGAAAAAACTTTACCTGCCTATCGTTCTAGTTGTAAATTGTGTTACGGCAAGGTAAAGATTTTCGTACTTAGAGTTAATGGTGGGCATAGTATAAAGCAACAGAACAGATAAATTATGTATGAAAGTTTTGACAAAATATGAGTTGGAAAAATTAAGTAGGCTTACAAGTAAACACTTGAACTATTATTTAATTTTGTTGGTTTGTTTTGGTAACAAACAAACTCTTACGGCAAACGCACATTATATATAACTTCATGGATAGAAAACTAAATAAATGTAACTTTTCACATTGTAATTTTTATCAACTTTTTATTTGAAGTCAGGTTTTATTTTGTCCTGTTTCAACTCTCTGTTATATTTAAAGCATCCTGTAGAGGTGTGAATGAGCCGCGCACGCCCCGCTCTGAATTCACACGTACACAAGCCAGGGCTATTTCCCTTACCTTGCTATGCATCCCTGGTAGCCTCGCCATGACATGACATACAAACATCACGTCTGTACGAGGTAGGCAGAGACGTCCGTGAGCTTTGAATTAACCTCACATAGAACGCAGTTTAGGCCACCACACCCGATGAAATGAAATGAAATGAAATTTATTGTGATTCACAAACATTACAATTATATGTAAAATCAATCCTTATTTTCATTTAGATCCTAAAAAAATGACATTTCTTGATGGATAATATTGTTACCCAAACTATGCCGTCTATCTACAATAAGATACCGTTGTCTATTCGATCATTATCGAAAAATGCTTTCAAAAGAGAACTCAATGATATTCTGATAAAAAAAGCGTATTAAACTGTGGACGAGTTTTTGTGTGACTGTGCTGTAATTTGACATTTTTTATTTTATTTTCTACCGTCCTACAGGTTTTGTGTTTGAATTGTCATTTTTTATTTTATTTTCTTTATCTACCTTTGTAAATTTTAGAGTTTTTAAGATATATACCTAATTTTAATTAAATGTTTGTAAGCCTAAGGACAGAATTTAGTGATGCAAATTGTTTTAATTTACCACCTTTATGTAACACTTACCTAAATTCACGAACAATAAATAATTTGATTTGATTTGATTAGGTTTGAGTACCTGATAGACTAGGTTTACCGATGGACAGATAACATCTTCAAAATTTCTAGAAATCGCTGGATGGATAAATAAATAAAAAAAACTTATGAACTAATTTTAAACTATTCTATATTATTAGGGAAACCTATATTATTTGCGAAGGCCTGGATCCATGAAACCACATTCGCTGTTTACATAAGTTTATTAGTTCACCCAACAAATTCAGTAATTTTGATTATCCTAGAGAGACATTCTCTTCTCTCTTCATAGTTCAGGGTTCATGCAAGGCCAGGGTCCACCAAATCACAATAATTCACCAGCTAAACCAAGTTTACCGTCGACACCTCGGAGGGCGCGCCCCCTGTCTATAAATCAGTGGCACCATGATTTAATATTAATGATGTTTTAACCTTAGTGATTTATTTGGTTTGGTGCAAGTGAAGAGAGACCAATGCATTTATAACAAACTCCCAAGAGATATCCGCGGAAGTTTGTGAGGATGGATGTTTGTTACTCTTTCACGCAAAAACTACTGAACGGATTTTGATGAAACTTTACAGTAATATAGCTTATACATCAGAATAACACATAGGCTACTTTTGATCCGGGTACCACGCGGTCGAAGCCGTGGGCAGAAGCTAGTGCTTAGTAAAAGAAAAACGATTTAATTGTTAAACTACAATTAACAAAGAAGTAATCAAACAATAACTTTATAAAAAGGCATACTATAACATATGGGATTAATTAAAGATAAAAAATACCTACCTACCTATTGTTTTGTAAAAAAAACAGCCTTGTTTCTTGTCTTTATTTCCTGGCTTGGTCGCGTAGAAACAGTCAGTACTTTGGTAAAATTGACGTTTCAAAGTGATCCTTGTGATTTTAATGAATAAATGAATTTTTACTTTGACTTTTCAGTTTAGAAAGGCCCTTATCCGATACGCTTATGATATTTTAACCCTTATATTATATATTGTTCTTAAGACCGAAGGAATATTGCATCCTATGCTACTTTGATGTGACAAAGGCTTTATTTCTGCTTAGAAATCGGTAAATGGTATCCAAAATGGTCGAAAGCATATCACATGACAGATTGACATTCATAGTTTTAATGTAACAACCTTTTTATATCTCTGTGGAATCACATGTATAGTTACAGGCTCTTCAATATTAACTGTTTTAGAGAGTTTTTTGAATGAGTCGAAACTTAGTCGGTGCCTTCACCTAGTGGGGTATGTGAAAAATCCTGTTTTTACAATATGAACACACATCACATGAACCAAGATATTATTATTTTTTTATTTAATAATAGAACATGCTGTCGAGATTCCGTGTTCAGTTTTATGGCAGAGCTTTTCAGAGTTAATCGCTAATCGCTATACGCTTATGCCTTGTCCAAGTTTACAAAACGGCCCCCGGTTTTGTTTATTGCTAATAAGGCACTATAAGCTAGCGGGTAAATTGCCTGTATCTCCCTTTGTCGGGGAATTTTTCCCACTTTTTGGCGTTGGAAGGTTTAATAAAAGTTAAAAGAATTATAAAAAGAAAATCGGCCAGATATTGTAGCGAGAAATTCTTTCAATGCGTGTATAAAACTCAACTTAAACTTTCAGTAAGTGGTGACTGACTGATTGACTGATCTATCAACTCACAGCCAGAAATACTAAGTCTAGAAAGCTGAAATTTGGAACATATGTTTATTTTATAACGTAAGCATGTGATTTTTTTAAGATTTTTTTTTTGAAAATTTTCACTTTGAGGGAGGGAAATGGCGGGGTGAACTTTGTATGATAGTCTTTATTCTTTGAAGATAGAATCATGAAAATTTGAATAACAGTTAACTTGTTTCGGGGTTTTTGTATTTTTACATTAGAAGAGGGGGAAATGGGGGGTTAAACTTTGCATTGGAGTGTCGGTTTTTTTAAAATACGTGTAAAGTCACTGGCAACAGCTAGTACCTATCATATAACTATCAAAGTTTTGATCTATGTTTAATCATAAGTTTTATGCGGATCTTTAGCGTGTTTATTTCATTATTTTCTAAATATTTTCATATCAATATTTTTTTTAAATCTCCGTAACAGCTTATTCGTATGAAACATGGAATACGGTAGTTCTTACATAACCGCATTTTTATTCATAGGTAGTCCACAAATTTAGCGACCTCTGAGGCGCAGTGGTTACAGGTCCGATCCCCGCTGCGGGGCAAATTTGTACCTCTATAATCTTGAAACATTTTTCTCTGACCTGGGTGTTTTCTATGTATAATATGTATGTATTTACCTAAAAAATGCATAGAAGTAGTATATCAGTCATGTAGTTCCCATAACACAAGCTCTGCTTACTTTGGGGCTAGATGATGCTGTGTGAAAATGTCCAGCTTTATTATTCTTATTGGTAAAGTAGGTTTAGCAGAAGCTTTAGGTCAGAATACACCTCATCATTTTAGAGATCGGTTTCTATTGCTGTGTTTTCACATAATCCGTGTGAAAATGTCCAGCATTATTGTTAATATTATTCTGCCCAC
Organism: Perizoma flavofasciatum; assembly: GCA_958496245.1. NCBI lineage: Eukaryota > Metazoa > Arthropoda > Insecta > Lepidoptera > Geometridae > Perizoma > Perizoma flavofasciatum. Next base: position 7,272,799 of record OY292442.1, read on the forward strand.
GGCTTCAGCCGCGTAGTACCCAGATGTAAAAAGTAGCCTATGTGTTATTCTGATGTACAAGCTATATTAATGTAAAGTTTCATCATAATCCGTTCAGTAGTTTTTGCGTGAAAGAGTTACAAACATACATCCTCACAAACTTTCACGTTTATAATAGTAATAGGATAAAATACGTGGACTGTACCAGCTAGGTAACGTTACTAGCAGTGAGTTGTATTTAGAGTGAACTTGGGTAAAAAGGCATTGTTTGCTCGGCCAGTTCGCACCGCGCAGGCGCTAAAAGCTGCCAACGCTACATTTACTCCGGTTGCTACGGAATGTTGAAATAGTTCATGACTTCTTAAGGCGCATAGTTGGGTTAGTAATTTTTAAGGAGAATTCTTCTCTCTGTAGAGTCGAAATGTTGGAAATAAATGATATGCTAAAAGCTGCCAACGTTAGTTACTCAGGTTGCTACGGAGTGTTGTAAATTCATGACTTCTTAAGGCGCATATTTGGGTTAGTAATTTTTAAGGTGAATTCTTCTTTATTCCAAAAACTATTGTAAATTTGATTATTCATATTGTAAAAACGGGAATTTTCACGTACCGCACTGTACCGGTGGAGGCAACGACGCGACGCGGAGGGAGAGCGTCGGGATCACTCACCTGATGAAGACTCTCGGATAGAGTCGAAACTTAGTCGGTGGCTTCACCGATAGTGCGGTACGTGAAAATTCCCGATTTTACTATATGAATTCTTCTCTTTGTAGAGTGGATTTAAATGTTCGAAATAACGCTTTAAGATGATTTATTTATCAAAAAGATTTACAATATAGAGGTAAATCGCTTACTGAGAAATCACAATATTCTTATACTACTTAACAAATAGGTACAAAGATGCATTTTAGATGCATTGAGAGCAACATGCAAGGCTAGGAAAGTAGGTAGGTAAGGGAGTACCTACACGAACAGAAAAAATATAGGTAATTGAAAAAAATCATAGAACCTGTCTATCATTCAATTTACATTTAAATTAATAAATGCTATTTTTGTCATTTTCCCCGCTTATTCATAATCTAGTGCTACTAAAGTTATTGAGAAGTGTTAGAAAAGGACAGGGCTAGAGTAAGCGATCTACTAATAAATAAGAGTGTACATCTATAAACACTTTAAAATATTATACTAAATCATAAAGAATAGCCTTTCTTTATAGATAAATACATAGATATAAAATTATTTACTGCACCCAGGAATTTATACTTTTACTGATTTTTTCAATCGAATTCAACACTGACTTGGAACTATCAAAGTTTAGTCCAACGGGTTTTATTATAGGTACTTAGTTAACAGATTTATAGTTGAGTGTATGACTCAACTATAAATCTGTTAATCAAAGTTCATTGCACTATTTTCCGAAAAAAAGTAAATTTCTTAGAACTCATAAATTGAGTAACACATAAAAATAAATTCCGTTTGACTCCAATTTACAAGATATCGTGACATTTGTATTGTTTTAACGCCTTCGGTATGTGCATACAATGCCTTATGTGACTCTTTAGAGGTTGATATAGGTACCTACCATTTTGAAACTAGTAGGTAGAGTCCACTTAAATATGTATCTGAAAATAAGGTTGTATACAGAATGTACCAGAACTTGAACATACTTGACGACCTCTGTAGCGCAGTGGGCGAAGGCCCGCCTGAGACGCAGAAGATTGCGGGTTCGATTCCCGCCGCGGGACAAATTTTTGTAGCTGCAAATATTTGTCTCGGGTTCTGGTTGTTTCCTATAGTAGCCAGTAAAGTAGCCTATGTGTTCTGATGTATGAGCTATATTACTGTAAAGTTTCATCAAAATCCGTTCAATAGTTTTTCCGTGAAAGAGTAACAAACATGCATCCTCACAAACTTTCGCGTTTATAATAGTAGTAGGATTTATGTACCTATACTCAAAAGGGGTTATTCTACGCATAAAAGGGAGATAGAAACCCTTGGTCAAAATCAGACTTGAAGCAGGAAGTAAAAAAAACTGCTGATATTAACTGCGAAACAAACAATTTTCTCTTGTCTTCTCATCTGAGGTGCGTCTTGAGGACGTCTTGTCAATACTCAATATTCAATACATTTATTGCTTTCACATGGTAGGTAAGTAGATATTGTTTATGGGTAGGTATCTCAATGAACCCTGTTGTTGGTAGAGAGGCCGAGATATTGCGTAAACAAACTAGTTATTAATATCTACAGTAAAATAAAGTTAAGTCTCTCAAATTAACTTTGTATTAGGGCATAGCAGACCAAGGTTTTATTTTCATAGTTGTAAAATAACTAAGATTAAATAAGTGGTTACTAGAACACGTATTTTTCGATCACAACAAGTTGTATCTACTTGTTACCCAAAAGCTAAAATTATTAATACTACATAAAAACTATTAATTAATGTGTAAATGCTTAATTAACTAATACTTATACTTAACTAGGCCTGTAACGTGAGTTATTAAAAAAATATTTTATTTAATTTCAATGGACTTGGACATCATAGAAACGTCATTCTCAATTAATATGTGTAAATGATTAATTATGTAATACATACTAACGTGACCTGTAACGTGAGTTATTAATGAATTATTTAATTTCAACATTTCATTTCAATGGACTGGGACATTATAGAATCGCCATTTTCTGCTCGATCTAAGAAAAAATCGCATCTGATAGCACGCATAATAGGGATTTCACTAAGTTATTTGCGATACTAAACATAGAATAGAGACATATTCAGAGCAGACATGTCTAATGAAATTTCCATGTAGCTGTGCAGAGACAAGCGGAGACAAATGAAGTGTGCTGGCCGTCTCTAGGGTATATACTCTGTGCGCGATAGGGCTGGGCTGCTTACTATAAAATTATTATTTAAATTACTGGAGTTAAATTAATTTAGTAAAGCAAAAGTATGCCAGAATGGAATAGAAAGAAGCCCTAGCCTAAGGCTTACACCTAAAATATAAAAATAAATTTAATTTAATTTGAAAAGAATAGATCGAGTGAGCAAAACGAACGAAGATCGCTGAAATCGTTCATAGCATAGCATATTTTAAAAAAACAAAATTATTAAATAGCTCTATGTATTTGTAATTTTTTATAGAAATTAATTTGAAAAAAAGGTCGATTTACACATAAAAAAACATACGAAAATTTCATTTCATTTCATGTCATTTATTTAACCATATTATAACATTGGTTGTTAGGTGTACAAGCCAAGTTAGTTCTGTTTACATATTTGGCTTAAAATAATACACATAAATTACAAAATTACGCTATTAATTAAAATAAGTTTATAAAATTCATATTAGAGGTATAATCAAGTATTTGTCAAGAGCTCACATTACTCAACCTCGTTATCATGCAAAAATTCTATTCTGCTAGTCATATTCATGAATTCGTTCAGACAATAAAATGCATTGGATTCAAAGAAATATTTGATATTTTGTTTGAAATCTGATAAATGCTTCAAAGATGATATCTTAATTGGCAATTTATTATACATCACTATCTTAATATAATCTCCTTGTTTTTGAACTTTGGTAAACCTAGTTTTTCTTTATTTCTTAAATTATAATTGTGAGTATCTTTTTTCATTAAATAACTTTCCTTATTTTGGTGTATTTCTAGCAAACTTTTATAGATGTAAAGAGATATGATTGTCATTAATTATTTTTTACAAAAAAAAATTATGCAGAAATTCGCTTTCTTAGTCCACAAATAATTCTAATTGTACGTTTCTGACATACCAATACTTTATTAATTTGAAAATTATATGTTATTAAATGGGTATTTTTCGGTACTTCGGGTATGTACAATAAATTGCCGTCTGCATACCAAATTTTCGACTCGATACGCTTTAAACTGAGCAATGAAATAAGGGTATGATAGCTAATTCATAATAATGCTGGATATTTTCCACACAGCATCATCTAGCCCCAAAGTAAGCAAAGCTTGTGTTTGGGAACTAAATAACTGATTTACTACTTATATACTTTTTGGTTTTAAATACATACATATTATACATAGAAAACACCCAGACCCGAGACAAATATTTGCAAATTATACAATCATTTGTCCCGAACGGTTACTTCTCACTGGTCGTTAAGCAGATTAGTACTAAGCGCTAAGTATTAATGACAAGTACAAAGCTTGTGTAAACTAGCTATGACACACGGACGGACAGATAGACAGGCAGACAGACACTTGAAAACTATATGTGATCTATTTTCGCTATATAGACCACATATAGTTTTCACTATATGTGGACGGTACGGCTTTGAAACCGTAAAATCGAGAACCCAACTTTCCCCTCGATTTAAATTATTTTAAATTAAAATTTTACAAAAAAATAGAAAAAAAACAAAATCCACTAAGATTCGTACAGATGATGCTATTTGTGACTATACATCGTTGCTAAGTATAAGTAGGTAGTGTAGGTAATTATGTTAACATAGGTATATACACCTTAATCAATCTAGAAAACAAGGCAGGTGCATTTATTGGTACTTTTCTAGATTAACTATAAAGTCAAAGTCAATAGGTTTTTATTCATTGAAATCACAAGGATCATATAGAAACGTCAACTTAAAAACTACGTGAATTTTAAATTTGAACGTGAATTTACGCCGGTTCCTCGCGCGCGACCAAGCATAGAAGAATCAGGCAACAAACTCTGCTTGGTTATTTTTTAATGATCCTTCATTCAGCTTCAGTGTGGTGCCAATCGAACGAGATAAACTCATTTATAGAAAAAGAGTACTACTTAAAGAATTAAGTAGTTGCGCTATCTATAGATCGTTTGTAACGGTCCTTAGGTGGCTAGCTGTTTCATCTGTATTTTTTGTATATACCTACTTGTAAATAGTTGTATGAATAAATGTACATTAACTTTGAAAAAAAAAGTACATAAAATCTAAAAATTATCAACCAATCTAGAAGTTATAGCTAATCTGGAAAACCAACCGAACTTATAAGTTTCGGATAAGTTGACAACCCTAAGTCCCAAGTACCTAGGTAGTATACTCGTGGGGCGCGGTCCTGTGGGACGGACGAACATGAATACGCTATTATGACGTCACAAATTCACAATTCACTAACACTGAAGCAGTGTTGACCTGAACTACCTATTATGAAGGTTGGATAATGCAGCCACGTAATGGTCAGTGGCTTTAAACAATAAAATGTAATAAAAACAAGAAATTAGACGAGTTTTTACTTACCCATTTCAATTTTACTAAGGTATCCATTAAGGTAGGTATTAAGACCAGGATGTACAACCAATGTGTTTTGCCCATCCTCACTTATGGAGCCGAAACATGGCCCCTGACTAATGAGCACATGTATACGTTTAAAGTTGCTCAAAGAGCCATGGAGCGGGCTTTGCTAGGAATCCATCTCGTGGACCGTATACCAAACATCGAGATTAGACGTCTCACTAAAGTGGAGGATGTAGGTATACGGATTGCGAGGCTCAAGTGGAGATGGGCAGGGCACTTGGCTAGGCGGGAGGATCACAGATGGACCAAAACAGTCACAGAATGGTGGCCGAGAGATATGCGGAGTTCTCGAGGCAGACCACCTGCCCGCTGGTCAGATGATATTGTGAGGGCGGTCGGTGAGCAGTGGATCCGGCTGGCACAAGACCGCCAGGAGTGGCATAATAGAGAAACGGCCTTTACTCAGCAGTGGGTGTTACCTGCTGATTAGATAGGTATCGTTCTTAATTTTCCAGTTTTTAATAAGTAATTTGTCTGTACAATTAGGTAATTTTTTGTGTCTAATAAAAATATTACACATACGTACATACGTTCCTATACCTGGTAAATAATGGTTTTACAATATATATTTTATGTTTTCCAACAAATTGTCCAAACGGAATGCGACGAGCGTGTCAGGACTAGATACTTAATCCCAATCGCTTCTAGCGGAAATTACTTAGAATTAAAATTTTCATTCATTTAAAGCACTGTTTCTCAATGTGGGCGATAACGACCCCTTGTGGGCCCTGAAGGCCTTCAGGGGGGCGGTAGAAGGCTCTAAAAGATATTGGGGGCGCTAAGGCGGTCTAGAGGGGTAAGATAGGTTATTATGTTTAAAAACTTTGGGGAAGCTAGGATTTTTTTTATTCTCAAAGTAGGCGGTGGAAAAATAAGTTTGAGAACCTGTGATTTAAAGCATCCAATACTTCAGTGTAAAAAAGGTTATACCTACAATCTGTGAAACGCTCTATGGACTGAAATTTCAACGCATCTACTATGTATTTATAATATCTGTGACGGTACACAGAGAACGTGACTAATGTTGTTACCGTGCATAGAATCAAATACTAAACAATCACATAAAAGCCAAAGCATTCCAAGATTAATGAAATACTTATATAATACTTAACTAGGCGATTCTGTGTCACCAAATCAGAAAATAAACCAAAAAATTATCACAAAAACACTGCAAATTGCTACTTTACCAGCAATATTTTCTATCAATAAATTGTCTGTGTCACCAAATCAGAAAATAAACCATAAAATAATCACAAAACACTTCAAATTGCTAATTTCCCAGCATGTAAAATTTTCTATTAATTAAATAGTAAAGTGCTGCCATCTACACGCAATTTAGAATGTACGGACTTTAGGAAGTTTAACTTTCAACTAGTTCTACTACTCACTAGTAGATGGCGTTTTTCTAAGCGCTACCTGTTGTATTAATAATAAACTACAATCTAGGTAGTACTGCTACTCGTCAACAGATGGCCAAAAGGTAAAACCAGTCTGTAAAACGAATACGTTTTTACTGACCTAATAGGTATTATTACCTAGTAGGTTGTAACATCTGTAACAAATGCTTATGATATTATGCGTTACTGATGGCAAATAGAAAGAGGTCGATTAAAGGATTCGATGGAAGTAGGTACTCATGTACTCATGGATTAATTACGCATTTAAATTATAAGTAAATCCGAGCTCTACCACTTTTTACTCTCCTCAGATTAAGGAATCCGACAAACTATAAGATAGGTATTTTGTTTGTTGACCTGTTTACCTATCTACGAAACGGATCATCCGATTGTAACGATATGGAAAACTTATTTTCAGAAACTTATTTATTTTTGTCGCTGTCTGCCGTCTGACAATCTGTCACAAATGCGTATATACCTACTAACTCAGCCTGCCGTCGGTTAATCTATTCCACGACTCTTGTTATTTTACTTATACGTAACTTCGTAAGCTATTAATAAGTAGGCACGTGCCATTCACACTACAACACTACGTTGATTTAGTATTCACTCGTCGTTCATACAGAGACACGTTTTTGGTGTTTTGTATGGCAAATAGCGATTCAAATTAGTTATTAACCTAGTTTACGTATCGTAAACTGGGTAAAACCTTCCTCAACACAATTGCAGATGATGTCCGACGGTTTCTTTTTATGTGTGTTGACTTCACCATCAGTATTAGGAACTATACCTACCATAATATAAGTAGTAAATAAAGTACTACTTTAAAAATACATAAATAAATTTTGCTGCTAATCAGCTCTGCATTTATCAGATCAACTCAGAACAAAAGTTAAGCAGAAAGGAATTTATTTCCACTTGATACCCAGATGTTCAAATTTTTTGTTCTGCTTAAAGGTACTACCTACTTGGTCATCAGTAAAAGTTATGCATACAGTCATTTATAAAAACTAAATATCAAAATCATCATCATCATCAGCCTATATTAGTCCACTGCTGGACATAGGCCTCCCCTAATGAGCGCTTGCCGCATCCAGCATCTGCCTGCAGTGTTTCGCAGATCGTCATCCCACCTGGCCGGAGGGCGTCCTACACTACATTTACCGAGTCGCGGTCTCCACTCAAGAACACGTTTACCCCAGCGGTTATCGGTTCTTCGCGAGATATGACCGGCCCACTGCCACTTCAGCTTGCTAATTCATTGAGCTATGTACTTTGGTTCTCTGACGGATGTATTCGTTAAAACTAAATATAGTCAAAGTCAAACTAAATATAGTTTTTATTCATTGAAATCACAAGGACCGTAGTGCCTACAATAAGCTTTATTGACCTGACGCAGGACGAATAAGAGCCGGCCGCCGCACTGGCCGCCGTGGCGGTGGCGCTGGTTATCAAAGGAAAAGGGTTGTTAAGTGGTTGTCAAAGTTCGCGTCAGTAACCACATAGTGCATTGATACTGCTCGCCACCGACACAGTTTCAGCGGGCCATAAAACAGAAACAACAAACAAGACGTGACAACAGTATGATGTCCTCAAAATGGGCGTTTTAATATTTTTAAAAGGCTGTCTAAGCGCGTGTAAAGTCACTGATGTTTGCAAGCGTCTAAAGACTACAATAACCGCTTACCAACAGGTAGGTCGTAGGCTTGTTTGCCTGTTTGGTATAACATACAATCTTATTATTAAGTACTTAGTTGCAAATAAATGATTTATCCATCCAGCAGTGAGCTTCTGCCAAAGAAAGATGGGTTCATTGAAATTCTTCGTCACATCTATAACCTATTGAGCCACCTGCGTCTACAATCTTCACACAACCTTCTTACTAATTGTTCTACCGAGGAAAATTGAAACAGTTATGACAGACGCACAAATACAAAGTTCAAAAGTATTGTAACAAAATCATGTTCAAACATATTATTATAACGCTACAACGCCTTTTATAATTCAGTTCGAATAAAATATATACTTGATTTATATATTTTGCCATTGTAATTCTGTCATGTAATCATAATCTTGCAAAGTATCCTGCCCTCCAACTCCAAGGCTATTCCACAGATAATAAATATATCACCACAGATCCCGCGAGCATTATCACACATGCCAATGTCATTCTGTCAAACTCCAAGTAGATTGGATACTTGGACTACCTGTCGCCTGGCTAATTGATACCTGCTGTCCAAAGAGGATTCGAGCAGTACGCGTATAACGATATTAAGTAAAAATAATAGTTACCTATGCATATTTTTGTGATAACATACTTAATTATGTATAGAAGTTTTTAAGATTTTTCGGAATAGTTACTCATCCGATTTATAGGTAGTTACTTATAATATTTTCATGGGAGCGTTCGGTTTGTTAGATTCGTCGGTTTTTTAACGTTTCGAGGTTTTCAGAAGGAGGTTTCCTTATCACGAACGATAATCCATGCAATGGTCATATTTCTTACATTATTCGTAATTTAAACAACAAACACATTTTATAGTATACAACGTGTTTTTGCACGCTCCAATAAAACAGAGTTTCGCAAAACCTGCTGACTATAGGCAACTATATAATTCATAATTCACGCGTTACGCATACTGGCTTAAACATCTTTCAACATGGACAAATCTCACGGATCATAAGCATAGTCTGCGCGAGAGTCGTTGGCCCACTTTGATATCGACCATGTCTGTCTACCGCAATTTGTGGTTCATTTCAAAGTATTCAGTACAACGGGTCTACGTAGATACATCGATCAAGGCGCCATACAGGACAGATCATTTGCCCCACATATATTGAATCCTACTTCCTACTAATATTATAAACGCGAAAGTTTGTGAGCATGGATGTTCGTTACTCTTTCATGCAAAAACTACTGAACGGATTTTGATGAAACTTTACAGTAATACAGCTTATACATCAGAATAATACATAGGCTACTTTTTATCCGGATACCACGCGGGCGAAGCCATGGGCAGAGGCTAGTTGACAATAATAAAAAGAGGTGGTTTAACATTTGTACACAACGTTTGTCCAAGTTATTAAGTGCAATATGTAACTATGTATAATATTTGATCAATAGAAACAAAAGTACGGCAACATATTTATATAATAAATATGTTTTATATCGAAGCTATCTGCCACTAATATGGGAGAGGACAGTAGATCAGCGCGCTTCCTTCACCAGGTCTGCGACCTGGAGTCCAGCCATCTTAGTTATATACTTTATTAATAAGTAGTTACAAATAAATGATTTATCTATTTATTTTAAAAACACAGGTAAAAAAGGTTTATGATACAAGTTATTCATTCGATAGTGGAGTTTATCTAGAGTACATTTAGAGTATATTAAATTAATTTTATACAATACTAGCTGTGTCCCGCGGTTTCACCCGCGTAAGTTTCGATTTTACACTCGTGATAACTTCGATTAAAATATCCGAATCGAATAAATTAAAAAGTATTTTCCTGCTACGTAAATACCCTTGATGATAAAACTATTTATTTGAATAAGAATAAATACTACGATACGAATGTAACCAACTTTTGTTTCTACCCGCGATCTTATTACATTTTAGAAAACAAAAGCTGCTATTGTGACTTAACTATGATAGTAAGATATATTCCCTCGAGGACTTTTTTGTAGATAATAATGAGTACTTTAATCATGTACCTAGTACATATTTTTATGTATCATCAATAGTTTTCTCAGAGCACGCCAATTAATGAACTCTAAGAGACAAAATTTTGCTACTTTGGGTTACATTATTGCAATTTCCTTAAGAATCTCTTATTTTTTTGAAAATAAATTATAGCCTAAGTTACTTTCTGATAATTTAGCTTTCTATTAGTGAAAAAATGGTTAAAATCGGTCGTAGTTTCCGAGCCTATTCAGTGCAAACAAACAAACAAAAAATCTTTCCTCTTTATAATATTAGTATAGATAAATATAATGGTTTGTTAATATTATATAAGTTTTAATAACATTTTGACATATCAAAAATATGTTATGTTTTCAAATTGATAGCAAACTTTTTTCATCAAAAAAGTTTGTGAAATATATGTGTGTATACTATAATACAGCCTCTATTCTGAATCTCGCTTCACCAGACTTAAGTTGCAAAATATTGCACGTAGAGTCATATCGCACAATGCTGCTTACAGAGCCTACACACCATAGGTAGGTATACAAACATAATCTGAATACATGTCAAGGTGATCTTGTAGCTTTGAGCAAAATGAGCTTATTTAATTTTATGTAAGTACCTTCTTAGTTGGACATAAAACACATTCTATTTTTTTATTGTAAAATCTTGAGTAATTTAAAATTTTGACTCACATAAGTGACATTAACATAATTGTAAAAAAAACAAGTTAATTTCTGTAAAATTTTAAAACGCCGTCTGTCGTCTATTGGCTTTTGACAAAAACTACCTAAGGAACATTCTTAAAGAAGGTTATAGGTATAACATCATGCTACGGCTTTAGGAGCCGAGCCAAAGAAGTAATAGCGCGGACGGGCGATGTTGCGTGGTGTCTGGTGGCCGTGGCACCGCTAGTTTTATATAAATCTAACTTCTCGCCTGAATAAGTACTAGTATAATCTAGATAACGAACTATTCCAACAAATAACCGACCATTCTTTTGACCAAATTTTCAAACCTCAAAATTTTCTTATACATTTTTCCTAGTAGGATTCATATTTTATATTCATATTTGCATTTTTTTATGCATCAAATTATCTTTTAAATGTTGCATGTTTTAAATGTACTTTTAAATGTTAAATATTATACATTTATTCATACAACTAAGAAGAAGTAGATATATACGAAAAATACAGATGAAAGATCGTTGCAAACAATATATAGATAGCTCAATTAATCCTATCCTACTAACATTATAAACGTGAAAGTTTGTGAGGATGTTTGTTCCTCTTTCACGCAAAAACTACTGAACGGATTTTGATGAAACTTTACAGTAATAAAGCTTACACATTAGAATAACGCATATACTTTTTATCCGAGCACCACGCGGGCGAAGCCGTGGGTAGAGGCTTGTGTTAAATTGTTTGACTTAATTAATTACTCACTAATATATAACAATCATTACTTACGTGGCTCAGATTAAATTAAAAAGCTAATTATCATAATGAGAGTCGTTTTGGCCTAGTGGGCGATATTCCGACTTTCAATCCTGAGGTCATGGGTACCCAATCGTTCTCCAACAGATTTTCCACTCTCCAAAAACATACGTGCACATATTTTTTTTCGAGTCCTAAATCTCGAATTCAAATATATTCAAAGATACCAATTTATGTATTATAGGTATATATAACATGTATGTATTTACAAAAAAAAGTACATAAGTAGTATACCAGTCATGTATGTTGGTTTATTCCACAAATCTCCTGCGATAATACCCTGCGAAGGGGATTTCTGGACTTTTATCCAGAAATCCCCTTCCGGTACTCAAAGGGGAAGCTAAGGGGATTTGTGGACCAGAGTTCCAGAAATCCCCTGATTGGCCTGTCCTACCGATACCTGTTCTACCTAACAAAATCAAACCAAATAATCATTCAGAAAAAAACAGAGGTTTTCTTTTTGAGTGTTATTTTATTTTTCTTCTAAAGTACTCAGATGTAGTTCCCATAATACAAGCTCTGCTTAGTTTGGGGCTAGATGATGCTGTGTGAATTATGTCCAGCATTATTTATTTATTTATTCACACGTACTCAAAACGGCGATGGAAAACATCCTGATGAAACCGGGCATGCCCTAAAACCAAAAATCCGAAAGCATAATTATACAAGCATACATATTTCACTTGCTTATCGGTAAGCATTTGCAACCTGTCACATGGAATGCAAACTACGTGTAAAACGCGGGCATGTGTCAAATATAATGATTGGACGTGCAGCGGCCGCGGAAGTGGGGGGCAGAGAGGGTCAAATGCCCCCTAAAATCACATAGGTACCCACCTACCAAGCCAGGGCTGGAGATTGAAGGAGTGAACAAAGTAATTTGCATCCCCGTCACGGAGTACATCCGTGGTCCCTGTGGACGTGCTTCTGATTACCCCTTGGTATCCTCAAAGATTAAGTAAGGTGAGGAGGCAATGAGTATCATAGGGAAAACAGTCGTAAGCGTGCTTGTTTTTTTTTTGTATTCACATAAGTCTAATTAAATTACCTCTATTTAAATTCACTATTACTTAATAATTAACTATCGAATTTCAATCGCAATTAGCCTCTAGTTACGTTGTTGTTGCGTCATGGCTCAACAAGTGAATCTGCTCGGGTGACCATGGATTTTGAGTTTGAAGACAAAAAAAAAATTCTGTGCTTCTATGTAACAAGGTATCGCAAGTCATTCAAATATTTGACCATCGATTAATTCATATTGTAAAAACGGGAATTTTCACGTACTGCACTATCGGTGAAGGCACCGACTAAGTTTCGACTCATTCCGAGAGTCTTCATCAGGGTGAGTGGTTGCGACTTTCTTCTTCCGCATCGCGCCGTGCACTACGCGTGCAGTACGTGAAAATTCCCGTTTTTACAATATAACATCGATTAACTATGAATTGATTAATACTTTATTGTATACCTTATGCCATAAATAATACATATAGTCTCTCCTGTTTCTCGTGGGGGTAGGCAGATACCAGGATTTCCACTTGCTACGATCCTGGCATACCTCTTTCGCTTCATTCATATTCATCAAATTGTTCATACAAGCTCGGCGGTTTAGTGTACTTCTGACCTGGCCTTTCTCTAGAGTGTCTCCAATTTGGTCAGAATATGTTTGCCGAGACCTTCCTCTTCCAACTATCCCATTCACGCTCGCCTTGTATACTTGTTTTGTTTAATCTTCTTTCGTCCATCCTTTTCTATATGCCCAAACCATCTCAACATACTTTTCTCAACTCTCGTTACTATATCTTCATTCACTCCACACTGCAATAAACAATTACATATTAAAATTTAAGGTACAATGGTACATTATCATCATCCAGACCAGGAAAGTCCACTGCTGGATATAGGCCTCTTCTAAAGAGTGGCATCACGAACGATCTTGGCCTCCATAAGTTATCCCACTATATCCTTCCTACTAATATTATAAACGTGAAAGTTTGTGAGGATGTTTGTTCCCCTTTCACGCAAAAACTACTGAAAGGATTTTGATGAAAGTTTGTGAGGATGTTTGTTCCCCTTTCACGCAAAAACTACTGAAAGGATTTTGATGAAACTTTACAGTAATATGGCTTATACATCAGAATAACACATAGGCTACTTTTTATCTGGGTACCACGCGGGCGAAGCCGTGGACAGAGGCTAGTACTATTATAAATGCGAAAATTTGTGAGGATGGATGTTTTTTTACTCTTTCACGCTAAAACTGCTGAACGGATTTTGATGAAACTTAAGTACCACGCGGGCGAAGCCGTGCGCAGAAGCTAGTATAGATATATAGAAAATTTGTTATTAATATTATTATAATTTTCTCGCACAAAACTGTTTTAAGTAGTTAAGTATTCTTCCTAAAAATAAAATGGCTTATTTACTCGCACACATATTCAATTCCAATTTTCTTTAAAGCTGCCGGTAAGGTTCTTTAAATTTATTATATATCTTTTTAATTTCTGTGCAAAGATACTTTTTTAATTGTTTTTTAACTATATTTTATTTTCATTGTGTGTGTTTTTAATGTAGTATGTGTATTTTTATTTTGTAATAATAGAAATCTTATTGTGAAATTAAACTCGCTACCTACTTATTATTATCATATTAAGCTGTGGGCATTGTGGACTGCTTCATCACCAAGCCAAGTTGTTCTATTCCATACTGCCATTATTATATAACTTGCTTCTGCCCACGGCTTCGCCCGCGTGGTACCCGGATAAAAAGTAGCCTATGTGATATTCTGATGTATAAGCTATATTACTGTAAAGATTCATTAAAATCCTTTCAGTAGTTTTCACGTGAAAGAGTAACAAACATCCATCCTCACAAACTTTTGCGTTTATAATAATAGAAGGATGTAGCTGGAACAACAAATATTAAATCCAATAAACAAATCAAAATAAAAGCTATGGTCACCCCACAATTTTTACCAAAGAAAAGGTTCGCGGCCTCATTTTAAGTGGCTGGTAGCTTTCTTGCCTCCAGGCAGATGAAAGTAAAACCATGGTAGCGATGTACCAAAGTACTTACCTACTCAACTTGAGTACCCACCTACTATATTCTTTATTGCCTCGACTTGAGACATTCAACATTCTTTCGGGACGACTTTTTTTACCACTTCAAGTTATTATCAAGCTGATGATACATTGTGTAATCTTAAGAAGATGAAAGTGTATACAATGACCAGAATGTTCCGGGTTCAATTTTAAATCTTTAATTTAAGTTGGTTAAGAAAGGAGTGAGTACTGAGATGACGGCTGATAGAGGAAAGTGGAAGAACAAAACATGTTGTGCCGACCCAACGTAATGTGGGATAAGGACAAGAAGATGATGATGATTTAATTTTAAATCTTCTTTTTCTTTGAACAACAATTTGTCTTGAAAATCAGGAATCAAAAGTCTAAAAGATAAACCATCTTTCGTAATGAGACCCTAGAAATTGAGAGCACACTCGGTTACGCAAATAAAAATTCAATAACATTATAACTAAACATGCAATATGCATTGATCGAGCTTTAAGCTGCACCCAAACCTAGAAACGGTCCGGCGCTGGTTTTTGGACAGAGTAATCGTGAAGTCATGATCGGAATCGGTAATGGTCGCATTTCTGTGTACCTATTTGAAGGGAAGACGTATCACATTATAATTTAGATCTACGTATCTTCAAATAACATCAGCATCCAGAAATCAACCTTCCTTCACCACCTGTCAAATTGAGCGAATTATTTATTTGAAGTTTAAATCAAGATAGATAACATCTGAAGTCCACACTATAACCGTGTTAGTTACGTAACACGCGGACACGGTGTCAAGAAAGTCGATGCTTACTTATCTCGTAGGTGGCAAGTACTGTTGATCTGAAAAGAACATCATTTTTGTTCTGGTTGAAAGAAAAAAAGGAAATAAATTTATTAATAATTTAGGAATACAAGACAGCATGTGACATAGTACAAAGCAACAGTAGGTACACAGAAAGGTTTATATATTACAAAAAAAATATAAAAATATGTGTGTTGTGTGGGGTCAAAATGTCCCTATCTCCGCTTATGTTATACCTATAGAGTCGACAGCCTCAAGAGACGCAATGTTTGATAATTTGCTAGAAAACAATTCTGTCACCTGTGGTGCGAGTTCCGCCACGCCTGCTCTAATTGGTCGAAACTGTAGTTTCAACCAATCAGAGCACAGCAGGCAACATGACGTAATGACAATGTCAATGTCTGCGTTTGCCAACATCAGTCCTAAAAGACTGATGTGTTGACAGAACAATATGGTTCAATATGACGCCTCTCGGGGTTAACTGTTCGATGTCTATACCTATTATAATATCTGTGGCTATACAAACCTAGGTTGAACTTAGTTCAGTCAAATTATGAAAATGAATCAGACTGAGGTGTATTTTTTGAAATCATTACAAGACGCCAAAGCTTTAACACAGTTTACACCTTTACTAGAACATCAAGAAAGCTTTCAAAAATACAATTTGTACCTATATTTAAATTAGTGGAATGTAAATTATCGTGTGAAACAAAATCGAGCTGCCACGGACTTATGTAATCGTCAGATACTTCTAGCTAGGTTCTTAGTCAGTGCCGAGCAAAAGAAGTAATAGCAAGGGCGATGCGACGCGGTGGGTCTGGGGCCGAGGGCGGCCGTAATTAAATAAACACCCAACAGTTACATACTTAGTATGTAACCCCCCACACTAGGATTCCCTGTAGCGTGGGTATCAGGACCTACCATGGAACACCCAGACTAAAGCCACTTAAAATAACTAGCTCTTTTTTTTTTTTTTTTAACTATCTTCTTTAAAGACTCTACCTGTCTCAAACCGGGACTCTGGTCGACCTATATATATTGCAGGAAACACAAAAAAAAAACCCATAGCGATTAAATACTACTTACCTAATAATCGGGTGAAAAAAAATAACCTGTTTGGCTGAGGGTGTGATGATACAGGGACGAATTCGACTACCTATATTATAAATGCGAAAGAATTTAGATTTTTTTTTCTAAAATTAAGATTTATACAATTATTTGCGAAATTGCTCAATTTATTTTTATAAAATTAAGATTTATGATTTGAATATATTTATTATGAAATTGCTCGAAACAGTGAAGGGAAACATCGAGAGAAATAATTAAATAAAAAAATAAACACTTGACTTGGTACCACAACATCAAGACCCGATACAAATATCTGCAAAACATACAAACATTTTTTTGTATGTTTTGCAGATATTTACAGTATTCGAACCCGCACCTCTTGCGTCGTCGCCGACTACTCACTGACTGCGCTCACTCATTAATTTATCGCTATTCAATTTAAGATTAAGATTAGGAACTCAATACTGCGTTCATGAAAATCTGATAGCTGACATGGCTTAAAAAACTGCCAAGTGGTAGTGGGCTTGGCCACGTTTGCAGCATGCCGGAGGAACTATGGCCAAAAGCCACCACGGTATCGACTCTAAAGACGTGGCGTGGAAGCTCCAGAACTAGACGGAGAGACGAGCTCTCGTTCGACGATGAAATTCTGTAAATCGTTTTAAGGGCAAGGTGCTTTTTAATAAACTTTTTAATAACTTACAATGTTAATGAATTCTTAGATGACACATTAGAATTTTAATTACTATTTGACTTTGACATAATTGTGTATTATATATTTTGATATTTGCATGCTAATTGATATGATAGAACATATTGAACTTAATTATTTATTTATCATAAGACTTTACAGTATTACATTATCTTCAAGCAAATAAATGAATATGAATCTGAATTTGAAAAATGTGACAATTGTCTTGTAAAATTATCATTATAGACAGTAACCAGCCTTGATTCTTGCCTTTCATTCTTGGCTTGGTCGCGGAGGAAAAGGCAGTAAAATTTACGTTTTAAGTGATCCTTGTGATTTTAATGACAAAATCAATTTTGATTTTGATTTTGAGCTGGACGCATACTTACCTTAAAGAGTGGCTCCAATAGTCAGTATTAGAGATCAGTGGAAATAGGAAAGAGAGACCTTTGCCCTGCCGTGGGACAGTACAGGCTCATATTATCCTACTTCTATTATAAACGCGAAAGTTTGTGAGGATGGATGTTTGTTACTCTTTCACGCAAAAACTACTGAACGGATTTTTATGAAACTTTACAGTTACATAGGTTATACATCAGAATAACACAAAGGCTGCTTTTTATCCTGGTATCACGCGGGCGAAGCCGTAGGCAGAAGCTAGTCTATACTAATGATAAAGTTTAAGAGTTTGTTTGAACGCGCTTATCTCTGGAACTACAAGTCGTATTTGATACTGATCTTAATATCACAATACGACCCTTAGGAGCCGAGAAAAAGAAGTAATAGCGCGAACGGGCAATACGACGCAGTGGGCTGTGAGCCGAGGCCGGCCATGGTACAGCTAGAAATATTATAAAATTAAGATCAAGCTTATTTTAAGATCAAAGCTTACAATCAATATATGTGCAAGTAATTAATAAAGGAATATGAATAAACAAATATTTTTTTTAACTATGTTGTTTTACAGAATAGCCTTAAAATGTGTTCCATAAGTCACTCGCTATCTATCTACTCAATATCTTGTCTGCGAACAGCGTGGATATTTCTTACAATAAACTGCCGAAACTCCTACATTTAGCACAGGTAGTTTTAGAAACCATAAAGTCAAAGTCAAAGTCAATAGGTTTTTATTCATTGAAATCACAAGGATCATATAGAAACGTCAACTTAAAAACTATACGTGAATCTAAAATGTTAAAGTGAATTTACGCCGGTTCCTCGCGCGCGACCAAGCATAGAAGAATCAGGCAACAAACTCTGCTTGGTTATTTTTTTGATGATCCTTCATTCAGCTTTAGTGTGGTGCCAATCGAACGTAAATGAACGAGACTCATTTATAGATAGTATACCTATCTTGTATTATATACCTACTTACATATAGAATCGCTTTAGGGTTCAAAAAAAACCTGTGAGGATGTCATAATGTAATCTGAATAAATAAGTTTGAATAAGAGGCGAAGGTTTGAGGAGACCCGCATAATCCGAATATTTTAACCTATGTATTAATTAATTTTTACAAAACTCGATTCCCACCGCTTTCTTTTCGGAGAAATGCGAATATTACTAAATTAGATAACTATTAGCATAATACCTATTACCGAATTCTTGAACTATGTTTCTGGAATATATTAATAAATTTACTTAATAGATTGCGATCTAAATCCGCACCTGTTGACTGACTCAAGCAAGTGACAGTCAAGACACAAGTAACCGAAGGAAGGCGCACTCAGTCTTGTCCTAAACCTCGTGGTGAAAGCACGTCTTCAGTCAGTGTTAATATAATGATGAACCATTTTTGATTGACGGAAAATGTGATTCAGTCAACGAGCTAAGCTGTTTTAATAGTTTTTTTGCTGTTGGAATTTCGGAACTTTTTGTAAGGAGCAGAGTGCTTCGGGATTGTTGCAGTGGAGTTTTTTAAGGTAAAGATTTGTTTACTTTTAAGATATTATCTACCACACTATGATTTAAAATGCTTTAAGAATGCATATCTACTTTCTTATTTAATTTTATGTGTGAGTGTTTTGAGTACTTTCAACTTAATGATGCTTCTGTTATGATTTCTAAAACTAAAACTTATAAAAATATGCTCTTTTTGAGAAGTTTTAATAACAAAAAAATTTCAAATAAAATCGAAATCAATCTTTTTTATTTCTGTAACAGGTTTAGAATTTTCATTTAATTTGGAACATTAATTTAAATAGAAAATACTTATGCTATAAAATCTGCTCTTCTTATATCCAAGAGTATGGTTACAGATAAATAAATACTTTGTTAATTATCTAATTATTTTAGGGAGTTTAATTATACCTGTTGCTTACTATTTTTTTTTTTAGTAGATAATTATAATTCTGTTTACGAAAAAGTTATTGTTTGCGGTCAATAAGTTTAGGTACTCAAAAAAGATAGAATTCCGTAGGATTACAAAGTTATTTTAGCAAGTTATTTATTAGGTTATCTTTGCTATAAATTATAAAATAACATTTTCTATTTAACTATTCGACATCTTACACCTAGCTATAAGCATAGCAAGTGAACATTGAAATAAGTACCAGAGATAATGGATTTTGTATGAAGGTGAAATGCGATGGTGGAAAGATTGATCATTAATCTAACATAAAATCGAATCATTACTGGGAAGTTAGATAGAAAGCAAGAAGATTTATCTGCGAAAGTTATTTGATATTTAAGTTCCTGGGCGAAAGGGATTCATTTATTAATATAACTATGTATAAGTAAGAAGGTATATAAAAACATACACATGTACCTGCTCTCTAAAGATCGTTGCAAACGATCTATAGATAAGTCAACTGATCCAGATCACTGCCAGAAGGAAGTGTTCCCAAATGCCGGCTGTATTGCCACGCTGAATGGCAATGCTAATGCGTTGACCCAGATAAGCACCAGCTCTCTGGTCAGGCATCGCTTCGACCCGTCGCCCAGAAATAATTTTGAATACGCGAAGGTTCCCCACGTATCTAGAATTATAGTTTAAGTTCCTGGATAAAAACGGCTGAAATTAAAGAATATTTATTCATTGATAAAGTAGGTTTAGCAGAAGCTCTTAATTTTAGGTCAGAATGCAACTCATCATCTTAGAGATCGGTTTCTATACCCGGGTGTTTTTAAATAATCCGACCCGATACGATATCGCTAAGCGGACGACATTCATTCCACTATTCATTCGATTAATATAGAACTCATTCTTGTATATCTAAAATTATGTCACTACTAATTTGTAGAAATTATAACATATGGTCTAGAAAAATACCACTTTCTGTTAGCGTTAACACCTGCGGAAATAATTATTTGTATTGAAATGACATATTAGCAGCGAAAATGTCGCAAACATCTACCAAGTTTTTTTTTGACGAATTTGCGTTAGCGTGATGGAAAACTAAGCGTGAGGTATTTGTCTAGAAACCCAGGACTATTTATGCTCAAACTTCTGTTGGTGTTTTATTATTACTAATCTAATTTTTTAATATTTTTTCTTAGAATTATATTTTTTTTATAATTGCTTTTCTACACTTGTAACACACATCATCAAATGACGATGGTAAAAAATAAAAATAATCTTAAAAACTACACGAGAAAAAAAACATCTCGTTTTTAATGGATAACGACGAGTGCTTTCCCGTTCGACCCACAATTCTTCTACCCAATATTATTTTTACCCGTTCAACCCAAAACATATGCTCCGTTCTACCCAATCCAAAAATCTAAGTCACAGTGCATTCTAAACAGTACACCGTAATATTTATAAAAAATCGAACTTGGTGAAATTATTACTCACAGTAACTTCAAATTGGTAAGCAGTAAGCTGAGATAGGACCTTTTCGACTAATACTCACCATTGCAGCATAGACTGCCCTCGTTAGCACTGGTTAGCACCCACTTATTGTACCTACTCTTCTGTATTTACTGTGTTTCTTAAATTGTTTGTCTTTCTTTTCATTTGTACTTGTCTGTGCTGTATTGTATGTGTCGAATAAAAAAACTATCTATCTATCTAAATTTTGTACCGACGTTATAGGTACCAGTTACACAATAAACAGACAACAGACTGGCCCATGTCATCGAACCTACTTTCGCTGAGATGAAGAAAGTTGACAATATTATATGCAAACACGGTGAAACTCATACTAACTATTACTTAATATACAACCGGAACTAATATCTAAAAATATTAGGATCTGAAATCGTTGCTGACTGATTTATGGCACGGCCAAACTGATGTGGTCACACGGATTAATAATGGCCACAAACGCGTCACTTTGTACTAACAATCAACGCATAACTATAAATTTATGTCGTATCTCAAGACCTGAAAATCGTAGGGTATATTTACCTTTTTAAGTGTAGGAATGTACTAACAAGAATTTACTAGAAAGGGGCAAAAACGCGGAAAAAATCGCGGGCTTTCTAGATAACAGTGTGAATAAATTCATCATGGGATTTCTGGAGCTAGCTTCTCCTTTGAGTACAGCAAGGGGATTTCTGGACAAAAATTCCAGAAATCTCCTTCGCAGGGGATTATCGCAGGGGATTTATGAAAAAAGCTATTTACTAAACTAGTAATACTAGATACTACTAATATTATAAACGCGAAAGTTTATGAGGATGGATATTTGTTACTCTTTCAAGCAAAAACTACTGAACGGATTTTAATGAAACTTAACAGTAATATAGCTTGAACATCAGAATAACACATAGGCTACTTTATATCCGGGTACCGGGGCGAAGCCGTGGGCAGAAGCTAGTAATACTATACTAATTGAAGGTACAGGTAAAAGGCATATCCTCTTATTGATAATCACTCACTAAATTTAGCAGCGTGATAAAAGTTGTTTGATCCTTTGTATAGTTTAAAAAAATCCTAATTTAACTTTAAATACGTTTCGTATCGCCTGTAGACCGGTGTAGGCAGTTGCGTAATTTCATAAAATTGTCGATCGTAAAATACATCATAAATAACAATCTATGTACGATGTATTACTTACAGTGTAGCTCTTTATTTCATAATAGAATGGTTCCTTTCTATTCAATACTGTATTAAATGAACTGTATCGGTTATATTATACCTCTACTAATTGAAGATACAGGTAAAAGGCTTAACCTCTTATTGATAATCACTCACTAACTTTAGCAGCGTGATAAAAGTTGTTTGATCCTTTGTATAGTATAAGAAAGAAACAGGCCCTAGCGTCCTTCTTAGTAAGTGAGTGATTATGAATAGGAGGGATAGATTTTAGACTTCAATGCATTTAAGCAAAGATACGAATAAATTAAGCTTGAGGGAGATAAAAATGTTGTTATGATCTAGTTTTGGTATTGATTGATTTTACATAACCTTATTTGAATAGTAATTAACAAAGCATGTCTATTTTTGTTGTGGTTTATTTTGGATAGTGGGCGTAAGGCGGTAAATAACCTGTTTTGGACTGATTGTTACGTATAAGCTTTGACTCCGGATTATACGATATCATTGATCTATCGGGGGGCATTGTGGGGGTAGAACCGACAACCGCTGGGGTAAAAAGGTTCTCGGATGGCGACCACTAACCGGGGGACTTTGCTACACGTCGCTCGGTTCATGATTGCCATCCAAGAACCTTTTTACCCCAACGGTTGTCGGTTCTGCGAGCTATATGACATCGCGCATGATATTTAAACTTATTGGTAGACCTCGGCGAACGCCCTCTGACCTAATGCGAATGTCTTCACGTTCTGAAGAAAGGTCAGGTCAAGAGTACTCTGAACATAGTAGATAGATAGTTTTATATATAGAACTGATAGTTTTTGGAATAAAATATTATACAAGAAGTTATAATATTTTATTCCAAAAACTATCGTGAATTTGTCTATTCATATTGTAAAAATGGAAATTTTCACGTATCGTACTATCGGTGAAGGCACCGACTAAGTTTCGACTCAATCCGAGAGTCTTTATCAGGGTGAGTGATCGCGACGCTCTCCCTACGCGGCGCGTCTTACACCCTATGTGTCGTGGTACGTGAAAATCCCCGTTATATATGAATAATCCTACTAATATAATAAATGCGAAAGTCTGTGTGTGTGTGTGTGTCTGTGAATGTTTATTACCACGTATCTCCGTAACTACTTAACCGATTTTGATGAAATTTGGAATGTAGATAGTTTAGGATCTGGAATAACACATAGGCTAATCTAATTTTCGAAAATCAACCCCTAAGGGGGTTAAATAGGGCGGAAAAGTTTCTATGAAAAAAAAATTGTTTGATTAGCTCAAAACTCTGTACAAATAATATTTACTATAAAGTAAATAATGAAACATGTATTTTTTATTTTTTCAAAATTACCCTTTGGGGTGTGCAATTGAGTTCAAAACTTTGTAAATTGTAATTCTTGGTTCGATTCATTCAAAAGTTGGTGGACATAGTTTGAAGCCTGGAGACGGTCATATGCTACTTTTATTAACATACCAGGCGGGCGAAGCCGCGGGCAACAACTAGTAAGTAATATCCCAAAATAGTAGTGTGTAGTTTTTTTTTTCAAGGGATATTCACACCTTGCCGTATCCGGGCCGAGGACGAATCCGTGTGAATAGCCCTTAAATCATACTATTTACTCTAATTATTACAAGCTGAGCTAATAACCCGTTTTCATAATAATCTGAATTGTTCATGTGACAAGACACGACATATTGTGCAAGTATCGTCACGGTATAGCTAAAATGAAATGTAAATACTAAATACTATTAGATATGATTTGGTACAGACCACTACAATGCGTTTTAGTATAAAGAGGAATTTATGATATATTCATCTTCTTGTCCTTATCCCACATTACCTACGTGGGGTCGGTACAACATGTTTTTTTCTACCACTCTCATCTACCAACCGCCATCTCAGTACTCACACCTTTCTTAACCATGTCATCCTTCACACAATCCATCCATCTTTTCTTTGGCCTACCTCTGCTTTTATCCCACATTACCTACGTGAGGTCGGTACAACATGTTTTTTTCTACCACTCTCATCTACCAACCGTCATCTCAGTACTCACACCTTTCTTAACCATGCCATCCTTCACACAATCCATCCATCTTTTCTTTGGCCTACCTCTGCTTTTATCCCACATTACCTACGTGAGGTCGGTACAACATGTTTTTTTCTACCACTCTCCTCTACCAACCGCCATCTCAGTACTCACACCTTTCTTAACCATGTCATCCTTCACACAATCCATCCATCTTTTCTTTGGCCTACCTCTGCTTTTATCCCACATTACCTACGTGAGGTCGGTACAACATGTTTTTTTCTACCACTCTCATCTACCAACCGTCATCTCAGTACTCACACCTTTCTTAACCATGCCATCCTTCACACAATCCATCCATCTTTTCTTTGGCCTACCTCTGCTTTTATCCCACATTACCTACGTGGGGTCGGTACAACATGTTTTCTTCTACCACTCTCCTCTACCAACCGTCATCTCAGTACTCACACCTTTCTTAACCATGTCATCCTTCACACAATCCATCCATCTTTTCTTTGGCCTACCTCTGCTTTTATCCCACATTACCTACGTGAGGTCGGTACAACATGTTTTTTTCTACCACTCTCATCTACCAACCGCCATCTCAGTACTCACACCTTTCTTAATGTCATCCTTCACACAATCCATCCATCTTTTCTTTGGCCTACCTCTGCTTTTATTTCCATCCGCATTCATATTTAACACTCTTCTCGTAATGTTCTTCTAGGAACATTTATTATATACTCACTCCAAATGGATTTCATGTCTCTAAAACTAGATTTTTGGTATCCAAAATAAAACACCTGCTCAAATCCATACTCGCAAAACGTACTTAACTATGATATGTGTGATGAAATATCTGGAAACAATCGAACTTACAAATTTAAAAGAGACGGCTAAGTATACGGTGAATCAGAAGAACTCTACCACAATCTTTGACCTCATGTGAACATGAATTCTATTGTTACCTAGGGAAGAGTTATTCAAACAATAGTTGTTAGAACTTATTATATAAATGTTTTGAAAAGTGTGATAACTTTAATTAACACTTTTGTCGATAAGTGTAGAGCACAGTAGCAAAGAATTGATCGCGTGCGATGCGCGATGCCGGCTATTTAGCGCAGTGGGCCGCGAGTTCGCATTGTCACACGGCATTCTGACGGGTTCTTTTGTTAAAACCACTGACACTGATCAAATAGACTGGTGAGGACTTTATTTGAATAAGCCTCTGCTTCCGCATGGTACCCGGATAGAAAGCAGTCTGTGTTATTCTGGGTCACGAAAATTCAAACTTCATATAAATCAGTTCGGCCGTTATGGAGATTGCTAGCAACATCCTAACATCTAAACTGGGGCAATACTTTTGTTTGAATATTTATATTGTTTTTTTATGTATAAAATACGAGTATATATATTTACAAAAAAATATGTATCTAAGTAGTATATCAGTCATGTAGTTCCCATAACACAAGCTCTGCTTAGTTTAGGGTTAGATGATGCTATGTAAAATAGTCCAGCATTATTTATTTATTCTTATTTATGTGTTTGTTTGTTTGTCAGACACGAACAGCCGTATTCAATCTTGATGAAAATTGATAGGTAGGTACATTATAATTATAGAATTTAAAAGTTCGAATGTAAGTCTAATAGTTAGTCGAGTAAAAGCGGTTCATCGGAAGATCTCATATGGCGAGCAATAGACATTTAAAATGCATACGATTTCGTAGCGTGATAATGGAAACGCACAAATTCCATCGGTACGTCGACCGGCGTTACTATTCCGGCTGTTTCAGCGCTGTAACTAGATCGGTACAATTTCACTTTATCTCTCTATCTATTTCTTACTCTAAGATGGTAGACGCGAAAAATATCTCTATTCAGATTATGAGTTCCTGGTACTTTTTTCAGTAAGGCATGCTGAGTTCCCGGTTTGAATATTTTGTCAAAGAACACTTACTATTTATTTCTAATGTATAAGTTGCTATGCCATTATGTTACCAAGAAACAAATATATTAAAAAAAACACCATGATGTCCAATCTTCAGATCTGTGGTATTCATCTAGTACAAATTAATAGGACAGGTATTTTTTAACGTCCTAAATAAGGTTAGAGAAAAAGCTTTTTACAAAGCCTTTTTCTTGGTTATAAGAATATAAATACCTACAGTTTTTTTAGATTTAATTAAAAATGTAAGTATGCTTTCGAATAATGTCCAAATAATTACAGACTGTAACAAAACCAAACAAATAATCAATACGATAACGCGGGACTCTTCGTGTATCTTCGTCTATTTTCGGAAATTCGCGTTTTTTACTCTGTGCTCTTCTAAATTGTATTTGAACCGCACCTATGGTCATAGCACGTGCAGTTCGATGACAATTTGGAAATTACAAACCAATTTTTTGCTATTTCCGAAGATAGACGAAGTTATCCGAATTGCATAACTATTTTCCTAATACTGTAATTTTTTTGTGATAAGCTCTTTTTGGGTTCCACGTTGTTAAATAAAAAACTTCTAGAGCTTCAACATTTTCTTAACTTTTAGCGTAATATGTACTTTACCTAGATTCACAAACAATAAAGATTTATGGTTTGATGAACGATACACTATTATTTAATAATACGTTTCGTATGGCGTGTAGGCCGGTATAGGCGGTTGCATAATTTCATAAAGTTGTTGAACGTAAAATACATCTTATATAATAAACTATGTACGATGTATTGCTTACAGTGTAGCTCTTTATTTCATAATTTAATGGTTCCTTTCAATTCAATAACGTATTTAATGAACCGTGTCGGCCTAGTGGCCGGTCCTCAACCTCCGATGTCGCGGGTTTGTACTCGATCGTGAACGATTAGACTATTTTACTCGAAAATTGTATGTGCATATTAATACGTGCTGAAAACGGTGAAGAAAAACATCGTGAGGAAACCCGCATGCCCTTCAGCTAGAAATTTGAAGGCATGTGCCATCAGTTATTATTCCAGTAAGCGGCGATTGGCTTGCAACCGGCCACGTGGTATGTTTCACTACTTGCAAAGCGCGGGCATGTGCCAAATATGATATAAGGTAATGCAAAAAAACAAAACTCAAAATTTATTTATTCGATAAAGTCACAAGGATCCCCTGAAACGTCGTCGGTTTTTATCTACTGCTTGTGCCTCCGCGACCAAGCCAGGAAAGAAAGGCAAGAAAACAAGGCTGGTTATTCTTTTTAATGATCCTTTTACTAAACAATAGGTTCGATAAACGTTATTAAAATTGACGCCGTGTGTTACACATAAAAAAAACTACTACTTTCTTTTATATATTTTTTTGTAAATACATATATATTATACATAGAAAACACCCAAGCCCGAGACAAATATTTGCAGATGATACAAACATTTGCCCCGTGGCGGGAATCAAACCCGCAACCTTCTTCCCCCGCGTCTCAGTATATACAGCATTAAATAGTTACTAGATGCTGTAACTTGTTTATTATTATTCTTAATAGTTGACTCTTGTTTATCAGCATACGGAACCATTAACAACAGCATGCCATCACTTGCACTTGTCGAATTCTCAACTTTCGCCGAAACCGGTCCACGGAACGGACTTGACTTTCTTCTTACAAAGTTTACGTTTACAATTGTCTCATTTTACGTCTATTACGCAAACGTAAATCCTATCCTACTAATATTATAAACGCGAAAGTTTGTGAGGATGGATGTTTGTTACTCTTTCACGCAAAAACTACTGAACGCATTTTCATGAAACTTTACAGTAACATAGCTTATGCATCAGAATAACACATATGCTTCTTTATATCCGGGTACCAAGCGGATGAAGCCGTGGGCAGAGGCTAGTATTATATACATGGTTTGTTACATAGTTTAAATATGCACTGGTTTTTCCTTTTCCAAGCTAGATTTTTACGTCAGTATTTCCTATTAGAGTTTGTAAATTTGATGAAGCGATTCCAAATTCACATTAATTACAAGGATCATACAGAAACTAAGTGACTACTTCTAAGTAATAGTCTCGAAGTATCAAGCAAACTTGTTTTAGCTTGTTTATAAACTAGGTACTGCCCACGGCTTCGCCCTTTGGTACTCGGATAAAAAATAGACGATAAGAAGAAGCATTGATAAGGATCTCATTCGATCGACCGTTTTTACGTTGACTTACATTGCAAAAATGGTCTCCACGAAAAGCCCTTTTATTTTACTATAAAGCCTCTGTCCACCCTGAAAGCCATTCAAAATATTGATAAAAGATTTTTTGAAATCGGATGAGTAGTTTCCGAGTTTACCTCCTACATACAACCTTACAAGCTTTACCTTTTTATAACATTAGTATCCTTCTTACTAATATTTTAAACGCGAAAGTTTGTGAGGATGGATGTTTGTTACTCTATCACGCAAAAACTACTGAATGGATGTTGATGAAAGTTTAGAGTAATATAGCTTATACATCAGAATAATACATAGGCTACTTTTTGTCTGAATACCACGCGGGCAAAGCCGTGGGCAGAAGCCAGTAGATTACTAAATTAAAGACATAACAGACTGTCTTATCGCTTAAAAGGTATATCTTCTTAGTTTGGGGTTAAATTATGCTGTGTGAAAATGTCCAGCATTATTATTATTATTATTATTATCTTCCAATATATTAATAATAATAACATTTATTTTCTCCAATAGGATGTTGTTCTACAATACCACATCGGTTTACGCCAACATAGGCCGTTCGTTGCTCTTTGACACGCTTCGTTGATTCTCAGATATTATGCCATAGATTGCAGTAATAATCGGCCAACGTCCGATACTTTTCCAATTCGATGCCTAACTTGTTCTTTCTTGGTCATTCGTAAGGTCAGTATACAGTTCAGGTACCTGTCCCCTAATTACACTAACAAAATGGCAATGGAGAACGACTCATTAACAAGCTTAGCGATGTCCATAACTTTTCAAGCTTGAAAAGAAGACAAATCGATCTAAACAATCATATTTTGAAGTTTTTCATTACAATTAAGTTACCTAACTAGGATTTAGTTTGTGAGGATTAAACGCGTAGGAAACAAAACCGACTCGAACAGAGTTGTTGATGAAAACAAGCTTTTAAAATTAAACACTGTTCTCAAAATGAAATTATCATCTAAACGTGATTTCACTGATTTCATCTCGCTGATAGATATTAAAAAAATCACTTGTATAATTCCATGAACTTTCGCGATCAGTAAACGACTAAAAGTCATACCCTTTTATTCATAACCACTCACTAATTTTGGCAGCGTGTTAAAAGTTGTCGACCTCTATCCTTCGTTTAGAGTTAGAAAAGGACATAGTTAGATTTAGCGAAGTGATTGATTTTGGATAAGAGACATAATTTATAAGTTTTACACAGGTTGTGATAAAAAAAGGTTAACGCGATAAAGACTTATATAAAACATATAACTATTTTTTTTTAAGATATGGACATTGCTATGCCTGGCTATATGAGTATTATTATTTTATCCCCATAGCCATTTTGGTATTGTAATTAGCTTAGGATGAGAAGTGTCCCTTTTTTAAGTTAAAGATGTTTTGGACGTTGCTATGCCTGTCGAAATGAGTCGTTTTCCATTATCATTTTGCAAGTGTAATAAATAACATTGATATAATATTGAGCTGAGCAGGTTGGTTTATGGTGGAAAGGAGTTTGGGACGACGTTAAAATAACCAGTGTTGAAAAGATTCCGTGAGGGTTGCTATGAATTGATAACATCCTGTTTATGGAATTCGGTTAAATACGTTTTCTTCATGCTCCATTTACTAAACGTTCATTGAATAATCAACATAAATGAGCAATTATTAATTAATTGCAGTAATTTATGCATTTAGTTATTAAATAGAGCAATACGAGTTGCTTACTTCATGTAAAATACGGGCATATGTCAAATGTAACGTTTGGGCGTTCCTCTAACTACCCCTTAATAATATAAGCCCATTATTTCAGATGAATTATATACTTAATACAATATAATATTTAACATGACATCTGTTTGCCCTTTTTTGGCAAAGGCGAATTCCAACCTCTTCCATTGCTCTCTATCTCTCGCTTTCCTTATCCATGATTTTCCTGCAATATTGTTTAGCTTGTCTGACCTTTTGAACTGTCTCCCCCTTTTCCGTTTATTGTATTTTGGGAACCAGTTCATCGACGTTTTGATTTCTCCTTACTTGAAAATAAATCAATTTAAAATCTTTTTTTTTTCAATTGGACTGTATGCTTATTTGGTTTTAAAAGTGTTAATCCACACATAGGGTAAAATCAAAAGATTTTAAATTTCCCAAAAATGATACATTGGTGGGACTCGAATATGCGGGTAATTACCGTTAGGGACTCTGAATAAAATGGACTGCGGGTCCCTAGAGACACTTTTAAAATTAATTTTAATTTCATTCCTAGAAGGGACTCTCCAAGCCTACTGCTTTTATGGTTCAAATTTCAATTTAAAAATCACAAAGTATATTCAGCACCAGAAATGTTTTTTATTACTTTAAAATAGTAATGTCTGTCTTACTATCAAGTTATTATACCTCCTACTTAGTAGACGGGGGCTTTGAACCAAAACATCCCAAGATTTTCGACCAGGTTGGTAACGATCTCGTGGCTTAGTTGGTAATACCACCGCGTACCAAGCGGGTGTCGCAAGTGCAAGTCCCGCCGAAGTTCTTTTTGTGGGATATTATAAATGCGGGTATTATTATGCACCTTTTTAATAAAAATAAGAACCGACATCCTCTCGTGCTTACGTTATTTTGCTCACTCGGGATGACACTATTTCGAATAAAAATTAAATAGCCCACAAAAAAATGTTTCGGCTAGTCGTGATTCCATAAGATAATGTTTTTTGAGTTTTACGCGCAAAGTAGCAGGCATCCCTCAGGAATAAAACTTTTGGGATATTCTCTATACAACAACAAAATCATCGATCGAACAAGTGGTGAAGATATCAAGTAAGCGACCTGAGGATGATGGTGGGCATCATCACGGGACACTGTGATCTGAATCACCATCTCCAGACAGGGGCCACAGACAGTGGACTCTGTCGAGGTTGCCTCCAGGTTGAAGAGACTGTGGAGCATGTGGTAATACACTGCACCGCCACAAATGAAGTCAGGTCGAAGACGGGACTGCAAGAGCTCATCAACTCATGCTATCCGTCACCATTAACTGACAAGAGATCAGGGATACTGGAACACTGCTGTCACCAACCTAGAGTCCTTCTCCGCTACTTCAAGGAGTTGGGCTGATTGGGGTCAGGTTAGAAGGGGGATAATGCACAATACACCCCAATGCAGACCTTAGTTCCCTCACTTAGAATTAGAATTAGAATATCAAGAAACAATAATAAAAGAATTGAAAACTCCTTGTTTTGATGTCCTTAACACAGGGTTCATATGAGAGACTACCTACTTGTTATAAAAACTGTATTACCATGTGCAAGTAATAAATGTATAAAGTACTAGCTTCTGCACACGGCTTCGCCCGCGTGGTACCCCGAAAAAAAGTAGCCTATGTATAATTCTGATGTATAAACTATATTACTGTAAAGTTTCATCAAAATCCGTTCAGAATTTTTTGCGTGAAAGAGTAACAAACATCTAGCCTCACAAAATTTCACGTGTATAATATTACTAGCTTATGCCCACGGCTTCGCCCGCATGGTACCCGGATATAAAGCAGCCTATGTGTTATTTTGATGTGTAAGCTATATTACTGTAAAGTTTCATCAAAATCCGTTCATTCGTTTTTGCGTGAAAGAGTATCAAACATCCATCCTCATAAACTTTCACGTTTATTTTCAGATTACGTCTTGTAACTACCACATTTTAGTTATTCACCTACATTTAAGTACACATAAACGTATTTTTTATCATTCATTGATGTAATTTGTATTCAAATCTGTATTTTAATATCTCTCCGGTGTCAAATTTGGGTCGAACCAATATTTTACATATTATTTAAGTATTTTTGGTATCAATCGTTTCCGACAAAACTATTTACTATTTTTGTAATGACGCCAATTATGTATACTTTACGATATAATTGTAGGTATATTATGTACTAGTATGTTGCCACATATAATTTATCCGGTTAGTTACTTACTAACCGGTGTAGTAAAACTTCCTACATGGACGGGAAAAGGTGTGGTAGGATACAATCAGCACATATGGTAGGTAAATAGAATTGTATATACTACATATCAATGTAGCTAATACAATATACTCAGATTTTTTCAAAGTTTTTTGGAACACATTTCATAGTAAAACCCGCCCAATTACACTATGTACCACATGCTTAGAATTTTTCTATATTTTTTAGGAGCACTTTTCGTTGTATGGGTATACAACGAAAAGTGCTCCTAAAAAAATAGCCAAGCCAAGTATAAGTCAGACTCGCACACAAATGGTTCCGTACCTCCACCTTACTACTAATCCTACTAATATTAAAAAAATAACGCTGGACATTTTTCACACAGCATCATCTAGCCCCAAACTAAGCAGAGCTTGTATTATGGGAACTACATGACTGATATACTACTTATATGCTTTTTTGTAAATACATACATATTATACATAGAAAATACCCTGACCAGTGACAAATATTTGCAGATCATACAAACATTTGACCCGCTGCGGGAATCGAACCCGCATCCTTCTGCGTCTCAAGCGGGCTTCCGCCCACTGCGCCACAGATGTCGTAAAATGTTCAAGGTCTGTTGTGGTACAACGGTTCTCATAGTTCCAGATACAAACGATACAGGGAATCCTAGTGGAGTCAGTACTATATTAATGTTTTATATCACGGAGTAATTTACGTTGAAATATCATAAAAATACCACACCACCATTGAATTTAAACGGGTGCTAATTAAACAGACTTCTTTTTTAGCATTATTCGCCTTTAAAAATCTACATTGCCTTCTAAATTACTAAGTCAGAGACAATTAACGAGCGTCTGAATGATACTATCTTAGCCGTTAGTTATCTTCTATGTAAGCAACTCTAAATACAACTCAGCGTGGTGGTTATTTTTTAGCATCTAAATTTGTAACATGCATTCAAGCAGTAAACTTCTAAAATATTAATATATGACTAACCGGTCGGTTTTATTTACTTTGAACCCAAATTCGTTGGATAAAAGTTCCGATAGCAATCCTCCTTTTCTGAGTGGTAATAAAACCTAATAACCTAACCTATCCAAGACGGAGACAAATCTTTACTTGACGCTTTCTATAGAATATTTAGTTGGCGTTGTAAAAAAAGTCGCTCAGCGAGCTATGGAAAGAGCTATGCTCGGAGTTTCTCTGAAGGATAGGATTCTTAACGAATACATCCGTCAGAGAACCAAAGTTATCGACATAGCTCAACGAATTAGCAAGCTAAAGTGGCAGTGGGCCGGTCATATCTCGCGAAGAACCGATAACCGCTGGGGTAAACGTGTTCTTGAGTGGAGACCGCGACTCGGCAAACGTAGTGTAGGACGCCCTCCGGCCAGGTGGGATGACGATCTGCGAAACACTGCAGGCAGATGCTGGATGCGACAATCTGAAGACAGGGCGCTATAGCGCTCATTAGGGGAGGCCTATGTCGAGCAGTGGACTAATATAGGCTGATGATGATGATGATGTTGTAAAAAAGACGAATTAGTTTATTAGAGGCTCATTTTTCCGTTGCTTTTTTATAAAATGAGAAGTATGATCACGTGGCCAATAACGTAATGTTAGCTTAACTTATTATTTCTCAATTTGAATTCATGGAAACGCCTATGGAGACTGAATTAGGCAGAAAAATCGAACTCCGAGGTTAAGACGAAGAGGATGCATTGATGGCTTTAAAAAAAACAAAGGACGCAGTTTTACAACATACAATTAGGTATTCAGTCCTTAAAGCTAATTACAATAGTGTCAATGCTTAGAGTAAATATAAAAAAACTGCGTGGTTGTGTTAGGTTGGGACATTTTACCATGACTTAGTTCAGTGAGTGGGATCACGTAGGCTCTCAGGGTCTCATTGAACCACGTAGGAAGATTCATGACTATTCTCTAGTGTATTTGCTTTATTAATTTTTTCACGGTTTTAAATATAGGTACCAGTTAATAAAACGTATAATAGGGGGTTGTCTGGTTTAATTATAAACCATCTGTGGTTTATAATTAAACCGGAGTTTTTGACTTAAACCTCGTTTCGTAATATAAATTTCCTAAAACCAGAGTCTAAACCCGAGTTTTTTCTTACACTTAACTTAAACCACGTTTCGTAATGAGACCGTATGTGTCTAACCTAAGCCTATTCCTTCGCCCCTTCGAAGTTTTCGGGGCCCTTCGAGTATTTATTTTTTAGTACTTGAACTCTTGGTTGAGGAGTCAAGGCGACTCCTCAACTGAGAGCTCGTTCTTATCTGGATCAATGGATTAGCATTGCCATTCAGCGTGGCAATATGACTAGCATTTCGGGAAGCATCCGTCTAGATGTGATCTGGATCATTTGATCTATCTACAAATTAAAATATCTTTTGAAACTACCATCGTTTTTAACAAAAAATTTACTAAAAAACGGGAAATTTACCATGATTTGTGAGTGCCTCCTGAATATCGAGAAACATTCAAATGTTTCCCGATATTCAGGAGGCAATTGAGATTACCAAACACAGGAATTTCAATAGAGAAGATGGTTTTCGATTATCTGAAATCCTGTGGTGAGATTGTGCAAGAATTGAAAAAAACATGATACCAGTTGTGCGACAGGATACTGTTAGTGTTGTGTGTCGGAGCCGAGATGAACTCGAATGTGACAGTGAAACCGTTTGTAGTGGTATATTTCGCAATAAAAGAGTGAGGAGGGTAGATCGATTTATCTGCCACTAACATTCAAAACCCGCAAAGACTTCAGTTCCTCCCGTGATCATGGTACATGCAACTGTGCCGAAATATCGGGAAACATTCAAACTCACAAATCATGGCAAATATTCCGTTTTTTAGTAAACATACAAATCGTTTGCAACGGGCTTTAGATAGCCATCTGTTTCGTCTATATTTTTTGTATATATATAAACTTATACATACTTATAATAATTATAATGTCTCATAAATTATTTCCCATAATTAAATGCATCCTCTATCCGAGTGATTTCGCAAGTCACATAAACCTACTTCAGTGCCGGTTTACAACGAGATTACCATAGAGTAAATACCATCAAGTAGTTATATACTAAATATGGCGGTGTTGGATAATGGTAGCTGCCAGATTGTATGATGAAATTACCAAGAAAGAACAAGTAAATCTTAGATATTTCTAGCGAAATAAAGTGTCTTCTATTTCGCAAGAATTAGCGAAATATAAGTACTTACATATTTCGATTCGGTTCGTTTTGCTTGCGACTGTAAGAGCCCGTATATGCGTTTGACATCTAAGGTCAAAGTTTGTTTGTTTGTATGTTACCATCAATCTCCGTAACGGCTCAT
Organism: Perizoma flavofasciatum; assembly: GCA_958496245.1. Taxonomy (NCBI): domain Eukaryota; kingdom Metazoa; phylum Arthropoda; class Insecta; order Lepidoptera; family Geometridae; genus Perizoma; species Perizoma flavofasciatum. The sequence continues at coordinate 7,308,809 of OY292442.1, forward strand.
CGGATTGTAATACGGTTCTTTGCAATCGATTTGTGTGTCTTCAAGGATGGTTCTTAGAAAGATTATAGCGTCATAAGCTCCTATAAAAATGGTTGTAATTGAATAAATAAATAATGCTGGACATTTTTCACACAACATCATATATACTTATTTACTTTTTTTGTAAATACATACACATTTTACATAGAAAACACCCAGACCAGCATTATTTATTTATTATTTATTTGTCCCGCGGCGGGAATCCAACCTTTTGCGTCTCAGGCGGGCCTTCGCCAACTGCGCCAACGAGTTCGTCAAATTTGAAATTTGCAATAAATAAAATAAATAGGGGGCGCAACAACGGGGGTGGTTTAACAATTTTGCCAAAATTAACTTTTTTGATGTTTCGACTTATTTCGAAAATCTTCATGGTGATCTGTCACACACATTTTTTGCAATAGGTAGTGCATCATGCACTGAGAAAAATCGGAGGAAGTTCATCGCGATCACTCCCCTGATTAAGACTCTCGGAATGAGTCGAAACAAGTCAGTGCCTTCACCGATCGATAGTAGATATTGTCGTTCTGAAACATGGAAAATTATTATGTTTTTTTCAGTAATTTATTGCCTACTTTATGTAATTATTCTCACAATTCAATTATTATTGTTTTGTTTGCAGGTAAATACTTCTTAGCTTTTACTCATCATGTAAGTATACTTAAGTATTCTAAGAAGCGCTGAACGCCGTAGCAAATGGTCTTTTTGTGTGACGACTGGTGTCGAACATACATAACAGAGTACCAGGATAAGTGATGTGATGGAATGATAAGGAAAATCTATTTTTTTATATAACTAAAGTGTCAACCAAGCATACGGCCAACCGGTAAGCAGTTACCGTAACTATGGACGCTTAGAGAGATATCACTCGCATTTTGCCGAACCTGAGATATAGTTGAAAAGTTACAGGTGAAAAGTTTAATGTGCTTGTAATATCAAAGGTATCCTTTAAACTGGAATACAGCAAAAAGAGTAGATAGATAGATAGATAAAATACTTTATCTATATAATATATATTGAAACAAACAATAATAAAGTGCACTTAACTATTATCAATAAAAAAAATCTAGGTAAAATGTCTATGTGTGCTGCAGTACGTCAAAAAGGCGCCCGAAAAAGGTATGATGGTAGTACTATCCTGGACGAGCTCTTTTATAAGGACTTCGTAAAATATCCTCGGATTAGATCACTTGTATAGTCAGCAAAATATATTATACGTTACTAGCTTCTGCCCACGGCTTCACCCGCGTGGTACTCGGATAAAAAGAAGCCTATGTGTTATTCTGATGTATAAGTTATATTGCTGTAAAGTTTTATCAAAATCCGTTCAGTAGTTTTTGCGTGAAAGAGTAACAAACATCCATCCTCACAGACTTTCACGTTTATAATTTTAGTAGGATTTGCTTCTACCCACGGCTTCGCCCACATGGTACCCGGATAAAAAGTAGCCTATGTGTTATTCTGGTTATAAGTTATATTACTGTAAAGTTTCATCAAAATCCATTCAGTAGTTTTTGCGTGAAAGAATAACAAACATCCGTCCTCACAAACTTCTGCCCACGGCTTCATCCACGTGGTATGCGGATAAAAAGTAGCCTATATGTTATTCTGATGTATAAGCTATATTACTGTAAAGTTTCATTAAAATCTGTTCAGTAGTTTTTGCGTGAAAGAGTAACAAACATCCATCCTCACAAGATTTCGCGTTTATAATAGAAGCAGGATAGTAGGAAGGGTTTTGTATTCCCACTGCATGATTCATGACATAGATTAGACCGTAATCAACACCGGTCTATTTAAGCTGGTACTAGATTACTCATATTATCCCACGGTCCTCAAGCACCACAAACTTTTTAATGACAGTCCAGTCCTCAGGTATAAGTAATATTCACAAAAATAATTAATCCATCCTTACAAGGAGCTTGTAATAAGCGAAATACTAGTAGGCGGCAGTTTACCTTGCGCCGAAGCTATTTGACAAGAAGTTTCCTTTGGAATTGTGCAACGTATAATTTAGATGTAATGATTTATTGTTCTTTTGGTTGCATTGTTTACCATACGAAATCAGTCACTTGCAAAATACATACGCAGTTAAGCCGCCAACCCACTGCCGCGCACGCATCAAGCTCTGTACGTGGACGCACTTACATGTTCTACCGTGGATACCAGATCATAAGTTTTATACGGATCTTTATCGCAAATTTGAAACAGGTTAGTTCGTGCCATAGTGTAACACAAGGGCCTCTTTTCACCCCGGTTTTGTTTTTACGCTAAGTTTCGTTAGGCTGAATGGTTTAAGGGCTCTAACAGAAGTGAAACTCAAAACGGCATCATACTTGTTTGAATTAATTAATAATGAAAATACCTTATTGTACACCATAAACTAATAAAAAAATACATATTCTTATTCTTATGAAAGTACAATGGGCGATCTAATCGCTTAGTAGCGATCTATTCCAGACAACCTTTGAATGGAGGAGAATAATAAGAGGTTGTAAGATTATTATTTTTGTGTTTGTTGAGAAATCTGATTAATTTTCGAACTAAGTGTCACGATATTTGTGTCGGGTGTCAATGGCGTCGTTTCTTTTGTACACCAACCAAACTTTATTTCAATTTTCGGTCTCTTTTACTGAGAGTGCACGCAAGAAAGGGATGGCACGAATTTCACTTCTGTCAAACTATTTTACATGTCGCTTCTTCGTGTTTATAGTCAGCATGTTTTGAAATCACGACTAAACTTGTATGATAAATAATTTCGACTAATTTGACAGCACTAAAATTGTTGCTATCTCTTTCTTTTGTTACTATTGGTAAATAGTGCGATAGATAGAATTAAGTTTGGTCGGTTTACAAGAAACGCCAATGTCCTCTTAGCTTAAGTCCGTTCGTTAGTGGCATATTGCCCATTAATTATACAAATCCATGCTAAGTAAATCGTCTCTCGTGTCGTTCAGAATAATGCTCCCAAGAAAGCTACCGGATGTACAGCCTCCAAGATTTCTAACGCAAATGTTACTCACGGCAAAGTTAAAGGAGGGTAATGAGTTTAGCCGTATTTGTATCTACTTAATCCGTATGCTCATCGTCTTCGTTGTGCTTTATCATAATACAACAATAGAACCACGGTACTCGTAGTTCTTGATACCCGCGACACAGGGAATCGTAGTGTGGGATCATGTCTATTGGGTATTTGGTTCCTTTATTAACATTTCTTTGTACTTATAGTTTACTAGCTTCTGCCCATGGCTTCGCCCGCGTGGGACCCAGATAGTAATTATCCTATGTGTTATTCTGATGTATAAGCTATATTACTGTAAAGTTTCTTAAAAATGCGTTTAGCAGTTTTTGTGTGAAAGAGTAACAAAAATCCATCCTCACAAACTTTCGCGTTTATAATATTACTAGTTGTTGCCCGCGGCTTCGCCCGCGTGGTATGTTAATAAAAGTAGAATATGACCGTCTCCAGGCTTCAAACTTTTGAGTGAATCGAAATCCACCAACTTTTGAGTGAATCGAACCAAGGATTACAATTTTCTATACAAAGTTAAGAACTCAATTGCACATCCCCAAAACTAAGTTTTAAAAAAATAAAAAATACATGTTTCATTATTCATTTTAAAGTTATTTTGTATCGAGTTTTGAGCGAATAACCATGTAATAAAATTTTCCATAGAAACTTTACCACCCTGTTTAATACCCATAGGGGTTGATTTTCGAAAATGAGATTAGCCTATGTGTTATTCTAGAATCTAAACTATCTACATTCCAAATTTCATCAAAACCAGTTTAGTAGTTTCGGAGATACGTGGTAACAAACATTCACACACACAGAATTTCGCATTTATTATATTAGTAGGATAGTAGGAAGTAGGATAGTACGATTAGGATATTAAAAAAGTTGATTTTTACAAAAAATGTTACCAAAAATAATGCTTGGACGTGCCTCTGACTGCTCTTGGTAACCTCATAGAACTACGTACTGAGCATTCGATCTGAGGAGATATTCTCTAATTATGATTATGATTATACATCTTAAAAATTTAGACGACCTCTGTGATGCAGTGGCGAGGCCCGCCTGAGACGCAGAAGGTTGCGGGTTCGATTCCCGCCGCGGGACAAATATTTGTCACGGGATCTGGATGTTTTCTATGCGTTATATTTACATGTATTTACAAAAAAATATGTATATAAGTAGTATATCAATCATGTAGTTCTCATAGCACAAGCTGCTTACTTTGGGATTAGATTAATATTGCTTAGCTAAAGTCCTGGATTATTTATTTATTACAGTCGGGCTTTGACAAAACAACTAAGAAATTAAAGCAGAAATTATAATATTACATAATTATGCAAAAGTTTGATTGTTCGGATATTTTTTGCTTAGGATATTACCTTAGCGACTGAACCAGTTTGGATACAATTTGATCATGTATAATTCGTAATTTAGAATAACTCATAGATTACTTTTCATTAGAGTACCACGCGAAGCCGCGGGCAGAAGCTATTATATAATAAATACGTTAAGGCTTGAGTTCACCAACAAAATAAACGGACGTTCAAGTCTAACCATTGATTATGATGACAAATTCTTATGAAAACTTGATCAGGACCTACCCACCCGTTATTGTGTTGATGAACTTGGACCTTAGATTCACACAATGTCACTTTCATTATCTATGACCAAAACCAAAGCCAAACGAAAGTAAATCAAAGAACATTAGATAAACTTTCACTATCAGATCCATATAAACAATTATCAATTCAAAATATTTGATTTGTGAAATTTACGCTCAAAAATGACTTTCTCATTTCGTTCACCTGTCGTTTTAGTTCAGGAGGCCACTGCCATAAGCTACACCTGATTTCTGCAGCAATCTGATTATTTATAAACACTATTGTATAACATAGTTTTCTACTATAATAAGTTCCCTAAAAAATAAAACTACTATACAAAAATATATTGCATTTTTTTGTTTCAAGTGTAAAACGGTACGTAGCCTTCATCTCTTATGCGTATACGTTTGATGACTAAAACATGTTATTAAGCATTCATCAAAAACAAATACCTGAATCTAATATAGACTCAAAGTAGTAAAAAGATTAGGTACATTTAAGAAATAAATTATTAATTTTAATATACTATACTTTACAATATATTTTCAAATGTATTCTCCATCTTCTATTTTATTCAGGTAGGATAGACACCTATTTATTATATAGAAGTCTTCAAAAAGACACCGAAAAATATTAAGGTATACTTTGATAAAAACATAATGACTTGAAATCTTAGCAGACTTAGAGAAACTATCGTTGTCCTTTTACGACGTCAACCGAGATATCTTGGTATTGCCTCTCGCTCTATAACCGGCCTCCTACCTGTGGTTACTAGTATAGTATTATATTATCTGTGCTGTGGTCAATTTTCGTGATCACGACCGTTCCGTGGTAGGGGCGTTGACCTTAGTGATCGAGGGAGAGTCGTATATCCTCGAGTTCTACGATGATCTCGAAAAGTAAAGTTTTGTATAGAAGTAGATCTCCTAGAGAAAGAGCTTGCCCGGAGAAGTTCTAACCATACCTATTTCTGCGGGGAACCATACCTATTTCTGCAGGGAACCATACCTGTTTCTGCAGGGAACCATACCTATTTCTGCAGGGAACCATACCTATTTCTGCAGGGAACCATACCTGTTTCTGCAGGGAACCATACCTATTTCTGCAGGGAACCATACCTACTTCTGCGGGGAACCATACCTATTTCTACCGCAAGCAGTAATGCGTTCTCGTTTGAAGGGTATGGATGCCGGTGAAATTGCAGGAACATGAGACTTTCCACCCGTTATGAGGTTAACGAGCTATACCTCTGGCGCGTCCACAGGTTACGGTAACTGTTTACCAGCAGGCCCATATGCTTGTTTGCCACTTAAGTTGTGACTTAGTTTTTACGTAAATTTAAGTAACATACGTAATTGAACGTATCTTACAAATTAAAAAACAAAAAACACGCTAACGAATGTATTTCCCATATTGGACATCACTAGGTATTATTGTAATTTCTTTTTCGTGTTTCTTTTGTATTTACAAGTATCTATCTATCTATCCTCAGATATATATATACTCAGTGAGAAGATATTTGGGGGTATCAAGTATCTTAGTTAGAGGCACGAGCAAACATTACATTTGGCACATACCCGCGTTTTACAAGTTGTTAGCATTCGACGTAACAGATTGCTAGCCTATCGCCGCTTATTGGAACACTAACCGATGGAACATGCATTCGAATTGATTGGTGTTGGTAGTCTTAAATCCTATCCTACTACTATTATAAACGCGAAAGTTTGTGAGGATGGATGTTTGTTACTCTTTCACGCAAAAACTTCTAAACGGATTTTGATGAAACTTTACAGTAATATAGCTTATACATCAGAATAACACATTGGCTACTTTTTACTACGTGGGCAAAGCCGTGGGCAGAAGCTAGTAAATAAATAAAAGATATAAGAAGACCGCTGTTTCGATGCATTATCATAACCTTGGCACACAATTTCTCATAAGTTCACACGATCAGAGTCATGCTTTCTACTTACATAATACTGACACATACGTGAATAATACTTTAAGTAGACCGGGTTGCGACAGTCAAGCATACCTATCGAGTACCAGGATAAGTGATACATAATTGAAAGAAAACGATTGGCAGAATTATAGTCACACTTTTTTTATATAGAAAATCTAGAAGGCTTTGCCCGGAGATTTCAATGTCTAGGTACATTGAAATGTCCGGGATTTTACTTGTTCTATTCTCTGTCACCCCATATATATTTTACGCTGGTATTCGGAGGCATTAGCTTGATAATATTTGTTCCCGATCTAAATACTCAAGACTACCTTATCTCATAAAGAGTACAAAGATGAATCTATACATAGATTGAAAGAGGACATAAAAGGTAAACAATACTTTAACTGCCAAGGCACAGCTTGCTGAATTAGGTAATGTAAAAAAAAATGAAAAAATGAAACAACTTTACTGTACACATTATGAAATTAACAAAATAAACAATGACAGAAAAATTAAAAGTATATTAGGAACAACAAAATGTTTAAAAAACCCCTGGCAAGGGTCACTCAAGCAGCATTATGGTGTTTTTTATTGCATGCGATGTAAAAGCTCGTACTTATACGTTTGTTATAAATAAGCTTGTTTGTTTTGATGAGATAACAGATAACGGTAACATACAAATATATGAAAAATGTAAACTTCTTTATTACCGTTATATGTGGAGATACATTACAATACATTTTTATTACTTCATGAATTTTTATTTTTTTATGATTGCAACAAGTCACCACGGGGCGCTGAAATAAACGATGAAAAACAAGAATTATTTTTTATCCCCTTCACTCAGAATTTGACTCTTCATGGTACTCGATAGGTAGGATTGACTCCTGTATCCTCCCGGTCTATTATGTGGAATACTTTACTTCAATGAAGAGTCATTGTGATTCTGTGCGAGAAACACTTTGAAACGCTGTTATGTCAGATTTGTAAGGACCCGGAATTACTATTGTCATTCAAAGTGCTGTTCATCTTACGAAGTTTATTTTGGTTAAGTTTTGAATGGACTTTCAGGGTGGTGTCTACCAAAGCAGAGATATATTAATATAAATAAATATTGAACGGAATCGCGTGGTGCTAATCGTAGGAACTTGGGCTTGATTTCATACCTGTTACCCAATTCTCAAAAATAATATTAAATAAATAAACATATTTTATTCAGTCCTTAGTTACTGAGTACTAAGTTTACAAGCAAACGCGGAGTGAGCAAGTCGCGTTCACTCACCCTGATGAAGACTCTCGGAATGAGTCGAAACTTAGTCGGTGCCTTCACCGATAGTGCAGTACGTGAAAATTCCCGTTTTTACAATATGAATAGTCAAGTTCACGATAGTTTATGGAAGCAAAATCTTCTATACAAAAGATTTAAACGCGCTCGTAACGCTAGTTTTAATGTGTTAAGGAAGTATTAATGCTTATTTTGTATTAACTTTATTAAAATAAAGCTTTTAGCATTTATAAAATTAAAATTATGGTTAGTGGTATATATTTATAAATGTATAGTTTCATAAATATAATCATCAAAAACTTTTCGATTGGCACCACAGTATAGCTAAAATAACCAAGCAGTTGTTGATTCACCTAAGTTTGATCGCGCGCGAGGAATCCGCGTAAATTCGCGTAGTTTTTGTAAGTCTTATAATTTCAATTAATAAAAAAAAAACATCTGAAGAAAATGCAAACATTTGTCCCGCAGCGGGAATCAACCTCTTACGTCACCATCTACCTAGATAGATTACATAATACTAAATTAGGCTTCCATATTCCATGAGATTCCCTCGTCATATAATTTACAACTTTCATCCACTCTCATATAAATCACCCGATGTCTTAAAAATTTACAAAAAACGCAGAGCCGTGTAACTTTCACCGGCCAAATATGGTCGGGTGCTTTCGGGAGACATTGTGAAAATATTTTGACGTTGATTACATCGATTTCGGAACTAGCAAACCAATCACATCAGGGGTGCTAGACAAATACCTCACGCTTACTTTTCCTTTCACGCTAACGCAAATTTGTCAAGGTAAAACTTGGCGGCTGTCACGTGACATTTCCACAGCTAGTAATTATCATTTCCATACAAATTAATCTTTCCGCAGGCGTTAACGACAACAGAAAGTAGTATTTGTCTAGACCCCTGGCGGTACTGGGGTCTAGACAAATACCACTTTCTGTTATTGTTAACGCCAATAACAGAAAGACAACAGATATAAAATACCAATTCAATTTATTTATTTACGAAACATGGATACAAGCAGTAATATAATATAATATAATATAAATATAAATAGTGTTAGACATTTTCACACAGCATCATCTAGCCCCAAACTAAGCAGAGCTTGTATTATGGGAACTACATGACTGATATACTACTTATATACAGTTTTTTTTTTGTAAATACATACATATTATACATAGAAAACACCCAGACCCGAGACAAATATTTGCAGATACAAACATTTGTCCCGTGGCGGGAATTGAACCCGCAACCTTCTGCGCCTCAGGCGGGCCTTCGCCCACTGCGCCACAGAGGTCGTCAGAGGAGTAGATAATACAGTTAAAGTAAATCCAACCATGATCTGCTTTACAGCATGCAAAATTTAATACAAGAATAAGAAAGTATAAGCCTTAGTCTAAAAAGTCATACATTTGATAATACAAACAGGCTAGCATGTCACAATATTTTATGTAAGAAAAAAAAAATGTATATAATTATAAAATGTCAAATTCTTAAAACTATCTAAAATTTGTCAAAAAGATATTCATTTATACTGTATTTATACCTCACGCTAATAACAGAACAGACAAATTTGTGTTAACGAGAAAGGAAAAGTTAGCGTGAGGTATTTGTTTAGACCTCCTAGACTTCATTACTAGCAATAAAGAAATCATATGGTACCATTTTTTTTGTTACCAGTAATTTGTATTAAAAATATAAATTAGTAAATACCTAATAAACACACACAGAGTCCTGACCCCACATTAAGAAAAAAAAACGCAATAATTTTGACAAGACTGGTAACGTCTCGTAGCTTAATTGGTATAGCACCCACGTACCAAGCGGGAGATCGCAATTTCAAGACCCGCAGAGGTTATTTTTATTAGGATATTATACAATTTTGTGATTTCCCTTAAATGTGGTTTAACACGACTTCAAAACCCAAATAACCAATCCTACTAATATTATAAACATGAAAATTTGTGAGGATGTTTGTTACTCTTTCACGAAAAAACTATTGAACGGATTTTAATAAACTTAACAGTAATATAGCATATACATCAGAATAACACATATGCTACTTTTTATCCGGGTACCACGCGGGTATGAATGAAGATTCCAGCACCAATAAATGAAGATTCCATACAATGTCATCACAATACATATAAATCTGCTGGTGTGGGAGTGCCGTTTTCACTTTCATATAAACCTGTCTCTCTGTATGTTACTTTGATTGATTGCGATCTTTATTATCTTCTTTATTATCACTGATGATATAGCTGCTAAATATAAAATATATTAAATGGACATATACAATTTATGAAACACGTTTATAATATGATTTCTATTATACTGTTCTAAAAGATAGTAAATTGTGAAAACATTGCAGAAAAGCTTTCCATTAGGTCTATTCTATCTATATAACTAATTCGGAATATGTACTTTAATTTATTTTTTTATGAAATGTGGTCAAAAATAATAAAATTCGAATTAACGCGCAAACACAATTCGAAGTAAAATGCTTACATAAAAAGATTTTAAACAGTTTTTTGTATTCTTTTGTGAAATTTGAAATTACTTAACAGCCAGGTGAACTATGTAGGTGGACCACGGGCAGAGAGTGAGACAAAGCAGTATTTTGTTAATCGCTGTCAAAAAATCTTTATAAGTAAGCATGATTGGTATTTATTAGGTCTAAAAAGTATTTTTTTTTTTGTATTATTGGATTAATATTAGAGAAAATACTAATATTAATAGGTACCTACTCACGATAATATTGTATTGACATGTGGGAATATTCAATATTAATCACCCACAAATCAAACAGAAAGTTGACAGACTCGAATAAATAATTTTTAATACCAATAAATTCTGATATTAATATTTATAAACTTTCCCAACAATAGCACAATCATTTTGAGCGGCCATTAATGAATATAGTCGCTCAAATGTCTTCCGCCACGGGTTATGTAACGCAAGGTCGTCAGAACACGGTCGTTGACGTTTCAACTTGAATTTATGACCTTTCGTTTTCTCACGATTATTAAAATAATTCACATGTTTTTATTCAAACAAAATTATAACTTGCGATTTATAAATAAAACAGTTGTAAGCAGCTACTTGAAACGAGCATGCGTAAGAGGTTTACTGAATCCTTCCACAACACTGTTTTTTTTATCATTAGTAATACCATTTCCAAGCCACGCTGATTTCAAAATTTCTGACCAAATGTATGGAGCCTAGGATTACAAAAACTTTGCGGGTTTAATCTGGAATCACTATTATGAGTTTTAGGCTTGCTGACATTTCGGACACTTTGTTCGAGCTGACACTTTTAATTTTAATTAATTATTTACCGACATTTCGGACACCAACAAAATATTGAAGCTGTTTTGTACAATCAGGTAAAAAAGTTTTAAAATATTATTATATTACATACTAAGAGAATGAGCGTTACGAAAACTGAGTATTTTAGGATAAGTCTTAGTACCATTCTTCGGCATCATAAGTGTTCTGTGGACGTGTATCACAGTAATTCACCACAGAATATTACATGTTAATAAAAAAAAAACAAAACGTGTAATGTTGTATAAAATCAACATCATGCTAAATATTGCTTTTAAATCTACTATAATCTAGCTTATGTTTAAAAATAGAGTCTGCTAAAGTGATCTGAACATAGGCTTTAACTGGAAATTCTCCTAGAAAATATATGGTATACATGAATCTTGTATAGGTACTTTATATATGCGGATATTCATATTTTCTCCATCCATCCAAGTCCAATGCTCGACATGCATTTACCATTGTAAAACATAAAAACCTCATGCCAACGCATATACGTGCCCGTTGCAACGCTTTTTTTTAAGTCTCATTCGCCAAAGTACGAGAAACAACAAAAGTATAAAGACCCCAATCAGCTAAATAATTTAAACAGTCCGATGATACGTCTTTGGTTAAATATATTATATATGTATGGTGGGTTATGGCAATAAACCACTTTTCCGGAAGCGAGAGTGGTATTAGCTAAATATGTATGTTTGCAAAGAGTTAGTTTCCGATGGACGGTGTGGCGAAACACTTTCTACGACGCTTAAATATATAGGTAGGTACATAAGTTGTCCGCCCACAGTACCAACCAACCATATCTTCAGTTTACATCATAGATAGAACGATTTTTTTGCACAACTAAAAAGTACGGTACTTAGACGAACTCAATGCTAGAAAGCATAATCTTTCAGATAACCTTTTCATGCAACTGAAATGGCAAGGATCGAAGGCGAAGGTCGAAGGTCCGCCTGAGACGCAAAAGGTTGCGGGTTCAATTCCGGCCGCGGGACAAATGTTTGTATTATCTGCAAATATTTGTCTCGGGCCGGGTGTTTTCAATGTATAATATGTATGTATTTACAAAATAATATATATAAGTAGTATATCAGTCATGTAGTTCCCATAACACAAGCTCTGCTTACATTGGGGCTAGATAATGCTGTGTGAATATGTCCAGCGTTATTATTATTCTTATTATTTTTATCATTTTCGAGCTGCCGACCGTGAAACATATCGGGAAAGTCTCACCGGCACCCATACCCTTCAATCCGGGATACAGCAATGCAAACATATATACAAATTGACAGCACATACATACACATACATAGATATGGTGATAGTACTTCCCTGGACGAGCCCTTCGTCGTTAAAATTTAATTTATTTTGTAAGTATTATTTGACGTTCATAATTACTATTTTGTTGTTAGTATTATCTCATTTAAATAAATATTGACTGAACTTGCAGCGCTCTTACAGGGTCCATGTACTTCCCTACAGCTACTTTGATGTAACACCTAAGCTGATATACATTTGAGCATGAATAAATGAATATGAATATGAAAAATTGTCTTGAGGTAGTGATAAATAAAAAAAAGTTTTTTTTTTTTTTAATTTGTATTTTGACACATACAATCACATAAAAAATACATTGCTTATTAATTAATGGTTACATTCACAACAGACAAGGAGTGTCCAAAAGAAATAATTGAATATTGTAGGTACAATTTGAGAGTTAGCCAGGGCGGGGCGATCACACTAATTTCCATGGCTATCGAGATGGAGGCATGGCATGAGCGTGATCCGATTACTTGTCAAAATCACAATTTCCATTCGTTCATGGACATGGTCTTCAGTTTAGTCTAGCGGGGCGATCACACTTATTTCCCATGGCTGGTATCATCGGATGGGATGAATCGTATCACGCTAATTTGTAATCTGGATGAGCCATAGATGGACAATGCGAATTAACAAAATTGGTTTCATATTGGACGTTCTGTTTTTTGATGGATGGGCCATTAAAATAAGGAACTAGTGTCAAAATTGATTGCCATCTCGATAGCCATGAGCCTCGATACCAGCGTGATCGTCCCGCTGCTGGTAAGGGAATCAAGCGCTGGGGAATCAGTGTCATTATCGCAATTCGATAGATGGGCCATTCAATGGGAAACTAGTTTCAAAATTGATTGCCATCTCGATAGCCATGGGTTAGCGTGATCGACCCACAGGACGTACAGTGAACATTTATGTGAGTAGGTAGGTATAAGGTATTACGTTGACCTACCTTAAGGGATTACATGAATAACAATGTCGTGTTTTACTTAAGTTCAAATGTGACCTTGATCTTTGTGAGCTGAACATACCTAGTTATAAATTATACGCCAGAGCTATATACGGGCGTTTTGCATTCCATCATCAGAATTCATTAAACTGCTTTAAATGAGTGCTACGATTTTACCCGCGTTGACCGGAGCCCAGACATTTGTCGTAAGAGGTTGTTTTTCTGTTAACAGAAAAACAAACAACCTCTTACAGCAAACGCAATATTTTCTTCGAAACGGCTTATGCGTTAGAAATGAGGGTTTTCAAATCGTTTTACATGACTTCAAGGATGGTTTTTTAGATCGGTATATCATCCATAAGACACTCATGCAAACGATGATGGAATGCAAAATAGTGTAGCCGATCACCACGCTGGTTTAAATAATCGTTTGTGTCTTCAAAAAAGGCTTTTTGATAACCTAAACCGGCGAGGATGTATGAAGATGTGATTGTTTTCTGTTTATTGTTTATCTATGATGAGAGTGAATGAACCAAATGAGGTAGGTACCTATGTCAGCATCGTACCAAGTGAAAATTCGTAGCCTCTGCCTGCCTACCCCTCAGGGAAACAGGCGTGAGTATGTGAACGTATCTTTGTACCTATGTAAAAAGACTTTTAGATAAGTACCTATGGATCCATCTAATTTAATTTTAATTTTATTGTTATTTCTTTTTGTATCTATTTTCCTTTTATATGAATTGTTTATGTTTTATGGATTTGTATCTGAAATAAATGAATAATAATTAACACCCCACATCGGAAATACCCGCCCGACCGAAGCTTCTCAATTTTAGTAAAAATCACAGCCTTTCATTGACTTGTAGAATTAAGAAACGATTGGTTTGTTTACAATTATTGATATGTGCAACTTGTATGTAACACGACACGCATAGAATTGATTGATACGGTCTTTGCTCACACGGGCATTAGGTACTTACATCGATTTTCCACAAGATTACATACTAGGCATCAATATAAAGCAATACCAACCGTATTCGTATTTACGTTGTTCGGTGTGAAGTAGAAGCATATAATTTTTAATCTGTGTTGTGAAAAGCAGCGAAATTATTTGCACAGATAATAATAACTTTGTCTCTCTGACAGGCAATGCATGAGCAATGCCTAAAAATTTCAAAACTCATTCATGAGTATAATATAATATAAGAGCAACGCCTCTAGTGTTGCAGAAGTCACCACTCAGGTACCCATCTCGTGGGCCGTATGGTAGTTCGCCTCTGTATATTTTTTTATTTTATTTGCTTCATATTATCAATTTTACTTACAGACAGAGTAATACAACTACTTAACAGTAAAAGTCATTAAAACTATCTAAATAATATTAAACTAAATAATTATTTATTTCTTTTCAGACAACACAGGTAATAGGTACACAAAATCATCGAAGTAGGTATTGGTTAGTTACCGCAACATAAACTACAGATAATATACGTTATACCAAAACAATTGTACCAAAAGTAATCTCTAAAATCTTAAAGCTGCCAGTCAAAGTAAATTCAGTGAACTATACAAATGAATGAAATATTGAATGAGTATAAATGAAATGTTTAGTTTTTATTAGACGTGGTAGCAGCTGTCATTAATAACACAAATACTTTAGAAGTACCTAAAAGTAAACGTCACACTTATTCTCCTAACCGGTTTAATCCAGTTCATTCCCGAAACATGACTGACCACTCTTCCTGTCATTTCACTACTTTTAAACTAACCACATACCAAGCAACTTAATAAAAAACTTTACCACGAATCTATTAAACCTAAGTCTTATTTTGATAGATGTAGAGCTGATTTTCAAGTGTAAGATACAAGCTGTCATGTGTTCCATAGATTATATCTGAGACTTTCATTTAGAAAATGGTCAAGATTCAGTGGAAATTGCAGAGTCATTTAAAAGTGACGCGACGACCAGGATATAACGGAAAAGTGAGTTTTATTATCATGATATATAATCATGTTTTACGTTAATTATTTAAAGAAATGTTTCCTTTATATTCAACAATTAGGCGTGCTTCAAAATAGTGCTACTGTATGTAGATAGGTACCAATTCTATCTTGCAAATCATCAGATCTATACCAGATCATATTTTCTAGATCCTACCAATTAGTGGTTAGTCAGAGGCAAGTCACATTGGACATATGCCTTTTGTAGAGCAGTTCGCATTCCACGTGACAGGTTGCAGGGCCAATATTTGTTTATATTCCATGTCAGTTTCCTTACGATGTTTTCATTATAGTAAAAACCTGTGAATTCAATTCTCATCTTTGAGCATGTGTAGTATGAGGAGCATCAGGTTCTTCAAAAAGAGCACTTTAAAAAAAAACAAAGGGTCTTAAACTCGTGTGAGAGTTTCTGGTGTTGAAAGCGTCCATAGGTTACGGTAACTACTTTACCAACAGATATGTACCTACGCATGTACGTCCGTCCTTGATGGTTTAAAAAAAAACGTACATTAGTTTCTCAATTTCCTTTACGTCCAACAAAGCCTAAATCCTTAGACAAAATGCCAAACAAACGAAGAATGGAAAGGCATGAACATTTCCGCCACATAAATACTCAAATACGACGCTCTAGTTGCCTCAAAGAATCACCACGCTTGGCTAAACTAAGAGGATCCATCATTACTGCCACCTCCCTATTGCTATGAAGATAGAGCTTTAAATATATTTAAAATTGTCTTCATAATTTAGAAACAATACTCGAAATTCCGCCCTCGAAGTTTTTCAAGATAGAGTTGAAAATTATGTGAATTTGTACGTGGTAACAATGAATCCATTACTGTGACAGAAAATGACGGTATTTTTGACTACCTAATTGAGATTTATTTTGTTAAAAAGGTTGTTCTTCTATACTATTATAAAAGGTACAGTTTGCAAGTTTGGAAGTAGGAACTAATCTTGGAAACTACTCATCCGATCTCAAAAAATATTTTACCAAAATTTAGAATGGGTTTTCTGGATGGACATCCTACTACTAATATAAACGCGAAAGTTTGTGAGGATGGATGTTTGTTACTCTTTCACGCGAAAAATAATGAACGGATTATGATGAAACTTTACAGTAATATAGTTTATACATCAGAATAACACATAGGCTACTTTTAATCCGGGTACCACGCGGGCGTGGGCAGAAGTTAGTAGAATATATATTATCCGGTTACTCTAACACCAAAGCTTAATGGTTTTCGAAATTTGTGTTTTCCAAAATCCGCATTTTTTTTAAAGGCCAATTTTTTTATTTTTTTATTTTACCGCTTTGTCGGCGTAATTAATATGTATACCCAAGCCAAATTACAGCTTTCTAATACTAAGAGTCTCTGAGCGGACAAACAGACACGGCGAAACTATAAGGCTCCCTTGTTGACTACGGAACCCTAAAAACAAGTAACTGTCCGGAAAATAATGTTTTTTTTTCTGATTCTTAGAAAAACGTTCTAATTTGATTCAGATAAAAAACACGGCACCACTTAAGGATCATCTTCTACTCAGTAAAGTACCATTGAATAGGACTAATCGGAGAAATAGAAAGGATAATGCATTGACAAGCTTTTTTTTAATCCGGTTAAAATAGAACAAGACTGTATGTAGCAATCATTATTTACATAAACACAAAATCCCGTGTAACCTGTTTCTTTTAAAAATAAATGCATTTAGTTCACAATGCATTCATCGCGATATTTATTTCAGTCAGTGAACCGCGTCGCTATTAAAAGCAGGTTGCTTGGTTAATTATGCTATGGACGTTAAACATCTGGGATAATATGCTTTTACAGTATTAATTTATCGCTTAAACAAGGTTTAACCTATGACTTTTTACAACTTACCATAACATGTTGCTCTACAACTTACCACAAGACTATAAACAGCTAGTTTCCAAAATGTAACCAGTGCTTGCGCCAAACATCTGGGATAATTCGCTTTTACGGTATTTATCGCTTAAACAAGGGTTAACTTATGACTTTTTACAACTTACCTTAACATGTTGCTCTACAACTTACCACAAGACTATAAATAGCTAGTTTCCAAGATGTAACCAGTGCTTGCATAGTCCGTATCTAGACCGCAGGTAACAGGTTCCGTTTGTAATCACGACTCCTATAAAATATTTAGCTTGCACGAGAAAGCTGACTTATCCTTGAGTCAGTAAGACTAGGGTACTATGAAGTTGTTAAATTACTTACTTACATATACAACTATTTTGAGACTTTTACGTATTATACATAATAAAGTTACTTCTCCACTCCAGTACATTTTTATCATGTAATATTTTTAACTTTTATTAATCACTACCGTCTGCCCATGGCTTCGCCCTTTCAAACAAAAAGTAGATCCGTTCTGTAGTTTTTGCGTGAAAGAGTAACAAACATCCATCCTCACAAACTTTCACGTTTATAATAGTAGGATGTCTATTTTTGCATAGTAGGTAACATTCCACGTGACTGTTTGCAAGCTTACTCATCGACACTGGAACAATAACCAATGGCACATACCATAGAATTTTCGCAAGAAAATACTAAAAACCGTAAAATTAGCATTTTTCTGCGCAACTTGGAATATCATGATATACGTACCTATGTTCAGTTTCCCCAGTTAACGATCGCTATCGCTTTACGCTCGGATTTCTATTGCAATAGACATCGGATACATGAATAGACTTCCTGAACTATACCGATTATCGAGACAAAGAATAAACAGTAGTAAATGAACACGAGCTAATTAATAAACAGACAGAGGAAACAGTAACTTTGAGTCTTGAATGAAGTGAGTAGAGTCAACTTCAAAGAAACAGTAAATGAGGTTGGTTTCGAATATTATGTCCTTATTGTTACACGTAGACATAATCATTGGTAGCATTTTGTGTTACATTCTCTAAAGCTAAACTAAATTTGACAGCACCATATTATATCGCCATACCTTTTATTTTAATTCCATGTATAATTTTCAGCCTCTGCCCACGGTTTTACCAGCGTGATAACTGGATTAAAAATTACCTATGTTGTTCTAGATGACGAACTATAGATAGCCGACTATACAACGTATTTTACTATTCTCCTGCTGACGTTTCCCTACTCCTTGAGGAAACACCTCTAAACAGTCACGAAACGTCAGCAGAAGAATAGAAAGTACGTGGTATAGTCGAAGTAATATTCTAAAATGATACCAAACCATAGTAATTTCATCTAAATCGGTCAAGCTGCTACGGAGACTATTAACAACAAACATCCAAACTTCCGTATACATAATATTAGTAGAATAATTTACAAACCTGAATTACTTTGGTGAAGTGTGCCTATACACACCAAAATTACAAAATATTGCTAGCTTTCAAATGTTTTCCAAATTTCCAGTGTTTATTTATGTTGTGCTTATTAACTGTGTTTTTGATCTCTTTTCATTTATTTGTGAGTAAAAGAAATACTATTGGCGACGCACCTTCTGGTTTAATCTATAATCTAAAGATTACGAAATTTAAAACTATTGCAAAAACATAGGTTGATCTTGATCACGTAAATGTCGCTTGAAGTAGTTCAAACAAAGGAGAATGCCACTTGATCTATTACAAGGTTACTATATATAGTAAACCCATGTTTAAGAAACACTATATTCATTTATTAATATCATCATCATCATCAGCCGCTGAACGTCTGTAGTAGATACAAGTCAATTTTCACAAAATTTTAAAACCCCCAACGTTTTCACATATTCTTAGAATCCCTAACAAATTCATCCGCATGTATATTTCCTGCTCCATCATGAGACCCTAATCATTATCTATAAATTACTAGCTTCCGCCCACGGCTTCGCCCGCGTAGTACACGGATAAAAAGTAGCCTATGTGTTATTGGTATGTCTAAAAAAACCTACTTGATTGTGATATAACACAATAGGATAAAAATAAACAAAACCGCTCTCTTCTCTCGCAAAACAGAATACTTGCGGCTCATTTCGCTTCACCAATCATGTACGCCCATACAATACAACACAAGAAGTATTTATAACTTAACACGTGACACGTGTCTGTTTACGCATTTTCTAGAATTTAAAGAAAATGCGGAAAGGGTCACTACGGCTAGAAGGTTTTAAACTTTCCCAAGTATTTTACCTGAGCTAAGAAACTACGTACTTTCACTCGCTAATAACACAAACAAAGAGCGTCCGAGTCTATACTCTATTGTTTGTAGAGTATTGAACAGCTAAATAAGTCTAAATAGTTAGTAGGTAGTTCCTACCTACTTCCTTCTACTATTATAAACGCGAAAGTTTGTGAGGATGGGTGTTTGTTACTCTTTCACGCAAAAACTACTGAACGGATTTTAATGAAACTTTACAGTAATAAAGCTTATACATCAGAATAACAAATAGGCTACTTTATGTCCGGATACCACGTGGGTTAAGCCGTGGGCAGAGGCTAGTTACCTTCCTATAGAAGGGATTGACCAAATATTTGCTTCTTTATAGCACCCTTCCGAATACAAAGTAAGTTTTGCTATTTTTTATTTGACGTAACCAAGTGTTCTGTGTGTACCCAAGGTTTAAATAATTCAATTATGAGTGTGAAAGAAAAGGTAGATAGATTTCGTAAAGAATGACGTGGGTAAGAAAGGAGTGAATATAGAAATGGCGGCTGATAGAAAACTGTGGAAATAGAAATGTGGGATAATGGCAAGAAGAAGGAAGGTAGGTAATTTTTTTTTGTTTTTTTTTCCTAGTGTCGTGTCAAATAAGGTTTTTGATTCTCCGACCCGTGTACTCATAAAATTAATGAAAACTGAAAGTCATATAACGCTATCACCATTAAACTTGAGTTCACTCGTAATGTTGCGGTGAAAACGTCATTACTGCTTTCACTGAATCAATACGGAAAATATCTGTCATTAGTGTCGGATTGTCATTTTTACGGAAACAATGTCATCATCAACAACAACAGCCTGAAGATGTAGGTACCCATTGTTTTGTAAA
This sequence comes from Perizoma flavofasciatum, assembly GCA_958496245.1. Lineage (NCBI taxonomy): Eukaryota > Metazoa > Arthropoda > Insecta > Lepidoptera > Geometridae > Perizoma > Perizoma flavofasciatum. Next base: position 7,329,309 of record OY292442.1, read on the forward strand.
AGAATCATTAAAAAGAATAACCAGCCTTGTTTTCTTGCCTTTCTTTCCCTGCTTGGTCGCGAAAGAAGAGGCAGTAGATAAAACCGACGTTTCAAAGTGATCCTTGTGATTTTAATGAATTTTGACTTTGACTTTGACTTTAGAAGACCATTGCTGGATCATAGCCCGCCCCGAAAGTTAATATTAAAAACTGCAGCTCGTATATGGGTCCGATTGGCGCAAGATCGAGGCGGATGCTACAAACGAAGATAGGCCTTTGCCCAACAGTGGGATGAGACAGGTTGTGCGTGATGATGATGATGAAATAAATCCTACACACACAGGGAATCCTCGAGTGATTTAAAAAAAAAGTAACAGAGAAAGAAGACGACATGTACCTACCTATTATTGTTATTATTTTATTATTATAGTTTTCAAGACAAACTGTTGTCTTATCTTTTATTTTTACCACCGACGTAAAGAGCCTGTATATGCGTTTGCTGTAAGAGGTTGTTTATTTGATCGTCTGTTACCATTCATCTCGGCTTATACGATTGAAATGCGGTTTTATGCAATCGATTTGTTTGACTTCAAGGATAGTTCTTGGATATTGATAGTTGCAATGTCATGAGGAGGCGCTGCAATAGAAGATGTAAAACAAGAGATCATAATATAGATTTTTTTTTTTGCAAATATTTACATGTATTATTTTACTTAGGTACTTATTTGTCTGGTAAAAGGTAAATAATGAAGTTAAGTAATATTTTTTCATAGAACTAAAGCATCTTATTGTTTACTTAGTAAATAAATAAATAGTAAATAATATTGATAATTTTTCACACATCATCATCTAGCCCAGAACAAAGCAGAGCTTGTATTATGTGAACTACATGACTGATACACTTCTTATATACCTGTTTTCTTTTGTAAATACATACATACTTATACATAAAAAACACCCAGACCCGAGACAAATATTTGCAGATCATACAAACATTATTCTTACTTACTTAAGGCTACTTAAAGTAAGTTTTTAATTTGATATGATTCGCCTTAATTCCGCTTTCACAAAATGCTTGTACCATTAAATTATCGGAATCCATTGTTGGAAAGCTTGTTACATTCAATTACCCACGGATTTTGTTTTTTGTTCCATAATCCTATCCTACTAATATAATAAATGCAAAAGTCTGTTTGTGTGTGTGTGTGAATGTTTGTTACCACGTATCACCGTAACTACTAAACCGATTTTGATGAAATTTGGAATGTAGGTTCTGGAATAACCCCTAAGGTCGATTTTCGAAAATTAGATTAGCCTATGTGTTATTCCAGAACCTACATTCCAAATTTCATCAAAATCGGGGATTAAATAAGGCGTTAAAGTTTCTATGAATAAAAAAATTGTTTGATTCGCTCAAAACTGTACAAAAATTAACTTTAAAGTAAATAATGAAACATGTATTTTTTATTTTATCAAAATTACCCTTTGGGAGTGTGCAATTGAGTTCTAAACTTTGTATAAATTGTAATTCTTGGTTCGATTCATTCAAAAGTTGGTGGACATAGTTTGAAGCCTGGAGACGGTCATATGCTACTTTTATTAACATACCACGCGGGCGAAGCAGCGGGCAACAACTAGTATAATAGTAAGTAAAACTAAACTGGTACGCTAGAGTTACAGGTTCGATTCCCGCTGAGGGATAAATGTTTGCATGTTATGCAGATATTTGTGCCGCGTCCGGGTGTTATGGTACCGAGGTACTCGTAGTTCTTGATACCTACGTTACAGGGAATCCTGGTGAATCCTAATAACCAGGACTTTGTGACAAATGGGTGTAAAAAAAAATATGAGTGTGAGTTACCCGATTCTCTAAGGATTTCAATGACCAATTTAACAGTCACTTTCTGGACCTGTCAAGATAGATAAGATAAGATAATGCTGGACATTTTTCACACAGCATCATCTAGCCCCAAAGTAAGCAGAGCTTGTGTTATGGGAACTACATGACTGATATACTACTTATATACTTTTTTTTTGTAAATACGTACATAATTATACATAGAAAACACCCAGACCCGAGACAAATGAATGCAGGTCATACAAACATTTGTCCGGCAGCGGGAATCGAACCCGCGACCTTCTGCGTCTCAGGCGGACCTTCGCCCACTGCGCCACAGAGGTTTTCGAAACCAGGTCACAAGTACATAACCCACGAGATGTAAAGCAATCATGTAAGATTGTGGTGTCTTCCTGGTGTGGCAAATATAGCCCTTATTACAACAGGAGGAAGATCACAGATGGCCTACTTTATAGGAAATTTTGCAAGAAGCGTAGAGAATCAAATTGTTCACAGAACTGTCCCTAAATTACACTATCAAAATATTCAAAACTTTTCATACTTCAAAATGGATAAGATTTTGGGTCGAGAAATTTTCAAGTTCTGAAGTTTTGTACAGAGCTGCCTGTCAAAAAGAAACGTTCTTCATTCATATTGTAAAAACGGGAATTATCACGTACCGCACTCTCGGTGGAGGCACTGACTAAGTTTCGACTCATTCCGAGAGTCTTCATCAAGGTGACTGATCGCGCGCCCTGTGAAACGCACACGAGCGGCGGCAGCCCGTAGTGTACGACGCGACGCGGTAGAGCGTCGCGATCACTCACCCTGATGAAGACTCTCGGAATGAGTCGAAACTTAGTCGGTGCCTTCACCGAGAGTGCGGTACGTGGAAATTTTACTATTCTCCTGCTGACGTTTCGTTGACCGTTTAAAGGTCCTTCCTCATGAGCACCATCGGCGACCACACTCGACGGTCGTTAGACGGAATAGTAAAGTACTTGGTAAAGTCGTAATAATATTCTAAAATGCTTCAAGAAGTTTTACAATTTTGTAAAAATTGTCTTGGCCAAGATGTCTCGTCTCAGATGCTATACTCCAAACCTAGGTCTTAACTAATTAACACCTACACAATTAATATCCTAATTATGTATGCTTAAAATTACCTAGCTGCCTATCTTTATGCCACATTGTTCACGTAATATTAAGTAAGATGTTGTCTTTTTGTCTATTCTCATTCATTGTGCAAGCTAAGTTTACATTGTTAGCAAAAAGTCTCAAAGATTAGTGAACTCAACTAACCCAGATCGTAACGACTAGCGGCTAATAAACCTTGAGCAGAGATAAATCAAAGACGTCTCCGAGCAAATTTGAAAATGGGGGTAAAAAAGGACACCTAAGATTTCTGAGGGCATAATAGGTCTTATTTCTAAAAGTAGAAACACTGCAACAATTCCTCGATTAGTTGTAAGTATTCATAGTTTATCTACCCTACCCTCAAACTATTATTCATGTGGGATGCGGAAGCAAAATTAAATGCAGTTTATTTATTCACTTCTTGCGTTTTATTTCTTCTTAAATTAGGTATAATCGTACATTTTACACTTCGTCGTCTCGTCGTTACAACATCGTTCTTCCCACAGCCTCTCTTCACTCGTTCATTCAGACATCTTAAATTCACTCTTTTCATTCATTCAAACCGTTCCAATTCACATTCATCAATGTTTCTTACGTTCCGATACTATCACACAATCATCTGTCAAACATCTCACTTTCATAATACATTCGGATACATCCATACATTCTGATCCCACATTCATATGTATAAGTATAAGTACCTATAAATATATAATTATATATATTAATTAAATGTGATTAGATATATAAAATAATATGGTATCTATTATAGGTAAAAATTGAAAAAAAAATTGTAGCACGCTTACCGCCAATCACAACAAATTGGGTTGGCTGATATAAAATGCTTTAACATTAGGTCCGCCTATTGTTCACGTTTAAATAAAATGTGCAATAAAGGGTTAATAAATAAATAAACTGAAATGATATACCTATACCGGGTGTAATAAGACTACTCCCGAAAACTTCGGGGAGTGAAAATCAGCTGTTCCATACATTTCAGCCAAGTAGGTATTGAACTTTAGTATGGAACAGCAGATTTTTTTTTCGCGTTCACAGTGTTGGTTCCATAGTAAAAGTTGTCCATATTGATGGGTACTTTCTCCTCCCGAAGTTTTCGGCAGTTCAGTGCAGTGTTTCTACTTTTAGAAATAGCTAAATAAATGTATTTTTTTGCAAACCTGAGTTAATTAACTTTATTTACATATTGAATGCAAGCAACTTTGATATCGTAAATACAAATGATAAGTTTAAACTTGTTTTAATTTTTGACTAACTGCTAAGAGTTAATTATGATCACATTTAAGTTACCAAAAGTTTTTTAGTTAATCAATGTTTCTATCAGTGGAGACCTTTAAAACAGCTTAGTCATAAATGGTGCGATGGTTTTCCTAAAATAAATAAATAAAATAAACAGCCTGTAGACGTCTACTGCTGTAGGTATATCCTTAAGGCCTCAATCTTAAGGATGTCATCCTTCCATCGGGTAGGGAACCCTCAGGAACTGCTTGATCCGGTTCATGGTTAGCACTCCCTCAGCAACTCAATTTCAGTAGGTACCTACTTTCTATAAAAAAAACAGAAAGTGTTGAATCGACATCCTGTTGAAAACTCTCAAGCAAAACAGCTACATCGTCTTGAATAGTAAACAAACATTGACAGAACACATATTTTCGTAGATTTGTACGTTATATTAGCGATCTTGAAGTTGGCCACCCGTAACATTCAAATATTCAAAGGATCTCACTACTATTATAAACGTGAATGTTTGTGAGGATGGATGTTTGTTACTCTTTCACGCAAAAACTACTGAACGTATTTTGATGAAACTTTACAGTAATATAGCTTATAAACCAGAATAACACATAGGTTACTTTTTGGCCGGATACTACGCGGGCAAAGCCGTGGGTAGTACTAATAGTTAAATAAATGTATATTCGTTCTACTTTTCTTCTTTCTATAGAGGACCTATTTGATATGATAAAAAGCACGTGGATTCGTATTTTACAGCTCTCTATGAAGCCCCATTCCTCATTGAATCCTTTCACCACATTAGTTCTTTGAGAAGCACTGGGGTTCAGCATATTCCTGGCACTTACCTGCACCTAAGAAAAAGCCAAGTGACTTGAGATGATTAGACATTATCTTTCGAAACAAACTTTGATTTAGTTTTGTTAAGTTATATCTATTTTCTTATGGTATAAAGTGTTTTCGTTCATTCATTCATTAATAAATAAATAAATAAATGCTGGACATTTTTCACACAGCATCATCATTCATTTGATTCTACACTCTACAGCCTGCCTAAAGATTATTTTATTATTATTTTATGTACATCTACGCCACTCTCACAATCTCTTACTATCCTCTCCATCCAAAGGTTGTCTGGAAGAGATCGCTTCTAAGCTATAAGTGTACTTTCTTTAGACTAAGTTTCTTTTTAGTTTCAACAGCTTGCCCGTTTCGGGCATATAATTATTGGTCATAAGTTACACTAAGGTTGGAATTTCCCTAATAAATAAGAAGGAACCTATAATAAAAACTTAAATCATTCCTACTCTGTTAACTGTTTAATATAAAATTATATATAATTTAAAACATGTTAAGGCATCGTCTCCGCAAAATACTCATCTAAGCTATAGAAAATATTTGATAAGAGCCATTTTTTTTAAACTCTTATGAATAATTTAGTCGAACGTCATTTTGAAGCACCTCTGGTCAGAAGCATGTGTTTAACGAAGCCTTTTCTTTCTTTTCAGATGGCGCACTTCACAGTGCTCCAACTGACAACTGTCATCCTCCTGGCAGTGACGTCAGCAAAAGACCAGTCTCGATGGTCCCGCCAAATCAGCTCATACACCGCAGACATCAGCGACTGGGTTCCGCTATCCGGACCGGTTGAAAGAGAACCTTCTTTACCACCTATCAAACGTCAAGCAGTTGCTGAGCCAAGGATACTGACAGAGCCTTTCCCGGGATTATCCAGACCAGGCTTCGACGCTTTTCCATCCAGGGCTTATTACAACTCACCTTCGAACAGGCAGCTGTATTTGCAATCTGTACCGTCAGTACCATCAGCTCCTCAGAACTTCCTAACAGAGCAAGGTTTCGGACAGAGCATAAGATTTGGTCTTCAACAGCCTAACTTCCCGCTAAGTCAAGGATTTATCTCCCCCCAGTTTGGTTACGAAAACAGCCCACAGCTGAAACCAAGGCCACATATACCATCCAATCCTGTCAAGTTTGAGAACTTCGTGAAGACAAATCCACAATTACCGGGAGCTTCTGTCAAACCTTTCAACCCAGTTCCTGTATTGAAACCTTTCAACACCCAAGCGAAGAAACCAGAAGCACCGAAATTCGTTGATGGATATCGTGCAGATAACTCTTCAAATGACTATTTCAACCAGAAGAAAAAGCCACAATCTCTGCAAAAGATCAAGTTTGAAAACTATGAGAAGCCTAAAGTTGAACAGCACAGCAGCCCTAAAGTAGAAAGAGAGGAAGTCCAGCTCCTCTACGTTCCTTTAGAATCTTTGAACCGAGGACAATTCAACTTCAGGAGTCCCATCACCAATTCCCAAATCATGAACATGGACCTGTACGCCCAAGGTGCTCAAAGACCTCTCAAACAAACGCCAGAACTTCAAAGACCTATTCAAAAGCCAATAGACAACTACTCTGGTCAAAATTACTTTGCAGATTTTAATACACAGTTGAAGGATATCGATCAAGTACCAAAATTCTCCACTTTATCCAGTCCATTTCCTACTGCCCCTCCAACTACACCAAAACCAAAGAAACTAAAGCCGCACCAGCCTCCTCTCGCTATCTTTTTGACAGAAGAAGCGAACAGAAATAATCAAGTTAAGGTTGGAGATGTTCTCAACTCTCTAAAGCATGCAAGCTCAGTTCCCGTTCTGGATTCCGTCAACCCTCTAAACGCGCCTAAGGTTTTCATTGGACCGTCATCACTGCAACCTTTAGACGGATACGTAAAGTTTGAACTGCCCTATCTATCTAACATCGAGAACTCTGACAAGAAGCTCCGACAGCTACCTTTCTTCGTTGCACCACTAAGCTACAACACTCCTCAAGGCTTTGCTAAAATTCCCTTCCCATCGCCTCATGTCGGGTCTGTTGTCATCAATTCTCAAATAAGAGATACGACGGCTCACGAACCTTCTACAGAAAATGTACAGCCGAATTACTATACCGGAGCGTACAGGCAAGAGCAGAAGCCTGTAACTCATAAACCGACTGTCAGTTACTATAGCACTGCAGGTCCACCTAAAGTCAGCAACATTCAACCAAACTACCAATCTAACTATTATTCCTTCGAACCTCAATCTGTATCTACGTTCAAGCCGCTGAACGAACCTGAAGTCGCACCGATAAAAACGGGAAACTATTTCCTGAGCAACGCTGAACCTCAGTACGATTTTGCTCCACAGAACAGCTACCCCGTACCAGAGCCAGTAAAGCCATATGTGGCACCGAGAAGAGAAACTACTACTACTCAAAGAACCACGGTCTCAACAACGACAAAACCACCGTCGACGTACCCGAGTCAGCTGCTAGAAACTCACAACCCTTACTCGATAAACCAGGCATTCCACTTCAGTACTCCATTAGACTATCATACATACTTTGAGGAACCTAAAGCGCCAGCTGCAACTCCTGGAGCTGTTGAAACCCCTACTCCAGTTCCACCTAAACCTAGTACCACAACAGCGAAAGTTGAGGAAGTAGTGACAGAAGCACACAGTACACAGACGTACCAACAGCAAACTTCACCAAACTACGTGCAAAGCTACACCCCTGAAATCCACTACGAGTCTGATATCCATAGCTCTAGATATCCCACTTACAACACAAATGAATACGCTACAAAAACGGAATCTGCTGAGACATATTACCCTGTCAAGAATGACAATATAGCTGAAGTCAGTCCTCCGCAATACACAGAAACTCAAGACACACAAAAACCAGTTGTATATGAAAACATAACTGATGATAAAAAAGTACCAGCAGTGTATGAAAGTGAAAACCAACAGAGATACGAGTACAATCAATATGAAACAACCTATAATGAAGAAAGCAAAACGTCAACGACCTCAACTACTACAACAACTAGACGTCCTATCAGAACACGTACTCGAACACGGTACACCACCACACCTAGACCAGACTCTAGTGAATACAGTACCAGAGCAGTCACTCGCAGGCCATTGAGAGAAAGAAGACCCCTACCGACTAGAAGATATGAACCTAATAAGATTACCACCGAAAAACCTACAAGAAAACCAGTTGAATACAGCAGTGGTGAAAGTACCACCAAATCTACTAGGACTAGAACCAGAGGACGAATACAATACAGACCTAATGAAAGTGATGAGAAGGAAAATAAAAGATCTCACGGCAAAAAAGATCAAGATTTAGCTTATCAACGCGACGTCCTTCACCAGAACTATCCAGTTACTATTCAGGAAAGAATGAGCACAGTAGATATTGAAGCTATAACAGAACCCAGCCCTAAAATTTCTTCGACAAAGAACATAGAATATGCCACAGAAAACTATGATACTGAAAACGCGTATACTAATGAAAAAGTACATTCAGTTAGCCCTTTCAGTTCTGAATCGGAATCTGATGAAGATATTCCTGTATTCCCGTCGAGAACAACTGTCACTCAAACTGAAACATCTTACGTACCAAGACTATCCACACGTAGTGAAGAATTTTACCAATCAAAGAGTAGCATTGCCCCTTCAGACTCGTATGAGGCAACAGTAAATGAGAGGGAAAAAGAAAACTACGCCAAACAAACCACCATTCAAAAAGAAGAACCCGTGTATGCTACTGAATCAATAACAATCAGTGAGCAAAACGGCCCGACCTATTCTATTAATAGTGAATATTCTGCACTTGAAGAAACTACTACGCCTGAAATTGAAATAACTACGGTCGCAAGTGTAGAAGAAGAAGAGAATACAGTTCAAACGACACCTTCTTACAACAGAGTCAGGGTACGTCCAGGAGTCATCAGACAGTACCATCAAGCGTCATCCGAATCTCCAAAAGTAAAAGTTGACAGACGCCCAGTTACATACAGACCAGCATTTGATAAACGGCGTACAACAATGAGAATTGATGAAATTGAGGCTGATTTGAAGACAAAGCAAGTTCGCGGACGTCATGAAAACGAATACAAACATCCAATTTACAAACCTGAGCCAACTACAGAAGCTACATCCACTCAAGAGGCGTCGACAAAGCGTGGTCAGTTCCGTCGAAGAAGACCTAGCTACTCTTATACAACTTCTACTACTGAAGGCTCAGACAGAGCAGTTACCAGCAGAAACAAGTATGAAGTGAAAAATAGGTTTAGAGGAAGACGTCCTACTACAGATAAGCCCACGGAAAAACCTGAAGTTCAAACTGATACGTCAACCACCACTAGGACATTGCACTCCAGATACAGTCACAGACCAAGGCTATCAGAAAGATACAACAAAAAACCCGAGCCTGAAGAAACTGAAGACCAAGAATCCAACTACTCTTATAACAGACCTAAATACATTGAGCCAGAATCAGATATTTGGTCCGATAAAATTTCAACCGATTCCTTCAAGCCATACAACCCGAACGACATCGTAGATGATCAAAAATTCACAACAACAGAGCGTAGATCGGATAAAGGTGACCTTGATATCATAACAGCAAGGAACGAGTTTGAAGATATGCTTATTTCTGTTACTCCAGCGACAAACAACAGAAACAATAAGAAGATTCCTGATATTCCACCGACGTTGGAAGCTTTGGTTGAACAGAGTAAAGTAACTAAGAGTGATACTGGTGATAATATGTCTACGTTTGAAAGCATGCTGGAAGAAGTGATGAAAAGTTTAGAAGAACAAGATGAAGATGAGTATTCAAGCAATGTGATGAAGCATAAGGGTGGGGAGATCGGAGAGATCCCTCCTGAGAGGATAATCACTGCAGGGGATGTTAACACGAAAACAACACCAGTTCAACAGGAAGTGACGACAATCGAACCTAAGGCTGATGATGCAAATCAGTCAAATGAGGTAAGCTTCTGCACTACTAATATTTTCTTCCAAAAGACAAATTCTTTGAACATAATATTAATTTTTTGAACATAATAAATATAAAATTACATTTAATTTCAAAGTAGGAAAAATCCATCTTTGAAAAAACTAGGTGTACTCAACCGTGCAAAACAGTATTTCACGCCAACTCACCTCTTACAAAGCACAAGTTTGGCCACACGTGGAATACTGTTCCCCTTTCCACCTTTGGACAAGCTCCCAAGTATCAGCTGCTTTGCTTTGATTCCCTTCAGAGAACAGCCAGTAGAATCATCGACGATCCCAAACTCACCAGCACGCTGGAGCCTCTGAGCCAGCGCCTTGACACTGGCGCACTCAGCGTGTTCTATCGTCTCTACAAATATGAATGTGCTGAAGAACTATTCAAACTTATTCCTGCATCAAGGTTTTGGTATCGCACCTCGTGACATCGAATCAGGGCTAATCCACACAATTTTTTATATGTGGCTCTCTCGTTCTACCTGCTTTACGAGATTCTTTCTTCCTCGTACATGTAAACTGTGGAATGAGCTGCATGAGGTGTTTACGCTGAACTAGGTATAACTCGCTACAAAAAAGAATGAATTCCTTCCTTCAGAATGAATCAGCAATGCCCCAGGGCCTCCCTCAGGTGTTGGAGATGTCAATAGGCGACAGTAACCGCTTTCCATCAATTGGGCAGTATGCGTGTTGGTCTCGTATTAACATTAAAAAAAACCTTTGATCTTCTGGTTGATTGAACTACTCCTAAATTTTAATTAATTATCTTAACTTACAGGAAGAATCAAGCACGAATCATCGTCGAGGTTTCTGGAAAAAGGTCGGGGTCCGCCCTGTTACCACAGAATCAATAGAAGTAGCCGAATCACAGTATTACCACAACACGGTCAACCGATTTGGACAACCACTGAGACAGTCTCATGAAAAGGCAGACTTTGAGAAACCTAGAATAGGTGTTACTAATGATACGCCTAAAATTCAGTTCATTAAAGATATGTTCAGTAGTGAGGACGAAGAAGCATTATCGAATGTGGAATCTATGGACATAGCAAAGATAACAGCTAAAACAGAAAATAATGAAGAAAAACAAACCACAATAATAGATGAAGAAACTAAAACTGAGAAATATACCAGTCCCGGTGAACTTGATCTAGGAACAGGTTCTCCTGATCCAACAATCGATGATTTGTTCAACACTTCTACAGAACCCACAACTGACAGAGCAGAAAACATCAGTAAAGTTGATAGATTCAGTTTCATGGATTATCTATTCGGTGTAACTTCTGAAGATGAGCATGTGACTGAAAAACAAGCGGATAATGCAACCAAAACTACTGCAACTGAAATTGAAATCACAACGGAATTTAAACTTAAAACGACAGACAGTCCTACTGAGAGTAGTTACATTCCAGAAGAGATTACAGAAGCGAATGTTTCTGATAACGCTGAAATAAAAGAGAGTAATAAAGCTACAGAGACTCCTAAAGTCGAAGAAACAACAAAATCAATTTTCATGAACGTGAATGTAATGAGTACGTCGATGTCAACAGAAGTATCACATGAGACAGAAATCTGTTTCAGAGGAAAATGTATCAAAACTAACAAAGATATTCTATAGGTGCTAAAGACTGTGTTCAAATAGTGGAAGTGTAGGTAAATGAACAGCCGCCAAAGGTAATAATACAATATCAAGACTTTCAAGTACCTACCTACATTATTAAATTAGTAATATACTTATGTAAGTTGAAAATCTTTGTGAGTAAAAGGTCGCATAAGATATTATTTCAAAAGCAAAACGCAGCCTAGTATAGTAATATTTGTGACACAGCTCTCCAAAACGTAAAGCGTTTTTCACGCCATCTAGCGCCGTCGCTGATTAAACTAACTGGTAACTGGTTAACTTTTGTGTTCAAATTGTGGTGAAATCTTGTAAATAGTTATTTCAAGAACTCTTTACTTGATTCCACCTGAGTTTCTTAGCTTTATCATAGAAATTAAAACATGAATTTTGGATTGTGGCCACAGCCAAAATTTATTTGGTACCTACTTAGGTTTAGAATACCTACCTACCGTACCTACCTTAAGTAGGTAGTGTAGATTAGATAAGGTTTAACTTAATATTTCTTTGATTTATTGTAAATATTATGACTGAAGATATTTTATATAGTAAAGCAGATTTTGATTTTTATACGTAACTACCTAATATCTATTTATTTCTTTTAGATTTTTATTTTAGGCATTTTATAGGCACATACCTACCCCACCCTAATTATGTACACCACATGTTAATTTAATGGAAATTACGATGCCTGTTACACCTTATACTGTTTTTGTAACTTGAATAAAGAAAACTAAAAATTATATTATTTTAATCCTTTAGATGTCCATAATACCCACTTCTTACTTTTTTCCTGAATATTAAATTACTTTAGAGTGCATTAGGTTAACTTCGAGGTCTAGTGTTCAGTAGCAAAACTTTTAAAAAAGTTAAAACAATGTAGAGTATACTTGCTCAGTACAAACGAGGCTAAACTTTGTCATGCGACTCCTGACTCCTGGACTTCACATCGCTCAAAAAGGGCTTAAGAATTTGACGAACTCTCGTCTCGAGTAATTAGAGAGCTTTGTCAATAGTCTACCTACACGGAATACTTGCTGGATGTGCTTTCCAGGATTGTGTTTTCAATGGTCTACAATGCGTAGCATATCTCTTGCAAGTCTGTGTTTTTATGCAAGTCTATGGTAGTACACGTATGTTTAACACGGTCACAGTAGTAAATTTTTAATCTGTGTTAGTCTCTGGTCGTCGGTCTCTGTCATATCTCTTAGTCTCTTACTAGTCTGTAGTCTCTGGATAAATAATAAATAATGCAAATAAGTACAAAAGAGACATTAGAGTAGGTAGGTATATCTATAAAACTCCCGTAAGTATTTAGAGAAAGTACTCTGTGTGTTTAAAGAAGTCCTTGTGTTAGTTGCTGTGTTGAATTCTGCTATTTGAATTCAGCTCGGTAAATTGTGCGGTTAAATTTAGTTTTCCTCTCGCGTAACTTTCCTATTTGATTTGATAATGCTCTAGCCCGCAAAATTTCTTGTACCTACATTCGAAACTAATCTTCCAAAAATCTTTTACAACAATGGATTATGAATCGAAAATAAAACAGGACATGCGAAAACTCGGCTGCCTATCGCATCATAAGATATCACTGGCATTTCACCTTTATTTATATTTGGTGGACGAGAAACTTATGTACGATACGGAATACTGCTTTAATAAGGACATAGACACTCTATACTTGGTCGCCAGGCCGAATAAAAATGCGAACTTGAACATCTATGTCCCAATGCCCTCATCAGATGATCTAGAGTAAGTAAATTTAAAAAAATTGTTTAATATTCTATTAGGGGCTGAGATTTAGAAATCCATCGCACGAATTTAGATAAAAAAGGATAGAAGGTGGAAATGGTGGCCTTTCCACCTTTCTAACTTTGCGAGTGCCCAAAGTTAGGAATTTAATAGTTTCCTGAGAATTTTTTAGGTTAAGTACTGAAAATTTCAAATGCGAACAAACTTTGAATGAGGCATATACCCCTAATTTCCACAACGAAGAAGCAAAAGAGTTCTTTGACTCACCAACAAGTTCATGAATATTCGGCTTCTGCTTGTGTTTTTATGTTCCCTAGTGGACTGAACAGTGTCAGATTAATTTTTTTATTTCAATAGGATTTATTTCCAGTCTGTGATACCATCTTCATCTGTCTGTGATACTATCCAGTATAACATCATATTTTGGTAAATTTGTCTATTGATCTATAATATATGAAGCAAAATGTCAATCACAACTGGCTTGTATCAAACTACCCTCTTTGTCAACCTTATTATTGTAAGAAGGTTGGACAACCCATGTTTAGATACAACTGTACCTAATAAATCTGACACATGGCAATCTAATGAAATTTTGCACTTGTATGTGTCCTAACATAATGCTGATATTTGAAAGCATTCAATCTCATATCATGCCAATTTGCTCCTGCTCTGCCTTCTCAGAACCACTGCATCTTTAGCTCTTACAGTCCCGTCTCTAACCTGACTTCGGTTGTGGCAGTGCAGTGCAGTGGAACTACAAGATTTGCTGTAAATTCTGTCTTATCTTATTTTCAGTCTGGTATACATAACCAAGCTGCAAGAGAATCTATGCACCATTGAGACGGGGCATACTGTGAATTTAGCATTTATTACTGATGACCTTTCCACTGTTATCTACACATTCACCAAGGGTATATGTCAAAAGCAACCTGCGGAGCAAGCTAAATTGCATCTAGCCTACAAGGACCGTCGCGGCTACATTAACAATGAGCTTCATAAGAAGAGGGATGAGATTTTGGATAATGCCTTTAATGGAGGCCCTGTTGATAACTAGGATGCTAATTTTATTGCTTGTACAGTCAGCAACAAATGTTGATTAACGAACTGAGTTTCTAGAGCCCTTTCTCTTCTGGCTTTACAAGGAAATGGTAACTTGAGATGAGCGAATAGTAAGGGCAGAATCAGATTTTCAATTCTTTTCAATATGTTTGAACTAAAGAGTAAGAGAGTTGCACAAAACATTATTTTACAAAAATTCAAACTGTTTATTTACTTTCATCAAACAATAAGCAATTCTGTGTTGAGTTTTATAGAGCTAAATTAAATTTTACAGCACTAGAAATATTGCCATCCATTTGAATCTAATAGAAAAAGGTGGCACATTATTTCAGTGCTGTCAAAATATGTTTTGACATTAGAAATTGAAATACATGTAGTGAGGTGTTTTCATTTAGGTCTGTGACAAGTGTCATTTTATAGTTCTGTAGAGACACATAGATGGCTCTGTACCGGATGGTTAGATCTAAAATGTCAAAAGTGTGATAAGACTGTCAAAAAATGGCTTCATATTTCTCAGCATGTTAAATTGCTAACTGTTGACAGAGATTGACTGAGTGGGTTATCTATGAAGGCTTGTTTCTTATAGATAATTCAGTAGATGTTTACTATTTTACTTGTTTAGTTAGGTAGTTAAGGTAGGTAAACATAATTTTATGACCTAGTTAACTACATAAGAAAACTCTTGTTAGGGTTAAGCTTGCATTTGTACATGTCCGATATGTAAGTTTTTTGTCTGTATTATCTGTGTGTACAATATAGAATAAAGAATAATGTAAGAAAAAAATGTTCTAGTCAAAGACAACCTGTGTGGCGGCCCTGCTATGGGACAAATGTTTGTATATTATGCAAATATTTGTCTCGGGGTCTGGATGTTTTCTATGAATAATATGTATGTATCAGTCATGTAGTTCCCATAACAAAAGCTCTGCTTAGTTTGGCTAGATGAAGCTGCATGAAAAAATATCTAGCATCATTTATTTATTAAAATAAAAAAAACACTTGCACATTATTTGTTATTTTACGAAAGAGCTTGTTAAGATGTTTTTTTTTGTTTGAGTGATACTGATGATAATTAATGAACTTACTTAGGGGCTTCAGTAATAAAGTTTACTCAAATCCGAGTTAAGGTTGGAGTTTGATTTATAACTTAATGCTATCCACTCTGTGAAACTATTTGTCTGATAATGTATCTGTCAATATGTTAATAGTGAATATTGTGTTTATTAGAACATTTTCTGGCTGTCATTTGTATATTTAAATGAATTAATGTCACAATTTGGGTAGGAACTTAATTATTTTTGTGATTATTGTTAGATAGTTTTCTGAATAATACAAAATCATAAAAAAATTGGCTGTCCCAGATTGTGTCATACTAACTAAAAGAGATAAATTATACCAGTGAAAGTTGGTGAGTTGTTGTCTCAAAGTGAGTATTATGTGTTGAATAGAGAAGACAACAGGCATCTACTTATTTATTTATTATTATTAATAATACTTAACCACTCCGACGAAGGGCGCGTAAAAATAAGTAAACATGAATTGGACGAGCATAAGAAATCGGAAACAGACACATAACAATAAAATAGATAAATTAAAAATACATCGTTATGAACGTGTGGATTACTTGCCTATTTCCTACTTTTTTCAGATTTAAATAAAGTTAAGAGCGATATCTAGCGCTCAGTAGCTACAGCGCTCAGTAGAACTTTTTATTTAGTTCAAATAATGGTCTCTAGGTGGCGCAGAACTCAAACTTACCGTTATCCGTAGGTATCATAATTTGTTAGCTAGCAAAAAAAGATAGGTATCTGGTTATAGGCAGCAGTTGGCGACACTGGTCTGATTGTAAGAGCAAAAAATGTTTAATCTGTGGAGGACAGGAGTGCGTTGAACAATAAAATTGTGTTGTTTGTTCTGTTAGTCACATAAAATTTAAAACCCTTGCTGACAAACTTAACTTCCTGTGTTGGACTGTGCACTCTGAGCTCGATACGGTTGAATTTACTCTCTCTCTCGCTCGTAATTATCGCATCGCATTTGATTTGATTTTGCGTGCGCGGACTTATTTTAAATCTTTACCTACCATGGATATCGAATCGAAAATAAAAAAGGACATGCGAAAACTCGGCTGCCTATCGCATCATAGGATTTCACTGGCGTTCCATCTATACCTCTATCTGGTTTTTGAGAAGATGATGTACGATACGGAATACTACTACAATATGGACATAGATACTCTTTACTTACTCGCCAGACCGAATAAGAATTCGAACTTGAACATCTTTGTCCCAATGCCGTCTTCAAACGATCTTGAGTAAGTAAAAACAAACAGATTGGTTCATAGTTCGTCGAGTGAAGTGTCCACTAGCAATTAAACTTTCAGAAGTCAGCTCTGTCACTTCCACTATAAAAACATCAGAAGCAAGTTAACTTGTTCAAGTCTTAGCTAGTTCAACATTGACTTCTATAAGAAATCATTGGTGTTGAAATTTTTCTATGAACATTTTTAACTTAAAATATACTTAAATACTTATTTTATGATAAAACAATTATTTAAGTTAAAAATGTTAATACTTCTGCAAAAAACAACTTTGATGGTCGATCCAGATACCCAAATCTATCTATGGTAAAAAATTTAAGATACAAAGTCACATACAATTAGGTATATTGATTAGAAAGAAGTCTAGATTCCTAAAACTACCGTGTTGTGACACATAGTATTTTTAAAACTTTCACAATCTTTAATTAATATAAGACTTATATTAATGAGTGTGAAAGTATGGGTCTTTATTGTGTTTACCTGTTTTATTATAATCCTAATGTTTTGACTGCTTACGATAGTATTAAGACAATTATACAATACAAACCCATATAAAACATGTAATTATGTGACACATGCATAAAAAGAAGCTTCTTCAAAGCCCACTGAATTTTTACACCAAACTGGTTCTTAATGTGGTTCTTAATACCACTTTCTGTTAGTGTTAACTTCAGCAGAAAGATTGAATTGTATGGAAATGACATTAGCTATGGAAATGTCAAGTGACTGCTGCCAAGTTTTACCTTGACAAATTTGTGTTAGTGTGAAAGGAAAATTAAGTGGTATTTATCTAGACACCCTGCACATCTCACTTGGTGGAGTTTTATGCATTGTCCCCCTTCTAACCTGACCAAAACCATCCCAACTCCTTGAAATAGCAGAGAAAAACTTTTGGAAGTTCAAGCAACCCTGACCCTTGGAAGTTCTTGGTGATAGAGAGCATGATTAGATTAGCTCCTACAGTCCCATCTTCGACTTGACTTCAGTTGGGGCGGTGCACTGGTACTATGAGATTTAAGCATGTTAGCTTCCCCAACATCTGACCGCACTAAAACATGCTCTACTGGTATGGACCAGTATATTATATATCATATATTTCGTAAACATATGGATGTTTACGAAATATGTCCTGATATGGAGAGGAAAAAGCACGCCTACAATAAAATTGATGCAGTTTAAAAAAAATAATTAAAAAAACTCAGAATGTTGTCTTTCTTATTTTCAGCCTGCGATACATAGCCCAGCTGCATGATAATCTATGCACCATTGAGACGGGACACACTGTGAACTTAGCATTCATCACCGAAGACCTCTACACTACTATCTACCCCTTCCCCAGAGATACATATCGTAGGCAAGCCTCAGAGCAAGCCAATTTTAATCGAGTCTATAAAGACCGTCATGGCAATGAATCCTATAAGAAGAGGCATGAGGTTCTGGATAATGACTATTATAGAAACCATGTTGATTACTAAGCAGGGTGCTAATTGCATATAAGGTCGGCAATGAAAGTTGATTAACAAGTTGAGTTTTTAGATGCCCCTTTTTCTTCAGGTATACCTAACAAGGAAATAATAACTGGATTAGTAAATTTTCTTTTAGCTTTTGTCCATTTTCGACCAAGTCAGTTCCATCATTCTCTCTTACGCTGCTCATGATACCTACTGAAAAAAAGGGCCAAGGCAGATCTTCGATTCCTAATAATATGTTGAACTAAACAGTGAAGTTGCAAAAATATTCATGTTCCTAAAATCGAAACCATGTTACACTTTTGTCGCTGACTGTACTACAAATTAAACTCACAACGGTTACAATTCTGTGTTGCAATTTTTAGGGCTTCATTAAATTTTACAGCCAGTTTTCCTTTAGTTTATTTAGTCTACTAAAAAAAAGATGGCAAACAATTTTAGTACTGTCAAAATTATGTTGCCTTGTGCCTTGCTTTTGGTTTTTTGTATTTTTTTTGTATGTTGTACAAAAACAACAATTATTAAGAGTTCATCTTTCTAAATTTATAACGATTAGCATTGCCATTCAACTTGCCAATACCGCCAGCATTCAGAGCACGTTACGTTACCAATTGACGACGCCAGAGCAGAGATTGACCAGGTTATCTATGATGACTTGTTTTTTTTTATATAATTCATTGATTTAATATTTGAGTTGTATAAAATTAGGTACCTGCCTAGTATTTCATATTTATAATTTTATCACGTCGTCGTTTAAGTTAATTATTATTGTTGTCTATGTACGAAAAAACGTTCTTATAATTCAAAGTAATTATTGTGACAAACTATTTTCACAATAAGTAGAAATCTAGTATATTTTCCTAATATAACTTGTCTACTTATTACTAATATATAAGCTTTTGAAGTGTGTCTGTGTTATAACATACAGACATTTAAATTAAATACATCTATACTATAATTTATCTGTATACATTTTCTAAGTATTAATACCAAAGAATTAGGTGTCCCAGAATATGTCATACATATTAACTCAAAAAGAGACTGACTACGCCCACAAAAAACCAATTAAAAATAAAGTTTAAAATAGACAAATTTGAGAATAAATATTTAGAGCACCTATTATTCAGCTGCTTTTTGAACCTTGTGCCAACCCTTTACACAATATTAAATGAATGCTATCGGGTATTGTAAAATTACTGATTTATTAGATTTTAACCGAAAACAGCACTATTTTGTTTTAGAATATAATTACGACTATACCACGTACTTTACTATTCTCCTGCTGACGTTCGTTGACAGTTTAGAGGTCCTTCCACACGGTCAACGAAACGTCAGCAGGAGAATAGTAAAGTACGTGGTATAGTCGTAATTATATTCTAAAATGATACCAAACCACGAGAATTTTAATTCTATCACTATTTTATTCATATAAAATAAACGCCTTTCTCATAGTTATGTGTTGAATTACCTCTGGGTTCTGGGATACCCTAACCCCTTAACTAAACGTATTAGTAGCAATAAATTTTAATCTCACCATTTCCCAAATATCAACCAAAATCCTTTGTAATAGTAGAGTAAGCTCAATTAACTATTTTTGCCGTTAGGCCGTAATCTTTCCATTGCTGTTGTTCCGCTTTGAATATCTTAAAAGAAAATCTATTGCACATTCCAATTTGTTAATTTAATTTTTAGGTACCTACCTAATGAGATTATGCTGAAAAATGTATCTATAGTTTGACTATGTACCTAAAGGTGTGGTGTTTAATTTAACTTCAAATAAGTACCTACTTTGTGGTCGTTAGACTTGTTAGCATAGGTTCACTTCTAGTCATTCTAAAATTTACCTACCAAGCTACTGCTATAAACTTAAGAATTTTGATGTCTCTGAAAATATAAAAGTATAATACTTGCTAGTGCTAGACACCATTCTTTTATTTAAATACCTAATCTGATGAACGGTCAAGCCTCAAGTACTCAAATATAAGCCTACAAATAATTTTCTCATGCGATCCCTCCATGCAATTAAATGTAGATAGTTACCTATGTATAGTCTACTAAATTGACTTTATGACTCGCACAAAGTACGCTTTCATGTGTCTTTAACTTTAATGCAAAGCAAAGGAGGTAGGTATCTATTATAGGTATTATGCATTTTTTCAATTCATTTAATTGCAGGTGACATAGGTAACTATTGCAGCTATGTGAATAAGCTTATGTGATTTGCAAAAATTGAATACTACATTAGCTATGGTTAGGTATAGAGCCAAGAAAACAGCTTTGTTATCAGATGTACCTTTACGAAAAACCAATTTAACGGGATAATTATTATAGCCTACCTATATCCTGTCCACCCTAAAATTGCATTCTAAATAATGGTGACAGTTTTTTTGAAGTCGGGTGAATAGTTTGACCGTCAAACTTTGACGACCTCTGTGGCGCAGTGGGCGTAGGCCCGTCTGAACGCAAAAGATTCGATTACCGCCGCGAGACCAATGTTTGTATGATCTGCAAATATTTGTCTCCGTTCTGGGTGTTTTTTATAGAGGTATATTATGTATATATTTACAAAAAAAGTACCTATATAAATAGTATAATTATCAGCCATCTAGTTCCCATAATACTCCCCATAACTGCTTAGTTTGGGGCTAAATGATGTGAAATATGCCCAGAATATAGTTCTGGAGATTACTCCGTACTTACCTTTTTATAATAGCTATCTATTAGTTTATCTAAAGATTAATACAAAAAATCTAATCATGATAACAAACCAAATGTAGGTACCATGAGGACCATACATGCATGAATAATTTTACAATCAGAGGATATAATTTTAAGTTTGAACTTAGTTCGAGGTAGAGCCCATGTACAAAAAAAGGAACAAGACTAACTGTTCTAACTGTGAGACTGTACAAAGGTTTATTGACAACACTGACAGACAGCATTGGGAAGATTTCGCTTCATCTCTATCTAGTCTGTGCGCTGCACTTTTTTTGGCAAAGTTGGCAATAATTTTCACTCTTCGGTACGGCCCCAGCCGGCGAAAAAGTTTTCTTGGCACTTTTGTCAGTTTTATTTTTTAAATTTGCGCGAAATTAATTGTTGGCTTGAAGTTTAGAGCAGTGTGATATTTTTTTATTCATTAGGTAGGCACTTGGTTTGATTATAGGTTTCACTGATAATTGATTTTGCTGTAAAAAATTAGTGGATCGGCCAATTTGTACTCTCAAAAGGTAATTGTCTGTTCATAGTTCAAAATTAATTAAACCTGGAGGGTTACAATAAGGTAGGCGGTTTGAGTACTGTGTAGTGTTTGTGGTATAGAAAAGTACCACTTTTATTCTGTAGATTGTGGAATTGGTTAAGGAAGTTCAAAATTTGAACCTTATAGGTATTCTTCAAATGTGCGGATAAAGTTAGAATGTACCATACCTAAGGAGGTAAGTTTTGATTTAATTATATTTTACCAATGATAACTTTTATTCTACTATTCCTGGGCACACAAGGTTTTATAAAATTTACCAATTTTATTGTCCACTTAATTTTGAGCTTTGCCGAATGAGGAGTGAGCGACATCTAACGGCTAGTTGAAAAAACGCGTTGCTAATGTGAAGGGTGAACATTGCAGCAATTACATTGAACTGCTTCGGATAGATGTCGCTTTTGATAAAATCTATCAGACTGATTCGCTTCTAGATGCTGTCCATGAATTCTTTAAGCCTTATTTATTTTTGTTTGATTAATAGCTCTGTACTCCATCGTTTGTTAGTGCAGATGAATAAGTTAATAATGATTTTATTCAGCGAAACAACTTAGCATATACTACATTTATATGAAGTTTGTATTAACCAAAATTAAAAACCGAATTTTGATTAATACATTTTGTCTCAAACGAGGCTAGATCAAGTACTTCACAATTTCACTGTTCCAATCATCGTCAGGATGGCCGAGCGGTCTAAGGCGCCAGACTCAAGGTATCCCTTGCCTACTCAGTAGGTTTATGAGCTGTTCTGGTCCTCTCTGAGGGCGTGGGTTCGAATCCCACTTCTGACAAATATTTTGCTTTTCAATATTTTTGTTCCTTCCTTTCTTGTTATATTATTTATGTGCCATAAATATTTATAAAAAATAACATATTTTCCGTGGTAAAACAAAATTTAAAAAAGTTTAGTACTCTGTCATCTGCATGTCGAAACGATGACAAAGTAAATGGATTTGATTGAAATAGTTTTATTTGTCCTTCATTAGGTGCTAATGTTCAAAAAAATAAAGAGGGTAAAAATAAAAACCAAAAAGGTATTCCCGTACCGGGAATCGAACCCGAGCCTCCTGGGTGAAAGCCAGGTATCCTAGCCACTAGACCATACGGGAGATGTTGTAGTAGGTTAAATTCTAATACAGTAAATAATGATACGAAGAATCCATTCGCGTTCACTAACCTTGTGACTTGTGGCATTCAAACTTGTCTAAAACCATCCTTGAAGTAAAAAAACCCGTAATTTGTACTCTGCTTCAAGTATGAAAAAGGCAAACTTCTAGCTGTAAGAATTCTGGTACCTAACTTTAGTTCTTTGTTAATCTTAACTTATAAAATCGATCGTCCTGACTGATTGACTGGCAAAACTACTAGTTTAGAAAGTTGACATTTGGAACATAGCTTTATTTTATAACGTAAGTCTCCGCCTCCGCTAAGAAAGGATCTTTGTATTTTTGTATCTTTGTATGAATGTATTTGTTTATGATCTGTTTGTATTTAAAAAAACATATGATGTAGTATATCATACCAATATCATTCATGTAGTTCCCATAACCTACTATAGAACTATAATATCCGTTCCATAACACTTACTGAAAATTAACATGTTGAAGACCAAGCTGATGACCAATAGCACTAAACGTAAAATATCTGCAGGAGGTGCGGATATTGCATTCGTCAATGACTACATATACCTTGGCCAAGTAGTCTCCTTCCAGGCGAGACAAGAAAAAGAAGTTGCTAGACGCACTGAAAATGCCTGGAGGAGCTATTGGGCTATGAAAGATCTAATGAAGGGCGATCTTCCACTTTCCTTAAAACGTAAACTCATGGATGTATGCATTCTCCCAATACTCACCTACAGTACTCAAACTTGGTCTTTGACAGTCAAACAGAGGTCTGACCTTGAGGTTTGCCAACGAGCGATGGAGCGCAATATTCTCGGTGTGAAACAACCCGACCATATCCGTAACACCATATTGAGCTCCAAAACTCAAATCGCTGACGTCACTCAGAAAGCTGCAAGACTAAAGTGGAATTGTGCTGGGCACATCTGCCGCATACCCGATGAACTCTGGGCAAAAATTACAACCAAATGGGCCCCCACCATTGGAAGACGGCATCGCGGCAGACCCAGATTAAGATGGCAGACTCGTTTGAGAAGGATTGGTCCTTATTAGCACTAGACCGTGAAAAGTGGAAGGGGGATAGGGAGGCCTTTGCCCTGCAGTGGGACGACGCAGGCTGATAATAATAATAATAATAATAATAATCCCGCAGGGCGCGCTTGTGGCGAGCGTTCGGTGCGTGGCGACACCGCGGAGCCCCATTACTCCCTGTGGTCGACGGAGACCCCTGACCCTCGGCTTGCCTTAGCCGGCCGGTCAGAGGTGGAGGCGCAAGAGCGGAACCTATGCTCCAATGGTAGAAGTGTTAAAGGCATAAAGCCGGGAGTAGCGTTTAGTGAAACTGCAGCACACCTCTCCACACCCTTCAGCCGTCCACACCAACGTTGCGTCTACGCTGCCTATCGTTGGCGGCACTTGTGGGGCCCGTTTAGTGGACGGCAACTCATCACCTGCCTATGATTCAATTTGAATTTGAGTCAGAATTGGCAGGTGCCGTTTCATCCTACATAGCCCAGCAACCATTCCTAAAGCGTTATAACTTTTGAAACTATCATGGTTTTGAACATAATTTTTACTAAAAACCGGGATATTTACCATGATTTGTGAGTTGCATGTACCATGATCACGGGAGGATGTTCCTCCCGTATAACTGTATACCCAATATATCCAATAGTTTCATCATCCACCCAAAACCGTTTTTTATATATTGTATTGTACAAAAAGGCCTCTTAGCTTCGGCTCCACTAATGCCTATAAAGGCTCCAGGTATAAGCCTGAGATCAAAAATAAATAAAATAATATATAATTAAATAAAAACGCAGAGAAGGGAGAAATGCTATACTGTAAAATAATTGAATATACCTAAGTTGTGTGTGCTACACAAAAAAAAATATATAAAAAAAATGCCTAGAACCTAATAATTGCAAAATACGCCCCCGGGTGGGCTCGAACCACCAACCTTTCGGTTAACAGCCGAACGCGCTAGCCAATTGCGCCACGGAGGCATTGGGAGGGGATACCAAATTACGAAACATTATACAAACGCGTTTTATGAACAAAATAGTCATTGACATCATAGTACCACCGCAAAAATGGCCTTTTCTGGATGAGAATACTAATGGCGTATGCGGGTGGAAGTGGCGGCGGGGCGGCGGGCTTTTTGCTCTACTAGACGTCATATCTTTGAAAGTATCTTATATATTTACGTGGCTATTGGATTGATGACCGCCTGGGAATATCACGTGTTATTGGGTTTTGCAGTTATAGATGTGAGCGGGAAACTTTTTTAGTTGCAGTGTTCTTAGTAAATATTGCTCTAAACGTTATCGGTCTCATTACGAAACGTGGTCTAAACTCGAGTTGAACTCAAGTTCTGTCAGATCTACTAAACCACGGTTTAAATATACCTTATCGAAAAAAAAGTATTATTGCAAAGCCACTAAGGTCGACAATTTAGAAATAAAATAAAACCGCGGTATGACCGTTTCATTTAAAAAACACTTCTATACCAAAATAAAAAAGAAACACATAATTTTGATTTGGTAGCCAATTTGTGCCTTCGGGTCTCATTACGAAATGTAGTTTATATTTTAGACTTTTGATTCAAATCAAATTCTTTATTTGCAAACATAGTTCACAAAGATGGAAAAATGGTAAAGGGTAAGCACCGTACATGTTTTGCCTAGATCGAGTGCATGCAAATATACATATAAGTCAGCAGGAGAAACTAGTTACATTACAGATAAAAAGAAAGAAGAATATTCGATTACAAAATACATTAAAGATTAAACTGGTTAAATAATAATTAATTAATACATTCATTTCACAGATTCATCAATATTTATATTATTATCTAATAAAAAGTCATTTATATTATAATAGCATTTTAATGTCAGTAGTTTATTTAGTTTATTTTTAAATAATGTCAATGATAGCAACTTTATGCTTCTGGGCAGTTTATTATAGATTTTTGGTGGCATGCCCCAAAAGCTTTTTTGAAGCAATGCGGTTTTACCGCTATTAAAGCAGAGGC